>OU426877.1:0-1285609 GCA_911387805.1 Cantharis rustica
CAAGTCCCAAAAAAAGCATTTTTTTAAAATAATTTTTTTTAGACAAGGGTTTTATTGAACAAATATAAGTAATAATTATTCAGATAGTGTCTACTTTTAAGTTACTAATGAGACTTTGATCATGTAAAAATATTGATATATATACTGTTCCTGTAGAGTGTAGACGATCTCCTGACGTTGGTCCAAAAAAAAGGCGTTTGGCGGTGATAATGATATCTCTGGTTTGAATTATCTAAAATCAAAAAATAGGTCAGATTCTTTTAGTGGATAGACAAATCTATGGAGTGATCGAAGGAATAACATTTCTGATAATTATTTCTATTGTTTTAAACAATTGTTGGCGAAAATTCAATTTTTTTTTACATAGTCGCCATTTTCTCAAAAATTTAAATTTTGACTATTCCTTGGATCAATCCTAAAATTCGTCTATCCACTAAAAGAATCTGATCTGTTTTTTGATTTTCGATAATCCAAACTTCCAAACTTTAGATAATCCGATCTTCGGGAGATCGTCTACAGAAACAGTGTGTGTCAGTATTTTTACATGATCTAAGGATCTAAGTGTCATTAATAACGTAAAAATGAACACTATCTGAATAATTATTACTTGTATTTTTGTTCAATAAAATCTTTGTCTATAAAAAATTATTAAAAAAACGCCTTTTTTCGGACTTGCAACTGAGTATAACCCCTTAATGGAACATTGAAAAATAAATTGAGAGAGAAACTTCTAACATCCTACACAACGAAGTACGATTTTCCGCTCATGTTAAATATCATAACGACGATACAGATTCAAATATGTGCATCTATTCAAAATGCACATACATACACACTAAGATAACCGACGATACCAAGATAATCAAATACACGTTGAGATGTGCATTGTTGTCTTTACAATTTTTGTTGTACAACAGAAAAAGAAAATACCAACTAAAGCAATTTTCAGCTGCTTACTACTAAATATATCTCATTTTTACATCACATTCTTTGACTTGATTCTTTAGCTTCTTTTATTTGTGGCAAATTATTAAATTCAAAATTTTATTCAAGTTAAAATTAAACCAAAGTCGATTTAATAACTACGTAAATGATAATAATTAACTATAAAACATTTTGAGACTTTAAAACGAATTAGTTTTCACTTTAAATTTAAGCATTAGGTCATATTAAGTAGGAAATGTTTGATTTTTTTAAGCACAAAGTTTGACAAATGATATCTTACATTTCCCTAAGATATTTGTAGTATAAGTTATACGGTAATTTGCGTGTTGTCCTTTTTAAAGAACGATAGTGTCATCCCGGTTGACTCATTATTTGTTCTAAAATTCCATATTTTCCTCTAGTTAACATTAAATTAATACGGACGAAATTAAAAAATATATCTATCAAGAAACATCTATTGTATTTTTTCGAATACGACTTCCGTCTTTAAATTTTTAATTTCGAAAACGCGACCCGACATCAAGATGATTTATGATGAGAACGCTGTTCGAACTACGGAAGCTGCATTTGGATAATCTCATTCATTCACCTTATTCACCAGATCTTGCACCAACTGACTACCAGTTCTTTCCGACATTGCATCAGTTCTTACAAGGAAAACGTTCAATTCTTAACGATCTGCGGAAAACACTTTTCATGCTTTCATCGTCACTTGCTCATCGGGCTTCCTTACCACCGGCATGAACAACTTTACCTTTAAGGAGGAAAAACTGTGTGGATGATTTAGGTGCACAATTTGATTCAAACTTGCTCCGACAGACCCCAACATATTGAGATAATTAATTTATTTGAGATATAATAAAAGTACGTTATTATGCAAAAGTTAAGTTAAAAACAACTCCAACAAACAAAAAGAGATAACTCTTTTATCTAATTTTATGTGAGGGAAAAAACAAACTTTAAAATTATTATTCTCGTTAGGATTCTTACTTTGGTAATAAGAAAAGTTGCCAATGTGATAATTACTTTCTTCCCCGAATTATGTCTTACCTTAAATTTTGACATCACTTAAATAAAACAACCTGGTAGGGATGGATTATTTCAGAATTGCCTCATAAATAAACGCCAATATTCGATCGAACTGCTACTTTGCCGATGTTGCTACATCTATGTTTTCACGATTCGTAAGTGGTATTTCTATTGTATGAAACCTATTACGATTTTTAGTGCATCGATCTGGATTGGAATACCTATAAAAAGAAAAACTATTCTTAATGCAAAATTTAATCCCAGTATCCCCGCCAGTATGTATTCTTTTCTTTTCTAATATAACGTTCTACTCACTTTTATATTTTAATTCAAGATCGTACACACAGACATCTTTGTTTGCTAATTAAATTTAAAACGAGATCGTATTGCCAATATATGCCACTCGAATATTTCATTTAATCTCATCTTAAACTTCAGCTTTTTGGTTTTTATTTTTTCAACAATTACATTCCATCTTCCTTGTAACGGTCCTTCTTTATCTGCAATCGTCACGTCGATATTGCAACAATGTATTAAATTTAATCGGCAAAACACTACTTAATTATTTACGAGTTCATTTTACTATTATTTTAAAAAGAAACTTACAAACTAGTTTGGTCAGTAGATAGTAAGTTCCTCTATTTATTTTGGTTATTAGAAATAAAATGCAAAGTCCTAAATTTTTCCTAGTGGTGAACTTAACATTGTACCCATACCTAGAGATATAAACAAAAAGCCTATTTTTGACATCTTTGAAGCTCTGTAGAAGAATGTCGAGGACGACAGAAATCGTTGGAGACTTGCAATTATTTCCAGCAATCAAATAAACGTGTATACCAAAATTCAGCTAGATAATAATTTGTTCTATCTTTTCTTTAGTAATCCAAAATGAGAAGGTTACATTTACATGAAATGGTTTCCATTGCCAAATTAACTAGTTTTTCTCTTCAAAATTAATATTACATGGCACTTGACTACAATATAATTAAATTAATAATGCTACAATTTAAAATATTTGAGGTAGAATTATTATTTCGCTAATTAATTAATATCGCAACTTACTTCGATTAGAAAATAATATGGTACGCAATAAGGACGACAACTTGGTGAAATTGACCAACATTTGAAATAAGTTTTCACTAAATATTTGCAGTGGCGTAACAACTATTGGTGTGTGTCAGTGCATCCACTCAGGGGCGCAAAAAATTACTAAATATTATTTTTATTTTTTAATTTATTCTGTTTCTTAATTTGTATATATTCTGTTAGAAATTCAAGACCACTAAATTTTTGTCGGCAATTTGCAATAAATTATAATATACGATCGACAACAACCTTGAACATTTTTTATTCACAATCAGTTGGTAATCAGCACATCTCTGACTTTTAAAAAGTTGGGAAACAGTTTATTATTTGCTTTCACTTGACAACCAATCAGAAAGCTGTTTTGTTTTACTTCCCAACCTTAGAGTGGGAAGTGGTCACTTCCCGACCTGCAATGTCGCATTGTCGGTAGGTAAAAATGAAACTAACAAAAAATGTGCGTTAATAAAATGAAATTTGATAATTTTTAATTATTTAAAAACTGATTGTGAATAAAATTGTATACATACCTCGGTGTCAAGCTTCATTTCAGCCTCGCGCTTACAGTTACTAACTAACTTAGCGCTCGGCTGTAATGAAGCATTTTCCACCTCGGCACGTAATATACTATTATTTTAAACATGAAATTATTACGTTTCCAACTCATCAACAACAAGAAAAACCTGTCAATAGCTGAACTGCAAATCGTAACAAAACGGTTATTTGTGAAAGAACGTTGACACCGTCTTAGTACACACTTATCGGTGACCCCTTAAGTGACCATTTTCGAAAGCGGGTCAAATTCGGGCGCCATTGGTTGTTCTTGGGGCGGCTGCGATCTAGGTTGTACCGGGTTAGTATTGTCCGAGTTGAGGAATGGGTGGGTTTTCTAAAAACTGAGTGGAGTTGCAGAGTTTTTCTGCCTGCTTTCGGATGTGATCGTCGATGATTTTTAATTTTGCATAGAAATGAAGGCGTTTGTTTCTGGCGTAGCGTAGTATGGGCAGGCAAGGTGTGTCGGAAGCATCTGTTTTGAACGACTCCAATCTTCTTGATGAGATTGGGGGACACCGTTTCCCAGACTGAAGCTGTTTAGGTCAGAGTTGGTTTGATGGATTGCCTTGAAGATCCCGAGTTTGTCGTCGGGTGGCATCGTACTAATTGGAATCGATCATCGGATAGAGCTTACCGAAGATGACTTTTCCGCGATTGGTGACTGTGACGATGCGATGGTTTCCTCGATGCGCCAAGGTTCGAACCATTTTTCTAACTCGTTGACGGCTTTCTGGAGTCGGGCGGGGGCAGTGGTCCGGCTCACGTAGGAGAAGTAAACAGCGGTGTCGTCGCCATAAAAAGAAATATTTCTTCTCGGGTTGAGTGCGGCAAGAATGTCACTCATGAAGATATGTTGCAGGGGGACTCCTGCGGCGATGAAAAGCACGGAGGAGCGAGTGCTTTCGAGTTTGATATGGAAACGTCGGTCTTTTAGGTAGAAGGCAACTAGTCGAATCGGGGCTGATTAAATGTTGGCCCGAAATTTCTTGTAGATGAGACCTCTTGGTGCCATACTTCGTCGAAGACTTTTGATACATCGAGCAGTACTAATCCTGTGTACTCGTGTTTGTTGAATCCTAGGGTGAGGTGTTCGACCATGCGGAGGATTTGTTGGACCATGCTGTGGTCTTGTCGGAATCCGAATTGTTCGTCTTGGACGACTGCGTTGCCGAAAATGGTTTGTTTGAGGAACTAGTGACGATGATTCTTTCTGCGACTTGTTCTAGGGACGGGAGTAGGATGAAGGAGCGGTAACTTTGGGGTTTTCTGTCGTCTTGTTCTAGTTTGGGAATGACAACTACGTCGGCTAGTTTCTAATCCTGGGGGAAGCATCATATGCGAAGAGAGGCGTTGATGATACCGGCGAGAGCGGCTACTGCTTTGCGTGGCATTTCTTTGATTGATCGATTTGAAATGTCGTCGGGTCGTGGAACTTTTCTGTTCTTACGGAATTGGATGACTCGGACGACTTCGGCTATGGTGGTTGGGTCGATGTGGGCGAGATCGTCGATGGGAAGATTTCTTTCTATTACTTTCTTTTGACTTCATAGTTGAAAGTATCCGTTAGATTCTAATCGCGGTACGTTATCAAATTACAGCGCCGTATTTAGGATTTATTAAATGAATTATGAAGCCGGGTCCATATTTAAGGATTCCGGTTTGTTTACTAGGTTTTCTGTAATTTGATTATTTGTACTTGTGAAAGAGCGTTATTACTTATAACAAAAAAAAAGAAAGAAGAAAAAAAAAATTAAGACATGAGGTCGGTTTACTACAACACGACAATATTTTCTCTCATTTAATTAGAGGATGTGAATTACGTCGGTGATAATTTTTTAAATAGATTAAAGTTATTTTTAATTCATTTTGTTTGTCTTACCGTTTTGTCAGGTTTACTGGATATTTAAACAAAAATCACTTCACTAAAAGCCTATGCATTTGTGCTATTAATTTTGTAATTTTACTCTATTGTATCTAAAGTTTTTGCCTACAGAGTATAGCATAATTTATTATACCGCGTTTAGTATACTAATATAAAAACGAAGAAGCTGTTATACTTCGCTCTCGATAAAAATGAGTCGATGCAGCGACGCACTAAATGTTAACAGCTGTAAAAGATAAATGTAGTAGTTTTTAACCATCTACAGGGTCCTATATTTTCTATAAAGCGACCATTACATGGATTATGAAATTGTTTTTCTTCGGCATTCTAACCATTATTGTCTAACAGGTTCTCCAACTTGAACCATTAAGTCTCTTTCTCATAGAGAAAGATTTCAACATTAAGACCACGCGACAAATTAAACCGGATATTGGTGAGTGAGCCTGTGGCTTCGGCTTTTATTGTTGATCACACAGGGGGATCGACGACTTTACGCGCCGTCCGAAGCACCGAGACAGTCATTAGAACGTTAGTCTCTCCCCGGATTTGAACCGATCCCTTACATTAGTACCTAGTTGATTATTTATAGAGTTATAATGTAATTATGTTTGTCCGAGTAAGTTTGCCTTTCTCAGCTATTCTATCGTACTTTTCTCTATAACTGTTGCTCTCGGACATATATTTTCAGAAACAAAGACGTTTCTATAATAGATACAGCTCACAAAATTATTATCAGGCAGTCATGAAATTCTCGTTATTGTTTGAAATTCTTTTAAAAATCATTACTTTCTGCTCTGGTAAAATATCGATTAATATTAATGCCTAAGTAAATCCATCCAAAATAGTAAATCTATGTTACGCAAAGTTTCTAATTTTCGTGTATTTTCAACATTTTTGTAAACTGAAATACTTATTAAATTTAGTCAAATCTATGCGGCATTTATCTCTACAAACAAAAAAGTATTTTAATAAATTAGTTCAAAACTCACAATTTTTGAGTTACGCTATCAAATTATTAATAATTAATAATAATAATAATTTATTACGAAACTATACATACATACAGGGTGTCACCGTGACCGTGGAGAAGCTTTGAAGTGGTGATAAAGGACACTTTTCTAAGACGAATTTAGAAATAAAATTTTTGTCCTAGTTTAAACCATTCCTCCCTTTAAAGCAATATTTTGAATTTCTTATTTCAAACGGTCATATCTTCGAAATTATTGATTTTGTAGACTTAATGGATTAGAACTTTTTTAAAGATCATTTGTTTATCTACAAATTAGGTTATAACCACTTATCGTCTGGAATCAACGGATTTCGAGTTATAAATTAAATTAATGAAAAAAATGTTGAAAAACTTCAGTTTTTATTTTTTTACTTTTTTTGCGAACCGCGTATCTCTTAAACGGAACGTCTTAGAAAGAAACTTACGACCCAAACCGGATAGGGAATTTAACGGGCTACAATTTTGGTCAAATACATTTTCTTGAGAAACTAACCGTTTTGTAAAAGAACCAATGTAAAAGAACGAGGGCCGCCAGGCCTGAGAGTTTTTAAGTTGCTCGAGAGCATAAACATCGAGTAATGTATGTGATACATACAACATTTCATATTTCAATGCATTTAAATTTGTGAACAATTAAAATTTATTTATTTATTTATTTTTTTTACCTACACCTTGTTCATTATTTTCAGAATTTCTGTAAAAATTGTTAGTTTTTCAAAAAAATTTATTTGACTAAAGTTGTAGCCCGTTAAATTCTTAATCCGGTTTGGGCTGTTAATTTTTTTCTAAGAGGTTTCGTTTAAAGGGGGAAGTCCATGTAAATGCCTCAAAAACAGTCATATTTTAGAAATATGTTAGAAGGTGATAAAATAATTTTATAGTTTTAAATTTTTAATTCAATTTTATTTAACTTTTCTACAATACAAAAAAAAATTTTTTATTTTATTTCTTTCCCAAATGGCGGCTCAGGATAAATTTTCGTCTGTCGTCTCCGAGGCGAGGTCCAAAAGGGCTGCATTTATCACACATTAACCATTGATCCGAAACAAAAAAATCAAATTGTTTTCTGTTTATAACACATTAACGGGAAGGATAAACCTGTGAAACTAAAAAAAAGCATAAAATTCAATATAAAATAAGCCTTTGAAAAATAAGTCAGAATTTTGAGCTGTTTTTCAAAATTATTAACCCCCAAAAGGTATTTTATTAACGCGAAATATCTGAAATTTTAGGTTTATCCTTCCGATAATAATGTAGAAAAAAATCTCTCAAAATTTCAGACAAAGCGCTCAAAAACTTTTTGAGTTATAACACGAGCAGTTTTTAAAAATGCAGTTTCGAGATAATCGCCTTCAAAGTTTTAGTATAAAATAACGGCCAGTTTTAGTTAATTACCGATTAATCTGAAAAACTCCAAAGATTATGTCTTAGAAAATTATTCATATTAGTATTAAGAAATGCTTTCCTTAAATAAGGACATTAAAACACATTGTAAAACAAATTGAGATTATAAAGGAAAAAACCTTTTACCTGAAGCGTTCTGACTACTTGACTCGCACACACGACGCGCTCGGTTATATTACCTATAACTTCGTAAATATTCATAATTTTTTTATTTTCTTTTGTCAGTACATGCTCAACATACTATATTTTCAGATTATGAAAATGCAAAAAATCGATTTTTTGAAATTTCTATATGGACTTCTCCCTTAAGAGATACGAGGTTCGCAAGAAAAGTAAAAAAAAAATAAAACCAAAATTTTTTAAAATTTTTTTCCTTAATTTTATTTATAACTCGAAATCCGTAGATTCTAGACGATAAGGATACATTATCTAATTTGTAGATAAACGAATGATCTTTAAAAAGTTTCTAATCCATTAAGCGTAAAAAATTAATAATGTCGGAGCTATGGCCGTTTGAAATCAGAAATTCAACAAATTGCTTTAAAGGGAGGTACCCCCAAGGGTTTGGACTTGGAGAAAAATTTTATTTAAAAATTTGTCATAGAAAAGTGTCTGTTTTCGCCACCTCAAAGGTTCTCCACGGTCACGGGGACACCCTGTATATTATATTCAAGTTCTTAATCTGATGGCTTATTCTAACAAAGTTAGTTTTGAAGCCACCCGTTTCGGCTCAAAAACAATCTACAATAATTAACCATAAAAATGATATACAAATCACATTTCTGCATGAAGAGCAGCATATAAATTACGGCGGAAGAGTCGGACCATTCGATAACGACCAAACACGTAACGATTCGAGATTGAGACTCTACACGTCTATCGCAGTGTCAATGTTCGAAGGCTGACATGACACATTTATTCGAGAATCATCAGCATGAAGATCGAGAGAGAAATCCGGATCCACTACTCTTCCCAAATCGGTGGTATATAATATGAATAACAGTGGAGCAAGAATGCTTTCCTGCGGAACACCACGAGAAATATTCAACGGCCGAGATACATTTTCCGCCTACTCAACTACCTGGAGTCTATCACGCAAATAACCCTCCAACCACCTACAGAGTCAATCGTCACAGCCATAATGGAGTAGTTTGGTTAAAAGACGATAATGCACAACCCAATTAAAGGTCTTATAATAGTCAAGAAGCACCAATAAGGTGACTTCAGAACGATCGCCTGATGAAGCATTATCCGAGGTGAGCAGCAACAAAACATGGTGGAGTGCCAAATGCTCACATGAAACATCCCTAATGAAAAACTCCGCTATCTTTGCAAAAGGCGACAAAATGCTAATAGGACGGAGATGAGAGGGCCTTTCAGATAGATGGCACCTCTTCGGTTCTAAAACAAAAATTTAACATGTTGCAGATCACATCACTGCAAAACGGAAGTACGAGCTTCAACGTAGGAAGGCTGATACCGTCAGGACCAAGAGCGTTGGAGCTATATTTGGAAATTCAAAATATAAATTGAAAATAAATGGTTATTTGGGTGCATCAAACTTATAACCAATTGATTTAAGAAATATAACGTTATAGTACAATTAAAAAATTATAACTAATTTCAGTGGTGAAACGAAACTCAATAATTTTAAATTACTTTACAGTGTATAACGTGTTTTCTAATGTGCACTTACACAATACAGTGTATTTTATTTGTGATAATAATTATCTTAAACACATTTTAGTTTTAAAAAGTGTGCATTTCTTCGGTATTCAAAAATGTTGATACGGCTTATAATATTAGCGGGTTACATTACTTAAATCGCGATAATATTTAATTTGCTAATAATATTTTGCTCTAATTTTTATAACATAATATAACAAACATTTTAATAATTTTTTTATTATAGGTACTTAACTATTTTATTTTTAATTTGATTTAAATTTATTGATTCATTATTTCATATCTATTCTATTATGTAAATTTATATTGTTTATTTTCCTGTTGTACATTTTTCATGTTTAATATCGTAAATTTTTTTTCTAGCAGTAGAATAGTATTGAATGTCGATTTTTGTATAACTAATATTACGATTTACTATATTTGACTTGCACAATAATACAAGTTATGTTTCAGTTTTAATCACTGCTATTAAAATACTTTAAAATTGCCTGCAAGCAACAAAATCAAGGAAAATTGTTAACTTAGCAGGGTCAAATACCGAGTAGATGCAGTGCGTAGTTACAACAAAAAACCAAAGAAAAATTTAGGTACAAATAAATTTCTTTTTTAACTAATTTTTATTTTAAATCTATAAATTTTGTTCCAGAAAATACATCTGTGTTGGGATTTCATGTTCCTACCGATTTGGAAAGAACGGAATGTCAAGGTTCATTCTCCGCTTAATATTCCTCGTTGTTAAGGACCCAGGATAACACAGGAAAACCCCGTTGTAGAAGTACAGATGGACGGAAAAATTTAGACAAGAATTAATTTATTTTTTAAACGATTTTTATTTTAAGGATGTATGAGCATGACAACAATTTTCAATTTAAGACCTCAAAATTTTTTTACATATAGATTTTTACTCAATGAATTTACTGTAAAAATTTCAGCATAGGTAACCGTTCATATTTTAAAGAAAAAATTTTTTGAAAATCGACATAAAATACATTGCTCTTATGGAGAAATGGGTAGTTGTAATGATAAATCAACAAATATCAGTATGTTAAAATATCTCCAGTTTAAAAAAAAACTATAAATAAGAAAGATATTACATGCAGTAATTCGTCAGTATATTAAAAATACTATGCATCGGTTCATCCCAAAAAGAAAAATTGAAATGAAATTCAAATTTTTTTATTTTACCAATTTTTTCTCGCCGTAATATGACACTTGGCAACGTTTCACTGTAGTTCACACTGCTATCACGACCGCCACAACAAACTAGCGGTAGTAATAGTAAATACAGATGTAAATATAGCCTCATTTGTGTATTTAAAAACAGATTTAATATAACCTAATAGTGAAAGCAGCAGACTTGAGAATTTTTATATTAAATAAACCGCATTTCAATAAATGAAAATTAAAAAAATAGCATGCATAAAACGTTCAAATGTCAGATGTCACCGACAGGAAATTAATCAAAAAAACTGTGTTGCCAAATGTAAATTACACGTCACGTGGTTATTTTTGTCACCTTACCCCGCAACGATACTAGCCTATCCCCACTCATCAAAATTCGCTATTCCCCCACGCCCTCGCTCATACATCCTTAAGTTTATGTTTTATGTTCCAGAAATTACATCTGTGTAGGGATTTGATGATCCTACCTACTTGAAAAGCAGGGAATGTAAAGGTGCATTCTCTGCTTTAAAGTTCTTCGTGGTCGAAGAACCAGGATAATACAGGAAAACTCCGTTGTCGAAGTTCATGTGGACGGAAAAATTTCGGTATGAATTAATTTAGTATTTAAACAATTTTTATTTTAAAATTTATGCTTTATGTTCCAGAAATTACATTTTTTTTTTTATATAATTCAATTTATTCAGCAATCTATCTACAGATAATAAGCATTTGTGTGAACAATTAAAAAAAAAAAGAATATCATGTGCAGAGTGTTCTAGTGAACGCTCCGTATTATTTACATTAAAACTGTTGTGATTTCAGTTACAAACTATAAATTACTTTAGTCGAATCTGTTGGGCAAATCTGCTGGTCTAAACCGTTTGAGTCGGGGCGGTTCGTCACTTGGCACCAATAATCGTTTGGCTGTCACATTAGGGTGCACTTTAAGTCTTTCGCGATAACTTTCACTGAACCGTGCAATTTCTTCTCTTATGGAGGGCATTGGAAAGTCATTCAGGATTACGCTATTTGGCATGTACCATGGTGCATCTACGATTATTCTTAACACTTTATTCTAAAACCTTTGCAGAATTTCAATATTGGAGTTAGCAGCTGTTCCCCAAAGTTGGATGCCATAGGTCCAAACTGGTTTAATTATTGCCTTATAAAGAAGGATCTTATTTTCATAGGAAAGCTGTGACTTTCTGCCAATAATCCAGTACATTCCACTGAGCTTCAGTCCAAGCTGTTTTCGTTTGGCAAAGATGTGCTTACGCCAAGTTAATCTTCTATCGAGATGCATACCAAGGTACTTGGCGTCATCTGCTTGTGGTAACTGACAGTTGTTAAGTTGAACCGGTGGACAAGTGCTTCTTCTGGTTGTGAATGTTACCTGGATAGATTTAGATTCGTTGACTTTAATTCGCAATCTTTTAAGCCAATTTTGAATTCTATTTAAACCTACTTGAAGATTTTCTGATGCTGTTGTTGGATTACTATGTGACGCAAGAATGGCAGTGTCATCAGCGAAAGTTGCAATGGTAGTTGATCCAGCTGTTACATCTGTGTGGAAATTTGATGATTCTAATTACTTGAAAAGAAGGGAATGCAAAGGTGCATTCTCCGCTTTAAACTTTTTCGTGGTCGAAGGACCAGAATAATACAGGAAAACTTCGTCGTCGAAGTTCATGTGGCCGGAAAAATCTAGGTAAAAATTAATTTATTTTCTAAACAATTTTTATTTGAAATTTATGTTTTATGCTCCAGAAATTACATCTGTGTGGGGATTTGATGATCCTACCTACTTGAAAAGCAGGGAATGTAAAGTTGCCTTCTCCGCTTTAAACTTTTTCGTGGTCGAAGGACCAGGATAATACAGGAAAACTCGTCGTCAAAGTTCATGTGGACGGAAAAATTTATGTAAGAATTAATTTATTTTGTAAACAATTTTTATTTTAAATTTATGTTTTATGTTCCAGAAATTACATCTATGTAGGGATTTCATGATCCTACCTACTTGAAAAGTAGGGAATGTAAAGGTGCATTCTCTGCTTTAAAGTTCTTCGTCGTCGAAGAACCAGGTTAATACAGGAAAACTCGTCGTCGAAGTTCATGTGGACGGAAAAATTTAAGTAAGAATTAATTTATTTTGTAAACAATTTACATTTTAAATTTATGTTTTATGTTCCAGAAATTACATCTCTGTAGGGATTTCATGATCCTACCTACTTGAAAAGTAGGGAATGTAAAGGTGCATTCTCTGCAAACTTCTTCGTGGTCGAAGAACCAGGATAATCCAGGAAAACTCCGTCGTCGAAGTTCATGTGGACGGAAAAATTTAGGTAAGAATTAATTTATTTTGTAAACAATTTTTATTTTAAATTTATGTTTTATGTTCCAGAAATTACATCTGTGTAGGGATTTGATGATCCTACGTACTTGTAAGACGGAAATCTAAAGGTATATTCCCCTCTTTAAACTTCTTCGTGGTCGAAGAACCAGGATAATCCAGGAAAACTCCGTCGTCGAAGTTCATGGGGACGGAAAAATTTAGGTAGGAATTAATTTATTTTGTAAACAATTTTTATTTTAAATTTATGTTTGATGTTCCAGAAATTACTTCTGTGTGGGGATCTGATGATCCTACGTACTTGAAAGACGGCGATGTAAAGGTGCATTCTCCTCTTTAAACTTCTTCGTGGTCGAAGAACCAGGATAATCCAGGAACACTCCATCGTCGAAGTTCACGTGGACGGAAAAATTTAGGTAAGAATTAATTTATTTTGTTAACAATTTTTATTTTAATTTTATGTTTTATGTTTCAGAAATTACTTCTGTGTAGGGATTTGATGATCCTATGTACTTGAAAGAGGGGGATGTAAAGGTGCATTCTCATCTTCAAACTTTTTCGTGGTCGAAGAACCAGGATAATCCACGCAAACTCCGTCGTCGAAGTTCATGTGGACGGAAAACATTAGGTAAGAATTAATTTATTTTGTAAACAATTTTTATTTTAAATTTATGATTTATGTTCCAGAAATTATTTCTGTGTAGGGATTTGATGATCCTACGTACTTAAAAGACGGGGATGTAAAGGTGCATTCTCCTCTTTAAACTTCTTCGTGGTCGAAGAACCAGGATTATCCAGGAAAACTCCGTCGTCGAAGTTCATGTGGACAGAAAAATTTAGGTAAGAATTAATTTATTTTGTAAACAATTTTTATATTAATTTTATGTTTTATGTTCCGGAAATTACATCTGTATAGGGATTTGATGATCCTACGTACTTGAAAGACGGGAATGTAAAGGTGCCTTCTCCTCTTTAAACTTCTTCGTGGTCGAAGAACCAGGATAATCCAGGAAAACTCCGTCGACGAAGTTCATGTGGACGGAAAAATTTAGGTAAGAATTAATTTATTTTGTAAAGAATTTTTCTTTTAAATTTATGTTTTAAGTTCCAGAAATTACTTCTGTGTAGGGATTTGATGATCCTACGTATTTGAAACACGGGAATGTAAAAGTGCATTTTTCTCTTTAAACTTCTTTGTTGTCGAAGAACCAGGATAATCCAGAAAAAACTCCGACGTCGAAGTTCATGTGAACGGAAAACATTAGGTAAGAATTAATTTATTTTGTAAACAATTTTTATTTTAAATTTATATTTTATTATCCAGAAATTACATCTCTGTAGGGATTTCATGATCCTACCTACTTGAAAAGTAGGGAATGTAAAGGTGCATTCTCTGCTTTAAACTTCTTCGTGGTCGAAGAACCAGGATAATCCAGGAACACTCCGTCGTCGAAGTTCACGTGGACGGAAAAATTTAGGTAAGAATTAATTTATTTTGTTAACAATTTTTATTTTAAATTTATGATTTATGTTCCAGAAATTACTTCTGTGTAGGGATTTGATGATCCTACGTACTTGAAAGACGGGGATGTAAAGGTGCATTTTCCTCTTTAAACTTCTTCGTTGTCGAAGAACCAGGATAGTCCAGGAAAACTCCGACGTCGAAGTTCATGTGGACGGAAAATTTTATGTAAGAATTAATTTATTTTGTAAACAATTTTTATTTTAAATTTATGTTTTAAGTTCCAGAAATTACTTCTGTGTAGGGATTTGATGATCCTACGTACTAGTAAGACGGGAATGTAAAGGTACATTCTCCCCTTTAAACTGCTTCGTGGTCGAAGAACCAGGATAATCCAGGAAAACTCCGTCGTCGAAGTTCATGTGGACGGAAAAATTTAGGTAAGAATTAATTTATTTTGTAAACAATTTTTAATTTAAATTTATGTTTTATGTTCCAGACATTACTTCTGTGTAGGCATTTGATGATCCTACCTACTTGAAAAGCAGGCAATCTAAAGGTGCATTATCTGCTTTAAAGTTCTTCGTGGTCGAAGAACCAGGATAATACAGGAAAACTGCGTCGTCGAAGTTCATGTGGATGGAAAAATGTAGGTAAGAATTAATTTATTTTGTAAACAATTTTTATTTTAAATTTATGATTTATGTTCCAGAAATTATTTATGTGTAGGGATTTGATGATCCTACGTACTTGAATGACGGGGATGTAAAGGTGCCTTCTCCTCTTTAAACTTCTTCGTGGTCGAAGAACCAGGATAATCCAGGAAAACTCCGTCGACGAAGTTCATGTGGACGGAAAAATTTAGGTAAGAATTAATTTATTTTGTAAACAATTTTTATTTTAAATTTATGATTTATGTTCCAGAAATTACATCTGTGTAGGTATTTGAACATCCTACGTACTTGAAAGTCGGGAATGTAAAGGTACATTCGCCCCTTTAAACTTCTTCGTGGTCGAAGAACCAGGATAATCCAGGAAAACTCCGTCGTCCAAGTTCATGTGGACCGAAAAATTTAGGTAAGAATTAATTTATTTTGTAAACAATTTTTAAATTAAATTTATGTTTTATGTTCCAGAAATTACATCTGTGTGGGGATTTGATGATCCTACCTCCTTGAAAAGCAGGGAATGTAAAGTTGCCTTCTCCGCTTTAAACTTTTTCGTGGTCGAAGGATCAGGATAATACAGGAAAACTCGTCGTCAAAGTTCATGTGGACGGAAAAATTTAGGTAAGAATTAATTTATTTTGTAAACAATTTTTATTTTAAATTTATGATTTATGTTCCAGAAATTATTTCTGTGTAGGGATTTGATGATCCTACGTACTTGAAAGACGGGGATGTAAAGGTGCATTCTCCTCTTTAAACTTCTTCGTTGTCGAAGAACCAGGATAGTCCAGGAAAACTCCGACGTCGAAGTTCATCTGGACGGAAAATTTTAGGTAAGAATTAATTTATTTTGTAAACAATTTTTATTTTAAATTTAGGTTTTATGTTCCAGAAATTACATCTGTGTAGGTATTTGAACATCCTACGTACTTGAAAGTCGGGAATGTAAAGGTACATTCGCCCCTTTAAACTTCTTCGTGGTCGAAGAACCAGGATAATCCAGGAACACTCCGTCGTCGAAGTTCACGTGGACGGCAAAATTTAGGTAAGAATTAATTTATTTTGTTAACAATTTTTATTTTAAATTTATGTTTCAAGTTCCAGAAATTACTTCTGTGTAGGGATTTGAAGAACCTACGTACTTGAAAGACGGGAATGTAAAGGTGCATTCACCTCTTTAAATTTCTTCCTTGTCGAAGAACCAGGATAATCCAGGAAAACTCCGACGTCTAAGTTCATGCGGACGGAAAAATTTAGGTAAGAATTAATTTATTTTGTAAACAATTTTTATTTTAAATTTATGTTTTATGTTCCAGAAATTACATCTGTGTAGGGATTTGATGATCGTACCTACTTGAAAAGCAGGGAATGTAAAGGTTCATTCTCTGCTTTAAAGTTCTCCGTTTTCGAAGAACCCGGATAATACAGGAAAACTCGTCGTCGAAGTTCATGTGGACGGAAAAACTTAGGTAAGAATTAATTTATTTTGTAAACAATTTTTATTTTAAATTTATGTTTTATGTTCCAGAAATTACATCTGTGTAGGGATTTGATGATCGTACCTACTTGAAAAGCAGGGAATGTAAAGGTGCATTCTATGCTTTACAGTTCTTCGTCGTCGAAGAGCCAGGATAATACAGGAAAACTCGTCGTCGAAGTTCATGTGGACGGAAAAACTTAGGTAAGAATTAATTTATTATGTAAACAATTTTTAATTTAAATTTATGTTTTATGTTCCAGAAATTACATCTGTGTAGGGATTTGATGATCCTACCTACTAGAAAAGAAGAGAATGTAAAGGTGCATTCCCCGCTAAATATTCTTCGTGGATGAAGTCCCACGATAACACAGGAAGACCTCGACGGCGTCGCCGAAGTTCAGGTGGACGGGAAAATTTAGGTAAGAATTACTTTATTATATAAACAAATTTTATTTTGTCAATAATTAATAAATTTTTTTAATATATTTAATTTCTAATTATAAGTATGATTGCAGAGAATACATCCGGAACGAGTGAGGATGATCCAGGCCATCCACTTGTGGTGTTGATACCATGGAAGAACTTCTGTGCATACAAATTTACTGCGGGAAAGAAGCTGGTACCGGATGTTGCAGATGAACTGAACGCCCAAGTTGTGGGAAAACTGTTCCGGCGAAACTTAGGTAAGAACAAGTTTACATTTTTAATTTTTTCTCTGATTACATATTTCATTCCATGTGATAATATCTGCAGGTTAGGTATAATTTGAATTTGTTCGGATGCACAGGAGGAAGTTGCTGATCGCGAATCCAGCAGGTCAATGCGGAAGTTGTAGGTTAACCATTCCCGAAGAACTTAGGTGAGTACAAATTATGTTTTATTAAATTCTTTTATTAATTTAGTTAATTTGTTCCATGTATTACCAGGACGAACACCAAAGAAGAAAATGCGGACGCCGGATACTGCGTAGTGGAGAATTTGCGGTTTCCGGTTATCACAGGTGAAAGACGAAGTTGCAGGTTCACCAAAACGGATGGATTTTAGGTAAGAACAAATAAGTTTTGTTAAAATTTGTTATTAGTAAATTCCATGTATTTATTTCAGGAGTTGTATGTACGGCGAAGGAAGAAGTTACCACCTACCAGCAAGAATACAAGTGAAGAAGCCGGAGTACCCAGGACTGCAGGTCTTGAACCAAAGGTGGCCAACCCTTCAAAATATACAAAAGGGGGGTTTGGTGGTATCGGCGAAGGGGGAGGAACTCTGTTCCCACCTTGATCCATGGTGTGTGTAGGGCCAACCCCTTAAAATATATAAAGGGGGGGTTGGCGATATCGGCGAAGGGGGAGGAACTCTGTTCCCACCTTGATCCATGGTGTGTGTAGGGCCAACCCCTTAAAATATATAAAGGGGGGGTTGGCGATATCGGCGAAGGGGGAGGAACTTTGTTCCCACCTTGATATAAGGGTAAGAAGCACCCCTGGGCAACTACCGGGGGTGTTCCATGGTGAATAGGGAGGGAACACTGTTCCCACCTGACTACGAAAGAAGGGGGAAATCTGTTCTCTCCTGATTTCGAAAGAAGGGGGAACTCTGTTCCTACCTGACACCAAGGTGTTCCCACGAGGGGAAAGACCCCCAGTGCAAGAAGGGAAAGAGGGGCGTCCTTCACGGCGTTTTACCCCTCACACCCCTTTTCCCCTGTACCCCTGACGTCCCTTTACCCCTCACCCCCTTTTTACCTTGACGTCCCTTTACCCCTTACCCCCCTTTCCCCTGACGTCCCTTTACCCTTCACCCCCTCTTCCCCATACGTCTTTTTACCCCTCACCCCCCTCTACCCCTTACCCCCTCTTCCCCTTACGTCCCTTTACCCCTCACCCCCCTCTACCCCTTACCCCCTCCACCCCTTACGTCCCTTTGCCCCTTACCCCCCTCTTCCCCTTACGTCCCTTTGCCCCTTACCCCCCTCTACCCCTTACGTCCCTTTGCCCCTTACCCCCCTCTACCCCTTACGTCCCTTTGCCCCTTACCCCTCTCTTCTCCTTACGTCCTTTTACCCCTCACCCCCCTCTACCCCTTACGTCCCTTTGCCCCTTACCCCCCTCTTCCCCTTACGTCCCTTTGCCCCTCACCTCCCTCTTCCCCTTACGTCCCTTTGGGCGTTAAGTTTCTTGCCGCAATTTCCCCTCCCTGCTTTTCTCCATATTCCCTCCGGCCACGGTGTCCCCTTATTTCCCCCGACACCGGCCGTCCTCCTTTCCCGCCGGCTTAACCCTCCTCCGCAGGTGTTCACGGCCCACCTGGTTGGAGGGTTGAGGCCACTTCAGTGCATTCCGCCTTGGGACTCAAGTCCGAGAACTTCCTCCCCGGTGGATCCCTATAGGACGCCATAAGGGGACTTATCCCCGCGGCGAACTGTTGGGATCCGCCCGTGGGTTGATCTCGGCGAAGCGACCCCCTAGGCGGATCACTGGGCCGTATCCCCTTGGTGTACTCAACGATGAATCTCCGAAGTACCCCGCAGAACAAATTCCGAGAAGCACTTCGACGATCATCATCGAAGTACACCTCGGCGATACCTACCTATTCGAGGTTACCCTCGGCCTTGTACACGACGATTATGCTCACCATGCTTATTACCCTTTGATCAAGGTGGGAACAGAGTTCCTCCCCCTTCGCCGATATCGCCAACCCCCCTTTATATATTTTAAGGGGTTGGCCCTACACACACCATGGATCAAGGTGGGAACAGAGTTCCTCCCCCTTCGCCGATACCGCCAACAACCCCTTTATGGGTGTCCTGTCCCGAGTACTCCAACTTCGTCTTTCACCTGTGATAACCGGGAACCGCAACTTCTCCACTGTGCTTCTGAGCGTCCGCAATTTCTTCCTTTGTCTCTTCATTCCGATGAGCGACTACTGCGTCACTTGCTGCAAGTTGAAAACACCTGAAACAAAATAACTTACTTAGTAATATAAGAAATTAATAAAATAAATTTGTACTCACCCAAGTCCACCTTGTAAGCCGGTTCCGTAATACCCTACGAAAAACCTAGAGCAAATAAATGTTTAAGTTAATAAATCACATGCTAATCAAAAAGTTTTTTTATTTACCTGAAGTTGGCCACGAAATTTCTATCTTCCCAAAATGAATTAATCCGATTGTGCGATACGACAGCCTAGAACAAACGTCGAAATTAATCGAGCTAGAATAAAACAAGTCGCGTAAAATTGGCGTACCTAATATTTCCTGCAGTCCGGGGTGCGAATCGACTGCCGTACGCTCGATGTTTGCCCGCCCAATGTTGATAAGCCGATTTGCCGGTGACGCACTAGAACATCTTAAATCACGCGACCCAAATAACGAGCCCACCGCTACCGACGGTAACCGACCAGCGGCTTTAAGTAATGTACACAGTACTACATAAGTAACCGTCAGTAACGGTTGCTTTCAAAGAGGATCCCAAAAACGAGCGTAGGTTTCCGGGGTTCCTAATAATACATGTTAGCTAACTAAACGCGCGCAGGGCTTTTGGGTGCACTAATTACACGGCCCTGCGTTTTGGAAACCTAGGCCCGTACTCCAAGTCCCCTCGGGCCAAGTACGGCTTGAAGTAGTTCGGGAGGATTCCCACCGCGATTTTATGCCTTGGTAAACACACTCTCGGTCCCCTTTGCCCCAACAAGTTAGCCAATGTTTAACCGCCGGTTGTAAGAATTTAACAAGAGGACAACCGGAATTAGAACGCCCGCCTGGGGATTACTAGGAAACCAAATTATGGTAGATTACAAACATTAAAATTTATGGATCCTTCAAAAGTTGGCGTAAAAAGTCCCTAAAACCGTAAGAAATAAATTGTTTCCATAAAGTTTGCCCCCCTTGCCCAGCCCAACACCTACTTTTATTTTTTACAATTATTTTCGGTCATAAATTGCACTATAAAATGGCAGTAAATTTCAGAGTCGCTGCAGTCATAAAAAAAATTCTTCACATACTCGGAATTCGAAATTTATCGATCCAGAGAAGCCTAAATTTCCGAGTACAACAAAAAAAATAAAAAAAAATCGCTGGGATATCCAGAACTCGAAAATTACAGATCTACGAAGACGCAGATGGCTGTATTAAAATAAATTCGGCTACAATTAACGGTCCAATTTAAGTTATCAACTGCATAGCCGACAGTCCACTAAGGCCGGCTCCACACTGGACCAGCTTTTTTTAGGTCCAGCACGTAAAAATTCGAAACTTCAAAATAAATAAAAAAAAGTCGTAAATTATTCCTAAATCGTTTGGAATTAAGCCCATAGTCCATTTTATCTATCCAATTCTGCATCAATTTTACTAATACTAATTTTACATCTTCCGAGTACGCTTTGGCATCTACAGCCGCCCAACCGAACCGTTTATACGATTGCGGCTTACTAGGCCAACTAGGTTCGGTTGCACCTTTTGGTAACCTGACAACAGTGGCGGCACACGGCTTGTACTCGAAAAAGGTTTATCGGGGCCGAACTGGTGTTACGTGTACATTGGGGTCACGACGGCGGGGATATCCTATGCTACTACACGTGTACGTAGCATTTTTTATGACAAACCCCAATAGCGGGTCCGGGTCGGGTAACTAATCTCGTATTATATACAGTCTAATTCCTAATTGCGCATAAAATGAAAATAAACAACCTAACAATTTATGTTTCCGCACGGAAATTCGACAGTTAATTTTTTTGTAGTTTCTGCAGCAAAAGATGCAGTGTTTATACTACACGCAATCGCGAGGGGGACCCGCTATTCCACGTCCTTACTACTATAGCTACATTTAAATGAAGGTGGGATACCTTCTAACACCAACCCCAGGACCACTGGGGCCCTACTACCAAAAAGCTGATTAATTACTACACCGAAAAAATCTAACGTACCGGCAAAGCAAATCTACAGCAAATCAAAATGGGGACAGGCAAATTCAGGTTCGCTACTCCTGTCCGACTCTATGCTGCCTCGGTAGCGCTCTAAAAAATAAAATATCCCAACTTTCAAATTTGCCAAAATATTTCGCTGAAAATCTATTTCCTGAATTCTCATGCAAAATTAAAAAACTAATTTTAACTGCTACCTTATCGACCGACGTCGCGCCGCCTCCCACCATCGTCGACGGCGATCCTTAATTAGATGTCTTCTAATCTACCGTCGTCCGAATCGTGGCGAATCTGCGATCCTCGGTGGTTCGGCTGCCATCTGTCGATCCCGCCTCTAAGATTCTTCCTATATGAAGGAAGACCAATTTCCTGCTCCACTTTTTTCCACTTTCCAGGTGGGTGGATCTTCTTTGTTTGCTGCATACTTAATTCCTGAAAATAAATTCCTAAATAAATAATTAACCACATTATTAGTCATAATTTGCACTTACCAAAGTTTGGTCCTCCTGGTGGTGAACATCTGATGATAGCTGCACGCAACTTCTCCACTTTAATCCTTCCAAAATGGGCGGGCGTCTTCTCTCGACCCAGTAGTAATTTCTGGAATAAAAATTATGATTACCATTATTAATAAATCGAATTTGCTATTACCCAAGTTGCTTTAACCTGGTGCACTTACCCGATAAGTTCTGAGACCTGGTGGACATCGTCTTTCCGGTTCTCTTTCTTCCGGTATCCACGGTCGGTACTGGCACTCGAATTGCTTCCAGGTGATGCCATTTTCTTCTTGTTCTTCTCTCGTACCCAAGGGCTTAACAATCTTTGTTTTACTCCGTTCCAAGTTGAAAACACTGAAATTACTTTTTACATTAGTAATTAAAAATATTATACAAATTAATTTATTCTTACCTTGCAAGTCTCGTCGCCTCGATTATCTATCTGCGTTCGTGGGGGTTGATCGGCGTCGGTCCTTCCTATTTCTGTTTCACCACATTCCGGAAACTTGGTCAACCTAAAACCAACAAGTTACTAATGGTAGCATTGCAAATAACTTACGTAAAATTAATTAGATATCTAAAAGTTAACTCTCCGGCACTCATTTGACTAAGTAATTAATTCACCAAACCTACATACTACATATCTGGATTTCTACCGAAACAAAATTTATTATTCCGCGTTTTTTCGATGTCATCTTCGTAATCCCATAATTTCCTATGTGGAACAGAAATTGTACAGATTTAGTAATTAAAAATTTTAATGAGCATAGCCATCGTTCTTACCTGGTAAGTATCGTAGGAGCTGGTGGACATCGACTTCAGGGTTCGACTCGAATACGCACACTGACATATCGCATTTGCAAATGTATGAAATATATTGCGCGATCCAGAATTAATGTCTGACTCATAAACAACGTAAACATGATGCAAATAAATAACAACACTCAAAAAACATACAAATAAAAATATTAATAAGTTAAGAATAATAATAATTACACTAATCAATAATAATCTAACCCAAGTTCATTCTTTACCTTACCAACTAATAAACCTGCTACGATTTGCCCATCTGGTCAACATTATTGTACTCCTAGTTCTGCTGTGAAATCAATCCGTCGTGGTGAGTTTCCCAGATTTAATTCCAGGTGGTCGATTCCAGGGATAAACCATTTGTATCCCTCTCGATGGATGGAATCTTCCTTTCTTGCTGCACTTGTAATTCCTGAAATGATATTTCTAAAATATTAACTAAGAATATTAATAAAACAAATTTTCTCTTACCCAAGTTATATGCACCTGGTGAACAGCGTTCCCGCAGCTTCTCTATTTACATATTCACCAAATGGATACGAAATTCATTTCTAGCTGCATTGAAATTTTAACCAAGTTCTTCCCACATCCTGGAGGAAATATGGTCCACATTATTTACCAGTCGTAACGAAATGTAAATATATGTACAAGTGGAT
Organism: Cantharis rustica; assembly: GCA_911387805.1. NCBI lineage: Eukaryota > Metazoa > Arthropoda > Insecta > Coleoptera > Cantharidae > Cantharis > Cantharis rustica. The sequence goes on from OU426877.1 coordinate 23,598, forward strand.
GAAACATTATTAATTCCTGAAAATCATAATTATGAATATTAATTAAAAGAATTTGCCAGTGCCTAGCCTTTCCGCCCAGGTAGACATCGTTCTCGGTTTTTCACTGCAATTCGCAATTTATTTCTCTCCAAGTGGACGCGATCTTCGTCTCTCCCTGTAGTTGAAATTCCTGGAAGAAATTTTAGAAATTTACCATCAACAAATTTAAAAAAATTGATAAATTTCTCTTACCTAAATTATCTAAACCGAATTTTCTAATACTGTGTATTTTTAAATACTGTGTATTAGAAAATACATATACCTGTGGTATACGGGATCAGCGTCTTGCCACCATCCAACGCAGCTTCTCCACTTGATTTCTTGTAATGTAATCTTTTTCTCTCGCTGGAGATGTAATGTCTGGAATAAAAAACGTAAAATATACTTAAGAATATTCATAATAGAATTTGCTCTTATTTAAGTTTTTCCTATCATAGGTGCATTGTCATTGGGAGACACTGTTCTATCCAGTACCAAAATCTTCTCGTCAATGCTCTGAAACTTATAAGTGGGCGGACTTTTCTTCTCGCGCTGCAATTAAATTGCTGGAACAAAAAAACTAAATTAGAAGTTCAAAATTAAATAAATTAAATTATCTCTTACCTAAAACCGCATATCGTCATCGATGGTCACCAGTTGTATCCAAATTTGATCCTCAAAACCTTACAAGGATGTAATTTCTGAAACATAAAACATAAATTTAAAATAAAAATTATTTACAAAATAAATTAATTCTTACCTAAATTTTTCCGTCCACATGAACTTCGACGACGAGTTTTCCTGTATTATCCTGGTTCTTCGACGACGAAGAACTTTAAAGCAGAGATTGCACCTTTACATTCCTTGCTTTTCAAGTAGGTAGGATCATGAAATCCCTACACAGATGTAATTTCTGGAACATAAAACATAAATTTAAAATAAAAATTGTTTAAAAAATAAATTAATTCTTACCTAAGTTTTTCCGTCCACATGAACTTCGACGACGGGTTTTCCTGTATTATCCTGGTTCTTCGTCCACGAAGAACTTTAAAGCAGAGAAGGCACCTTTACATTCCCTGCTTTTCAAGTAGGTACGATCATCAAATCCCTACACAGAAGTAATTTCTGGAACATAAAACATAAATTTAAAATAAAATTTGTTTACAAAATAAATTAATTCTTACCTAAATTTTTCCGTCCACATGAACTTTGACGACGAGTTTTCCTGTATTATCCTGATCCTTCGACCACGAAAAAGTTTAAAGCGGAGAAGGCAACTTTACATTCCCTGCTTTTCAAGGAGGTAGGATCATCAAATCCCCACACAGATGTAATTTCTGGAACATAAAACATAAATTTAATTTAAAAATTGTTTACAAAATAAATTAATTCTTACCTAAATTTTTCGGTCCACATGAACTTCGACGACGGAGTTTTCCTGGATTATCCTGGTTCTTCGACCACGAAGAAGTTTAAAGGGGCGAATGTACCTTTACATTCCCGACTTTCAAGTACGTAGGATGTTCAAATACCTACACAGATGTAATTTCTGGAACATAAAACCTAAATTTAAAATAAAAATTGTTTACAAAATAAATTAATTCTTACCTAAATTTTTCCGTCCACATGAACTTCGTCGACGGAGTTTTCCTGGATTATCCTGGTTCTTCGACCACGAAGAAGTTTAAAGAGGAGAAGGCACCTTTACATTCCCGTCTTTCAAGTACGTAGGATCATCAAATCCCTATACAGATGTAATTTCCGGAAGATAAAACATAAAATTAAAATAAAAATTGTTTACAAAATAAATTAATTCTTACCTAATGTTTTCCGTCCACATGAACTTCGACGACGGAGTTTTCCTGGATTATCCTGGTTCTTCGACAACGAAGAAGTTTAAAGAGGAGAATGCACCTTTACATCCCCGTCATTCAAGTACGTAGGATCATCAATTCCCTACACAGAAATAATTTCTGGAACATAAATCATAAATTTAAAATAAAAATTGTTTACAAAATAAATTGATCTTACCTACATTTTTCCATCCACATGAACTTCGACGACGCAGTTTTCCTGTATTATCCTGGTTCTTCGACCACGAAGAACTTTAAAGCAGATAATGCACCTTTAGATTGCCTGCTTTTCAAGTAGGTAGGATCATCAAATGCCTACACAGAAGTAATGTCTGGAACATAAAACATAAATTTAAATTAAAAATTGTTTACAAAATAAATTAATTCTTACCTAAATTTTTCCGTCCACATGAACTTCGACGACGGAGTTTTCCTGGATTATCCTGGTTCTTCGACCACGAAGCAGTTTAAAGGGGAGAATGTACCTTTACATTCCCGTCTTACTAGTACGTAGGATCATCAAATCCCTACACAGAAGTAATTTCTGGAACTTAAAACATAAATTTAAAATAAAAATTGTTTACAAAATAAATTAATTCTTACATAAATTTTTCCGTCCACATGAACTTCGACGTCGGAGTTTTCCTGGACTATCCTGGTTCTTCGACAACGAAGAAGTTTAAAGAGGAGAATGCACCTTTACATCCCCGTCTTTCAAGTACGTAGGATCATCAAATCCCTACACAGAAATAATTTCTGGAACATAAATCATAAATTTAAAATAAAAATTATTTACAAAATAAATTAATTCTTACCTACATTTTTCCATCCACATGAACTTCGACGACGCAGTTTTCCTGTATTATCCTGGTTCTTCGACCACGAAGAACTTTAAAGCAGATAATGCACCTTTAGATTGCCTGCTTTTCAAGTAGGTAGGATCATCAAATGCATACACAGAAGTAATGTCTGGAACATAAAACATAAATTTAAATTAAAAATTGTTTACAAAATAAATTAATTCTTACCTAAATTTTTCCGTCCACATGAACTTTGACGACGGAGTTTTCCTGGATTATCCTGGTTCTTCGACCACGAAGCAGTTTAAAGGGGAGAATGTACCTTTACATTCCCGTCTTACTAGTACGTAGGATCATCAAATCCCTACACAGAAGTAATTTCTGGAACTTAAAACATAAATTTAAAATAAAAATTGTTTACAAAATAAATTAATTCTTACATAAATTTTTCCGTCCACATGAACTTCGACGTCGGAGTTTTCCTGGACTATCCTGGTTCTTCGACAACGAAGAAGTTTAAAGAGGAGAATGCACCTTTACATCCCCGTCTTTCAAGTACGTAGGATCATCAAATCCCTACACAGAAATAATTTCTGGAACATAAATCATAAATTTAAAATAAAAATTGTTTACAAAATAAATTAATTCTTACCTAATGTTTTCCGTCCACATGAACTTCGACGACGGAGTTTTCTTGGATTATCCTGGTTCTTCGACCACGAAAAAGTTTGAAGATGAGAATGCACCTTTACATCCCCCTCTTTCAAGTACATAGGATCATCAAATCCCTACACAGAAGTAATTTCTGGAACATAAAACATAAAATTAAAATAAAAATTGTTTACAAAATAAATTAATTCTTACCTAAATTTTTCCGTCCGCATGAACTTCGACGTCGGAGTTTTCCTGGATTATCCTGGTTCTTCGACAACGAAGAAATTTAAATAGGTGAATGCACCTTTACGTTCCCGTCTTTCAGGTACGTAGGTTCTTCAAATCCCTACACAGAAGTAATTTCTGGAACTTGAAACATAAATTTAAAATAAAAATTGTTAACAAAATAAATTAATTCTTACCTAAATTTTTCCGTCCACGTGAACTTCGACGACGGAGTGTTCCTGGATTATCCTGGTTCTTCGACCACGAAGAAGTTTAAAGCAGAGAATGCACCTTTACATTCCCTACTTTTCAAGTAGGTAGGATCATGAAATCCCTACAGAGATGTAATTTCTGGAACATAAAACATAAATTTAAAATAAAAATTGTTTACAAAATAAATTAATTCTTACCTAATGTTTTCCGTCCACATGAACTTCGACGACGGAGTTTTCCTGGATTATCCTGGTTCTTCGACCACGAAAAAGTTTGAAGATGAGAATGCACCTTTACATCCCCCTCTTTCAAGTACATAGGATCATCAAATCCCTACACAAAAGTAATTTCTGGAACATAAAACATAAATTTAAAATAAAAATTGTTTACAAAATAAATTAATTCTTACCTAAATTTTTCCGTCCACATGAACTTCGACGTCGGAGTTTTTTCTGGATTATCCTGGTTCTTCGACAACAAAGAAGTTTAAAAAGAAAAATGCACTTTTACATTCCCGTGTTTCAAATACGTAGGATCATCAAATCCCTACACAGAAGTAATTTCTGGAACTTAAAACATAAATTTAAAAGAAAAATTCTTTACAAAATAAATTAATTCTTACCTAAATTTTTCCGTCCACATGAACTTCGTCGACGGAGTTTTCCTGGATTATCCTGGTTCTTCGACCACGAAGAAGTTTAAAGAGGAGAAGGCACCTTTACATTCCCGTCTTTCAAGTACGTAGGATCATCAAATCCCTATACAGATGTAATTTCCGGAACATAAAACATAAAATTAATATAAAAATTGTTTACAAAATAAATTAATTCTTACCTAAATTTTTCTGTCCACATGAACTTCGACGACGGAGTTTTCCTGGATAATCCTGGTTCTTCGACCACGAAGAAGTTTAAAGAGGAGAATGCACCTTTACATCCCCGTCTTTTAAGTACGTAGGATCATCAAATCCCTACACAGAAATAATTTCTGGAACATAAATCATAAATTTAAAATAAAAATTGTTTACAAAATAAATTAATTCTTACCTAAATTTTTCCTTCCACATGAACTTCGACGACGGAGTTTTCCTGGATTATCCTGGTTCTTCGACCACGAAGAAGTTTAAAGAGGAGAATGCACCTTTACATTCCCGTCTTTCAAGTACGTAGGAACATCAAATCCCTACACAGAAATAATTTCTGGAACATAAATCATAAATTTAAAATAAAAATTGTTTACAAAATAAATTAATTCTTACCTAATGTTTTCCGTCCACATGAACTTCGACGACGGAGTTTGCTTGGATTATCCTGGTTCTTCGACCACGAAAAAGTTTGAAGATGAGAATGCACCTTTACATCCCCCTCTTTCAAGTACATAGGATCATCAAATCCCTACACAGAAGTAATTTCTGAAACATAAAACATAAAATTAAAATAAAAATTGTTAACAAAATAAATTAATTCTTACCTAAATTTTTCCGTCCACGTGAACTTCGACGATGGAGTGTTCCTGGATTATCCTGGTTCTTCGACCACGAAGAAGTTTAAAGAGGAGAATGCACCTTTACATCGCCGTCTTTCAAGTACGTAGGATCATCAGATCCCCACACAGAAGTAATTTCTGGAACATCAAACATAAATTTAAAATAAAAATTGTTTACAAAATAAATTAATTCCTACCTAAATTTTTCCGTCCCCATGAACTTTGACGACGGAGTTTTCCTGGATTATCCTGGTTCTTCGACCACGAAGAAGTTTAAAGAGGGGAATATACCTTTAGATTTCCGTCTTACAAGTACGTAGGATCATCAAATCCCTACACAGATGTAATTTCTGGAACATAAAACATAAATTTAAAATAAAAATTGTTTACAAAATAAATTAATTCTTACCTAAATTTTTCCGTCCACATGAACTTCGACGACGGAGTTTTCCTGGATTATCCTGGTTCTTCGACCACGAAGAAGTTTGCAGAGAATGCACCTTTACATTCCCTACTTTTCAAGTAGGTAGGATCATGAAATCCCTACAGAGATGTAATTTCTGGAACATAAAACATAAATTTAAAATGTAAATTGTTTACAAAATAAATTAATTCTTACTTAAATTTTTCCGTCCACATGAACTTCGACGACGAGTTTTCCTGTATTAACCTGGTTCTTCGACGACGAAGAACTTTAAAGCAGAGAATGCACCTTTACATTCCCTACTTTTCAAGTAGGTAGGATCATGAAATCCCTACATAGATGTAATTTCTGGAACATAAAACATAAATTTAAAATAAAAATTGTTTACAAAATAAATTAATTCTTACATAAATTTTTCCGTCCACATGAACTTTGACGACGAGTTTTCCTGTATTATCCTGGTCCTTCGACCACGAAAAAGTTTAAAGCGGAGAAGGCAACTTTACATTCCCTGCTTTTCAAGTAGGTAGGATCATCAAATCCCCACACAGATGTAATTTCTGGAGCATAAAACATAAATTTCAAATAAAAATTGTTTAGAAAATAAATTAATTTTTACCTAGATTTTTCCGGCCACATGAACTTCGACGACGAAGTTTTCCTGTATTATTCTGGTCCTTCGACCACGAAAAAGTTTAAAGCGGAGAATGCACCTTTGCATTCCCTTCTTTTCAAGTAATTAGAATCATCAAATTTCCACACAGATGTAACAGCTGGATCAACTACCATTGCAACTTTCGCTGATGACACTGCCATTCTTGCGTCACATAGTAATCCAACAACAGCATCAGAAAATCTTCAAGTAGGTTTAAATAGAATTCAAAATTGGCTTAAAAGATTGCGAATTAAAGTCAACGAATCTAAATCTATCCAGGTAACATTCACAACCAGAAGAAGCACTTGTCCACCGGTTCAACTTAACAACTGTCAGTTACCACAAGCAGATGACGCCAAGTACCTTGGTATGCATCTCGATAGAAGATTAACTTGGCGTAAGCACATCTTTGCCAAACGAAAACAGCTTGGACTGAAGCTCAGTGGAATGTACTGGATTATTGGCAGAAAGTCACAGCTTTCCTATGAAAATAAGATCCTTCTTTATAAGGCAATAATTAAACCAGTTTGGACCTATGGCATCCAACTTTGGGGAACAGCTGCTAACTCCAATATTGAAATTCTGCAAAGGTTTTAGAATAAAGTGTTAAGAATAATCGTAGATGCACCATGGTACATGCCAAATAGCGTAATCCTGAATGACTTTCCAATGCCCTCCATAAGAGAAGAAATTGCACGGTTCAGTGAAAGTTATCGCGAAAGACTTAAAGTGCACCCTAATGTGACAGCCAAACGATTATTGGTGCCAAGTGACGAACCGCCCCGACTCAAACGGTTTAGACCAGCAGATTTGCCCAACAGATTCGACTAAAGTAATTTATAGTTTGTAACTGAAATCACAACAGTTTTAATGTAAATAATACGGAGCGTTCACTAGAACACTCTGCACATGATATTCTTTTTTTTTTTAATTGTTCACACAAATGCTTATTATCTGTAGATAGATTGCTGAATAAATTGAATTATATAAAAAAAAAAATGTAATTTCTGGAACATAAAGCATAAATTTTAAAATAAAAATTGTTTAAATACTAAATTAATTCATACCGAAATTTTTCCGTCCACATGAACTTCGACAACGGAGTTTTCCTGTATTATCCTGGTTCTTCGACCACGAAGAACTTTAAAGCAGAGAATGCACCTTTACATTCCCTGCTTTTCAAGTAGGTAGGATCATCAAATCCCTACACAGATGTAATTTCTGGAACATAAAACATAAACTTAAGGATGTATGAGCGAGGGCGTGGGGGAATAGCGAATTTTGATGAGTGGGGATAGGCTAGTATCGTTGCGGGGTAAGGTGACAAAAATAACCACGTGACGTGTAATTTACATTTGGCAACACAGTTTTTTTGATTAATTTCCTGTCGGTGACATCTGACATTTGAACGTTTTATGCATGCTATTTTTTTAATTTTCATTTATTGAAATGCGGTTTATTTAATATAAAAATTCTCAAGTCTGCTGCTTTCACTATTAGGTTATATTAAATCTGTTTTTAAATACACAAATGAGGCTATATTTACATCTGTATTTACTATTACTACCGCTAGTTTGTTGTGGCGGTCGTGATAGCAGTGTGAACTACAGTGAAACGTTGCCAAGTGTCATATTACGGCGAGAAAAAATTGGTAAAATAAAAAAATTTGAATTTCATTTCAATTTTTCTTTTTGGGATGAACCGATGCATAGTATTTTTAATATACTGACGAATTACTGCATGTAATATCTTTCTTATTTATAGTTTTTTTTTAAACTGGAGATATTTTAACATACTGATATTTGTTGATTTATCATTACAACTACCCATTTCTCCATAAGAGCAATGTATTTTATGTCGATTTTCAAAAAATTTTTTCTTTAAAATATGAACGGTTACCTATGCTGAAATTTTTACAGTAAATTCATTGAGTAAAAATCTATATGTAAAAAAATTTTGAGGTCTTAAATTGAAAATTGTTGTCATGCTCATACATCCTTAAAATAAAAATCGTTTAAAAAATAAATTAATTCTTGTCTAAATTTTTCCGTCCATCTGTACTTCTACAACGGGGTTTTCCTGTGTTATCCTGGGTCCTTAACAACGAGGAATATTAAGCGGAGAATGAACCTTGACATTCCGTTCTTTCCAAATCGGTAGGAACATGAAATCCCAACACAGATGTATTTTCTGGAACAAAATTTATAGATTTAAAATAAAAATTAGTTAAAAAAGAAATTTATTTGTACCTAAATTTTTCTTTGGTTTTTTGTTGTAACTACGCACTGCATCTACTCGGTATTTGACCCTGCTAAGTTAACAATTTTCCTTGATTTTGTTGCTTGCAGGCAATTTTAAAGTATTTTAATAGCAGTGATTAAAACTGAAACATAACTTGTATTATTGTGCAAGTCAAATATAGTAAATCGTAATATTAGTTATACAAAAATCGACATTCAATACTATTCTACTGCTAGAAAAAAAATTTACGATATTAAACATGAAAAATGTACAACAGGAAAATAAACAATATAAATTTACATAATAGAATAGATATGAAATAATGAATCAATAAATTTAAATCAAATTAAAAATAAAATAGTTAAGTACCTATAATAAAAAAATTATTAAAATGTTTGTTATATTATGTTATAAAAATTAGAGCAAAATATTATTAGCAAATTAAATATTATCGCGATTTAAGTAATGTAACCCGCTAATATTATAAGCCGTATCAACATTTTTGAATACCGAAGAAATGCACACTTTTTAAAACTAAAATGTGTTTAAGATAATTATTATCACAAATAAAATACACTGTATTGTGTAAGTGCACATTAGAAAACACGTTATACACTGTAAAGTAATTTAAAATTATTGAGTTTCGTTTCACCACTGAAATTAGTTATAATTTTTTAATTGTACTATAACGTTATATTTCTTAAATCAATTGGTTATAAGTTTGATGCACCCAAATAACCATTTATTTTCAATTTATATTTTGAATTTCCAAATATAGCTCCAACGCTCTTGGTCCTGACGGTATCAGCCTTCCTACGTTGAAGCTCGTACTTCCGTTTTGCAGTGATGTGATCTGCAACATGTTAAATTTTTGTTTTAGAACCGAAGAGGTGCCATCTATCTGAAAGGCCCTCTCATCTCCGTCCTATTAGCATTTTGTCGCCTTTTGCAAAGATAGCGGAGTTTTTCATTAGGGATGTTTCATGTGAGCATTTGGCACTCCACCATGTTTTGTTGCTGCTCACCTCGGATAATGCTTCATCAGGCGATCGTTCTGAAGTCACCTTATTGGTGCTTCTTGACTATTATAAGACCTTTAATTGGGTTGTGCATTATCGTCTTTTAACCAAACTACTCCATTATGGCTGTGACGATTGACTCTGTAGGTGGTTGGAGGGTTATTTGCGTGATAGACTCCAGGTAGTTGAGTAGGCGGAAAATGTATCTCGGCCGTTGAATATTTCTCGTGGTGTTCCGCAGGAAAGCATTCTTGCTCCACTGTTATTCATATTATATACCACCGATTTGGGAAGAGTAGTGGATCCGGATTTCTCTCTCGATCTTCATGCTGATGATTCTCGAATAAATGTGTCATGTCAGCCTTCGAACATTGACACTGCGATAGACGTGTAGAGTCTCAATCTCGAATCGTTACGTGTTTGGTCGTTATCGAATGGTCCGACTCTTCCGCCGTAATTTATATGCTGCTCTTCATGCAGAAATGTGATTTGTATATCATTTTTATGGTTAATTATTGTAGATTGTTTTTGAGCCGAAACGGGTGGCTTCAAAACTAACTTTGTTAGAATAAGCCATCAGATTAAGAACTTGAATATAATATACAGGGTGTCCCCGTGACCGTGGAGAACCTTTGAGGTGGCGAAAACAGACACTTTTCTATGACAAATTTTTAAATAAAATTTTTCTCCAAGTCCAAACCCTTGGGGGTACCTCCCTTTAAAGCAATTTGTTGAATTTCTGATTTCAAACGGCCATAGCTCCGACATTATTAATTTTTTACGCTTAATGGATTAGAAACTTTTTAAAGATCATTCGTTTATCTACAAATTAGATAATGTATCCTTATCGTCTAGAATCTACGGATTTCGAGTTATAAATAAAATTAAGGAAAAAAATTTTAAAAAATTTTGGTTTTATTTTTTTTTACTTTTCTTGCGAACCTCGTATCTCTTAAGGGAGAAGTCCATATAGAAATTTCAAAAAATCGATTTTTTGCATTTTCATAATCTGAAAATATAGTATGTTGAGCATGTACTGACAAAAGAAAATAAAAAAATTATGAATATTTACGAAGTTATAGGTAATATAACCGAGCGCGTCGTGTGTGCGAGTCAAGTAGTCAGAACGCTTCAGGTAAAAGGTTTTTTCCTTTATAATCTCAATTTGTTTTACAATGTGTTTTAATGTCCTTATTTAAGGAAAGCATTTCTTAATACTAATATGAATAATTTTCTAAGACATAATCTTTGGAGTTTTTCAGATTAATCGGTAATTAACTAAAACTGGCCGTTATTTTATACTAAAACTTTGAAGGCGATTATCTCGAAACTGCATTTTTAAAAACTGCTCGTGTTATAACTCAAAAAGTTTTTGAGCGCTTTGTCTGAAATTTTGAGAGATTTTTTTCTACATTATTATCGGAAGGATAAACCTAAAATTTCAGATATTTCGCGTTAATAAAATACCTTTTGGGGGTTAATAATTTTGAAAAACAGCTCAAAATTCTGACTTATTTTTCAAAGGCTTATTTTATATTGAATTTTATGCTTTTTTTTAGTTTCACAGGTTTATCCTTCCCGTTAATGTGTTATAAACAGAAAACAATTTGATTTTTTTGTTTCGGATCAATGGTTAATGTGTGATAAATGCAGCCCTTTTGGACCTCGCCTCGGAGACGACAGACGAAAATTTATCCTGAGCCGCCATTTGGGAAAGAAATAAAATAAAAAATTTTTTTTTGTATTGTAGAAAAGTTAAATAAAATTGAATTAAAAATTTAAAACTATAAAATTATTTTATCACCTTCTAACATATTTCTAAAATATGACTGTTTTTGAGGCATTTACATGGACTTCCCCCTTTAAACGAAACCTCTTAGAAAAAAATTAACAGCCCAAACCGGATTAAGAATTTAACGGGCTACAACTTTAGTCAAATAAATTTTTTTGAAAAACTAACAATTTTTACAGAAATTCTGAAAATAATGAACAAGGTGTAGGTAAAAAAAATAAATAAATAAATAAATTTTAATTGTTCACAAATTTAAATGCATTGAAATATGAAATGTTGTATGTATCACATACATTACTCGATGTTTATGCTCTCGAGCAACTTAAAAACTCTCAGGCCTGGCGGCCCTCGTTCTTTTACATTGGTTCTTTTACAAAACGGTTAGTTTCTCAAGAAAATGTATTTGACCAAAATTGTAGCCCGTTAAATTCCCTATCCGGTTTGGGTCGTAAGTTTCTTTCTAAGACGTTCCGTTTAAGAGATACGCGGTTCGCAAAAAAAGTAAAAAAATAAAAACTGAAGTTTTTCAACATTTTTTTCATTAATTTAATTTATAACTCGAAATCCGTTGATTCCAGACGATAAGTGGTTATAACCTAATTTGTAGATAAACAAATGATCTTTAAAAAAGTTCTAATCCATTAAGTCTACAAAATCAATAATTTCGAAGATATGACCGTTTGAAATAAGAAATTCAAAATATTGCTTTAAAGGGAGGAATGGTTTAAACTAGGACAAAAATTTTATTTCTAAATTCGTCTTAGAAAAGTGTCCTTTATCACCACTTCAAAGCTTCTCCACGGTCACGGTGACACCCTGTATGTATGTATAGTTTCGTAATAAATTATTATTATTATTAATTATTAATAATTTGATAGCGTAACTCAAAAATTGTGAGTTTTGAACTAATTTATTAAAATACTTTTTTGTTTGTAGAGATAAATGCCGCATAGATTTGACTAAATTTAATAAGTATTTCAGTTTACAAAAATGTTGAAAATACACGAAAATTAGAAACTTTGCGTAACATAGATTTACTATTTTGGATGGATTTACTTAGGCATTAATATTAATCGATATTTTACCAGAGCAGAAAGTAATGATTTTTAAAAGAATTTCAAACAATAACGAGAATTTCATGACTGCCTGATAATAATTTTGTGAGCTGTATCTATTATAGAAACGTCTTTGTTTCTGAAAATATATGTCCGAGAGCAACAGTTATAGAGAAAAGTACGATAGAATAGCTGAGAAAGGCAAACTTACTCGGACAAACATAATTACATTATAACTCTATAAATAATCAACTAGGTACTAATGTAAGGGATCGGTTCAAATCCGGGGAGAGACTAACGTTCTAATGACTGTCTCGGTGCTTCGGACGGCGCGTAAAGTCGTCGATCCCCCTGTGTGATCAACAATAAAAGCCGAAGCCACAGGCTCACTCACCAATATCCGGTTTAATTTGTCGCGTGGTCTTAATGTTGAAATCTTTCTCTATGAGAAAGAGACTTAATGGTTCAAGTTGGAGAACCTGTTAGACAATAATGGTTAGAATGCCGAAGAAAAACAATTTCATAATCCATGTAATGGTCGCTTTATAGAAAATATAGGACCCTGTAGATGGTTAAAAACTACTACATTTATCTTTTACAGCTGTTAACATTTAGTGCGTCGCTGCATCGACTCATTTTTATCGAGAGCGAAGTATAACAGCTTCTTCGTTTTTATATTAGTATACTAAACGCGGTATAATAAATTATGCTATACTCTGTAGGCAAAAACTTTAGATACAATAGAGTAAAATTACAAAATTAATAGCACAAATGCATAGGCTTTTAGTGAAGTGATTTTTGTTTAAATATCCAGTAAACCTGACAAAACGGTAAGACAAACAAAATGAATTAAAAATAACTTTAATCTATTTAAAAAATTATCACCGACGTAATTCACATCCTCTAATTAAATGAGAGAAAATATTGTCGTGTTGTAGTAAACCGACCTCATGTCTTAATTTTTTTTTTCTTCTTTCTTTTTTTTTGTTATAAGTAATAACGCTCTTTCACAAGTACAAATAATCAAATTACAGAAAACCTAGTAAACAAACCGGAATCCTTAAATATGGACCCGGCTTCATAATTCATTTAATAAATCCTAAATACGGCGCTGTAATTTGATAACGTACCGCGATTAGAATCTAACGGATACTTTCAACTATGAAGTCAAAAGAAAGTAATAGAAAGAAATCTTCCCATCGACGATCTCGCCCACATCGACCCAACCACCATAGCCGAAGTCGTCCGAGTCATCCAATTCCGTAAGAACAGAAAAGTTCCACGACCCGACGACATTTCAAATCGATCAATCAAAGAAATGCCACGCAAAGCAGTAGCCGCTCTCGCCGGTATCATCAACGCCTCTCTTCGCATATGATGCTTCCCCCAGGATTAGAAACTAGCCGACGTAGTTGTCATTCCCAAACTAGAACAAGACGACAGAAAACCCCAAAGTTACCGCTCCTTCATCCTACTCCCGTCCCTAGAACAAGTCGCAGAAAGAATCATCGTCACTAGTTCCTCAAACAAACCATTTTCGGCAACGCAGTCGTCCAAGACGAACAATTCGGATTCCGACAAGACCACAGCATGGTCCAACAAATCCTCCGCATGGTCGAACACCTCACCCTAGGATTCAACAAACACGAGTACACAGGATTAGTACTGCTCGATGTATCAAAAGTCTTCGACGAAGTATGGCACCAAGAGGTCTCATCTACAAGAAATTTCGGGCCAACATTTAATCAGCCCCGATTCGACTAGTTGCCTTCTACCTAAAAGACCGACGTTTCCATATCAAACTCGAAAGCACTCGCTCCTCCGTGCTTTTCATCGCCGCAGGAGTCCCCCTGCAACATATCTTCATGAGTGACATTCTTGCCGCACTCAACCCGAGAAGAAATATTTCTTTTTATGGCGACGACACCGCTGTTTACTTCTCCTACGTGAGCCGGACCACTGCCCCCGCCCGACTCCAGAAAGCCGTCAACGAGTTAGAAAAATGGTTCGAACCTTGGCGCATCGAGGAAACCATCGCATCGTCACAGTCACCAATCGCGGAAAAGTCATCTTCGGTAAGCTCTATCCGATGATCGATTCCAATTAGTACGATGCCACCCGACGACAAACTCGGGATCTTCAAGGCAATCCATCAAACCAACTCTGACCTAAACAGCTTCAGTCTGGGAAACGGTGTCCCCCAATCTCATCAAGAAGATTGGAGTCGTTCAAAACAGATGCTTCCGACACACCTTGCCTGCCCATACTACGCTACGCCAGAAACAAACGCCTTCATTTCTATGCAAAATTAAAAATCATCGACGATCACATCCGAAAGCAGGCAGAAAAACTCTGCAACTCCACTCAGTTTTTAGAAAACCCACCCATTCCTCAACTCGGACAATACTAACCCGGTACAACCTAGATCGCAGCCGCCCCAAGAACAACCAATGGCGCCCGAATTTGACCCGCTTTCGAAAATGGTCACTTAAGGGGTCACCGATAAGTGTGTACTAAGACGGTGTCAACGTTCTTTCACAAATAACCGTTTTGTTACGATTTGCAGTTCAGCTATTGACAGGTTTTTCTTGTTGTTGATGAGTTGGAAACGTAATAATTTCATGTTTAAAATAATAGTATATTACGTGCCGAGGTGGAAAATGCTTCATTACAGCCGAGCGCTAAGTTAGTTAGTAACTGTAAGCGCGAGGCTGAAATGAAGCTTGACACCGAGGTATGTATACAATTTTATTCACAATCAGTTTTTAAATAATTAAAAATTATCAAATTTCATTTTATTAACGCACATTTTTTGTTAGTTTCATTTTTACCTACCGACAATGCGACATTGCAGGTCGGGAAGTGACCACTTCCCACTCTAAGGTTGGGAAGTAAAACAAAACAGCTTTCTGATTGGTTGTCAAGTGAAAGCAAATAATAAACTGTTTCCCAACTTTTTAAAAGTCAGAGATGTGCTGATTACCAACTGATTGTGAATAAAAAATGTTCAAGGTTGTTGTCGATCGTATATTATAATTTATTGCAAATTGCCGACAAAAATTTAGTGGTCTTGAATTTCTAACAGAATATATACAAATTAAGAAACAGAATAAATTAAAAAATAAAAATAATATTTAGTAATTTTTTGCGCCCCTGAGTGGATGCACTGACACACACCAATAGTTGTTACGCCACTGCAAATATTTAGTGAAAACTTATTTCAAATGTTGGTCAATTTCACCAAGTTGTCGTCCTTATTGCGTACCATATTATTTTCTAATCGAAGTAAGTTGCGATATTAATTAATTAGCGAAATAATAATTCTACCTCAAATATTTTAAATTGTAGCATTATTAATTTAATTATATTGTAGTCAAGTGCCATGTAATATTAATTTTGAAGAGAAAAACTAGTTAATTTGGCAATGGAAACCATTTCATGTAAATGTAACCTTCTCATTTTGGATTACTAAAGAAAAGATAGAACAAATTATTATCTAGCTGAATTTTGGTATACACGTTTATTTGATTGCTGGAAATAATTGCAAGTCTCCAACGATTTCTGTCGTCCTCGACATTCTTCTACAGAGCTTCAA
Source organism: Cantharis rustica (assembly GCA_911387805.1). Lineage (NCBI taxonomy): Eukaryota > Metazoa > Arthropoda > Insecta > Coleoptera > Cantharidae > Cantharis > Cantharis rustica. Next base: position 39,627 of record OU426877.1, read on the forward strand.
AGATGTCAAAAATAGGCTTTTTGTTTATATCTCTAGGTATGGGTACAATGTTAAGTTCACCACTAGGAAAAATTTAGGACTTTGCATTTTATTTCTAATAACCAAAATAAATAGAGGAACTTACTATCTACTGACCAAACTAGTTTGTAAGTTTCTTTTTAAAATAATAGTAAAATGAACTCGTAAATAATTAAGTAGTGTTTTGCCGATTAAATTTAATACATTGTTGCAATATCGACGTGACGATTGCAGATAAAGAAGGACCGTTACAAGGAAGATGGAATGTAATTGTTGAAAAAATAAAAACCAAAAAGCTGAAGTTTAAGATGAGATTAAATGAAATATTCGAGTGGCATATATTGGCAATACGATCTCGTTTTAAATTTAATTAGCAAACAAAGATGTCTGTGTGTACGATCTTGAATTAAAATATAAAAGTGAGTAGAACGTTATATTAGAAAAGAAAAGAATACATACTGGCGGGGATACTGGGATTAAATTTTGCATTAAGAATAGTTTTTCTTTTTATAGGTATTCCAATCCAGATCGATGCACTAAAAATCGTAATAGGTTTCATACAATAGAAATACCACTTACGAATCGTGAAAACATAGATGTAGCAACATCGGCAAAGTAGCAGTTCGATCGAATATTGGCGTTTATTTATGAGGCAATTCTGAAATAATCCATCCCTACCAGGTTGTTTTATTTAAGTGATGTCAAAATTTAAGGTAAGACATAATTCGGGGAAGAAAGTAATTATCACATTGGCAACTTTTCTTATTACCAAAGTAAGAATCCTAACGAGAATAATAATTTTAAAGTTTGTTTTTTCCCTCACATAAAATTAGATAAAAGAGTTATCTCTTTTTGTTTGTTGGAGTTGTTTTTAACTTAACTTTTGCATAATAACGTACTTTTATTATATCTCAAATAAATTAATTATCTCAATATGTTGGGGTCTGTCGGAGCAAGTTTGAATCAAATTGTGCACCTAAATCATCCACACAGTTTTTCCTCCTTAAAGGTAAAGTTGTTCATGCCGGTGGTAAGGAAGCCCGATGAGCAAGTGACGATGAAAGCATGAAAAGTGTTTTCCGCAGATCGTTAAGAATTGAACGTTTTCCTTGTAAGAACTGATGCAATGTCGGAAAGAACTGGTAGTCAGTTGGTGCAAGATCTGGTGAATAAGGTGAATGAATGAGATTATCCAAATGCAGCTTCCGTAGTTCGAACAGCGTTCTCATCATAAATCATCTTGATGTCGGGTCGCGTTTTCGAAATTAAAAATTTAAAGACGGAAGTCGTATTCGAAAAAATACAATAGATGTTTCTTGATAGATATATTTTTTAATTTCGTCCGTATTAATTTAATGTTAACTAGAGGAAAATATGGAATTTTAGAACAAATAATGAGTCAACCGGGATGACACTATCGTTCTTTAAAAAGGACAACACGCAAATTACCGTATAACTTATACTACAAATATCTTAGGGAAATGTAAGATATCATTTGTCAAACTTTGTGCTTAAAAAAATCAAACATTTCCTACTTAATATGACCTAATGCTTAAATTTAAAGTGAAAACTAATTCGTTTTAAAGTCTCAAAATGTTTTATAGTTAATTATTATCATTTACGTAGTTATTAAATCGACTTTGGTTTAATTTTAACTTGAATAAAATTTTGAATTTAATAATTTGCCACAAATAAAAGAAGCTAAAGAATCAAGTCAAAGAATGTGATGTAAAAATGAGATATATTTAGTAGTAAGCAGCTGAAAATTGCTTTAGTTGGTATTTTCTTTTTCTGTTGTACAACAAAAATTGTAAAGACAACAATGCACATCTCAACGTGTATTTGATTATCTTGGTATCGTCGGTTATCTTAGTGTGTATGTATGTGCATTTTGAATAGATGCACATATTTGAATCTGTATCGTCGTTATGATATTTAACATGAGCGGAAAATCGTACTTCGTTGTGTAGGATGTTAGAAGTTTCTCTCTCAATTTATTTTTCAATGTTCCATTAAGGGGTTATACTCAGTTGCAAGTCCGAAAAAAGGCGTTTTTTTAATAATTTTTTATAGACAAAGATTTTATTGAACAAAAATACAAGTAATAATTATTCAGATAGTGTTCATTTTTACGTTATTAATGACACTTAGATCCTTAGATCATGTAAAAATACTGACACACACTGTTTCTGTAGACGATCTCCCGAAGATCGGATTATCTAAAGTTTGGAAGTTTGGATTATCGAAAATCAAAAAACAGATCAGATTCTTTTAGTGGATAGACGAATTTTAGGATTGATCCAAGGAATAGTCAAAATTTAAATTTTTGAGAAAATGGCGACTATGTAAAAAAAAATTGAATTTTCGCCAACAATTGTTTAAAACAATAGAAATAATTATCAGAAATGTTATTCCTTCGATCACTCCATAGATTTGTCTATCCACTAAAAGAATCTGACCTATTTTTTGATTTTAGATAATTCAAACCAGAGATATCATTATCACCGCCAAACGCCTTTTTTTTGGACCAACGTCAGGAGATCGTCTACACTCTACAGGAACAGTATATATATCAATATTTTTACATGATCAAAGTCTCATTAGTAACTTAAAAGTAGACACTATCTGAATAATTATTACTTATATTTGTTCAATAAAACCCTTGTCTAAAAAAAATTATTTTAAAAAAATGCTTTTTTTGGGACTTGCAACTGCGTATAACCCCTTAAAAAGCTTTTAGTTATTATTGCAAGCGGTATAGATATTATTTACTAAATACATGACGCTAATATAATTTCAATTTTCAGAATCACAAAATGTAACGATTGGGATATCACAAATAATTACGACAAACCAGTAATGTACATAATTCCATCATCAACCACATAATTATAGTTATAGTGCAAGCTATGCATTCAAAAAATGCACAAATGTAAGTTCAATTTTATTTTTTTAGTTATAATATTAGAAAACACAAAATTGTACCTTATAATTTAATAATTTCAACAAAGGAAGTAATTTTGACTTCCTTTTTCAACACAATAAATTTTTTAAGTAAGTTTACGATGAACCTCTTGAATTTTAGGAATTCCTTTTTGGTTATTTAAATAATGTAATTTTGTGTAATATCGATACATTTACAAATTAATAAGATTAATCTCTCACTCACGTTTCGGAGCGTCGTTGTCTCGACAATAAACTTCTACAAGTTAATTAACAATTAAAATATTATTTTCTAAAGCGAATCCAAAACGTAATTTACATTTCGCGCACTGCATTAAGATTTTACAATTTTTCACATTGCTATGAGATAACAATTGAAAACCAATACATAAACCCTCGTACTCATGCGACACATTGGCAAAATAATTGCTGCACTTCTTAGTAACTCAATTGACGCGGGGAATTTAAAAACTTCTACTTTGAAAGCATGAATTTAGAAGTAATTCCAAAACTATTTTTGTGCAATAACTAAACGCATTATTTTGTATCTAACTTTGAATTTGCGTATTACCTACAAACCTAATTTCGTTCAAAAGAAAACATCTTTTAATCCTTTGTTTGTTTTAAATTTGATGCTGAATAAATAGTATACAGGACGTTACGAAATGTTGAAACGCCACGAGTGACCACTTATACAAAAATAATTCTATCAAACTTCAGACATGATTTCAAAATCTCATTTCCAAATAATTATGTACGTATTATGAAATAATTACCTAACGTGACCATACGTCACCCGCAATCAAGGTATGTGTCCTGCTGTCCCCAGAATACGTAACAAAGTCCCGCTTTTTCGTTTGATGAAATACTTTTTTTTAAATTTAAAAAAACCTGCCTTGGTTTATTTTTTAATCGATTTTAATGTGTTTTTTAACGTTTGGAAGAAAGTCCTCGGAATGAACAATTAATTATTTAAAAAAATGATAAGCTTTTTTTAAATGTACCGTTTTTCAAAGTTTTTATAGTTAAGTAGCGGAAACAATATCGGGTTGTAAGGACAATAAAAAGTAGTTGATAGTTCAAACTAAATTAAGAACCGAAATTGGTCATTTAGGTAATTTATTTTGGGCATCGAATGCTTCAAGTCACAGCAAAATAGATCAAAGCAGTGGTTAATTATGAATTAATTGCAACGCCCGAAAGGCTACAATAATATATTACGTAAAATTTACAGTTTTTTAAATAATGTCCAGAGTTTTGATTTTTTGAATTGGTGACCCCATATTATTTTTTTATTATTATTAAAATTTCTTCGTTATTTTGCACAAAATTTACGAAACAAAACTAATAGCCTAGTCAAATTAGCCAAATATTTGACGAATCCATCAATCAATCACAGATCCAAAGTTCTGAAATTTTGTATACGTGTACATTTTGTCATTGTTGTAGCAAAAAGGCATCACCTGTATAAATTGCTGAGCAACTCCACAAGATCACGATGATAGTGGTGAATTTCATCGATATAGAGAAGGTTATTATTCATTAAAAATGTAACAATATTTCCTAAAAGAAAGCAGTAGTAATAATTACTCGTCTAGTGCAGTTTTTATGCAAATTAACAAAGAGTGTACGGTAAAGAAACATTTTGTATTTGGGTGTGTTTTCATACTTGAAATGGTGTGTGATGGTTCGCAAGAGTCCTCAGATATGTTGTTAAACCGTATTCTGTAATTGGCAGCTTACAGAGTTCAAGTTTTTTTGATTGGATGTAATAAGACAATAATATTTTTGATATGATTAATGTTATTAACATGTGACAATATTTTTATGATAAGATTAATTTTTTACATGTTACACGAAATTGAAATTAAAATTTAATTCATAACTTAAAGTTCAAAAACTATTTAATTGAATGATATAGTTTGTTACATACTCTTAACATTAAGGTGGCGACCGACTTGTAACTGAACGTTGTAATGTAATGTAACCGATAAACGAGTACGAACGGCGAGCAAAGCATCCGTGCTTCACTTGACTGTCGGTTTTTTGCCGAATTCCTTTGATTTTCACATTACATCGCGACGTGTTTGTTTTGAGTAACTCGTTTATTAGTCGAACGAGCTTTGTAATGTAATGCTCGCTGCGAACGTTACATTATATTACATTACAACGTTCAGTTACATGTCAGTCGCCACCTTTATGTTTCGAATTTTCGATTCTCGTCAGACAAACCTGGAATGGATCTGGAATCATTAAATTAAATAGTTTTTGAACTTATAATATAAGTTGTTATATTATGTTATGAATTAAATTTTAATTTCAATTTCAGGAACATGTAAAAAACTAATCTTATCGTAATAATATTTTTGGCGACAATTGTAATTCGTTACAACTAGGGCGCAAATCTTAAGTCTCATTTAGAAGCTCTTAATGTATTTAGTTGTAAGGCCCAAAAAAATTAGGTCCGCACTGGACGAATTATAAGAATAAAAATAGAAAACTTCCTTCGATACCGCACACTCTTCGTTGATTTATATAAAAACCGTGCATTCCACGAATAATAATTACTAACACTTTTTTGTGTGAATTTGGTTCTTTCTTTTGTCAATATCTTTTCTCCAAGTCTTCTATTTTCGTGAAACGTTTCGGGAAATTTACTATTCCCATCGGCTGTCTCAAAAGCATTGAAATAAAATTCAACGATTAAAACAGATGCAAACTTATAAATTGTTACAAATCGTTCCAGGTCCGACTTAAAGAACATCTGATATGCGGTTTAAGAACAAAAAGGAGTCGATTTTTTCTAACCACCTCCTAGATACTGGACATAATTAATTATCTAATGGAAGCAGGCTTCCGTGTATTAAAACCATCTAAAAAAAGGTGCGGTATTTAACAATCCGAAAGAGATTTCAATTACGAAGGTTCAGAAGTTTCACGCCTCGGAAAACTTGAATATCCAGACAAATTTCAGTAAAATTATTTTTTGTATACGGCCACTTTGTTTGACGTAATTCAATGACGATGATTACGAGAGATGGATTGGCTGTATTTGGTAGTCTAATCGCTGCTTACAACTTTTCGTATTATTTATAATTTTAAATTCCATTACAACCGTAATTGTTCTGATGTGTATTGTACTGGATTGTTTCTTATTATTGTAACTTTTATGTAATTCTATAACTCTTACGTGAATGTAAGTTATCATCCTTTGTCATTTTGTAAGTTGCATCTGTTTTATTTACAGTAGTTTCGGTAATCCGAACTAATAGAAACCTGACCTCATTCGGATTACAGAGAAGTTCGGATTACTGGATAAAGTTAAAAATCGAAATTGCCTCTTCTCTTAATTATTGCTGGAACAATAAAGTTTCATGAGATGGGACATCATTTTCACATGACCATCTTAAATAAATGTTAAAACTAACGACAGCTTCTTTATTCTTTATAAAACATGTTCTGTCATTTTCGTCATCTACGTTTGGATCTTCAATAAATTGCTCAATAATTTCTGGATCAGTTAAATTATTCTTTTCGTGACTCCTCCATTTACCGACTCTTCTACTTCAGCTTGTAAATACTATTTTTCATCCTATCCTTTTTTCCGCAATTCAAACATTTTTCTATAATCCGAAATTATTTTTAGTTGTGTTCGAATTATAAACTATTTGTGCAAACTACTGAGTTTTTCTTTTGTTCGGATTACTGGATGGTCGGATTAGCGTGTGTTCGGATTAACGAGACTGTATTGTATTTTATTTTGTAGCCACAAATTCGAGCATTTTTAAAATAATAGGTAGATAATCTCAGGTTTAATATATCGATACAACTTCATAAAAAAATATTAATTCGTAGACTGTTTCTTTTTCTACAAAAATTTCATAGTCACATACAACTTTTAAATATTAAAAGCTGTATCTTTGCAAGACAAATTACGGCTTATTGAAGAGATGTAAAAAGATGTGTAGAAGAAATTGCAAAATTGCAAAATCCCGAACGACTACGGGGTTCGTAGAAGAACAAAAGAAGAGGTACGTTTAGTGTAATTATGAAACGAAAATTAACTTTCTACATTAGTGTTAGCCACATACACAATAGGAATTTTATATTATATAATAATAAGATATTATATAAATTTATTCTTTCTTGGCTATATGATTGACATCCGCAATAGCTCAGAATAAAATTAAATATAAATTAATTATCTTGATTAGACGAAAATAAGCCGCATTAGTGTACAGTAATTAGTCGATGGTTTACTATGGAATTTCCTTGTTTAATACCTAATGTAGTGGTTCACCTTTGCATTAATCAATAGATCAATGTTGAATTTGAGATCACGGCAGTGAAATTTTGTCTATGATAGCAAAGTCTCTAATTTTATAAGTACCTATAAAATACATAATTCTTTATTATTGTGAAGTCATAAATAATAAATTTATTAGAAATATCTTTTTCAACAAAAATGTTAAATAAATGAATATTTTGACCATTGTTTAGTATTTGGCGCTTGCAATATAAGTAGATCTGAGTCACTTGCGCCGCGACGCGTTAATTGAGTTTTAAAAATTATGCAAAAACTTGTGTACTCCGGCGCGACCAGGAGGAATGCAACCACGGTTTTTCGCTCACTAACCCGTCAGTGTGTGTTTAGCGCCCGCCACACTACTGATTATTTAATTATCGAAAAATGAACTTATTTTTAAGTATTTCATGTATTCTAAAATCTGTTAATTTCAGAAAATTATCTATTGAACACAAATTATTGTAACACATCACTTAACTTTCCATTGCACTAAAAATCACATGAAGAAGAATAAGTTTTTACTAACCTTTTTAGTTGATGAACATATACCACTCCTCGCCGTAGAACTTACCTGGAAAAAAAAAATATTGTTAATACTTATATTTAATAGGATTAGATTGGTCAAACAAAAGACAAAAAGAAAGGTTTCTTGTTAAACTTTCGTGAAAAAAAAAAGAAAACTATACCTTTAACACTGCAGTCCTATTGCCAATTTATTGTTGCAATTCCCAATTTCCATTTCGTAAAGTCAATCGTGAAGTCCAACGACACATAATACACTCACATATTTTTTATCGATTTCGTTTGAAAGCAGTTTTAAGATGAACACTTTTATCACAAGCAAAATTGACACACGTAATTTCCGAGCTTCATACAAGCTTTACCATAAAATATTTCGTACTCGACACTTAGGTTACAAAACCGCTCGCGATTTGAAAAATTGTATTATCGATAACCGAGTACACGATTTATTTCACTGTTAATATTCTTGGCAAATTGACTGCCCAGATTTCCTGGAAAAAAAAAAGTTTTTTAAAAATCTATAAAACATTAAATTAATTGTATGCACGGGGCTCGGAACGAAAATTTAATCGAAAAAAGTAACTCGACAAATCTGAGGTGTATCTACTTAAACTACAACGTTAAATAAATATTACTATGAAAAATACGGGTAAAAACAAAGTACTTTTTGGTAATAAAAGTAACTCATTCCGAGTCTTGTATGCTTACGTTATGTTATACATAGGACCTTTTTTACTTTCAAGGTAGTAAACAAATAAGTAATTTTTCAGAGTTGTCATTTAAATTATTTGACGATTGACAATAAGGAAACGATTAATCCCATGCGAACATGTCGAAGGGTTTTTTTACGAAAAACATTTTCTATAAATACATCATAAAAAGTTCATTTTTTAACTTACTTGAATTATCAATAACACGGTGTTTCAAAAATTTGCAACAAACTCGAGACAAAACTAATGACGATAACACCAAATTACCAGTGATTGCATGTCGAAAGATCAAGAGAGGCGAATTTCTAAATTAAACTAATTTTTGTTTAAATTAAATATTAAGAGTGAAAGAATTGCATGCATCACGACCAAATTCAATTTTTAAACTTATAATTACCATCATATTCAAAAATTTATTGCTGCACTCGCATTTTATTCTTTAATTTAAACGCAACAAGTAGGCTTCGCTTATTAAGACGTCACAAAACACAAATGACATTATTTGATAACGAAATTTTATTTTAAAAACAATAAAAACACATTCGTACAACTGTCATCGTTTTTTAATAAATGAGTCAGTGTTAAACAAGTTTACGCAAGTTTATTTTACTTTTATAGCTAATTTGTGAACGCGAAATTATAAAACAAAATTTAATTTTGTTTGTTTTAAAGTTTAAGCAGGAGAACCCAAATTATTAATTATTAATTAAAATCTTGAGTTTAACCATCGTAAACCAACATAAAATTTAATGTACAGACCGAAATAAAATCATTATCAATCGCTCTTACCGAAAATGTGAAATTTAAAGATGACGCAATCAACTTTGTAAGAATGTCATTTTTGCTTTCTAATAATCCTCGATATAAAATACCACCAAGGAAGGGTTGCAATAGTATTGTAACCAAAATGTTTTACCTTGTGGTATCCCAAGTCTTATTTATTATTATTCGCTGGCACTGCTTTAAGTTTTCACAATTAATTGAACGCACATTCATTTTACTGCTAAGCAACGCGTCAAGTGAAAAAGACGCTATAAAAACAATTGAAACGGACCTTTTTATGACTACCTGCGTTTGTTTCAAATACGTCATTATTTATTAAATGAATCAAATCAGTTTTCTAAACTAATTTGCAGCTGTTCTACTTTTCTTCTAAATTTTAATCGATTTTCAAATAGTTTCATTTTAGTTTAACTAATTAATAATAAAAATTAATTAATGATAAAAATTAATTAATGATAAAATAAAATAAGAATAATAAAAAATTAATTAACTCTTACCAAAATTTATCGCCCACCTGAACTTCGTTTTGAAATTCGTCTTGGGAGTTCTCCTGTGTAATCCTGAATATTCGTCCACTTATTTTCAAGTACTGCCTGGAGAACGCATCTTCACCGTCGTTTCCTTTTAAGTGGGTAGGATCCTCTTCTCCGTATACAGATGTAATACATGGAACAAAATTTATAGATTGAAATAAGAATTATTAAAAACATAAGCAATTCTTACCTAAAATTCTCCTTCTATCTGAACACATTCTCTTGTGTTATATCCTGAATCTTTATTCGTCTACAAGTACTACCTGAAGAATTCACCTTCCCTGTCGTTTTTTTTTCCAAGTGGGTTGGATCCACTTCTCCCTTTACAGATGTAATTTCTGAAACGAAATTTCTAGATAGAAAATTAAAATTATTAAAAAACTATAGAATTTCCTTCGTTGTCCAAAATATTCATCCACCTGCATCCACATACACCGTTGTCACCTTTCAGATGTAATATCTGGAACAAGAATTTTAAGAAATTAAGAATTTTGCATAAATAATTAAAATAATTTAAGGCTCACCGAAGTTCTTTCTATTATGTTGACCCACTTCAACCAATGACTTCGACTGCCCAATGAAGTAGAACCTACTTCATCTTTGTTTTCCAGCAGTATCCGGAATCTGCATTTCCCCTCTGCAGCATCCTGGGGAACGCAACTTCCCTACTTGCATCTTTTTAAGTAGCTAGAATGTTCTTTTCGCGTTGGAGATGTAACGCGTGGTATAAAATTTCTAAATTAGTAATTAAGAATACTTCACAAAATAAATTTGCTCTCACATAAGCTTTTCGAACGTGGTCGCAAAATCGGCATGTGTTGCACTCTGGTGTGACAAATTCTCTACTTGTGTCCACCCAAGTAGATGGAATCTTCCTCGATCGCTGCTGATGTAATAGTGCTGGAATAAAATATCTAAATGAACAATTAATGATATTAATGAAACGAAATTTAATTTAGAAGAATTCTGGCTACATTCTAGTTTTCTTCCGCTTTCCTCGTCGCTAAACTACAGATACTTTCAATTTAAACTGGAACAGCTTTTCAAAATTATTGTGCAAGTCAAATAAACATTAAATTAATAATTATACATAATTATAAATGCATATCAAAAGGTTACGAAAAATGTAAAAATTCATATTAAATCAAATTTGCAAAATATTCTACTACACATAAAATAATAATAATAATAATAGTACCTAAATAAATTATTAAAATATTTGTCATTATCACAAAGTTAGTTCATAAAATTATTGGCATAATGTATTCTTATTACGGGGTACAACGTAATAATAAGATAATTTATTAATTATTGGATTGTATAAAAAATTGATCTGATTCCATATGGAACTTGACTAGCAAACTAAGAAACTTATTATGTGCAAGGTATTAAATTAAAACATTTTAAAAATGAGTAGGAAGGTCGTGCACTTATTGGATTAAAAGCAAAAATGGAAAAATTACTTGTTAATGAACATACTTGGAATTAAATTTTATATTAATAATAGTTTTTTTTTGTAGGTATTGCAATCGGGACCGAATATAAATATGACTTAAGTATCAGATAATATCAGTATTAAGATGTACAAACATGGTCACAATAGCAGATCGACCAAATATTGGTGTTTGTTTACGAGATGATTATTTTACCAATTATTTCAAAATTGTTAAGGAATTGTTAACCCCATTGTGTTAGGGAAGTCTTGTCAAAGTTTAAGGTAAGACATGATTTGAGGAAAAAATGTATTATTTTATTGACAGGTGTTGGCTTTGCTAATAATTCACTTTTAGTTTCATATCGACGAAGCGTTCTCAACAAACAAGAAAATAATTCTTATTAGCGATGGTTTTAGTTACCGGTCTCCAGTTTTTACTATTACTATTAGGCCTTTCGCACGTGGAGCTATTAAAAAGAAACTAGTTTCTAACCCGAATCACTAATCAGTAGCTTCTGCATCGAGGTTTTTGTATTTCAATTATTTTATAATTAAAAGTAAGTAAATTTAGAATATTTCTTTGTGATTTAGAAAAATTACCCGTCTACACATTAGCAATACAACAAAATACATGACACGATTATCCATATTTAAAATACGAAATAGTATAAATCTTAAAATCCAACACGGATAGTTCGAAGATTGTGTATTTCATATCGAGTTAATTTAGACTTTTATTGGCAAATATCAATAAAGATGTATTTTGTGATGTTGCTAAAGTGTAGATGGGTAAGCTTTCCACTAGATCCCGAAAAAGAATAAATAGGTACCTATATATTTTCTAAAAGTTGATCAAAAGAAATTAGTCGTTTGATTAACAACTTAATCTAGTTAATAAAATGAACAAGTGTATTAGTGAAATGTAAGAGACATCAACTGTTGAACTTTGTATTTAAAGAAAACGGACATTTCATACTTAGGTCCGATTTCTCCACCCCAAAATATCTCTAAGATCTGAATCTATTAGATAAATTTATTTGATGGATGACCAAAGGTGAAGAAGTAGATCAGTAATTAAATTTCTCTAGTATTTAAATTGACAGTTAAAATTAATTTGTTTTAACGGTTCAATACGTATTAAATTGACTTCTGTTTAAATTTAACTTGAATGAAATATTGAGTTAATGAATTGACTCGGAAAGAAGTACCTAAAATGTGACAAATTTAAAAAAACGTGGTGTAAAAATGTGATACGATTGATAGTAAAATAATGATAGTAAAGTGGCTAGCAAATAAGAAGCTTGTAATTATTATTGCAAGTGGTTTAGGTATTATTTGATAATCCCATCGTGATGCTTTTATTATTAATATTATTATGTCTTAATATTTTAATGTAATTTCAATTTTCAGAATCTTAAAAAATAACACTTCAAATTTCACAAATAATTTCTACACGGACCAATAATATACAACTGGAATGACCATTCTACCAGCTAGAAATTATCGACCACACAATTATCGGATCGAAGTGATTTATGCATTTGAAAAAAGCAGAAATGTAAGTATTCGAGATAAGTTGATAGTTCTTAAAAAAAATTTATTTTTTTTGTATAAATTGTAAACGTTTGTAAATTGTAAATTTTGAAATTGTATAAGTTTTTACAATCCTTAGCATTCACAAAAAAAATTATCGCACAATGTTGATTGTAAACGTATCCACAAACGGTTTTTTTAATTTTGCATTTGAATGTCATAGGTGAACGAAAAATTGAAACCCCAAACGCATAAAAGCCATCACTCTTATTGTGTGGTTTAAGGCTTTAATACTGATCTATTTTTCAAATAATATGGTTGAGGTTATTAATTATTTATTATTTTTCAAATAATAAATTCACATCGGTGAGAATTAGAGTGTTGATATAAAAACCACGAATGCATTATATTTTATAATACAACTAAAATGTAGCAATTCGGCGAAGTCCAAGGAACGATTAAGTGTGTGAATTGAAGGAAAATTGTATGCGAGTTATCAAAAATTGGTGCTTACGAATCTTTTAAACCTAAATAATATGAAAAGTAATTTGAATTTGAAAAATTTAATTTTTTCTAAGTAATTTGAATACTTGGTATCCACCGATCGATAGAGCCTACGTTAAACCATAGAAATATGTAGTAAACCTAGTTTTTCGTTTTTGACGCTTATGCTGTTTTGGAATATTTCCATCGATATATGAATCGCCATATATCCCTAACCAAAGAATTGCCTCCATCGAAATTAATCGTTAATTATAAATGTAGCTGTTACATAGAAAAATACTTGACTTATTTGCTAATACGAGCAAATTTATAGATCACATGTGAGCTTGTATTCGATTTTTATTCTCAAATACGAGCTTGAATGAATGTCATAACCCGGCATTATGGCGCAAAGAGGCAGTTGAAAACGTAAAAGTTTAATTTTAATTTTGTTAATTTAGTTACGAGTAAGTATTAAGTATGGAATACACGATACAACGGTTGTACCGACTTAGGTTGTAGCAATATCTAATTTCAACCATTATTTCAGTCCCCAACTGCACTGTTTAATGAACTGAAATCTATGCAATATTGGATTGCACAACACACACAATACGATTTCCATAGAATCTGTCGTATGCAATTACAAGTTTTATGCGAAGTTCATACAACCATGCGATATCGGTTCGACGGACAGAGACGAGCACCCACACCATACAATTATCGTATGCAATTTCAAAATTGGTGCGATGTTGGTACAACCGTTGCATCGTGTATTCCGTACTTTAGAAATCATAAAATTCTACCTTATAAATCATCATCATCCACGTATTGAGTGCTGCCCATTACGTCACTCTTTATAACTTCCACTTCCATTTATTGACATTCGCAAATTTTAAATAATTTCACCAACCTGTTGAATTTTAGAATTTTCTGTTTAATACTTAATACTTTTGTGTAATTTTTATGAATTCACCAATTGGGTTAATCTCTCGCTCACAGCATACAGTATTAAAATGTTAAAATTTTGACGCGTCTCTTGTTTGGATAAGAAACTTCTACAAGTTAATTAGCAATTAAAATATTATGTTCTAAAACGAATCCAAAACATAATTCACCTTCCGCGAACCGCATTAAGTAAGATACCACAATTTTCACTTTTAATAATTTAACACTTTGTTAGATAATAATAATATTGAAAACGAAATAAATAAACCAACGCATACATACGCGCGTCACAAAATGGCCAAATAAAACAATTGCAAAAACTTCAATTTGTAACTGATGCGACAAAACTTCTATTTTAAAATCGCGAACTTATTAATAATAATAACGATGATTACCAATTAATAATTAATCTGTTAATAATAATAGCAACAAATAATAATGATGCAATAAATTCAATTATCTATTTTGTTCTATTCACCAAACCTCGAATTAAAACAACATAATTGTTCAGGTAGCAACTGCATAGACCTAATTTCGCGGAACTGAAAAGATAAACTTCGTTTGTTTTAAATTTAACGCCTAATAAATATTATACAGGACGATACAAAAAGTTTAAACGTCAATTATTAATAGGATAATAATTATTTTTGTTAATATTTTTTGGTAATTTTTCTTAAAATTTACCTTGATACAAAACTAAACAAAATTCAGATTTAGAATGAATGCATTTACTAAATTATTACACGTTTTAACCCAAGTTATATACCGTTATTTACTAACCTCCCCATTGATATATCTTTTCGATCGTAGAGACGTATTAAAACAAAAGCTCATGAATGATTACAGTAAATCCGCATTCAAATCAAATTTATTAATTACAATCTGCTACATACATAACATCAAGTAATTGTTTTGACACAACCAAAAATGAACATAATAGAAAATGAACCTAAAATATTAATTTTTTAAGTGGATAGTGTAGTAGTAGTATGTAATCTGTAATATTAAGATAAACAAACTAAACAAAATGTTAAATGAATTTTAACTGTTAAGTAAAGAATACATACTAGCACACATAGAAAAATAATATTTAAAAGACGATAAAAAAGACAATAATTTACATTTAACAGGTTTGGATTTGGAATATTTGAATAAACAAAAAAAATGGCAAACAAATCTTTAAATAATAACAAAATTAGAGACGTAAAACCGGCAGTCGATGATTTGCCTTTTTGCTGAAACTGCTAACAGTAAAGTAGGAAGAAAAAGAAAATTTAAGTTGAATTTTAAGAGTTGAGAATTTTTAGGAAAAGAGATGGTAAATCTTAGGGGTTGATATTTGGTTTATGAATACAACTATGTGAAGATGCAATTTTTTGTAATTTTGTATTCATAATAATTATTTTCATTGATTTAATCTTGTTAGTGTCTGGTTGGGTCTCACGTAATTTAACAATCACTTCAACGAACGCACTACGATTCTGTGCAACACGGAACAATTTTAATATAGAACACATACCAGTTCATTCTTTAATATTCCTCAGTCAGCACTTCTTCCAATTCCTTGCTCTTTTTTTATTTTCCCCGTTAGTATTAATCAATTGTAATTGCGTCCTTTGCAGGACCTCCTCGTTGGTTTCAAGATTCACATTTCAAACGCCTCAAGTCGTTTCATTATTCTAACTTTCAAGGTCCACGTCTCTGTTCCGTATAGTGGTACAAGACCATTATGTAGCACCATTATCGTAATTTTTACTATTACATTACATTATAACTATTTTTAACAACGGAGTGTACGCGCATAAAAATATTCTTGGGATGAATTTGGAAAAAACGATTTTTTTTAGAATGTTCTTGGCAAGGTAAAAATTAACTTTGAAGTAATTAATAATTATTAAATTTATATTAAAAAATACAACGTCGTAGTTCAAAATAATAACAGTAAATTATATGTACTATTCATATTAGTAATGTTAATAAATTTCTTGGCTTAGAAAATTTGCTTTGAAATAATATCCACGGATGAAGAAATCAACGTATCGGAGACAATCCAAAGAGATATTTATTTAATTACGTATAATTAAAGTTACTTTTGTAGATTTCCTAAAATTGTTCATAAAATGAAATAAAACATTTAACTATAGCAAAACAAGTTAAAAAGTTAGCCGATGGAATTGAAATATTAGTCAGTTACGGAATCAAGTGATGCTGGAGAAGCACAATGATTTCTTTAAGCGAGCAACAAGTGCAAACGTTATAAATGTTTGTATACCACCTCAAAAATAGTCGACATAACTTTTACTACTTATATGGTATTATATGGTACGGTATTATCGTATTACCAAGTCATATTTTAAGACAAGTTAATGGAATCCAAAGTTTGAGAACTAAATTTGTCAAACACGATCTGCTATAAAAAGTTACAATTTTACAGAAATTTGGTAATAGTAGGAGCAGACACAAGTGATTCACGATTTTAACCTTTTTTTCTTATTAAAATTTGGCACCCCCTCGACAACATATTTAAATTCTTAAGTCATCCTTAAATGACTTAAAATTACAAAAATTTGGATATCTTGTGTGTCAATCGAATAAATAATATACAGTAAATTTTAAAATTCAATAAAAAAGTAAATTTAATATTTAGATGGGTTTGACATAAAAACTACTACGTAGAATTACAATAATAATAATTACAATATGTATTTGTTTGAAATTCATTTTTAAATAAATTATTTTCAAGTATTTCAATTTGACGACATTGTTTAACCACGAAAACTTCTACCGGTGAAAAACCATATGGTAACGGTTTCTTAGGAATATTGCAAATCAAATAAAAAAGTATACATTTTTAGTTAATCAATCAGCAAAAAAAAAAATTCAAAAAACATTCTAGTGAAAAACCATTTAAATTTTAATTGAATAGCAATATTTCTCTATCATTTTTTAAGGACACTAGAGTATATCAAGGACATCCTAAGTTTCCCAACTCCTTCAAAGACTGCTCAAGTTATGGTAGCACGACAAAAGTACAACGAAACGGTTTTTCGACCATCTTTCCTTTTTGAGATTTTTACAAATTTAAAGAGCTCATAGATAATAGAATTGCGTCAAATGAGAAACATCCACTTTTACTTATGGTATGGTATAGCAAATTAATATATTTTTAACGCATTAATTCCAATTAACTTCTAATTATGAATATTTACCTAAAAGTTTCCATAGATATGCCAGAAGGCCAATTAAAGAACCTATTTTGAAGGTTTCGAGAAAACAAATCAAATTTTCGAACTGGATGTGCTAGCAAACGACTAAGTCATAAGTAGCATTTGTGTAATACCGGGACATGAGCCCATACTTCCTTTTAAAAATGGCTGGTGTCTTGCACCTGAAGGCATCGGGTAGAGGAATTCGCACACTACCATCCGCCGTGGGAGCCGCCGACTTTAGATGCGATTAGAGCCGCATCAAGACTGTCGGCGGGTTTAAAACGTCGACGGGGTTCCGTGAAACCCCATCTAGAAGGTCGCTGATAATGCGAGTTGTGGCGAGCAGGAGTGGGCCTATATATAGCTGGCTCACCCGTGGCAGAAGTATTGTCTTTGACGTCAAATTTTATCGTGGCAAGGGACGAGGCGAGGTCTTGGTCCTTGGTCGCAGGAGGATCAATCGCTACGAGCAAGGGCAACCGCGCCCCCGGCGGTGCCGGTGACGCGTCGTTGCACTACCTGGGCTTGGGAGGGGGGTCATTGCGACGATTCCGATTAGAGCCGTTGCCGGCACTATGGCCTCCCTCCCCTCGTCTTTGTGGAAACTAGGTCACGGTACCGATTTTCCGGTCGAGAGAGGGTGTCTTAAGACACGCTTGATCTTGACTTGTCTGCGGGAATTTGTTTTTTCCTATTGCTAGCAGACGGCGAGTATTACTGTATGACACCAAATGAAATTTGGCATAACCACCCTTTATTTTTGGGAAATCATTTGTTAACAAAAAAAGAGTTACGGAAAAACGATTTCGTGTTATATTCGCGTCTAAGGTCGAAAATGGAAAAGTGCTTATAATAATAAAGTTTCTAAATTTTATTATATTACATATGTTACATTTATTTAAAAGTTAGAATGTTTTTAATCCCTTCCAAAGAGTAACCTTATTCGGCTACTACGAGAGTACCACAACAGCTATCCGTGGAAACTTTTAGATATTTACTTTATATATTATTTAGGTGCTTAGCTATAAGTAAAAATTGATGTCTTAGGAAAAATTTATAATAGTTTTTAGTAGAAAACTGTATTATATTTAAATTTATCTACAACTACTTTAGCCGTATTTCAAAAATAAAGAAAGTTATTCGAAAAACAGTTTCTTTGTACATTTCTTGTACAGAAGAACCGAGAAACTTGAAGTACAGCCATACGAAGACTTTAATACAAGTTTCGACATTTTTTCGTGGTCTAAATTACCTGTCGCTTAGCCAACTAATTCATGGTATTAGAAAAGACATTCGTGCAGTGTTTGAAAAAATTAATATGATTCATAAGCAGAAATAGCAAGAAACTAGATTTGCTCTTTTCTAAAAAAAATACTATCGTAATACACTACAGTATACCTCTACAAGGTAGTTGTCCATATTAGTTTTGATAGAAATCTGTTTTGAACAATATTTAGCTCTAGTTGCACTTTGTAGCAAAAACACTAAAAAGAAATATCTCTAGATGTAGGTGGGAGGCTGATGAAGTCAAGAAAAACAAATCGTTAGTAACTCGACCGAATTATTATTTGTGGTGTATCAACTAAACATATTAAAACCGGATTATCTTCAAGTTATTGAATTTTATAAACAAACATCAAAATTTACTCGTCGTGAATAGTTGGGAGAGAGAAAGAAAAAATCATATAAATTTTTTTAGAAAAAACAAAAAATGCGCAAACACTTTTTAGAACTAAAATGTTTTAAGTTAACATACACCGCATGTATATTATCGCAAACGTTTTTTCCATACTATGGCATCATCAGGCGATGAACTAAAAAGAGAAACGAGAAAAATTCCGTATTTATTGTCCAAATTGCAAGAGAAAGGGAGAGGGTAGGGGAGGATATTTTTGAAAAAATTTTTAAATATAAAAATCTGTTACATTTGGTCACATCAGATTTTTCACTGTACACTTATCGCATAGATCTTAATAATTGGCTGAAAAATATGTAGTAAAAAAGTATTATTTTTTCAGAAAATGATCGTCCTGAAATCAACCAGAAGATCACGATGCTGTTCCAATACTAGAAATATAGGTTTAATGATATTCCAAAACTGGTTAGTGCAGAAAAATCAACTGTGCTTCAACTGAACTAAGTGCTAGGACAATGACCACGGTGAAGACCCTCGAAGAAATGATATGAATGTTATGGAACAAGAAAAAGTTATGAATAGGAACCAAATTTTGCCTCATAGATGTTATGGGGGCTACATTTTCATTGAACAGAAGTTCCTTACATGTGATACGATACCATTGCAGATATTTCTCTCTTATAGTTTGCAAGGACAGAAAAGGTAAAAATTATGTAAGCTCAATAATCCCAATGTTATATTGGAAGTGTAATAAAAATTTCAAAATTTTCAAAAGTAACTACGTGTTAAATATCAAATCTATTAAAAATATTTGGTTTCAAGGTAATGCATTGAGGGTCTCGAATATACTAGCACTTTTTAAAAATAAACGGTGGGGTCAATCCATAATAAATGACCTGATATGGTCTCTGCGCCATTTCAAGTTAATTTGATTTTTTGTGTTGATATTTCTAAGTGAATATTATTTAAATTATATTGTTTTTTATTTTCATTTTTTAGCCTTATGTTTTTGATAATAATGTGTAGCATGTTTGGCAAATTAAAAAGGTTACGGAAGCTGAAATATTGTAGCTTCTATTTACATTATCAATGGGGAACCAAAAATAATTTATTTAAAAAGAATATTTTAGACAGTTTAGACATTTTCAACAAAATCCCCATTTTTAAAAAACTACTATATCTTTATGAGGAAAAGATTACTTTCCTTTACCCCCTTTACTATGTTCCGCCCTAGAGAAAAAATAATCAACCCAAAAGCTACTAAGTTAACGATTTGGCAGCGACTTTGCTACAGCTACATCGCAAATTTTGAGAAAAACAATAACATAATAAATAAGTTTCAAAAATTAATAATTTCAAAACTAATAACAAAACTATATTGACATTTGTAGGGCTCCTTAACTAGTCAACCCCCTACATCATATTAAATTTTCAGATAAAAATGAAAGTAAACTTGGTCAGAAAGGTGACTTTACGTTTTTCAAAAAATTGGCTACTGTCACGTATCTTATCACAAGAATTGAACTTTTTTGCATTGACCATTGGAAAGAGGAAAATTTTCTGAGTATATTAGCACAAAATTTTTTTTGGATTATGCAATAGTTGTCGAAATAAGGGCATTTTAAAATTACGAAAAGCAAGGATATGTAATATGATACACCCCGATGTTAATATTAATTAAAAGGATCTTAATATTTTGATCCAAGATCTCCAACACCCGTTACTCACTCAACAGATGAAGAAGATTAAAGCGCCTATGGCGCTAAACGCTTTGCAAAGCCATTCCGCTACGCTACGCTACTAGTCGCGGTCGACACCCGGACGAGTTCTATGGCTTCGAGTTCCACCCTTGGCCAGTTCTGTCATTCTTCGAATGGCGCTTATGGATTTCACGTAAGTATAATATTTAACATTTTATGTGGGTTTAAAGTAAGAAAGTCGATTTTCGCTTGGTCTCTGTTGCTTCGACAAATTTAGACATAACCATGGAATAAATATTTATTCTCAATGGGTACTCGAATGTACGAGGAGAGTTCAATAAATCCGATAAAAATCAAATGGATAGCGTCACAAATTAAAAACATAAAAACATTTGAAAAATGAAAAAAAAATAGAATGAAAAAAATGAATTTCGTGTATTAAAAGAAAAGAGTATTTTGTCATCATAATAATACACCAGTTCATTAGTCGAAACGATGAAAAATCCCATATTATAAAACTAATGAAAAATAATTTAGAATGAAATTGTTATATGTGTTTCGTAACATCGTGTAGGATAAGTATCTCCTCAAAATATTTAATTAAACAAAAAACTCTGTAGTTTTTGAGAATATCGAGTTACAATTTCTTTTAGAAAAATTGTAATATTTTCGATTTTTTTAGAAATATTTTGAATCTCTATATTGTTAAAAATCAAGTACGATATTCCACGTAAGAAAAAAAAATCAATCCAAAAGCTAAAAATTTACAGACTTACAGAAGCAAGTACAAATGTACTTACTTACAATACTTTGTAAGTCACTTACAGCCCGCTATAAAATTCTAAAAATAACGTTTATAGCTGTTTGTCTATGCTAGGCTCGACGTCCACGCGACACTGTTGCTTATTACTTTTCGAACTTAGTTATTGAATTAAAATTATTTTTAAGTATTTCATGTATTCTAAAATTTGCGTAAATTTCAGAAAATTATCACTTTAACACGATTATTAATATTATTGCAACACTTATTATTATTCATCACTCATTTTGTCACTGCTACATCACATGGAAAGTAAGTTTTCACTAACCTTTTTAAATCTTTTCAACTGCTCAATCCACGCCGTGGAACCTACCTAAAACAAGAAGAACATAATTAGCACTTATGCTGAATACGATTAGAGGTCAGGCAAACAAACCACATTCAAAATGTTTCTTTGCCAAACTTTAGTAAAAAAGAAAATTACCGTTGCTCACCTTTAACACCGTAGTCCTTTCAGTTGTGATATCCAATTCCAATCCTCCGTTCCATAAAGTCAATCGCAAAGTTGAAGGGCACATAATGCACTCACGTAATTATATTTTTATCGATTTCGATTGAAAAGATCTTTAAAATGAACACTTGGTTATAAACAAAATTGATCTAAAAAATTTCCGAGCTTGTAATAAGTTTTCGCATAAAAAAAAATCCTACTCGCACTCGCCACTTCATTACCGACCGTTCGCGAAAAAAATTTAATTATTATTAATAACCGCGTACACGATTTATTCGTTTGTTAATATTTCTTGACAGACTGATGATCTCCTGAAAGAAAAAAAAAATTAATTGATATAACAATAAATTATAATCCTCTTAATATAACTAAACTTATGCACTAGAAATATCGTCAATTTATCAGTGAGTATTTTAGAAAAACCAAAAAATGAACAAGAAATGAAAATAAATACACCAAGTATAATTCCTTCATATTTTGAACTAGTTCTTTGCAATGTATTTATTTGTGAAAACATTTTAGTTCTAAAGATGCGAGGTTGCTACTTTTATTATTAAATTTTTGTAATTTAATTGTAATTTAATCGTTGTTGTTAAAAAAATAGTTACTTATTAAAGTAATCTAAAAACTAAACTTTTGAATTCTTTGATCTTTTTTTATTTTGATCTTTTTTTTTTCTTTTTTGATCTGTTGAATCCCAAAGAATAAGTTATATTGTGAAAGTCTACGTGATTTTTTATTTGTATATTATAGCCATTAGTTACGCCACTGCCTACATGAATTATTACTGCAGCCTAAGAGACTAAAGTAGTTCATGTGTCGTAATTGTAGTTCGTATAATCGACAGATCTACACATAGACCATAATTATACAATATTCCAGAATAATTGTTTAAACCCAAATGCAGTTTAATTTTATTTACAATAAATTGGAAATGACGAACATCTCAAACAAGTAATGAACGAGCCATAAAATCATCAAGAAATCTTCAAAAACAAGCTAGACATTCAGTAATATTTTAGTAGACGTCAAGTAACGGCATATTATGAAACCTAGACTTAGGGGACTTGATAGTTGTAGCACTGTTAATGTCTGCATACAACCTGTTGCAAATTCAGTCACCCATACACAAAAGGATCTTATCGGCGAGGTCAAGGCAGTGTTGCGGGAACAGTAGCTTGTCTGCAAATCTGATATTTCAACCATGAATCGCGCCTATATGGTATGGGAGTTGAGGTTGTTATGGTATACCTCACAGGATTCCCAAGGATTTTAGTGCAAAATTTACAAAATCAATTAAGAGATCCCTATAAATATTAATAGGCCAGGCGACCTAAATTTCAAGTTTTTTGCCTCGAAATCTGCCAAGAACAAAACGGTTTTTTTTAACGATAACTGCCTTCTTCTTTTCAAGATATGGCAAAAGTGGTCTTTTTTCGAAAAAAAGGTATAATTTTTAGGAGGTACGACTCGTAGTTTCAAACTTACGACATTTTGAAGTTCAGAGAATTACACCTGGAGAAGACCTTGATCTTGAAAGAAAATTAACAAATTCGACTTTTTTTAAAGCTGCTAATAAATTTTACTTTTAACTGTTCAAAAAAATGCTGAAGTTATATCACAACCGCCGAAGGTGCGCAAGACATTTTTCTGGTTTCAATAAATAAATACTGTACTAAGGTGAAGAAGCGAAGGCTGTCGTATCTTTGCCAAAGATATTACAGAATTTTAATTATAGGCTAATTTGATTGCGGTAGAAATGATCAAAGAGCCGGCATCGGCATCTTCATAAGCCTGCATCATGGCTAATTAAACTACTTCAAGTTTATTATGCAATCATTTATCAATTTTAAGCGACAGGAGCTCAGAAAGTTTTAACCCTAGAGAAATATCCATAGATGCTTTTGGTCGAGACAAAAAAGATTATTGTCGAAAAATTGGTTTTTACAGTAACTTAATCAAATTTTGTTTCTGTTTGATTATACAATAATGTAGTGAGTAGAAAAAAGATTTCAATTTTTATTCACACCGTTTTCCTGTTAGTATATCCTGCCGCCTGAGTTATAAGTTAATTATATTTTTTAACAATGATTACTGTCAATGTACAACTTAAAAGTTTCCCAAATTTACTAATAACATCTCTTTATTGCAGTTAATTATTATGGCCATGAAAATATTATTGCTAAAGGTGTTTTATACTAAACTAAAACTAAAAAGGATCTATAACAAGAATTAAGGCATCTACAGCAACCTCGTTTCAAAAAGATTTCATAAATAAATCGATGCTGACGATACAACAAAATGGTATGTCAATTCACATTTAAAAAATTCTAGACTAAGTTTTTTCTTCTTAGGGTCGATATTAATTAAACAATTAATAATCAGATAAACCTGATATATCGTTATTCTCAGTATAACGATTGTTGGTAACAAAAGTTATACTAGAGGTTTAGGGTTATAACAGGTTTATCCAACTATTATAAAACTTGCTCTTAAACAGTTTTACAGTATTCGGCAAAGCTGATACGGGGTAATATCTAATTTAAGCTATGAGTAAAAAGAAATTTTATTTGTACAAATTATATGAGTGCATTACATAGTAGAGTATTGAATCTTTTAAACTATGATTTTAGTTTCGACAAAGCTTTTAGTACGTGCACTAACTAATTGACAATTTTTGTGTGAAAATTTGCTTCGTGTCGTATAGGTCTAAAACTTAAAATAAAGATTATGAACAAAATTGAAGCTAAAAAAACATGGATTGCTTTTGGTTGACTTTTCGGTATCATTGAGATTATGGTCAATAATAATAGCTTTTTATTTGTCTCGATGTTTTTCAAGCCGAAATTAGCCAACACAAATTAAAAGTTGTCCTTATTGACTGTAATCTTCGCGACACTATTTTACTAAATAGTAAATAAAATATCTGAGTAATAATTTTGTGTTGATCGATTAGGAATTTAATTTAAATTATGAAAATTTGTGAAAATAATTATTATCGTTGACAATGCACTTGACTAAATCGATCCAATTTAATTCACAATCTTTTGAAATATAACTTACAACATACGTGTAACATTTGATGAGATTACTTATCGAGAAAGACAAACAAAAGAAAGTTCCTTTTATTTTGTTTTCTTAAATTGAAACATAATAAAAATAACAAATTCTACCTTCAAGTTATAATATCTGCGGTTTTGACAATTGTCTTTTAATTCACAAGTTTCCATCCTTTGGAAATTCATCAAATTGTTTGAATTGAAAGATTATTGTTAATGTTCTCGTTACTTCTTTTGATAACATCACACTTGAAATATTTTTTAGTTATGAAACAAAAGCCGTTTGTTCCGCCAAGAAAGGATAATGTTTAATCGGAAACTTAAGTTATTAACAGTTCGCATTGTCTTAAATTTTTACAATTATCTACACTTTCCGTTAATTTTAATGCAGTTAAACTCACATTTACAATTTGAAACCCTAAAATTAGACACAAACGCTAACAACAAGTACGCGTAAAACTAAAACAAATGAGCGTTATGCATATCTCGATGAGTCAACTTTAGAACAATTTGTTAGAAATTTGTGGCTAACGACTTTTTTCTAAACCTGAATAATTTTTATCAAATGAATCTACTTTTTAGTTGATTACAAATAATTCAATCAAGTTAATAAATCCGTGTAAATTTATATTCAAAACATACTGTAAAAAATAACGTGGGTAATTGCGTCTGTTTGGTACTGCTAAAAAATATTTCAATTCGATTTTTAGTTCGCTTAAAAATTTACGCGAAATACAAAGTGTGACATAAAATTTGAATGTTTTTGATTTTAATTTTTGATTAAAATGATTTTTTGATTTAAGTAGAAAATTGATTGTGAAATCAAATAGACAGGAGTTTCTAAGGGTTACACTTCTGCTGCAAGTTAAAAAAAACTAGGGGTAATTGCCCGCGACCAATGCAAAGTGATGGAGACGCTCTTCTAACAAAAATTTTGTTAAAATTCGAAACCCTGGGCGGCGCAGCCCTCTTAACAGCAATATTTTTTAAATTTTATATTCAAATGGTCAAGAAAATTTAACTTTTAACGAAGTTGGGTTTTTTTAAAAAAGATAGCTTTATTTTCGAAATCCGTTATCGAAAAAAGCTATTTTTATTGACGTTTTAAATTTTGATATAATTTTACCAAATTTTTACCACTTAAATTAAGTATTTGTTAAATTACGTTAAAATTGCATTCTTCTCGTTCTTTATTTATTCTTGGATGACCTTGATTAACGTCACGGAAGGATTTTATCTTGGCACGGTTTTTTGCTTCAATTGATCTATTTGATTTCTTATTATATTTTAATGTTTAACGAATGATCTATTAACAATTTTACCATTTGCTTGCACTACTACTTTCAGTTTTTAATTTAAAAGTAAAATAAAATGTTTACAATTATATTATTAATTATTTATAATATTATTTATCATACAGGAGCTTTTCAAAATACCGATTTACTCGCCAGGTAGTGACAAATTTTTTTAGTTAAATTAACATGCCATCTCAGGAAGATCACAAATATTCGTTCTTCTTGCTTATGCCTGCACTAAATATTCAGATTTCAGATTATATGTATATTGTAGGTCGCCCCAGAAAGAGATTGCAAGATCAGTTTGAGTGACGTAACGGACCGCGGTCTTACACGTGAAGATGATGATGATGTATATTATAGTGGTATTTGATTAATTTTTCACAATTAACCAAATCCTTTACCATACGTACTTAAAGAAATACCTCGACTAGCTCTTTTCGCGATGGATCAATCCGACTTCAGGAGCGGATTCCTGTGGTAGTCCTCAACTACCGCTGATAGGATAATCTCTTCGAAAAAATTTATTATTGATGCAAAATTAAAATTCCCCTTCGCAAATTTAAAATAAAAATTATATTTTTCCAAGGTTCGAACTTGCGATTGCCTTTATCCAAATCGACGCTTCATCATTCACGCCACACTGTGCGCTCTTACAAATCTTGTTCTAATATTCAAATTTAATTAACCAATTTTCGAAAATCTAAATCAAAATTAATCTTCTACTCACAAAATCATTTTTAATACGGCGACTTTAGACCAATATAATTTTCAAATCGAATTCAATCGCAGTATCCAAAATTGCAAAACACTCGCATAAAATCTCACAAAATTATTCTCAATCAGAATTCAGAGAGCCAAAAACTTAAACAACCACTTGTGCGGCCATTTTTTGGCAAAAAGCAATTAATTCCCCTATCCTACTCCCCATCTTGCACTTTTCTAATCAAACTTTCAAAATCTAAATTTACAAAAATTAATAATTAAGCACAGGGTGGGTCGAAATTGTTTTCTATAATCGTCAAATAATTTATGTAATAGTAACGTCGTCGATTATTTATCTTATTATGGAAAAATAACACGTAAATTTGCCACCTTAACGAATTTTATGAAAGTTTTAATATCAAATCAAATATACCACGACACATTTATGTAATAATATTTCTAATACCAGTTATGTATTGTGACATAATATCAGATTCATTGTTAAAATTGCAAAAATTCTTTGAACTTTAAAGTAAAGTTAGCTTAAGATTTTATTGTAATCCTAAGATTAGATTCTAAATGAGTTCAAATTTCGGATTTATGTATATTCTGAATATGGATTGATAGCATAATACGTATATGATTGACGTATCTAGAGATTTGATCGTGGTTACGCCACTGCTTACAGATGCGAAGTAGTTCAAATGTCATCCAAGTTCATGACAACCCAGGCATTTTGAATTTTAAATAACAAGGGAGTACTTCATAAATCGTAACAACCGCCGTTAATGTTTAGATCTTAGATGTAAATCTTGTACAGGTCATTCAAGATCTATGCCAAGGCGGTCGGTGTGGTATGATATAGGTTAGTAAATTATTATAATATGACAAATCCTGATTTTACTTATATTTGGATATATAGAAAAATAGGGTTATTTTAATAAACAAAAGAAACGGCCCAGAAATTATTAAAAGCAAAATTTGTTATCCTTCACAATAATGTTACAAAATTTCTCGGATTAATTTCTACTTAACTAAACATTGCATTTTCTTTATTAGTTACTTATGACGACGAATTTACAGAATGATCGATAGACTACCAATGGGATCTTCAATAACATTCGCCCTTCCTTACATCTTCATGAACCGTGTTGAAAAGAAAATACATCACGTTAACCTAGCTAAAAAGCTGGTGGATAGGGTCCGTTACGTGAACAACATGCTACGTCCATGGAATCGTATGTATAAAGAATTATAATTATTTCTAAAGGAAATCAATAAAATACATCGGAGTATCCGATTCACCTTAGAGAACTCAGAAAATAATAGTAACAATTTCTATGACTAGACAATCAAATGGAACTGTAGCAATGCCATTGCCAGGCACATACTCTACCATCGGAAAATTTGGAAACGATCCTTATTTTGTTTAAAACATTTAGCAATATTGTTTTTATTCAAAACCACTTATTATTATTATTTTAAATGCATAAGATTTAAATATAATTAGAAGTGGTATTATAAGCTGGTTAATAAGAGTTGTAATGTTAACTGTTATAAACCTTATTGCTAGATTGTCGCCAAGTCAAAATGTGATCAGACAAGTAGTAACACTTATTTTTAGTTGTTTTAATTGTTAGATCAGTATAAGAAAAACTCCAATTTTGTGTCAATTCTTCATTAGAGATGATCTTACGACATTTTTATCAAAATAGCAAAAAAATTCTTAAATTTCAATTTTACATAATGAAATTTGGGTTTATCCGAACGTCAAATTGTAAAGAAACTTGAAGTTTTTCAAAGGATTATCCCAAAAGAATGCATTATAATATAATAGTTCAAAAACAAAAAATCGAAGAACCATCTATTGTTTCTTATAACACGGAAGCCTAATCGACGACTTATTGTACCAGAATCCAGCATCCAAATACTTATGTATCGGCAAGAAATGAAGAAAATCTTTTCTTTCGCCGATAGATTAATAAATTCGGTATGCTGGAGCAGGAAAACATAATTGCCTGAAAAAAATTGTAAAGATGCAAAAAATGTAAGAAATTGATTAGGGTTCCGTGTTATAAGGATCAATAGATTCTCTACAATAGTTCCACTGCCTCTTCTATCCAATGGTTCTTCAGATTTTTGTTTTTCAACTATTATACATATAATGCATTGGGATATAATGCTTTGGGAGAAATTCCAAGTTTCTTTACAATTGACGTTCATATAAATCCTCATTGATCGAAACAATTTAAACAATTAAAAATAAGTGCATTACCTACCTCAACACATTTTGACTTGATGACAATCTAGGATAAGATTTATAACTAGGGCTGGGAATTATATGCATAAAAATCTATCAGTGGACCTATCAAATGAAAGCTAATTTTTGCTTGTTTTTTTGCATGTTTTCAAAGTTTGTCTTGTTAGTTCTGCTTTTTTCGATGGAATGTCTGTATTTCACTTTTCAAATGAAGATGTACTTGATGTTTTTAATGTTGTTTTTGCAATTGATTTTCAAGTTTTTCAATGTCTTGTAACGAAAGATTGTTTTTACATCATTATTTAATCGTAGTTGACATGAAAGCTATGTAAACCGGTCAATATGCATCATCATAAGTAACTAATAAAGAAAAAATGCATTTTGCATTGCATTTTGGAACTTTTCTCTACGTGATTATTCTTTAAAATAACGGGGGTGTCACAAGGTTAAATGTTGGAAGCAAAAATTCAATAGTGGATTCTGAACTCAAAGTTTAAATATTCATTCTAGCTTGTGCTAATTATTATTATTGTGTAAGATAAGGGGCCTTATTCTCGAACTCACACGATTTGATTCTTATGCGAAACTTTTTGCATGATCAGTTTTGCACACGAATCTGTGATTGCCTAAAATCGGTATTCTCAAATAGCACACAAATTGTATTGCTTACTTACGTAGAGTCGCAGCTTAAAGCATACGAACAAACATCTCGGCCAATAGCAATACAGCATCATTATACGTTAAATAATTTCAAATGTCAGTTTTGAATTGAATTAAAAATTATTTACGATTATAAATTTCGTAAAAAATGCCGAAATAAAAAAAAAAGCCGGATTGGCAATGTGTCTGCGGGACACAATGCTTACGTTCATGCACGGTCACGTTCAGTTCTATATGGTGCTTGCATAAACGACCTAATCGTTTCAATAACTTCTCGAGCTAGATCTTTAGGTAGGCAAAATAAACGAAAAAATTGCTTTTCTGATAGCTCAAAAGGATCGTTCCTTCTGCAGCAATTTTAACTTCTTCCACCACCTCATTCGTAGATAACATTGCCAACTTACAAAAATTTGTCATTCTTTGAACAATAATAGGTTTGTTCCAACTTCTGCTAGTTGAAATTTTAACGAAAATGATCTTTATACCACGAAATTTAGTTAAAGAGCATATGTATAGTTCTACAACTGAGAGAGAACTGTTTGTTGGAACAAGCCTAATATTTTCACAGCTGAAACATACTAGTACGGTTACAATCTCATAAGCAACTTTTAAATACGATGTGCGTACTTACTTAATCTTTATAATTAATAAACAGCAGTAGTAGTTATCACTTAATCAAAATCTTAATAAATAAAATCCAAATGAAATTAATTACAAAATTTCTTAATCATAGAAATTTATTATTATTATCAAAACAAACTAAAATACGTCGAAATGTTATGATGTGTGTCGTGTGAGTTCGAGAATAGGGCCCCAGTACACTGTATAAAGAAAATTGAAAGAATAATTATTAACATCTGCATATAAACTTTGAATTCCAAATCTCGGTGAAGTACTTATTTATTATTGTAAAAGTATAAACGAAAAGGTGTAAAAGAACATAAACAAAAGAAATACAAATAAAATCTTAATCGAGTATTGCATAATGCTAAAGTTATTCTGGTATTTGCAAAAAAAAATTAATCCACATCGTACAACTTAAGATTTAAACATTATTTTATACACCATTAAACTTTTAAAATTTACTAACAACATTTCTTGATTTTAGTTAATTATTGTGGCCGCTTTAAATTATGATCAAGGTGTACCAAAATTGGATAATATAAATGATGAATAAGTAACTATGAGTGGTCGTGGTCTTGACGCTAAACTAAGAAGGTTTTACATCAAAAGCTGAAGTGGATAAAGAAACCTGATTTCAAAATATGATGGGAATAAATTAAGCTGGATGACATCACAAAATGGTATGTGCCAATTAAAATTTCTAATCCACTTTTAATTTAGCACAGTTGTACACGAAGTTTGATGTTAAGGTTAATTATAGGTCCGAGTACTTCTTTGCAGGATCAAGTTAATAAAATAATAAAGTTAATGGAAAAAGTACTTTACCTACCGACCATTCATTTTCAAAGTAGCCAGTCGAAATAATTTTTATTCTTGAGTAAATTCGATCAATTTAGATGGCAAGGGGACGTTCAAAACCAATACTATTTTAAGTTTAACCCCTTCCCTACCCAAATTGTAAATAGCACCCTCTACCTTACGTAATCATTTTAACGTTTAATTATTGAAATTTTTGAAAATTCATGAAATAACATTTTCAAAACGTTTTCCATTATTGGCCAAACCTACTTTGGAACTATTCGCGGAATTCCCGATATGTTCCTGGACTAATGCAGGTGAATTTCTCCTATTTAAAATTTTGAAGTAGAGGTAACTAGTGAGGAAGGGACTGGAACTTAAAATTCAAATCGTATTAGCTTTAAACGTCCCTTTAGCCATCTAAAACAACATAGTTCGTTTTTTTCTCAAATTTACTCTAAAACAAAAGTTATTTCGGTTGATTACTATTTGTCGTTGGATCTGTAACATCTCCTATGTGTAAGAATGTAAATGTGCATTAACATACAAATAAGAGATACGTATTAAAATAAAATACATAGCGACACAATGGAGGTTTACAACTCTTAAAATTTTGGTACTTTGCAATTTTTGATATAATTATTATTTCTTATTGGGAATTTTTGACTAATTTGGTTGGAATAAATGTATATGTAGAAGGACGATGAACCTATTTCTAATTCCATTTCAATTAAAATCTGAAAATTGTTAAACTATGTACATAGTAGATATAATTAACCTTAAACAAAATCATTTATTGTCGTTGCGTTTACGATAAGCCAGTCAGTATTTCACAAATCAATACATGTAACCAAAGTAATCTTGCTTTGACTACAACAATTACTAGCTCGAATAAAATTATTTTTAAACCAAAGAAGCCGAAACACATAAAAGTAAACTTACTATTTTTAAGTAAGGTATTTCTTACAAAAGTAATATCGTTTTGATTTGATTCATCATAGTGTTCGACGCGTTTTAAGCAAGATCAAAAAATATACCTACACAAAATGGTGACTGTTATTATAAACGAAGGAAATAATTTTAAATTAAGTGAAAAGAACCTTAAAAAGTTAGAACCATTGACCACAAAACATATTTATACCAAACACTATTTACAAGAGGCGATTATAACAAGTGACTTAAAAAACCGATTATATCAAAATAAATCGTTCAAATTTTATAATGAATTTAAATTGAATTGATCACGTTGAATAGTTAGCTAAAATGACATAAATATTAAATCAATTCGATTTAAAAAAAAAAACAGTGAGTACTAACATTATTATTATTATTGGCAACGTAATGAAGTTGAGCAAATCTACCTGATTTTATCGACAACATCATTTTTAATAAGATTTGCGGCAAAAATTCAAAATACTATTAGCCCGTGTTATGTAAAGACCAAACAAACGTAAATAAAATTTGAAAAATATGAAAATTCTACCTTAAACTTCGGTTTTGACAGTCATGTTTCATTTCTTGAGTTCGTTTCGAAAATATCACATCTTTGGAATGTTTCACACCGAATCCGAAACCAGAATTATCGTTAATAGTTCGCCTTGATTTTAATTTTCACAATAATTACATATTTCATTAATTTTAATGCAATTAAACTCGCATTTTAAAGATAAAACGCGAAAAATATAGACGCCACAATGAAGGTCCGCGTGAAGAAAACAAATGCAAGTAAACCGTCAGTGACGTCACTTCAAAACAATTGAGTTTAAATTTTAAAGGTTGTTAGCGACTTTTTTTCTATAACTGATACGTCTTTATCAAATGAATCAATATTTTAGCAAATTAATCCGTGCGGGTTAACGTTGAAGAAAATTTTCAAGATTGTAATTAAAAATTTACCTAATTTTTATAATAGACGGTTTACGCCGAATCCGAAACTTCACTTATTGTTAGTAGTTGTTGTCGTTTTAAATTTTCACAGTAATTATACTTTACATAAGTTCTAATACGTTTAAACTCACATCTAAATTTACAAAGCGAAAAACACATGCATTACTGCAAACCAGGATCGCGTAAATATTTATTAACAAATGAAGATAAAGCGTCAGTGTCGCCACCCCAAAAACAATTGAATTTTAAACGTCAGAGCGACTTACTTTCTTTAACTGAATAATTTTTATAAAATTAATCACAATTTGATTGCGATAAACTTCTTGTTTATTTAAGAATTTGCTCTAGATACAGGATGCAATAAAAAAATTTGAACGTTACATTAAAGGAAATTATCAGTTTTTTCTGGTTATATTGACAAATGCTCTCGTATTTACGTATAGGATGTTCTTTTTGGAGGTATCGAATTTTAAAATTAAATAAAACCCATAAAAAACCCCGTAATGGACTATGATATTGGTTTTATTGGAGAGATAATTTTATGCTATTAATGTTTAAATATGATTCTGGGCATATGGGCGGCTGGGTCGAATC
This sequence comes from Cantharis rustica, assembly GCA_911387805.1. Classification (NCBI taxonomy): domain Eukaryota; kingdom Metazoa; phylum Arthropoda; class Insecta; order Coleoptera; family Cantharidae; genus Cantharis; species Cantharis rustica. The sequence goes on from OU426877.1 coordinate 73,539, forward strand.
TAGAAGCCCAATTTTTGACAACTTTTTTTGGAGCAGCTGGAGTCGTATATCAGCAATGACGCGGCTAATTTTAGCTTCCAAGTCGTTCATCGTCTCTGGTTTACTAGCGAATTCACATATCCCCACAGAAAATAATCTAAAGGTATTAAATCATACGATCTTGGATTCCAATTCACAGGTACATTATGCAAAATTATCGGTCGTTCCATGATCCCCTCAATAAAACGCGCTCAATGTTGCGCTGTTTTGTTAAAGCAGCAATTCTTCCACATTAATACCATTTAATTGGGAAACGAAAAAGTCCGTTATCATGTCTCTCCGGCCCTCAACGTGCTGGCCACCATCATTTTTGAAGAAATATAGGCTAACGATTCCACCAACCCATAAAGCACATCAAACGGTGACTTTTTGTATATGTAATGACGTCTCAATAAATGCTTGTGGGTTGATTTTCTTCACTCCAAATGCGGCAATTTTGCTTGTTTACATACTAGCTATTCAATTAAAAATGAGCATCATCGCTGAATACAATTTTGTCGTGAAAATAAGGTGCAAATTTGCACAATTTGCAAGCGTTTTTCTGACGTAAGTCTATCCATGGTGTAATGGCAAATCAAATTGAGCACAATTCATCTGTCATCTATCAAATTGGCTGTCGGTGGAAAAAGTGTTGCTAGTACAAAAAACAAACCTCCAAAAAACACCCTTTACAAGCCTATTTACATTTCATATGAACTGATAGGAAAATTCAAAAGGCAAATAAATTTAGAATTTGACCTAAGTAAATTAAATGAACGAGTACTAATATGCACATATTGTTTTTGTATTAAGCTATCCACAGATGATCATGCCCATCAAATTTCAAAGGCATACTCGTTGGATTAATAGTTTTGGTGTCGGGGTACTTAATAGAGTTGTATCTTGACAGACAAGTTATTTATGATGTAAAAGTTCGACAATAAGATCCTGGACTCTAATTTTAGATTGCGACCCTAGCTTGTGCTAATATTATTAGCATCTACATATATCGTACATATATGAACTTCGAATTTTGAATATCAGTACAGTACCTAATTATTATTGTAAAAGTAGAATTGAAGGTTCCTAAAGTGAAGGAAGCGTTTCGATTGCATTTTGAGACAAATTTACTAATAACAATTCTTGTTTGCAGTTAATTATTTATTACGATGTCGTTAAAACAATCATGACAAACGATGTATCAAAGTAAATTGGATAATGTTATATGAATAAGCAACTACTAGAAGTCTCGGTCTTGAAATTAATGCCGAACTAAGAAGGATTTACATCAAATGCAGAAGCAACTACGGAAACCTATGGGTAGTTTCAAAATATGATATGAATGAATCAATAACTGATGATTTCACAAAATGGTATGTATCAATTCAAATTTAAAGAATATATACTGGACGAACTCTTTTTTTAAAACACAAACCAAAGCAAACACAATTTGAAAGACTTCTGTGCATATTAATGAGATTTATTTTATTTGGTGTTGCCCTGCTTGTCTTTCGCTTTATATGTGCACATACACTTATGATGTGGTTGCTGCAATTGAAACAATAACAAAAATGTTTTTATGTGAAAATAAAATATCTAATCCACTTTGATTACAGCAAAAATGCAGTTATTGCCGTTAAATTTATGGTTACCACTACCATGTCGTAGGTAATGGATATATAATTTGCAATTGACAAATAAATTTTTGTGTCGAGATCTAGCGAAATTAACTAGTGTGGTTGATCAATTCTAATTTCAATACTTGTAACCAGGCTAAAAGTAATCATTCTTTGTCTGCATCAATTACAAACTCCTTTGACCAAATCGGATCGTTTTAAACACGTTCAAAAAATATACCTACACAAAATGATGACTTTTATAATTGAAAGGAATAATAATTGTGAATTAAGTTAAAAAAAACCTTAAAAATTCAAAACTGTCAACCGCAAAACACATTTATACCCAACACTGATTACAAGTGTCGATTATAACATGTAACTTAAAATGCCGATTATATCGAACTGAATCGTTTAAATTTTACAATGAACCTAAACCGAATTCGTCACTTCAATAACTAAGCTGGCATAAATATTAAATCGGATTAAATTGATTCGACCTGTTGAACGTCCCTATCGAGAATAATCATAAAATTGAAAAAATAAACAATCAAAAATATTTTAATTAATAGTGAATACCAACATTATTTTATATTGTGTTAACTAAATGCAAATTTAAATTAGAATTTTAAAATCTTGGAAAAGAATTATTATTATTGCCAACGTGGTTCATCTAATCTATCCGATTCTATTGAAAAATTTTTCATAATACTCATCATAATACTATTAGCGCGTGTTTTGTAAATACCAAACAAAAGTAAATAAAAATTGAAAAATATCAAAATTCTACCTTAAACTTCGGTTTTGACAGTCACGTTTCATTTCTTGAGCTCATTTAGAAAATATCACACTTTTAGAATGTTTTACACCAAATACAAAATCCGAATTATCGTTAATAGTTCGCACTGAATTAAATTTTCACAATAATTACGCATTTCATTAATTTTAATGCAAAATAAACTCGCATTTTAAAGTTAAAAATCGAAAAATATAGACGCCACAATGAAGGTCCGCGTGAAGAAAACAAATGCTAGTAAACCGTCAGTGACGTCACTTCAAAACAATTGAGTTTAAATTTTAAAGGTTGTCAGCGAATTTTTTTCTATAACTGATACGACTTTATCAAATGAATCAATATTTTAGCGAATTAGTCCGTGCAGGTTAATGTTGAAGAAAATTTTCAAGATTGTAATTAAAAAGTTTACGTAATTATTATAATAGACTGTTTACGCCGAATCCGAAACTTCATTTATTGTTAATAGTTAGCGTCGTCGTTTTAAATTTTCACAGTAATTATACCTTCCATTAGTTCTAATACGATTAAACCGAATTTTAAATTTACAAAGCGAAAACAGCGAAAAGCACAATGCACTACTAACACAAAACAGGATCGCGTAAATATTTATTAACAAATGAAGTTGAAGCGTCAGTGTCGCCACCCCAAAAACAATTGAATTTCAAATTTTAAACGTTATTAGCGACCTATTTTATAAAACCGAATCATCTTTTATCAAACGAATCAATGTTTTTGCAAAAAAGTCTGTCGAAGTTGGTGCGGAAAATAATTTTTGGTATAATTAAAATTCTTGGAAAAAAATTCATATGTAATTTGTAGTAGATACCTACACAAGATTAAATACATTATAAATTTAACTTTCGTTTATTTAAATATTTACTCTAAATACAGGAGAGGTAACAAAAAGTTGGAACGTTGCATTAGAGAAATTATCTGTTTTCTACAAGCATACATAATATATTGTCGTGAAACAAAATATCTTCAGTGCATGGTTTCAAATGAACAGGCTGAAAGTTAATATAAGCAAGACGAAATGTATGATAGTAAATGATAGAACAGGTAGAAAGCTTAATGTTTTAATGGATGGGGTAGAATTAGATGTGGTTAAGCAATACAAATACTTGGGTGTTGTTATTGATGACAAATTAAATTTTAAGTGGCATTTTGATTTTGTATGTAAAAAGGTAGCTAAGAAATTGTATTTTTTATCAAAAATTCGTAGGAATCTTTCTGTAGCCACTACGATAAAAGTATATAATGTGATAATAAGACCACATCTGGAATATTGTTCAACAGTTTTGTTTATGGGTAATGGTAGCATGATGAGTAGACTGCAAAAACTGCAGAATAGGGGTATGAGGATAATTCTCAGAGTTAATAGATTTGCTACAAAATTAGTGCTGCTGGAGACTTTACAGTGGCATAGTGTGTACCAACGTATAGTAGTAAATGTTTTGTTATTTGTTTTTAAGATAAAATATAAGATGCAACCTGATTATTTGTGTAAAAACGTTGCATATGTTGAAGATATGCATGGGTACCCTGTAAGGAATAGGCATGATTTCAGACTAAATTTATTTAAGAACAGTAAGACTCAGAATATGATCTTTTATAGTGGCTTGAAGCTATTTAACAGTTTGCCTATAGACATTAAGGAAGAAACAATGTTGTTAAATTTTAAAAGAAAAATTAAGGAGTATGTTGGCGTTAATTTTACTATAGGAGTATATTTTGGTATTTTTTTCATATTATGTATTTGTGTGTAATTTATATGTAATGATATAAGGGTTTTATACCAAATAAAGTTCATTCATTATTATTATATTTTTTATAAGTTGCTACCGAGCGGTAATCGGTTGATTGATTTGATTGGTTTGGAAAGAGAATAGCTCGAATAATAAATTCGATTTGTGTTAAAAATTGGAAAATTAAAAATTATATTTGTACGAGCGAATGTGTGAAATTGATAAGCCGACGAACGGATAATGGGAAATCAAAATTTCAATCCCTTTATAAAAATTAAAATTTTAAATTGGAATTTAAATTATTTGCGATTGGAAGACGATTCATTTATAACATTATTTTGATTGACAACGAAGACAATATCGTCAAAGGAATTCGCTCCTGAAGGTTGAATTGCTCCACCGCGATAAGAGCTAGTCGAGGTGTTTTTTTTGAGTATGGTAAAGGGTTTGATTGATAATAAAAAAAAAGAAAAATCAATCAAATACCACCACAATATATTTTATATGAACTGATATAAAAATTCGTAAGACAAATTTAGAATCAATACAAAATAAATTAAATGAAGAGTGCCGTTATGCACATATTAAAAAAAATGTATACTTGTATTTATCATGTTTTTTATTTTTTTACAACATGGAGAATGATTTTTCGCTAACCTTTTTAACTCGGTTCCAAGTCTGGAACTTACGCTGTCCATTCCAAGCTGTCGAACTTACCTGAAATGAGAAGAAAATTATTAATACATAATACTTAACAGGATTTGGTTAGTCAATCAAAAAGACATTCAAAAGGTTTTCGTTGTCAAACTTTTGTAAAAAAAGAAAATTATCTTTGCTTACCTTTAACACATTTTCAGTCATTCGCTCCATGAAGTCAATCCTGAAGTAGAACGGCACAAAATACACCCACATAATTATATGTTTATCGATTACGATCAAAAAAGTTTTAAAATTAGCACTTTATTACAAACAAAACTGACAAACCGCTCGCGAAGAACTTTTATTATCATCGATAGCCACGTACACAAAATTTATTTATTTGCTAGTATTTCTTGATGGATGACCTGAAACAAAAACATCCCTTAAAAATTTATATAACGGGACATAATATTTCAAGACTTATTCTGACAACAGCAGATAGCCGTTTTATTTTATCAATTACTTCCGATTGTACAAAAATTTGACATAAAGTCCTATTCACCCTTGGAAGTGAAGGAATGGAATATAACTTCTTCAACATTAAACTTAACCAATATCTATACAAAATACCTCACATTTCCTTTCGAGCAACTTTCGTATGTCAACAAAACACAAATTTTTAACCCTACGAGATAACTTACCAAATTAGTTTGCTGTAACTTTTGATTTTATTAAACATTGTTTATTTAAAACAAAACCGAAACTATTATTACTTAATCGTTTATACTTATTATAATTACACGCACTTTTTTGATTTTATGATTTTAAACGCAACAAGTGGTTTTGCTTGTAAACAAAATTAATAAAAACGCTATAAAAAAGAATGGTGGCAATAAAAACAAATGACACTCGCCGACAAAATTTAATTTTTAAATTGAAACTTTCAACTGACGTTTTTATCAACTTTTTAAAAACTAATCGTCGCCTTCTATTAATGATAAATTTTTTTGAAGAAACTTTAACAACTTTGTTCGTTTTCACCCAACTTAATCATTGTTAATACAACATAATTATAAATTAGAAAATAAAATTTAATTCCGTGATGATTTATTAATTTATAACCTACAAAATATGCGAGTGCTGTTTGTTTACTATTAGCATTTAGCATAATAATTATTTTAAGGTTACAAAATAAATAAGTCGATGGCAAGATTTAATTATTTATTTTTTACAGGTTGACATAAAAATGAAGTTAACGTTGATGGTAGAGGAAGCATATACGTTTGAAGATCTTGCTATAATCCAAATCCATTGCTCCACGAAATGGAAGTCAATGGAAAATATTGTTTCGAGAAACTAAGATGCATTCCGTTCGAACAAATTAAATACCGACAATGTGTCGATCAGTGTGAAAATTTAAAAAATATCACACTCAAAAATTAATTCAATTTCTTACCATTTATGTTGAAAATCGATTACAAAATTGGGATTGCAAGAAGTAGTCTAAGATTAATTAAGGCTTTCCGTAACTTAATTCACTAGCACAATTTTGTTTTTTGAATTACGCGCACGTCTTTTCGGTTTAAAACAAATCGTTATCATATTAATTAAACACTCGGACAGAACACAATTAATTTAAATGGTCGTTTTTTCTTAAAAACAGTAATTTCATTAATAAAATTATTTAAATTATTTAAAATCGCAGAGCGCTAAAAGTACGTCTTTCCACAGCACTTCAAATTATCAACTAATCGTTTTCGTTCGGTTAGAAATGATGCGGAAGGGGTACGTAATCAAGTGCTTCGTGCGCGTTCGGGATTCAAATCTCTGCTAAATCGCTATGGCCATCTAGCGGTTTTTCTTTGTACTCGTATAAAAATTTGAATTATTTCAAAATTGAATTGATTTTTAAATAATTTAAAAGTACTTTTTGTATTAATATTTTCTTAAAATACGCAACGGATTACAACGAAATATATTTTTTTTACTGGAAATGCCTATAATAACTGAAAATGCCCACCTTGAAAATCCCGTGTAGTAATTTGCTCAGAAATCGAAAAGAAATGATTAACTTTAATAAAACAGACCCCAAATGGTTCATTTATACATAATTTAATCTTTCTAACACGATAGTTGCCCAATAATTACATTCTGGAGTCCACGAAATCTCAAACGTTCGACAATGTATAAATGTTAAAATCGTACATTATTTTATGGAAAAATCTTGTAATAACGTTATTTTACACACCACCCTTCTATTATTTATCATAAATAAGGCTTTCTAGCTCATTTATTTCCTAAATTGTATTTAAAAAATTTTAACCGCAAAACTAATTTTATAAAATTTCTATATTAAAATTAACATATAAATAATTAAAAATGAACGAAAACCATTACTAATCATGCTAGCTAATCGAAAATAACCAAATTTGTCAGTCAATTATGTTATTTTTGATCAATTTTCTATTTTAAAATTTTTAAGTTTCGATATTGATTTGTGACGAAAGATCACATTTGTGTGCCGTTTCTTATTAAAATGTCATGATAGATCGTAATACTTGATGTAAAGGAACACGTTAACATAAAAGGACATCGCTCGTTTCAAAATTTGATATTTGTTTTGACATCTCCCGAGCGAGCATCGTTGTAACGTAGTTACATAATTTATTTTGTTTGTCCAGTTTTTTGATACTTAATACAGATGCATTTAATACCTACTTATACTTAGATTGCAATAAATGACTCTGTAGTTTTATGTTTTTAAAGAAGTTTGTAATTAAAAAAACACCTGTCGCTTAGCGAAGTAAGGAAGCGTCATTATGTTTTAACTTTGTTGTTGTTCTCTACAAGAAGGCTGTTTATAAATTATATCTTTTCTGCTTGCAGGGAATTTTGTTGATTCGCTGCTTAAATGGACTTGCTAATGAAATTTATAAATGATGGTCGAATAAAATATTGGGTGCGGAGCGAAAAAGAAAACATGTGGCTTGGTTGTCTTAGTAATCCACATAAAATTTATTTTAAAACAGTCCTTTTCGGGGCTCTTGTTTATATCCGACGGAGGCTTTCTAATTATTTATATCAACACATGCTTTTAAAATTAAAAATTTTTATTTAAATGATAATTTTTATTTATTAATGATTTACATTTAAACATGTTTATAGTATATAAAAAGAAGAGTTTTTCTAAGTAATCTTCAACTATAAAAGGCAAACGCTCTGATAATCCACGTTAATTGTTTGCAACTAACTGAGATCAACCTCAAACTCTGCAGTAAAATATCTTTATTGGAAAATTGTAAAAATTCACTTGTTTAACTTACTTTAGAAAGGGTAATATTTTATGTAAAGAATGAAGCGTAGAAGATATTCCAAATCGATAACTAAAATATCAAAATGTTCTCTTTTGAATGCTAAACTGTTGTAGATAAAAAATGTGGATCAGTGGGAACTTTTTTGTAGGAAATTTTACTATCCATAAATTACGTTTGTATAATTTCGTCAAATTTCTTACCGTTTTCATTGTAAGCTGGCGTCATACCTTTCTTATGGTTTTTGTATTTTTTCAAAATTTCTAAAATTGAGGAGAAGTAGGGAGGCCCACCTACTTTTTCTCCCACTATGAGGAAAGCCATCAAATACGTTTTGGTTACTTTACAACAGCTTTCGACAACTCCTCGTAACAAACTTTTATAAATTTCAACTTTTGTTAGAATATATTATTTTAAAATAAAATTAATAAAATATTTTTTATTTCAAATTCGATTTTTTAAAGGTTTTAAATTCAATCGCTTTCATCAGAATATTTTTAAAATATCAAAAACTATTGAATTTAAAATATTTCACAAGTTAATAATTTATATATTAAAGATATTTTAAAATGCACCATTTTGTCTTTATTAAAGAAGTCGAGTTCAACCGTCTGCACGCCTCGGAATACCTCCCGAAGATTTAGTTGGCAATGGTTTATACGGTAATGCGTCCTAGCTTTAAAAAATGTTTGTAACTAAGATAAGAATTCGTGGTCTAAAATATAATTTATTTGCCGTTTGGAATTTTCAGCACTAGCATAAGACCGCTTTCTTCCCATGCTTGATCCGCTTTTATTTTTTGATCTCTTAGAGTCGTTTTGAATTTTATGTTGAATTTTTTTACGTGGTCAATCCTACTTTAATTACAGGAAAACATATAAAATACATTTTTAAAGAGTTTATAACTTAGGATTACGTGTGCGCGGAAAACGAAAACGTGACTACCGAACAATTTGACTGTAAGGTTCATAAAGCGGGGGTTGAACCCGAAAAACTTTTTTGCTTTAGTCGGTTGGCAAATTTTTGAAAGATTTTTCCGAATTTCCTTTCGAAGACGTTGAAAAAGAAACTCGCCTATAATATTTTATAGTTCTTAATAACCTTTTTTAAATTTTTCTTAAATGGTTTATTTTTAATAACATTATTAACAAGTTCTAAGAAAATGATACCGTAAACTATGTTTAAAATACAAAATTTTAATAATTTTTTTAGTTGATCTTTACTTTATATTCAAAGTTGTACGGTCCAATGGCAACTTTTTTTATTTCATTTTCGTCGGTCTTACGCGAAATTTGTTCTGTCTTTTGCTGTAAATCTTCTGGATTGTTATACCAGTCGTCTTCCGTTTCGGGTGGATTTAAAATGTCATTGATTGGATCAATAAGGAAATTTCCCAGCAATTTACCCAAGCGATCATTGTATAAGTTAACGAATTCGGAAAAGCATTCGGTCGTTGAAGTGCTTACAATTTGACTGAATGGTTCGTTATGGATTATACCGGTGACAAACAACTAAAAATAAAAAAATGAAGTGATTTATAATAATTACGTTGATAGATAACAGTAAAAGTGCAGGATAATTTTAAGTGCGAAGTTTAATAATCAGCAACTCACGTTAGTTTCGGTGATATTAAGTCGGACTTCAAGTTTTTTTATCGTAAATTTGCCTGATATGCCGGTAGCAATTTGTGCAAATGCCCCACCATTAATGTTGCGTGCCACGAGACTAAAAATGAATTTGTCAATTTATAATTCACATAAATGCGTACAAACATTTACTTTACAGCCCCGCTTCCGTACAACGGAACGAACACTGCCATACCCTTTACGTAATAGTACGGCACAATGACATGGAGCTCTTCGAAGTTAACATTGAAGGTCGACTTAATTCCTGGAGGAAATATAGCAATGGTATTTTTTATATCTGTTGCTTCGAATTTAGAGAAACCACGAATTACCACATCTTTTGCTTGTGCATCCAACCTGAAAGATGAGAAAATGAAGTAGAGTTCTAGCAAATTATTGTTAAAATCATAAAATATGCAAATTAGAGAAAGATTTCAGCATTTAAACCCCACCGGCTACTTATACCGGATTGGAGAATTTACGTTGTGTGGATATGCTATGTTTGTTACTTTTGACTAACCTGATGTATTCGCTATCAATTTGATAGTCAATCTCTCTCATTACGTAAGGATCTCTAGGTCTTAATTGAATAGACAAATTTTTCAAAATTTCACGAATTTCGTTTTCATAAATGAACGGTTCAATGGCGTCAATTTCTTCTAAAAATTTAAATAAATTTGATTTAACCTGGAGTAATAATTTTATTTTTTTACCATTATCTTCTGAAGGTTTGATTGCCGATGCAGCACAAAAACTAAACGCCACTGCTAATAAAATGCAAAAACGTAACATCTTTACAACTTGATTCAACTGAAGGTTTTGAAAATATGATAAATACCGCGGCACGAAAAAGCTTTTCTAGCTATTTATGTGTTACGTAAAATATTAATTACTTTTAATTGATTAGGTAAGACAATGCGAGATAATTCGAGATAATAAAAATTCAAAATGGATTGGATCTTCAAATTTTGCCAACAAATAAAACCAAGATTAGGTAAACTTGATGTAAAAAGTAGCTACTTCAATCCAGATTGAATCGATAAATTTATTGCTTTTAAAAATGACGTCATTTATTTATTTTTTGAAATAACAACTCCGAGCATGTTTGGTACAATATTTGTTTTTGGTCTTTTTTTTGATACAATTTAATAAATAACGTAAAGAAGCGATAATAAATTTTAAAAAGTTTTATTTATAATTTTGTACCTAAACTCTCTCCAATAATAATTTATTTTTCAAAATCTTGAGTCTCGTCGCTTGTAAATTTTGGATTCAATATGTTATTGATTGGATCTACCAGAAGGTCTCCTAGGATTTTACCCAAACGATCGTTGTACAAATTAATAAATTCTGAAAAGCATTCCGTGGTTGATGTACTCACAATTTGACTCAAAGGTTCATTATGAATTATTCCACTGATAAATAACTGAAAGTTAAAATTAGAAATTACAATTACAAGTTATTTAATTCGAAAACATGAGTAGATGTAGATAAATACATCAGGTCATTTTGACTAAAAGCTCGATAAAAATTTGATCCAACTTACACTTGTTTGCGTGATGTTCAATTTAAAATGCAATTTTTTCAAAATAAATGCACCGCTTCTTTTTATAGCCACCTGGGCATCTATTCCACCATGAACATCTTTGACCACCAAACTATGTATTGCAAAAAAAATTACGTTAAGACCTAGACCGAAAAACAAACAGCAATACCTACTTTACAGCGCCGTTTCCGTAAAGTGGAACAAACACCGCTAAACCCTGCAAGTGATAATATGGAACAATAAAATGTAATTCGTTAAATTTTATATTAAACTTTGATTTAAATCCAAACGGTCTGATGGTCATAACGTTTCTTATATTCGTAGGTTCAAAAATTGAAAAACCACGAACAATCACATCTTTTACTTGCAAATCAGCTCTAAAACATCAAACTACGTATTATAATAGTATGCGATAGTCCAATGTATTTATTTAAATATTTCGTGCAAATTGACACTTTCTTATTGCAATCATTTCGACGTTTGCAGAAAAAGAAATATATTGGTAATCATAGAACTGATGTTGTTACAAACCTTATGTAATTATTATCCAAATTATAGTCAAATTGTCTGAGTAGATAAGGATCTCTAGGCCTTAAAATAGTCGACAGGTTTTTCAATATTTCTTTAACTTTTTCTTCGTATATATAATTTTGAATATTATCGTCTGAAAGCAAAATGAGAATAAATTAGATAAAAAAATAAGGAGATTAACGCACGTCGTTCTGAAATATAAAAAAAGAAAAAGAAAATCCTACCGTAATTTTCTAAATTTCCAGCAAAAGACAAAGTTATTGACAGCGATATAACAAACCAAAATAGCAACATTTTAGCATATCATAAGACAAATAGAATTTTAACAATTATTATGTTAGAACGGATATTTTGCACCTTATTAAATACCCATAAAAGTTTGTATAGGTAAATTTTAGATTAAAACGAGATTAAGTAATTATTCCGGCATTAGGCTCAAGTATAAAGTCGAAAACAAACACATTCCAAGGAAATCTTTTGCAACACGCCGCATTATCTGGGCCATTGTGTAAAAATTACCATTTTCAGTCAAGCGATTGTTCTAATAGTTGATTCGTTATCGTCAAATTATTAGATCAGGTATTTGGGCAAATATCATCGTCGGTATCCAGGTATCCTAAAAACCGAAGAATAAAAGATGTGCGGGGATTTAAACATTCAAATTTATTTTTCGCATAGCATAGCATACGCGAAGAACCATACCATATCTTTTTAATTATGATATGTAAAAGTAACTTCTAGTTAAGATATACAGGGTGTCCCCGTGACCATGGAAAACCTTTGATGTGGTGATAAAAGACTCTTTTCTAAGACAAATTTTTGTCCAAGTCCAAACCTCTCTTTAAAGCAATATTTTGAATTTCTGACTTCAAACGGCCATAGTTCCGATATTATTGATTTTTTAGACTTAACGAATTAGACGTTTTTTAAAGATCATTTACTTATCTACAAATTAGTTTATACTCTCTCATCGTCTAGAATAACGGTTTTCGAGTTATAAATTAAATTAAGGGAAAAATGTTTAAAAAACACTGATTTTATTTTTTTACTTTTCTTGCAAACTCCGTATCTCTTAAACGAAACGTTTTAGAAAAAACTAACGGCTCAAACCGGATAGGGAATTTAACGGGCTACAACATTGGTCCAATAAATTTTTTTGGGAAACCAACCGTTTTCACAGAAATTCTGAAAATAATGAACAAAATGTAGGTAAAAAAAATTAATAACGAACTAATTAACAATAATAAATAAACAATATAAATTAATAAAGTAATTAACGATAAACTAATGCGGTTTATAACAATTTTGCTCAAACGTCAAACGCTAAAATACGTTTTGACCTTAAAACAAATGAGATTTTCAGAAATTTTGTAAATTTATTTCTGTTTTACCTACACCTTGTTCATTATTTTCAGAATTTCTGAAAAAATTGTTGGTTTCCCAAAAAAATTGATTTGACCAATGTTGTAGCCCGTTAAATTCCCTATCCGGTTTGGGCCGTTAGTTTTTTTCTAAAACGTTTCGTTTAAGAGATACGAAGTTTGCAAAAAAAGTAAAAAAAATAAAATCAGAATTTTTTTAACATTTTTTCCCTCAATTTAATTTATAACTCGAAAACCGTTTATTCTAGACGATAAGGGGATATAAACTAATTTGTAGATAAGTAAATGATCTTTAAAAAAGGTCTAATCTATTAAGCCTAAAAAACCAATAATATCGGAGCTATGGCCGTTTGAAACCAGAAATTCAAAATATTGCTTTAAAGAGAGGTACCCCCCAAGGGTTTGGACTTGGACAAAAATTTTGTTTAAAAATTTGTCTTAGAAAAGTGTCCTTTATCAGGTTCTCCACGGTCACGGGGACACCCTGTATATGTCAAGAGTCAGAGTGAAAATGTAGCGAAGATCAGTTTAAGTATTACACAATAATAAAAAGAGGTAGTTCTCCCTTGTTATTCTTTAAAGTTAGTTAACCAACACAAAAGTAAGAACCCATCGATTTAACTCAATCTATCGACACTGGGGATAAAACCTAACTGCTGAAACACCTTCTCAATCGACAACCCTTATAGAACAATAACCACCCCTTTTCAATCATTAACAACTCGGAGAATAAATACAGTCAAGCAAGTAGAATCTGCTCTCTCCACGGAAGTCACAATAGCTTCCCAATTAAGTTTTCCGTTTCCTGCAGCTATTTCACTTAACAAAGCTGTATTTTTGAAATCATAGTTCAACATTTAATAAAACAAATTACAACATATTTATCTATAAAAAAATGACAATAATTGTGAACAAGCTAAATTCTCATGCGATAGTCACATTCTAGTAGATCTTCAAATAATTTAAATTAGTAACCACTACATTGGTTCAAGGTGATTTTATGATTTTTTATACGTTTTAATATATACTAAAAAGTGAAATAATTCTAAAAACAGTAACTCTTGAAGTGGGTTATCAAAAACGCGATTAGATTATCATTACAAAGTATTTTGATCTTAAGTGAGTTATAAACAAAGCAGGTGCTTTTAAAATTAAGTTGTTCGTGTAAGCCTGTAGTTACAAAAAATGAAATATTCAAAGAGCACCCTATTTTTCTTCCTAATCATCGTCAACGTTTTAGCAGTACAATGTTTGTCTGAAAATGATATTTCAAATAATGAAGACGAACAAAGAGAGATAAGTAAGTGAACGTTTATATACTACTTACGGGAACACAATAACAGTTTTATTTTAGACTTGAAAGAATACGAAATTTTTGATGCTGCAATAAGAAACCTCGATCCCCAAATTAACGATGCCTTTGAATGCATCCGAAGTAAAATATTAGAAAACAAATTGGATCCTTTTAAATTTCCAATAATTCCACTTGTACTTAATACCAATACAATCGAGTAAGTATTAGTTTCTAACAGAGATATTCTATTATGTATATCAAATTTTGTTAATTTAGATCAAATCTGATGATCAGAAAATTTCAAATCGATGGACTTTCATCTTTCGAATTAGCCGAAGCAGTTGTAAGCAAAAATCCTTTCAAGCTGTATGTAAAATTGGTTGTTAATTTAGACAACATCGCAGTACATTTCAAAAGATATAAGGGATTTATAAGAATCATGGACATGATTCACTTGTACGGTGATGGAAATTTTATGGCTAATTTTACTAATTTTCATTTAGATGTGTTAGTAAACTTAAAATTAAAAAGCAGACTTAATCCACTTGCAGGAATACAAATTAAAAATATTGCTGTGGACATGGATTTATTTAAAACGAAGGTAAATTTAATATACAACTGTAAGTTGTTTGCGCAATAATCATAAAAAACTATTTTATTAACAGATTGACATTACTGGACTTTTTAACGATCCTTTCAAAAGTAAACTGATAAGTAATCAATTGACTAAAGCACTAACGGCAATAGCAGAAGGAGAAAAAGATCGACTTAATGGTTTAATTTTGAAAACAGCAAATACGTTAATCGAGGATAAAATTAATCCATTCCTTAAGACAAAAAGCACATTAGAAGTTCTTGCAATGGCAAATGTTCAGTTGTGTGAACCTGCTGTTGAATATATAAATAGTGGCATCGATTACATCCGAAATTTTGGCAACACAAATCCAGATTTTGACGTAGAAGATTATCTATCAGAGCTTTCCGATTACTACGATTATCATTTAAAATAATCTGTTTTAAATTGTAATACCTTATAGATTTGTTATCGTAGGTTTAAATTATTCTTAACTTGTTGAAATTAATTGTAACATATAAACTTCATTTAACTTTTTACCTCGAAAACATTTATAGTTTTTAATTCTTTCTTGATCGACCTTATAATTGGACTTTTATCGAGAACAAATAGAACCAAGTTCGGTGTTCTCATTTTAAAATATTTTGAATTAAATTTTTAAATTTCCTAAACGTAGTTTGCTTTACTAGAAATCCATTTCACGTCTTTCTTCTTCACAATAAAAGGAAATAAACACCAAATGATATCTATAAAATTATTGATAAATTATTAGTTTTAGATTTAACACAGATTTTTAATTTATTTTTTAAAATTAAAACTAAAGAAGCAAATTTAAATTTGAATAAATTTTAAGGTTATAATTACATCTATTATTTTTATCAGAGCATGGTAAGGTTATATACAAAGCTGGGCACAAAGTGCTGATTGAATCAATAATTTTCATTGGCTCAATAAAATTCAGAATTTGTTTACAATGAAATCATTATGAGATGTTAATTGGATTTTAATATCTAATAGTTAATGTGACAGAACACTCAGGTAATCACTGATTATTTTCAGTTCATTTATGAATCGAGAATTCAAATCTCTACCAAAGTCTTCCATCTGCTGTACTTATTGTTCCTTTGTATTATGTTAGGAGTCGAACTCGCGCTGGATATTTTTTTAATAAAAAATTCATAATTTTAATATTAATTTAACCGAATAAAAATGTAAATTATATTTATTATGTAAATAAATATAATAGTAAAAAGTTTTAAAAGAGATTTGAATTCTTGAATTCTGTATAAAACAAATGAAGTTGCTGCAATAAAAAAAATTCAAATTTTATTGCTTGACATTTTAACAAATGAGTAGCAAATTAAAATTGTGTTTTTACTTAATTTTTTTTTTTTTTTTAATTTTATTATATCTAATTTAATTTTTTTAGTTTTTAAATAAACACACAAATTTCTGAATTAATAACTAATGGGTAATTCTCTCAAATTAACGTATTTTTATTATATAAATACTATAATTACTTAAGTGTTTTTCTTCAAAATAAAAAATAATAACTTATAAGTATTTTGAAAACAACGTAGGTACTAAAATAATATTAAAAATAAAAACGTCAATTAATTTTATTTTACAGTATTTGCTTACGAAAACTCTATTCTTCCGGATTGTAACCCTTAATACTGCCGTATTTAAAGAGAACGAAAAGGTTATTAAAAAAATTAAAACATTCAAATAAGATTTTTGTTTTATAAATAATTAAATATTTATAACTGCTCTTCAAAATCCTAAAAGAGTTATAATATAAATTGTTGGCTATCCTACTTCGTCAATCGTTCTTCTGGTCCAATCCAAAATATTTATTCTTATTTTATAAAACCTGTGTTACAAAGTGTAGTGTCGCAAGCGAACAAGGCATTCCTCTGGTAAGTGCTGGCAATATATTTTCAAGTTAAAAGTATTATTTTAATTATTAATATCATATAGAGCTATGCTCTTGCCTTTTGGGTGCGGCAATTTTTACTTTGATCTTTTTTAGACCTAAAAAGAATAAAAAATTTTAAAAACTTATTTAACAACTTAAATACGAGTGATATTATATTAACCAATTTGTTAAATAAAAAGCTAGAAATATAAAAAATATATACATTCTTTTGTTTTTTGTTTACTTTAAAGTTTATTTCTGTTTATACAGGGTGTCCCCGGATACATTTTACATAACTTAGATGCTGATAGAAGACACTTTTCTAAGAAATATTTTTAATAAAATTATTTTCTAAATTCAAGACTTCGAGAGTTAAGCCTCTTTAAAGCATTTTTTTTTAATTTCCACCTTCATGTAGCCATAGCACTGAAAATATCGATTTTTGGGTAAAAATAGATCAGTGCTTTTTTAAAGAGCGTGAATTAATCTACAAACTAAATTTAAACATTTTATTGTCTAAAATTAACGGCTTTCGAGTTAGAAATTAAAGTAAAAAAAGATTGAAAAATTCTAGATTTTTTTAATTTTGGTTTTTCTCAAATCTCAAAAATTCCGACGCCCAATTTTGGATAGGAAATT
This sequence comes from Cantharis rustica, assembly GCA_911387805.1. Taxonomy (NCBI): domain Eukaryota; kingdom Metazoa; phylum Arthropoda; class Insecta; order Coleoptera; family Cantharidae; genus Cantharis; species Cantharis rustica. The sequence goes on from OU426877.1 coordinate 91,173, forward strand.
TAACGGACTACAACTTCTGTCTAGTAAAATTTTTTGAAAAACCAATCTCTTTTACTTCAAAATCAGAAAATAGTAAACAAGGCAGCTACAAAACAAAAAATTAAATTAATTAATTTTATTGAAAAATTATTTTATTAATAAATTAATACATCTTTTAAAACAATCACGATTGTGTATCAAAAATGAGGGTAGTCATTTTGAAGATTTACTTAAATAATGTAATAGCTAGCTATAATTTTTTAATAAAAATAAAAATTTTGTGAATTTAATTTTTTGTTCTGTAGCTGCCTTGTTCATTATTTTCTGATTTTATGTGAAATAGATGGGTTTTTCAAAAAATTTTATAAGACAAAAGTTGTCTTACAAAAATATTCTATGCGGAATATCAGAATTTTTATAACATCTTTTGTTTAAAAGATCCAGGGTTTTGAAAAAAACCCAATTTTTCAAAATTTTTTTACCTACTTTTATTCATAACTCCAAAGCCGTTGATTTTAGACAAAACATGGTTGAATCTAGTTTGTAGATTACTTCAGGCTTTTTAAAAAAGCACTAATCCATTTTTACTAAAAAATTAATATTTTTCGGGCGATGGATGGCTACGTGAAAGTGGAAATTTTAAAAAAATGCTTAAAGAGGCCTAAATTTTGAAGGCTTGAATTTAGAAAAAAAAATTTGTTAGAAATGTTTCTTACAAAAGTGCCCTCTACACCACCTAAGTTATGTAAAGTGTATCCAAGGAGACCCTGTATATATTTTTTATTTTTGTATGAATTTTGTTTTCGTTTAGGGGAATAGTAATAAATTGAATTTTTCTATTTTGTATTTGTGTGTTTAACTTCCTTTTGAAGAAAAGCCCACGGGCGTCGTATAGCTTAGGACGGCCCTGCGTTTACTTCATTATTGTGCTTTCTTTTCAAACTATTAAAAAAATTTGAAAACTTTCATACGTAAAATAGATAGGTAAGTTTTATGAACATTTTTACTATCTATAAATCGGTTTTAGAACGTCTTGTGACGTCATTTCGGAGGGGGCACTTGTAAAAAGTAAAATTTTCGAGGGTTCCCCTTCCGAAAATTTTTATTATTACGGATAAATTTTTTTAATATTCTATTTTTCTAAATTTATTAAAAATTTTAGCTTTTCTTCACCAGTAGAATTTCTTAAGGGAGGAAAAGTGTCCGAGATACAAAAAAACAGCGTATTTTTGTGATTTTTTTATTTCAGAGTATACCTTATTTATTAAGCATTATTCAAAGAACATTCTGCTAAATTTTTATAAAAAAATATTAAAAATAAGTCAGTGGTAGTGATGAAAACCGAGCGACCTTAAAAAAAAAGGTTCCTTGTAGTCAGGATAACTCATGATTGCTTCATCTGAAATTAAAAAACCAAAATATTTCTTTAGTAGATAAGTAGTTTATCTAGGTTTTGAACGAAAGAATTAACAAATATTTTTATTAATTTTTGTATTATTTTGTACTAATAATTTATAAAATTATTTGTTTTTGAATTTTTGGTAAAAGTACAATCAAAATTTCTGTTTTGGTTTAATTAAAAAATAAGTTGTAATTAAAAAAAAAATCCTTCGTTAAAAGCCAAGATAAACGTATGTCCTAAAGAAATCTTTTTGGTTTCTTAATTTCGGATGAAGCAATCATGAGTTATAGTAACTTTCTTCTTGTGGTGACTCGGTTTTCACTACTGCCACTGACTTATTTTTTTAATTTCGAATTTCGCAGAATGTTCTTAGAATAATGCTTAATAATGTAAATAATTTAAAAAATTTTAATAAATAAGGTATCCTCTGAAAAAAAAATCACAAAAATATGTTGTTCTTTTTGTATGTCAGACCCCTTTCCCTTTTTAAATAAGTTTTTATTCCTTTTAAACTAGAAAAACTTCTCTCGGCAGTTGCTGTAGTCACTGGTAATATTGCAAATATTGCAAAAATAAAAAAAAACTCTTCAGAACATTTTGCCCATGTAATATATAATGAATTTTTTGACAAATCGTTCACATTTAACCATTTTTGTTACCAGAAATCGAATTCTTCTCCAAGAATTGCTGGGTATACCTCCTCTTTAAAATATACCTATTTTATTATCAAAATTCAAATTTTTTACTTTCAAAGAAATTTTTCTTTTGAACATTTCGGGGTGGGGGGGCACGTGCCCCCTAGGTGCCCCTCTTGGATACGGGCCTGTGCGACGTTGTCCGCAGCTTAGATTATTTCTAAGCTTTTTTAGTAAACTTTTTTTTATGAGTGACTCCAGAAAACTAACCAGAAAAAACTCAAAAAAAATATTTTTTTTGTAACCCATTACTGTGTTACTAATTACCACAATATCCATTTAAAAAATTATTATTTTTGAAAAAAAATATGAAAGGCTTAAGCATGATCGTGCAGGAAGAAAGAAATTGAAACAAAAAGATATTCAAAGAAAAATGAGAAAATGATTGTTCAGATTTTCAACGAACTGATCAAAATGAAGAACAAAATACGCTACCACCAAATAATAGAAAAATAAGAAGCAGAAGTTTAAAAAAAAATTATCAGATACAAAGTGAAATATAAAACAACTTTAAAAAGTTTAGAATTTTTTAAGTATTATTGTGGTATTTAGTAGCATGTGATGTTAAAATAATCAAACTTAACAAAATGTTAAAATAATAAAATTTTTAATTATTAAGTAAATTAATAACATACTACAAAGAAACATAATATTTAACGAAACCAAAATGACAAAAATTCACATTTAACAGGGTTGAACTTAAAATATTTAAATAAACAATGTATTATTTACTTAATAGTTAAAAATTTTATTATTTTAACATTTTGTTAAGTTTGATTGTTTTAAAGTGCAATATATCATAAACTAAAGAAGTTGATCAACTTTGCTGCAACTTTGAATGCCTTTTCCATTTAAACAACATTAAAGATAAATATACGCTCTCGTGGACTTTTTTGTAAAAAATTTAATATATATAATTTTATTTAAATTTTTTAGTCATTATTTTACACTAAAAATGCACCTAATACCAATGTCTAAAAATTCTTTCTAAGCGCGTCGCTATGCCGTTTTATCGACCACGTTATTATAAAACAAATTCAATTTGTTCGACCGTGATTTGTTTTTACTATAATTTATAGTTTTTACGACTGGTATTTGTCTAATAATCTAACAAAAGTTAGATTTATTTATTAATTTATATAAAATATTGAATATAAAAAATTGAAAATCTGTTAATTATTGTCGAAAACTTAGAATAATTCGTTATGTCTACCGTACTGTATATAAATAGAAAGAATCGGTTAATAATTTTGGCAACAGACAGGCTAATTGATAAAGCAATTAATTTATATTGTTCATACAGATCGATAGCGATATCTTATTTGTTTATCAACTTAGATTCCTAAAAAAACTCATCCATCACAAGTAGTATCTCATAAAAATATATATCGTTTTACAAAAGTGTGGGATATTAACATCGAACAAAGTAAAATAACGAGTTTTCAAAATATTCTCCATGATTAACCGAGTTTTTCAAAATATACGATTGCATATTATTTAATCGACATCGATAGATAAATAATTATCAAAGCCGATATAAATCACGTACGAGTATCGATTTTCAAATTAAATTTACAGAATTTAGAGGGAGTCGAGAATTAATTAAAAATGCTTGTTTTTCTTAGCGTAATTGTAACTTTTGTTACCTTTAGTTATGGTTTTCCAACGGATCAAGTGCGTATCGCAGGTAGGTTTTTTCTCTTAAATAATGCAATATTATTCCTTTTTTTTTCTGTTAGAAATGCTGGACAAATCCAACGAATATTACGAAAGAAAGTTTAACGAATCCATTCAGTGTGTTAGAAAACACCTTTACAAAGGTCTTCCGGTGTACAAAATTCCTCCTTGCGATCCTTTAGCGTTTGAGGATCCCGTACGTCTGTACATCGATAACAACGTAATTTTACAGCAAGTGCATCACGAGAAGACTCACATTTATATAATTTAAAACTGTTTTTAATTTCAGAACAAATTTAAATTTAAAAAACCTAATTATACAGGGCTTGCTGGATTTCGACGTGGTTTCGTTAACAATTAGTTCGAACTTAAGCCTGTATGTTAACTATCATTTGAAGAGTGTTAAAATAACTTCGTTACATGAGGGACATATAAATTTGCTGGGTTTAATGGGAATTTTAACAGATGGTGAACTCGAGTAAGTTATTCGCAATTATAAATTTAAGACTTTTCATAACTTGGAAAATGTTCTAGCTTAGAAGTTCGAGACATAAATATTACAACTCTAACAAAATATAACATCGAACCCACTCTAATTGACGATTACGAAATGATAATTAAAGTAGGATCTGTAAAGGTAAGGTAATTTTTAAATTTAAAAGCAAATTCAGGCAACATACATTTTTTCAGCTGGATATGACCGGATTGGCGAGCGACGAAGGATTCAGTAAAATTATGAGCGAACTCATAAGTTACTTCGCGCCTCACATTATTAATCTTTTTCACAAGCAAGTGACTAAAGAGATTAGTCCAGCGATTCAGAAGATACTTAATTCTCGTCTGGGCCATCTCTCATTTTTGGAATTTTTAGCGATCGTCGTAAATTGGGATTGTAAACTCTAACCGATACATGGAGAACATACATTTTAATTATTTTTGGCTGTGGTTTATAATAAACAATGAGGGCTTTACCTATTATATTATATATAGATTCATATGGAGTAGATTTATAGTTTTTTTTACTTGATGTTCAACAATAATAATTATTATCGAATTATTAATAAAAACTGCATTAAAATAACTGCACACAATTTAAATTTGTTCAAAAACGTTCTTCGCGTAGGTTTTACCATTGATTATATAAATTTTATAGAGAAACACTCAAACCTTGAGCCATAATTATTATAATATAGAAAAAATGTAAAAAACGGCATACGGTTGCGTATCTTTCTAAAATTTAAAATCAATAGATTTTTGAGTTCTATCGTAAACGGTCGCAGAAGACTTACCTTCATATCCAAAATATCTAGGAAGATTTTTCTAAATTATTATTTGATTTTTAATTTATTTACCCTTCACGTTATCTATAAATTTTGATTGTGCGATTTTTCTCTCATTCTCAAATGAGTGTTTAGATATTCCCAATCTTATTCATGAATTTTAAGCTTTGAACCCATAGTGCGATTACAGAACCAAGTGGCCTGGGCGCCAATAAAATATTTATACAGTGAGCTCGTTAAGTTCGGAGCAAAAGTTTTTGAAAATTCTCGGACACGTAAACTTTTAATTTTTAAACGTCACTTTTTTTATAACCCTTATTTTTCTGTACGGATTTAGATAGAGCGCAATTTTCTGAGTATAAAAATGATCTTGAAACAAAAACTTGAAAAACCAATTAAAATTTGACACAAATATTCGGCGTACTTTTCACTGCAATAGATGGCTTTTTTATATTATCGCGTTTCGAAAATTTGCGAAAAGATATTTAAATATTTGTTTAATTTTGAAAAAGTTAATTTTAAATTGTAAATAATAATTTGTTTAAAAAGAAAAAGGATTTTGCCAAAAATAGCTGATGCAGTGTATGTGTAATTTTGCCGAGTCCGCTGGATTTAATTTGTAATTTGTAGTTGATAATTTTTTAAATATTATAAATAATTTTGTTGATAAGAAGTTGTTTGGTTGAGATGTATGTTTGGATTTGGTTGGTTTGAGATTTAGTGGAATATTTTTGAAAATTTTTCAAAGGAACGACAAAATTCGCTGATAAGCCAACACAACTGCATGTCGGTATCGTATAAATTTTAGCATTTCCATTTTATGCGATTTATTTTTAAAACAAAATTTCAAGTAACACTGGAAACTTAATTTTAAATTATTCTTTTTGGATTATTTGAAATGTAAAAAAATTTGAATTGAAGTAAATTTACACTTTAATACATAATACATAGGTAATGCAGTGTTAAGAATAAAAAAATATTAATTTTCGCTTCCCTTCAAGTACCTCAACTTGCCCCTAAATGCGGGAGATAAGACAGCCAGTCTCAGGGTGGTCGGTTCAAAGTTCATAAAAAAATAAATATCAATACTAAAATTTGCAATCGAAATTATTTTAACTTTAAAAATTTTATATTTGCTTCGAGGATGCGGTATCTCTAGACCAGTGTTTTCCAAATATTTCGAAATTGAAAACTCCCAAAATTAGACACTAGTATCTTGGGGACTCTTAAAGATCACTTTTCTAAGACAAATTTTTAAATAAAATTTTTGTCCAAGTCTAAACCTCCTTTCAAAACAATTTTTTAAATTTCTAATTTCAAACGGCCATAGCTCCGATATTATTGATTTTTTAGGCTTTGGATTAAAACTTTTTTGAAGATCATTCGCTTATCTACAAATTAGGTTAAAACCCCTTATCGTCTAGAATCAACGGATTTCGAGTTATAAATTAAATTAAGAGAAAAAAATGTTTAAAAAATTCAGTTTATTTTTTAATTTTCTTTCAAAACTCCGTATTTCTTAAACGAGATTTTTTAGAAAAAAACTTATGACTCAAACCGGATAGGAAATTTAACGGGTTACAACTTTGGTCAAATAAATTTTTTTGGGAAACCAACCGTTTTCACAGAAATTCTGAAAATAAAGAACAAGGTGTAGGTAAAAACAATAAATAACTAATATTAACAATAGTAAATAAACAATATAAATTAGCAAAGTAATTAACGATAAACTAATGCGCTTTATAACAATTGAGCTTAAACGTCAAACGCTAATACGTTTTGACATTAAAACAAATGCTATAAATCAAATTGATATTTTAAGCAATTTTTTTAATTTTTTTTTACCTACACCTTGTCCATTATTTTCAGAATTTCCGTGAAAACGGTTAGTTTCCCAAAAAAATTTATTTGACCAAAGTTGTAGTCCGTTAAATTCCCTATGCGTTAAGACTTAGTATTGCTTAACACTTGGTTGTTATTTTGCAATTTCAGTGCAATCAAAATAATAGCAGTGGTAACTTGTTTTTTTTTTCCTTTCATGTCGTGGATTCGCGGACCCCCAAAAAACCACTATTTGAGAAACACTGTTCTAGACTATACGTCGTTCTTTTAAATTTAATTTTATAATCCAAACAAAATTTCAACCTTTTAATTAATTCTTGAAATTCGAATTTTTATCAAATGCAAAATAACAATGTCCATCCAACAACATCAAATGATCGTCCAAAAAGAAATAACTTTAATCAATCTACAAAAATATATTTACATCTTACAAATAAAAGTCTTCTTAAATAATCCACCAATCAATATTCAAACTCGCACAAAATCAAAAAAAAAAAAAATTTGGAGCCAAAAATCACACATCCGCCCTTGCGGACATTTTTGGCGAAAAAAGCTAAAATTTCCACCAATATTAGATTTTTTAAACTTTGACCGCCTAATTCAAATTTTAATCATTTCGTATAACACGACAGTATATTACATATTATATTGTCGTGTTATAAGATATTTGGAACCACCCTGTATTCTTTTAGTAAAATTTTATAAATTGTCATTTTGATTTGGTGGTTTTAAAAGAGTGCAAGTAGAGTAGATAAAGGCTTTTTGCCAAAAATAGCCGCACTAGCCGGTTGTGCGAATTTTTGGCTCTGTGAATTTTTATTGAGATTTTTGTTGATGTGTGTATTAATTTTACAAAAGTAAAATTTGTGAAGATTGCGATTTTGTAATTTTTGGTCGGATGTGACCGCAGTTGAAGTTTTTTTGAATATTTTTTGGATTAAAGTTGATTTTTTGGATGAGCGCGATTTTTGTTTGATTGGAGGTAATTTGATTTAGATTGCATATTAGTTAATATTGGAAGTATTTGGGTTTTAATAAAATTATATTTAAAAGACGACGTGTAGTCGCGACGTTATCGCACTTGATTTGGATTAAGAAAATCAAAAGTTCGATATTTATTTTGGAAAGAACGAATTATTGGTAAAACTGGTAATTATTTAGAAACCAGAAACCCTTGCTCTTGAAAATTCCCAACTGCTCCCACACACCAGAGTTAGCAAGTTATCATTTCAAATTTAAAATCATTTATTGAAATTATCATTTCAATATATAAAAGGAAAAAATTGTTTTTTTATACACTCCTATACACAACCAGGCGCTCTGACCAATTTGGACCAAATTTTGCATACTTTTCAGTTTAACTTGAAAATATAGAATTTTAACGAAACTTTATTTCTAATATTTATATTTTTTAGTTCGTGTTTTCAATCAAACCTACCTTTATCACTGCAGTCCTGTCGCAATAGTCGTCGGTTTTTCTCCAATTCCATCCTAGGGCACCAAACATAAGTTCAAACACTCGCACAATTTTTTAACGGCCACTAAAGAGTTTTTTTTGAATAAACTGAAACTACAGTTTTTCAATCAAATGTTAAATGTCCTAAGTCATAAACCCCGAATGGATTTCTTCAAAAAAATTATCTATAAGAACGGGATTGCAATTTCTCTAGGCAAAAGAAAAAATCAATTTTAAATATCTTTGACTTAAAACCGATAGAAATTTTCTCGCAGGACAATAATAACTAGAAAGGCTTCAAACTTTCAAGACATTTAACTATAAAAACTTGTTTATTTTTTATGTAGATACTAATTATTATAATATAAAATATCGTTTTGTATATTTATTATTCCTATTCGGGAATCGCCTGACGTTTGCAACTGGAAATAAATGAAAAATGATTTGGGACGGAGGAAATGAAGTAATATATCAGAAATGGAAGGAAAGGCAATTAATAATAAAATTGATATTATTTTCGAGTGACTTGGTGCATTGGGCTTAGTGCAGATAAAATTTTTGATTTGTAAACGTTACAGAAAACTGCTGGGTTTATTCGGGTCACGAATCTGAACTGTACTTGAAAATCGAAAATTGTTACGTAGTTGGGAAAAGTGCGCACAGGTTATGGTTTTGTATCATTTGGAATACCGTGACGTAAAAGTTCTGGGCTTCTATTGGATCAGTGCAGTACTAGCGTCTACGAATGCGTAAGGTTTGGTTTTCACTAACTTTTGCCAGCTAGTTTCAGGCACTTGAACATGCATGACTACACCGGTGAAACATGTAGTGGCGGGGTGATGTGACTATTGCGGCGATAAATCAGAGAAAAAATTAATTTATGGTAAGTTTATCGATTTTCGAAATTCGAAATTATCGCGATGCGCTCAATTTTCATTCAAAAGCCCAAAGAAAACGCTCTATTATTGCAGGAGTTTATAACCGTGAAAATTTTGAATTTTTCAGAAAATTTAAAACTCGCAATGTGCGATGTCCGATGAAAGAAAATCACTTTCCGATAGCTTTTTCGATGGCATTTAATAAACGCTTATGCAACCCCAAATTATTTGATTTTCCTGAGGGTAATAACAATGTTAATTAAATGAGAATATACCAGATTGAATAAAGTGTTTCGGTGGGCCTAATCTGCATTATAGTATCGTTAGTATTGTTATCGTACAATGTTGAGCATGTACGAGCTTTCGAAGCTTGCGGATATAAATTAACATTCAAATGCATACAGCAATGTGCCTGATATTGTTAATTTTCAAATTTTGCTCAACATTTTCAGACAATTACTGTTTGTTTCGCTCACTTTTACAAAATTAATTTAATTTAATTTCGAGTGAGCCGACTACTGAATTTTTTATTTTTAATTATGTCCCCCATCCGGTATCGAATTTTAACCGCATAACTCGGGGGAGTGTGGCAGGTACCTCTGGTGTAATTCAAAATTTCGAATATCTCCACTCGCAAAATAATTAACCAAATGTAAAAATATTTTTTAATACGCAAATTGCACAAATTTTTTCGAGATCCGCGCCAAGTTTTCGCACCGCGCGAGACGCAGCGTAGGATGCTTTAGAAAACCTAGGGTAAATTCATAACTCGGAGCAATGTAACGACAGAAAAACTGATAAGAAAGTAATTAAGATTTTATCTAAAATGAATTTCTGTCGAAAGAAAATTGGGGATTTTTTAAAAGAAAAATTATTATTTATTGACCCTTGCTTTACTGCGTTGAAAAAATGTCTGCATAATAATTTTTTCAACACGGGAAACGAATTTTTATGACCTTTTCCATTCCATTTTATTCGTTGCGAGGTAATTTTCGAAATAACCCCTTCTTTGATTTCCACATGCCCAGTACATAAAATCTTAAACTGCGGTTTTATCATTGCTTCCACGTCATTAGAGTTGTTTACAGCATAGGAAGCGATTTAAAATAACCTTTAAAGGGGAGTTAGATTAACGCTCAACAAACTGTACGTAATGGACAATCATTAGTTACGCAAAGAGTACAATTTAATATAAGGTCGGCGGAATATACTCGCCAGGGTCTGGATGAAGTGTTGTCACGCGACAAGAAAGAGGAGCGGTTAGCTTAAAGCAAATGTCAAATAGTTTACTGGGACAATCTGAAACATTTAAATTGTTTACCCCGATCGCCAATTAGGCTATTAAAAATTCATCGACAAAACTCGACTCGAAATCGTTAATTCGAGAAGAGGCGAACCCGCGCTCCCGGTGCTCCACAGCTAGCCGACCGATTATTATCTTAATTTTTTGCGAAAAAATGTTTTGATTAAAATTTCTATCTCAAAAGTGATAGGTAGGTAATAAGAAAATTTAAATTATTTGGAGTCTTCGAAATTTCCATTATAAATCCACCCACTATATCTCTATTCGGCAATAAGTTCCGACGTAATCCCGCACGTTTTTTATATTTTAAATTAAAAATTTTAATCTTAAATCAAATAAATTATATCGGGGCAAAATTTCAATATTTTAATTTTTTAAAATTGCTTTTCCCAAAAAGTGTAACAAGACATTTTTCGCCGGAGTCTATTAGAAGTAAGTTGACAAAACGTACAAATTGCTTCAATTTCATGCTTATAAAGAGACGAAATTGAACATAGGCAAATGTGGAAACGTAGTGAAACTAACAACCACGATAATATTATACGAACCCCTTATATAGTAGTCGTTTAAAAGAGTAAAGGTCGTAAGGTCAGAGAATGCATTGAATATCTGCAATGTGATTATTATCTAAATTTTAGTTCAATTTAAAGCTCGCTTTATAATGACGTACCTACCACGTTTTAATCGATACTTTGTTACGTAATTCAAAGCTTTTAATTTGAATATGCGATTGTTATTATTGTATTGAATTTTGATGTCGTAATTTATGCATAACTCAAATATAAAATTTAAATTGCCATTTAAAATTTATAGCATTTCAAATTGCCAGTTGCTGAAATGAAATTCATATGATAAACTTACGATTGTTCACAGGATACCAACCATGCACCATGCACAAACTTAAACTAATTTGTAAACGACGCTGTTATAATAATATATCATTATGATGATATTTAACTAGAATTTAGCCTTCTAAACGCTTTCTTTCAAGCTCCCTTAACATCACCAACAAAGAACTTACAATCTTCTTTCATATACCAAGTCAAAAATGCTGCTGCGGTCGCTTTTAGAGTTCTCGAGTATGACGTCATCGGCGATGTTCCATGGGGACCCATTTTAGGACCGCTATAGTACAACGTACGACTTTTCCTAATTTTTTATTTGGAACCAGAGCTTTTTGAGCTTAACGAAGTTATTGTAAAATATCTTAATTTCACTGTTGAACGTGGAATTTAAGAGTTTTAGTAGCAGATTATGACAAAAAATGTTCGCTTCCCTAAAACAAAAAGAAGTTCAGGACGGTTTACAGTGAAATTATAAGAAACATAGACTGAGTAAATCTGAGAGATTAAATATTTTTTTTCAGGTTTAATAATACTATAATGTATTTCTGCTGTGAACTGCGTAGTCAGGTTCAAACCCGCCAGACATAAAAAAAACAATTTCGAGATATTTTTGAAAATTATTTGTTTATAAATACATCAAACTAGATTTTTCAACTTTTCGATTTAATAGCTTGTTCTACGAAAGATCGAGAAGAAATCGAAGCGAAAACTCTATTTTATCTCTAAAAGCGCCTTAATTTCTATAATCGAGCTAATAAGATTTCTTAAGGCACCATTTAAGCTGGACTTAAAAACTCTTCTAACCGACATGTTCCTTACAAATAAAATACCCTACTAAGTATTGACGTTTTTTACCTTCAATTTGAAATATTGAAACAGTTCCAAATGTTTTCCAAATTTATTCTCTTTCTGTTGATTCTTTTTTTCTTCATAAATATGAACCGAAGGAAGTGTTTGGGTTGACAGTTCAGACTACTAATCGATTATCCATAGAGGTAACTTTATCGAATGAACTTAATTATTAAACTGCATTACTTAAATTTTGATCTATAAACGAAGTTCCTGATGTGCTACGGTGCTTCCACAAACCTGCTCAGCAGTACGTTATTTGTTTTCCTATTTTGACTAAACTTGAATTTTCTAAATTAAACGAGCAGAGTGCTAAGTTTATTCGTTAAACTTACTTACAGTGACGGATTTGGCTTCTCCTAGCTCTGAAGCTAAACATACGGTGGCAGCCATAGCGCCGGCGTCAGGATTTGCAAAATCCAAAATTAAAGTAATAAATACTATTCTGAAAATCCAGAAAACTATTTTTTAACCTTTTTGGGGCAGGCGGGGGGGGGGGGAATTGTATTAAGATAAATATTTGAAACTTTAATTTTTAATTTGGTTAATAAGTCATAATCATACCATTGTATTTTTTTTTTGGTAACTAACTTTTAATTTTTATCTTATCATCCTCTAATTGTTATTTATTTCAATGTTAAAATGTTCGCTTTAAGTTAACTTCAAGTTCGTTTTAATAATTTAAATTTCGATTACTAATTAATAACTTAATAATTTTTGAACCTCAATTGAGTTGCTCCTGTTTTTGGTTTTTCTTACAAATTCTTCAAAGATTAAATTTCTTCTTAATTAACTTTTCAATTAAACACTTCTAATCAATTTGGTAATGATTTTACTACACTTCATATTTCAACGGAGAATAAATATTTTTTTACTTCCTTCAATTCAAAGCGAAATACGTTGAATTCGTTCAATTCTTCTCGACATTTTTCTACAATAATTGTATCGTATTTACATATTATTTCTTTCCGTGCATTAAAGTGCTTTTATCCGCTTCCGAGAGTCAAGTGTTCACTTTACGTCTCCGTATAAGACGACGAAGTGATTAATATGCATTCGTAATTTTATGTACAGATTTAGGTGTGCTTTTGTTTTGACAGTCGCGAGATATCAACTTGGAATTTTACAATAATAACTGTTTGCATTTGGTTGGTTGGATTGACGTTCGGACCGCATCTCTCGCAGAGTGAAATTTAAAATACGCCAACTCGGCAATATTTTTAAAGGAAATTATATCTTCACTTGGCCGCATTTGCTATAATAGCGGTATCTATGTATCTACATTTTTGCAACACAATTTTTTTTGTCGAAAGAAAATTCGATGAGATTAATCTGCATTGTAAATTAAAGTAGCTTAAATTGCAAAGTTCTAATTTATTCTACCTTTTAATACTATTCTACTGCATGCAAAATTGATTACCAAAACCTGAACTCCGAACAGCAAAAGTTTCAGGAAATTCAAAACGGTGAAAATCGTTAAACCCAGCAAAGAGGTTGTTTGGTTTTCATTAAGTCGTGTTGAATTTGCGTTCATTTTTACACAGTACGAAATTCTTAAATCAACCAATTAGCTATAAAATATCGATAAATCGAAAATAGTTTGGCTTTGCGGTGAATCTCTTTAAGAATTTGGCAGTAAACGAGAGCGCATCGTAATTTTGAGAAGCACTGAAAGTTGATATCAGAAAATTTGCAAAGTAATGAATTACGTAAACTGTAAATAAACATTGCATGACTAGAGCAAGATGGTGTCACGGCACATACGGCGAGATAAATAATAAATGTATTGGAAGATATGTTTTTTACGTTATCTCCAGGATACGGAGACATCGCATGACCTGCGAAGTTTTTCGATCTTGTTTCGCTAAAGCATTAATGAGGTGCGGATTATAAATTTAAAAAAATTGCTATAGGTGGAATTTCTAAATTACATTCGCAGACAAAGTACGGCCGCGAAAGTAACTTTTCAAAAACTATTGACATCGTAAATATTACTTACGCTGCATGTAGGGTAATAAATTTTCCCTTAACGATTTTTTGCGAAATTATAAATTATAATCTTTTATCAAAATCGTCCTCCGAGAGCTTTTGAACTAATGAAACCTTAAGGAGATGATATCTCGTATGCTTCGGAATTCACCCTGCACAACAGCGACTAATATTATAATTGAGGGTAGGTTCTGTGGTGCTATAGCGTGTTGTTACGTAATTAATAGAATATTAGCTAGACGCTTGCTGAAATATTGTTATTTTAGCAATATCTAGGGCAATATTTACAGGGGTGCATTTTATATCCCAAAAGATACGTTACAAATTTAATTACATGTCGCAGATATTCGTGATACGTTAAAAATCTCCACTAATTTACCCTAATTTACATTTACACACGATTGAGAGCAATGCTGCATTAATAAAATGTAAATGTTTTTTATTTCACTTTAAATGTGATTTGTGAAAAGTCATCGGTTAATGCGGAATCCTGTCGGCGTTTTAAACGTTTTACTCCGAGCAACACGCGATCTACCACGCGTGATTTTTTCGGCGTCGCACTTTACCTAATAGTATATGATTTGTATAAATATATAATTTCAAACCGACGGCTACGTAAAACGCTTTGTATTCTTTTCTTAAACCAAAACCGAATACAATCGCAGTGACTTGTAATATCTGAAAGTGAAAATGCTCCTGGGTAATAGAAAAAACCCTCTCGTTTCGTATCGCAAAAATTATTTTTAATATGTTTATTAATTATTTTAAATCGGCTTGCTGACATGAGCGGAGAAGGTTATGACAAAATTAAAAAAGATATGTTTAATTCAAATTCCACGTTAAGCTGTCCCACGTTGACGTTTAGTCAGCAAGTACCAGCTGCCGACTTGTGTAATATTCGGTATCCCGAATGTAAAACGGTTTATTCGTAGTAATTTTTTATTATTTTCACTAGATTTATAAGGTGCTCTTAAATCAATCAGACTGCGGAGGTTATGCGGCCCGAAAGCCGCACTTATAACGACTGGCGAACAATTATTTAATTGCAATAATAATTTATTTATAAATTTACTTAGTCTCTGCGCAAAACCACCACAGAACGAGGTGTCGTGTTTGCACTCGAGTGACATTTTATATTAATTAAATACAAAACAGTGATAACTATTATGTTGTAAACCCGGATGTTTATCCAAATTAAATAGAAACCAATAGTTTTCCGCTTTGATCATTAATTTTTACCGAGGTATCGATTCTATCAGAGGCAAGCTATGTAACAACTGTATAAATTTCCAAAAGACATTTATATTAATATATACCTACATTATTTTTTAGAATAAAACTTATAATAATAGTTTATGCTATCAGTGTAGAAAAAGTATAACAAACTTTTTTGTAAAGCATAATTTAATAATACAAAATAATATAACTAAATTTTTTTGTAGTATAAAAATAGTTATTTAGTATGTGAGTGTTTAAAGTGTCATTTTATTTTGTGCGTAGGTATATGAGAGCAGTTCGAGTCGCATCAGCTGTCAATAAAAATTTATATTCAGTCAAAAAGAATTTTTGGCACTGTTTTTATCGATAGACAGTGAAACTGCAAACAGTTCTTCTTGATGTTGCCATAATGGAATTTGATTGGTTTACACTATAAGAAACACTACCTTTATAAGATTAAGATTTATGTATAATTACAAAATTATATTTAATAAAAGTTATGCACATTCTACTGACTGGAATTTGTAATTCTAATAGAAAAAGGTCCGCTTTTAACTTTGCACGCGGTACCGTAAATTTCTGAACCGGATCTGGTTTTACAGGCCCGTATCCAGGGGAAGATCACGTGCTCCCCCCCCCCCCAAATGTTTAAAAGAAAAGATTTTTTGATAGTAAAAAATTTGAATTTCTAAAATTAAATAGGTATATTTTAAAAAGGAGGTATACCCAGTAATTCTTGAAAAAGAATTCGATTTCTGGAAACAAAAATAGTTAAATGTGAACGATTTGTCAAAGAATTTGTTAGATACATTGACAAAATGTTCCGAAGAATTTTTTTCCAATGTCAGAACAATATTAAAAATATTTGCAATATTACTTGTGACTGCAGCAACTGCCGAGAGAAATTTTTCCAGTTTAAAACGAATAAAACTTATTTAAGAAATTCTACTACAGCACACGTACCGTCAACAGAAAACCTGATAGCTCGGAGCGGGGAAACTCACTAGTTGTTACTCCTAGCGCGATAGGTTTAGCGTTGTAAAATTCTGCTTTTCAAGTTTTCAATGCAGGTTTTTCGACAATTAATTCCTAATCCTCAAAAAGATTTGTTGCAATATGCAATAGTCGATAGGAAAAAGTTCAAATCGTTGGATGGTTTGACTGACAGTAACCAATAAATAAATGAGTTACTTTTAAAAACAAAATTTAATAAATTTAGAAAAAATAAAATATTGAAAAACTTTGTAATAATAAAAATTCCCGGAAGAGGAACCCCCGAAAATTTTACTTTTCACAAGTGCTCTCTCCGGCTACGGGTCTGTGGCTTTATATTGCAATGACCCGAGCTATGCAAATCTTTAAATTTTGCTTAATTCCAAAAATTACTCTTTAGCTGGGCATCCATTTTTGTAGCTATGAGCTCTTCTTGTTTTTTTTAATCGTCAATTTTAAATTGTTCAAATGTTGTTACCTTGTAATTTTCCATGTGCGCGCTCTACATGTGCTATTATACAGCTGGCCACGCCGGTCTAATAAGTTTGTTGGTGCATTTATTTTGGTAAACAATCAAAATTGATCACAAATTGTTCCAATTTTTTATGTTCTATTCACTTGCATTAATTAAAATAAAACAAAGAAATCAACTCATTTTAACTTATTTATTTTCAAACAATTAACAATTTTAATTATAATTGCGGGAATGGTGTTCGTCCGCTCGACGCAAAGGCGTCAACCCAACTGTTGTACTCCGTACCACCTTCAAGTCCCACTCTTTCTAGTTTTTCTTTCGTTTTCCCTACCTTTATTTACAGCTAACATTTTTATGTACAATTATAAATAAATAATAAAACAAATTCAAACTTTAAAATAATTAACAGTTTTTAGAACTGAAATGTATCAATTATAATATTGTAAACGTTTTCGCGATACTACGCCATCGTAACTGAAAATGTATGGTTTAAATATGACTGCGTTTCTAATTCTATTGAATACATCACCGGGGATGATTTAATTCGAAGGAGAATTTTATTAAATTAAAAACGTCAGTTCGGTCGACTTACTTGCGATAAACCAAACGAAGAAGTGTAATTGATGTACAGTGTAATCCAGCAATTACATAGATTCAAATATTATGTAATTACAAAATCCAGGAAAGAATAAATTGTGAAACGAAATAAAAATATTTGAAGCTGAAAGTTTTCACGATTTCGCCGCACGTGGCCGCGTACTCGAAACGAATAATATTTTAAATGTTAAAAGTAAAAACGGCTTAATTAAAAATATAAAAAAAAATTGATATTAAAAATTAAGTATGATTTATTTAAAAGATTTTTTAAGATTATGAAATAGGTAAAAAGAGAAATCTTAAATTAATTTTCGAGCAAGTTCTTTGTCAGGTATTTGCAAGCTCCATCCCAATTTCGAATAAGTTAATTTGAAAAATTTAATTTATTGAACATTTTTGAAAAGAGTATTAATAAATTTGTACGCTTATTTTTGCCAACATGCACAATAATAATTATTTTACGACAAATTGTAACAAATATTGGAAACAATAGTTGAGTTAATTGTATAATTTAACAATGGAACCGCTAAGCAAGTACGGATGGTGGAAATAATGGTGTACGGAATTATTGTGGATCTATTGATAATGTTAAAACAATTTTAAGGGACAAGTAATTTTTTTTGAAAATACTTTTATTGAATAAGAAAATGAGGTTTTCCTTCGGAAAATAGAAGATCGACGCTTTTGT
Source organism: Cantharis rustica (assembly GCA_911387805.1). Taxonomy (NCBI): domain Eukaryota; kingdom Metazoa; phylum Arthropoda; class Insecta; order Coleoptera; family Cantharidae; genus Cantharis; species Cantharis rustica. The sequence continues at coordinate 109,339 of OU426877.1, forward strand.
TTGGGTCGGAACGACGAAAGCGTACGTTAGTTGGCGAGCGGAGCAAAACAACGGATAGACTATTCGGGGTCGTTTGGAGGGATTTGATGCTACTCCATGAGGGAGAGCAGGGGAAGAGGGTTCAAAACGAGGAAAGACTACCGATCGATGAGGACTCCGCACAAATATGGTTTCCACTATGCACGTATTCACTGCTTATCCTTTTTTCTCCTACCGATCTATTCGGTTACATAACTTTTTATCAGTCAGCGTGCAATAACAGTAAAATAAAATAAATTACACAGCTGAGATAGGGATGAAAAACATGCTTTTTTAAAAGTATTGTAGATACAACCTTGACGTATGTAGTCCTAGTCGAATGTGGGACATCCATGCAGTCTAATAAATCAACCGATGTTATATATTTTCAATAACTATTTTTTTTTTTTTTTCGATAACGGACGCACCGCACAATTTAAGAGATGCCGGAAAATCTTAAGAGCAACGAAATTATTTTGTAGCAAGTAGTTTGGGGTGAAAATGAAAAACAAGAGTTTTCTAGTCAAAACAAAATAAGGAAACAATGGGCGATTGAGTGTTGACAGAACAAAAGAAGTTCCCCAGGTCAGCCTTGTGGCGTTTTCTTTGCAAACGACGTCGGGACGGCGAGCTAAGTGCAGCAAACCACTCTCTTTTCTTCACATATAAGACGTAAAAATATATAATAAAAATTTGTTGCTTGAAAACTCACCGTTAAATTGCAAATTGAAAATTCGTTTTATATCAACAAGATTTTCACATGAGAAAATTCGGGAACTTTAACAAACGCTCGCTAATTAATATTAGTGCATAATTTATTTTTCACCCAAACAGCAATTAATCAAATACGAAAGGTGGCTCCCGAGACTTTAAAAATTAAAACTTTATTAATTTAAAGCAAAGTGTTTGCATAATATAAAATTTTATTAAAACGTTCAAGCCTCGGTTGGTTAAGATATCATCGGGCCGGAACTGAAGCTTAAAAAGTTTAATAAGTTTGGTGACTCATCTGTCTCGATATGTTAATATTGCATTTTTATTCGGCATTTGCGACCACAAATGCTGCCTCATTCTTCGATCCACTATTAGATTTCCCCTTTGTTTAATTTAATAAAAATTCATCGGCAAAAATAACGAGGTTCTATTAGGAAGCGGAAACATTCATAATAACACATTGGTGCAATGCTTTAGAAGTTCCACACCAAGTAAATAAACTATCATTTAAAATCATTTCCGGATGCACGAATCGTTTCTACCGCACGCAGAACTTTTAGTATATTAAACAGTATTTTGCCTTTCGGCCATGTTGCATTTCTTCGTATTCATGCGGAAAGCAATATTTTGTATCCTTTCGATTTCGATAATTTAATAGAAACTAGGTATAATCGCACTTTTTACTTGAAAGTGGCAATCAGTCAGATGAAAAACCAACAAGTTTTTTATCCTTCTAGCCCAGAGGAGAGGAAAGAATGACAGTTATTTCAACAATTTAATCGTAATCTATACTGATTTAACATTTTCTGCCTCGGACCGAAACCTCCGCTATCGGGATAAAAAGTGGCACTTTAACCTCTCGGTGGAATTTTTTAGTAGTTTATTCGGTTCTTACGATCATTCTTTCTTTCTTTTGTCAATTTAAGGACGTTGATGGAAAACTGCAACCTCTTCAACTCGAGAACTACAACTGCAATGATATCGGTAGTACAAACACTGATTCTCTAAGCATAGCAGAAAAACACCGTAGCTTCGATGTCGATTTTGTTAAAAACCTTCACTCGCAACCTGATCTAGCACTAAGTTATTTCTTTTGCACCAAATTTAAAATTTCTCTATGGTCCAGAGTCTCTCAATTCCAGAACCTACTACGCCTATGCAAAATTTTAACTTTCCGGGTTAAAAGAACAAAAGAACAAATCAATATTAATTATTAAAAAAGCATTAAGTGTATTTTACTGCAAGATTATGACGATAATTCTGGCAAAGAGTGCGCACTGGCCACGCCGCGCCGCCACTGGTATATTAATACAAGTAGTACAAAAAATAAATTTGAATTATAAATTTAAGTTCAACATTCAAATTAATATTGCGCATCCGTGTTAATAATTTAATAGCTGTTAAGTGCTTGATTTACATTTTTTCCATGTGGGGCGGCATATTTACTTTTACACGAGCGACCGTTCCGTACTTGATGATTGCTAATGAACTTGAAACATGTGGCCTAAATTATTACAAAGGGTTTTCTTTTGCATTTTTAAGGAAAATTTCTTTGTTTCGTTTAAACGGTATAATCAGGTCGAACTATCGTAATCGCATAACAATTTTGTAATATAAAATTTTTAAAATCCTTTATTACTTTTTAAACTATTTTTGATTGTTACTTATAATTTAAGATTAAAAAAATTCTCTAAACGTAACACATTACCCGAATTTGCCTGTTTTTGACTTCTACTCTATGAAATGAACAACGTGAGTGGCATAATGGGGTCAGCAATACATATTACAATCTATGGATTTCTTTCAAAATTAAATTGAATAACATTAACAATGATATAGTAATTACAAATATTGACAATTCCAAACAAATAAAATAACATAAAGAAAAAAATTGATTATTTTCGGTGTAAAGAATAACAAATTTTCTAATGGAATGTTTCACGCGACGGATGTCGCAATTATTGTTGTCTTATCGTCGACTGGTCGCGGCGACCACAAAATTAATAATCTCGTCTATTCGACTCGGACGGTTTCGTAAAAGATAATTATTGCAATAATTTTCGTAGTATATGAAACTTTTCTTGAATTGCTAAAAAATCTCGAATATCCAAAGTTTGAGATTGTTTAAAATATCATTTGATAATAATCTGTGTAACAGTGTGTGACTGGTTCGAAATTGAGCAATTAGCTTTAAAATTAAGTGAACCTCCGAGGGAACGGAGAGGGTTAGCAAAATGTGAACACGGGACTGCTTATGGAGTAGCAAAAGATGGAGCGTCTTGAGACGAAATTTGCATTTAAAGGTAAACTTTAAATTTTTCAGCAAAAACGTGAAAATATGTAAAATGTAAAATCTAAAAAGTTTGTGTTTTGTGGCACTGGGTCACTAGGCTTTGTAGGTTGTGTACAAGCTTTGCGTGTTTTCCACCATTTGCGATATGCAAAGCACATATCTGTCTTATCGGAAAATAGTACCGCGTTTTATTGTAATTTTATGAGTTTTTCCGAGTTAATTTTGTATTTTGTCTTATTTATGTACCTATGCATCGTCTGCTATTTTATTACTTCCATTGATTTTTCCAACTTCAAAAGAAGAACGTTTTGCGGCGAAATGCAGCAAGATCGGAAAGTAAGACATTTTCCGATATCGAATTTTCAAAGATGGTAGAAAAAAAGTCTACTTCGCATTATCACGTTGTCATCAATTTCCCACTTAAAAATTCGAGGTCAAAATAAGCACGCCAACAACGTAAAACGTTTAATTATTTTACACTATCGTGATCCAGTAGAATAACTGATGAGTAATCTAAATTAAAATTTTAATGCATAGGTATAACCAACTTCTTTTGACGCCTTTTGCATTATTCCAAGACACGCGGTGCCATATTTTTCTAAAAATGGAGTTCTGACGTTTTATCGGACCTTTATTTTTATCCACTTCTTTTCGTTCTTCCTTCTTCACTCTTTCGTATTTATCCACATTTTTACTAGAATTGTTTGTAAAATTGAAAGAAATTTTTTTTTAAATATTATATAATGGAAAAACTATTTAAATAATTTGTAGGATTTAAGTATTTGAATAATATTTAGGGGCGGACGTAATTTCTATCGATGGCCAAGGGTTGTCATAATCCAATATTGTCATTTCACAGCTAATTTAAATATTAATTGTAAGGGTATTTAAGTACTGAGAGTGTCATGCCAATTATTAAAATAATTCTATGTATTTAAATGTTTTAATATAAAAAATAAAAATCTTAAAATATTTAAATATTAATTAAATAGTTATTTGTGTAATAAAACACTAAAGTTCAGCTTGGATCTTTTTGATCTTTTTGTTTTTGTTAACGGAAAATAAACTTAATTTGATGAAAAATACAAGAGGTAACCATAAACTAATAGTATATTAATCTCATAGAGCATGGAAAATTCAAACTAAAATTTCCCAGGAGAAACTCAAAACCAACCTCGGGAAGGTTATAATCTAATTGCACGACTAAATTATAATATTGGAAGATCTAAAATTGTTTAATGTAAGTTTCGGTAAGTTATTTTAAGGAATAACATAATTTCGTTCTCATAATTTGCTTATTTATAAAATTACAAAGCATTGTTGAACTTTTTGATATAATTTAACCAACTACTGGCTCGTTTTACAGTTTCTCCACTTAATTTAATTAAAAACAGTAAATTTTAAATCTCTATGGCCATTGCTCCAACGGCAAAATCCTAGAAAAGAAGCAGCCAACGTCGACTAATTTGTTTGTGAAGTTTTGAAACCTTTCAGAAAAATTAACCAATATTTAAATTTATTTAGGTGCAGTGCGTAAACCGTAATTATTTAAAAAAAGTAGAAGAATGTGTAAACAATTTTGAAGGGAATTAATTAAAAAATAACGATAAGAAATCAATTGCTGCAATACGAGCATAATGCAGATGTGCAAATTTGTAAAATGCAATAAAGTTGCTATAGTATAAGATTTTTATGTCAACACCCTGTAGGTATATTAAAAAACATACCGACATTTAATTAGAAAATAAGACGGCGGACGTTAAAGTTTTAATTATGAAAACATTCAAGTCGCTAATTTTTCTTATATTTATGAGCGTTTATATCCTTTCAAGGATGAAACAACCGCTTCCCATCTTCCCGATGCAGAACTTTGAAACTTTCTCTAATTTAGTTTTACCACAAACAGGACATGTTTTAATTGTTTTTGTTTGGGGCAAAATTTCATTTTTGAACCAAGAAACACAAACCGTTTCTCTTTAATTATCCAATAAAACTGAAATGTTTTTCGTGCAAAACCGAATTTATTGGCCTCGTGCAATATTAAAAAAGTATTTTTCCTTTAAAAGTGAGCTTAAAGTGTAGCAGCATATTTCATATTAATGTCAAAAAGTTAAGACATTTAATTTTAATACGGCTGTCATAATACGGTTACAGCAGTAGAGTAGATCGATGGGGTAGTGTAACAGCATTGCATCCGCAGCGACGACCGAACTTTGACCTCGGTGGTTTGGTCAAAGTTACCCCTGACCTACTATCAGATATTGGAAACAGATAGAAGGTCGTATAAACTTAATTTATCTATTATTTACATGCCCAATTTATTAAATAAATTATAATTTTTTTTCCAACGGACAGCGTCGTCGTCCCCCTCTAAGCTCCTCCACGGAATGCCGCCGATAGAAGTGGCGTATAAACAAACTATTTGTTATTAAACATTCGGTTATTAAAAAGTAAAATTACGAGCGAGTACATAAATTTGTCATTTGCATGAATATTTAATATAAACCAAAAATGTGATGATTAGAATTCATGAAAGCAATGAATATATTAATGAAACGTGCGTGTTTCAATTTATTATTATTATTAAATTATGTTTTTTTCAGTTTTACTTACAACATATCACAAATAATTTATTTGTTGTCGAACAAAACTGGTGGGCAAAAAATCGACAAGCACATACTGCAGAAACGCTATGTATAAACGCGATCCCAGATTTACCAATGAAGATTGATCATTGCCGAAAGGATAGCCTCTCTAAAGTGGATGGAACGATAGAGCGGACAAAAAATAGAATGCTGCGAGTAGTTTGAAATTGGAAAACGAAAGTGAGTGAAAAAAAAGTATGCAGATGATAAGAAAAAATGCGATGCAGTGGCCAAACATCCAAAAAAAATTATTTGGAATTTAAATCACCACGAGCGTTATATACTACATAATAATTATTATATACACACTTATCGATTACAATATCTAATCGATAACGAATTGAATTTCGTCAAATTGTGTCTCTGTCCGTTTTACCATCGACACTTTTTTTTAGAACGGAAATTCGAATTTTAAAACGTATTTTAATGTCCAGTCCCTTTTCTATTTTTAGACCTAATTAGCGTTTTACGTTAACACTTAACAAACTAAAATTGTAAATTGGTAAATTAATAAATGCCATTTCCTAAACAGAAGTGTTAAAATAGCTCTCATTTTGTTATTTGATTAAGCACTTCAAATTTGCTTATCTTGTTATGGACCGTTTTCAATCTACAGTTTGTAGACTTTACGAATTATTTACGTAAAGTCAAACAAAATTTTTCCTGTTCTAACGAACGCAATTTCTATAAATTATTTAATTCGTCTAAATTATTTCAATTTAGCTACAGTTACATTAAAAATGCCACCGCGATAATAACGTGAAGAGGGAATTTCACGTGGGGTCGTAAGATATCTCATACCCGCCATCCGACGTCAACAATAAATTGTTGTAATAAAATATTCATCGCTAACATTCTCGATTGTGTCAATTACGGAGTAATTTGTTCATATATATATCACACCGACGCTTATTTCTCCTAGCTATTTTCCCAAATAAATTTTGTGCCGAAAAATTACGAACATTTGTCAAATGATTTTATCGTAACGAAAGATATTACAACACAACGGTCAGCTAATACGTAATAGAATCTATTTAAAAATTTCTGTGCTTTTCGTAGCAAGTTTTGTGGGTTCGAATCTCCACACCGACCGCATGCATACCAGTAAGTCAGTTCAAAATTTATAGCATTTAGACAATTAAAACGGATATTGGGTGTGAAGGGAAGTAAATCAAACAATATTATCTGCTAGTCGACGTTTCGAACTATTTATTAGTCCATCCTCAGCAGGGCCGTATTTAGAATAGATTTTCAGGGGGGGTTTTAAAAATATTAAAAAATAAATAGCTAATTTATTAAAAAACAAAGGAAAACTGAGTGGAGGGATGATTATTTGAGTATAATTTTATGCAAGTAATTTTGCAATAAGAGTTTATTTTTGAGTATGGTTATTGAAAAATTTTGTTTGAAAATATTTTGGTCGAAAGTGACCGCAAAAAAGTTGAAATTTTGTGAGATTGCTTTTATTTAATTATAGTGATTATGTTTTGGACGATTTTTCTTTATTTGAATTCGATATTCAAAGAAAATTTTAATTTTTCTGAATTTTATTTAATGGCTGAAAATAATTTGTTGAAGGAACGACAAATTTTGACTACAGGTTGACTTCTTGAATTAACGTCCCCGCGTTATTACCGATAAAATTTTGTTGGTGCCATTTTAAAAGTTTTGTTTACTACGATATTTTAAACTTACGTTTAAACTTATTCATATTTTAATTTTAAACTTTCTTATAAAAAACAGTCTTTAAATACAATTTTTTAATTTTAAAATTTGAATAAAAATCACAAACTAAATTGTTTGTGTCAAAACGAAGAACTGTACATATTTTCAATTTATTTACAAACAATTTATGGGTTTACAATGCTCACTCTAATTTATTGAGGAAGTATTATTTTAAGCTATGCTGCCGATGATGGTCATAAAATTTATTTTTCTTTTAAAGGAAAAAAATTTTCAAAAAATTTTTTACACAGTACTGTAAATATTTAGGGCTTTTTTATATTCTTCATCGTCAGTTTTTATATTTTTGCAATTTAGTAGTAGGTTTATTCAATCCAGTGTTGCCAATCGCCGAATATTAATACGAATTTCCGATTTTTTAATTTGGGATTTAATTTATTAGAAATATCTCTTTAGTTTTAATTTTTATTTCAACACTTCAAGTGTTTTTTGTTATTAGTTGTAAAGATTTTTTTTGTTTTTTCTGATTTTTTTACGATTACAGTCGGACTGATAAATAATTTCGGGAGGGGTTGTAACCCCTAAAACCCCCCCCGTAAATACGGCCCTGATCCTCAGGGCTGAAATACATAACAGAGGTTATATCTAACAATATTATCTGCTAGCCGACGTTTCTAACTATTTATTAGTTCTATTTATTAGTAGAAATATATAACCTCTGTTATATATTTCAGCCCTGAGGATGGACTAATAAATAGTTCAAAACGTCGGCTAGCAGATAATATTGTTTTATTTACTTCCCTTCACACCCAATATCCGTTTTAATTGCCTATTAGAAGTTATAGCATCTTGGATTTTTTTATTTTACACTGTCGCAAGTTTTATTCCGTTGGAATATTCTAAAATCCATCTGTAAAATTTTCAACTCAACAGACATCAGACAATATTCATTTATCGTTTTTATCCTAAGGGATGTTTGTGGCCCTTCGCTGTCGACCGGTGTTTATCATTTATTTTATTTTATTGTTTTGCAAATTGAAGTTATCGTGGTTACTTCCAGACCACAAGGAATCGCAAGTAATGTTAGAAAAGGATGGCAGACGCAGAACTTCAAAATGCTTTTTGTATTTGAAGAAAAAATATTAAAAAGAATTTTTAGTGACAGTTCTGTACTTATTCGATTTGATGTTCTCGAGGTAAAATTATTTATTATTTTAATTAAAATAAGTTATAAGAAAATATAAACTAACATATAATGAAAATTTTCATTGAATCAATGAACTCGGGTTCACTGAACAGAACTGAAAAAAATTTAATACTTGATACTAATACAAATACTTGATCTAAAAGGAAATTAAATATAGTATTTTTTTAAGGTAGAAAAGACTTTGTTGTGACAGCGTAAATTGTGTTACGAATAATTCATTATAAATAAACATTAATTTGTTATAATAACAATAAATTACAGTCACTTACGGTGTGATATTATAGCATTTTTGCTTTGGTACAGATTTTAATAGGTCTAGAATTTAGAATTGATAATTATTGAGAATCACAGTTAGCTCACACTAGGGTTTCAGCACATCTCGCTAATTGGTGACCCCGACAGAACATGAAGCTTCTCCAGTTCCAAAATCTAATTGACTTGGTTTTTCCTATAATTATCTAAAGTTAAGACAACTACTACATACTATCGATAAAGTTGTGGTAAATAGTTACGTCTAATACTTCCAACGACATGGTCGCTAGAGGGGATGATGTAGCGTTTCTAGAATTAACTGATCTACATAGCATAATACCGATCGGCTGGGAAACATTATTTCGCTACACATCATCTCGCTAAAGTAAATCCTTTTCAAATGGCGCTAACATTTGAATCTAAATTTATTACAATAAATAATTCAACTCAAAAGACATTTGACAAATTTCAAACTTTTAACCTTTTTTAAAACTTTCTGGTCAAGTAAGGCTTTGCTTCTGGTCAAGTTTCTAATGTAACTGATTCTCGCCTTTCAAGAGTATTCGTCTACCTCACTCAAAATAAGAAATTTACACTCCAATAAACATTTATTCTAACTTTTAAATAGCTAGCATATCTAAAACTGCCTGCCTAAAAGTAACTCAACATTTTTAGATTTTGCAATCAAAAGGTTCCCGGACATATTACAGCTATTTTTAATTATCCAATTGAGAATGAAAAATTCATTCTCATCGATGCCGGTTGTGAATGATTTAACGAAATTCCTATAGTAAATTAAAAACATATGAAGCCTGCAAAAAGCGATCTTTATATAAAATTTATTAGTAAATCGTAGGAAGTTTTATTCGGGGAAAAAGAACTTGTAGCTCGTTTGAAATGTATTGTCCTTTTAAAAAGTTTTAAAGCTTCAAATTTAAGGAATGTAATTTTTTCAAACAAAAATAGAAAATGAAATTTTAATTGTTATGTTGAATTTTTTGTTACCTACTACTTTTAGCATATTTGTAACTACAGCATTACAGGTGGCGCCGCGGTGTCGAAAAGTAAAATAAATTGTTGTATAGTATTGTGAGTGTTTGTATACAGATATACAAGATTTATATTTATTTATGCTTTTGAAAACAACGAACGAGATATTTTTGTATTGGTGAATTTAAAAATATATACAGGGTGTCCACTATCAACGTTGAACATAGGGAATTAACATTGATTTCAATTGTTTTGTATAGATTCCTGCTCGCCCATTCAACCTCCTGATATTTTTTTCATATCTATGAAACGAGAAAATTATTGTGGACCCTATGATATCAAAATTATTTTTTTTCATCTGTATATTATTTATTAAAATATTTTAATTTAAAAATTTAATGTTTTTAAAAACAAATTACCATGTTTTCAAAAAAGTTGATTAAAGTTGACATTAAATTTATGAATGCACAATAATTTTCTCGTTCCATAGACACCAAAAAAATTTACGGAGGTTGAATTGGCGAGCAGAAATCTACAAAACAATTGAAATCAATGTTAATTCCCTATGTTCGACGTTGATAGTAGACACCATGTAAAAAAATTAACTCATCTTTAAAAATGGATCAATAAACTTAGAAAATTGAGAAAAACTTAAAAAAACCTAAAATACTTTTAGTATGGTTTGACAAAAGAGAAGACAGCGATTGCCAAAATAAAGACATTTTTGGTGTCAAGGTTTATCGCATTGGGCCTTTGTTCCTATATTCTAACCGTGGCTAGCAGCTTCTATTAGGGATAATAGCCATAGGACGAGGCAAATTTCAAAAGCTTCATGAGGAAAATTTTGGAATATTAATTTCCCGAAGCCGTAGGCTGAGAGAGATTTAATGAACAATATTTCCCGAACGCCAAAAGCTCCGTGTAAATTTGTTTTCAATGTTGTAAAATGCGACGTCGGGACTAATTATATTTCTTCGAATTGTAAATAAAAAAGCGGGTTGAAAATGTCTACAATAACTACAAATACTTTCTGAAGTATTTCGGTAAATGCAAAATTTTTAAATACCATTTATTATTAATATACAAGACTTATTTTTTGATTTGCCCACTACGAGCGCTAGTAGTATATTTTTTCTCTCCGCTCTAAGTCTATAGGGATGTAGTGATAAGCAACACGGCACCTAGCGGAAATTTGGCGAACTAAGTTAAATGAGTAATATTGTTAGTTTTGCGTATGCTGTAGTAGTAATTTTAAGTTTTCGACGATATATAATTCAATATGAGTGCTAATCAGTATTGTTCAGTGCCTCAAAGTTCATCTTGGGCAAAGAAAAATTCGGAATTAAGTTTCCATTTATTCCCCACAGCTGAAAAATACAAAACACGCGTGGTAAATAAAATGGGAATTTAGGAATTGGTAGATGTGAAAAAATGTGGATTAAAAATTTAAAAATAAGAAAAACTGTGACAAAGTTTATGAAAGTGTGTTCACTACATTTTACAGAAGATGATTATTTTACACGAGGCCTTCATAAACACATCTAGATGTTTCAGATCCCTCTAAATATTTTAGATAGTCTTTTTCTTCGTGTGCCATATCCGGTTCCCCGAACGTTGGCGAACTCTTTCTTATGTCTGTGTTGTGCGTCTGAAGTATTATCAGTTATCACACACATAGGGAACCTACTGCTTAACGCAGGCTCCGAACCGCGGGAAGTGTATACACTTCATCTCCAGAGAGAATGTACCACGCATATTACACCTAGGTGGTTTGCCATTGCCTTCCAAGAGGAGACGGTCAGCATAAAGTTTTACTGAGCCCGGAGTCGAACCAGGCATTCAGCATTAGTAGCAACGCACTTAACAGCTCTAGCTGACGACCGTCTCTAGTCAAGATAGTCTTGAAGAGTCTTTAGATAGTCAAGAAGACTTAATCTTAATTCGTAAGATTCTGACATATCTGTAAATTTTTAAAATTAAACAAAAACACCCACGTTGAAATAAGCGATCTAAAACTCACCTAACCGTATATATACTATGTAACTGCAGGAAGATGAACTACTTAACACTAACCGTAAATTGTCTTAGCACAAATAAAAACTAATTAACAAATTTGCTTGGAAAAAGAAATGAAAAACTCTCAAAACACCATAAAACACAAGCACTGCCGTCACACGAATGTATTTTAAGTTAGTTCACGTTTCTACACGGTGGCGCTGCAATCTTAATCTTATATCCCTATAGAAAATGGTAATCACGTTAATTTTGCGATCAAAAGGAAAAAATATCACAATGTGAAGATTAATAAATTTATTATTTTACTCAGATTTTTTTCACATTAAAAATTAGTTTTTACTTTTCGAATAGTTAAAAAGTTAATTTTTTTTTATTTTCATAAATTAATTGCCTCTTAGTGCCGAGAATCCTTAAATCATTTTAAAATATTTGGGAGTATATTACGTGAACCCCCGCCGATTTACAAGATTTACTCTTACACATCTTTTTTTAATAATTCAATATTATTTAATATTATTTATTAATTGTTTTTCGACTGTTTTCATGAGAAATATTTTTACAGGCATTTATTTTTTACCCCTCTGCAATTTTTAAAATTATTTTTATTCGCCTTACAAAGACGTAGCGTTTGCGATAAAACCCTAGTTTATTTAATTTTTCGCTCAGCTTAAATTTTGAAAGTGATTGTACATCACACAATACTTGTACAGGCACAAAAAATCGCTTTTTTTATATTAAAAATCTAATAATTGCCGTCGCGCCGGTTGGTATTTCATCTTTTTAATAAAAATATGCCGTCTAATTCAATAATAATAAAAAATATTAGAAATCCTCCGAAATATTTTTTCGTTTAGATATATTTAGTACAAAGAAACTAAATAAATTGTTTTTTCTATTTCAGATTTAATAAAACTTTCATTTCGGAAACGGTCGGCAAACAGAGAGTAAAAAAATAAAATTTTTGGCAAAGTCGATAAAATTAATCGAGGAAAATTTGAAAATTAAAAATTCAGTTTCATAATTGAACAGAGAAAAATCGATTAAAATAATAATTCGTTTTTAAACTTTTTCGTTTTTGGGTATCGTAATGAAGTCGGTAATTTTAGTTTAAATTATAAATGCAATTACACAAACGAATTCGTAGTTTGTACGCTCGAGTGGGAGAGCAAGTGGAAATATAAATGGTAAACTGGATGACATCTGACCATCAGTTGAAGAAAAACTCTTGAATAATAAACGATCTCGTGCTTTAAAGACAAGTTAATGGAAACCTCTTAAATAGCTTATTAGATTTAACATCCTTAAATTATACACAAAAGAGTCACAATGGTGAAATTAAACTGGTTTATAGGAAAAACCTTAATGGCCGTATAAAAAATTGCGTTATTTATTACCGCGTACCAATTAGTAAATAACGTCCTTTGAAACCATGTTTTCTATTCATGCTTTTATGTGCAAACTAATAGAGGATATATCAATAACGAATCCTTGGTTTCCAAAACCGCCCTAGTTGCTAGAGTACGTAATATTTCAAGTTTTATTATATAAAAATGAGTGATGTACTGCCACTTCACTTTTGAAATTTTTACATAATTAATTTGTCGAGTAAAATCATTTTCTCTACTTAAATGTAAATTATACGTTCGACATTTAAATTAGCCAGCCACCCTTAAAATCAGACACTTTCCACTTAACCTTTTTTCCAATAAAATCATTTTTCATGTTGTTGATTTATATTTTTTCCTTCGTTTTCCTTTTTTATGGGTCTTAACTTTCCGGCAATTGATCAGATTTATATGAATACAAGCTATTACCAGCACCGAAATGACCCTTCTGGGCACCGGAAGGATGTATTAAGGACTTATATGAAGTTCTAGATTTCAACTTTAAAATCCTTCCTTAGAATTACACATTTACTTCGGTTCGTCGAATAACAAAGCGGGTTGTTTAGTACCAACCGGCAGTGCTTTCCTTTAAAAGGAATCTAATCTTTGACTGGAGTTGAAGGAAGTGTAAAGCCCTATTTAGATAGGGCATTGCATTTGCATTAAACAAACAACCTTCGGTGTATAAGTCGGTGTGACATTCCGTGTTACAGATTATTTTCTTTGCCGGTTATGTCACTTTGTCTTATGACTAAACACATTAAGTTTAATTGCGTTATTCGAGTGACGGTAAGCTCTATTCTTTTAACCATCGGTGATTAGTGATTGTAAAAACACTAGAGGGTCTTTAAAACAAGTTCCATTTTTACGACAGCAACCTATGGAAATTAGAGGCATTACTATACAACATATTTGTGACTATTTTAATCCTATGCCTTAGCTTGGTGTTAAATTTTGGGGATGTATGTTTGTGACCGATCTAATTTGAAAATTCTAAATAAATCAACGATTATTTATTTTTGAAAAAGAAATCTATGGAAGTGATGAAAGCTGTTTTGATATAAGTGCAAGACTGTGCATCGTTTTTTATAGTCGAGCGAAGAGCAAACACAAATTGGCAAAGTCTGGCCAACTGCAGCTCTGTTTACTTATAAACTTTTCGAACTTATAAATACATAACAGTATTTCATGATACAACAAAACATATTGCTTAAAATCCACTATTTTATTTATTTTGTTAATGCTGATGCAGACGTTTTCTTGAATTGCTTAACACTGAGATTTTAAAAGTTTCGTGTGAAACACAGAGAATTCAAAAGTTATGCTACTACTTAATTCTTACGGCCGAAATCTGTAATTCAATAATATTGATTATAAATTTTCTAATGTTAGAACTTTTTACTGGTTGCAGAAATAAGAAAATCATGAATTTCGAGAGAGGCGTGCGTCTTCGATGATGGGACTACGCACATTAGTTTGTTGACATTAAATCGTAAGTAAAATCAATTTTGATATTTTTAAATAAGAAGGCAAGTATTACAAAAAAGCTGCGGTGAGAGTGACAATTTAGCTTGATAACCGGGAAAGCAGAAAGCGCCGAAAGCTTCTTCGAATTTTAAGCTTCTTAGCGATTTAAGAAAAAAGGTAAACACCGAAATGATGAATAAAACTTCAATTAGAGTATTTTAGAGGATAAAAGTTGAAATTTTTTATAATTTAAACAAACAAAACTTGGAAACTTTCGCACGCTAATGAAAAAGTCTCCGAATATTGGGTATCCATAAACAAGGAAATTAATTGAAAATATTCGGGGCTAATCTTCCGTAAACAAAATTGGAAAAAAAATAGAAAACGCTAATTAAAATGCGTGCCACTACGCACAAAAATGTTTATAGAGTGCTTTTTGATTACCAAAATTACAAATCACGCTTAACGTGTCTGGTCAGCAAGATTAAATACCATTTTGTCGTGTAAAATGCCGATGCATAATTCTGTTAACAAATTTTGTGCTTATCTGGCAAATTAATTATATTAAAGCAGCCCTTCTGGTTGTAAAAGTTGTAAAAGATTGATGTTGGTCGAGAATTTTCTCAAACAAACTTTCGGCCTAAAAATGTACAACAATTACGTCTTGCTTATTGATCCGGTTATTTTAAAGGTAATTACGCGGTTAATTACATTATTTATCGCATTTTGATTAGTAGGTAGGTTGGCATTTAGTATTTGGGGCAGTTTAACTGTTGAAAACATTTTTAAAGTAAAATTAACGGGAAGAAAGTGGGTCGTGCTGATGGGTATCGATCAGGACGAAATCGCACAGATTATGAAAATTATAAAAACTGTCATGAATATTATAAAAAGTATTGACTTTATAAAACAAAATTTAAAATCAATCTATCAACAAGTTAAGTGCTTCATCAATTTTTTAAAATCACGCGATTCACTTTAAAGCACAAATTGATATGTTTTATCACTTTTAAATATATTATTAATAGTATTATATTATCGTACTTGCGTAATTTCGATGCTACACATAATATTAATGTTGTGGTAAAATTAATTAAAAATTTTAAAACCGTTAGCAGCATCGGGACTAACTTTTAAATTGCTAATTTTAAATTCTACCATAATAAATTTTCAAAGGCCTCAGCTCTTATCTACCAAATCGGTGGACTCGTTTTATCTAATTGAAAGTTTATTCTCCGAATTCTTGTGATATTTCTTCTTAAATTTGTATTTCTCCTATCCGCAGGATATTTTTGGCACGCTGTGTTTATTCCTGATAAATATCTTATTTTAACATTTTCGCGTTCCACGTGATCCTATCTTTGCCCTACCTAACTAAGACGGATTACTCAAATTCTTCAACAAGGTTGATATTCGTATACCCCCCCTAATTTTTCATAAATAATTGTCGAGCTTAACGCTTAATTAAAATCCGCATAAATGTCAGGTGCCTGACCAGAACCGGGTGATATTTATTAGATTTTTATGCGAGATTCCCAGACATATTAATTTTAAATTTTGAATTTCAAAAATCAAACTTGTCTTGTTCACTATCGCATAAATTAGTATTAATTCCGCTCCATAATTTATTTTGAGAAATGTATTGTTTGACTGTGCTTTCTAAAATAACGAAAAAATTAATAAGCTATGACTACGTATAAATAGCATTAAATGCGCGAAAAAAAATAATAAGCAGCTCTACGTTAAAATGAATACATTTTGTTTTATTTCGTGACTTTATAACCATTTTTGAAAACTTTTAGTAATTTAAATTAAAATAATTAGATGGTTTAAGGCAGTATTCTAGTCTAGAAACCCGAATTTCGTACATTTTTTGACGGTCGATAAAAGAAAAGCAATTAATATTGTAACTATACATTTTTTTGTCATTGATTTATATTATAATTATATTTTAGGAATTCACAAAAAAATTTTAAATAGAAAATAAATAAATTTCACAAAGTTACGCGCTGTTGAAGTAGAGACGAAAAAAAAGAGCGTGTTCATCTTGATACGATTCCAACCCTTCTAGCTATCTGAAAAAAAAGGTAGATTCTTTATCAGTACAAATGTACATTATAGTAGGAATCAAGAAAAATGAAAAAAAACTACTCAGAAAAGAAACTTGATTTTTTCAGTTATTTTTTAACTTTCCGAATTTTTAAAAAATAGTAAAAATTGAAAATTTTGATTTTTTGTTGGTTCCTACCATTGAGGGATATATAAAGAAAATTCATGCCAAATTTCAAGAAAATCGGTCAATTAGAACTTGAAATTTTATGTCAACCGTTTCGAAAAAAGTAGTTTCGAGAAAAACACGATTAAAAATTTAAGTTCAGTTTCATGCAGTCTAACTGATAGAACAATCAGCAATTCCGGCTCCATACATCGGGCCTTCTCAAATTGAATAATTAAATAAGTAAAATTTAAAAAATACAAAAAAAAATAGAGAGTATTTTTTAATACTTTTCTTAGATTCATTACGTTTAAACCAGTCGAGTTGCCACGACACAATGGCTATAACTTTTAAAATAATTCGAATTTCAAAAAATCCTTCTAAGAAGATATTCTTGAGTATGTAAACTATCGAAATATAAAAACAAAATTTTTCGATTTTTTCAACTTTCTAGACTAGAATGCCGCCTTAAGTCAAGTAGGCTCGTAGCCAGAATTTCATTTCAGGGGGGGGGGGGCACTAGTAAAAAGTAAAATTTTCAGGGGTTCCCCTCCGGAAATATTTATTATTACAAACAAATTATTTAAATAATTTATTTTTCTAAATTTATTAAATTTTTTTTTGTAAAATTTACTAATTATTTAATTTATTTTTATTTAAAACAAACATTGGTACATAAAAAGTTAAGCGCCGTTCTTTCTTATCGCAAAATTATTTATTATAATAACGGAACCAAAATTTATATTCCTATAAATAGAGCGTTTCGCCCAGTGGTTCCCAAAATGGTCTATATCGACGGCCAGGGGTCTACAATGACCTGCAAAAGATCTATGTCAGCAAAAAAAAAATTGGAGGTTCATGAGATGTAAATGAGGGTCAACTATTGCAAAAACATTATAGCACCGGTTAAATTTAAATTTTAAAATTAAAAGGGTTTCCGCGCGGTTGCCAATCTCCTAACAACAAAAAGAAACAGACTAGACTAAATTGATGCCAAATATTGAAAATTTGTTAACAAAGTTCCAAGTTCGTCCCTCGCACTAAAATAATTAATTTTTTGTTTAGTTATTTTACGTAACTTATAATAAATTTTAATGTGGTTCGTTTTAATTTGAAAAAATCAATAGCAGGTAAGTGAAGGGGGGGTCTACCTAAAACTAAAAAACCTGGCAAGCGGTCTACGAGACAAAAAAGTTTGGGAACCACTGGTTTAGCCTTTCTTCACCAGTAGAATTTCTTAAATGAGTTTTTATTCGTTTTAAACTAGAAAAACTTTTCTCGTCAGTTGCTGTAGTCACTGGCAATATTGCAAATATTTTTAATAGGGAAAAAAAATTCTTCAGAACATTTTGCCAATGTATCTAATGAATTCTTTGAAACTTCGTTGACATTTAACCATTTTTGTTTCCATTTTTATTTTGTGAAATGATTTGGAGTTTGGATTTTGTTTATTTATTTGTAATCGCATTGTATAAAGTTGTTAAGTTTTGCTATGTAAAATAAGAGTAAGGTTCGAAGGTGAAAGAAAAGAGTGAGACATGGATAGGACACTAAGACGGGCTCTGGCCTTGACGTCGGGTCGAGCGGATGAAAAACCATTCCGCAATAATTCAAATTGTTAATTGTTTATTTAAAGTTAGTAAATTAAGTTGATTTGATTTGTTGTTTTTTTATTTAATTGGCAAAGTGAAGTGCTGATAACAAATTGGAAAAGAGAAAGAAATTATGAAATTGTAGTCGATGCAAAACTGCATAGCAACAAATTTGTGAGGCCAGCTGCTAAAATATCACACACAAAAGGTAATTTTTTTTTTTAAAGATGAATCTAAATCCAGTTAAAAAATTCACGTCTACCATCGAGGCAACGAACCGATTGACTAGAACATTTTCTTTATTAAATTAGATACTTTAAATCTTATTAAAATTATACTAAAACTCTAATAGATGGGTTCGGTATTTTTTTATGCTATATTTAAGGGTATATCCTTTTTAAATTCATCTATTTCGGATGATCACTCCAGGGTTCATTATGTGGACAGAGTGTGGAGATGTTTTATCGGAACTGATCTAATGAAGTGACCCGGACAGCAGAGTTGACACTTTTTATTCCTATTTTTAGTTTTAAAATGTAGTTTCAAAATCAATAAGATAAGAAATTTAAAAATGAAATATATTTATATTCGGTCGCCAAATTTTTTGTATAGTAGTTTAATTCTGTTCTATGCAGAAGAGGGCATCCGTATTAATTTAATCTGCTTAACTCTATTTATTTCGTAATATCTATTAATTGGCTCTCATAAATGCTAATGCTTTTATGGAAGATCAGCGCATAACATCTTTTTGCGCAGTGGCGTTACAATAAAAATAAATAACTGTTTGAAGCAGTTCTCGTCACGCACCTTTCACGTGAAGTTGTCATATCATGGCTCTTCAATTTTTTTTTTTTTATATAAAAGCGAAAGTACTGCTTTATTCAGTTTGGGCAAGTTGTAATTTAGGCCGAGGCGACGATGACTGGAAATTCTAATTTATTATTGAAAAGGAATTTTAATATTGTCAATAATTTAGCGAGTAAATCTTTGAAATTGGATCAAATGAATAATTAAATCTATTCTACGTTGTTGATGTAATAGTATGATCCTATTAGGTAAACATACAATGCCTACCAATATGGAACTCCTGGCAATCTGCTTTTGAAATTGTGTAATTATAATAAGTACAAGCCGCTGTGCAATCTAATTGCTAAGTCGGATTAATGCAACATAATTCACATCATTTTTATTACTCGTTAATTAAAATACACAACTCATTTAGGCACAAATTAAACGTTTGCGTTACATCGATCGCTCGCGTTTTAAACTCTCTCACAAAGGAAATAATTTAATTAAAAATTGCATTTTTATTTTGCACAAATCACGCAGAGATGTATCGGGATTTTTCTTTTCGATCGAACGCGGGCGGATTCGAACCCGCGACAGCGCACACCCCGCGAACTTTTAAACTTTAAAATTTATTTAACCATTCGCTTGCAAGATGCGGCCGCCGTCATTGTTTCCGTTAGCATTTTTAATAATTCTTTGTGTTTCTTAAGTATCTCGTCTGTTTCAAACATGACTCGAGTTCCGCAATGCTTTTACGGTTCTTTCTTTATTTATCGATTCTCGAGCTCAAAGCAAACCTACTTTATTAATTTATTTTTAGGGTTCGGTCCCCTGCTTACCTACTTCATCCTTTATTTGATGGAACAACAATAGTTTATATCTAACCGAAATCCCATTGGCGTTTCTTGTGCAAAAACCACAATTTTCGTGTTGGTGAATATGTTAAACAATTCAATTGAATTTTTTGATTGAGCGATAATAATACTATAGTATAGCGTGTCGTCCGACTTTTTTTTTTTTTATTTATATCATTATAATATCGCTTAATTGCACAATACAATTTACATATTAAAATCTGCCAATCAAAATTATTTCTCAAAACACAATTTTTATATACTATACGAAAGCTGACTTAATTTTAATTTTGCAGTTATGCCAAAGAGATGAGGACGTCTGGCGTGTTTTGGTTGGTAGTGAGTTTGCTACTGCCATTATGTTTTTCAACAACGCATCGTGGTCGTCATCATCTTACAGAGCCCCACGCAGAACTTCTTCACATGGGTCGTGATCCCTTCGATCCTCATCGCGATTCGGAAGAATTTCGGAGAGATGCTCCCGACGATCGTCGAGAGTTTAGCAGAAGAGATTCTTCGGAAGAAGACCCTCTGATTATTCAAACGAAGAAGGGTAAAATTAGAGGTTTAACGGTGACGGCTGCGACCGGGAAACAAGTTGACGCGTGGCTAAGTATTCCCTACGCTCAAAAGCCGATAGGAAATCTTCGTTTTCGTCATCCGCGACCGGCCGAAAAATGGAACGACATATTGAACACGACCACGAGGCCAAATTCGTGCGTGCAAATTATAGACACTGTGTTTGGTGATTTTCCGGGAGCTCAAATGTGGAATCCCAATACGCCCCTTAGTGAAGACTGTCTGTACATTAACGTAGTAGTTCCGAAACCGCGTCCCAAAAATGCGGCGGTTATGCTCTGGATTTTTGGAGGTGGTTTTTATTCGGGTACCAGCACACTGGAAGTGTACGACCACAACATTCTCGTATCGGAGGAAAATATAATTTTAGTTTCGATGCAGTATCGTGTGGCCTCTTTAGGTTTTCTTTATTTCGGAACGTCGGACGTGCCGGGCAATACGGGCCTGTTCGACCAACTGATGGCCATACAATGGGTGCAAGAAAACATAGCCGCCTTCGGTGGCAATCCGAACAACATAACGCTGTTCGGAGAATCGGCCGGTGCGGTGTCTGTATCTTTGCACTTACTCAGTCCGTTATCTAGGAATCACTTTTCCCAGGCGATAATGGAATCGGGTAGTGCGACGGCGCCGTGGGCCGTCATTAGTAGAGAAGAAAGTATTTTGCGCGGTCTCAGACTGGCGGAAGCCGTAAATTGTCCTCACGACAGCAACGACATTCAAGCAGTCATCGAGTGCCTGAAAAAGCAAGATCCAGAAACTTTAGTAAATAACGAATGGGGAACTCTGGGGATATGCGAGTTCCCATTCGTTCCGATCGTGGACGGAGCTTTTCTGGACGAGTATCCGGGACGAGCGTTGGCCAATAAAAACTTTAAGAAAACCAACATTCTCATGGGTTCCAATACCGAAGAGGGATATTATTTTATAATTTACTACTTAACCGAATTATTTCGAAAAGAAGAAAATGTTTACATTAATCGACAAGAGTTCCTACAATCCGTGGTCGAATTGAATCCCTACATGAACGCGGTGGCCAGGCAGGCGATCGTGTTCGAATACACGGATTGGCTAAATCCGGACGATCCTGTGAGCAATCGAAACGCACTCGACAAAATGGTTGGCGATTATCAATTCACATGTAACGTCAACGAATTTGCACATAGGTACGCGGAAACGGGCAATAATGTATACATGTATTATTACAAGCACAGAACAGTTGCACACCCGTGGCCTTCGTGGACAGGAGTTTTACACGCCGACGAAATAAACTACGTGTTTGGTGAACCATTAAACCCCGCCAAGAGTTACACGCCTCAAGAAGTAGATTTAAGTAAAAGAATTATGAGATATTGGGCTAATTTTGCAAAAACTGGCAATCCGAGTTTATCGCCCAGCGGTGCTTGGACTCCAACATTTTGGCCGCTACATACAGCGTATGGCCGCGAGTACTTGACTTTAGATATAAATTCTACAGCTACGGGACGGGGACCGCGACTCAAGCAGTGTGCCTTTTGGAAGAAATATCTACCTCAGCTTGTCCAAATGACAGGTAAAGTATTTTATTTATACTTATTTGCTCGTTAACTATAAAATAAAGTTTTCCAAAAATCCTACAAAAATGCTAGTATGTACAAATCATAAATTTTAAAAATAAAAAATGTTTTCCTCCATATTCCATAATAATGTTTGCAGATTTCTAAAAAGAAATTGGAGAAACAATGGTAATCTACCATGTGACATTTTTAATTGTGTTTAATTCTAATTGTATAATCGCAGAATTATTTATTAGTTTCTAACTAATTAACATAAAATAAACAAACTAAAACATATTATTAAAATAATGAATTTTAACTATTTAGTAAAGAATACATAATACTTACATAGCAAAATAATATTTAAAAAACAATAATTCACATTTAACAGGTCAGGACTTAGAATATTTGAATGAACAAGAAAATGAATTTTGAAAAAATTTACGTTATAAAAACTGATAAAAATATAAAATAAAAACTTTGTAATACGATATAAAGGCCTTTATTTCACAATTATTATTGATCTTCAGTCGTATTTAACATAAGAAAAACGTAAAAATAAAATAAGCAAAAAAATATTATACCAAACAAAATTAAAAAATTATCTTTTATTTCTTATAAATTATTATTTATTGTTATAATATTATTTCTTATAATATTAATAATATAATTTATTATAAATTATTTATTATGAAAAATTGAAAGAAATTTGCGAATTATTGTCGTTTTTATTGTTTTTTAAATATTATTTTTTTATGTAAGTATATGTATTCTTTACTAACTAAAGAGTTAAAATTTATTTTTTAGGTTAATTTCCGTCTTAAATCAAATATTTTACGGAAAGGTATGTTTTTATCAAATAATAAAAACAAAAGCTTCGAATCATAATATGGTTTTGGTTATTTCAACAGGCCATCTTCAGGATTAAAGTATCAGTAACAAAACACTATTTTGTCATATTATTTAAACCTTGTCGCTGCATTTAAATTTAAATTTTGTCGAATCGACACTTCTAAATTACTTTTAACTTCGCCGGCGTTAAAGTATTATTTTTAGTATTATAAGGTTAAAATACATTTTAAAACAATTATTTTTTATATTTTAAAAAATGTAATTTTTGCGGCTCGTCTGTAATTCTCGGAATTTTTTAAATATAAAAATATTTGCGTGGTTGTTATATTATTAAAAGTAATCCATTGATTTTTAAATTGGAATTTAAATAATACAACAATTCACTCATTAATAAATTATAAAGAAAAACAAAGTATTTTCAATTTAATTAATTAAAATGTTAAGTTTGTTTATTTTTAGTTTTAACTGCGTTGCTCACTGTATTTTCAAATTTAATTTTTGCCATTACAAAGCATGAAAAATCAATTTTATTTACTGATTTAGATACAGAATTTTATGTACTAAAAAATAATCTGCACTCATAAATTGGAAAGTAGAAGACCGCGGTTCAAATTATGCTTACGTCGGATACACTGCTGTAATCTAAAACCTAATAAGGGTCTATGAGCTGTAGAGAAAGCAACGGGAGACCACTCATTAAATATTCCCTAGTAAGTCATCTTGGCATCGGATAAGTTGATCGTCTACGCACTGCATATTGTATGTCACTCAAAGAAAAGTAAATATTAACTTGACATGATATCCAATCAAGTGACCGAACAGAGAACGAAACAGAATTAATTAATTCGATACAACAATTAAATTGAAAATTAATCAAATTACCGCGATGAACGAAGACCTTTTTGAAGAAACTTTTCACTTTTAGTGTTTTCAATCGTGGAAACACCTTAACAAAAGTTAAGTAAAAATCAAAATTTTTATTTGCTCAAAATCACAATTCGTTATAAATTACTGTTCAATTGATGTTCCATCAACTAGGAAGAGATAGATTGCCTTCACACTATTAAAATTTAAAAATTAACAAGATGAACAGTTATAATAATATTCAATTTGTATAATATATCGTTACATAATTTATTAATTAACAATCTAGTTTTTGTTTTAAAAAGTACACGTCACTGCCCCTCCCCCCCTCCAATTGATTTTTAATAAAAAATTGAAGTCAATTCTTAGTGCTTCATTAATGCTTGTTTGTGTTTCCATTCTCGAAGTTTGTGCCTCAAAGGTCACGAAATATATGGGGAGGGGGGGGGCTGTGGTCACGGTGCCCCCCCCCCCCCCCATTGATTTTTGATAAAAAAAATGGTGTCAATCGTTAGTGCTTCGTTAGTGTTTGTTGGTGCTTTCATTCCCGAAGTTTGTGCCACAACGATCGCGAAGTTACGGCATTTGAAATTTTCGTGAACTCCGAGCAAGTTGCGCTCTAATGCAAGGATTTCAAATGTGCAGAACTTGACAAATAATAAATATTATGCTTGTAGCCAAAATATAATAAACCGTAAAACTATTTATATAAAAGATATAATGTTTTATTATAAGTATTTAAAATATATTAAAAATTGAAGATATTTTGATTTTTACATACTATACGCAAGAAATTGACTGTTCATTGCTTTTGTAGTCTGCCTTACAGTTTTAGATCATCATAATGTTCTCACCAACCTAAACTCGTACGCCAGCAATAGCTAATGTAATGCCCAGCACTAACGATTGACACCAATTTTTTTATTAAAAATCGATTGGGGGGGAGCAGTGATATGTACCAATTGGTTAATTTTGTACATAGTACTGACGGTATGGGCGAGTCGTGACTTCACTTGAAATGTCTGGTAGGATAAATAAATTGTAAATTGGCAATAGGATTGCGTGTATGTTTAAATTTTCAGAAAAAAATATAAGAGATGATGGAATATTAAAATTTCAAAAATAAATGCTCACCCGACATCGCAACCGAGTTATTTACGAATTAACCAAAAATTCTAATATCTAAAAATAATAATATTGTTTGTTACATAAAAATAACCTCGACGAACAAATTTGTCATTTTGTTGCCTTCCAAAACGAAAGGAAAGCTTCTCGATTTGCCCCTCGTGTGTGAAAATGTTACGAACTACCACTGCTTTAAAAGCTGCTATTCATCGGTGCTATTTTATGATTGCCGTCATTAAGGAACTTGAATTTAAGACGCTCTTTATCTGCATGTTAATTTAGAAAAAATTACGAGCTCATCGTGCTCGTTTTGTGCTAACAAATTAAAACCCGAAACGCTATGTACCAAAATTTTCATTTCTCTTAAATTAAATTTTCTCTTAATACTTGGCGAAAATTGTTATAATTAGGGCACAAACAAAATGTTTGCATTTAGCAATTTATTATGAGATAATTTCTGACAGTTGTTTTAAGCTCTTCATTCATTGCATACATGAACATGTTTCGAGAATATAACGGATCTTGGCATGTATAGTATTATATTATGTATTATAGTACATAGGTGTATGGCACCTACTATGTAATAGGTATATACTACGTGGATAATATTATAATTGGGAAGAAAAGTTTTGTGGGAAAATTTGCATAGCTCGTAGCATTGAATTAGCACTAGAAATCGATAGTTGTTCTTCGTGTGGCAGTGCGCGTACTATTCTTGACCATTAAATAAAAGAAACGAGTTCGACTTTTATGAGCGCAAAAAATACTTTTCCGGTAATTTTCCGAATCATTAGGTAAATGCGCTTCATAAAGCAAATAATTTGATTTTTTAAAAGGTATTTTAATTTGGAAGGCAGTTTTTGGGTTTTCCACTCGAACGTTAAGGATTAGGATTATTATCTCGTTAAAGCATGCACGAGTAGTTTTGTGCCTTTTTATAATTATTATTTTTTGTTTCAGCAGAATTGCAAAACACGGCTCCGAATCAACACTGCACAGATAGTTCAGGAAGACCAAGTTTTACGATAGATATACTTTTTCTTGTATTCCTTTTTACAACGCAGTGCAAGCATATCCTATAAAAGATAAACGAAAATAGCTTATTTAAGTGGAACTACCGCGAAAATAGTTTAGTGGTACATCTTAAGAGTAGTCGAGGTGCTGAAAATAAATCGAAATAAGGAAAATTTAATTTATCCAAAAAAGCTACCATACCAAATTGAAACAAAAAATTACCCGATTTAGATTTACGCTTTCTTTGCCATTTAAGATGTGCTTCAGGCTTACGATGCCGTAGTTATACTTCACCCGGCCTAAAAAACACAGGTGGCTGCAATGCGATTGGAATTGTGTCGCTGTATTAAAAAAAAAAAAAGTAAATAAATAAATATCGCTCAAATTTTCAAACGAAGAATCGACGTTTCAAATGGCAATTAAAAAGGGATGCGGCGAAGGAAGCTTCTATAGCAGCTCATTATCAGGGCCTATTTCTCGTTATTTAGCACACTATCACTATTAGTCTTAGGGCTGTGTATTCGATTCCATATCGAATTTTGCAATTAATGTAATGACGTTCAAGTCTATCCTGTTCATCAGCAAAGTATTTATTGCATTATTAAAAATTATTCTATTAAAATTTTCTCACCACTCATTAACTACTCTCAACTTTCTAGCAGTTCTTTTGCTATTCGTCGGATGCGATGCGAGCAAGACGAAGTTTCGACTTTTGTAAAAATTACCCTAATAATAATAATTATAATGATAATAATAATAAAGCAAGGCGAATGGTAAAAGAACGCGTGCCAATGTTTATTATTCGTCTTCTTAAAACAAACTCTAGTTGCTACTTATCTTTGCTGCCTTATAACTCATAAATAACTACCATTATAGTCGACAAATAAACTATTTCTCTATACTCTTATTGATCTAGTTTCGTAGAGTTAGTTTTCTAGTGCCTCCGCAAATTTTGTAGTAATGGCGAAGTTATGGGGCGCGCGTTGGCTCGAAAGAAAATGCGACGCGCCTTATAATCGTCGCAATTATCTAAGTATTTATTAAGCTCGCCCTGCGTTCGTTCACTACTAATACTCAAACATATCCATATGATGGTGCAAATACATTACGAAAATAAAAAAAGTCTACTCGCAAAATTGTATATATTTGTATTAAATTAAGTTTAGCATTATTTAATGTACTTAGTAAATATTATATTCTACACAGTACTGCCATTTATGGCAACAAGTGACACTCGTGCAATACAAACGATTATAATTTTCTCAATTTGTTGGGCTTTAATATTTACAACAAACATTGCGCCCCTAATTATAATGTAGATAACCAAAATATATGTGCATTAAGTTTAGCAGTGATTGTGGCAATGCTTCAAACATTATCTAAATAATTATAATCATTAGACGGCAGACGGTAATGCGAAAGAGTTTATCGTACAATTTTGCGATGCATCAACTTAATCCCATTACTGTTCGCTTATCGACCAGTAAAAAAACTTGTAAATTTTGTAATGTTGTTGTAGTTTTTCGAGAATGTGCACTCGATGTAACTAGTTAGTTGTTTTGTCATTTAAAAACGTAACTGAGTTTTTAAGGGATAATATAAAGACCCCCCCCCCTCCCCGACCCGACCTTCCTTCGTTTTCACTTTCACTTCACTAGCTAAGTCGATCAGACCTTCGCTCTAGGGGTGCCGATACTAATCTTCAATATTGATGACACAAATATCACTTCAATCGCCTTTCTGTAAATATCGAAGAAGAAACCGGGATTGGCCACTTAAAATTATTCTATAAATTGCGCCAGTACGCAAGTACTGTATTGCACAGTATTATACTTATTTTCTAACTGGATCCGACTTGGTCGCGTTATCTAATTGAAAGAGATATCGCACCCTTCAATAGTATTCTCTCCTTGCATTGGAGTAAAAAATCTGGAGTTCCAAAAACCAAGAAGCAATCAGAAATCTTGACTACAAAAATCTGCCAGGAGATGGTCTTAATGCTTCCAAGAACATAACTACGAAACTGCAGGTTAGAAGAATAGAATTCCATTCCGCTCCAAGCAAGCAAGGTCAAGTGACTTGAAAAACTCTCTATCACACTTAAAATGTCTTCTACAGAGATCGTAATCGTTACGGCACTACAACAGAATACATTCTTCCAGAGTACTGTCTTCTCATTTTTCCTTACAAAAACCATGGCCGGTGGTTTTTCGAAAAAATTTGGATGAATCAGGCTCGAAACGGCATTTTTTATATTTAACTAAAACCTGGACTTCTACAGCGAAAATACGATTAAGATTTATCGATTTTTTAGTTAGATTGAATCCTTCCTTTTTTTCTAGTATTCCAATAAAAATATTTCCAATTTTTGATCCCATCACTGACACGCACGAATGGATTAACGAAATCATATTATCTTTTGTTATCTATCATTTCTAAAAATTACAATTTATAATTTGTATAAGTAAAACAACCGACTTTAAAGTTATAAATTTACGATTTGGTTACTCCATTCTCGCGCGTCATCGACAGAGATTCAAAAACAATTTTGCAAGTATAATTATTTAATTAGTAAAGTTGAAAACGTTTTGTAAGGAAGAAAATTATTACATTTGTTTGCTTATTAAACAATTCATTGGGTGTTTATTCTCATGAGACTTGGTTTTAGTTGAATAAGCAATGATGTTAATAAGAAAATAGTCGTCTTCATTATTCCAATTTCCCAATTAAATGCTCACATTAGCGGTATATAAAATTTAATTAAATTATTGCTATTTTGGTGAAGAAAATTGAATAAAAAGTTACTATTGAAGAGGTGGTACCACTTTCGGCCCAAGAAATTTACTAATTTATCCCATAAAATGGCGTACGTTTGTCGTTGCAAAACGAACATATCAGTATAATTTAGACTGTAGAATCTAACATATCCTTGCTTTTTATTCACCCTATTGTGAGATAACAAACTTCGTAATTTATTAAGAAAGAGATTGTGGAAATTTGCAACAAAGGTTGTGATGCCATCAGTTGTAGACAACCAAATGCGGCTCTCGTCTGCATTTTATCATTTCGAAATTGCATATCTTTTTCTAAATAAAATTTTATGTAATAAATCGGCTTGCCTATTCTTCCTGTCCTTTCTCGTAGGACCTCATTTTTAATAAATGCTAAAGGCTAATATTAAGATTATTAATAAGAAAAAAAGAAGCCTAAATAAAACAGCGAAATATTTAAATTAGGTTTCGTTAGTTTGATAATGAGATTATAATAAATTTATTATTTCGTTGGTTTCTTTTTTAAATTATTGGGTTAAATCAAAATTATATTTTTATTAAGATGTACTAATTTTTATCAAATAGAAGGGTACCTCAATTTATTCTAAATAATATCGTTAATTCTTTTTATTCTTAATAGCTAAGACCTAAATAAGCGCTTGTGAAGTTTTAACATATTTTGTTCTTATTTACTATGTTGTTATTATTGAAATAATTATAATTTTAACAATAAAATGTAATTTTATTAAAAATTCTCGTTAAAACTGTACTAATTATTAAACAAAGTATGCCAAAATGCAAAACTTTCAGTGTACCCCTAAATTAATAAATTTTTTTGTGTTAGAAATTGTTTTATTAACACATCCGAGTGTACCGGCGGCGGGGGGGGGGGGGGGGTCGAACAGAAAATTAATTATATTATTTTTTAGTGAGCAAAAAATTACAGCAAAAATTTGCCAGAAAATTAGCATTGTATTGCGAATCTCTGCACCTGTAAGAAAGGAAAACGGAAACTTGTGTTCGTCTATTTGAGTGTTCGAAAACAGAGGGAGACACAAATCAACTTTATCGAATAATTGTATCACAAAAAAATTATTTATAGTTACGTCGAGATGTTACAAAATAATTTTCATATTTTTTGCTTGCTGACCCCAGAAAAAATATTTTTAATTAAAAATAAATGGAAACATGGTTTAAATTAAATTTGTACTTGTATTGTATTTTTAATAACTTAGCAGAAAAGTTATAGCAATTCATTTGGGTATTTCTGTATTTCACTTTGAGATAATTCGACAATTATTGGCGTTTTTAATAATATAACGCAACAATTCAAAATATTTTAGAATTTAATTGTAGCTATCATAAATAAAATTTTACGTATAAATGTCAAGAATAATTTAATAAAATTAACAGAGTTACCGAATGTTTATTTGGGGCCAGAAAAAAACTTAAATAGTTATTTGCAGGATTTTCGAAGCAGAATTCAGAGTTCCACACGATAGATATGCGAAAGTATAAATATAAATATCAAATAGGAAAATATCTCCTCGTTTTTTTCTGGTCCAAAATAAACACATTTGTAGATTTGTTAATTTTTTTAATTACTCCTGACATATTAACATATACGTAATAAAATTTCATCTACAGTGGTTAATAACTAAGAAAGATATAATTTATTTTTCTGGTAGTTTTCTGCGACCGAATGATAAAAATCGCAATAATACAAAAACTTTAAGAGGCTGTAAGATCTAAACCAATAGAAATGGAGCAAAAAAATTTGGTATGGTTACTTACATCAACTAACAGAATAACCATGCAAATTTTGTTAAAATCTAAAATGCCGGGTGTTATGGTGTGGATGACCCCAAATCAAAATTTTTAGTTTTCAAGTGAGAAAAAATAATAAAAAAGTAAAAAATCGACTAATCTTTATCTTTTAGCAGGGCCGGTTTTAAGCATCACGGAGCCTCAAACGGAATGTTTTTCGGGCTCTCTTTATCTCCCCCCCCCGTCCGTTTAGCAGACGATTAATATTACACGATTTTCTAATTGGCCGTAAAATAATATTGTACACAAGACACAACCAGATTTGTACATATATTTTATTATTGTTTTATAACAAACGCACTGCACTATGGTGAAATAATAATGTAAAATGTTGCTGGGCTGGGGATAAGAGGGAGGTAGAGGCAGCTTGAATGATATTCCTGGATATTATGTAGTATTTTTATGAATGTATAAATTAGTAAAAATATTTTTTGGAGTCTCGACGTTCGACCGAGCCCCCAAGCGGCCGCTTGTTCCGCTTATAGGATAACCCGGCGCTGTCTTTTAGAACCAAAACAAATAATAATGTCATGATTATCCTGTTGCCTTTAGAAGATATTCTATTATTCTATTTATCGTAGAATCCTGAATTTTGTTTCGAAGATCCTACATTGCATTTTAAGATTTTTTTCTGGTCCCAAATAAACACTTGGTAGCTTTGTTCATTTTTCTAATTATTTATGATTGAAAGTAGAAAGAAAGATTGAAAGTAAAGAAAATTATTATTTAAAAAACAATAAAAAGACATTAATTTACTACACTTGA
The DNA here is from genome assembly GCA_911387805.1 of Cantharis rustica. Taxonomy (NCBI): domain Eukaryota; kingdom Metazoa; phylum Arthropoda; class Insecta; order Coleoptera; family Cantharidae; genus Cantharis; species Cantharis rustica. Next base: position 140,791 of record OU426877.1, read on the forward strand.
CAGGTTTGGACTAAGAATATTTAAATAAAATATATTTACTTTTTATTGATTTTCAAAAAATATTTTTTATAAAGTATTATCTTTATTTTATAGTAACTTAAGTAAATCATATTAAGTAATTTTTATTTTCTAAATAATTATACTTCCTACGATAAGATAATTAATATAGCGCTAAAATTAATCGTCAAGTCTTTTGCGCTCCCCATCAGTAGTAACGTGCGCACAACATTAAAAAATAAATATTTAAAAAAAATTTTGAAGCTAGTTTCATAAAAAAAACTAAAAGGGATTTGGAAAAGACAAAACAATAAGTAAGTAATTAAATTATTAACGTACAAATATTTATAGTATTTACAAACCATGGGCAATCATAAAGGGGTACCGCAAGGATCGTAGCATTTTAAACCGATGTGTTTACTAAATACATAATATATTATATATTTTCCAATATTGTGGTTTTATTTCAGAAATGGCCCCTCTAGAAATTAAAGATTGCTACGATAGCTGTGTTGATTAGATGATTGATTTCCCATAAAAATATTATTATATTTCTATAAAGCAATTGTTTTGTATAATATTTCTGCTATTTCGGGATAGTATTTACGTATTATTTTAATATTATAAAAAATTAATAAAAGTAAACAATCTGTAAACATTGTGGTGCTTATCTAAAGAGCATATTTTGTTAGTAATAATATGCTATGTTTATCAAAGATAAGAAAATATAATCTAAATACCTTTTCGACATGCATAAAATTTTTTTAATATCTACATATTATATTAGAAATTCCTAATTTCTAACGTTTTTTTTTTTTCAAAAAAAAAGTTCCAAAATTTAACTCTGTAGATGGCATTGAATTATTATTTTACTATATTGATCAAAGGTTGTTATTTCTTTTAATTGCACTCGAGTGAAATGCAGCTGTAAAGTAATCGTTAGCACTTGAGATAATTGACTTCAATTGAAGAGGGGTCGTATAAATTCTAAACGATTTTTATTTGCGCAATTTAATTATAATTTCAAAAATTTTGTGTTACAAATTTATTGAGCGGCAAAAAAATTAACGCAATATTTTCAACCTAATTAACATAATTCATAGCAAACACAATTGTTAGAAATAAATATTAATTAAACACAAAGATAAGCGGGCAGGAATTTTATTTGATGAACAAAATGTTTGGTTTTCGAATGTGGGTCGGATATTCAAAATAATTTTAGTTTTAGTTATTCTGTGCTCAATTTTGCTATAACTACGTTACATACTTCCTCGTGATAACCCAAACCTTATCGATTTGTTATATATTTTTTTGTCAATATATACATCCTTTGCAGCACGAAAACATTGTTTGGTTTAAAAGGAATTTGTGCAAAAAATAAATTCTATTCGGTGGTTATTGCGGTGTCGGCGAACTTGGGTGGCAGATAACGGTTTTGAGAACTACTTGCATGGTACCAACGGGCAGAACATTTTAAGTTAAACAGGAGTAAGCAATTAGTTTTAAATAAATTTCATGTTTGAGGAATCAGTTACGCTTGCGTTTCCGTCTTACAAAAAATAGTACGCCACTGCGGTGGAACTTACAATACAACCTAACCATAAAAACAGTATTTCGATGGCTATTCAATGTTGAAATCATCAATGTGCAGAATATATCAATCGCAAGTGAATTTTGTGAATTAAAGATAAAATAAAAAATGTGAAAAGTGAAAAGTGAAATTGAAAAAAAAATAAAATTTTGAATTGGATTTCCATTATTTTGCAATAACGAGAAGATAATCTAATAATTTCTTGCATAATAAATTATTGAAGGTTGATAATTAAATTACGGACATATTAAAAATTTTATATAATCGATTTAATTGGTGAATATGGATTTTAGCAAAAAGTACGATAATCCCAGCCCCGAAGCGAAAGCAACTTTAGCTTCCAGATTATTATATTGGTAATGTATTTATAATTTTAAAATTATAATATTAACTATTAATATTTTGTTGCGCAATATTTATAATTTAAAATTAACACGTTTACATGTGATGCGGAACCTTTAACCATATCGAAATTATGCGGATGATACCTATCGAATTTCACTACCTAAACCACGGATCCATTGTTTAATTTTAAATAAAAGAAAATTATGTGACTTGCATTTTGCTTGTGCCGATCAGCTTCCAAGGTTAAAATTGTATTACTATAATTTATAGCAATTTCCAAATGTAATTAACTTAAAAGCCTGATAAAAGTTCAATGTTACCGCGACGTGATGACATTATTATAATAATATTTTAAATCCTTGTTTTGGTTAATTAAAATTTCAAAGTTACTTCAGCCACATAGCCATAAATTATTTTTGTCGAGGAGGCAATTTTAATTTTTTGCCAACGGCGGCGCGATAATCCAATTTCTTGTAAATGTAAACATTTTTCTTGAATTTGAACCATCACATTGATTTATAAGGATAATTCGACGTAAGGGTCGCTGCTACATCTCTTGAGGAAAGATAATTTCCGTCCTACACAATTTATCATAAGTTTGGGTGCTTTGGGCTTCATGCAGACGATAACGTCAGGTCCTCTTAATATAAACATTAACGCGAAAATATATTATACGCTATCCGGCATAATATTTATATTTTGAATATTAAAATAGAACCAGGTCATCTTAAGATGAGAAAATTGCAGTGGTGGCGCTAGGTTTGCTTTAAAGCCTGGGCAAAACAGGAATTCGAATCTACTCAAAAAAAATTTAATTTGACTAAAATTTACATTGTTTGTGTTTGTTAATTAAAAGCAATACATGGTAAGAACAATCGGAGAATAATCAACGATATGATTGTATTTTTATCAGTTTATTATCATTTCGGATATCCATTTACGATGAGCAGCTTAGTGACGACAAAATTATCCATAAAAAATGACGCCAAACCGCGTTATATCTAACTGAAAAAATTTAATTAAAAAGTCAGTTCGACCTCCAACTCTCGATTCGATTAAACAAATATTAATGATTTTTATGCAAAAAAAATCTATGTCAATGATTTCGACTAAACTATTTCCCTATTTATCAAAAGCATATTAACCCTTTTTTTATATTAAACATAAAACTCTTTCAATATCTATTATTAGAATAATAATAATTATATAGAACTGATAATCAAATTTTTTTTAACTGACATTTTAATTTTTTTTTTTTTGGTACTTGGGAGCTATTAAAAGTGTCCTAATGACCATGACACACAATTGATTGCAAAAAGATAACAAAAAATTATCTTAAAAGTGCAACGCCAAGAGGTCACGATAAGACATAAAAACATAATTAATTAATTTGACCTTGCGATAATTATGGTTAAATTTAAACCAACAATTTAATTAATTATTCGACGTTTCGAGACGTCTATTGTTGGTCCATTTTCAAGGCCAATATAGAAACAATAAATAATTATAATATGAGTATTGAACTTTTTTAACAAGTTTAATATTCGGTTTCACTGAATTTTCAATACGAGGCAGCACTAATTTTGTTAAAGAGACAATCGATTATTTACTTTTTATAAAAAAGATCATTAGAAGTAATTATGATACATTAAGTTTATCTATAAAAATAATATATATCATTTAATAACAAATTAAATTGGCATGCAATCATTTTCAACAACATTACTTTGTGTTTACAAATATCTAAATAGTTTTTAAAAGTATTATATTTTTTATGCTAATTAACGCATAAATTCTTTTTTTAAATATTATCAATAATTTGCGCAAATTGCTAAATTGAAGCAAACTATGAGTTTAGTTGGTTAGATTGATAAAAAAGACAAGTGGAATGTACTAACGCGAGTTCGAAGCGATAACCACTCGACCATATATTGCTATGTTGTTCTGCTCTTTGAATTATGGCTCGATTTTAGAAGTAGGAGCCGGTATTGTTCGGATATGTAGAATTTTTTCAAACTAGAACTACGCCACTGCTTTTACTCGACATAAATTCAATCGGCTAGTAGGACTACTCAATAGTATTTAAATTTTCTTGTTTCTCAAAATAAACAGTTCAACAAACTTTCGATGAATAAAGATTGTGTCGAATTTATTTTAAATAGGTTGCACGGATTGGCAAAGCATGTAGATGCAATTATGCCAAGCCTTAAAAACAATTGATACTTTACTTGTAATTTTATCATAAACACTTAAAATGTAGGAAGTGGAGAGCTAAGTGCGAGAGTGACAATATTGTGGCTGTTATAAATTCAAGCTATAATTTGTCAAATTTGTGCCAGACGATAGTAAATTAGAGAGCTGGTATTTATCTTAAAAAAATAAACAATAACTTTTGTTAAAAATTATTTATTTAAATTTAAATGATAATGCGTTAGCACCATTGTTATTGTTAATTAAGTGTGAGAATTTGTAAAATCTAAGCAGTGGTGTACTGCTAATATTTTATCAACGGGCTTTCATTTTTGTCTAATAATTTTTAAAGCCAAGTCGATAAATCTAAATAAAATTAATTGATCGGAATCGTAAATTTAAAAATAATAATAATGAGTTCGAGTGAACCCTTCACGGCACACCACTGTAGATAAGGCACGTGCTTCGTGTTGCCTCCTTTGTATTGATTAATAAATAATTATTTTTTACATATTTTAGCATTTATGTATGTATAAGGCAGGATGTAGCGTTTTAGGAGTAATTACTAATTAACATAGCTCTAGTTTAATGCATAAACTAACAGATTTATAAAGCTTATCCCGGGTTAATCCCCGGACTACAATATAAATGCGTTCAATTGTTTTTAAATTGTAGTAATCGTCGGTTTGCATCGGTCTCGAAAAATTATAATTTTACTATTAAACCGAAAATTAGAGTTCGGGGATTCCCAAATCCTGATTTTCATTTTACGCGTATTCCATATACCATAGTTGATAAATTTGGAATCAAAAAAATAATTTTTGTTAAATTTTTCTAGCTGGTTGTTTCCGATATTTAAATATGGATACAAAAACAGTTTGGAAACAAAAGATTTGTACAGCGCTAGGACATGCGATTCTTCTGAAAAATGGAGCAATATTTTGGAAAGGTAATTTTGCGTTTTATTTACTTCCGTGAAAAATGTTTTATTTTGCTTAACATTCTAGTAATTGGGAGAAGGAACTGGCAAGAGCAAAATCGCAAAACGAACCACCCCGATTAGTAAAAGCAATTAGCGCAACATTCCTTAAGCCATATTCGTTGTTCGGTATTGAACTTTTATTTCAAGGAGTTTGTTTGAGGTAAGAAGGACTCGGGTTAGCTTTAATCGACTTTTTCCAAAGCCAGCCTTAAATTCGCGTAAATTAAAGCCGAACGTTTTAGATTGTCACAGCCACTTCTCCTAGCGGCTCTGATTAAAACCTTTGATCCGTCCAGAACTAAAACCAGTTACGAAAGTTGGTTATTTGCAACTGGAGTAGTTCTTGTCGCTTTCGTAAATATAATATTTATGCATCATTCCATAATTGGACAGAGAAGACTGGGTATGAGATGCAGGGTAGCCATTTGTTCCTTAATATATCGAAAGGTTAGTCTTAATTTCTTTCGGTGACTCGGAGAAATTAAAAAATTCACTTTACAGCTTTTACGATTAAACAGAGCATCGGTAGGAAATACAGCAGCCGGACAAGTGATAAATCTTTTATCGAACGATGTCAATAGGTTTGACTTAGTATGCGATTATCTACACTTTATCTGGATTATGCCAATAGTGACGGTCATAGCTACTGGCATAATGTATACAAGTATTGGATATTCTGCATTCGCTGGCATTTTAGCAATGGTAATACAAGCAATTCCTCTACAAGGTCAGTAATGATCCCTCGATGGATTTGTTACCAAAATACCGCAGGAAATCGTATCGAGAAAATAGATTTTTCTAAGCTTAGTGCAAAGTTGGGCAGTAGCACAGCCACTTTTTTTTAATTATATGTCGGTACGTATACCGATTACGTTTTTCTTAAATCTCCTTAATCAATCGGAGAGCCGAATTCTTTTCTGTTTCTAAACCGAACTGAATGTTCTCTGGGCATAATTCTAAATAAATACCCTGGGAATGTAATAATATTTGTGGATAGCCCGGGGATCACTGGCGGCTTTCCGTGTGTGGTAGGTGCGATAATGCACACCTATTAAAATGTAAAATTAGAAAAATTGATTACAAAAATGAAAATAAGAATAAGTATAAATTAAAGTAATAATAAAGAAAAATCATAATTGTACAATGGCGTTGCCCTATTCTATTATATGCATTCGTAATTAAATTTCGTACACTTTGTAACATTCGTAAATAGACTAGAATGAAAGATTTCGGAAGTATGTGAATGATAATTATAAAGCGTGAGTTATTAACAAACATTTAAAAAAAAGTTACTTGCCCAAATCTGTTTTAGCGATACACCTGCAGGTGATGTTGGCGACAACAAACCTGATCGGCTCTAATTTTTAAATTCTGTTTTATATTTAAGGGTATCTATCGAGCTTGCAAGGTAAATTTCGTTTCAAAATAGCACCTTGCACAGATAATCGCGTCCAATTGATGAACGAAATTACTTCTGGTATTCAGGTCATCAAAATGTACGCCTGGGAAAAGCCTTTCGAAAAGTTGGTCGCAATGACGCGAAAGTAAGTTCAATTGCAATTTATTTAATTCTGATTTATAAACTCTGAAATCCTATCAAACTTGGAAGGATTTTCCAACAGTAAATTACATTCTTGTTTATTTTCATTAATTTTCTAGAGTAGAAATTGACGTTATAACTAAAGCATCCTACATTCGTGGTTTTTTAGTAGGCATGATGGTGTTTACAGAACGATGTGCTTTATTTTTATCTGTGATAACCTATGTCTTAGTGGGCAATAAACTTACAGGGGAAAAAGTTTTCGCTGCGGCTCAACTTTTTAACACAATACAATTATACATGGCTATTTTTTACCCGCTCGGAATATCTTTTTATGCCGAAGCGAAAAGTTCCGCGAAAAGAATCGAGGTAAGAGGTGGCATTTTATATTCTTTTAAACTCATTCGAAATCTTTAAGGCATTTTTGAGTCAAGAAGAATTAGCCAACTTCCAAATGGGCGAAAAGGAGGTCGAATCAAATCGTGGAACCGTAAACATTTCGAATGGCAAAGCAAGTTGGATTAAAAATCCTATAATCTACACTTTAAGCGATATCGACTTGGACATAAAACCGGGAACCTTGTGCGCAGTGGTTGGCCAAGTGGGGTCTGGAAAGAGTTCTCTTTTGCAACTTATTTTGAGAGAACTGCCGCTTCATAAAGGAAAACTCGATGTTTTTGGTAAAGTTTCCTACGCTTCTCAAGAACCCTGGCTTTTTGTTTCAACAATCCGCAATAATATCCTCTTCGATTTACCATACGTTAAAGAACGATACAAAAAAATTGTTAAGGTGTGCGCTCTGGAAAGGGACTTCGAACTCTTACCCAGTAAAGACTACACGTTAGTCGGCGAGAAAGGAACTTCTTTGAGCGGTGGCCAACGAGCTAGAATAAATTTAGCGCGAGCCGTTTACAGAGAGGCGGACATTTATTTGTTTGACGATCCTTTATCGGCAGTGGATACTCACGTAGGGAAACACCTGTTTGAGGAGTGCCTTTTAAATTATTTAAAAAACAAAACTAGAATATTGGTGACCCACCAAGTGCAATTTTTGAAACAAGCCGATCAAATAGTCATCATAAATAATGTACTAAAGTTGTGATATTTTGAATCCGTCTCACTAAAATCGCACTTTTTTCAGGGACAAATTGTTAAAACGGGAACGTTTAATGAACTCGTGAAGAACGAATTGGCTCACATTATTCAGGAAAATGAAGAAGAGGACACGCAGGTAACGCCTACAAATAAGCAAAGGAGTCGCATCGTGTCGATATCCTCTTATACCGTAAGTAAAACTTGGCGTCGAGCTAGAGGTCGTAATGTTGAATTAAAACATTTTTAGAGTGCAACCGAAGATGGAGAAACTGACGAACCAGAAGAAACGCAGGAGTTAATGGAAAGGGGTTCGGTTTCCGGCTCACTTTATTTATCGTACTTAAGAGAAGGGGGCGGAGCACTTATCCTCTTATTTTTCTTATTTATATTTTTGATAGCTCAAGTTGCCTGCAACGCTTCCGACATTTGGCTCACGAAATGGTAAGTAATCTTCTTATTAAGTATTTGTTCACAATTTCGTTACCATAGGACAAACGACGAAGAAATGCGAAACTACCAGGAACGTCAGTATCGAGATGAACTGCTGCGCGGCAAAAACGATAGTTTGCAATTAGCCGATAATGTAACAATTTCTGATATCGTAAAAGAACTGCAAAGCAAAATTGTGAATTTTACTGAATCGGAGTTTAGCAAAGCCACAGAAACAAACGGGCAAACCACCCAAATTACGTACATTTACATTTACACAATTTTGATCATTTTATCAATTTTGTTAATATGCTTTCGTTCGTTTTTGTTCACCAACATCAGTATGAATGCCTCAAAGGGCCTTCACAATACGATGTTTAGCAATGTACTTAAGGCTACAATGAGATTTTTTGATACAAATCCTTCGGGTGAGTACCTTGTTTTTAAACGTAAGCAAAAAATATCGAGGAAATGTATTTTAGGACGAATTTTAAACAGATTCTCGAAAGATATGGGAATAGTGGACGAAGTTCTACCCAGATCGATTCTGGACGCCATGCAAGTGTTCACGGTGATGTTGGGCATCCTGATAATGATTTTCATTGTTACGCCATGGATGATCGTACCTACCAGTATTATATCGGTGATAATGTATTTTATAAAAAATGTTTACTTGGCCAGCGCTCAGGACATAAAACGACTCGAAGGAATAAGTTAGTATTCTCGTCGTTCTATTCACAGAAATATTAAATTTTGTTTAATGTCTTTAGCTCGATCTCCTGCATTTTCGCACGTCACAGCTTCATTATTCGGCTTGCCAACGATAAGAGCCTGCAAGGCCCAGTCTCTGGTGATAAAAGAATTTGACGTCATCCAAGACCAACACACGTCGGCATGGTTTTTATTCTTAGCTACGAGTGAAGCTTTTGGTTTTTATCTCGACTTTGTCAGCGTTATTTTTATAGGAATAGTGACTTTTCAATTTATAATTTTTGATAATGGTAATAACAATTAACACCGATGGAAAAAGAACTTCAAAGTTTGTTTCAGGAACCACGCTTGGCGGAGAAGTAGGTCTCGCCATATCTCAGTCTTTAATCCTAACTGGAATGATCCAGTACGGAATGAGACAAACTGCCGAAGTAACCAGTCAAATGATAAGCGTGGAACGTATCATGCAATATACCAAATTGGATAAGGAAGGCCCATTCGAATCGGTTCCAACCAAAAAACCAGATCGGGATTGGCCCAAATTCGGCAAAGTTATTTTCAAAGACGTTTGCCTAACTTACGTTCCTGAAGACCCCCCAGTTCTTAACAATCTTCATTTTGAAATCGAGCCTGCCGAGAAGGTATTTCAACATTTTATTTCAGTTAAGAAGTACTTATCCTTACATATTTCTTTCAGATAGGAATCGTCGGTCGTACTGGTGCTGGAAAGTCTTCCTTAATTTCTGCTATATTTAGGTTGGCACCCACCGAAGGCGTCATTATGATAGACAACGTTTTCACAAACGAAATTGGTTTACACGATTTGAGGAATAAAATTTCAATTATACCTCAGGAACCGGTTTTATTTTCATCTTCAATCAGAAATAATCTCGACCCTTTCAACAAGAACAGCGACCAAGAGATCTGGACAGCTTTAGAAAACGTGCGTATAACTTGAACTTTTAGGTATTACAAACAAATTAAAACGTTTTCAATTTTAGGTTGAACTTAAACCATTCATTGATAATCTCAACAAAGAAATAAGCGAAGGAGGCTCTAATTTTAGTGTCGGACAGAGGCAACTGATTTGTCTGGCCCGGGCTATACTGAGAAATAATAAAATTTTAATCATGGATGAAGCTACAGCAAACGTTGATTTGCAGTAAGTTGTAACATTTTATTTACCTTTTTTCTTTTAAAACCTGCTCTTTTTAGAACCGACACGCTGATCCAGAAGAAAATTCGGCAACATTTTAAAGATTGTACTGTACTGACGATCGCTCATCGCTTAAACACCGTTATGGATTCTGACAAGATTTTAGTGATGGAGGCAGGAAGAGCCGTCGAATTTGCCCATCCTCATATCTTGTTACAGAATCCTGAAGGATTTTTATCTAAAATGGTGCAACAAACTGGAAAAGTAATGGACCATAACTTAAGAGAAATAGCAGCAATGCATTACGAGAGCAAATCTCGTTTGTCGACGAATGTCGATCAAAATAGTACAAGTAATAAAGAACTTTAGATAAATTTGTCTGATTATTTATGTAAAACTAAACGTTAAGAATTTGGCGTTTTTGAACTCATAAATCGAAACCGCTATACATTAACTGAAATAAGTTCATCAGAAAATGTTTTGCTATTTAAATAAAAAAAGTCGTAAGTTTTTGATTGCTGACATAAATTTACTAATTTTTTTATTAGTATCGTTCGCTTTTATGATAGTAATAAATGATCATAAATTATACTTCGTTATGAGTAGGTAGGTACTATACTGTGAAAAAATTAATAGAACGCTTCTATGTGTATTTTTTTAAAACATGTTTGTTTTTTATATTGAACACTTTTAACTTCAAACAAAATTAAATATCTTCGAAAAACTGATAAGAGCTCTCGTGATTATTGCCATTACGAGAGGAACTAAAATGCTTCTTTAGCGCCAAATTATAATAGATAATTTTTGCTTTCATAAAATTTCAAGAAGTTGTAAAAAAATATATTTATTTCTGATATCAAATCAAATCGTCAGGAACGTTCTAACGAAACTATACCCGTAGCTAAAGAATTAATCAAAACATCGTGACCGTCAATACTTATTGCAAAAATTTTTTGTGCCATGATTTTATATTATAGGAAAATGTAATTGCCCCGGGCACAGAAATATTTAGTTACGGTACTGATAATCGTTCGAGGCCAGGAGGCATTTTAAAGCTATTGGAAAGTCTGGGTCAGGTCATATTATGTGATAACCCCATGTATTAAAACGTCGGTGTTTTTGTGTTGCTAACTATTTTTTGAGGTCCCCAAATCCGGAGGTTTGGGTCAAACAACCTTCGCTCTCTGCGCCTCGGTTTAAAATATTCATCCCTCAATGGTTTAATTAATTTCTGAGATCCCCATCCTCTTTGACTAACTATTCCATTTTTGCATTTATCGGACCTCGATCCGAATTCTTAATCAGCAATTAAACAATTTCACGTAATTTGTTATTTGACAAAAATTAAAATAGATTTTGTTTATCTCTGTTTAAAAAGTGATAAGCACTGTTATTATAATTTGACTACACACACGTAATAATTTATTATAATTTAAAAATGGTAGGGATAGTAAAACGTGGTCTAACTTTTGAATCCTTGTTTTCACTCTATAAATTTGTATAAATAATTCGCAATGACTCTGCTGTGCATAATTCGAAATAATTTAATTATGTAAGTACACAAAATCTATAAATTACACGATAAAAGTTTTTAACGCGCAATTGTATATAGCGGAAACCGAAATGTTTTTCGAAGATGGAGCAGCACCCACAATAAAATTGACAAAATTCTCATCGCAAACAGAGGTGAAATCGCCTGTCGTGTTATTAGAACTGCTCGTCGCTTGGGTGTTAAAACGGTTGCCGTATACAGCGAAGCCGATGTCAACTCCATGCATGTTTCCATGGCAGACGAATCTTGCTGTATAGGACCGGCTAGTTCGCAACAAAGCTACTTGCGTGGCGATAAGATAATAGAAGCGGCCAAAAGGTTCGATTGTCAAGCAATCCATCCCGGCTATGGATTTCTCTCAGAAAATGCCGAATTTGCAGAAGAATGCAAAAATCACAATAAAATATTTATTGGTCCACCCCCATCTGCGATAAGAAACATGGGAATCAAAAGGTAAATCAAATATTTTGCGGGTCGATCGCTTCAAGTCTCAATTTTAGTACCTCCAAAACCATCATGTCCAAAGCTGGAGTTCCGGTAATCCAAGGGTATCACGGCAACGATCAGAGCAATGAACGTCTTAAACAAGAAGCTGCCAGTATTGGGTATCCAATTATGATTAAAGCTGTGAGAGGGGGAGGCGGTAAGGGAATGAGAATCGCCCTCAACGAGAATGAATTCGAGGAAGCTTTGGAGTCGGCCCGTAGCGAAGCTCAAAAATCGTTTAAGGATTCTGTCGTACTGTTGGAACGTTTTGTGGAAGAGCCCAGACACGTCGAAGTTCAAGTGTTTGCAGACGTTTTTGGAAACACGGTTTATTTGTTCGAAAGAGATTGTTCGGTCCAGAGAAGACATCAAAAAATCATCGAAGAAGCTCCAGCTGTACGTTTGCAAAATTTCGAGTTTCTATATTATTATTGTTTTATTCTTTTAGCCACATATATCGCCAGAAACAAGGTCCGAATTAGGTTTAACAGCTGTAAGAGCTGCAAAAGCCGTTGGGTACGTAGGAGCTGGAACGGTGGAATTTATTCTAGATCGGAAGTCGCAAAAATTTTTCTTTATGGAAATGAACACTAGATTACAAGTGGAACATCCAATCACCGAGATGATTACAGGTAAATTTTCCTTTCTCGACGACTTCGCTCTGGAGGATCCCTAACTGAAATTTTTCAATGGAAAATAGGTACCGATTTAGTGGAATGGCAGATAAAAATTGCATCTGGAGAAGAACTGCCGTTACATCAGGACCAAATAAAATTAAATGGTCACGCGTTTGAATCCAGAATATACGCCGAAAATCCAGAAAACAATTTTCTTCCCGGTGCAGGTACCTTAACGTACTTTGCACCTCCTTTACCCAATCAAAATTATAGATTGGAAACCGGTAAGTACTAACGAGAAGATTTATTAGTTGTCCAACTGTTGCATAAAAATTATAGTTTGAATCTCTGTTACACAAAAATCTTTTTTTTTTAATACAAGGAAATATTGATTCCAATAGGGGTTCAACAAGGAGATGAAGTTTCCGTTCATTATGATCCTATGATCGCCAAACTAGTAGTATGGGGTCACAATCGAGAAGAAGCATTAAATCATATGAAAGTAAAACTGGCAGATTTCAATGTAAGTCATTTGGATTTCAGATACTAAACAGCGCATATATAGGTCAACACCTAATCTGCCGCTACCTTTTGACCGCACCTACATCTTCAATTTGATTTTAGATCGCCGGTTTAGAAACAAACATAAACTTTTTACTTAATCTGTGCAATCATCCCGAATTTTCCGCTGGAAATGTTTACACCAATTTTATTCAAGACCACTACGCCAGCCTGTTTAAAAAGCAAGAACTAACCCGAAATATTCAAATCCAAATAGCCTTAGCAACGGCATTAATGGATAATAAAAATGTAAAATTGGATTTTAATCCGTTTGTGCACGAACAAAATTTTAGAATAAATTCCAAGCATGTCCAAAAAGTTAGTCTAAAGTTTAAAGACATCGGTAAGTAGGTTAGATGTAAAATTTTTGGTGTAAAAAAAATTTATTTCAGACGTTAACGCTTTGTTAAAATGGATCGACTCCAAAACTTTGGAATTATCTCTGGATGATGGAATAAGTTGGAGCACGGTGGAAGGCGAAATCAATCTTGTCAATAATAAGCATATACTGAATTACAAAATCGACGATTTTGCAAGTTCTCTAACAGTGTACAAAGACCACGAATCGGTTGTGCTGTTTGATCAAGTAAAAATGTTCGATCGAAAATCATCAAAAAAATAAATATGTTGTTTTAGGACGGAAAACGTGAGTTCCAGATTAATCGCCCAAAATTTTTGTCCGAAGACGAGGAATCATCGGTTGCGTCAAAAAATGTAGCCGTAGCTCCAATGCCGGGAGTGATCGATAAGATTTTAATCAAAATTGGAGACGTCGTAAAAGCTGGCGATCCGTTGGTGGTTTTGATTGCAATGAAAATGGAATACATCGTGAAAGCAACTAAAGACGTAGAAATTTCAAATATTTTGTATCAAGTTGGAGATAATGTAGCAAAAAATTCCGTGTTAGTCAAATATAAGGAAGAATAAAACTGATTACTAACGCACCTCTTCCCTGATTAATCCAGGTAATCCGGTTAAAATAGGAACGAAAGCAAACTAACTGGTGTTAAATTTAACAGTAATTTAATTTTTACTAAAAAACATTTCTAGTTTGCGACGGTACACACGCAACAAGTAGGAAACCAAAAAATGTCAGAGTACAGCTGACTTCCAGATTCTTCCAGGGCAATTAAGCGTCTCTGGAGATATTTTTGTTCGCAGCGTGAAGAGTAACCTAGAGGTAATTGACATAAACCACTGCATTGCTGGGATCTGTAATAAATAGGGATAGATTAATAGTATTTTACACCATCAGTTAATAAAAAGACAAATTACTGCGTTAGTGGGGAAATTTAACGAAATTAGATGAATTCTTTACTTGGTAGGTAAAAATACTTACACACAAATTTCGCTCCTAACAAGCTGCATGTACTTGTTATCTACTTCGGGCATATTGACAATGTACATCCAATTACCTCTTTGATTAACAGCTGCACGCGGCATAATATATCTGGTTCGAGTCTCGCACAAAGGTTGCCCCGTGAGAGCACTCTGTCTTTTTTTTCGCATATGCCACTTCCCATACGAATTTGTGTTGAGCAAAGTTCTAACAAACTGCCGCTTTCTTCTCTTTTTTTCTAAATTTGTTAAGTGTTCTATTTGCCTGAAATTAAATTAAATACCTACTTGTTTTGGGAAATAGTTTTCAAATTTAAATATTTTACCTCTTCCGTCTATCGTTGGGAATATATTGCGATGGCTTGAAATTGTTGTTTCTTACAACCCGACTGTAACTTGGCTCCGGGGGATGGTAATTCTCTTTATAATAACCATTACGATTCCGGAAACTGTATTCCTGCGATGGTTGTTTATACGTGTAACCTGCAAAATCGGTTTTGTTTCGATGAATTCCTTTGGACGAAGTGAGATATGAATCCGGGGGTGAGTATTTTGGTGGTAGGTAATGATTATTCTGATGTAACGAATTTGAAGCTCCATAACCATAATTATGCTTTGATGGGATAAAGTAAGAATGAAACTCGTCGGGCGACTCGTTGGTCAGCAAGGTAGTGAAATTGAACTGCCATTTATCGATTAAAAAGTGAATTAATTGCCTGAAAAATTAAAAACATTCAAATTAGTTTTGTTGACATGCGTTGCAAAAACGTAACTATTTTTGTTTGGCCAAGCTTGGCTCAATCTGTAGTACTACCAGCGGAAGTGACCGCGCGGCAGGCTTGCAATACTTATTTTATTTTCTCGACATGTAACTTCTACGTTTATAAAAAAATTGTGACAATTGATCGTATAAATTGGGTATGTACTAGCTATGCGATCACGATAAACAGGGCCGGATTGGTGAATTAGACAACTGCCTGTCGCGTTGGGCGGGGAATCCCCGATTTGTTGGATGCGCTCCGTAGCGTAATGTATAGTAAACAAAAGTTTCAAAATGCTTGGCCTGTAATTGCGATTTGGGAGTTTTGCGACCGTGAATTCAATATCACATAAGAGATTGAAGTAAGAGGATACCAAAGGAGTCGATGACTTTTGTAATAGAAAAAATGTATTTTAAAAATTAAGAAAAGGGTAAAGGAAAGGAGCCCTGAGAATTGCATTGCCTAGGGGCCCTGACAGGGTTAATCCGGCCCTGACGATAAAAATTTTTAGAAAAACAGTAGCTATCTATTATATTCATAATATTATTAGAAAATAACTTTTTTGTTTAATTTGGGAATTTTGAAACGAACACAAAACCCGGCCGTTGTATTATTAGTTAATTTCATCATTAAACTCTAACTATCTTTACCATTACATGTTGTTACAATAATAATTATGTTGTAATTAACACCGATCGTTATAATTTAATTACTCTTAGGAAATATTCTGAGATTTTTGGCTCTTTTAATTGAACAAATGGTGTTAATCATACAACTAATAATTACCATTTCTTTTCGTAAAATGTAATTATAAATTTAGCGCATAAATTTTTATGTTTCGCATAAAAGAAGAAGGGACTTGAAAAGAAAGGTGTAGATCAGCAAACAAAACGTTACTTTTTTAAAGTGAAATTTAAAAGAAAAATTAAAATAAAAATGTTTATTTTGTACAAGTATTGGGTTTTTCTCAAAGCCGAAGCACGGCTGTTTTTTATTATATCTAGCATTCAAATATTTACCCATAACAAACTTTGCGTTAGATTCCCTCTGCTTACTTTTGAGCTTAAAAATGTAGCCTGTTGTGCTAGATAAATTGCAATATCGACTTAAATCCATAGCGACATATTATATTGATATCTAGGTCTCAATCGATGCATAGTTACATAGTTAATCTGTGTCTGATGATGAGAATTCTCTTCGGAAATATAGTAAAACTTTGCGGTTCATGTGCTCTGCGGTATCCGCGCATTATTTTCACAATATGTATTCCGTAAGGAGGATATGTCTTTTGATCGATCAACAAACGAAAACCCATCTTTAATAGTTTAATAGTCTGAAGTTTTAGGGGAAACTAAGCTTGCCTTGCTACCTCTGACGAGCCGCCACTGCCTCTCGCAAAGCATTGAAGAGAACTCTCCTGCCACATACATTTTTCTTTCTAGAACGCACAATAATTAAAGTTATTATTTTCATACGAATTCTTTGTGAAAATTTTTTGAATGATCTTCGGGTGTGTATGTAGTTACATACGTGTTCGGTGGGTGACTCGAAAATGTAGGGCGAGTTGAAACTCTCTGATGTGTAAATTTAGAAATTTAGTTTTAGATCTTCGGATCAGATTCGGCTGATTTCGAGTTATCGAGTTAAAGATATCTAGCATTAAATTTAAATAACAAAATAATAATGCATAATTTATTATATAAAAAAAAAATTGGCTTGGTACAGAATGCTTATAAACTTTGAATGAGAAGTATCTTATTTTATTTACGAAACGTTTTCGAAAACTTTATCTGTAATATTTCAAAAGTTGCCTATATTCAGGGACACCCTAACCACAGGGCTAAATGGGCTATAGTCCCGGGGCGCAAGCCTTTTAAAGCCATTTGATCTTTATCAGTTCTAAAAAGAATAAAAACTTATTTACGATCTTCTTTGGGACAGAAGAAATTAAATTATAAAAGTATTTTTAACCGGGTGTCCTCGTGACCATGGAAAACCTTTGAGGTGATGATAAAGCAGGCCCGTAGCCAGGATTTCATTTCGGAGGGGGCACTTGTTTTTACAGATAAATTTTTTCAATATTTTATTTTTCTAAATTTATTAAAAATTTTAGCCTTTCTTCACTCGTAGAATTTCTTAAGAGGGAAAAAGTGTCCGAGATCCTTGTGGTCAGGATAACTCATGATTGCTTTCTCTGAAATTAAAAAACCAAAAGATTTCTTTAGTAGATAAGTAGTTTATCTAGGTTTTGAACGAAAGAATTAACAAAATTTTTATTCATTTTTGTATTATTTTGTATTAATAATTTATAAAATTATTTATTTTTGAATTTTTGGTAAAAGTGCAATCAAAATTTCCGTTTTGCTTGTAATTGAAAAAAAAACAAAATCCTTCGTTAAAAACCAAGATAAACTTATGTACTAAAGAAATCTTTTTGGTTTCTTAATTTCAGATGAAGCAATCATGAGTTATCCTGACTACCGCATGGTAACTTTTTTCTTGCGGTGACACGGTTTTCACTACTACCCCTGGCTTATTTTTCAGTATTTTTTTATGAAAAGTTAGCAGAATGTTCTTAGAATAATGGTTAATAATGTAAACAATTTAAAAAATTTTAATAAATAAGGTATTCTCTGAGAAAAAAAAATCACAAAAATATGTTGTTTTTTTGTATCTCAGACCCTTTTCCCTCCTTAAATAAGTTTTTATTCGTTTTAAATTAGAAAAACTTCTCTCGGCAGTAGCTTAAAATTCAGCTAATGTGCTGAAGCTGAAAATCAGCTGAATTTTAAGCTGACAGACCGCAATGGCAGCAAATAATTTGCTGACCAAGTTTTTCAGCACCAAATGTTACTTGGGGTAGTCACTGGTAATATTGCAAATATTTTTAATAGAGTTCTGGCATTGGAAAAAAAATTCTTCAGAACATTTTGCCCATGTATATAATGAATTCTTTGCCTATTTTATTATCAAAATTCAAATTTTTTACTTTCAAAGAAATTTTTCTTTTGAACATTTCGGGGGAGGGGGGGGGGGGCACGTGCCTCTATGTGGCCCCCCTTGGATACAGGCCTGTGATAAAAAACACTTTACAAAATTATTTTCTTTACCTACACCTTGTTCATTATTTTCAGAATTTCTGTGAAAACAGTTGATTTCCCAAAAAAATTTATTTGACCAAAGTTGTAGCCCGTTAAAGTCCCTATCCGGTTTAGGCCGTCAGTTTTTTTCTAAGACGTTTTTGTATAGAAGATACGGGGTTTGCAAGGAAAGTAAAAAAAATAAAACCTGAATTTTTTAAACATTTTTTTACTTAATTTAATTTATAACTCTAAATCCTTTGATTCTAGACGATAAGAGGTTATAACCTAATTTGTAGACAAACGAATGATCTTTAAAAAAGTTCTAATCCATTAAGCCTAAAAATTTATAATATCCGAGCTATGGCCGTTTGAAATCAGAAATTCAAAAAATTACCATTGGTTTGGACTTAAACAAATATTTTATTTGAAAATTTGTCTTAAAAAAGTGTTGTTTATCACCATCTCAAAGGTTCCATCATGGTCACGGGGACACTCTCTACATAGACATAGAGAATGACTTATATAACAACTTTGGTTGTTTACTATTTTATATTTGTACGTTTTCTTATGAGAAGGGGCGCATTAATTATGTCTTAGGACGGCCCTGCCTATATTTCGGAGTAGTATTACATAAAATTTGATATTGTTTTCTACTAATCTCATCGTGGCGCAAGAGGAAACCAACCCTGTTATTTTTTATTTCTGATTTTAGGAAGCCAATTTTTTTTTTGCTGTAGTGAGTTGAATTTTCCATAGGCTAAAGTAATCTTACATATTTTTAGTTTAAACAAAACCATCCTTATCTGCTCGGTATCAATTATGATGTGTGTAAATACTTATCCTAGTACCATTTTACGGCACTCCATTTGTGAAGTAATATTTTCATTTTCAATACATTGTAGTAATCTGCACTTCATTTGAAGAGTGTCTATAGTTGAAGTATTACAATGTATGTACGTCGTGCATACATACCACTCATTGTTTAACCTAAATCTTTGCAAGTAGGTAAACGATATTTGGTCAAAATATACTGCATTTGAATCTGACTGATCTTGGTCTTCTTGCAGATTTGGGAGCTATTAGGAGAAGATCTAGTGTTACATTTTTGGATTTTACTCTATTTATTCTCTTATTTGTTTACTTCGATACGGGCAAATCTTTTCTAGATTGACATAAGGATTTTCTCCGTTATTGACTGAGATTGTATTGAAACTTTATGAGTACTTGTGTAATCAACAATAAGGTAAATTTCGATTAAGTGGTAAGTACATACAATGTCACATTACAATGGATCATAAAATTTAAAAAATCTTTCCGAATTTTCTTTCGAAAAAGAAAAAACTTATGGAAATTATGCCCAATTTATCAATCTTCAGTTACCCCTAATCAAAAGATTGTTTCCATAGAAACAAACAGTTGATTTTTGAACCGAACCGCAACAACTTTTGAATCGTCCTGTATAATTAAATAATACATTGTCTAAATAAAAGTAAGATATATCCGCATTTAATTTAATAAATAACTTTCACTCAAATTTTTATTAGCATCAAAATTCTCAGAATTCAAGATTTATAATTCATACACCGCTTCTATTGGATGAAGTGAAAGTACAAGTCTACATGACTTACATTTTGCCAATAAAAATTTTTTGTATAATAATTTAAAGTAAGTTGAAAAAAATGTCTAACCTTGGATAACGTACAGGATGTTCGCAATAGGTGAGTCCAGATTTGGCACAAAGAGGAGCTTGTCCCGGAGGAGCTGGCGTATAAGCGCACAAATTATTCTCATATTCTGCCGAAGAACATAGGCCCCACGAATTTTCAACTCGACTTAAAATTAATAACACCTAGACACAAAAACTTCCGTGTTAAACAAGTAAAAATAACTCGATCACAAACTTACCAATCCTATGGCGAACTTCATTTAAACCATCAACTTTTTAACCCCTGCACATGGTCCATTCGTAGGTGCAAATTAAAACATTGCCGACCGATACATTATTTAAAGACGACGTTTAAACATTGTTTCGTTACGAATAGAAAACTTCTAAAGGCTAATAAACTAGTGGGAAGAAATAAACCTCAATGCAACTATTATAACGATGACAACTAGTGAATGTTAAAAAAAAGTCTTCCAGTGCGTTACATTTATTGACCCACCTAATTTAAATGTACATTTCAATGGTACCGTGGGTGGTATTTAAATTTAAAGCACAGATAATAATTATAATATTTTTGCATTTCTAACTTAAAGGTACAAAGTAATTAACCGACCCCCTGCCACCACATTGGCCATTCAAAAATCATCTTCGATATATCGCACATTTTCGAATTGGTGGCAGCGAACGGGCTAATAAAGTTTATGATGCATTTTTCAAAGTTTCGTTAACAAAAGTGTACATATACAGAGACGGTTGAGATCCAATTGTGTGAATTTTATGAAAAATCCCAGTGTTAACTTTAAAATGCGAGCCCGGAGAGAGTTTAACCCCGATCGATTGCTTTTTGTGAATTAAATCAATTTCGTAGACGACGTCGCCCCGTAAAACGGACAAAGAGACGTTAATTAAATCGGTAGACAAATAATTTTCCAAGTGCATACCTGGAATATATAATTTCATTTAAATTGTAGTATCAATTAGCATAAATTACCAGGGAAATCGGCAATAAACAGAACATCGCTATAATTTGACCAAGAATATACGTCCGATTGAATGTTCGTCAAGATATTTCGAAATTCGTCCTTAGCAAACAATAGAGGTAAAAGCCACTCGACTGGTTTAAATGGTGACCAATTAGCACTTAATAGATCATAATTGGGATCGAACATTCTCTGTTGAAAGCGTCCATTTAAGGAACACCACACGTCGATGTAAATTGAAAAATTATTCGACAATCGAATCGATTTCGAGTCGTTGTCCAAAATTGTGCCTAAATTCCAACCAATCAAACGCACAGTCAAAAATTCAAACCACTTACCGTTCAACTCTAGTAAATTTTTTTTTAGGCAATGTGCGTATTGCACGCACATGTCTCCGTGCTTATTCCATCGATCGTTGCTAGTTAAATAATCGGGACTGATAAAATATTCCTGATTAAACGAATTGTCTTTAACTTGAACGACAACCAAAGCCGAATTCCAAGAATGGACCATCATGTCCCAAGAGTAACCGTACAATCCGTTAGTCCAATTGTTGTACCCCTTGAAAAAGATTTTTTTGAACGGCTGAATTAAAAAAAAGACTAGAAATCTTGCCTTTGTAATGAAGTGTGAATATGGAAGAAAAGCCTGCAAAAGACAATGGGCAAATAGCAAAACGACAACGACACGATTTTTTCCACTAATTTTTCGTTCACTCTTTACATTTTCAATCGGACATTTTTCGCTTACTACATAGTTCGAAGTGAAAGAAGCTACCAATTTTTCTGGCCAGTCATAATCACAAAATATCGGCATGGTTACCAGACAAACGTAAGGGAAAACTCCTAAAAATGTAAACGAAAACATAAAGATTACCTTTTTATAAAAATTACCTATACTAAATAGTCGGGAATTCATGAAATGAAACGCCGATCCAAAAATCATTCCGTATGGCCGAACTGTACTGTTAAGTAAACAAAATCCTAAAGTTAAGTCTAGCAAGAAACCACACCAATGAACTATTAGGAAGTCGATCTGTTCGTTAGTCAAAACCAATCTAAAATTAATCAAAATGTGTTTGTTTAGTAAAGAAACTCGGATTTTCTTACTTAAACAAATCGAACACCCAGTGGCGACTCAAATTCCTCATCGAATATCCACTAAGCCACTCGGTATCCATTTTTTTTAATCCGGCCAAAAAATAAAGAATAAAAAATTGATACCTCAAAATGAAGTAATTCCAAAGCGGAACGAATTGTTTCTTTTTCTCTTTCTTATAATAACTGTCGATGGAGCTAAAAAAAAGTTTGAAAATAGTTTTCGGATGCGTTTTAACCGAGCTTACTATTTGTAATGTGCGGAAGATCCCATCAAGAGTATTGAAACGACCCCAAATAGATAACTGTGATTGTTCCAGTAAGATTTGTCCAAAAGTAAAATAAACCAATAAGGAAGAGTAAAAGCCAGGGTGCTAAATTTAAATCGGTACCCCAAGGTGATGCCCAAAGCGCCTGCCAAAATATTTAGTAGCATTAAGAAGTCCAATAGAATTTATTATTTTTAGTTACCTATCCACATGGTGCAGTACAGAGAGCACATGATAAAAATGTTTGGCGAACTGATGAAATGGAAGAGTGGAAAATGACACGTGTTGGAATTGCCCCATTTTGACATAATATGAAATCCACCACGTTCGTTCAGTATGTCAGTAAGCATCATAATTCCTATTAAAACAACACAAAAATTATCACCGCTGCTGTTCTTCCGACAACGAATAATCAATTTTTTTTTTTTTTTTTAATTTTAAAACTGCCGGATATTTGCAAAATTTCAAAAATTGAAAGCAACAGGTTCGACTTTATGCTCACCAAAAAGTATTCGCGTTATGGCCAAACTACTCGCATTTTTGGGTTGGTATAATTTTGCAACAATTTCATCAAAATAATTTTTATATTTCGAAAAATTCGATAACCTCTTATCGCCTTCCGTCATTTTCGTATATAAAACTTTTTATTTTTCTTCGAGTTCTTTCTATTATGTCGATGTTGATACAGTGTCACCTTAGTTACAACTGAGGAAAACCGGATAAGATGCGGTTGCTACGCCATAAAGTTCAATCTTCAGCTTTATATACGAAAATCGATAATCCAAAACACATAAATTACCTAATTTTAGCACATCACTTGCAAGAAAAAACGACTGTTATGTCAATATAATGTTCACGAAGAATGAAACTACCCCGCTTTTGAATTTAATTTAAATATTTTTCCTCGTTAGTTTTTGAAATTTTAATTTCTTATTTTAAAATTTTAGTCAAGCGATAATTAAAACGCAAAAAAAACAATCAATACACAGTAATAATTTAAATAAAATTACATAGAATAAATATCTCTCAATTGAAAACTTTAGTGTATTTGATGATCGAGTAGCGGTCTGAAGGATGTCTATGTTTTAATCACTCTATATTGTCCGTGTTTCGAAATGCTATAAATGTTAATTATTTACGTTGTAAATTATTTTAAAGTTTAATTTTGTTTTATTATTTATTTGTATCACATTATGTAAAATAGTTAAATTATTTGCTGTGTAAATAAGGTGGGAACGTAAAAGTAGAAAGGGAAAAATGGTTTGAAGGTAGATACCAGATCCCTGCAACGTTAATTTTAATTATAAATTTGAATTTTGATGATAAAAATAATAAAAGTGAATTTAATTTTAATAAAAGTTGTTTTTGTTTAATTAATAAATTACAGTGCAATTAAATAATAAATTTGGAAGTTTTTGGTCGATGGATTAAAATACGTCGCAGCAAATTTGTTTGACCAGGCGTCCAGGTGTGAACAGCTGGCGGAGCGATACCACGTGAAAGGTAACAAATTTTAAACTTAGCAACAAAATTAAAATGGACAATTCAACCATAAGAGTCTCTTGTTAATTAATAATGGATGAATCCGAGCAAAGAAGTATTTTTTAGAATAAGAAAAATTTAATAAATTTGTATAACTCGGGTCATCTCAATATATTGCAGTGATTTACCCTTTGAATCGTTGAAGTTTTTTTATAATTTTTTTAAACATTTCCAATTTTAATTTGGTTTCGTGCAATAAAATTGGGATCAGCTGACACAGCTATCGCTATACCACAGTCATTTCAACAATTCGTTGTGTTTCTTTCTTTTTATTTTAATCTTCAAAACTCTTATTTCCTTATACCGATATAATATTTATATTTGATTTTCACTTTACTTTCGTACACTTCACATTTTCTTCATTCTATGTGATCGATCTATAAAAATATAGTTGAGTTAGGGGTCAGTATTAAAACAATAAAATTGTTCGACGTTTCGAGTCTTTATTGACCCATTATCGAGGCTACAAATAAGTACCTGGTAAAGCTATGTATGTAGCAAGATTTAAAAACAAACTAATGCTGCAAACATCCGCACAGAATTCTCCAAGCCAGTATGGGCAACCATAAGGTCTAAATGCCTAAATATCCAACTGAAGGCCTCCATACTCGAAAAGAGTATGTGACAGAGAAAGAGAAATAATTAATTAACTGCTATATCTAAAGATATACAAAACAGTTGATAGATAGAGAGAGATACAAACTAACATAAGGTATCAAAATGATCAATAAATAATAATAAAATTTGTTTAGCATAGTAAATGACTTAATTTTGCTAAAAAGAGCTTGCTGAATAAAACTGTAAATATTGTTTGATAGACAATTAACCTAAAAAATGAATTTTTAAGTCGATAGTGGGGTAGTATGTAATTTTAACCAACGAAAATCAATTATATTTTAAATCTTTAAATTTTTTGTATTTAAATAAATTGAAAATTTCTCATTTAAAATATAATAAAATAAAATTTATAATACAAAATAATTTGAACATTTTAAAAAAACAATAAAAATTTGAATATTTCAAATATTCTTAGTCCAAACCTGTTAAACATTAATTTGTTGTTTTTATTGTTTTTTTAAATATTATTTGTATTTGTAAGTATGTATTCTTTACTTAACAGTTAAAATTCATTATTTTAATATTTTATTTAGTTTGTTGATTTGTATCTTCGATATATTGTAGTCTCTTAGGGCTGATATATAAATAAAATAAATTTTTAAAAAATCATATTTTTCCCCTTGACAATTTTTGATCCTTTAACCTCCCTCCATGAAATTCCTATCGATGAGAAATGAAATAAGGAATGCTTACAACTCGATTGGTTTCTATAGACTTTTTCTTTTAAAATTAAAATTCATTACCATTTATCAAATTTACGTAATTTTAAAAATAAGACAAAACTTGATAAAAGAAAATTATTTTTAAAATTTTGTGTAGAAACAAATTATTGGGTTTTCCTAATATAATGTCCTTATTTGTTTTATAATAAATGTATAACTGATAAACGATAAGCAATATAACCTTGAGCTATCAATATCAGTATAATTTAATGAACTGTATAAATATATATTTTGAAAATTTAAAAATTTATCTCGAGTAGGTACTTTATTATCGTTAAACAATAAACCAGTCTATATTATTTATTTATTTTCTTTGAAGTTAATTTCTCCAACAACAAAACTACCAAATAATTTCAACCTTGTTTTTTTTGGAGTTCTATTTCGACGAATTATTTTAAATTTTTATTAAAATTACAGTCCCAGAAATAAATAATTTAATCGTTTTATGCTAATTAGACCGCGAAAATTTTCCCAAACGATATTCGAAATTAGATAAATTCCACAGAAAGTTTACAACGTAATAATTGTCCGGGGGGGGGGGGTATTTTAAATATTATACTTTATATCTTAAAATTTTATTTTAAATAAGAAATTTTCAATTTATTTAAAATACAAAAAATTTAAAGATTCAAAAATTATTTGATTTTCCTTGGTTAAAATTTAATTTTATGTATCCTGTATTTTATATGCACATTTTAATGAATTTTGCTCACCCCTGGTAATTGTACGAGAAATTTAAATTTGAATAGTTCACGTGGAAGGAGGTTGTTGATCTAATAGTAAAACGTGGTGCTAGATTGCGCAAAATCGAACGCACATAGAAATCAACAAAAAAAAGCATGTACAAAGCGTGTTGAGAAGTGACGAGTGTATAGAAAACATGTAAGAATGAAAGTAAATAATAAATCGAAACGCGTGCATGTTCACAATTCGCAAATAATATTTAATCATAAAATTTTGTTGCCGACTTATGACAAACAATATTGTAAGATCAGGCGGCGCGACGCGGCAGGACGAAAAAATTTGGTTTTTATTCGATATATCGCTTTCTTATCATTGTGCGCAAAAAATGTATGTATAGAAACCTCAAAACCAATACTTTCTGAACAGCATCCGCACCAAGACATAATTATTCTCAGCGGGTGGTGCGATCATATATAAAAATATAGCTTCTTAGGCACACCGCATATTATTAAACAGTATGTTTTTTAAATAGCACATTTATCAATACTAGTCTTGAAAATTTACCAATAATTACCCGAAACGTCAAACAATATAAAATTGCATTAATAGTCGGACAGTAAATCCAGCCTAAAAGTATAGCTTTTACTGACAAATTTTAAATAAGACCGTAAGACTATTGCAGAATTATCGTTTTTTAATAAATATGCTATTTAAAGCTTAATTCAGTGCAAGATTATTCAAAGCGGTCGACTACTGGAGCCGGGCGACTTTAGGGTACTCTACCCTAATTACGTTCGATTTTGTTTACTCTTATTTTTGATGAAGAAAACGAGTTATAGCACAAAAACTAGCTTTTGATACCTAATTTATAAAATTGAAGCTAGTTGCTGATCTCGGTGCCAATTACCACAAATAACCGCCAAAACCAAACCTATTAAAATCAAAAATCCGATTAATATATTGTTTTGGCTACTATTAACTTTGAATTGTAGATTATAAAACTTGAATAATATATTGCAATTTACTCTGTAAATTACTCAGTTAGCTTGGTCGTATTTTCCAATTTTACTATCCGGACTACGGACTATAATCACAGTATACGCGACGTCTGCAATGATAATAGTAATTGGCCACCGCCGCCGCTATATTATAAAGTTTGCCATTGAAAAAAGTTAAATTTTCGAATGAGTAAAACAATATAGTCTTATAACAAATAATATTCGTTATTCTAAAAAATCTACTAGCATTGCGACTATAATATTGTTTAATAATTTTATCCTGCCAATTGCAGACTATTACGTCATTACATTTTTTTGTTTATATAAATTGATCCAATCACTAGCGACATTTGCCTTGGGGAATTTTAAAAGAAAGTAACTTGAGCAAATAGGTTTATATTAGTGTTAGTAAAAGCATTCACTCGTATTTACATTTGTCATTGTAAATCAAGATTAAGTTGTAAATCTCAAAGTTTTGTCTATTTTCTCTCTCGTGCTTCATGCACTACACTAGTGCGTGCCATATTGATAAGGTAAAAACATTATATAATAATTGTATATTTTTGTTTACCTCATAATATATTGCATTATACGGTAGCAATAAATTAAAGTTTGTTCGTGCAAAATTTAAATAGTTGAATCTGACGATGCCGAAAAAGCGAAACCGGTTATCCAAAATAAACTAAATGATACCGTATCAATATTTTAGAACAACCTAAAATGTCGATATGGTTAATATCCAGTGTCACTGCCAAGCCTTTATCAATATAATTATTGATTTTTTAATTACGGAAAAATAAATCACATCAAGGGTTTTTAAACCAAAAATATTTTATTGATTTGCTTCTAGGCCGCATCCTGTATACTATTAGAACATAAAAAATCACTTTAGTCTGCTGATAAGAATAAATCTAATTATGCTATTAGTATAATATTATAGGAAGTTCAAACAATTATTATTCTCGATTGTTTGATACTACACATTTTTTAATAAGGTTAACAAGCGATAAGATTAACGGGTTTTTCAAACAATAACTTGTAACTACACGATGTTTATGCATTGACTATCGACTGCTATTCAAAACAGGTTTCATTAAAAATATTAGTTTGTGACGCGTGGTAAAATACTATTTACTCTAAACATACTTATTAAATTTTGCATTGAAAGAAAAGTAGGTAATTAATTTTTTTTTAAATTATCGTAATAATAAATACTGGTGGTCACGAGTACCCGGTATAACTTTTTGTATAAATAAATTGTCTGGTGCAATTTTATTACATATCAGTTTGCACAATAATTTCGCTGCCAGTCGCTAAACATTTTCTTGAATTTTAAAATTTTTAGCGCCATGGGGCCAGTAATAGACGCCCAACTGAAGAGCTTATCCTATGAAGAAACGAAAAAACTCGCCAACAAATCAAGAAGACACGGAGTGGCTCAGTTTATTTCCTTGCATAAAAAATTCAAAAATAGAAAAGGCGATACTTTTAAATGGGGAGACGAAGTTGAATACGTAGTAGTTAAATTTAATCACAAAAGGAAAACGGCAAAAGTAAGTCTCAAAGGTTTCGAATTGTATAGCAAATTAAGCGAAAATGAATTAAATAATCCTAACGGGGTTGACGCACTATGGAGACCCGAATATGCCTCCTTTATGATCGAAGGAACTCCAGGTAAGCCGTACGGATCCTCTATGCCAGAATATAATACCGTAGAAACAAATATGCTGAAACGAAGGGAAGAAGTCTATCAATTCCTATCGGAAGATGAAACTATTATTTCCCTTACCAACTTTCCAAGGTAAGTTCGAGCTAACTTGGACAAAACTTGAAGGATATTATATGTAATTTCAACAGATTCGGATGTCCAGATTGCACATATCCTCCGACAACACCAACACCTGACGAAGGCATAACTAAATCCCTCTTCATTTCGGACCAAACAATATATTCTGGCCATTCCCGTTTCATAACGGGCACACGTAACATACGTATGCGTCGAGGAGAGAAAGTTACTATTAATGCTCCAGGTGAATATAATAAAATTGTAAATCTTTTTCAATCACTTCGAACAGTTTTCAGAGATAAAAACACAATTATTCCAATCGACGATTCTCATTTGCGTTGCAAAACTGCAAAGGTAGATCATATTTACATGGATGCAATGGGATTTGGTATGGGTTGCTGTTGCTTACAAATAACATTTCAAGCATATGATATGGAAGAAGCAAGAAATTTGTACGACCAATTAATTCCTTTATGTCCTATCATGGTAAGAGACACCTATTTCAGATTTTATGATACAATCAAATTTTTTTAGCTGGCAATTACAGCATCGGCGCCATTATATAGAGGTTTCATAGCAGACGTTGATTGTCGCTGGAATGTAATTGTTAATTCTGTAGATTGTAGAACGGAAGAAGAACGAGGGTTAAAACCGTTGAAAGAAAATAAATATGTAATAGGTAAATCAAGATACGACTCTGTCGATTCTTATTTATCCAAAAGTGGTGAGCAATACAACGATTTAAATTTGGTGTATGATCAAGAAAGTTACGATACCTTACGAAAAAATGGTGTGGATCATTTAATGGCTCAACACGTTGCACATCTTTTCATCAGAGACTCGTTAGGCGAATACGAAGGTCTATTAAATCCAGATGACGAAAAAGAAAATGGCTATTTTGAAGTAAGAAAAATAAATATAAAGCTAATGTTCTTTCTTAATTTAGAATACTAGACATTTACGATAATTTTACAATCCAGACAAATATTACTTTTACATTTAAAAATGTTATCGAATCCACCTGTACAATAATATAAAATGTAAATTTTTATTATAATAAATTAATTTTGAATTACAGAATATTCAAAGCACAAATTGGCAAACAATGCGGTTTAAAGTACCTCCACTAAATTCAGATATCGGATGGCGTGTGGAATTTCGACCCTGCGAAGCCCAAATTACAGATTTTGAAAATGCTGCTTTCTCGTGCTTTGTGGCTCTATTAACCAGGATTATTTTGTCATACCGACTCGACTTTTTAATTCCCATCACCAAAGTAAGTACCTACCTATTATTTTTTGCACTATCAATAATTTTATTAAACCAGGTGGATGAAAATATGCAGACCGCCCAAAAGCGAGGTGCATGTCTAAATGAAAAGTTTTGGTTTCGAAAAAATATAAATCAAAACTCACCTCAAGCTGAATTCGAATTGATGACGTTGGACGAGATCTTCAATGGTAAAGTAAGTGTTACAGAGATTGCTCTGCCCTAAATTCCATAACAAAACTTTTATTTTTAAGGTTGGAAATTTTCCAGGCCTGATACCATTGGTTCATCGATACCTACGTGACGTCGATGATATTGATCCGGAAACCATGGACAGCTTACAGAAATATCTCAAATTTATTGGAGAAAGAGCTTCGGGGAAAATTTTAACCACTGCCTCTTGGGTCAGAAAATTTGTTGTTAATCATCCAAGTTACAAGTAATTTCTTGTTCGTTTTTCTGTATAACTCAATTTCACTTTCCTTTTCTTTCAGACAAGATTCCAAAGTAACCGAAGACATAAACTATGACCTTTTAATAACTATGGAACGTATTCGTAAAGGTGAAATAAAATGTGAAGAATTATTGGGAACTTTTCACCCTTAAGCCAAATTGTTATGTTTAGTTAAAGAATCAAAATTATTAATTGGGATGATTGGGTCTTTTCTACAATAAATATATGCAAAAATTTTGAGAACTATTAGCGTTTTATTCGTATCTTAAGGCTGTTCTCTGAGACCTGCCATCCCAACGTATGAAAAGAAATTCTGTGTTGTGCAAATACAGCAGACTTGAGGTGTAGAAACTTTGTAATGCTTTTAAAGTGTAAACGTGTGTAGAAAAATTAATACGAATCAAGGAGAGACTGTAACCTGATATCCTATATGATTTTTACCGAAGGTATTTAAATTTATACTTCTTATTTTATAATTATGATCTAATTAACTAATTAATTTTCGTAATGTTTTTAAAATTATTTTTTTTCGACAATTTTATGAAAGCTTACAAATTACAAGAAACGAGTTTGAATTTAATAGCATAACTTCTCAATCATTTTAATAATTTTTCCAGGTTTGCCTGATGAGATTCTGAAAATCGAAACATAAAGTTATATAACAGTGTGTCACAAGCTATATCATTCATTAAAATAGTCTTTGAACAATATTATGTAAGTTATGAATTAAATTTTATTTCAATTTCATGTAACATGTAAAAATTAATTTTATAAAAAAATATTATCACATGTTAATAATCTTAACTATTATACTAAAAACTTTTAAACTAATTAAGATATCAAAATTCTGTCTGAGCCAAAAGTTTCTAAAAATCGAGATTTACACAATAACGGAAGATCTCGAATTCAATGGTTTTTTGGAAAAACCAAAGAACTTATTCAAAAAAGGATATTCGTAAAGGTTTGTAATAATCTAATACACATTCTGTCAAAATTTCAAGTCAATTGGTCCAGCCGTTTAGAACTTATAAAAAGGTACTTAAAGAACAGCCTTAACTTTCTGCACAGAACAAAGTGTGCTTGCACAAACACTCTAAACTGGTGTATCCACACAAAAACTATCCAGTTTATTTGTATATAATAATGCAGTGAAAAATGCGCCGACTAAAATAAAATATTAGTATTACCTTAAATTATGACCAATTTTATACTTTGTAACAGGCAAAACGGCTATAAATGATATGGAAACTGAAATTAAAAATTTGGAAAATAAAACTCAAACAGAGAAATAACTTGTTTTATTATTAAATTAATTAAAAATTTATCAATTTTCAAACTACTTTGATTGGCACTTACCCAACAGAAATATAAAAACCCCAAAGTTATGTCGACTTTCACAGAAGATTTAAAATTCAGTCGACGATTATAATTATCAAACCATATAACAACAATGAGTTTTAATTGTTGTAACTATGGTTATAATTTTAATCGTAGCTTTAACCTTTATTGAAACTTATCTAATGCAGTTAATTTATGGATATAGTGCGATCCGATACTGAATTGTATAAGCTTAATAAAATTTACATACAACAGAAAGTCCTAAATTTTTGGATCTTTTCAATTAAAACTTCCAACCGTGTCTGCACAATTACCCTCTTACCAAGTACAAAATAAATAAAAATTTTAAAAATTCAAACTCGAGAATTTTGACCACTCGAGCATCCTGTTGTATGTCATTCTACTTATTTTATAAGCTTATAGACACATTGAATCTTTGGATCTTGTTCCAAAAATATGCCTCATTAGAAGATGAAATGCTGACAAACGTACGACCTCAATTTGGTTCTAATTCTATATTTAAAAAATGATCAACTGTAAAGGTCTTTGTAACTGTGATTGGCATACTGACACCCACACTTTTATTTTGCCAAATTGGTTTAAAAATAAAATCAAACAAAATGCATCCGAGACTTGGCGATTGTGCATTACAGTTTTTGCATCCATTTGAATTTACTTGAAACTACTTGTAAATAAATTCCTTATGAGTGCAAGCATTCAATTTTCTCGTTGCTGTGAAATATTGATTGTTTCTTAAAAGCCATACTCACTCACCTTAGATTCGGAAAATCAAAAAAATATTAGACTCTAAATTAATACCTTTAGATGATCCTCTTGCTGTCTATGTCTTCCTTCATCCTATAAACAAAGGCACAATTAATTTTTAACTAACAAAAAGAATTAACATAAAAATAGAGGAAAATTCATAAATGAATAAGCCAGTGTATTTTATACTTATATACTGAATATCTAACGTCAGTGGCGGACCCAGGGTACGCTTAGCCCCTGTCTTCCCCTCAAAAATCTAAATATTTAGACAGTAATCGTTTCATCGAATAGCTATCTTTGAATTATTTTTAAACCACTAGCGCCCTTTTTAAATATTAGGTCTGGATCCGCTACTGGGAAACGTTTACGAGAATTATTCAATTTTTTGTACCTACTCAGTAAATTCTTTTCATCAAATTAAAGTCAACTTGTGAGATTCACCCAAATTGGTACCGGTCTCACTTGAGGTTGGCATTTTCATATTCCACACAACTTTATGTTGTTTATTTTTATTGTATTAAAGTTTTAAGAATTACAATTTTGCCTCAATCTTGCATCCTGGCATTTAAGCTTAATTTCGTAACAATAATTTTTAACAAGTTTTTATATTAAAACTTTTTGCATATAAAAGCAAACATTAATAAAAACGCATTTTTGTAAACAAAATCAAGGAAGGTTGCATTTTATGCAAACCTATTTGGAACCTTTCAATGCGTTTTATGAACCCTTGATCAAATTTCTTGCAAAGCATAGGGTGGTGTTTGACGCAATAAAATATTGGTCTTAATTTTCCCCCAATATGCCACCGCCCCGAACATTTAACTCCTGGTCTCCTTTAATATCCTTTCTTGTTCCTGAAATTAGATCATAAAGCGTGTCAAGCTACAAGTTGCTCGTTGCTGGTGTCACTAACTCTAAACTATTGAAATTGAAAAAAATTTTGTGATTCATAAAGCGCTATGACTTTGCTGAAAATATTATCAGTTTATATAAAATAGAGCATCAAATTTATGCACTTCTGAAGTTAATTATTAATAACAAAGTCTACTAAAATTACAATTAAAACATTAGTGACAGTTAAAAAGAAAGTAGTAGTAAAAATTGGGAAATACTTTACCTACAAAAATTACTTCGGATAAACTTTTGCTATGAAAATAGCAAGCAGACCACAATAATTATTATGGTCCTTCATTTTAATTTTAAATATCTTCTTTTATTACTGTCTTGAATTTTATCAGCATGATGCAGTTTTATAATAATTTGCACTATTATTTTATCACTTCCAATTTAATTTAATTGATTAATGCAGTTGTGTGTCCCAATACTTTTTCAAAATCACTTGCGTCACAGTTTTTCATTTTTTTATATTATAAAAAAATTTCACTAGCTTTATAATAAGCTCAAGAAGCCAATTTCTTCAAAACTATTTTCAAGTTTTATGGTTACATTTTAATAATTTATAACATATTTCACCATGTGCCAATAAAAAGGTTTCCAAATTTAAGGAAATTATTAAAATTTTTTTAAATTTAATTCTACGTTTTGTAGGATTTATAATACAATAAAATTCATTGCTTTAAATTAAGACGGTTTTCTTTTCTCTAAAAGAAATTTAAATGTTATAAGTGACAATTGAAAATGAATATTTTAATTTTTCCAACTTAAAGCTGCTCAGAATGCCACAAAATTAATTTTCGTCAAAAGGCATGGCATGCTTCGTGGTAAAAGTGTTCATCATATTTCTGTATTTTCATCTCACTTTTTTAATTATTAGTTTTGTATTATTTGCATAGAAATGCACCATCAATAATAAGTATCAATTAAAAAAAATTACGTCAATTGTCCAAATTATAACATGAAAATTGTCAATTTTACATCAATAAATTTTGCCACTCCATTGCTCAGCAGTGGTACATTTTTTTTACAAACTTGTTTTATTAATTAATTTGTAATTTGAGAAAGTGGGAGGATGTATTTTAATCGACAAAATTAAATTTAACGGATCCATTATATCTGAGCAAGGACACTGTACCTTGATTGATTTGAATTTAATTATAAAAATGAAAAATTTTATAACCATTTTCATTTTAAAATCTCCTTATAAAAAGGATAAATTTTGATTGTTTCTGAAAGCAATCAGTATTTCAAATCTAAATTTATGTTTACTATCTATTATATTACGTTATTAGTGGTCACAACGGTGACACCCTGACTTGCATTATAAAAGGAATAATAATTTTAAATTTAACAAAATTAAATAGAACATTAAAATAATAGACTTTCAGCTGTCGAGTGAAGAACATGCACATAGAAAATTATTATTTCAAAAGTACTAAAACTTTAAGATTAAATACTACTTTTTTTCTAAAATTCTATTCGAACGTTCTGTTCAGTTTTGTTAAATTTATATTTTACAATACATACTAAATAGTACAGTTCATTTTGGTAATATTTTTGCTTTGAAAAATAAAAATGACAGTGAAATTCTCAAGAGTAGAATTAATTTTTTTTTAATGTTAAACTATACGAACCTATTTGTATGAACTTTCTAACAGTGAAACCATAAATTCGATCAAGAGAAAAAAACGTTGTAGACCCCTTTTTCCCAAATAGTCATCAAATGTACTCCAATTACAAATTAATTAACAAAATTTCACTATCAAAGTTTTTGTCAAATAAATAATTGCATTTGTTTAGTTTTTTCCATCATCAATTTATTAATTTTATCTTTGCAGTTTTCACCCACAACTCAAATGATTTAAATGAAAATCTTTTATTTTTCATAAAACTACACCTATAGGTTTTCCAATAAGTTACAATCTTTTAATTGTATAAAAAATTAACTACATTCTTCAAAAAAAATAAATTATAACACAGCTTAAAAATTAATTTTTTTCTAAAAGAAAAGGTTTAGACATTTAAAATTTACCTTATTTAATTAAGTTTGTCTTTACAGTATAAAATGTTACTAAAATAATTTACAGTGAGATAATATCGTTTTTTTTATTGTATAATATAAACAAAATTAATAAAGCATGCCTTTAAAATAATAATGAACTAGCTAAAGTAATCGTCTCCCTTTTTAATGAAGAAAATCGTTCGTTACACACAGTCAGTACTAAAATTTCAACTAACAATTTTCAGAAACTATTTCAGCGTCTTGAAAAGATCAAATAAAGTTAACACTACACATAATAATTATTAATACATTGTTTATATCGTTAATCACTAAAATGGTTTTCAATATAATGGAGATATTGATAATTTATATTACAGCCCTTGGGGACGTTTTTGACCAACGTTTTTTTAAAATCGCGTTGGAGCAATTAGCACTAAGATGACTTGGAAGTATAATTAGTATCGTGTACCTGAAATACGGATGCAAAATCTCAGTTATTAATTTTCTTTATTCATCATTCCACATTATGGAATTTTACATATATTTCATTCAATAATTCATATTAAAAATATATTGATTTTTCTTCAATTTAATTTTTTATGTTCTTACTCATGCATAAGTCATAAACAATTTAAAACATTCCAGAATTAAATTCTTATAGGGACACAACAACTTTGAATTATTAGAAATTCGTGGTTTATATACCGAGGAATGTTTTCCTCTTTAAAAATTAAGTGGAAAAGATGAAATTCAATTTCTGCATTAATTTAATATTGT
The DNA here is from genome assembly GCA_911387805.1 of Cantharis rustica. Lineage (NCBI taxonomy): Eukaryota > Metazoa > Arthropoda > Insecta > Coleoptera > Cantharidae > Cantharis > Cantharis rustica. The sequence continues at coordinate 177,089 of OU426877.1, forward strand.
TCCCACTAATGGCATTTTAAATTAGAACAACTTCTGGAAACGTTTCTACTTTGGAAAAGAGCGACACACTTAACAAAAATTATCAAATCTACTTACCAAAATCTTTGCCACTGTATGCTCCGTTCCCAGAACCACCGTATCCACCTTGAGCATCTAAAACAACATTTTTAAAATTAAATTATAATCATCGACTATTTATTAATGTAATAATTAAACTAACTGTGAAATTCAATTGCTAAATTAAATAATTATTTTGGTTTTGGTCAATGGCCAATTATTAATGACAAGCAAGTGGGAGTAACTAAAATAAAACATGTTTCTTTGACCGACATTAATCACTTAAAATTAAATCAAATCAAATTAAAATGAACTACAAAATTACATAATTAAAAAGTAGATTTGGAATTTGTCATAACAAATTTATTAATCAATTCATTGTTAAAATTATAATTAAAAAATTTACATGACAAGTGCAATTTTATACTTTTACATTCCATATTTAGGGAAACCTAGCACTCGAGAAAGAAGAAAATACTCGCTTAATTTTAGTGCTATTTCGCTCTGTGAAAAGCTATTAAAAATGAAAGTTACTCACACTCTTCGTGAAAGAATTCTGCAGTTATAAAATATAGGCCTAAGAGGGGATTCCATTATTCATATAAAATCGGTTAAATACATTTAATATAAAAGTAAATTACTTTAGACTAATTCCATTAAAATGAACAACTGACAATTTAGAAATAGAAATTTTTATAGAAAAGGTTTCGGCATTCAATTTGCGTTCATGTTAAATGAATTCAATTGCACCGGGATCTTGAACAAGCTTACGCGTAACATAATGCGACTTCAATATTGTTGCTATATTGATGTTTGTTTGAAATAGCCAACGTTGCAGAAAGTTCGAGATACCTACCGCATTTATAGAAGTGCAAAACAAGAGAAGAAATGTTCACATAAAAATGCGATCACCTTACAGCAAATACGTTTTACTATCAACGTAGCAAGCCAACTCTATGTAATTATAAAATGTAGATAATATAAGAAAAACACTTACTAAAAAACGCTATAATAATTACGCATAACATAGGATTGAAATAGCTTTATTTATATATTTTTTTGTTTAAACGTTAAACTCTGTCACATTTTAAATGAACATAGTCCCAGAATCCCAGTGCTAGCTTGATTAGCGGAAATGATTGAAAAATAATGCAAACACAATTTTCAAGATTACAAGTTTTTTGTACTAAAAAGTGCATGTCTGTTTGGTTTTATAAAACTTATGGTATGACATAAAGCCTACGCTGACCGATTGGGAAGCGAGCAAAACCCTAGTGACGTCGACCACGCTGCTATGATTTCAAACCCAATAGCAATCTGTGAGCTACGAAAAAGGCAACAGAAAACCACCCAATTAATTAGATCAAGTTGATTGCCTATACACTGCATAGTGTATGGCACTCAGAAGATGTTACGACAAATTTTAAGTAAAATTTTGATCAGATCATCTAATAAGGATTTCTCACTAGTTTTTCTACCTTTACCTTAAACATCGATTGTAATTTTCAAGAACTACATACCGTGTTTAAAACTACAACCAACAAAAATAGTATTCTTTTTTTAGACGAGATATAGCACATGATCGAATCAAATAATAAATTAAGACATCCATGATGTATTACCGATTTTCTTCTCCAGAGAACTGAAGATCACAAATATGAAATAATTGAATGGAAATAAACAGAATTTCAAAAATAATACTCTCATACAATCCAAAAGATATTTGTTGTCACCCAAGAAAGTGTTGGTGTAACTTATCAAGTCGAAACAGCAAATTATTCATTACCTTCAAACGAGGTTTGGATCAAATCAATCACCATCTAGAAGTTACGAAAAACTAAGTTTCTAATTGCATCACCCCATCTCAAAAAAAGGCTACAAAATTTTTTAATTTTAGAAATTTCAAAAAAAGAAAAGAACGAAAAAATTAACCTAGCAATTACAGAAGTGTGGCTCCACCTAAACCACAAATTAATTAAATAAAATTAAGTTTTAATTTCAATTATTGAAATATTTAGCTCGATATAAACAAGAAGAATGTAGCAAAATTTTTGGCTTTTTGCTTTTTTAATCTTATATTTACAATCCAGTGCAAAATAAAAATTTTTGTCTGAGGAATATTTTCTCCTATTCAATTGTGATAGTATTATTAGATCAACCCACCTACAGTTCTATTAAGTAAAAATGATAAAATAAACTTGCCAACTTTGGATTATCCCAGTTATGTGGATGGTTTGATTTAAAGAGCTTTTATTTTGTACGTTTTCCCTTAATAATTTTTTTATTTCTTATTTAACAACACATATAATTTTGAGTAATTTTTTAAAAACTTGTTTTGTTTCAATTTAGTTGTAAAAAAGATAAAATTTCTTTCAAACAGAGCAATATATTTTAATTTAAATTATGGGAGTTTTTTTGTGGCTTAAGCAAAGAAACTAAAACATTCAAAAGAATAAATATTTAATTATCTTAACAAAAAAAATCGAGAACACAAGTATTTTAAAAATATAAAATTTTAAAATTTCAGTGAAAAATATCAAAATTACAAATTAGTATTATTGAAGTGAGCTATGTACAAAAAATATTCCATAATATGTAGAATTTTAGTTTATTAATGAAGAAATCATTTCGTTGCAACACATGATGTGCCTTTTTACACGTTTACTTTATATTTATATTTGTCCCAATTTTCAACAAAGAAATTTGAGATGCTTGAATGATTATTTAGAACTGCAAGAATCTGTTATTCAAAACAGAAACTTACCATAGCCACCTCCAGCACCATATCCTCCCCCTCCTCTTTGTTCATATCCACCAGATTGGCCACCAAATCCTCCTCCACCTGCTGCACTTGTGTATCCACTGCCGTAATTTTGGGCTCCTGAATTTTGTCCGTAAGATGAATAAGAATCGGGACCATAACCAGAAGGCTGGCCTCCATATGAACCTCGATCGCTAGTTTGATAGCCACCACCGTAACTTGAATTGTCAAACTGTCCTTGTCCACTGCCGTAACTTGAATAACCCCCACCTTGTTGACCACCATAACCTTGTCCATAAGATTGAGAAGAACCACCATATCCTCCATTACCGCCACTTTGATACGATTGAACTCTACTAAAATATTAAATAAAAATAAATACTGGCACAACAAGAGTGTAATTCTTACTCTGACTGTGCAAATCCATTGGAACCATTATCGAATCGAGGTCTCTTTGGACCACCTGGTCCTCCTGGACCACCAGGCCTTTTATCACCTTGACCAAATCTTTGACCAAACCCACCACGGGGTCCACCACGAGGCGCTCCACGAGGAGCACCTCCGCTAGGTCTACCACCGGCACCTGGTCGACCACGTCCACCTCTTCCACCGGGGGGTCCTCCCGGTCTGCTCCCTCGGAAACCTCCACCACGACCGCCTCTAGGTACAAATCCTCCCGAGGTTGGTGCTTCTTGTGAAACTTCCCCATCTACTACACCGCCATCACCACCTGGACCACCAACGGGTGGATTTCCTCCTATAAAGTAATACTTTTTACTTAACCTGTTTGCATAAATTATCAAATCAAATAACATTTATTAATTTAGTACAAGGCACGAGGACACCTTGCAGTTCCCGAATTACATATGTTATAGATAATAGTTCTAAATTTAATTAGGTATATGAAAGATTTAGGGAGTTGGAAATTGAGTAAGTGCAGGATAAAAGTTTCAAAAACCTGCTTTGGTTGACCAAATTAGAAATGTGTGTGTCATATGTTAGCAACGCACGACTGCAGTCTGTTCATGAATTGGCAGAGCAACCCCAAGGGATGCATTACCATGTCGCACGAGAGCGATCGCTCTTGCTGCAACATAAACTAGCCACGTCCCGACTAATTGGGCCGAGTTAAAAATAAAATAAAAGAAAACTATCAGTGTGACGCCAGGCTTACAACATTTGAAGAATATTGTAATTTCGGTGCGACGTTGACTTTAACCTTCATTAAACATAGGTGAGTTACAGAAAACTTCCAATGGTGGTAAGTGAGTTGCATAAAGTAAGTTACTATTATTAAAATTCAATAAACAAGTATCCAGCAACAATTAAAATATAAGTTAGAAAATTAATAAAGTCCATGTTCTGTTTGAGCAACAAGATGCTGGCGGTAGTTTTATTGGGAAACTGCAAGGGTCAAGGGAATGAGAATGCACGTTTACATTTTTGTAACAAACTTGAAAAACAACAAAAGACTATTAGCGCTAAATAAAATAACATTAATACTCTCTTTCCACTTTGTTCAAGTACCATCAGATACATGCAGACGAAAGTAAAATACTTCTTGCTCGTGATTTCTTCGTAAATACTTGGTGTATCATTAAAACTTTTATGGCTTTTCAAATATTTAAATTATTGAATATTAAAATTACCTAAGGAAAATCTGCCAGGACCACCACCGCCTCCTCGTGGAGCACCTCTGGGAGCACCCCGAGGGCCACCTCGAAAACCACCACGACCACCTCGCATAAATCCTCCACCACCACGGCCAGGAGGACCACCGGGACCACCCATGCCACCTCTAAAGCAAAAAAGATTTAATATCAAAATATAATATTGTTAAACTTCACTTTACCGTCCTCTTATAAAGCCACCACGACCTCTCGGTCCACCACGGCCTGGAGGACCACCGCCTCTTGGGGGGAATGGACCACCGCGACCCCTAGGTTTCTGCACAGCGGGGGCAGCAGCAGGAATGGGATTTTCAGCTTCGTCACCCATATTTATCTAAAGAAAAAACACCCGATCAAATAGACAAACACAAAATTTTTACCGGCACCGACGCGCCAACCAAAGATACAAAATGCCCGATAGTAAATTCGCTGCAAATTTGATAACTTTACGATTAAATAAATGCCAAGATAACTTACCTTTATAAATTTATATGAAGTTTCGAATTATGGAAGAAAAAACCACACTATTCTAAACTCACGTTTATACAATTAGATAATGGCGTCAGTACGGAGCGTCACCCAGCCACCTTGATTGGTCGATGTAGTTAGTTACTGCTGTTTTACCCGGCTTTTTTTTGGTTGGTAATAGTATGAATTTTTAATGTTTTGTTAAGTAATTTGAATTTAAAAAGTTTATTTTGGAATTTAAACAATTATTTCGCTAATAAATAAATAATAATAAAATTCAAAATTCACAATGAATCCAAGTGAATATTTTAATGTCCGCCTCCCCTACCTACGATATCTATGATTGTTTGTACGTACATCACCTGTGCATACTAAAATAAATTGTTTGTTTGTATTATACCGGGTTACCCAAAATAGCCTGCCTGTTTATAATTGTGATATCTTAAACTTTTTTTCGATGATAATAGTAATGTACATAAACCAATCAAAGCTGGGTCAGTCATTTACAATAGTTTGTCAGCTGATTTATGAACTTGTAAATTCAAAAATTCCGACATACAAGTAATTAACAAAATAGAAAGTTTCAAATACAACAGGATATGATTCATCGGTGCGACTAATAGATAAGTTAGTTGCGATAATACTTAGTTATTGAATTATCAATAATCCGTAACAGTAGAATTTCGATTTAAATTACTGCAGAAATTTGTTTAAAAGCGAATATTCAATTAAACAGTCAATAACTTAAAAATTTACGAACTGAAAATTAAAAAATTTAAAATAATTTGGTTCTCCCTAGAACCAAAGTTGAGATTCGCGCTCGAAAACCTCTCTTTTCATGTCGTATGAGTTTTTTTTATAATTTATTTGTTTGATTAACAAAATTAACAAAATATGAAACTATCAAATATTTCATAGATGTATTTTAAAACAACTGATTTCAGGGGGGGGGGGGGGGGAACTTGAATCCGGTGATGAATATTCAAATATCGGTTTGACAAATATTCGACAAATATTATCGTCCTGTATATTTTTTAATAAAAAATTTTTCACATCAATTCAAAATTAAAATTTATTGTAAATATTTCATCGTAATAACAGTAGAAATTGAATTATTAGGAAGAAGAATTACAAGAAGAAAATAATTTAGGTCATAAATTCTAAGATATTTTAATAAATTAATAAATTACTTAAGTTATATGACAATAATAACAATTATTCTATGATTGCTGCACTAAAATCGCGCGGTCGAAGCGGCAGGTGGCTTCCCATCAACCAGGCGATCTTCGTTTTATGTGCAACATTCTAATTTCATTAAAGTTGCAAATTTTGATTGTAGTATTGAACGTAGGTGAGCAAATCTTGGTTATCTTCACAGACAAAGGGTTTGCGATGATGGCAAGCAACGTCGTGCCAGTTCACTCCATCTTGGTAAAAATTATTTAAAATCGCCAAGCAATTTTCAGTTGCACCCCCTTGTTGCGCTTCGCGATTGTCGGGTTGAGGTTTTCCTATTCCGCCAGTTTCGGACCAATCGTTTTGATTTCTCTGAGTCGTCGGAGCTAATTTTTGCAATACCGCTGTCCAAAACCATCCGTTAACTGAAAGAGGCTGCAAGTCGGATCTTTCGCAGCCTTTGAAATCGCAAATGCGTCCCGAAGTCCAAATGTATTTGACCTGAAAAATATTTAACTAAAAAACATTTTTAAAACGGTGAAGGGGGGGGGGGCAACAATCGTTGTGACGTTGAAACAAAATTCAAAATCTAAAAATTATTTTTTTTTTAATATTTACGCGTTCTTGTAAAAGTTTATTCTTGATCCATTCATTTTCGGCGCTTGTCTCTAACGAAATAAGATCCATACATCGCTTCCTGCAATAATTTCTCGCTCCTAGCCAATCTTCTTCTACTCCCGCTAGCGAAGGCTCTCTCCAACTGAATAAATATCCTTTGCCTAAAAAATAAAATAAAACGAGACGGACTACGAGGTCTCCGAGTGCTCACCATCAAATGTTTTCTCGTGAATAACTCTTTTGGCACAAAGTTCGGGAACTGGCGTTTCCAATAATCTAGGAAACTGAGCGGAAACAGTGCACGCGAGTATCGCAAAAACGACTAAAAATTTCATTTTTGAATTTTACTAAAAAAAAGAGAACTCGTGAGCTTCACCAAGTCCAGCACAAAATAAAACTACAACTAAAGGAAGCTAAGCCTTTCCTCTATTTTATAGAAATTGCACCGCAGTTAGTAGGTTAAGCAAAATAAAAAGACAAACATAATAATTGAAGACAGTATCTTACCTTGACCTCCGATTACCTTCTACTTATTAGAATTCCACTAGTGAAAGTGGTGTTTAATTTTGCTTTACGCATTAACAATTGTAAACAACCCAAAGGGCTTCGGTCGTGTTTGTCGTACTGATTCATGTGGGTTCGCTTTCACTCATTATCTATTCTTCAAATTTACGACATTATTGACTTTTATGCACATACATTTTCCAACTTTCTTTCAACTTAAAAGGAAAGTGCTAACGTAAACAAATGTATATATTTCAAAAATCGCGATAGAACCCTGAAGATGGCCTTCGAAAATTAAAAACATACATAATTGGGATCTAAAATAAACACACCTTCGACCTAACCACGTTAAAAAAATTATGTCAAGAATAAAATAATATTCCCTCTTAATTGTTGCTGATTAAAAAAATATATAATAATTATATTTTTCATATTTTTTTACAAAATAATATAATTATATCAATATTATATAATTAGACAAGGAAATATGCAAAGAAGTATACATTGGCCATACAATCAAAAATTTTAAAAATTATATTTGGATATAAAAAAGCGCACTTTTAATAGTAATTTTTTTAATATAAACCAAAACAAACAATAAATAGTAATAATAAACAAAGTGAAAAAAACAAATTTTTACTTGAAAACAAAAACTCTCCCCCCCCCCACTCTTAAAGCCTTGGGTAATAAATACATACTTCCTTATTCCTTATAAAATCTGTTACTCTCTGAGCAAAATTATATAATGATTAATGATAGTTTGCATTTTCAGTCTAATCTGTGCAATTTGGAAGGTGGAACTCAGATTACCGCAGTTTTACCTGTGTTTTTTTTTTTTTTCATCAAATGAACATAAAGTTTAGTAAAGCACAAATAAACCCATAATTCAACATAACTAAAATTTAAGGAAATCAAAAGAGTTTGTATAAATTACCAGCCGAAGCTGGTATTTGGAGACCGCTGATTTTGTTCTCAAATTCAACATTGTTGTGCAATTATAACCTCAAATATGGTTAAATGACTGATGAGATGACATGACCAATTTTTGTTGATTTTTTTGTTCAAATAAGCTATAAAATGACGAGTCTAGTGATGTGTAGAAGTATTTTTAGAATTGCAGATAGAAGATTTTGTAATTTTGACTCGAAGCCGAAAAGATTCTCAACTTGAAATTTTTGATTTTTAGTTTGCGGACCTGGATTATTCCAAAACAAGTTTCATCCGGTTCTAGCAAGTCCAACTCTGAATGCCTACGATTGGAAACGACCGAAGACTACAGAAACTCCAGAAAATGTAACAAAGTTAACTCGAAGAGAAAAGTTGAAACGTGCAGTTGCAGAGTACGGAAGCACCGTTATAGTTTTTCACATTGGGATATCGCTAATTTCTCTGGGTGGATTTTATCTTTTGGTTTCCAGGTTCGTTAACTTTTGCTGTTAGTAAACAAGTCGTGACTGTTTTTAAATTTTAGTGGTATCGATATGAGTAAACTTCTGGTTCCTATTGGACTCGAAGGAACCATCGTAGCTAATGCTAGTACATTTGTGACTGCTTACGCAATTCACAAAGTTTTCGCTCCCGTCCGTATCAGCATTACTCTAGCATCTACCCCTTTCCTTGTTCGGTATTTTAGACGAATTGGGCTTTTGAAGAAAAATTGAAAATGCAAGTAAACTGTAATTTATGTCTTAAAAATGGTTCCTCGGTATAAAAGAAATGTAATTGTTATAAAATATATTTTTCAAGTCAAACATAACAAAAAATTAAACGGTAACTAACAATTCACAGGAATGTGCATCTTGCTTACTTGCTAAAATAATATCCCACATGTTTAAAATAAATATCAAACCGGATACTTCAACTTGAATTATTACAAAAATAATCGTGCTAGAGCATTATTCTTGTTACTTAAATCTGTAGGCAACGTTCCCTTTAACCAACTTGAACAACAATCGGTCAATTGTACCGATGTCATTTTAAAATACTTTAAAGGGATTGTAAGTACGCTTGTTTACAAAAAATTAGTTGGACAGCTTTAATACTTATTATAAGTTTTAATACTCAATTATTGTCACAAAAGAAACGAAGAAAATTTAATAAGTCTTATTTATATCGGCGTGATTTTTTAACCAATCGTAAACACCGATGATAATAAAAATGAATGCAATTCCCATGTGGTAAATCCCATATGCTAAAAATTGGTTTCGAGCCGATAGCGCCCAACCGAGATCACCCGTAACCAAACAAAGCGTGGCTAAAGTCTGTAAAGTTAAAGCTAACAGTGTATTAAAACCAAAAACTAACCCGTAGCTATCCTCGACTATGTATTTAGCCACTTCAGAAGTGGCTATCGTTATTACAAAATGATAGAGTCCACCATAAGCAATATAACACGCATAACACACTAAAATATAGGGGGTTTGAGAGCTTATGATTAAGAGAGCGCCACTTAAAATTGAACACAATGATAGAACTAATTCGCCTCGTTGTTTCCAGTCACTTTTCAAACAACTAATAGACAATGCTCCGAAACAACCCACCAATGTTAAAATAGCTTCGACGGCTCCATTATACAACGATTGGGAAGGATCATGGTTTACCACAGACCATAGACGCTGGGCGTACGTTTGCACTTGTAAAAATCCGCAAGTTGCAAGTGCCCACCAAACGGACCACTTGGTTACGTAACGTTTAGAAAAAGACGCAATGAAATGGTCCTTCATAAGAACAAAAGCGCTAAAGCACCTTTTATCCGACGATGATTCTCGATGAAAGTAGATACTCCTTTCTGCCCAAGGCAAAAACAGACTCCATATGGTTGCCGCAATCATAGCTACAAAAAGAAATGATTTCAGTATTTTGTTATTGCGATTTAAAAATGGGTACTTACCAGAAAAAGTAATGTAGTTTAAACCCTTATAATCCAGTAAATAAAATTCAATTAAAACTTGTCCCAGAACCCCCGAAACACAACGGCCTGCTAAAATTGCTGCCCTGGTGTGAGCTGTCACTTGTGCATAATACTCTTTAGGAACTTTGGCATAAATGTAAGTATAGTAAGCGACTTCGGCCGCCATAAATGTACCATAAAATACCTATATAGAAAAAATTTTTTTAAAAATAATTTGGATCGAGGATTAGAAGGCTGTTACAATGTTACAAGACAATTTTTTTTTTCTAATGCAAATTTGATATTTATGTGATGGTATTCAAACAATTTTTATAGAGCAAGACTGAACAAGAATAACTATGGGTGATGAGATGACAGTTCCATTTTGATAATTTGTGCGTATAATGTCACGTTGAAAGTGTTGCAGTGAACCAATAGGTAACATGCACGAGCGATCTTTTTGCAAGAAAGACGAATCCCGAGGGGAAAATTCTCCTTAGTGAGAAGAACGAATGCTTCTGTATGCTTACCTAAACTGTATAAACAAGAAACAAATTATAGGTATGTGAATATAAGCGAACATCTCAACCACCCGACTTGAAGGGTGCAAAGGCTACAAATGGTGTTTTCAAAAATGAAAAACATTGTTTATGCTGCCAGTTTATTGAAATGTGCAATGTAGGAATTTAAATTATAGAATTTTTCAAGCAAATGTTGAAGATCTTTTTTCTTCTGCAATTTATATTATAATGTATTTGCTATTTATTTAAAATTTGTCTGGAAACACACGGAAATATGAGATTTGTTTTACATTCCAAATGATTAAATTGAATGTTATCCCTTGGCATATCATCTCACAGTTTGACCTTTAATTTAAATCGGTCAAATAAAGATTTCATTGACGCACCAGTATAATTATTTTGACCTCTTAATTTTTCAAATTGTCCTTTTAATTTTATCTTGTAAACAAATATTGCGATAAAAACGTTCGCCCCACAAATTTTGTTGAAACAAGGCAGGATATCAAGTCTGATTCTTTCTGTCTATCCGTATATCAGCTTATAATGTTTGGTTTAAAACCTAAGATGCTTTTAGGAAATGTTGCTTTTTATGAGTGACAGTGAGTGAAAAACTCCAACGAGGCAGAGGGTAACGTCAGATGGTGTTCTCGAAACGGTCACCCATCGAAATGCAAACCTTGACTTTCTACAACCAAAACTACACTGATGAATGTATTATTGGTTTAAGGCGCTAATAATAATCAATGGTAGTCCCTTTTGCGGAAGTAATGTGCGAAAAAAAAAACCTGTGTGGTTTGATTATTAGTTTCCTCAGGAAGCGGCATCAAAATTAACTTGAGGTCGGTGACAAATGCACTTAAAATATCCTCAAGTTATTAGGACACGTTTTCCAAATAGAAATTATTTTAAAATTTCAACTGCCCATATATTATTTGCTTCCCTCTTAAACCCATTAAAGCCCAATCGACAGATTTTTTTTTTTTTTACTTTTTTTCCATTGTTAGGCTATAATCAATAATAGGAAAAATAATTTAAAAAATCCCGGGTCACCGAGGTCCTTACAATCGGCATGCATCTTAAGCTGCTCATGGGCACTTGTGACACTGAGTCAGGCTAATTGATAATTAACTAATTTTAATTGAAATTTATTTATTTTCGTTTATAAACAATTATGTACATCTAAGCCGTATGGGTTTACCAAAATTTCTAAAATTTTGCCCATCTGGGGGTGGTTTACCATTCCCAGAATTTTAATTACTTTTGTCAATCCCGACACTTACAAATTCTTTTCGTTGAAATTTAGAACCATTTTTGAATAAAAGGTTGTAAAGTTGCTCAATCCTTTATATTCGGTATCCTAATCTTAAGCCTGGTGGTACTTGCCATCTTACCCTCTGTAGACATGTCTCGACAGATGTTTCGTAAATATTGTGTAAAGATAAGAATTTATGGTTTTGAGTGTTAACACGTAATAATTAGGAAAAAGTGTGAACTTTTACTTATTACAAAATAAAAGAAAATTTTACCTTAAAAACTAAAGGAATTTACAATAGAAAAATAATTTATATAGGTAAATGTATGTATTTTTAAATACATTTTTGAGTGCATAAACTAGACGTAATACAAAAGCGTTCTATGAACGAAAAAATTGAAAATTGTAGCAAAACGGATTTAGAATTACCTCTTGATTTATTGAAGTTCGTCGATAGACCGGCACATTTGCAAAATGAAGTAGAGAAAGGGTTGCTAGAACCCCATCTAAGCATAATAAAGTAAATATTTTGTATTTATTATATAAAGGAATGTCTATTCTTTCCAAATCAAGTACAAAATTGGAAAAAAGTACATTAGTTTATTTTTGGCACAATATCAAAATTTGATGCATGAATGCGTGGTCGCTAATGGGTTAATAACTTGGAAACAATTTCTGTTCTGTCTAATGTGCGTTAAACAAACAGAAATTGAAAAAAATTTGATTTTCCATTCTGTACAACCTAAACTGATTTTTTTTAATTGGTCAAGTTTGTGCATGATTTCCCCCTCATTAATGCATAAAATGGGATAAAGAGAAAATTTTTAGTTCTCGACACTTGAGTTCTCTTACCTGGATAATTTGCAATTCCAGCAGTGTTTTGGACCATAGCAACATACTCCATACTATAATCCCGGATATCCCCAATAAAATAATTAATGGCTTGTAACGACATAAATCTGTGATAAAAAACACCACCACTAGCAAAACTAAGTACGCATAAGTACCAATGGGAAAGACTTGCTGAGCGACTACTTCTTCGGTGTTGTTGAACCAAGGACCGACAAGATATTGGTACACAAATGGCTCGGACGGTCGAATTTCTTTGAAAAATCCAAAGACGCACAATAAAATCGATATCCTTAACCAGTCCTTCATTGTTGCAACAGTTTCTACTAATTAGCACCTAAATTATTAACCAACCTCGATTTTACCTTGACACTTGACCGTAACCATTACAGTACTTAAATGTAATCTGGAGTTTAAACCGTCACATTATAGGAATCGCGTTCTCTTTCTATGTTATCAATTACGGTAGTTGTAGATACATTAAATTGAAGGTTGGAGACATAATTATACAACAGTATGACCTAGGTATTTGTTTGTAATACAAATAATAACAATCGAATGTTTTTTATTAACGCACGTTCCTTCGCATCGCGAGACGAATTCGAAATAATCATTACATCATCGCATTGTGGAGTCGAACGTAACCTACAATTCTTCACTTGTTTGAACATCAAATTGTTATGTTTTTGTGAGATTTCAAATTAATTGATGCTAATTTATATAAACCAAATTGATACAAAGCGTGACACTAAAAATGTACACTTTCGAACACACTTGTTGCATTGCAACTGACGAATCATAATGATTTACATTTTTTGTCTAAAAAAATGCAGATGCAGTTTTTTTTATTTGGCTCCTATTGACTCGTGCGCAGCAGATATAACCTATGACTAGCAAGTTTATTGATGATACTGTAAATAAATAATTCTAATAAAAATACCAGAGCTTATTCAAAATTTGGTTACATGACTGAACACCTTCTTCGTTTTTTACATAATAGTAGTATATTATTATCCTTGTCCTTGTATCACTCTCCTGGAAAACAAAGCGGAAAGCTCGGTTTACAATTTACGTCTGCTTGCCGCAATTTTGATTGGTCCAACACGAAACAAAAACTAAATTAGCCCACTCAGATGCGGTGTATGCCTTCATCTCGTTTTTTATCATATTTTTAAAACAAAATCAAAATGTTTGTAACTTTAGCGAAAATATTATGTTAAATTTATTATTACAAAGTGGATGGATACGTGGTATAAATAACTCGATATTAACCGCATTAGGAGCAATATTTTTTATCTATTAGATAAGCAAATCAAGTAGATAATCGAATTTTTATTTTGTTACCGTGAATTTGATTTGTCTGTTTGGTTACTTTGTTAATTTGTCCAATCCTCTGATCGTATAAATATTTTTCAACACAGTGTATATAAAAATTATACAGATCCTTGCAAACGTCAAACATAACCTCAGATAACCTAAAATTTACTTTTCTTTGAAATCGTTTTAAATTAAAATGCCACCCAAGAAAGCAGCCTCGGGTTCAAAATCTGGAAAAGCAAGTAAAAGCGAAGACACCGACAAAGGTTAGCACAATTTTGAGGCATTTAAAATTTTTAATATTTTAATTTTCTTACAAATTTTTAGGTGCTGGCAAAGAAAAGAAAGGCGGAACTGCAGTTAAAGTGCGCCATATTTTGTGTGAAAAGCAAGGAAAGTGCCTCGAAGCTTTAGAAAAATTAAAGGCCGGACAAAAGTTTCCCGAAGTTGCCGCAGCATATAGCGAAGACAAAGCACGACAAGGAGGTGATTTAGGTTGGATGACCAGGGGTTCGATGGTGGGCCCGTTTCAAGATGCAGCATTTGCTTTGGCAATTTCAAATGTAAATAATCCCATTTATACGGATCCTCCCGTCAAAACTAAATTTGGTTATCACATTATTATGGTTGAAGGTAAAAAATAAACCTATAATTCTCCGACTGTTTTGTAAACTATGTTATAATAATAAATGTTATTTTGTACAATTGGGATATATCTGTATATACAAGGTGCTTCAAAGCAAATAGTAACACCCAACCTCTAAATATCACAATATCTTTGGATTATTAACAAAATTATTTATTTTATTTAAACAATTTGCACTTATATTGCAAAGCAGCAAATTTTTTTATGGTGTTAATGATTTTTTAAATCTTCATAAAATTGAATCATGTTCTTAGCGGCCGGAAATTCATTTTTTATTACGATTTGCTCAGGTTCCGGTGCATCTAAAAAAAGTTGGAAAGGTCAATAATCAAAATCGGTGCATACCAAATACATACCCAAACGAATTTCAATTTTTTCTGTTTGCGTTTCTTGCAATTCTTTTCGAACTTGACTAGGGATACTGCGAGCTGTCAGACTGTAAATTTGATCTGATTTATCGTTGCGCAAATCCTGAAATTGTGATTTGTGAATTACTTAATTATGTGCAAAATAAGTAAAACTGTCAAGTTTATGAATGATTACTGCATATGATTTTTGCCTCCGGTTTTTTAAGCAATCAAATAATACGTCTGGTTTTAAAGTTAGAAACTGAATTGGAAATAAATTAACCACAAATATGTGGTTTGGATTCTACGTTAAGAGACCTTTCGACATTGACGTTTTGGGGGGCGGGCTATAAAAACTGAAAACTATGTTCCGTCCAGATTTCTTTACTTACTTGTTTACTGTTGAATTTTAATTTTAAGTCGTAGATCGCAGTGTTTGTAACTTTTGGATTTTCTTTGTACATGACGGAGTCGTTTAAAGTGGGAGATGATTTTGAAAATTTTCCTAAGCGGCTTTTAACCAGCTGCTGATCTTTTAGCAGTTTTATTTCTGGATCCATTTCGAGGTTTTTTGTTAAAGATTCCGTAGAATTGTGGTTTTCGTCAAACACCAAGTCCAATTTGTTACTTTTGACTTCGGTTTTTATTCCCAGTGGATTTTTCGATCCGATGATGACTTCCTGAGTGCTTTCTGGAAGCTTTTCGTAAACTTTCCCACTGTTGAGGTTGTAAACTCTTTCGATACTCTTATCTGAATCGCTGGATAGTTCCATAATTGATTTAAACGAAGAGGATGTATCGATCGAAGAATCTTCTTCCATCGGTGAAGAGTTTACATAAATCGGTACAGCTTTGTATACGGGGTCGTTTACCTAAGGGAAAATAAGTTGTTTTAATAAATATTTGCTAAAGAAGGAGCTACGAAAGCACAGTATTGTTAGTATTGCTTCTAGTATTTTATGAAATTAGTTACAAGTCACCAAAAAAATTGGAACTTACCTTGTTCGATTTAAATTTCTCTTGTGTTTTTAAAATAAAGACTTTCTTTTTTTTTCTAATTTTAATAACAGCAATTTTAACAATACTGGCTTAAATAAAAAATTTACAATTTTTAAAATAATACAGAAAACGTTGAGGCTGTTTAAAATCCTCTTGCATAACCAACTCGTGGGTTTATTCCACTTTATGACCTCCTCAAGTCGAGAGATTTTTCCCTTGAAACTTTTTTACATTGTAGTTTTATGAATTAAAAATTTAGTTCTTTTTAATTTTAAAGCTAAAATTCCATTTTTTTGAAAGGATGGCACTAGATTTTCACTACATTTGGCTACTATATAATTTTTTGCAAAGGAAATTATAATTTTTGTGTCAGCATAGGTTGAAGTTTACACATAAAAGTAAAACCCGAATATTAAAATATTGCATATTTGTGTTTTTTAGCTTTTACAATCGATGCATGTAAACTTGTGTATGTTTTAATCGTATAGAAAAGTAAGAGAGATTTTAGAATAGACAAAGGTTACCGAATGTACCTACGAAGAATCTTAACTCATCGGACTCATTTTGTGACATCTACAATTCTATTTTATTTACTCGTGGTTCTACTGACTTATAAATACATACTTGACAAATTTTTCTATAGAAACAAATATTTACAGAATGTTATATTCGTCGGGAAAATTTAGCAACGGATTTTTCACAAAATTAATGGAGGAATCGTTTTTTGTTTTAAATAATCGTCTATTAATGTTGGCTCGAACATAGTCACTTTCTAATTCTGCAAGAGAATCGCCTGGACTTACCACATTTACTTTAAAATCGTTTTTCAATTTACTTCTCGTGCCTGCCGCATTTGCCGCTGCTTTCACGTAGTAATCCCTACCATATCTGTAATAAGTTTTCACAAATTAGTGAAATCTTAGTAGTCGAACCACAATTTGTTTACCTAACGATAGGATTGCTTAATCTTTCTTTTAGATTTTCTGCACTGTAAGGATTATTTTTCATTTCGACTGCGTTGTTCCATTTCTGTTTTTCTCTTTCACTGTAACCTCCTGAAGAAAGGATATTAAAATGCAATTTTTCAGCTTCGCAGTTTGCTTACCTTTGAATTGTTCCGAAACAAAATTTCTTTTTTCTTCAACCTTCTCCGGTTGCTTTTCAATTTTTGGCAATTCTTCTTCTGCGGAAGTGCTAAAAGATTTTATTTAGGCGACTTACTCATCAAAATAAGATCAGTTTTAGACTTACCTTTCAATTGGAGAAGGACTTTTCATGATCGTTTTAGGTAAAGTTGCATACTTTTCCGTATATTCTGAATCTTGTTCCATTCCACTTTCGATGGAACTCAACATTTCTTCTTCTAATTTAAATTTTATTTTATTATCTAAACAAATGGATTACATTAATTATTATACTAACCTTCCATTTTGGCCATATCTACATCTTCATTTGCTTCATTTAAAAGCGGAATTTCTACTTTCTTTTTAAAATTCTCGAAACTCGATACCGATTCCGTATCTTCCACGTCGGAACCCGCATCCGACAAATCTGTAGTGTCTTCCGCTTCCCTATCGCCTATCAACACTTTCGCTTCACTCGTAGGATTGGGAACCAACATTGGGACCGGAATCGGTGAAGATGTCCTGTTCAATTTTAATTTATTCTCTTGCATTAACCAATTATTTTTCCAAGTTTCGTTAGTCGCCTCCAAAATTAGGCTTGGAGATTTTACCTTGCCTTTGCTATCGTCCACCTTTCGAAATATATTAGGTAATTTAGAATCTAATTTTAGTGACTAAAATTTAGCTTACCGTTAAGGAAGCGGAATCGACGTATTTGGACGACACTCCACTCGAATCGTCACTTCGCATCCACTCTTCTAAACTGGAAGCGGAAGTGCTGTCAATGTCCGTATTTTTCCATTTGGTGTCCAAAGTTTCTCCGCCAAAAAAGTACTCTTTGTTGTCTTCGGATTTATTCTTTTTGAGCGTTGCCAATTCTTCTTGGTAACTTAGGACGACCTTGCATCGACAGAAAACAAAAATTAACAATACAATTTTTTTATCGTCTGATTTAATATTTAATCGGCTGTTATCATGTTTGGGCGTGGAAACAATCTAAGGAATTTGTGCGAATAATACAACTTAATTTGTTATTTTTGTTTTAATTTTGAAATTTACGCATAATAATTTATTACAACTTAATAATTCTGAGCCTTCAATTGTTCGATATAAAATGTGGGTAGCGTTTGGAGACAACTCTGTAAGGAGAAGACCATTTTTGTGTAGTAGATATTGGTGATCAGAGAAAAAAAATGGGATAGAAAATTACCTTATTGATTATGGCGGTCGCTAGAAGATTTTCGTACGATTTATCTTCTGATGATGTCGGAAAATCTTGCACTTTTTTGAGTTTGGGCAAACCTATAGCGTCCTGAACAATTTTTTGGATCAATTGCTTGAAGTTCGAATGAGCCGAGCACGGAGATTGGCCTATTATGGGAAGATCTGCAAAATGAAATCGTGGGTAAAACATTTGCGTAGCGTAAAATTTGGAAAAATGATAATTCTTACCCAATATGACTTCTACGAAATAGGAAAATGCATAGAAAACCGTGGAAAATATTACCCAAGACCAAGCTAGCACAGTACTTGTAAGAAATGACATTTTTATCAAGATGCGTTAAAAAATTCTCGAGGAGCTTCTATTTTTCTGCCGAAGAAATTACTGATTGTAATAAGCTATTGTTATCTGAGTTTTATCGCAACTTGAAATTTACGATAAAACAATTAAAATTCTTTCGAATAAGTATTTTATTGACTAACTTGGCCTTTCGTTACGCAACTGTCTCTATACTATCAAAATTTTTAGTATTTTTAGGTTTTATAACGATACAACTTAGATCGTTATCGTTATCGGTCTACTCTATTTTAAACTACCGAACGACTAAAATATTGGATTATCGAGTACCGGTATTTATTAATTTCAAGGTTTTGTTAATTAATATTTAAAAAAAAAGTGAGAAGTAACGAATTTAGACAAAGTTTTATAGGCCAGTTAAATTTTTATAACGCAAACTTGTAACAACGAATCTACGTTTATTTCCGCTGATATTATAATATACTAAATATTATTTTTTAGTTTGTTGCAATTAGTTAATGGTCTGTAGATGATAAACATGGGTTAAAGTACGTTGTTTATACCTGCTACCTGCTGGTCAAGGTTTTTTGTTAGATAAGTCGGTGAATATTAATTATTATTTCTACTTGGAATGCGTAGAGAAGGGAAATACTTATTTAATTATGCAGTAATACAATAAAATTTTTAATTGCGGTTCTAAATTTTACAGGTCTACGTCGTAAATACTAGAAAACTAAATATTTACCGAAGTTTATTGATGTTCGTGTCTTACGCAATTTTGAGAATTTTTTGAAAATCAGACTAACAAGGGGACTCCCCGTTCAGCATTTTTTATATTTTTCGAGATCGTATTTATATTTTGTTTATAAAAGTTTTAAAAAGGTATTTACATATTATTTTAATCGAGGATTAAGTGGTTGACCCACAAAGAAATAAATAGCTAAATACAAATTAAAAAGAATATAGCAGGTTGGAAGTGAAATCCGGGTGCTAACAGTGTTAATAAATTTAAATTCTGAAAACTGACAACCAAAACATTCTGTTACATATCATCTGTTTACTTTCTTAAGCTTATTTTGAAATTAAAAAGCATTATTTCCGAATTTTAATTCATAAAGAGGGGGGGGGGGTCCGAGATACAGAGTATTTCAGAGTATACCTTATTTATTAATATTTTTTAAATTGTTTACATTATTCGGCATTATTCTAAGAACATTCTGCTAAATTTTGATAAAAAAAATATTGGAAAATAAGTGAGTGGTAGTGGTGGAAACCGAGGTTCCTTACGGTAGTCAGGATATCTCATGACTGTTTCATCTGAAATTAAAAAACCAAAAAGATTTATTTAGTACATAAATTTATCTTGGTTTTGAACGAAGGAATTAACAAAATATTTATTTTTGAATTTTTGGTAAAGGTGCAATCAAAAAACTCTGAATTTTGCTAAATATTTGTTTTGTTTTAATTAAAAAATAAGTTGTGATTGAAAAAACCAAAATTCTCCGTTCACAACCAAGATAAACTTATGTACTACATAAATCTTTTTGGATTTTTAATTTCAGATGAAGCTATCATGAGTTATCCTGACTAGGTTTTCACCACTACCTCTCGCTTATTTTTCAGTATTTTTTTATAAAAATTTAGCAAAATGTTCTTAGAATAATGCTTAATAATGTAAACAATTTAAAAAATATTAATAAATTTAGGTATATTCTGAAAAAAAATCACAAAAATATGCTGTGTTATTTTGTATCTCAGACTCTTTTCCACCCTTAATGTCACCGATGGGTGTGCAACTGTAGGGGCCCCTTGTTAGCAGGATTCAAAATTTAAAAATCAAGGTTGATAATTCATTTTATCATCAACCTACATGTTTTTAAAATTTAGATTAGATATTATAATGATGCCTCTCTCTTTACCGAAGGCATGGGCTGATTTTTATTATCAAATATTTTCTACAACAAGAAAATGTTTACTTTAAGTATAGGAATTTTATTACAAAACTACGATGAACGGAAAACAGTTTTCTGTCTAAATTTCAAATCATTTGAGCCAAAATTTGCCGAGATATCCTGTCACCGAATTACGAAAATGTAGTTTCAAGATAAATGCGTAGTATATTTTGCAATTTCAAGAAAACTTCTGTAACTTTCTTAATATTGCGAATTTTTATATAATATTTTAGGGACTTATTGTTAACACTTCAAGCATCTAGAAAATGCAAAAAAAATCAAAATTTTTAAATCACCACTGTGGCGTCCTCTAATAACTGTTTTAAACTAGTTTATGTCTTTTGCGCATTATCTTAACAAAATAAATCGACTATAAATGGGGGTGCAAGAATATATTTTAAAGTTCAACATTTTTTGTGACAATCCTTAATATATAAAATCCCAGCTTCAATTAAAGCTGCTAAAAAAGAGATCCACCGTTTATCTTCCCGTCTGCGGACGGGCTTTCCACCTAGTTTATTATAAAAACAACGATATAACGGAGGACTAGAACAGGAGTGAATCGAGCCCATACAAAATCACACTAACAAAATATCTCAAAGTGAACTTAATTCACTCCTGTTCTGACCACCTCATATTGCATTCGATCGGCATTTATTTAAACTTTGGATAACTAACAATTGGTAATCTTCGGACACAGTGTCTCTAGAATAAAACAAAAGATAACTATACCAGCGCACTTATTATTTATTTACAGCCAATTAGGGAATAATTATAACCTATACAATATTATTTTACTATTAATTGATTTAATAATTTATCAATTATTATTTGTTTATTTCTTCGACTTCTACGACTAATAAAATATCGTTACTTTCTCGGGGTATGTACAATATTCAGATTTCACCCCCCGTCTTCAAAATTGCACCTTGAGAATGAATATTACTTTTTTGTAATTTATTCAAAAAAGAAGGGAAGATGTCTTGAAACAAGGCTAATGATGAAAATTTTTAATTACCTTGGTTTGGATTCCACGTTAAACTGTGATCTTTCGCTTATGTTTAATTAGTTGCGGATAACCACAAATTGGATAACCACAATGATATTGTTTAGAATTTATTCCATTCATCTTACAAAAAATGTTAAAGTTTGGGAGAGCAAATTGATGATTGTTTCGGGAGTTCAGTTTTGCTATTCTCGAAAGATATTTTGACGATTCAATAAAGATTTGTATATTTACACGATATTAATAATCGAAAATTCAAATTCTAATTACGTAATAAGCTAATACTTTCTATAGAAGTTTAAGACCTTGGAGTTAAAACGCTATTGCTCTTGGTTTTTTATAGCAAAACTGATTATATGTTACCTAACATTCAGACGTATTTCGATAAACTTTCCAAACTTAAAGTAAACATCCTGGGTGAAGTTTCATAATCGGTTTAAAAAAATTAGTGCACTTGGAATTTTAGTACTACTCACTAGCGAAAGTCATATGAAGAGCAGAACCTAATTCTGTGATGGTATTGCTGAGATCCATATGGTATTTGAACATGATATGGTCATCTGTAAGTCGATGTTAGTCAAGTTAGTAGAACGATGCGGAAGCTGTGGCCCAAAAAATGAATAGTACCGAAACCCAAAATACTTACATTTCTCCTCATTGTAAATTCGAGTTACACTGACGTCGTCCACATTATTGCCCAGGATGGATTCCACGAGTCTTTCGATGAAATCGCGCACTTGCTCCTTTTCGTCCTTTTTGGAAAGTTGAGCTTGATTCATTCCGCCTTTAGCTTGTTTAGCTAAAAAAAGTACTCGAGTAGTTTTAGAAAATTTAAAAAGCAACTTTTAACTTTATTACCCAAAATCGGGCCGGGCTGTTCGGGTTTTACGCCAATGGTCTTAAGTATTCCCTTGAACCACGACTCCGAGTGTTGACACATTTCGCATATCCATAATTTTTGCAAATTTTGACTCGAACATCGCAATTTGCAAACTTTTCGTTGGCATTTTTCGCAAGTTACAACTTCTTTGGTTCCTAAAATGACTTCGGTGGAGAAGAACGTTTTACCGCAGACATTGCAAACCGAATCATCTGATGTGTTTTGCGCCCTAAAATATGTAATTTTTTTAATAATATCGGTAATGTTCGAAAAATAGAGAGAGAAAAAGTGTGTCACGAATGGAAGCACCTATTACATAAAGTTGTTAAAATTGTTAAGCCTGCCCTAGATACTCGGCCATAGAAAGTGTATGTAGGTTTATTAAAATTACATAATAATTTAACTTTTACTTTCGGTAAGATGAAGAAGTTAGTTGTTATCGAATACAGTCGACTGGCTTTGTTGCGCACTGTTCGCTCCTACAATTATTTTATCTAATATGATAATACATCAAAGGTAAAGTTATCATGATTCTGTGGTTTGTGTTGTGTGAAGTGGATAATTTGGGTTTGAAAAACGACTATCCTCCGGGAACCATCAAAATTAGTCCAGATTCGCACTTCGTCATATTTATGGCCTTGTTCATGATGTGCACAATCGAGGTAGTGTTGATTAAAATTTTCACGTTGGAAGAAAGCCAGCGGAGGAGCAGACCTTACCCGGCGTCAAGTTTGATGTTTTCAGATTCTTAAGTGATTGTGAATTTTTGTAATATTTCAAAAACAAATATGTGAAAATCCAATAAAGATATGTTACTCTTACCAGACCATCAATTTTTTGGGTGGATTCTTTTCACTGTAACAACTACATCGATCGCAGAGTAAAAATGTCACAATGCCATCGGAATAATTTCTAAAGTTATGCGCTCAATTTTAAAACCGGAACTATGGACCCCAATTAAGTCGTTCATCCGGAACTTCCATGTGTGGTATCGAACCGTTTAACTTTATGCTAGAATCAGTTGATCGTTAGCGAAGCCGAGGTGACGATACGGTATTTGCATCGTACAGAAGGTCCTTCTGGTGAAAAGTCAGAAATTCAAAAAGTCGCGCGGTTAGGAGAAAGCAATTCAAGTTTTATTGGCAATCGCGAAGTAGGTTTTACATGCTTGCTAATCAATATTGACTTTTACGTCAGCTTTCTTCGTCACTTGGGCAAACAAAACCCAATTCAAATCGAGTTGTTTACGTTTTCATCTTGTAAAATGGAAAAAAACTAAGTGAGTGCCTACATAATATGTACCCATGAAAATTTGGCTACCGGTAATCTCTTCGCTCTGTATATGAATTATTTTCAAGCTAAAGGTCATATTTTATTAAAAAATAAATTATAATATGTAAAAAAACCTAAGCAACGTGAATATTAAAATCAAAGCAATAGGCACACACGCGATTGCTTTGAGAGGCTTCAAAAATCAATCCGAACTCGTCGGACTTGGAATTAATTAATTTGCTATTTACCTTTTTTGGGAAAATCCGTGAAATATAACGTAACACACTCCCGAAACAATTCCCGCAATTATCCCGACGCCAAATCCGGAGGTGACGGCCAACGTCAAAGATTCGGGAGGCATTTCCGAGTATTTTGTCTTGTAATCGATCACATGGAATTTAATCTCGTACTAACTCGAAAATACTTAATATGTCGTAGAAAAATGTTCGATAAATCAGAAAAGAAAGCAGCCCAACCCAGCACTTTCTCAGTCAGAAGACGCTCTTTTCTACTGGAAGATCACGGGGCTTCTATTACACTTGTCGTCATCGTAATCGCAATTACAACCTGTAAACTGACGTGTTTCGACCTTGCCTAGATAAAGATAAATGTTTAAATGTATTGCACCTATGGACCTCCGTGGAAAGATTTCGTTTAACAGATTTATCGTTTCTTCCTTTAGGCCATTGTAAATTTTATAATCCATTGACGTAACCCGCTAGGTATTTTTAAGGTAATTAAAAATCGTGTAATCTTGTACTACTTAGAAAGTGCTTCTAAAATCTCCAATCAACTTATTTTACTTACCCATACACTTTGTGTCTCGATTTCCTTTCGATTGTCTTTTCTAATAGTTGCCGATATTCGTCACTCTTGAGCGCCTCTGTGAAAAAATCGGCTACGTAATTAAAAAAAAAAAATCATTTTGCCTTCGCTTAAATATTTTTAATTGTATTTTATAGCTTTTTATAAAATTTCACCTAATAATATTTTTATTTTGAACGAATTTGCATATCACTTGTATTATAATTTACAAATTGGTTCAGTTTATAAAGTAATCAACTTCCTATCAATGTGTAAATATAATTTCTTAATTTAGCTGTATACATAATATGTATATAAATTATAAATTCATATTTTATTACTTATTGTTCGATATAAAAATTGAGAAAAGAATTATTTTTATTTAAATTCATTTGTGAGATTTTACTTTTTTCGCGAGTCCTGATAAAGGAAGATCGAAGGAATAAAGTGAGAGGTTGCGACACGAATCTGTTAAGCGTAACAGATTTGCGAGAGAGCTAATTATTATCGACGTTCGCTTAAATAATCTAATTAGCCTTAATTACAGCAATTAACACTCTCCGTAGTTGTTAAATACAATGTGGTTATTTCTTATTTAAACATTTCTATTTGCAAATTAAATTACATTGTGTTGCGGTTTACAAAAAATTCAGGTCCTAGCGCCTATCCTAATTCAGTTTGGCTTCAAAAACGACGCTCCCGAATGGATTAAAAAACCGCCCGACACTTGACATAAATTTGAAACAAAAACAAAGGTCAAACATTTAAAAATGCAGATCATGTCCGATTGTAAAATCCAGTTGAAACAAAATAATAATTAATTATGCCCTTTCGAGTCAAACATTTTGCAGTTATTGTCGTTTTTAGCCATATAAGACTTTCCTGTTAAGGCACTCGTGGCGGATTTAACTCGATTTCATCTTTGAAATTTTTGAAATACCACCTACCTAATTTGTTGAGTTCCAAATTCATCTTCAACACAAACAAAAATTAATTTTTTTTGTGCACTACCGAACTTAAAACTGACTAATTAACAGTGCTAGATTTTCAAAGAACCGATAATAGGAAATGAATTTTACGTGACATCCGGCTTATGCTTAAGGGGACTTCAATCATTAATAAATGATATACGCGATAATAAGAATTAAATTAAGTGTGTCAAAATATTTTTCACAGGTGAGAATTATATACCTACAACCGAATAAATTTTATATTTTTTTGTATTTCCAGGCAAAAACAGCAAGCAACAATATAAAACTGAAAGTGTGATTTATGAAAAAAAAAAGAAAAAAAATTCTGAAATGAAAAATACTATGTATTAGCCAAGTTTAAGGGTTAAGTTTATTTTAGATCAAAAATATACTTAAAAAGATAAACCGAGGGACAGATAAAACATTGGAAGACAAGAACGAGGGCGGTTTGGCAATAAACGCCACCGAGCAAAACTTACCATCACCGTAAGTACATTTATTATTAATTTTTCATTGTTTAACGAAAATCATCAAGTTACAGAATTCGAGCTGAGATGAATAATAAATTTTGAAATAGGTATTATTTTCGTAAATAAAAAGTCACAGAACAATAAATATTTTAAATGGACCAGCCGTCTTTTGATCGATCGACTGAGAGCCCGATGAAATTCTCATTTCATCCCTACCGAGAAAACGAATAATGAACACTTGCGAAGGCTATGAATTTTGAAACGTACTTTTTTCTTGTGTATCTAGTACAGGTTTCCAAAATGACGTTAAAAATAAACGTGGTTTGGATTCCACGTTCCTGAAATTGTAAGTATGTACATATGTACAGTATTTTATTTGTAATAATTTAATAAACAACAATCGACAAATAATTATTTTAGATCTTAAATTCTTAGGTTGGGAAGTTAATAAATTCTTAATCTAATTAATCTAGCTAATCGTTGTAAATTAAATAAATGTTTTAGATAAAATTAGAAAAATATTTTATGACTTTTTGCAAATAATGGTGCTACGCACAAGCAGTGCAAGCCATCGAAACCGATTAAAAATAAATATTAAAACAAATACAACAAAATCGTTTTATTTATTAAATAATATTACATCACGAATGTAAGGTATAATTATAAATTGTCTATAATTATATTACTTTAACTCGCGTGCTTCTACTTTCACACCGTGGCCCAAAAGCGACTCTTTACCTCCGAGGTACATAAATAACTATTATTTTCGAGTTTGATTTTGTAAACGGTTGACGAGCACCGAAAATTTTTAATTTTTCATAATTAATATTTTGTGAGGTTATTTTCATGTATCGTGCATTTTTTTAAATATTCTGCGAATCAACTTTTGCCAATTACTTTTTACGGCGTAATGTGTGTAGTCTATCTTGCAGGCGCGCATCGAATTTGTTTATTGTATTTTTTATGTTATCCAAATTACAGATAATTAACCAATTTTGTTTAAAAATTGAAAGCTTTAAAAAAGCCAATTTATTTTTGTGCCATTTTAATAATCGCAAATAATATAGCGAACGCACCTGGAACAGTAATCGATGTTGTTTTGTTGGTATTGTAAATGTCATCTTTCAAAAAGTGAACTCCATAATTTGTAATTTATAAAAAACGCGATAATCTACTAATTATTATTAACACTTGTAGATTAAATATTAAAATTATTACGTAATTCCTGTGATAACCGCATTGTGTATTATAGGTAACAGTTTTATTCATTTGACAGCAATTGCTGCTAGTGAATGTTGTGGTAAATTGCTATCATTTCTTTTTAAATTTGATATATTAATTAGTTATAAAAATCAAAAATATTTGTTAACCGTAAGAAAAATGGGATTGTTAACCGAAGGAAGTCCATTGTCTTGGGAAGAAACGAAAAAGCTGTCGGATCATGTTAGAAGTCACGGTGTAACTCAATTCATCAATTTGTACAAGAGGCTACGAGACCGTCGAGGAGATGTGCTCAAATGGGGTGACGAAGTGGAGTATGTTTTAGTAAAATTTGATCACGAAAAAAAAACAGCAAAAGTCAGCTTACGTGCTAACGAAATTTTAGCTGCTTTGAATCAAAAAGAGCAGGACGATCCCGAAGGTGTAAAGTCGTTATGGAGACCAGAATATGGGGCCTACATGGTCGAAGGAACTCCGGGCAAGCCTTATGGGGGTTTGTTGGCTCATTTTAATATTGTCGAAGCAAACATGAAGTATCGCAGAGAAGAGGTATCACAATTGTTGCAACCTGGAGAATCGATTTTGTCTTTAACCAATTTTCCCAGGTTAGTAATTTCATTTATTTCCTGCAATTTATTATAAAAATTAAATGATAGCTTTTTTGTTTCAACATTTACTTTTTTGACTTGCAAAAATTAAATGGAAACATTACACAGCACTTTTTTTTGCAAAATGATTCATCTAAGTCGAATTAAAGTTCTCAAGGACACTCGCGATTTTTACGAAGCTTATTTTAATTTATTTAAATTAAACATCTTCGTGACTTTTTTTATTCACTAATTCAATAAAATAATTTTTAATTTTTACATAATAATTATATGGTTTTTTATGATTTCAAACGGTGAGAGGTAAAGATTTGATCGAATGAGAAGATTTATGGGGCTACATAAGTTTCATGGGGGGTCTCTTTTTTATATTAAAATATTTAATTACGAATTTAAACAGAATGTTTGCGTATCAGAATTGCTTCAGAAAGCCGTCCTAAAGAGCTGTGTTCTCTCTAAATTGTTGATTTATAGTTGATATTTATTGGAGGATAAGTCGTGGGGAAATTTGGTCATATTTTATATACACCGATTTTGAAAAGCAATTTAATTGCAATTTAATGTTAAATTTTGTTGTAACATAACTTTTAAATCCTTTTCATAATAGTATTAATATGGGGGAGAATTCTTCTCGAGAGCATCATTACTTTGCTAGTTGTTCTTACCTGCACAAATTTTAATAATCTTTTTTCGTTAGGTCTGCGACCTATGTTTTCACTAACAGCAAACCTCAGTGATGTTCTGAAGTAACTATTAGCGAGATCATATTGTTTTACATCCAAGGTAGCTTGCTAGGCTTATCTCAGATGTGCTCGTAACTCTAGATTTTTATTGTTGATGAAGGCAGATCATCAACCCAGAGGGACCGGCGGCTTTACGTGCCCTCCGAAACACGGAGACGATCATAGGAAAGTTTAAACTCCCCAGATTCAAACTGCATACCTTAGTGTTAGCAGTTATTCAGCTAATGAACTAGGCTAACGATCGTCTCAGATTTTAATAATTCAAAATAACAAAATCTACTATAATTTGATAAATCAAAAAATGGAAGTGGTTTCAAGCGAATGATCAACCAGTTAGATATACAAGAAATCTAAATCCGTGTCATTGGCCGTGATGTTGTAAATGCAATTGTTATTACATTTATTATCTTAACATGAATATTTTATTTCGTAACACATCCAAAGCTTTTGACACCAAGCAATGGTAGTACTCGCCATTTGCACAAGATTCAAATGCAGATGGTTTGATAAAAACTCGAATTATGATCGAGAATCGCGGTCAGCACTTGCACGTACTCTAAAAATTTTAAATTAATTTGTCAAGTCATTTTTAAGAGTACTATTCACTAATTAAACAATAAAACACCCAGCTTTAAGTACCTATTTTATACTAAAATCAAACAACGGCAACAAAACAAAATACAATCAAGCTATCTCAAAGTATGTACGTACTTCTAAGTATCTAAGTAATAGGTTGATATGGTGAGCAAAAAATTGTTTTATAAATGTACTTACCACGGGATTTCTACTCATTTACCACAAAAATTTAATTGCAGATTGGGTTGTGAAAATTTCACGGTTCCACCAACTCGTCCGACTCCAAACGAGGGTGCAACCCGTTCTCTGTATTTTCCCGATGACGCCATATTTCCCGGTCATCCTAGGTTTAAAACATTGTCGCGGAATATTCGCGAACGTAAAGGCGAAAAGGTCTCCATCAATTTACCAGGTCAGACTTTGTTGTGAATACTTCTTCTAATGCTTGATTCAATTGTTTTCCAATTTAGTTTACAAAGATGTTAATACAAAAATACCGGTGGACGATTCCTACTTACACAGCGAAGCTGCACTGCCAGATCATGTTTACATGGACGCAATGGGATTTGGAATGGGATGTTGTTGTTTGCAATTAACTTTTCAGGCCTGTAACATCGAAGAAGCTAGGACATTATACGATCAACTGACACCTTTATGTCCCATCATGGTAACTTTACTTGTAAATTCACAGACGCCTTTGTTCACTTTCATTATTTTAGTTAGCCCTTACGGCTGCGTCTCCGTTATATAGGGGCTTCATAACGGACGTCGATTGTCGCTGGAATGTAATTTCGTCGTCGGTCGACTGTAGAACAAAAGAGGAACTTGGTTTGAAGCCTCTTAAAGAAAATAAATTCGTCATTAATAAATCGCGTTACGATTCGATCGATTCGTACTTATCACAGCACGGTGAAAAATACAATGATGTACCTCTGGTTTATGATCAAGCCATATACGATAAACTGAGGTCTAACGATATTGATCATCTATTAGCGCAACATATTGCACACTTGTTTATAAGAGATTCGGTTTCATTGTTTTCGGAAAAGGTGAATCAGGACGACGAACACGACACCGATCATTTTGAGGTAAAAAATATTAACTTTTTAGAATTTGTTCAAGGGTTTCTCTTGCAGAATATTCAGTCTACGAATTGGCAAACTATGCGGTTCAAGCCTCCTCCTCCAAATTCAACTATTGGTTGGCGCGTCGAATTCAGACCTTGCGAGGCTCAAATTACCGATTTTGAAAATGCCGCAATCGTGTGTTTTGTCGTCTTATTGACCAGAGTTATTTTATCTTATCAGCTGAATTTTGTCATTCCAATTAGTAAGGTAAGGATGCGATTTAAATCACAGAACTAAAGATTCTAAAATTATTATCTTTGTTTAGGTGGATGAAAATATGCAAAATGCTCAAAAACGCGGTGCCTGTCTGAACAATAAATTTTGGTTTCGTAAAGATTTAACCACCCAAGTCAGTCCACCAGAGGCAAACGAGTGTTGCAAAAAAGGATACGTTAGCTGCTGTGATGTTTACGAACCAATGACCATCGATCAAATCATAAATGGGAAGGTAAGGCTTATTTGTATATCTTTTTGTTTCCTTTTTCTGCAGTGAATTCCCTTACAATTTTTAAATTTTTATACCAAAATTTGGCTGCAGTTTACTTCTCGTTTGAATATAATAAACTTGCTTATAAGCTACTTTTGGGTGAAAAAGTTATTTTGTTCGTTCGACTACACTAATAATATAATCAAAACAATTTTTTTTTTATTTTAGGAAGGCGAATTTCCAGGGCTTATTCCACTAATCAACAGTTACTTAAGTGGCATGGATGTAGATGCGGACACTCACTGTACTATTCAGCAGTATCTCAAGTTTATTCAACATCGAGCGTCGGGAGAACTATTAACCACAGCTTCTTGGTTAAGAAAATTTTGTACCTCTCACCCTGACTATCAGTAAGTTGTATTTTTCTTTTAAGGTCTTAACTAAATTATATTTGTAAATTTTCAGGCTTGACTCGAAGGTTAGCGAAATTATGAATTATGATTTACTTGTGACAATAGAAAAAATACAGAAGGGAGAAATTTCCTGTCCCGAATTGTTGGGCAGCTCATTGACGTCAAAAACAAAAGAAAACATTCCATCGGCGCTTGCTAAGGAAGTTAATTCACAATAAACTAGCCACCCCCCAGTATTAAGCATGCAAGGTTTTGAACCTCGAAAACGTAAAGCTACGTGCAGCAAATCAACGATTCCTCTATCAACTCCTACAAAATTATTTTTTACACAATTTTGAAAGTCTGATATAATATATACATATGCAGGAGCATTTACTTAACATATATTAAGAAATTGGAAGTTCTATGAGCACCAAATGAATTTAAAAAACATTTTTAAGTGGCGATTTGTTTTTACAGGAAGAAAATAAATATTTTATGGTAAAATTATTGTTTTATATATTTAGATAAAAATTTTATTGAACATGTTGCATTTATGTATAATATAAGTAGTACTTAATAATTACAAATTGATTTTCAAAATTTTATTTGCATTACTAGTATAAAAAATCCTTCCAAGTGTATTTTTCAAAAGACGGATCCCATTCATCGGTATAACAATGTAGAGGAGATCAAACAAATGGGGATAGTTAATCTGGACATGAGGTGCACACTTTAATGCGTACATAAAAATTATTTTGATAAGATATCTATTAATTATAATATGCAATGCGAGGAAGCTCCATGGAGTCAACGTATAAAATTAAACGACGATTTATATAGTTTTCATTGATTAGTTAAATTTAACATCCTGTTGGAAGTTTTATGAAATCGGGCATTGGAAAAGTAAAATAAAGTAAGCTTTTATAAAAAATTTAAAAATCATTTATTTTAACAAATATTTACACACAAATGATAAAATATTTAATAATAAAAATATTTTTAATACCAACTTAATAATATAAATACTTTTTGCTGTACAAAAACACTTTATAATTATTTTTCATGTTTTTTTAATATACTAATGCTTGATTGTGGATCTGAAAGCGAATAAGTTTCGGCCTCAAAAACCGGCGGGTATTCCAAACCGGGATAATCGGTCGTTTGACTAGGGTGATGTAACGATGGCACTGCAACTTCGCTCACTTGCTTCAACTCTTCGTGGTAATACTCACACGACGGTTGATCGTACTAAAAATTAAAGTAAAATATTGTAAACACTCCCCAGTGACAACAGCATTCTTACCCTTAACGTAGGCTGATAATCGTGTGCGAAATTATATCCTACATGTTTCTCCTTCCTTTCGTTTTGTTTGCCACTAAAAAAATTTAAAAGCTTTCCACCTTTGCTAACCTTCTCTTTTTCATCTAAATTGAGCTCGAAAGCAAATTTTGGATTTAATTTTCCTCTCTGATCTGGGACGAACGGCAAAAACATCGGCGTATACTGCATCGCAGACTTTAATTTTGTTACATTTTTATCACTTACTTTGTCATTTCGTTTCCACGAATCGAAGAACTTTCCTCCCGAATCCTTCTTATCTGTTAAAGTCAAACTACTCTGTCTCACAATCTTTCCTTTTTTATTTTTTTGTTCCGGGTTAGTTTGAGCTGAGTGGTCTTTCAAGTCAACGTATGAAACTGAAAATTCTTTTTTTGCAATAGTTTTACTTTGCGATTTTTTTGATTTGTCATCGCGTAACTTATGAGTCCTTGGTAAAGACCTGTGGGAGCTGTGCTCTTCACCTAAGTTTACTTTTGGATACGTGTTGGTGTTGTAGGTTTCTGCACTCTTTTTTTGCTTTTTCGATGAATTACGTTTACCGAAACAAAAACTGCTTCCTTCGCTCGTTTGTAAAGACGAATGTTCGACCAAATCCTCTTTACTTTCTTTGATAGGCCTTATTGGAACTTCTCCGTAAACGACATCTGGACGAACGTCGTGGGGAAGTTCATAGTCAATGGCGTAAGGATTAAGTTTTTGGTCTTCTCTTTGCCGATTCATTAGTTCACGTAAAGTAACAAAACCCGCCAAATTATCGTTATTACATTGTTGAAACTGCTTATTGAAAGTTTTAATTTGGTAATCTCCAACTTCGCACAGATTTGGGTTACTCGCGTGAGTATAACTTAACGGCTTAGTTTTCTTTGCCGTTTTTATTGTAGGAGGCGGTGTAGGCTGTGGAGATTCTTTTGTGGTTGATTCAAATTGAGTGGAAAAAGTAGGAATGTGAGACGTGAAGTTGCCAGTCGAAACACTGGTGACCGAACCGGCCGAAATTTTACGATACGACCGAAATTGAGCGGTAGGCACGGGGAGAGGATTCTTATTGGCTTTATTAAAAAACCACTTCCTGTCTAGACTTGAACTACCGCCTTGTGTACTCAAAGTTTTAATAGGATTGGTTTTCTTTAACGAACCAAACTTCTTTATGGCCCCTTCATCTTCAAACTCTTCATCTGACTCTGAATATAATAGGGTGTCGCTTGACGATTTGAACTCGTTGTTAGTTAACGTCGCTGTCATTATTAATTCAATCCAAGTTGTCGTTGTTTCCGAACTATCAGAAGAAAAATAGAAAACCGTACCAGTGTGATAAACTTTAAAGGCGTGTGAACGCGATTTCACCTCCTGAGCGACGCACACGGTAA
Source organism: Cantharis rustica (assembly GCA_911387805.1). NCBI lineage: Eukaryota > Metazoa > Arthropoda > Insecta > Coleoptera > Cantharidae > Cantharis > Cantharis rustica. The sequence goes on from OU426877.1 coordinate 210,965, forward strand.
ATCCTGACAAAAAAACTAAAAATTTAGCTTTGGAAGCGTCTTGAGATTCGAAGCCGTAAAGATTATTCCCGTTTAGCACAAACCATCGCTTTTCCCAATGAACTGGTTGAATTTGTTTGCATCGAGAACGTTGATACAAGAATCCGTGCATTTCGCCAGGTGTTACGTCCTTCACACTCACCTTTCTCCTTTCTATACAAAACAAATTTTCTAACCAAAACACAAAAATTTTATTGTAAGGACTTACTTGCAACCAAAGTATTTTTCTTCTTCGTCGCTTTACTTTTGCTCGAATAAATCATGGCTCTGACGATAGAATTAGTTGGCGAAACTTTGCTTTCCATTGGGATCGTTTTAATGGAAGTTTTTGTGTAAATGGCTTCGCATTCGGGAAATTCCATTTTGGAATACTTTGTTGTTGGTGTCGACGTATTTTTCATGTCCAAAAAACTCCCGCTCAAGTTTTCGATTGACTGTAACATGGAATCTTTACAATCAGGTAATTCTTCAAAAATTATGGAATCTGTGGAATTGCTTCGTTTGAATAAATTTGTGGTGGTCAAATCACACTTTGTCACGGGAGTGTCGCTTATTTCCACATACTTTGGTTCTATAGGTTTTTGTAACTCAAAGAATAATCGAGTCGGTGTTTTGGGAGGATCTTGAAATCAAAACTTTGAAACAAAAATTATAATTTCTAAAGAGCTCTTACCACTTTGTACTATAGGAATGCCGAGTTCATACTTAATCGGTTTGTTGCTATATTCGACAGGAAAGGGCTTTTCGATTGGTTCAGAAACCGTAAATTCTAGAGGTTCTTTAATTGGCACTTGATCTGGTGGTTTTTCTATAGTTGGGTCGTAAGCTGGTGCGCTGTTACTCTTATTTAAAGTTCCTATGGATGAAAAATTAAAAAGATAAAATCAAAACAAAGATGGGTACATGAAAAATCATGTTCAAAATTAATTCTTTTTAAAATGTACATAATAAAATAAAAATTAAATTTCCTATAATATAATCTAGCATATATTTTACTTATCTTCAATACATACCTCAGACGCAAAAGACATTCTAAATTTGTGCACAAACAAAATTTATGATAAGAGCAAACAAAAAACTATGGATACGACACTGGAAGGAACTTTGAACTTACACAGATAACAAACATTTAAAAAGAAAAAAGTAAAACTCAATTACCTCTTATAACTCCACTCTTGATGTTCTTAGGTGGAACCACGGGCTTCTTTGTATAACTTGGTTTGATTGGCAATTGGGGCGGCTTTTCTACCATATTTTTAGGAAAAACTTGAGGTTTTGCAGTTTCACCGATGCTTGTAATTTGATTATCAAACTTCTTTATGATATTGTGAACCCTGACCTCTGCAAAAGCGGAATCTTTCAGCACCGAACTCTTCTCGTCGCCCACAACCAGTGGAAAACCATCATAATTAATTGAATTAATAATTTCTTCTACAATTTCCCTCTGCCACTCTATTTTCATGCTACTTCTATCCATAATATCGTCACCTTCGTCAATGTAATCTAAAGTTTCGTTCAGACTACTTAAGGAATTCACACTCACACTGTGCATTTCGTTCAAATTAGAAAATATACCAAAGCTTTCTTTATTGCTAATTTTATCACATGCGTTTATTGTTAAATTCTTTTCAAAATTAACTTTCTTTCGTTTGCTGTTTCTTGTTTCATTTTTTTTGAGCTTAGAATTGGGCGATAAACCGATGACTGTGGATGGACGAACGGGAAGTTGAAATCCATCGTTACATGATGCGCTTTTATCGCGCAACAAGTTTGAATCTTCATTATATTTATCACTTTTTATGTTGTACGAACTGGAATGTTTGTAGGCGGCCTGATTTTTTAATTGTTGCCAATACTAAAAGAAATTGATTATTTGAATTTGAAAATAGAAGATTTGGAAACGAACCTGTTCGATTGCCTTGTGCGGACTTTTGTGCGTTGGACTGGCGCCGGTGATAGTGTTACGTCGTTGGAGAACCGGTCTTGGTTTTAGACGGTACACTCGACCTCTTTGTTCTGTAGGACTATCTAAAGGTTCGCTATCGCTACCACTACTGCTACCTATTTCTAATTCACTCTCGGGTTGAGTTACAACAATTGGAAGCCTGAAAGTTAATTTTTTTATTTAATTAATTACATTACTTGTACGGTAAAATTCTAGATAAAAAATCGAAAATCAAGTAAGAAATAATGATCATCACCAATTAATGATCATCTTACCTGGAAGAAGGAATTTGAGGTAGATCGTATATTGCTAAGAGTTGAGGAGAAGGTAAATTATCGTTCCAACGTGAATAAGGAGTCGGTTGCTTCTTACTAGGCAAACGGTACGGCTTCATGTAAATTTGACCATAAACTTTAGTGTGCTTTGGGCATTTCTTTAAAGTCAGCACAATTTCAGGTGGCGATACTTGCAACAACAACAACACATTCTTTCTCTGCCATCCCACCACCGTTTGGTAGTTAACCTGTACAATTTCGTCGCCTTCCTCAATTTTACTGCTGTTATGCGCCGGCGATCCATGCTTAATTTCGGCAATTTGATGAATAGCATAATTGCTTGGAACTAGAAAAAAACCCAATTCCTGTTCTTTCTTCTTCTTTAAAGATGCCAAAGCCAAAGACGCCGGTTGCAAAATCATCGGATCTGATATGTCCTGAAAAATGCTTTGTTAAATTTGACAAACACTTTTTGTGACCTTTATTTTACTTGTATGATGTGATCGGCCAGTTTGGTTAAAATATTCGAAATGTTCCGAATTGTTCTCAAGGGTTTTTCTGAAAAAATGTCTCGATGTGCACTCGTAGCCATTTCAAAGCTCAACTGTAAAAGTTGAGTTTTACAATCGACGTAGTCTTTGTCGCAACGAAATGGAGATCTGTCCAACCAACAGACGAGTTGTTTAATGCTAGTTATAATGTTGTGAACGTCGGACATAGTTTGTGTGGGAACCATTGTACAATTTTCGTCTGTGAGTATTAATTCCTTGTATAAAGAGTTTGCGGCGCAGGAAAGCTTCAAAGCCAGCATTTGCAAGTTTTCTTTATCTAATCTATAATGCTACGGAAAGTGGGTTACAATGGGCGGAAGGAAGTTGAACAAAGAATAAACTTACAAAGTTTCGCAAGTGTTCGACGGCTTCCAATATAATTTCCTGGTGTCCGATAACGCATACTCCTAGATGTTCCAAGTCGTCCGACCTTAGACTAAGCAAATGGTGACCTTTAACTTCGTTATTCAGAAAGGATTTAGTGTATGGCGTTATGACAGTATCGAGTCCTGAAAATTAAGCGTGAAGCTAAAGTCGCAAAATAAATTGTGTTCACCTTTAAGCCATTCCGTGACCTGATCCACGGACCAGTCCGTAACGTTAACGTAAGCCATCTCTTCTAAGCAGAAAAATAAAGACTAAACTGTATCAATTAAGAAGAACCTGTATTTTGAAATTTCCAGTTTCATCGAACCAGTTACTTAGAAAATAAAAAATTAAACTTAAGAAAGCACCATAACCGGCAACATTTATATTTAAAAACTACATAATTGCTTGTTATTAAGTTGAAAAAAAATTTAATTTAACTTTTTGATCTGACACATACTTAGATCTGTCAAAATGTTAGGGTTTTTTAAGTTGTTTATGGTTTATTGTCCTTTTGACGTTTGGATGACAGTGCGACTACATCAATAAAAACCTAACCTGCTTGTTTTGGGTATTGATTTTCTCAAATTGAATTAAAACTTGTACACACATCGATGGCTAACTTAATTTGCGAGTGTGCATAAAGTGAAAAAAGGAAAAATACGAAACGAAAAATGTCTGAAATACGTAAACGTCGCGAAGGCGAAGAAAAGAGTATCGAATCCACCGAGAGCGATCATGTAAGTGCGTAATTTTTCACGTGCAACTTGTATTATTTTGTTTCTAAAATTTAAGGTCGACAGCGAGGACGATAAGTTGGGGGATCAACCGCTGGAGACGGATTTGTCTAACACCGTTCCATCGGGCACCAACAAATCTCAGTTTGCAATAAGTTTTTTATTAAAGGATCTACCTGATCGTTGGCGAAACTGGATAATTCGAGGTGTTTTTAGTTTTATTATGATTTTTTTCTTTTTAATTGTTATTTACGGAGGTCCATTGGCGTTGATAATTACGGTGAGATTGTTGACTTGCTCTACGATTTTATCTTTTTTATAATATTCCTTTGTTTATTTCAGACTTTGCTGGTGCAAGTTAAGTGTTTTGAGGAAATAATCAGTATTGGTTATGCCGTGTACCGCATTCACGGCTTGCCATGGTTTCGATCGCTTTCTTGGTATTTCTTGATAGCTTCAAATTACTTCTTTTATGGTGAAAGTTTGGTCGACTATTTTGGAGTGGTGATTAACCAAACGGTGAGTTTTTCTAATTTGTAATAATAAAATAATTAAAATTGTTTTTTAAGGATTTTCTGAAAGGTTTAGTCACTTATCACCGCTTTATATCATTTTGCTTGTATTGCGGAGGCTTTGTTTGGTTCGTTTTAAGCCTGGTGAAGAAGTATTACATTAAACAATTCTCTTTGTTTGCGTGGACTCACGTAGCTCTGTTAATTGTTGTGACCCAGTCGTACTTAATTATCAAGAATATCTTTCAAGGTTTGATTTGGTTTATTGTGCCAGTTTCGATGATAATTTGTAACGACATAATGGCGTACGTCTTTGGATTTTTCTTTGGAAAGACGCCTCTCATTAAGTTATCTCCGAAAAAAACGTGGGAAGGATTCATTGGGGGAGGAATTTCAACAGTTATTTTTGGTTGTCTTGTGAGTATTGCATTAAATTTAGCCAGAGTTTAATAATCCAAAAATTGTCTTTCCACAGTTTTCGTACTTATTATGTGGATATCCTTATTTTGTTTGTCCAATTGCGTATAACGAGGTTGAAAGTCGAATGACGATGGATTGTCAACCCAGCATACTGTTCAGACCCACGGAATACACTTTACCTGCTTTTCTTGCCAGGGTGTTGAGCATTGTGAGTTCACATTTTGTACCATTCAACATTTACTGATTAACATTTTTTAGTTTAACATGAAAGACACGATCACCATGTATCCATTCGTATTACATTCGCTGTCTCTGTCAGTTTTTAGTAGTGTCATCGGACCTTTTGGTGGATTTTTTGCATCTGGATTCAAGAGAGCATTTAAAATTAAGGTAAACTTTAACTATCAGTTTAAGATTTTTTTTTGCTAAAATGGACTAGGTATTTTAATGAAACTACTGCGTATAATAATATTGTAGACTTTTTGAGGACTAGAAACCATTTCAGTTAGTTTGAGCTTTGATTATATCGTGCCGGATACACCAACTTTATGGGGGTTTTAGACTCTGGTGATATCTTGCAAATAGTAGCATAATCTTTTGAGATATACCTGGGGCTCTATTTTCAGACTCGCACGACTTAATTCGCATTTATGCAAATACGTTAATTTTGCATACAAATGAAGTATTCGCACTCAAGTCGAGTGAGCTTGTGAATAGGGCTTCTGGCGTTTTAATATCTTTAAAAGTATACCATATTTATTAGGTAAGCACAAATTTTTCTTTGACGTTCGTTTTGAGAGGAAATAACGCACACGAATCACTTATTTGTTCATATTTAATCATTAATGTGATTTATTTCATTACAATTAGTCTTTTCTGCAAGAAAGAACGCTTGTGTTTGCTTACCTAATCAGTAGTCACTATTTATGAAATTATCTATAAACAAAAGAATTACAAAGTCACTGTAGTTCAGTGGTTAATCTTTTCTCTAGATGAGCATTAATAAACTACATTTTGTTTTGTTCAGAATTTTTGTACTCGACTACATCCGTATAAAGGCACTTTAGATAAGTTTTTAAAACTTAAAATGATGAAAGATGATTTACGTTACATTTCATTTATGTTCAACTTTGCCAATAGAGCACCACGCATATATTATAGTAATAATAATAATACTTTGCTAGCTTACTAATTTTTATTTAATAGTGTAATCAAAAGTCGAACTAAAATTTTATTTTAAGGATTTTGGCGACGTAATTCCTGGTCACGGAGGTATCATGGATCGTTTCGACTGTCAATTTTTAATGGCGACATTTGTGAACGTATACATTACTAGTTTCATTCAAACGGACAGCCCTCAGAAGTTACTAACACAAGTGCTTTATTTAAAGACCGACCAACAATTACAGCTGTTCCACATGCTCGAGGATAATCTCGTAGCCAGGAATTTGTTAGTACGACCTTAAATTTAAATGTAAGAGTATATTTTATTGTTTAGGTTTAGATGAGTATTGTGCAATACCCCTATAATCGGAGGTTAATTCGCATTTATACCGACGTACCTTCGATTTTTATTAATTAAGTGGAAACGACTGTTTAATTTTAATAAACCTTTTCAAATTTCATTTATTAGCCTCCAAATTATTGCGTGTTTAAAACGACTTGTAATTTGCACCACCATCTAAAATAATCTTCCAATTAAAACACATCCCGTAAATATATAGTTTTTGATGTTACTCGAATTTAGTCGTCTGTTTATAGTTAATTATCCTAATAGTTTTTTTTATTACTTAACTTGCAACTAAGTTATTTTTATTGATTATTGAAAATAAAGCAGGTTCTTTTAATACTATTTAAAAGTTTAGAAATGATGTTAGGCAGAAATATTTTTATTTGTTAATAAAATGTTAGTTGATTATGTATAAAATGTCTAGTATTTGTTTAAATGTTAACTAAATGTTGTGATTTATTTGTTGCAATTAATAAAGTTATCTCCAGCCTTAACAAAATATCTTCTCCTAAACAACTGCAGAAGTTTTTATTCTCCTCAACATTTTTGTTTTATGCTTTCCTTCTTTTAGATAATATTTTGTTAGCAACTTGAGTTTTTGTTTAAAACGACTCGGGTGCCGTTTTTACTTCGTAACTTGAAAGAGGAGCAGGTTTATTTAATTAACTCCATATAATATTATTCTCATTAGTAACGGCACTAAGAGAATGATGCTTTGGGCGAGGATTATCCCGAGAAAGTTTTTTTTGTGTTTGTGCAAAAAATTCAAATTTAATTTAATAATGGCTTGTTTATTTTTAATTGTAGAACAAAATATTAACTCAGTGTTGAGTATCAAAAACAATTTTTTCAACTGTACAGGGTAATACATTACTCTTTGCCATTTCGTTGCCCCTTCCCCTATTGCCAAACACTAAAGTTTTCATTAATTATTAGATGATAGTTTTTGGTGCAGGAAACAATGGTGGAATCAAAATCGTTTTATTAATTATAATTTACAAAAAAATGGCTTATATTATTAAAAATTTCAATCAAACTCAATTTACACTTTCAGAAATACCGCAATAAATTAGAAATTAAAATGCCGCACAAAATATTAATACATGAAATATTTTCTTTTAAAAGAAAAGCATAAATTTACATAAACTCGAAGCATACTAACTTTAATCTCCTGTCTCCGACGTTTGCTGAGCCAACTCGATCTCGCCGATCGTACGCTCCATTTCAGCAAACAAAGCCTTTAGAGTTAACGTAATATTGTTGTACTTCTGCAGAAGTTCCATGATAGCGTTGGCTACCTCTTGACATTCCTTTTTCGAGTCAATGTTGGAAATAGTCAAGGTATTTAATCTATCTGCTAAAGACGAAATGTTATCTAATGGCGTGGTATCGATAAACGTCCTCAATTGATCAAATTCGGCCACCATACCTAAAAACTTATTGGCTTCCGGATACAACTCGAGCAAGTATTGACGTTTGTCTTGAATGTCCAGATGGTTATCGAAACAAGTGGGATTCAAATATTCGTTCAAGACTTCCATTCGTTTGAGCATTGTTGTGACGATTTCTCGACAACTCAATGCTGTCGTGATCATGGATTCTGTTTGGTAAAGCAGTTCTGTAACGTTTGAAACTTCGTCCTTTGGCAGATCGAATCCTTTACTGGAAACTGCGAGTTCAATAGCTCTTATCCTTTGTTCCAAAAGATCGATGGGATCCATTATGATTAGACTAAACAGAACACTACTTAATAATACTACTTTCTTGGATTTTAGATTCGATCAAATGAAATGTTTACAATTTTGACAGCAACCTAGTTTTCTAGATATGACGTCACCTTCCATAAGTTAGGTTATGACATCGGAAATTAGCAGGAGCGAGAAACCATTTTAGGGATAGAAAATTGGCACAATTTAACAAAAATTAAATATTGAAATACTATGGTTTAATAATATTCGCGCAAATGTTTTTATAAATGACATGTTACGATGGTTTTTCATTGGTGTAAGAAATTTTGTTTATCAATCGCTTTTGAGGAATGGAATTTGAATTAAAAGTGATTCGGCAATTACAAATGTAATTGTGGTTTGCACCACTTCTAGTTAAAATTTAAGCGTTAGTTAAATTAACTAAAGTTTATCCTATTGCCCATTGGCTGAAATAAGGTTTTAGTAATTATATTTCTATAATCTAAAGTGGGATTTTCAAAAATAATACAACATGTGTTGGTGTCAAGTGATAATAAGGTGAGTAAATTTAAAGATATCTTTTATTATAGCTAACTTGCAATTATTTGTATTTCGTGAGTACATTGCATTATTGTAAGGATTTACAATAATTTTGGGTTTTCATAATTTTCCGAAAAACTGAAATCGATTAGCGATCGTAACCACAGAACATATAAGTAGGAGAAAGGAACCTCGCATGTTAATTCATCGCAACACGGCCCTCCTGCGGCGGTAGGGCACAACTAAAATTTTTGCGCGGCGTTTGAATAGCTCTTTATAATTTCATAATTTTATTACAAGATTTAAAATTTCAAATTCTTAAAAAATTTATTTATAAATTTTCTATAATAAACAGAGGTAATTATTGAAAATATATAAATAAATTTCTTGAGAATTTCAAATAATTATCTACTAAATCTGACATCAGGAGGTTGGTTATCAATAAAAATTCAGTCAAATTAAAAATGTATATGAAATATATTAAACACAAGTTAATACAGAAATTTATAAAAAAAACAATATGTATGTACAACAAACAGCAAATAATTTTTAAAAAGCAGTAACAATATAATATACATAAAACAATAATATTAAATAAGTATTAAAACGAAGAAGTTATATAATCATATACAACAAAATAAATTTTCACATCACTTCACGTACACATGCGTCTCGTATAAAAACACGAACCAAAAATGAAAATATAACTGATGTAACCTAAAAATAATAATACAGTGTAAAATAAAGGAAGATAACACTGAAAGTCACTAGAAATCACTAAGAATCTCACCAGCTTTGATGCCCTTTGGCGAGTATAACCGAAGAATTACGATGAGGCACCCGATGATCGTGTTGCCGTAATTTCGTATCTCAGCTTCACCCCCATGATCGTAACCGAATTGTGTGTTTTTTTTCGTCGCTCGTAGTTGCTCGTTAGTTATACAAATGGCCGCTTAATAGCTATGACGGTGTTCTTTGGTGAAACGCGTTTGCTAAAGTAATGCATTTTTAATTATTAATTGGCATAATTAGAGCACGAATTAATTGCATATTGGTGCGTTAATGATTTCCTGCAAATATTTTGCACCGTTGTTGCGTAATATTGTAAAATTGATGTATATTTGTACCACGTGGTTGGCAACAAAAATCGATTCGCAATGCCGTCTGCTCTTATATTTTCATTTGTTTTGTCTGCGTTTGTACAAGAAATTTAGTGAGCTTACTAATTAAAATTGACGAGATTCGCATAATGTTAACTATTTAAAATGTTGGCGTGACTCGCCGAGTATCCACGTTTAATTCTTATAATAAGTCGGTCAATTTTGCTTTCCCGCCGTTTAATTATTTGAAAGTTGCCGGCACATGAGTAAACCTCGTAAATACTTTTCACGAAATTTAATATTATTAAATTATCGATTAGTGACTTTTAAGTAGCGCAAATAATATTTTCAAGTGCATTAACCAATTTTTGTTAATTTCAGCCAAAGTGATATTATCATCATGAATCTTGTACAAGAATAACGAATTGCTTGCCGTGACTTTTATCTTCATTGGATTGAACATCATTTAACTAAATTATTTATTTATTATCATCGTCATGGAAGCTTATTCGCCCGAATTGTTATGGTTAATTGTGTTGAGTTTTGTAATTGCGTTTGTGTTGGCATTTGGAATTGGTGCCAACGATGTAGCTAATTCTTTCGGTACTAGCGTCGGCTCTAAAGTACTTTCCATTTATCAAGCATGTTTTCTGGCCACCGTTTTCGAAATTGCCGGATCTGTACTTATCGGTAAGTTCACCTTCCCCGCAAACAGATTCCTAAACAAATATGTTGCAATGTGAACTCTTAAAAATACACAAAACCCTGTATACTCAATTGGTAAATTTTGGAAAGTTTTAAGGTATTCTTGCAAGTCCTAGCGGCAGCACACGGTGATTAATACAACTTATTATTCTACTACAAGAATACAATAATATTAATATAAAAGTTATTTTATAGTACCTATTTTAAAAGCTTTTTATTCACTAGGGAGTTTGTGATACATTAATTAATCATAACGAATAACTGTCAACTTGACAGCGTAAAATAGAAGAGGAAAGCAGTAATTTGTGTACTTGTATGATAGGGATCACAAAATTTTATAGCATATTTCATAACTACTATTAAATTTTTTGTTCCACGAAATTTCACAACATCGAGCATAATACACTAGGTATTTCCAAATTCAATCGATACTATATTTATGCTTGTGCAGTAATTGTGATTCTATGGAAGGGGGGTATAGTCTGCAAAATTTTAGTTTAAAAAATGAAGATCGATTATATTCAGTTTTCTTTCTATATCTAAGAAGGACTTAACTACCATTAGTATCCATAGATTAGTTTTCTGACAACAAATTCAAAACAGGAAAGTGATGTTTAGCAATTAGCCAGAAGCACAATTAATAACTCTTCCTCCTTCCCACTTAGCTATGGTCCCAAAGTTTTCACATCTAAGATATCAAGGCTTTGATAGCAATAATAGCCCAAGCCACAAATTCAATTTCCTATCCAAACAGAAATTTTGTATTAATCCATTATTAACAGAACACAACAATTTTTGACCTGTTGCATCATAAATTGTCTGACAAGGTCTTTGTTATCCGAGATTACGTTCTGTTAATTAAACACTCGTCTGCCATTGTTCACATATGCCTTGTTTTCCTTACCCTAATATAAGAACTACCCGAATTTGAATTTTTATTATTTCCACAGGATACAAAGTATCGGATACGATGAGGAAAGGAATTCTGGATGTTTCTGTTTATGAAAGTTCTGAAGTTGAATTAATGTTGGGTTGCCTTAGTACTTTAGCAGGTAGTGCAATTTGGCTGATCGTTGCAACTTTCCTGAAGATGCCTATTTCTGGTACCCACAGCATCGTCGGTGCTTCTATTGGATTCAGTTTGGTAGCAAGAGGTACCCAAGGTTTACACTGGTACACCCTAGCTACCATAAGTAAGCAATTTTACTTTTAAATAAATTGCAGCTGATATAACCTTTTTTAATTTTTTCAGTTGGATCTTGGTTTATTTCACCCGTATTAAGTGGAGTCGCATCGGTTATAATTTTCCTCATAATTAAACGTTTCATTTTTATGAGTTCAGATCCCATGAAAGCAGCTTTTATCAGTTTACCTATATTTTATGGCTTCACCATTTTGGTTAACGTTTTTTCTATTATCCACGATGGTCCAAAATTGTTATACATGGATGCAATTCCTCTATGGATTGCAATTGTAGTGAGCTTATCTATTGGCCTTATTGCGATGATTGCGATACAATTGCTGGTGGTACCTTATCAACGAAGGAAAATAGTAGAAGACTTAAAATCTCAACAATCAAACGTTAATTTTAACATTGGCGAGTCTGCAGGTAGGTGGAGTCGCAGTAATCGATTTCAAATTTACCCAACAATACTTTCAGAAACTTCTCCCGAAGGAAGTCCAAAACGATGCAACCGAAATTCGCAAAATCTAGATCGCCAATTAACCATAATAATGGAAAACACTGAAATGTTACCAATAGAAGATAAAATGTCCACTAAGTACTTATTTTCATCTCAACAGGTGAAAGGTTACACGGCAGGTGAACAACTCGAAACACAACCAACGCCACCACAACTTGTGTTGCCGGCCAACGAGAGCACGACTTCGTTGTCTTTAGAAGCGAATCCGATGCTCTCTGCTAGTTCCAGCGGGGTGCCTTTGATCATGAACAAAAGTTTCGCAAAAATGAAAAACGACAAGAACATATGTGCTATAGAATTACAAGAAAATCCGGATTTATTCGAAGAAAATTTAAGCGTTTCGAAACTGTTCAGCTTTTTGCAAATTTTGACTGCAACATTTGGAAGTTTTGCTCACGGTGGCAACGACGTGAGGTACGAGCAATTGTAAGTCGTCTAATTATAAGTTATAATAAATTTTTTGTTAGTAATGCAATCGGGCCCCTAATTGCTATATGGTTGATTTATTCGGAAGGTTCTGTCCAACAAAAGTCTGAAACTCCTTTGTATATTTTATTTTACGGAGGTCTGGGAATATCGGTGGGTTTATGGCTGTGGGGCCGACGTGTTATTCAAACCATCGGCGAAGATTTAACAAAGATAACTCCATCCACGTAAGTTTCTTTTATTTTTTACAGATTCGAAATTAAAAGTTTTTTTTGCAGTGGTTTTACTATCGAAATAGGAGCAGCTTTTACGGTATTATTGGCTAGCAAAATTGGTATTCCAATTTCGACGACTCATTGCAAAGTGGGATCTATTGTGTTTGTTGGTTATTTTAGTTCGTCACGCAAAGGAGTCGACTGGAAATTATTTAGGTGAGTTTTTAGAAAAATGTTAAATTTGAGTTGATGGGCAAGGAAGCTTATTATCGTTTCTAATCTCTTGTTTTTTAGAAATATTATTTACGCTTGGGTAGTGACTGTACCCGTAGCAGCCTTACTGTCAGCTGGATGTATGTTCATCTTGCAGTCTGCTGTACTCTAGATTCCTTCTACTAATTGTCGTAAATTTGGTGAATGTTTTACAGCTTTTGAAAAACAATTTGCTGCCAATAACCAATTTTATGTGTAGTTTTTAACGGACTTAGAGTTGAACAAATAAATTTGGTCAATTTTGTAACTTGGAACAAAATTGACAAATTTATGCAATTGGCTCGAAAAGTTTGTTAGTTTTACCCAGTGGTAGAGATTCAGTACTAATTTAATTCAAGACGATCCTGTACTTATCAAACAATTTTGTTCTGCTTGAAATATTGACACAAGCAATTACTACTTAAAAAAACTTACTGTGATGATGACGGCAACAATTTTGTCGAAAGAAGCCGTTGTGGTTTTTGGCGTACTTTTTTGATTATGGCACACACGTCAAATTAGTATAAATTTTAGGCCAATAAATTTTTCATAAAAAAATATTTTTGTATTTTTTCGTTTGTTTTAACCTACAATTTTTATTTAACAATGAAACATCTTCCCGCTAATCTTAAATATTTATATATCAGAATTGCTTAGCATAGAATATCTTTTTACAAAATAAATATTAATTATTTTAAAAACAAAGCATTGTTTATAAATGGTGTTACGATAATTCACTTTCAATTATTTCTTCTTTTGTTTGTACACTGTTTGAATCGACCCCTTCCTCTTCGATTGTTATTTCATTTACAAACATTTCGTCGTCGTCAAACGTTTTAGTTGCAAGTTCGTTATCGAATAAGTTCTCATCGACTGCTTGCAAAGGATCCGTTTCAATTTTAATTTGCACTTCGGTTATATCATTTTCGTCGTCACCAAGCTCGGACGTCACTATATACTCTTCTCTCACATTTTCCTGCAAACCAAACATTTTTTTATTAAAAGTATTTATATTCCTGCTTACATTTTTTCAGTATTTTCACAATGTTAGAAAAAATTATATAAGCTCTAGTTTTCATTAATTTTTATGTGTTCATATAAAACAAAATTATAATTTACCCACAATAACATTGCGTTAACTGAAGACGAGAATTTGATGGTTTTCATTGGATTTTACAGAAAAAAATATAGAAAATTTGGACGCTCGAGAAGAATTCAGAAACAAGAAAATTAGAAATTATAACAACTATTTTATGAAAAGACAAACTAAACAACTTAGTACAGAGCAGAATTGGGAAGAAGACAATACTTTGAAGAACTACTTGAAAGTCAAACAAATGATCAAATAACGAAATCAATAGATAATAAAATAAATGAACCAACTTCAAAGAAATTGTTCACAAATGTTTTCACTATTATACTATGGCATCATTGGACGATGTTATACTTACTGTGTATTTTATTTGCGATAACTTAAAAACCTTTTAGTTCTAAAAAGTGGGTGTGCATCTTTTAGGTTTTCTAAAATATCAATACTTATAGTTAATATCAAGTTACATTACTTAAACCAAGTATCTATCGAATAATGTCAATGAAACTAAATTAAAGGATTTGTAAAAACTAATACACACTTTTCAAAATAATCGAGGGAAATGGTAATTGATAAAATTAGCTTTAACATAGCGAACGATGAACTTATTGGTTTTATGGAGTTGCCACGTGTTACCGTTTATCTCCTTCAACTCATGTGGGCAGCGGGCGTTGGAGTTTGTTGAGGTTTTCTTTCCTCTTTTCTTAGAGCGCTAGGCTTGATCTGGCTGGGTTTTAACATAGCAAATCTTGGTCATATGCATCAAAAACAGATCAAATCAATATGGCATTAACATAGTTATGCAAATATCAAAGATAATTCTGCAGGAATTACAATTTGCAAGTCACAAGAACAAAATATGACATGCTTGACTGTTTACCCTAACAAAAGCAAGAGATAAAAAATATTATAACAATTTATAAGATTGTGTGTTTTGTGTAAATACTTATGCGATAATAATTTCTTAAATCATTAATTAAAGAAGTTTAGTTTAACTTTTTAATGTTTATAATTCCTAATCCACCAAGATGGCAGATTTTGGATGACGTATGCAATATTTTTTAATATTACTCGTGTAAAATGGTGCACTTTTTTTCTCTTTTTTTTAAATCAATTTTGGTTAAAATATTCCATTAATTTGAAATAAATTTTTGTAATTTTATGATTTATTTTAGCGCAAGTTAATAAGTAAACATTATGCAGATGAAGACTTGAGAGGAGAATAAGGTAATTACCGCTCCATATTTTCTGGTAATAAACTTGCAGCAATTCGATAGATAAATGTTTGATTTTTGATTAGCTACCATATTTTCGTACTTTTCAATCTTGAAAACGGCTTCACTAACCCAAAACAGGATTCGTTATGATTCGGAGAAATATTTTTAATTTTTGTAGTTTTGCAATTTTTTTTTTAAACATGCGATTAATATAAAAGTACTAGTAAATGAAAAAGTCATGTTGTGCTGTCACACGACATTTTTTACATCAAAATTTTGTAATTAATCTGCTGTGGATTTGAAATTAAACTACATTGGTGACCACTTTTCTAGCAAAATCAATTTTAAATTTTGTCATAAATATTAGAAATATTGTTTGATCATTATGATCTCAAGGTGCTTAAGGACTAAATGTCAGGAGTATCTTAAAATTTTGGGTATTCTTCATGCGACACTAACCTCGATGACTAAGCTATCTTTTAATTTACGTGCATTTTTTATAATTTATTGTTAAAACCAAGATGGTTTCAATATTTGCACTAATTTAGTCCCCGATATTAGTAATTTTGCTTTCTAGGCTGTTGGTATTATTATATTTATTTTGGGCTTATCAGGTACAACTTGAGTTGTTGACCCAATATCAATGGGGGTATATAGGCATTTAATACCTCAAAGATGTTACCTGCACCTTGTGAGGGAGACACATCGGAAGGAATCCGGTGTGCTTTCCGGTGGTGGTTCGGTAAAAATTTGGATTTTAATCTTTGCCCTATAAAATACATCTTACTATAGTTACAGTAACATAATACGATGTTATTTTATTTTGTGGTTTAGTGTTTCATTATTATTTATGTTATCAAATTTATTAGATTGCAATTATTCAAACTATTGTTATTGAAATTTGCGTGCAATATTTCACTTAGTTATTTATTATTAAGATTGCAACAGTATATTATTTCCTATTACTTTAATTAAGAACGGAAAATAGTTTACCTCAAAATCAGGAGGTGTAGCAGGTTGTTGTACTACTTGAAGGAATACATTTTTACCCGTTTCACTTTTTACAAGAATTAAATTCCCCTCCTTTTCTATATTTCCGTTGCTCGAAGTGGAATTGTTTAAATGGTTGTCTGGTCTAAAATAGAAGTTGAAAAAAACTAGTTTTCAATAAAGAGCACTATTAACCTTTTATTTGCATTGGGTGTATCAATTATTAATCCATAGTGTATATCCGTCCGCCAGGGATTAAATTTTTCTTCTTTTGAACCGTGACCCACATAACTATACTCTTCCTCGTCGGAGTCATACTCCTGATCGTCATTATTATAAGTGTGGTCCAGCCGTATATATTTATTTTCTTTTTGATCCGTTTGATTTCCCCTTATTTTATGTTTTTTGCCCCTTCGGGGATTAGTGAACAAATTGGAATCGTAGCCTTCTCTCCGCATCATTTCGGGCAAGTAACGCCGCCTCGCGTTAATAAACCAGTTACTAACTTGTAAGATTGTGAGATTAGTGGCTTGAGACAAATTGATCTTCTCCACCTCGCTTGGGTAAGCATTAAAACGATGCTCGTACAACCAACTTTTTAATAACTTAACGGAATCTTTCGGGAGGTGCCCTCGTCCTCGTCGAGCTGCAGAAGATTCTTGCATATTAACCAACGACGACATGTCCACATACTGAATCATTTCCTCGTTTCCAGAATCGTTTTCTTCTTCTACGCTCGTCTCAGACTGATAGTTGTGGTCTACAAATTTATTCGTTTATATAATTTACCTAGAGGTCACAAAATAACCTTACCCATTTCGTTGTGTATTATTTCGTCCGCGTTTGCCATATTCATCAGTGATTATTTACAACACCTTTAATTTTCATAAAATAAACGATATCTGCAAAGGGCCATAGTGAATTCGGGAAATTCGTAAAATAATTTTTATACTCTTACCTCAAATAACAATCCATAACAGAAAAACTTAAATAAAACGACATTAAAATATTTTTTATCAGTTAAAAAAGGTTACAAAAGCGTAAAATGAAGGATGTATAATCTTAAATTGATGCCATTCCGCCAGCGTACCTTCCACGTAATCAAATGTAAGTCGTTTAACGAAAACTGCAACGGTTAGCGCCCTTTTTTGAAAAATTAATGCAATAACCGTACCAAAACGCTGCCAAAATGTCACAAATTCCCAAAATTAAATAATGACAATTTTATGACAGATTGACCTTTTGACGCTTGACCGTCAATTTTATCTCGATTATGTACGCATGCGCCTAGCAGAAACGGATTGTTGCCATGACATGGGCGGACCGATTGTGAATGATGCAAAGGGGCGAAATTAAAAACTTTATTTTTCATTATCATAAACATTTAAAATTGCAACAACAAATTATAGTAATAATTATCTTGATAAAAATATAATACTTTCCATAGTACAACTTAATAATTTGACTAGGTGCGATAAAATGTTGTTTTGCAATTCCTTCTTCAAGTCAAAAATCAGATTAATCAGCTTCGGTGTTGCTGTCGTATGCATTCGCTTTGACAGTTAGAGAGATCAATTCTTGTTGCAGCTCGAGCAACTGCTTCCTTAACTTGGTCGCTTTCGATCTTCGATCTTTTTGACTGTGTATTAAATTTTGTACTTTGCTCAGAGCTTTCTTGTTTTGAGATTGGTCGATAATCCAACGTAAGTACAAATTGCTCCATAAGACTACACTAACGGAGGCAACGCTCGGCCATATCGTCGTGTTGTTTGGTTCGTACATGGGGTTCAAAAGTGAAGCTAATACTTCGGGGCGATTCAAATACGACCACAAGCTAATCGTATTTTTTGGAACTTGAAGTTTATTTCGATCGGCTTCGCAGTTACCCAAAAATGTTCCTAAAAGATTTTGTTTTTAATAAAAATTAGGAAATCAACTTGTACCACTGTCGCTCTATCAAATATAGTATAAATATTTTTGTAAAAGTGAAAGTACCAAGCAAGCAGGAATGTAAAATATTGCATAGCATTATAATCAGGATTGGTCGTAGGAGGCAGTTCTAGAAGCCAGAACTTTTAGAATTTATAAAAGTATGTTTTGAAACAAAGATGGCACTAGTGGTTAGAAGATTTAAATGATCTCGAGATATGGCTTGCACTAACTTTCTGAAAGAAAATTTGTGACTTTTCCAGATTTTGTCTGAATAAAATAGAAAATTTGAACAAAGAGTTATAAAAACAATAATTATAGAGCCAAAATAAATTCTGATGTTTTGAAAATGCGTTTCAAATATGTTTTATATTGGCCTGTTAGTATTAGCAGTAGGTAAGCACTATTTAAAATACCGAGAATGCTGTTTGATACTCACCGAATTGACTAAAGTAGGAATGTTCGAAGAATAATATCAAAGTTTGAGTGTTAAATTCAAAACTGCAAGGAAACTGATGGTGCAGCTGTTGAATGCAATCGAGAAAGAGTAAGAAAGTCGGTTGGCTTTGCTTATTTTTTCCATTAGAGTAACAACTTTTGGAATGGCGAGCTTGGAAGGGATGACCAGCCTGAATCCACTCCCTTTCGATTAAAGCTTGCAGACCTAAAAAAAATCGGTTAAGTTCAAACTTTGCAATGCAGATTTCTACCTCTAATTGTTCTGCAGTCGGGGTTAAGTATAATTTGCGCAATGGATGTCACCAAAAGTGTCGAATCGAGACCATTAGTGCCGTGAACTAAAACGGAAACTTTATCCTGATGCAAACTTTGAGCAACCACACAAGCAGTATCCAAACAATTTTGTATATAACTCAACCAATTACTGCTTTCCAGGCGCGACAGCCATTTGTCCGACGAGCAGGTTGTGTCGTTAATTGCATCAAAAAGTTTAATAAATGAATCCAACAGAGTTCCATTACAACTAGAAATTTTATCAAGATTCTTATGTGTTCGTTTCCATTGAGGATAATTTCCTTCAGGTTCTGTTCCGCCGCCTTTAGTCTTGCACTGATTTGAATAATTCATCGATCGTGTGTCGACTATGTAACCCTTCGAGTGAGCCCCCAAAATAGCGTTAAGAATTTTTTCGTCTGATCTCGACCTTTTGTTGACGTTATTCAACAATGGTTGACTGCTTCGTAACAAAATTGCGCCGTTGTCATGCCTGTAACTTAAAATTGGAAATCTTCCGCCTTCTCGAAAACTCGCCGAAGCTGCAATCGTCTCATCGTCGATGCTCTTTGGCACTATTAATACTTGAGCATAAGAGGGACACACGGAGTAATCCTTGTTGACGTTACTCAACCGCCATTCGTCGCTAGCAAGTAGTTTCGCGTACTCCGTATCGGGTCTATAAAGAGTATGACCGTCTTCTAAAATGTTAAATTGAGGAGTAAAAAAGAAGGGGTACAAGAGTAAAGGATTCTCAACACTACATAGCCTTTCCAAGCTAATTTGAGCATTTATTAAATCTTCGGTACTCGAAATATCCAACGTGATTATCCTAAAGTCTTTACATTTCAAAGTTAACAAACCACCTGTATTTAGATTGGCCCCATTCAATTTCTTTTCAATCGTATCGATGCATTGGTGCAAAACCTGGAAGGAATAATGAAATTTTAAAATTCAATTTGTTTTGTGAACATCGAGCTTACCCAAATTTCGTGCTTTTCGTCCTTGCGGGAAGACAGTATTAAGTGATGGCCGGTGATGCAAGCTGTCACTTCCACCGCATCCTTAAACGGTGTGTGCAAAATAACGCCTTCGATTCTTGGAATGCTAATTAGATCGCCGAACTCCATGGTTAAGTAATTTTTAAATTTGGTGTAACAAAATCGATTTTTTCTAAATTTAAACGCCTACCTACATTTTTAGGTTAACGTCAACGTAAAATCGCACACACGAACAAATCGATATATAAAAAGATGTAGATTGTTAAAATTTATGTTGAAAATGAAGAAATTAAAAAAATTCAAGACACGTCGAACGTTAAAGATTTCATTCACCTTCGAATCGTATCGAATTAAACTCACAATGACCCCATGTTTTTTTGAGTCTGTTTAAAAATTGATTAAAAATAAATTAGAATTTTATTTATCCTGCAGACAATTTAAAATAAATTTGTCGTGCCGAGACGAAAATATCTAAAATTGGAACCACCTATCGGGACTTATCAAAAAGTTGTTGCCGTTTTTGTTCCGTCACATATGTCACGAGTACGCTTTCGTTGTTTTTGTTCATTTTACGTTGCCCTAACAATTTAGAAAAAATAAAGCGTTTTTAGCCTTTTCGCGATTTCGTTTCTAAAATAATTTCGTTTTCAGACGTTTAAAACTTTTTTGCTCGTCCTCGTAGGTGCGTCGGTATTGCAGTACCCTTCCGGGGTCGGGTGTCGCAACCGATTAGTGAGAGTAATAACAGCATCTGCCATTTTGCTAGAGCGATTTAAAGTTGATTTTTTGTCGTGTTTTTAATGTTTATTTATAAGTCATAAGTTGCAAAAAGGAAACCAAAAGGGACATAAACAAATGGTTTAAATGGACGCATCGTCCATTATTACACAGGTGTCACGGGATGACGATCAATTTAACAATTATCCGCCCGAAAAAGGTAAATAATATGACAGATTCCATTATATAAAATTGGCCCCGACTGCACCTGTTTTGACTTATTGGAATTATCTTATCGAATTTAGATCAAGTGTGGTTTGCGACGGTTTTGTTTGTGCGTGTAGTGGTGGTGTTGTTGTTTTAATAACGCGACGAGTCGTCGTGGATTTGGGGGTTTAAATTTGTGGTAAAGTAGGCGTGTATGGTGGACCATAAGTAAACACATTTGGAAATTGTGGATCTTGTTAACCTTGAGTTTTAAAAATGTAAAGCGTATTTGACGATTATTTAATCATTTGCGCTCGTCGCTTCTTATCAATTCGACTTTTTTCTGGTTTTAAATTACAAAAATGCTTCCGCACTTGTGTGACCTCCTTTAACATCTGAAACTTTGTTGCGATTTTGATTGGCATTGTTTTTCTTGTAGGTACACTAAATAAATCCGAAAATGACATATCAGAAGTTCGATCGTCTTCCCAGTTGGGGAACAATAAGAAAGTCAAGCGGGGGTTTTTACGAACCCTGTTGTGCTGTTTGGGCCGAAAGAGGGGAAAGACGCCCAATTCATCTCAATATGTGTACGGTCGAGGATCGCCCACAAGTCAAACAGATTTACCGAGATATTTATTGCCGCCAGTTCGGCATCAAGACATGCACAAAATGTGTATGGTTATAGACTTGGACGAAACGCTTGTCCATAGCAGTTTTAAAGTATGTCTATATCTAATTTAATATGCTGTGCCTTTTTATTAAATTAATTTGTCTTATTGCAGCCTATTAGCAATGCCGATTTTGTAGTTCCCGTCGAAATAGACGGCACCGTGCATCAAGTATACGTTTTAAAGAGGCCGCACGTCGACGATTTTCTTAAACGAATGGGCGAATTGTACGAGTGTGTCTTGTTTACGGCGTCGTTGGCGAAATATGCCGATCCGGTTGCCGATTTGTTAGATAAATGGGGCGTATTTAGGGCTCGATTGTTTCGAGAAAGCTGTGTCTTCCATAGGGGTAATTACGTCAAGGATCTTAATAAATTAGGACGGGAATTGCAGCAAATTATTATTGTCGATAATTCGCCCGCATCTTACATATTTCATCCCGATAATGCGGTAAGTCTAATTATTTCTACAAGTTTTGTTTCTTTATTCCATATTATTTTTACAATTGTGAAATTAAGAAATTTTTTGTGATAATATGTATTACTTAAAACAGTATACTTAAATGTACGATGCTTATCAACGACTGTTTCATAGGGAAACTACTTCTTCTAGGATGTACATACCACGATGTATGTATGTTGATTTAAAAATTTACTACTTATTCATGGTGCTCTCGTTTACTTATCTTTTTCACTATAATAGTTTAGCAATAAAAAATTATTTAAATTCCATTGATTAGTAAAAAAATACTAGTAACTTTTTTATCCTAAGAAAGCTTTGTAAACATTCTTGTTTGGGTAATTATTTTCCATCTTTTGGTGCAAATTAAAAATTTATTCGACGTTTTGTTTTTGCACAATCATCATCAAATTTAGTTTTTCTAATGGGTGCTGTGTTAAATTTTTATGTTAAAAAGTGCAGTTCTATTTAAGGATTTCAGCGACATGTAATTTTGTAACTTTTCTATATTTGAAGTTGAATTTTTAATATATAAATAGCTCAAAAATATCAATTTTATTTGTAAAATATCTTCTCTAACTTGATTACCGTCTACGTCGGAACATTTGGTGTTATTATCTGTCATGTGCTTTTCTTTGCGCTAAGGTTGAAGGAATTACTGTTCGTTTTCCAAGAGAATTTAACTTTACAATTTAACTTAGATTCGAAAATTTGACGTAAAGTGACATGTAAACTTAGTAACCAAAGTTAGGAAGTAAGGTTAATCTCCCAATACCTTAATAAGATAAGAAAATGTACAAAGCAATCTAAATTGTAAATAGAACGCGTTTTTATATAGCTTTTCCTCAACATAGGTTAGATTATGTAAGATTTTCAGTAAATAGAGCACATCAATTATTATATGATTGATTCCAGCATTAGCTGCAGAAACCTGGTACTTTTGTCTCGGGACTCGAGCAGTGAGCACTCGACCTTGTTCTAGCCACACATAAAAATTTTATTGTGAAAAATCATATAAAAAATAACGTCACGTTCCCGAAATACACATAGAAATCCAATATAATTAAGTTTGTAGTTTTATACTTTGTCATAATTAAAATCTGAAATGAATATGTTCTACATTAAATTTATTATTTATGTAGAATTTATTTATTAAGCTAACTTCAATATACATTACCTAAGTTCTTAAATAAAACTGTACCAAATTTTCTATATACAAATTTAATTTGGTGCCACTAAAATACTGCATAAATATTTTGAACCTGTGAAGTTATTTAGTCTGACTGAGTAGGTAAATACAATGAGGTTGTTCGACCTCGAAGACAAAGTGGTTATCCCTGCGAAACAATATAAATATTCTTTGTGGAACAAAAGCTTATACATATAGAATATTATTTATTGCAGTAATAAATATTGAAATTGTTTTTTAGGTTCCGGTAGCGTCATGGTTTGACGATATGACAGACTCTGAACTGTTGGATTTAATACCTTTTTTTGAAAAATTAAGTAAAATGGATAACGTGTATACTGTGCTGTGCAATTCAAATCATCCGTACAATAACGGCATTGGCCAAGTAAAAGGACCATCAAGCCCGTTCTTGCCTGCTGCCGCCCAATCGCCCAAAGAACTCAACACTTCGTAGCATTACGCCATCCTCGGAAAAATTAAAGAGGCAATTTTGTTTGTTATTCGAGCATTCGTATTGGCAGATTTTCGGGTCCATCTGGTAATGTAAATTTTTAAACGTTTTCACAAGAAATTACGTTCTTATCTAACGTAACCCATTAATTTTTAAGTAAGTGTGTTTCTTTGACAATATTATGTTCTGTCCCTAAATTTAAAAAAAAGCAAAAATGAAAAAACAAAACACATGTCCCCGAAATATTAGACGTACCTACTGCATTTTGTCGTTAGGAAGACACGAGTTAATTATTCACTTTGTGCTATTTACTTTTTGTTTCTGTGCCATTTTATCTGTTTTATGTTTGAACTAACTGATTTATAAAAAAAAAAATAGCGTGCCTGCATATAGATTATCCAGCAATCACGCAGTGTTGTTGTGCGAATCTTTGGAAGGCTACACACTTCTGTGATAAATTAATTTATTTTTTGAACTGAAAAAAGAACACAAAACTAAAAACATGCGATAAAATCATATCTAGCTCGAGGTGATCCTTTGATATGGGAACATTTGTTCCAAATACAATAGTGGCCTTAAAATTGATATCGCTTTTTAAACTTTTAAATAAACAAATTGGGATTTAATTTACTGTAGAACAGACGCCAGTGTAATATGATGTATATTTGTAGTTAAAAAAAATAACGTGTGCGGTACTTGAAACAAACTTTTTGCCATCGACGGTAAGTAAGTGGTACGGGAATCCTTAAGGCATATAGAAAGGAGTCAATTTTTTTACAGTGCGTTTATACGAAGCTTAATTTCAAATTTACAAGATTTGGCTTCATTTTTATACAAATTTGGCCATGTAATACGCTTTGTGCAGCAAAATCTATTTTGCTGCATAATTTTACGACACAAAAATGTAAGCCTCGAGGATGAGAAATTTTTTTTGCTCTGCCTTTGGGATCACATTTTCTTGTCACCAGTATATTTCAGGTTTGGTGAAGCGGCAAAAAATTTTAAAAATTTATGTTATTGTTTTTGTTTTCGGTAGTCAAATTTTATTAAGTATTTTAATAATTTTTTTTATTTATTTTATACAGGGTCTTTGTTTTATTGGACCATCTAAGAAATGCTTTATTTAAGCAATTTATTGTGTGCCTTCTATTTATTTAAGGTTTAAGCTTCCAGTTTAGAATTCTCTTATGTGATAATTTTGTAATAAATATTCCACACATCACCCGTATGTAAATAGCTTTTAAAATTCTTTTGGTTTGGAATTTTCGAGAATTTTTTTATCGTCATTGATAATTTTTAAATTTTACTTTTGTTTCCCGCATAAGATTCCAAATGTAGAAAGTTTTGTTACATTTTTTATACTTCCATGTTACTGCCATTAGAACTTCTTTACAATATACTAATCGATGACTTAAAAAAGTTCTTAAAAATTTGTGGAAAATCAATTTTTACGATCCCCACATCACCAAAGTCGCACAATAAATTGTCAATTTTAAGTTTTTAAATATATTTCAATTAATTTTTGTTTTAAATTTCACCACGAGATGGTCCAAATTAAATAAGCTCTTCACACGTAATTAATATTCTATTTATTAAGATGAAAATTTAGTTAGTTTATCTTGTAATTATTTATAATGTGTTTTTATTTTAGTACAAATATTTTATTATGGTTTAAAAATTATTTTATATTTTACATAAAAAAATATTAATTGTACAGTTATTGTGAATGTTAGGAATAATTTTTAATGAATATATTCTACTATATGTAATTAATATTTTATTTGTATAGTCTCGTTAAGATAACAAAAGTCTTGAATTCTTCTACAACTTTTCTTATCGTTCCAAGTAATACTTGTTTGTTGTTAATAAGTCCTTCGATTTCTAATGGGAACCAACTAATACTCTAATATGAATCAAATTCACTTAAAAAGAAAGAAAAGTGTCATCAATATCTGTATGATATTTTGTAATTACCTTACTTGTAATATAGAAAAAAACAAACAATTTGTAAAGTTGTAATATTTGATGGCAATATTTTTATTTAGGTACCAAAATATTTTATAATAAGTGTTTTCATCCCATCACAATAAGTCAGTGTGAGATTACAATGAGTTTAGTTAACTAATATAATTTTAAAACAAATAATTTAATCGTTTTGTTAACACGATACTGCATGATGCAATATTTCCGGAGGTAATTTTTTAATCCCCGAACCTTTTAAGGGGTCCTCTTGTGAATGTTGCATAATTGTAATGTTTCTGTTAAAGGAATTAGTTATTAGAAACTTATTTACTGTTTCTTATATCATTTGATTGCATAATATGCCTTATTTGTAAATAAAAGCTTGTCATTTCATATTCTTTTTGTAACTTTCACCGTGCAACTTTATTAACCCGCATCATCTTGGAGGTCAAATTTAACTTAACTAACCTGATACAAATTTTTTTCAAACTAGCTTGTTTATAGGGCGACCTCGAAATACAAGTGGCATGAGTATTAAAATACAAATTTTCTTTTTTTCGGATTAAATAACAAGTTGTTTTTCTAAAACTCACTTTCTTCGTTGTTCTTTACTACAACATTAAATTTTTAGGTATTTTGCACGCAATTTAAATATGTGTATCAATCTACAATCCCAACTTGTACAATTATTATTACTATTAAATGTATTTTTATACATTCACAAGAAAAGGGGTCTTCGCCAATGTTTACTTTCCTAAACTATATATTATAAATACAGTACTGTCTCGGTAATTCAAACACGCTAATCTGAACAAAACAAGAAAAACTCAGTAGTCCGCACAAATAGTTATAATCCGAACACAACTAATAAAATTTTCCGATTATAGAAAACTGTTTGGATTGCAGAAGAAAGGATAGGATGAAAGATATCGATGTACTTATAGCACAGTGAGGACGGCAAGTTGTTATAAAACAAGATTAAATAATGTATTCTTGGAAATCAATAAACTAGAAACCAAACTCGCTAATTAAAAAGTAATCAAATCGGCTTTAGTTAGAAAATAATTTTATGTAACTATTTTAAATAAAACTATAATTGAGCAACGATCAGGTACAAAATTAAAATATACAATATGAACAACAATAAAATATAAAACAAACTCTGTTACTTACACTAAAAAATTATTCTTATTTTAAATTATTTAAAAATATATAACATTTATAAATATGTATATAACCACTTATTTTTGATATGCGAGGAAAGTATTACTATTGAGAGTTGATGCAAGTCTTTTCTTGTAAAATTTGTTGATAGCATGCCTAAAAAAGGTACAATAAGTGAAATAATAAAAAATTGAATGTTTTTTTTTTAAATTACCTTTAACGTTGTGAACATTATACCCAATTCGCCATTATCCAAACTTGATTCAACAAAATCTTGTATGAAATGAATTTCGGAACCCAACTGTAAAATCCTAGCTCTAACAACTACGTACAAAAATGCTGGAAATAAATCATCCATGTTCCATTTGTAATCTTGACCCAACTGCGTTTGAACTATTTCGGTCATTTTTTCAAAAGTTTGGCGTATAATTAATAATTTTTCTAAGGGACAAAATGTTGTTTTCAGTAACTGAAGAGTTTCGATTGCTTCTAAAAACGTGTTATCTCTTATCGACGACCTAACTAATAGTTGCTCTTTGCTACCTCCTAGAAGTTTTCTAAAAATGAAAAAGTTTTTATTGATCTTCCTAAATAAATCTTACTAAAACTTACTCGTCAACTGCCAAAAAAGCTAAGAGGGTACCATCGCTGTACTTGTTCCATTCCACGAGTCGCTTCCAATATTGTACATCTTGTACTTTGTTGTGTAAGGTATACAAAATAAATAGAGGCGAATGTACTCGTGGCAAAAGAAGAGGATGCAAAATATTACGGTAGTTGATCACTTGACTGTCATTTGCCAAAGTTATTTCGTCTTGGTATGCCGGTAAAGCAGGAAACAATAGATTAATTATTTCGTAGAGACGTTTTGTGATGGAATGCAGTTCTTCCACTGCATGATTTAATAATAGTGGATGGGCTCGTAAACCCCCGTAAGTCGTGGTGTAAGCTACACACAAATCGGTTAACAAAGACCCCAAGGGATGATGGGAATTTTCAAACGCTTTCTGTAGGTACTGCTTCAGTTCTTGATAATTGTGAAGGTCAATGTGGGTTCTGCAATATTTAGGAATCGTGTCCAGGTCGTTAATCGAGTTTTCGAAACCATTTTTATCATTATCTTTCAATTTCAAGCTGTCACGATACGAATTTGATATTGAAATTGCAATATTTTGCCACAATTTTTGAACATCTACCGGTTTATTCTCGTACAATCCTAATGCCAAGTAACATCTTTTAAATAATGACTTCCACTTTTGTTCGACAGGAGCACAAAGTTTCGCAAAAGAGTTTGGTATCGAATTTAACTCTGTATTGTTATGATTTACCAAATTTAAGGTACCATTGGAAATTTTTATGCAATCATTTAGAGATCCGGTTAAGTAACCGTCAATTTCGTGACCAGAATTTAAGGTCAAACATCCTTTACCATTCAACACGCCGGTTCCTTTAAATTCACCTTCATAGGAAGTCCCATCTTCGAGTATCATCAAACCATTGCCCTATAAAAAAAAATGTTTTTGAGTTATACCATGCAACTTGATACGAGGTCCAACTTACACAAAACACATCTTGAGCAAAAGTGCCTTCATAATAAACCCCATCAGATGTAACCATTAATCCGTTACCGTGCTTGTGATTGTCGGTCCAAGTGCCCAAATATTTTTCGCCACTAACGATATCGTCCATCACACCATACCCGTTCTTGTTTCCATTTGTCCATTCTCCAATATAAATGGACGCTGCAGACGCCATAAAATTACCATGTTTTAATGATCCGTGTCCGTGAGGTAGGCCATCTTGAAACGTTCCTTTGTAAACATCGCCGTTGAGATATTTCAAAGTTCCAAAACCGTTTGGTTGATTATTTTTCCACGAACCTTCATACAAACCTGAAACACAAGCATTGTGATCATTCAAAATGTCGCCATAGAGTGTGTTTTCACTTACCAACGGTTGGCATATCCATCAGTCCGAAACCACTAATTTGATTATTATTCATTTCTCCGCTATACACCCTACCGTCCTTCCATTGCAATCTTCCGGTACCCTGCATTTTTCCATCACACCACCGCCCTCTGTACTTGGCGTCCTTATAAAAACCCGTCTTGGTAAAAGTATATTCTGCACTTCTTATGGTAGGAGCTCTGATGATGTTAGATTTGTGTAATACCATCTTGATACCATTTTCAATCGCCTGCAGCCATTCGGCTTTTTGTTGCGAGTCGCACGTACACAAAACCAATTCCTGTTCTGGCATCTTCATACTTATACTATTTTCATCGTGCTCATCTCTTGCACGCAATTCCACCCAAACTGTAGACAAATGATGAGTACGTGTGGTGGAACCGTTGACGTGAACCAAAACATCGTTCAACAAGATAATCCAATGTGATGAAAAACGACCAGCGTTCTGGACTTGAATTGGATCGGTGCGACTTTCTCTTATCAAGCGTCTGCTCGGCGTACACAAATATTGGATAGTTCTTCCGGAATTTTGCCAAAATTCACTCGTTTTTTCCGCGAGTGCTTGCTTGCTTTTTTGATCCTGAATTAAATGGTTCCACTTCTTGACGACTTCTTCAAACTTTTGGGAACTTTCTCCGTAATGCGTAACGAATGTTTCGGCCAAGCGGAGGTAAAACTCCAAGCGGTTGTTTGGTGTTAACAAAGCATCGTAGATGACCTTTTCGATAATATTTTTATCGGGATTACGGTTTTCTCCAAGTTTAAGTTTATAAAACGACGAGGAATTGTCGATATATTGGGATACGTTATGAGACGCGCCTAAACTAATAAAATCATTAATAACGTTCAAGTATTTTTGGTACGAGTAGAGATATTCGTCTAAGTATTTAAAAATAATTATTTCGGATTCGATAATGATTCCGCGAAAGAATTCTAAGAGGGAGTTGACGTTTGTCACTATTAAGTGCAACAGTTGGGTGAAATTTTCGGTTAAATTTTCGTATACGCTTAAATTTGATGACGTGGCGTTATTTTTCGATATAATTTTAATCAAATTGCAGTGAACGGTTAACATTTCTTCCAAAAACCGTTGTTCTTCCGTCAGAAAATTGCTGATAAAGTCGGGCCTTGCGCCCGTATTGAAGAGAACGTATTCGGAAGTTGATAGAACTTCCTTTAATATTGCCCTAATTCCGTATTGCTTTTCTTGAGTATTGCTAAATATTACGCATGCTTCGTTTTCTAGAATGCTTTGATGTTTTCCCATATATTTTAAGTTTGATTTGGTCGTAATTGCGACAGTCTGAAAATTACCGCACGAAATATCGCGTATTCGTTCGTCCGAATCAACGAAGTATAATTTTGGTGAGCTTTGGTCCATTTTTGAATCGTTGGTTACCTGGTTGTAATCGTTTCTTCCCCACAGATATGCCCGACCGTCTAACGTTAATGCTGATGCGTGACTATTTCGAGCCGAAACGTTTACAATGCCCACGTTGGATAATTTCGTTATAATAATGGGCTTCTTTCGCTTAATGCTGTCGCCGATTCCTAGATGAAGAAGTACAACATTAGAAAAAACAATCAAGTAAATAATAATTAATGAGTAATATTTTATTTTATCTATTATTTTAAATATAAATTGTATAAAAATTATGGTTTAATGATCCCCTAGACCAACACGATACTCCGGAAACTGTTTTGTTTCCTTCTTCGTTACTACTGTAAGCTCAAAGTTATACTTAAAATACAAATAAAAAGCAAACAAGTTTCCGCTTCAGGAAATGATAGAGTAATATACAATACACAATGATTTCTGGAACTGTTTTGACAATATATCGGCCTTGTTTGGGGAAGCAAAATGAAAAAATTATTGTAGATGAAAGCTAAATACATGCAATATTATGAATCTTGTAGCAACAAAATTGTGTTTTCAAGTTTACCTAATGGATATTTCTTTTTTGCCAAGTTTAAAGAATTATTCGTTAGGTGAATCTGAAAATTAGTTCTGTATTTATTTGAATCAAAGAAATTTCTTACTCAAAAGTTGTAGTTTGCATTTTTGACCAACCAAACATTCAATCACTTGCACTAATTTTCAATGAAACTGTTATAGTGATTAAAACTTACCTAGTTGTCCATGAGTAACATTTCCCCACGTCCAAACTTCGCAATTTAAAAGATTTGATCCAATTTTCGCCAAAGTGCGGCACCGTTCTTCGATATCGTGCTCTGATAAATCCTTTTCGGAAATATCCTGACTCACCGACAACAACAAATCATCACCCAAGTTGAGTTTAGATAAGGAGATGTCTTGTATTTTATCAAGTCCGTTGCAGTTATCAAAACTTCCGTTAACATGTTTTGATAAGGTTTTTACACCCTCGTACACCAAACTCGCCATATTAGTTACGTTTTCCTTAATAATTTTTCCAGGTTTTTCTGTACATTCCACGAAATATTCCTCGCTAACCGACGACATGCGTATAATTTGTTTAGTTAAAAAGTCTCTAGCAGCCTCCGTATTGCGAAAAATT
Organism: Cantharis rustica; assembly: GCA_911387805.1. Classification (NCBI taxonomy): domain Eukaryota; kingdom Metazoa; phylum Arthropoda; class Insecta; order Coleoptera; family Cantharidae; genus Cantharis; species Cantharis rustica. The sequence continues at coordinate 242,233 of OU426877.1, forward strand.
ATATTCTTTTCTGTCTTTTCGCTGGGCGAATAATTTTTGTCGTGGAGATGATTCGAATCATCGCTTTTAGAGTTAACCGAATTGCGGTCACTGTTATGGTCGTTTCCGGAACCAGTTAAAGAACTGTTTTCAGAATTTGAAAGGTTCGAGACGCACTTGGAACAATTAGGAACAAAAACCTCCGAATCTGAGAGATCACTATTTGTATCTTCGCTAAGATTTGCCTTACTGACACAAACTATTGCGAAGTCGCTACCTACGTTTACGGCACGAGTATTTCTGTTTTCAAAAAATTTAACTCTTTTCGGCTGCCTAACATCGACGTCAATTTGGGGCATTTTACCGCAAGCCCATAACTGACCATTTTCTGTGACAAACAAAATTCCAAACCCACCTACAGCTAACTTGGCAACTTTCACTTTAAACTTACTGGTACTGCATCCATGATTGCACGTTTTGACTTCTTCCCAAAGGGCAATTTCTTCGATGAGTTCCAAACTTTCGTTAAATTTAAAAACTGTGCCTTCCAAATCGATCACATATAAAAAATCATCACAGGAATCAATGGACCGAAATTTTCCGTCCCCGTAATATTTTAATCTCATCCTTTGTCGACGGCCATCTTCCTCCACATCTTCCAAAACTCCATGATATAATTCAAAATTTACGGTGAGAAAAAAGAGCGTACTTTTTATGTTTGCAAATTTGATGACACTGTCAGTGGGGCCGTCTATTATTTCCACTTCTGTTACTGCGTTCCATAACTTGAATGCACTCATTATATTTTAACTGCGCGATCACTAAATAATTTATTGGCTTCATTAATATATTACGGGTTGAAATTTGGGAATCACTTTTTTTATTTCTACATTATAATATGAGTCAGTGTCAAAAGTGACATACCTAATCAAAATATCGGTCAGCTGTTCATCAGGTAAATAGGCGGATTTGCTCTGACAGCGTAAGGACACAAACACACTGTTCAAGCAAAAGTTTGCCGCCAGCGCAGGATACTAAAATTCTTTAGCCAACGAAAATCAATTTTTTTTTATTGGTTACGCAGTTTTACACTCAACGCTGGCGTCAAACGCCAAAATTCTGCTTAGTTCTTTGAAATTGAAGTTTTATACAATTTTACAGTAATTTAAAAAAAAGTCAAAAAAAACTCTGAGTAAGCGCTAACCCTAAGATTTCGAACTACCTTCATTAATTTTTCCAATAAACTCAGCTCGATTGCTCTTATACTCTGATGTCAATTGAAAAACACCATTTTTAATTTTGCGAAAAATATGCATTATAATTTTTAATAACGAAAACTTCGCTTTACGAAAAATAAAAAACATCTTACACGTATATTGTTTGATTTTCACGACCTTGACCTTTTCGGTGTGTTGTTACCTTTAGAACACATTTCTGCCTGTGCAATGGCGTGGTGCAGCCAGAAGTTTCCGCGAATGCTCACGAATTTAAATCTTTTTAGGTTATGTGGAAGTTTGACATATCACAAAACGAAAATGAATAAACCCATAACTTTCGTAACTGGCAATTCTAAAAAATTGGAGGAATTTATAGCCATTTTAGGAAATTCCTTCCCGAAAAAAATTGTAAGCGCGAGTGTAGATTTACCCGAGTTACAAGGTGAAATCGACGATATTTGCATAAAAAAATGTAAACAAGCTTCTCTAGTTGTGTGCGGACCGGTTATAGTTGAAGATACCTCTCTATGTTTTAACGCTCTGCAAGGATTGCCTGGACCCTACATAAAGTGGTTTTTAGAAAAATTAGGCCCCGATGGATTATACAGAATGTTGGCAGGATTCGAAGACAAAAGTGCCATAGCCGTTTGTACCTTCGCGTATCATACAGGATGTGAGGAAGACGAAGTTGTTTTGTTTCAAGGAAAAACTGAAGGTGAAATTGTCGATCCGAGAGGGCCCGGGACTTTCGGTTGGGATTCTTGCTTTCAACCTGTCGGTTCTAGTCAAACTTATGCCGAATTAGCAAAAGAGGAGAAGAACAAAATTTCTCATAGATATAAAGCGTTAGAAAAATTAAAATGTTATTTTACCAAATAAAGAATTTACAACAATTTACACAATGTTTTGATTTCATCACATAATTAAACCCACTAGTCGGCATAACTCCAGTCGTAGTCATCGCACACGCTCAGTTTTGATTGTTGTCGTCTTATAAGTTCAGTTTGCGCGCTACAGCGGGTGAGTAAATTCGATTCCGATTTTTTTAACAAATTGTGTTTGTCAATAACATTGTAATTTTTGATCTCCGCTTTACTTTTATAGTTAATATCTTCACTTCTTTTTAGGAGGGAATCATCCGAAATTTCATTTATGCAGCTAAAAGAGTCTCGGTATAAGGACATTTTGTATATTACGCTTGCTGCTTCACCGCTGTTGCATTTTAAAGTCAAGATATCCAGCGAGGATTTTGTGTTCGTTAAAGTGGAAGTATAATCTATGGGCATAAGCGAATTTTCACTTGGTAATCGATCGATATACTTCTGACATCGTGCATTCAAATTTGTAAAATAATCCATTTCACTTGGCGGAGTTTTGACTTTGCTTGTGCTACTAATTTCCGGCTTTTTAAACCTAAAAATTATATTGGATTTGTTTAACAGAGAAATTTGGGGGAGGTTGCTGCTAGAAATGGTTTTGAAGAATTTTAAAATTATCGAATGCTTCTTAGGCAGAGGTAAAATGTTTTCCAATAACAGAGCTTTTGGAGGAATGCAAGCTTCTCGTCTTAAAATTTCGTCGTATCTTTCTATATCTTTAAGCCTTATGAGATATTTTTTTGATTTATGTTTGCAATATTTCTCAATTATGAGCAAATCAGACGAAGATCTCGTTTTGATTGCCGATTCGCTTTTAAACTTCACCGAGTCTAAATCTTCGCCTTTTAATTTTTGGCTCAAACGATTTTGTAGAAAAATCATGCTAGCCGTTAAGAAGATATTTTGCCGGCGAGGGGCGCACAGCTCATCGTCTACGGTTAAATTTGGTTCTTGAACTTTGCTATTGGTCAAGTAATGGGATAAATTTTGTACGCGTCCCACCGAGCTGGAAGTTTTGTGTTTTTGCATCATTTTATTAAGGATCACTGCAATATTTGACTACAAAAATGATTTAAATCAAACACTTTGATTGGTAATATAATTTTGATTGATTTTAGTTAATGTCAAATTGAACAAAATTTTGATGGATTAATTTCAGGATCGAACTGACGTCAACATTTTAATGCGGAAAAATTATAAGTAGCCTCCAACGACACCGGGTTTTTAAAATATTTTGTAGACAAGCAAAAAGGAAGTTTAGTTAAAAACTTTCTAGGCAAACTACTCCATGTGAATGTGAATCTGGTTAATCCATTCCTGCACGTCACTAATCATTAATTAATGAATTAGCTTCGCATTTCGATAAACATAAGTTTAAAAACATTTTCAATTTTAAATATTTCCTTGAAAATCTACCTTAATATCCGCCACTGGATAAAACCTTCCGGGTTCGTTACACCAATTACTATAACTTCCAAAGATATTAATTCAAGATTAGTTTATAAAAAATTATTATTATTTATGAAAAAATTACAATATTTCTACGTGACTCAGGAGTTTATCATTAATATTTCGCTAAAATTAAAATGCCTCTGAAGGGAATAAAAGTAATCGAGTTGGCGGGTTTAGCACCGGCACCCTTGTGTGGAATGTTTCTGGCGGACTTTGGTGCTTCCGTTATAAAAGTGGACAAGGTAGTTTACTCGTTACGCATTTTATTTTGCTATGCGACATAATATTTATTTGTAGGTTGGAAATCTACCAGATCTGGATTGTCTCAGTAACGGCAAGCAATCGGTTGCACTGAATTTGAAAAAGAAGGAAGGTGTAGAAATATTTAGAAAACTTTGCAAGACGTCGGACGTGCTAATAGAACCGTTTCGCAGGGGAGTTATGGAATCTTTAGGATTAGGCCCGGCTGATTTGTTGACCGACAATCCTAAGCTGATTTATGCTCGACTTACTGGGTACGGCCAGCAGGGTATTTTTAGTAAACGAGCCGGACATGACGTTAATTATGTAGGTTTGTCGGGTCTTCTCTCTCTGTATGGACGATCGGGAGAAAAACCTAGTTTTCCCGTGAATACGATTGCCGATTTTGGGGGTGGAGGTATGATGTGTGCTATGGGGATTATTTTAGCACTACTCCATAGGACTACTTCAGGAATGGGACAGGTGGTCGATTGCAGTATGGTGGAAGGCAGTGCTTACTTGGGCAGCTGGTTATTTCGCTCACAAAATCTACCGATTTGGGGTAATCCACGTGGTGAAAACATTCTCGACATGGGAGCTCATTTTTATGAAACTTACGAGACCAAGGATGGTAAATTTATGGCTGTAGGAGCTATAGAACCTCAATTTTATTCCTACCTTCTCAAAGGTTTAGGATTAAGTTACGACGAAGCCCCCCAATATTCAAATTTTAAAGAATCCAAAGAACTGTTTACCAAAAAATTTTTAGAAAAAACCCAAGAGGAATGGTGTAAAATATTTGACGATTGCGACGCTTGCACCACTCCTATTTTATCCTTAGAAGAAGCTTCTCAACATGCACACAATGTGGAACAACAAACTTTTAATAAAACTTGGAACGGTTTGGTTTCACCTAATCCGGCACCAAAGTTGAGTAAAAGCCCAGGAAAATCTCAAAGTACAAAATCGCCTCCACCTCAAGGGCAACATACCAATATAATTTTGAGAAGCCTGGGCTACTCCGACGATGTTATCGCCAATTTTGAAAAAGAAAATATTTGTTATCAACATAAGGCGGCTCATTTATAATTATTTAAAAGGGGGGGGGATACCCCATATTACGGGTTATAGTTAGATTTTTAAATTTTTATGGAAAGTTGTTTATTAAATATTTGTTTCTAAAACAACTTGAATTTCTTTTAGTACATTTTCAGGTAAAATTTGGCTAGTTTGAAAGTGTTGTAATTTTGGGATGTCTTCGTGTTTGATAAACGAGGATAAAGTGTCTTGGATTGCTAACAAATCAAATAAAGCGTGGTTTGATCCCAGTTTCTGCCTGTCCACAAAAATATTTTCTGCTCTCTGCAAAAGTTCCATCCTTTTTCTGGCAATGTGAATGAGAAAGGTGTAAAATTCTGAAAAATCCATTCCGTTCCAGGTCGCTCGTAACATAACTTGACAATGTTCCAGAAAATCTTCCATGTCTTGGCAATCTTTGATTTCATTTTTAACATCCTGTAAATTTTGTTCCAGCAAATGCCATGTCCGTTTTATGTTACATCCGTTAATCCAGTTGTGGTTGATGGAGATGGCGTCTTCTAAATTCCACACCTGATGGTACCAGTTGGAGGGCACAAACACGGCGTCACCTGAATTCTGAAGTACTTCGAAATGCCGAACGTTTTTGCACAGATCGGTTACATCTTCGGGAAAATTTCCGAAACGATCCATCAATTTTTCTTCCTCTCCCGGAGGAAACAATAGCCAGCGTTTCTTACCGCAAATGTTGGTCGACCAACTGTACGATTGCACAACGTCCACGTGAAAGGGAGTCCACGTTCCCTTACCTCCCATGTAGACAAATCTGTAGTCGTCTTTTGATGTATCCACCAGGTACTCGTTGAGCCAGTCCGAGGCGAAAAATATGGGAACTTTGTAAAATTCGTCGTTGGGTGCTTGATTTTTCAAGTGCCAATCTTTCAAATACAACGATTTTTCTTCATCTTTTTCGTGTTTAGCCCAATAGTCTAGAAAATCCAAAAATTTCATTACTACTCTTTCTTTTTCTTTGCAATTATAAACCGTAACCTCGGTCTCGCCGTATTGTGATTGTAAATACGCAAAATTGGGGTGACCGTCGCCTGTGATCCACAGTTTGCTCGACTCCCATTCATTCGATACGTTTTTGATGAGGCACGGCTGATTTTTCATTATAAACTGTTGGAAAAACTGGCTATAGGTTATATCATTGCTATCCACTATTGGAAACTCGCGAGGAACTAATTCGGTTAACTGGTGAGAGTGCTCCAGTAATAATTTTGAATCAATTTCGACTTCCATCGAGCTGCAAAACAGTTATCAAATTTGCTCAACATTGAAATATTCCGTTTGAATGCGATTGAAGGGCTCTGCAGCATCTGGATAATTTTGCATTAATTTATTTTGATTTACCCAACTTTACCTATAACTTTTAGGTTAATAATTAATATTATGTCAGAGATCTAATAGTCGACAGTGGCGTCCATGGTCGCGACGTTTTGGTTCAAAATTGAAAACGGGGTCGATGCTTATTGCACATGAAATCCAAACCGTGATTTTTGATTAATAATGTTGGAAAAAATTTTAAAAATAATGTGATTTAATTTTTATTTAAAATTGCAGTAGCGCTACGAAGGCTGTCTAATCGATGTGTCAGAGAGTATCAGGGCCTCGTTGGCACTTTGCCCATTTCTGTAGGACTTTAGAATGTCTAAACGGATATGCCAGTATCAAAATGAGTACTTTGCGGTTTTACTCATGTCATTTCAAAAGGCGCATCTATCTAGTATATTCGGACAGGTAATAGCTTTCGTTAATCGAGTTACTTTTTGCAGCCTTCATTTACTTTAACAAGGAACTATTTTGTTCCAATTTCCGGTTTTAATAATTTTATTTATCGATTCACATTACTGGACGAAGAAAATTAAAATAGACTATCGGGTTTATGTTTTTTAAAAATATATTCATAGTTGATTGATTTGCTATTAATATTTTGACTTCTCAAAATATACACTGAAGGGCAATTTAAACTTGAGATCTCGTACAGCAATATAGAGTGCGAACTTGACTCGTGTAGATGCAATAAAATCAACTTGAGAGATTCTTGCTTGACAGCAGTGTTTGCCCAGGAACAATACAATATTATACTAAGTAAATTTTATGTTTCCATAAAAATGGAAGGCTATTTATAACAGATCTTAGTTAAATTTATCGTGATTGAACCACATTACGACTTAAATTGAAGTACATAATGTAGCTCAAGCTTAAATTCAAATCCTGTTTCACATCGAAACAATCCAAAAAGTCAATCTTTGTGGTCTTGACATCTCAAATTTGTAATTAAATGCAAGTTATAACAATCTATAACATTTTATTATAACAAAAATATCGGTTTTACAAAATACTATGAAAATTGCACTTAAATTACCCCATTAAAAATTAAGTTTTACAAACTTAATTCAACCCTAAAATTGATAAAAACGCATAAAAATCACTTTGTTTTTGACGCAGGCTTTGTGCTGGAAGTACCCAATACTTTTTTCCTTTGTGTAAACATATGCATGTACATTGGTGGAAAGACTAAAAACGAATGAGTAAAAATGAAATATATATTATTTAATAATTGATATAAATATGCTTACGTGGTATGTACAACAGCATAACAGCCATTAGGAGGTAAGCATAATGAAACGAAAAATTAACCGAGTTGGGTAATTCCATCGTCCATAGCTTGGTTTGTGTGACTTCCCTTTGAGCAGCATATAAACACAACAATTCGCCAGTAACTCCAATTGGATATAAAATAATAAATGTTGTGTACCTGAAAAAAGGTATGAATTTTAAATAAAAAAATTGTAATTTGTGTTAATGTTAGTCTGAAAGGTTAGAGGTCTAGTAGAATTTAAATTTTAATACCTCTGACAATTTTATTTCGAATCAAAGTTTTATTTATAGTCTTAAAAATGTTTTCAGCATTCGAAGGTCAATTGTTAATTGTAGGGCGAATAATTACGTTAATAACGCAAAAAATTCTACCTATATTTTGAGATTCCAATATTTGTTACTACAAAAAATATCACAACATGCAACATTGATTCCCTTGATACTGATCTATTAATAAAATGCAAATAACCAAAGGTCAATTACTAGATAGTAGTGCACTTTTTTGCTGACCCCCTAAATAGTTTTATAAATATTTTAAATTCAAACTTAATATTTTTCTAAAATTTAGAAATAAAGTCTACATCAACCGATTAGGAAGTGGGAAACTACGGTTTAAATCCTGATCAAGTCGGATACACTGTTGTGATCTAAAGAGGTATTTAAACGTATTTTTATTTTCTAATTTTATATAATTTTTTATAATTTGATTTTTTGGTTCAATATTAAACGTAAAAAATATTTAAATTTCTTGGTATGGTACAACATATAAAAATGAAAGTGTATATTAAAAATTGTAAACTTTCACCTCAAACATTAATTTATTTAATCTTGGTTTTATCCTTGAAATTAAGATCTCATCATACCTATTTTATTGTATATTCATCAAAACATAAATAAACATAATAATATATTTGCTAAGATTACTTGTTATTGACGAATACACTTACCTAAGCCAAATCAGAATATTTGGAACAGCATTGATTAAATTTAAGGTGTAATAACCGTAACGAATTATTTCTGTTACGGACCATGCAATTAAAGCTAAAGGAAGTCCATACGAATTTTTGGCAGCTACGGTAGGCACGAGTACACCACACACCAACATAACTCGAGAAAACACTTGTTGGGTAGTTATGACGGGATTAGATTTTACAATTCCAGTTGCGGCATGTAAAATTTCTAGAACAGCCGCATTTTGGAAAATTAAAAGCGACCATTTCACATTATCGTATAGCGAATCGTTATTATCTTGCAATCCAAGTGTATAAATAAGCAACTTGTATAATACCACGGACCAACTAAAATTAATGTAATTGGTGTATCGAACCCAAACTTGGTTACGATATTTACTTACCCCACAGTTTCAATAGCATTATATAAAAATAAATATATTTGAATCAAGAAGGGAGATTCTTTCTTTTTATCTGCCATTTATGGATTATACAATAAATTATTCAACCAAAGAATTGAATACAATAGTCTAGTGTGACTTGCAATAATTAAAATTATCGAGACCGTGAGCTGTAGGTAGGTATACGCGCGTAGGTAATACACTGATTCAATTAAAGTTTCCACACCTGCAATTTAAATGGAAATTTCTACAACCTTTGTACTTTCTTTTTTTTAAATGTTGGATGGAGAGATTTGTAAATTTTCGAGGTTATGTTAAATGTCAAACGTATTTAACCTAAAAACGTAAACAACTTGTGCGATTTATTGAATAAAATATTATGTCTCTGTTTAAAAAACCAAGAAAGTCTATACAACGACGCGTTTTTACCGAGAACGATGACGACGACGAGCAGCCGGTAACAAGAGCTGAAAGCGTTTCGTCGGAAAAAGAAGCCAAGAAGAAAGACAAGTCAAAAAATGTTCAGAAAAAGCAATCTTTGCTTAGTTTCGAGACCGAGGAGGAAGGCGAAGTTTTTCAAGTTAAAAAATCTTCTCACAGTAAACGCATGATGCGCCTATACGAAAAAGAACGCCAAAAGAAGAAGGAGCCTAAGACCGAAAAGTTGGACAAAGAAATTGCTAAACCGAAAGATTCTATCACCCAAATTGTTACGGACGATTTTGTGGTGAAAGTAAATGCAAGTCATAAGGTAACTCCTCCACCTCCACCGATATTAAGTGGAAGAGCAGCTCTTTGTGCCGGCAGAGATGATATGTCGGACGAAGAGGAGGAAGAAAGTGGCGGCGATTCTCATAGGTTTTCAAAACCCGAACGCGTTAAAATTATTTTAGAATCAGGTGTTATTCCTGATGCTGCCATGATTCACGCAGCCAGGAAGCGGAGACAGAAAGCTCGAGAATTAGGTAACGAATATATCCCTGTAGAAGACGAGGAAGCTGAAGACGCGGGTCGAATGCGTCAGGAAGACGATCAAGATGAAGCGAGTGACGAGGAACGTATCGATATGGATGCAAATCCTATAATTCGTGATCAAGAAAGGAGAAGGGAACAATTTTTAGCAGCACAAGAATCGGAACAAGAAGACGATTTAGAGTTGGACGAGTGGGAAAACCAGCAAATTAGAAAAGGTGTGACCGGTGCTTGTCCGGTCAATATTCAACTCGAGTATACGTACGAAGATTACGGAAGTGTTGTACCTCAGCCTCAACCTGCTCCTCCCGCAATCGATTTAAATACTCAGTGCACACCACAAACTATAGTTGCCAAACTCGAAGAAAAATTCGAGGCAGTTTGTTTGTCTCGTGATTCGCACGAAAAGCATCTACAGCAAGTACAGAAGGATTTGATTCGAACAAATGAAGAATTGGAAGATTTGAAAAGTCGCGCACCAAAGGCCGCCGAACGATTCAGGTTTTATCAGGAATTGCGCGGATACATTACCGATTTGGTGGAATGTTTGGATGAAAAGGTGGGAGTAATTAGCGATTTGGAAACTCGTGCTTTAACTTTAATGGCAAATAAGGCGGAATGGCTCATCGAACGTCGACGTCAGGACGTTCGAGATCAAGCCGACGAAGTTACCAATTTAGCAAAAGGTGTCGTGCGTCGTGGTTTAGAAGACGAAGAAAAGGTAAGGCGCGCGGCAGAACGAGAGGGTCGACGCTCTAGGCGGCGCAGAGCGAGAGAGCAGCAAAGACAGCCTCGTCATGTGGAAGGTATGTCTAGCGATGACGAGATTATGCAGCAAGATTTGTTAAATTTCGATAAAGAAAGGGAGCTTATCGAAGGTGAAGCGGAAAAAGTGTTTGAAGACGTCGTCGACGATTATTCGTCAATTACAAATATTTTAATTCGATTTGAACAGTGGAGGGAGACAGATATGGGTACTTATACGGATGCCTATGCTACGCTATGTTTACCACGTGTTGTAGGCCCTTTATTAAGGCTGCAACTTATTTTCTGGGATCCTCTTGCGGATTCTGTGGAAATTGAAAAATTGGAATGGTATCGCACTTTGGCTCTATACGGTTTACACGATGACGAAACCGAAATCGATTTGAGCCGAGATCCAGATATTAATTTATTACCTACCATTGTGGAAAAAATTATAATTCCAAAATTGGAAAAATTAGTGGATCGATGTTGGGATCCTTTATCTAGCTCACAAACTTTGCGTCTAGTAGGAATTTTAAGTCGCTACATAAGACGTTTTCCGACTTTGGGCCCAGCTAGTAAATCTTTGCAGGTTCTATTTAATGCGGTCTTGCATAAATTGAAAAGCGCACTCGAAAACGATGTGTTTATTCCTATAACGTTTAAGTTGTCTGAAAGTAAGTCTTCCTTCTTTCAACGTCAATTTGCAAGCGGCTTAAAATTGCTTCGAAACATTACTAGCTGGCAAGGAATTTTAAATGACAAAACCTTGAAGGATCTAGCAATCCATGCTTTGCTCAATCGTTATCTTCTCAGTGCGGTGAAGGTTTGTCAAGTAACAGATGCCGTGTCAAAAGTTGGTTTAATAAGTCACATTTTACCAAGGATTTGGCTTCAGGGTAATATTCCTCAATTACAAATGTTCAGCACTTGCGTCACAAATTTAGCCCAGCAGCTCGACAAGGAAAATCCATTACATTTGGAATCCATCGAAACTCTGTCAAATGTTTTAAAATCACTCAAAAGTAATTAATTTAAGTGCGTTTGTGTTGATAAATCAAATCTTTGTTTATAATCTGTTTATTATATTTATTATTTTAATTTACTTAACAATTTCCAAACTTGGTAAATTAATATTTTGTATTATTTAATCAACAATACAATGTTTTCCATAATAATTACGTCTCGGTTTCATATCACTATATTATTTTAAAACCTAATCTAATTTGATGCGTTTTTTTAAATTCTCGTCCATTTTATGTTGGAAGGCAGTTGCGACATTTGGGTTAGAGATTTGAGGTTTAAAAATAATTCTTTGTGGCGTCAAGTTCATGGGCATAGGCATATGCGACATGGATGGTCTTAAAACTGTCGAAATACCACCCTGATGATGTTTAATCGTGTTGAGCGTAATCATTTGATTTTGTCTATTTGCTACGTCCATTAATGGATAATTGTAGTGATACTAAAAAGTTAATTTTATTTAGAAAGTTTTGTATAAAAAATATATCTACACCAAGTACCTGATATGGAGATTTTAATTTATAATTTGATTCCTTAATAACTGTTCCTTGTGGTGGTATAGCTATGCCTTCTCTAGGAGGTATTTTTGGCAATTCTGATTTGTTATGCTCGCGTGCTATTTTTATAAGTTCCTGAAATTTAAAAATTAATTTTATCCCCGAAACAAACTGCATATTCTGTGCTCTTACTTGGTACGGTAATCTTTTTGGAATATCTTTATCGAGCTTTTCTAGTGCTACTTTAACATCTGACGTGTCAATTGTTTGTTTCTTTGCATGCTTTGCAAATGTTACGGCTTGGTCGATGAGAGACATTGCATAAACTAGAATTATATTTTTAGTAGCATAGTAGCAGCTTTGATTTTTGTGCGAATCAAAACTTTATCGTGTAAAATTATTTAGAAAGGTTATAAAAACTTACAATTAGTGAAATCAATTAAATGAGTTATAACTTCACGATCACATTGAAAAATTCCCACTTCCCTTAAGATATTTTTAATTGCTTCAACATTTACCAAAGTATCGTCACATTTTTGGGTCGAATCTTTTTTATCTTGGACCGATTCTTTTTTATCTTCGATCGAATCTTCTTTGGTTGTTATTGTGGCGACTTCACTTGCACTCTTTTCCATTTCATTCATTAGTTTACTTACTTTCCTATTAAATTGAAAATCTTTGAGATTTACATTAAAAAGTATTTTGTTTTTTCTTAGCAATCTAGATAAAATGAAAAAAATTTAATTTTTGAATTCAAAATTTTATTTCGTGGAAGAAAAACGCTCTGGTCCAGAGAAGTTTTGAGGCTTTAAAAAATTAGTATTGTCCCTAATTTATTAAATATGCTGGTGTTAAAAAGTTACAACAAACTAATGCAAGTTACATCCGAAACCTGAGAATCTTTAAATTTAAATTGTTTTTCAAAACAATATATTAATTAATTTATCTGATTTGTTGACAAGTTAAAACTATCTTATCACAAAAATATATTTCGTTTATTCATTCTTATAAACCTAACAATTATGTTGAGTATAAAATTTTTTCACAAACGAAACAGGCTTACATACGAATCTTAAAACGGATTATTAAAATGGTGATATAATACCAAATAAACGTCTAAAAATACAAGTAAGTTCAGTTATTTAAATAAACACTCAAGTCAGTTAATATAAATAAAAGGAATGTACAAAACAAAACATTTAAATGAGTAAAGAGTCTTCGGTGCTCCATTGTGACTTTCTAAGTATAACTTTAGGTTCCGTATTTTCGCACTGTATACCCTTCCTTGCTGGCTTTTCTTTAAATACAGGAATTTTACTTAGGGATACCTTTCCCCCTTTGGTTGTTGGTTTATCGCTAACTTTTAAGACAGGTATTGACTTGCGCTGATGATTTACATTGCGATCGCTTAAAGGGGTACGAGTTTTCTGAGGTTGTGACGACAGCAGTTTTCTAGTTCTCGGACTAGACTCGCACTGCCGATCTTCGTAGATCAAATTCGATAGTTTCCTATCGAGTTCATCAACTGCAGCCGATGCTCGCGTAATTTTTTCTACTTTGGTCAAAGCATTGTGTTTGGCAGGCAAGATATCGTTACATTTTTCGTTTGTACTGTTAACATTTGGTGCCTCAACTTTTTTTGGTGTCACGATTTCAGGTACTTCTTCTGTATTAACTTGATTTATTTCATTTTCTAGTAATTTTGGTTCATTTTCTTCACATTTCATCGATGGATTATCATCTTTACTTGTACCTGTTACATCGTCTGTTTCTTCAACACTATTACTTGTACTGGTAACATCATCAGTTATTTCCATAATTTTAGTTGGTGACAACTGTTCTTCGTTTTCAACTTGGTCGAGATTGGTTTCAATTTTTTCGTGAGGTAACTCTTCTACTTCATTTGGTATATCGAGTTGTTCGGTTTCCTCCAACAATCTCCCTCTTTTGCTTTGGATTACATTATCCAAATCAGTTTCTACAAAGTCCAAGTTTGTTTCTAACAATCCCACGACAGAGTTACGCTTATTTGTTGCCAGTACGACCGAGATGGGACTGCTATCAATCAACTTGGGCGGAATAGGAGATTTGTAGATTCTTCTAGTAACGTGATTTAAATTTTTTGTCATCTGAGCAGGTGTTCCAACAACGTCTCGCCTTCGAGCGTTATCTAAGTTCTTATTATGTAAAGCAATGGGTTCTGATTTTAAACTCGGTTGTATTACAATGGGAGTTCTGTGAAATTCGGTAGTGGGTGAACGTGGATCCAAGTTGAGTTGAACTAATTCTTCATCATCGGTAACATATAAATCGTCATTCAGAGAAGTTTTTTTACCACTACCGAGAGGAGTTCTCAACACCTACAAAACAAAATTGGTAAATATACAATAAAATTCTGAAAATATTCTTACTTCTATTGGGGTCCGTGCAATATCACAACTCGGAGATCGTGGATCCAAATCTAATCTTTTAATTTGTGGAGTCGATATAGGAACCGTTGGAGCGATATTTTCGTTTGGCATTCTGTCGTTGAGAGTCATCGCTTTGCTCACCGAACTACCCATCTTTCAAAATATACAGTAATAATTTTATTAAGTTATTTAAATTAAAAGACGTTAAAACTAATTCGAATTTGACAACGAACTCATTTAAAACCGTTGATATTACTGACCGCACTGCCAACCCATAGTTTAAATTTCCCTGCTCAAAGCGTTATAAGTTGTACACGATGCGTAATAAAAATGCTATCACCGAAACATTTAACATAATTATTATGTTAAACTAAGCTGATCAAAGCGTTAAACCGTAAAGAGTTATGCTTGATTTCAACACCTCAAAAAATCAAATTTTTTTGTTACCGTTAATTAAAATTATTTCTGTGGTTTGATTGGTTACTTGATTTAATTGACCAATAGATCCGTTTTCTTGAGATATCTTAATACTAAGACGCTGGCATTTAGTTAACTTTCTACCTTTGATGGCGTATTTTGCGACTTAAAACTAGAACATTTTGATAAAAAATTACTTCAGTTAATTAGTGAGTGCAAAACAATCTAGAATAAACGTAGCAAATACAATTGTTGTAGTGAATATAAAACTGCTTATAAAATGTTAATAAAGTTTAATAGTGACGTTTAACGGTGTTCGTGTTGAAAATTCAACAACGCTGCATTCGGTTTCAGGCTCCAGTAATATCGACATTATGAAGAAAGTTATTACTTTTGCAATGAACGACGAAGATAACTTTACTTTATGTGATTACCCAAATTGAAACATACCAATTAGGTAAGTGAAACTAAATTTTTTTGTGTTAGAATAGAAATTATTATTAAAAAAGTGAAAATGTCTTATCTACACTTTTAAGATTCAACGACTAGAATAAGCTTTACAAATAATATAATTAAATAATTTAAATAAAATTATTGCAACATTTGCTAGGTAGAGAACTCCAGTCGTATAAATATGTGGGTCTGTCGTTGGCTTCAAGTTCGCACATACTTCCAAACTTAATAATGTTTTTGTACATAATTTCCATTTGTTTAATCGATAAATTATGTACTATTAGATGAGTGTTTTGACAACCTCTGGAATTCCATTCCGTGTCGAATCTTACATCGTGAACCCTCAACACGTTATCGACATTTGATAACCAAGTCCCGATGCTTACATCTTCAGATTTGTAACATCTAGAAAAAGACTTATTAGAAATTTTAACAGCTTTGCAAACAGTAGTATGCTTTTCACCTCAAACTTTGTGAATTATTAGCTAAAAATGTGATCAAGTTTTTAGACAACAAGTAGCCTCCACCCAGAGCGTAAGGTAAATAACGATCACACAAAATCCAATTATTTTCTTGCCATTTTCCTTTCGTCTTTATTTGAGCTCTGCCGTTAAAATATCCCCAGTATAACTGTAATTTATTTATGCTTGTCAAAGCATTAGCTTGCACATTGATTCGTAAATACGGAGAACCGGTGTTAATTAAAGTTCTCGGATCGGCTTTCAAGTAAATCAGTTCGACGTGATTCAATTCGTGAATCAAATTATCCAACCTAACAAAACTATCGTCGTCGCATTTTAAAACGTATTTAAAATTAAAACCGACATCTAATTGATCTCGCAACCACACGAAACTCGTTAAAACTTTTAATGTCAAATTAGCGTAACTGTCCTGCATGGGTAGTATTAGCAAGTCGTTGTACTGCGATTGTTCCGAACTTAAACGTAAAATGTTATCGGCATTCGAACTCCAACTTCCAATCACAAAATAATGTTTAAATCGTTTCTCTTGATTCTTCAAATTATCCAACTTGAGCCACGTATTTCTTATGGCGTGACGTTTGTCGAAATTTGTCGGCGAAGACAACACTAAAATAATTAAATCGGGAATTTTAAGTTTAGAATTTTTCATTATATTGTATTCCCTATCTACATTGTCCAATTGGCAGGTTTTATTTATCGGAATTAAATTAACGGTCACCATACAGCCCAATAGAAACGAAAATAACGCAATTATTAATAACTTTAGGTGCCGCACATGAAATTTATTTAATTTTTTCATTTTTCTCTAAAACCATAACATTTAAAAAGTAAACAATTTTGTTTGGAAAATTTAGGTTATGTTAATTTTTGAAAGTGTCACTGCCTGACGTTTATGGGTTGTAGTTTTGCTACACCCCGATAGGTGGCGAGCACCGCAAAATCGCGTTAATTTTTTTAATTTAATTAGTTCTATATTTTGATTTTTCATTTTGTTACTGAAAAGTTTTCATCTGAAAATAAAACCTTGGAATACAATCTTATTTGTCATTTTAACGTAAATAAATACATTTTTGTTTTATTTTTACAATCAGTCGCAATATAGAAATTGTCATTTTTTTCGTAAATGTCAATAATATTACTTAGTTTCTTTTTAAATTATGGAAAATTTATCCCATATTACCATTTTGAGACCCAGAGACGTACGTACAACTGTCGGAAAAATCAAGTTCATATTTAATTTTTGTTTTTAGCCAAACTATGGCACTTCTTCGCGATTAACTACAGATTTTCTTTTGCAATTGGAAGTAAGTGGTAATAATTTCTAAGATTAATTCAAATATAATAATTGCAAAATTTGTAGACCACAATCGATCGAGATAAATGGGAAAATAGGAAAGAATTTCTCTATCAAACTTTAGCGTTTTGCTTAAGTTTGCCAAATTTATGGAGATTTCCTAAGGAAGCCTTTATACAAGGACAGGGTTAATTCAAACAAATTGTTTAATAAATAATGTCACCTAATAATTGCTTAATGATTTAGGAGCATTTGTATGGATTTACATTTTGTTAATGATTAGTATGGGAAGTGCTCTATTATTTTTTGAAGTCGCTTTAGGCCAATATTCTTGCAAAGGATTTGCCAGAGTATTTGCCATGTGCCCATTGTTCGAAGGTTGTAATAATCCTTAAAAATTATTTAACCAAGTACGAGAATATTTTTTAGGGATCAGTTACTCGATGGCGTTCTATTGTACAATCGTATCGATTTATTACAACATGCTGAATGCATATTCCTTTATTTATATTTTTGCGTCCTTCAATAAAACTTTGGAATACTCGACGTGCGGAAGTTTGCCCGAAACCATGTGCCTCAATGTCACCACGAATCAATCCATGTCTCCAGAAAAAGTATTTTTCAAGTAGGCATCTTAACTACTTTTCTAACGTCCATTTAATGCTTAACTTTTTTTAGCCATCGAATTGTTTATTATTCGATAGAAGAATACGACGTAGTTGTTACTTCGTCTAAACTCAATTGGCGAAATATTGGAATTTTATTTTTCTTGTGGGTTTTAATATGTATCGCAATTTTAAGGGGGATAAGAACTACCAAATGGGTAGGAAAACTTGCGAGAAAATGAAATTATCGGAGAAAGTAACTTTTAAAAATTTTAGCCCGCCATGGTGTATTGCCCCATACCTTTTATAGTTTTAACTTTAACTTTGATATCTGCCATGACTCTTAAAGGATCCGGCGCCGGAATTAGAGCGATGTTCACGATGCACGCTCACGATTTTTTCAACATACGGGTGAGTAAACAACGTCGTCTCGAGAAGGGATGGAAGGCTTATTTTTAATTTACAGATATGGCGTTATGCCTTGGAACAAACAATCGTGGCATTAGGATTAGGCATGGGCCCTTTAATCACGTTAGGTTCCTATTCAAAATTTCAAAGTCCAGCCGATCGCGACTGTTTCGTGTTATGTATTTGCACGTTAATTGGTTCGCTACTTTCGGGTAGTGTATTTTTTGCCACGATCGGTGCACTGGCACACGAAAGAAATCAAACTATGAGCACGGTTTTAAATGGAAGGCATCGCTACAGTGATTTAGATATCAGTACGCACGTAATTTTTTCTCAGTTATTTACTCGTTTAGAAAACGGCGTTTCTCACGTGGGATCATTTTTGTTCTTCTTTATGTTTTTATTGGCAGGATGGTATTCGTTGGTATTTATTCTGGCGACCTATCGTCTATTAGGTTCAATTTTTATTTTTATAGATAACTTATACCGAAACATTCATCGTGTCCTGTTACACTTTCTTTCCTTCGAGTTTGAAACACAAAGTCCTCACCAACTTGGGATTATGTTTTGGCTGCTACATATTTGGATGTACAATGGCTAGCAGGGTGCGATTCCGTTGGTTTTAACCCACCGATGTTTTATAATAATGCAATTTATTACTTCGCCAGGCCGGATACAATATTTTGATGTTACTCGACCGATATTTGGTTGCTTCTGGTTTAGCGGCGATTATTCTGTTCGAACTCTGTGCAGTTATTTATATTTATGGTGTACACGATTTTTGCGACGATATCGATTTTATGTTGGGCTTTTACCCAAATATGTATTATCAGTTTGTTTGGATATGTACGCCGGTGATATTTCTGGTATATTAATCTACTTTTAATTATTATCATTTATTTAATTCAACTTTTTAGGCACTTTTGGCTCAATTTGTTTATGCAGTCTCAAGTGAAATTACGACACGTACCGAAAGGTATACGATAATTGGATCGGTAACTACCTTAATACTTCCCATAGTTTGTGTTGCTATATATAATAGCTACGACAGTATAAAATCTGGTGTAAGTAACTACAATTCGGTGCTCGGCCAAAAGCGGCCGTCTTTTGTTTCTTGGGGGGGGGGGGAGAATTTTGAAAAAAAAAATTTAGTATGTAATAACAACGTTGGTTTGGAGAAAACTATGCCCCCCCCCCTATCAATTGAATTTCTGTATAACAATCTTGTTCACACTAAGCATATTAAGAAAATTCCATGTGTATCTTCGGTCGCCGACGTAAAAAATTGAATTGTATTAGAGTATCATACTTATTATGAGATATAGACTCCTTTTATTCGGCTTACAAAGTTATTAACGAGAGCAAAATATTAATTAATATATAATAGATTATTATCTTGAAAACTAAGTGAGATTGCGATAAAACTCTTATAATTAAAAAAGGATTGGTGGGGTCCTAAACAAGTACTGTGGTTTGATATAATGGTAATTTAAATCGTTGCTTTGTACATTTTGCCGCAAGAGTGAATTTTGAGAACGCTTGCATACTCTGGCTATACAAGAAATTAATGACACCATGAACAGATTAAGGAGATTTTCACGTACAATTTTTTGTGGTAGTTGGGGAGATGTTTTCCGGCCGAAGATTTGTTAGTATTTGGCCGCTCAATCATCTAGAACAGTGTTTCCCAAATGTCAAATTAGGCACTAGTATTATGGGTATACCTTCAGAAACGGGTCTAGGACAAATGGACGCGACCGAAAAGACGCGAGCGTTAGAACGCAGACTCAAAAGGATGCAGACCCAAATGGACGCGGACCATAAAGATGCAGACCCAAAAAGACGCGGCAATATAGACGCAGACTCAAAAAGACGTGAACAGAATAATAGCTTTTAGGGGAAAAGGGAAGGGGGGCTTATATCTTATTTTTTCGTATTGGAAGAAAGGGGAGTCATTACAATTTTTTACGTAAGAATTTATTTTTTTCATTTAATTTCAAAATTTGACAAAACTTTTAACGTTAATAGATAATAATCTACACTTTATTTTTAAAACTTTTTAATTTTTTAATTTTAAAGGCTAGGCTTTATGGCCCCTCCCCTTTTTTCTTGCCAATTAATAATATACCTTGCAATAATTCAAAAAAACAACTTTTACAAAATAGCAAGTGCAATTACAAAGATTACAATTTTGTACGGTATATTATTAATTTACATTAATAAAGGGAGTCCTCATAAAACCTTAGCTAGTCTTTTTTTTATTATTTATATTTCTAATTCTATATTCTCAAGTTTTAATTTTATTTTTCTAAAAATATGTAAACCTCTCCCTTCCCTCTCCCATCCTACTAATCTAGTAATTATTACCCAATGAGAAGCCAGATCGAATCGGGTTAAAAGCATCAAATTTTGAAATTAAATGAAAAAAATAAATTCTTACGTAAAAAATTGTCATGACTCTTCTTTCAGCGAAAAAGAAAAAATAAGATATCAGCTACCCCTTTCCCCCCCTCTCTTAAAGGCTATTACTATGGTCGCGTCATTTTGGGTTTGCGCCTATATGACTGCGTCTTTTTTAAGTCTACGTCTTTTTGGGTCTGCGTTTTTATGGCCCGCGTCTTTTCGGCCGCATCCTTTCGGTCGCGTCTATTTGTCCGGCTCCCTTCAGAATCACTTTCGTTACAAACATTAAACAACTATTTTGTTTTTTATATACAGGGTGTCTCCGTAACCGAAAAGAACCTTTGAGGTTCCGATCGGTTCAAATTAGGTTATAACCCATTATCTTCTAGAATCAACGAATTTCGAGTTATAAATTAAATTAAGAGAAAAAATGTTAAAAAAATTCCGGTTTTATTTTTTTACTTTTCTTTCGAACCCCGGATCTCTTAAACGAAAAGTCTTTAAAAAAAACCGACAACCTAAACCGGATAGGGAATTTAACGGGCTACAAATTTGGTCAAATAAATCTTTTTGGGTAACCAACCGTTTTCACAAATTCTGAAAATACTGAACAAGGTGTAGATAAAAAAAATAAATTAAGGCTTAATAATCCATTAAGTGGATAGTGCGGTACTTAGTGGTACGTAATGTTAAAATAAACAAATTAAACAAAATGTTAAAATAATGAATTTTAACCGTTACCGTTATGTAAAGAATCATTATTATTTTTCTATGTAAATAAACATGTAATTATTCTGTACTTAACATTTATGTATTCAAATATGTACCTATAACAAATAATTCTGTACTTAACATTTAAAATTAATTATTTTAACGTTTTGTTTAGTTTGTTTATTTTAAAAATAAAAATTAGCTGATCAAATGCTTCATTAGAAAAGTAATTCTAGTATTGCTTATCACTTGGTTATTATTTTGCAATTTGAAAGTTTTTGTTCTTTTTATGTCGTGGGTTTGCGAATCTCTAAAAAACATGCCGCGGACCACTATTTGGGAAACACTGATCTAGAATGTACCGGTTGTAGTGGTGATTGATTACTTTCAGAATTCTAATCACATTTTTTTGACTGAAAAAATTCTACAAGATAATTTATTATTTTTGAGATTTTTAAAAATTTAGCAACAGCTACAGTCTTCAACTTTACAGTGTTTTTGTTAAGATCATTGACGTAGCGAATTTTATGGTCTGGTAATTTTTGCTGCTCTAGTTTGCTTAGTTTTTAAGATAATTTACGTAAAAGCTTTATTGTTTACAACATTTTAAAGCGAAAAAACGAGGGGGGGGGCGAATGCTCCACAAAAAGATACTCTGGTACAATTCGATGGTATTTCGTAACGGCGACCCGCGGAAATTATTTTATATGCTTGGAGTAAAAAGGTAATTTTAATTTTTTTCAGGGCTTTCAAAACGTTTTCTCGCCTCGCGAAGTTACCATCCACATGGGCGTCGATGATGATACTACAAGTTTTTATGGTAAACCCGGTCCATCGCGTGTATTTAAAGAAATCATACCAAATTCTTAGCCATACTGATAAATAAAAGTTTAATATTTTTATAATGAAATTTATATTTTATTAAATATAGCCTACATAAAAAGTAAAGCGTTGTACGGTTTTTTGAATTTGTTTCGGCTGTCGAATGTATAAACGATCAGTCAAATATGATAAACGATTTATGGACTTTGCTTTTTACCATTACAAAACAGAACTTCTGAATGGTTTGAAGACGCAGTACTCAAAGTCTAATGAAAGCCATTTTTCTAAAGAATAAGTTTATTTTTTTGTCAGTTTTGTGTGGGTTGGTGGTTCTTAACAGATGACTTGCATAAAAAATGTACTTTTGCTATGAAAGCATTAAGAGATTGATTTCGAATAACACAAAGCAGTTTGAAAAATCACTTTTTTTGCCAGTTTTGGTTAAAACTTGGGAACATAATAAATTTCGCGCGAGTATGTAAAGTAGAGAAATGTTGGTCGTGTGTGTGACACAAAAGAACCATTTTCTAAACATTTTTGTCTAATAAAAAGAGGGTCTTTTAGTTTCCCCTTAGTTAAAAATAATATAAAAAGGGAAGTCGATGGGCTGCGCTTAGCGCGTGTAGACCACGTTCCAAAAAGAAGTAAGAGGGAAATTTTTATATAGCACAAAAAAAGCGAGGGAAGGTTTTGTGCGAGCGCATATTTATCCTATTACATAGGGGTGGTTTACATGAGGATTTTTTCTCCAAAAAGTCGATAATACTTTCGATACACTTTTTTTAAAACGTTTTTTATAGGCGTAACTAAGATTATTTATCTAATAGGGGAAGCTTTTTAGGGAAGTAACAGGTTTGCTATTTTGTTTAACAGGTGAATTTTGTTTTTTATTTCCATAGGCGGATATATGTGACTACGACGACGGTGGTAATTTAATTTTTATCGGTAATGCAAGTAAGACGTTAAAACCACATCCTCTTCTCGGCCGTTTAAATTAATCATAAAATACTCTCTAAAATTCTAGTTTCGATTTTTTAAATTTTGAAGTATGGTAGTTACTGTTACTAATCCTTGTATTATTGAGACCCACATTTTGCCCCATATTTAAGCAAAAAAATCGTTGACCACGCGTTTGAGGGTTCTTAAAGCAACCAACAACCACCTGGCCAGTATTGCAACGTTTTTATAATGTGGCCGAACAAAAGCTGTGATCATGACAACCTGGCGAGTGTCACTGATATTTTATTTATTGGTTTTTTTTCGGACACGAGCTACTTTATATTGAACTTCTTGATACCTAATCCCAGAAGCTCTCGTCATTGACACGTCCATCATTTTACGTTCGACTTCATAATTTTCCAGTTATTAAAAAGTATATGTCGTTTACGTAACGACGACGTTTAGCCAGTTCTTTTCGGAATATTTTGTTGTCAAAAAACTTCATAATTTGAAAATTATTTAAAAGATCCAATTTAAATTCTTCCGCTTCAATGTCTTTCATCGAGATAAATTTTCAGCTGTTTAACCTTTGTTAAACGAAATCAGATATACACTTTTTATGCAGTTTGTGTATTTACTTGTATGACATTTTCATTTCGACCATAACATTTCCATGCACGATTACTCCTTCATTAAAACATGTCGAAGCGTTAATGTTAACATTAAAAGGAAATACAGTGTTAAAAGATTTCTTCCCGTTGTATTTTAGCCGAACAAAAGAGTTTACCTTCAAACCGACAATTTTATTTCTTTCTACTTATTTCTTTTTTGAGTCGCCAAAAATGTGCATCGACTACTTCAGCGACCGGACCTTTTTTTCATTCATATCCACTAAGTACCTCTTGCATACGCAGGGATTAGTAAAATACAATAGAAACAAAAATGTTAACCCCAAACTCGAAACTAGGAATTTGTTACAATTAAATCTTTCGAAGGCAAAGTTTTTTAACTTGATTAAATTCGCCCATTAAATCTGTCAAAAACATATCAAAATATTGCTGTCCATCATCGAATTGGTTTTTTTACGAATCATTGTTGACTTATCCTTCCTATTCGTTCCTTTCAACTTATTATTCACAATTTTGTCCTTCCGTTTAGTTTAACTAACCCAAACCAACATGAAATTACCTCGACGCATGCACTGTAAAGGTAACATAATTCATTGAAAGTAAAAGTTTTTCTATGATGGAACGAACGACAATCCATCTATCAAAGAACTGTCCGCCTTCGTTTTACATAAGACTGTGTTCTTTGTCGATTAAAAAAGAGCTTCTAGGTAAAATTCTAACTACAAAGTAAATAGTTGAATTTTTTCACTATTATTGAATAGTTTGCAAAACTCGACCACTTTTCCTTTACACTTTAAAACTATTTTGAGTTTGTTTTTTGTATGATGGATTTCGGTGGCGTCAGACATATGGCACTGAAAGTTTATAATGTTAAGACCTCACTTCCTTTTATTTTTTGGTCTGTGCGGTTGGCCAAGTACTTTCTTCGACTAAATAATATAGACATTTCACGGTACTTACATACTCAGATTAATACCCCAGATTTTTAGTAGCGATTATGAGAATTAGGACATTCTCATATCGAATTTACAATTTCTTAATTAATTTTTAGGAGGGCGAATGCCAATGCATATAGGCAAAAATATGTAAACTAATAAAAATTATGCACCTGCATTTTATTTCAATAAAAAAAATTTCTATAGTGCAGCTTCAATATTATGTACCCTCGAATTTTTAACAAAAAATAAGCCAACCACCTTTATATAGACTTATTAGTTTGTTAATAGCAGCAAATCTCTTTGTAATAGGAGCTTAACAAAAAACTGTTTACATGGGGGCTGTTTTTTTGGCATGGGTGAGTTTTTTATTAACTAACTTGGTAACAAGTGCGCCGAATACGACGGTCCTACCAACGCACCGTGTCATTTATTTTGTTAATTTAACTATTTCGTTCACTTGTTAAGTTAGTTAATGAACTTTTTCCTTGCTTCGTACAAAAATAGCAAAACACGGAACAGAAGTTGTGAAATATGGAGAACTGTCAGAGATTTAGTTTTATTGACCGCAGACGTCGATTTTTTTCTTACGGCAGCTGCCACCAAGTTCCAAAACCGTTAAAATGTCTAAGAAAACCGAAATGAAGTTCATGGATTTGTTCGATTCCCCTTCAAGACTTTAAACGAGATGTGTCGAATGTATATGTATATATTATTGTCACACAGCGCATAAAAGTATCTAATTTTTTATATAATACTTGCCGATGACGTCCACAAACATTTAGGTATTACTTTATTCCGTTTCGACAATCTTAAATTTTTAAATAACCCTATACATTCTGAATTAATATCCATCGCTGAAAGCTAAAATAATATTGACTTTTATTAGCGTTTAAGAATTTATTCTATTTAAAAAATTTTTATTTTATTAAATTTATTAAAATAATATAATATGTGCATTATGTGCTAACTATTACATAATTTACTGATGATAAAATCTTTTACCTTCGAAATGATTATCTGACCATTACCGAATTTTTAAAATGACTCAAGGTGAAGAATTAATACTTAATTAATTTTTTAAATCGATTAAAATTTTGATTATTTTAATATTATGAATAGACAAAACTTCTTTAATTTTACTGTATAATATAACATAAAATATAGGAGACGACTTATGATAAGATTACATTTTTAAAATTTAATTTATAACTTACTTATACGGACAAATACTATTTAATTGAATGATATTGTAGTTTGTTACAACATATTGTCAACTTTATGTTTCGAACTTTTGATTCTCATCAGACAAACTTGGAAATATTATGTAAAAGGTTGAAAAGTTATGCGATTAAATTTAATACTATTTGAAACGTCAAACTATTTTGACTTTTGTAAAAATAAAATTATATAAATTATTAATAAAATTTATTTTGAAAACTACTAAACCGGTCGACTAAACAAACCAAATAAAAACCTATTTGGAAACGTTAATTGTAATTAAGAATTACAATGTTTTTAGATGGCCTAAATAATAATTAATAACATTAATCATATAAAAAAGATCACTAATAATTTATTTAGATTTTTGTATACCTACACTTTAATTACGTATTTCAAAATATTGTGCTTAATTTTTACAGCAAGTAAAAAAAGTGGCCAAGTGGCTAATTTTTATTTTTTTATTACTTTTCAAAAGTATCTCCTGGATTATAATAGAAAAAAAATTAATTTTCTAAGTAGATTATTGTGGTAATTAGTAGTATGTAATTTTAAAAATAAACAAACTAAACAAAATGTTAAAATAATGAATTTTAACCGTGAAGTAAAGAATATCTACATATCTACTTAGAAAAATAATATTTAAAAAAACAATAAAAAAGATATTAATTTACAAGTTGCACTTGTAAGTTTGGAGTGTAAAACTCTTTTAAATAGTATTAACAAAGATTAATTTTGACGCGGGGGCAATTGTTGTTTGCTAACCCTTTCTTGGGAAGCCCTCTCTAAAATAATTTTTTTAAATTTTTATCTTCAAACAATCATAGCATTAAAACTATTCATTTTTAGTACAAAAGGTTTATGGCTTTTTAAAGACGATAAAATTACCTACAAACTTGTTTCTAATTCTTTATTGCTTAAAATCGACAGCTTCGGAGTTAAGGAATTGTAAAAAGAAAATTTCGAAAAGTTCAAAGTTTTATTATTTTATAAAACCAAAACAAAAAGGTGACTCCTTTCTGAAACCTTTTAAAAAATTAATTAATTTCATAGAAAACTGAAAAACAAAAAATAAAAACGAGAATGAGAGATACAAAACAAGACAATAAATTCTTTGTTTTTTAATAAAATTTAACTTTAAATTTATTTTAGGGAATTTTATTCAATAAAAGTTAATTTTGAATAATTGGCGAATTTATTTTTGTTTTGTTTCGTACTTTTCATTTTCACTTTTTTTGCTAAACAAATCGGTTTTTCCAAAAAGTGACTAGACTAAAATTGTAGCCCGTAAATTTTTTTTAATTGTTTGATTCAAAAGATCTTTTCAATTAATTTAATATATTTTTATCGTTGACCCTTCATAATTAATTAGTAAAAATATAGTTGAGTTAGGGGTCAGTATTAAAACAATAAAATTGTCCGACGTTTCGAGTCTTTATTGACCCATTATCAAGGCTACAAATAAATACAAATAATTAAAAACTTATAAAAATTACAAAATTGAAAATAATAAAAATATAAAAGTAGTAAAATATTGAAATACAGAATTAAAAGATTAAAATAGCTTATAGCCTCCATTAAAAAATTCGACATCTTTCTTATCCTTCCGTGTAGATGTGAATAGCTTCCTTTATCTTCCTTTTCTTATCTATCCTTTTCCGGTCAAGGATGTCAACGCTATTATAGTCCATGGTATGGCTCTCATAAGCGCGTTTTGGACATAATGAACATGGCTCTTTAATTGTTAGACTTAAGATGGAATACTAGTTTTCTGTTTCGTTATTTTCAATTTTTGTTTCGTGATTTTTAATTTTTCTTTTGGTAATTTTTTTACAGTTTTAACTTTTTCCATTATCGCGTGGTTTCTCGTCCTTTTTTAATTAGTTTTTAATCCGGTTAGTTACCAACTTAATTCCTGGTTACACTTTGTTAACTCAGGAGGTGGTAACTTTATTCTATTTCGTTTTTATATTCGAAACTTTGTTTAGATTGTTTATTTTTAAAGGAAGGGATGAGATATCGTACGGGTTGTGGAAAAAGAACGTACATTTTTTGAAATGTGGTAGTCTTCTTACCCCCGTTTATCTCATTAAAGGTTAGTATTTCATATAGTAATTAGTAATTCTGTATTTTAATATTTTACTACTTTTATATTTTTATTTTTATTATTTACAATTTTGTAATCTATGTAAGTTTTTAATTATTTGTATTTATTTGTAGCCTTGATAATGGGTCAATAAAGGCTCGAAACGTCGGACAATTTTATTGTTTTAATACTGACCCATAACTCAACGAGTGAGTGAATTTTCAAAAGAGTGTAAAAAGTGAGATATTTAGAGCGTAATTTTCTTCGTTATATCGAGGAAAAACTTAAAAATTTGCGATATCAGGTTGATACCTGAAAATAAAATTTTGAAAATTAAAAATCTATACGACGTCATTTTGCAAGCCAAGATTTCGATATTACTTACCGAAGCAAGAAGAATTAATTTGTGTAAATTATCACAACACGCTGGATTTTTTGTGTAAAACACAAAGAAAGATTTTTTTAAGAATTTGGATGAAAGATAATATTATTCAAACGGTAGCCAGAAACAACAATTGTACCACGACACGAATAGATGGCAAATACATCAACCGATTTCAATAGTGAACGAGAATAAACGAACAGGTTTCAAGACCAGTGGCGTCTCCGCAAGGTATTTGATAAAAACAATTAAATATTTCAAAGTGCATTTTTTGCACTTGACAATAGTAAACGTAATTCTTTTTGCGTTGAATCAAGTATAGTTCCAAGTTGGTCACATTATAATTTCAATTGCATTAGACTTTGAATTTCGAAGATACATCGGGAAAACTCTCAAACTTCTCCTCAACTCCTCAAAATCGGCTTAATCGCGGATTAAGCCGATTAAGAAGAGTTTAAAACCGACTTAAAAAAAATTCGGTGAAAAATTGCACTAATAACTAAAAAATAATTACTACGTTATTTAGTTACTTCAACTAGCTGGCACAGGCGGCCAATTATTGTAATCTTTGAAGTCGGTGCCGGCCAAGCTTTTCAAAACAACAGATAAACAGGTTTGTTCAACTAATCTGGTCAAAAGATCGAAACTATATAGCTTGAACTACATATATGTGTGAAATAAAGGTGATATCAGTATCAGTAAATACAGCGGAAATACATTATCGTATTAATATAAATTTAAATATATTTTGTAAGTTTTAGGAAACTTTCAAAAATTTCTAAAAGCTTGGCTGGTACATTTTTTTCACAGTGTTTTTTTTTTAATTTTTATTATTTGTATCTTTAATTTGTAGATATTTTTGTAGCCTTGATAATGGGTCAATAAAGACAATTTTATTCTCTATTACTGACCCCCCGTCTCAACTATTATTTTACTAATTTTTAAAATACAATAAAATATTAATCACAAGTACTCTTTTATTATTAATTCAACGTTTATACCCAATAATTATATTTATTATTTTCAAGTAATTTTTGCGATTAATGCAATCGAGATAAAAATCAGCGCAAACGTACAGAAATTATTCTTCAGTAACAATGATTTAATATAATATGAGTTTTATTCGAGTATATGTTCTTCGTGAGCCATTGTAAGAATACAAACACAAGTTGTGGTTGCAGATTCGCACAAGTCATCACTTGTTGGCTGCTTGCAATTTTTCTCGACTTTGTCCATAAATGCTGGGCTGGTGGCTTTCAGGAGAGATTGTAACGTATCCATATTGATAACGCCTTTTTGATCTATTAAATTTGAAGATTGAAACGAACACTTGAGGTAACATTTAAATCTTTTATCTTCGGAAACTTGTGCAGTTTGTTCTGTTTTTAACACGACTTCTTCGGGAACACCGGCTTCTTTTATGCAGTTCGCTCGTAACTGTGCACCGCTACTCGTCAGGTAATTTTCAATCGTTAGAAAGACACTCTAAAATTGTATATAATTTATAATTATAAAAAACTAAAAATTAGTATTATAGATAGAATTACCTTTGGTCCTTGGCAGTTAGCCAAAACGACGACACTCAGCAATATCCAAACTGCGGATAAGTTCATTATGAAGTTTTATTTAATAATGATGTGCATTCGGTCAGCTTCTGCATCTTTTATGTGTTACT
The DNA here is from genome assembly GCA_911387805.1 of Cantharis rustica. NCBI lineage: Eukaryota > Metazoa > Arthropoda > Insecta > Coleoptera > Cantharidae > Cantharis > Cantharis rustica. The sequence continues at coordinate 272,161 of OU426877.1, forward strand.
TTTTGTTTACACGTTATGGGTATTTGGTTTATTATTAGTAATTGTTGTGTAATAACATTATGTATTTAAATATTCGGTATAATTTATTATCAACTTTTTTGTGAAGAACGATTGTGTAATAATTTTGCGAAAAGATTGAATTTTTATGATAAAATTTATAAACCTCTCGTCTAGCTTTAAAATTTAATTTTAAATTTATTTCAATATACCATAATATGGAATATTTTATAAGTTGTCAAAAATTCAGTAATCGAGACATTTCTCAAATTTACCGTTTAGCATTGATTCGGTTTGAGTGGTCAGTAAAAAAAATCTTTTTGTATTTCTTCTTCTTCGTAAATTAGGCTCACCAGCGTGGAGGTGAGAGTCAAAATTGAGTAGGAGAGGCTAAACTGCAGACAGCGCCATATTTTGCGCATTCACTACCCTTTCGAAACCCCTTTATATTGCAATGCCCTCAGAATCAGGGCCGTATTTAGAGTAGATTTTCAGTGGGGGTTTTAAAAATATTAAAAAACAAATAGCTAATTTATTAAAATACAAAGAAATCTAAAATTCAAAACAGTGAAACGATGGAAGCCTAGATTTTGCTCTGCTGATTTTTGAGTATAATTTTGTGCAAGTATTTTTGCAGTTAAGATTTTATTTTTGAGTATTGTTATTGGAAAATTTTGGTTAAAAGTATTTTGGTCGAAAGTGACCGCAAAAAAGTTGAAATTTTGTGAGAAGATTGTTTTTATTTAATTAAAGTAATTTTTTTTTGAGCGATTTTTCTTTATTTCAGTTCGATATTCAAAGAAAATTTTGATTTTTGTGAACTTTATTTAATGGTTGAAAATAATTTGTCGAGGGAGCGACAAATTTTGACTACAGGTTGACTTCTGGGGGGCATTTGTTTACTTTGTTTACTTTTTTGTTTACTACGATATTTTTAATAAACTCTTTTGTAAAAAACCGTCTTTAAATAAAATTTTTTAATTTAATAAAATTTCCAAACTAAATTCTTATTTTACGGATGGTAAATAATGTTGTCAAAACGAAGAACTAAATTACACCAAAATATAAGACAATTTATGGGTTTGCAATGCCCACTCTAATTTATTGCGGAAGTGTTATTTTAAGCTATGTTGCCGATGATGGTCATAAAATTTATTTTTCTTTTAAAATGTTTAGTTCAAACAATTTATAGCAATTTAAAATCCTTACCATAATAGTACGAATTAAGATAAAATATCTATTTCATTTATTTCAATATAATTATTTTTCAAAAAATCGAAAATTAATTAATAGGAGTAATAACTAACAATATTAATTAAGGGGCGGCCGACTTTTACACAGTACTGTAAATATATAGGGCTTTTTTATATTTTTGCAATTTAGTAGTAGGTGTATTCAATCCAGTGTCGCCAATCGCCGGATATTAATACGAATTTTCAATTTTTTAATTTGGGGTTTAGTTTATTAGAAATATCTTTAGTTTTAAGTTTAATGTTTTTGTTATTAGTTGTAAAGATTGTTTTTGTTTTTTCTGATTCTTTTACGATTGCATTACTTGATAAATAATTTCAGGGGGGGTTCTAACCCCCCCCCTCCCGTAAATACGGCCTTGCCCAGAATTTAACTATTTAAATTCTATTTAATATTTCAAATCTTAATTAAACGTATTTTTTCAAATTTTTAATTTTGTTACAATAAAATAAATTAATTATTCAGACATAAAAATCATTTTCGATAAAAATTTTACTTTTACCAAATTTGTATTTCCAAAGTTTTACCTCACAAAATTCAAATCCAAATATTTTATAAAATTAAAATCAAAATTATAATCAAATTAACAGAGTAGGTAAACTTTGGTTGGTAACATGACAATATATAAAGTATATCTAAAATCCCCTGTATAAAATACCCCCGTATATCTAAAATCTAGAAAGTTTCAAATAAAAATTGATAATATTTAATACCTACATAAATTTAAAATAAAAAATTAGGTAAAATGCCATATTTTACGATTATTTTCGATTTTCAGTCGCATACAACTAAGAAAAATAAAAAAATATATTCAAAACATTTTGAAAAATTAAAAATGACCAAGAAAATGTTAAAAATTACTATGGATAAATATGACTTAACAGTTAAAAATGTGCTCGAATAAATTTTTGGAACTTAAATAAATAAAAATGATTCTAAACTGCATTGCCGAAGTATGAAGCGATACTTCAAAAAAGTAAATTTGCAAAATATTTTCAAATTTTTACCACGTTTTTGTACTTAAAGGCACGTTACCACATATAATACTTAATTAATAGAAATGAACTTAAAAATAATTTTATATTTAACAATACGTAATACTAAGTAGCAATTAGCACAAAAATCCACTTAAATTTTCATTTTTAAGTTTATTTCTATTAATTTTGTTTATTATTATTTCTGTAAAACGCATTTAATTTAATATTAAGATTTAAATGTCCGTCCACTCAGTGTAGCGAATAGGGTACTGTAATATCAAAGGGACAACAATAGAAATGGGGTGGACATTACTATTATTTCGAATGTTACATTTATCACCAACAATTGTAAAATACAATTTTGACCATTTGAAATTTTGTCATTTAAAGAAACGAGCATAAGCTGGGATTACGAGCCAATTTAATGGCTTAATGATGGAACTTTATTTCAAAGATGTTAAGGGTGAATATTGTCGACGTATGTAACATTTTTCAATTCTTTCTTTGTATTTATGCGTGGGATGTTTGTCGAGTGCAATAACGGCAGTTGTAGGATTAAAATGAATGGTCAAACTGCCAATTGTATGGGAAAAATCGGAATTATATGGTAGTTTCCTCTTACTTCCTTCATCAAACGAAATCGCTATTTTTTTCGCTTTTATTGACGGATTCGAAAAAAAATCGGCTACCTGAATTTACCTATCTATCTAAAAAATGGCGCGTGCGACCCTAATTTTTTAAACGAAAGGTTGAGTATTTTTAAATTAGGGGAACATTTAGATTACACGATAGTTTCGAGGGCTTTTTTTATGTACCTTGCAACTAATAGTTTCGACTTTAAAGATTGGGATTTCCCCCTTTATTATATCTTTTTTTAGTTTAAGTGGGCTGCGGATAAAAAAGCGTGAATGGGGCGACGAGTTGACTGCGAGGGTTAAACGTTTGGGGTGTTTTTTATGCAATTTTTAACCACGCCTTTGAAATTTTATAAAATGGACGCGAATTAAAATTAAAATATCGTCGAGATACGGGTTAATTTAATATTAACAGTCTTACCGCATATAAATTGCATGCTTAATTTTTATTTTGTTAGTTTTGAATTGCACATCTTTTTATGTCGATGGAATCGACGAAAACGGTGCTTACGATTTGAGCTAATGGTTTTATTATGTATGGTCAGTCTGAGAAAATTCGGAACAAAACAAAAGAATACAATCGATATGACCTTATGTCCGGCAATTTTTGTGCACCCTTCATTTCACACCCCCGAATAAATATCATTTATTTATCGTACTTACAACAAAGTGACCGCCATATTTCTTATTTCTACTACGGGATGAAGTATTGTTGAATTAATACAAAATTGTGTTTTGTACACTGGGGAACTTTTAGGGTAGAAATCGGAATTTTTCTAATGAGAAAATACGAAATGAGTCATACTGACCAGTGGTCAGTTGTGCGAGGGTGAAAAAATAATTACTTATTCTGGGTAAATCTGACTGGGTACTTTTTTTTCTATAATTTTGTTTTAATGTGTCGAGGTCGATGGCAAAATAGACACATTTTTAGCTAAAAACAATTCCAGATGGTGTTGCAGAAAATCTATAATTATTATCGAAGGAATTGGGCGGGTTACGGCGGCTCTACTCTTGTCATGTGCTCAGGTATTTTCGAAATGATTGATTAGTTTATTAAATATTTTTAAATTGCATTTATTTAATTAAAAATGGCGACGACACTTTCAAAAAGGTTTCGTGTTTCGCTAAATACGGGCGTTATTGGTGGTAATGTGAAAACATCGAGATCGCATAGATCCACGTGCTGAGGGGGTCAAATGTCGACTTTTGTCACATCAGGCGGAAGTAACTAAGAGGTTTTGAAAAAGAATCTCCCAGATGCGTTCACGAAGTTTACTCAAAAAAGGAAACATTATAAGAGGGGCCACAGTCCACCACACTTTGCTGTACACACATGAAACTTTTTTTGTTAGTTTTTTTTATATGGGCACAAAAGTATATAAATGGAATGAGGATGGATGCACGCTTGAAAAAAAATGTTTTTCTTAACTGCAACCTTATGGCCGAGCAGGTGATAGGGAAGAAATTAGGCTCATTAAAAAAAACTTATTTAAATAAATTGCTATTAATTGAGGGCTTAATGGATTTGGATTTTTTTATGCAGTTTTGCTGGTAAATCAAGCTCCGTGTAAAAATTAGCAATTATATTATTTTTAAAATTTTTCGGTTTCGAAACAATTTTGATATCTCGCAATCGATTTTAAGATTAGAAAGAATACGAAAGAAAAGCACAGAACATAAAGATAAATAGAATTTTATTTTATTTGATTTTACATGTACGTGTGGCACTAACTAAAAATTTACAACAATTTACACGATAAACACAATTTTAAATAAAATAGATAGATTTTTTATTTTCTAACAGTCAGTCGGGTTGAAAACGTATGTACATTTAAAAATATACAAAAAATATCATTAATTGACTAGAAACGCTAATATTAAATAAGTTAATTATTCGAAAACCTTAAAAATTATTTGAATCGTAAAATTTTGTTTCAAATTCTACAAAAAAAGTCTAAACTACACAAAAATATATCAATTTACTAAACGTTACGCAATACAATAAAATAAGGGGAAATATATTTCGAACAAAATTGATTTGAATAATAATTATGGCTATTAGTATGATTTTTATAAAATTAATTTTTACATGTTACATGAAATTGAATTTTTTATAAAATTCGTCATCATCTACGCGTGTAATTTTTATAAAAAACATGTAAAAATTAATTTTATACAAAATTAGTTCAGCGATGGGAAGCCCCCCTTCCCTTATAAATCAAAATTCTTTCTTAGATCTACCTTCGAACTGTGCTTCTGTTATTTTGTTAACGAAGTTCTGCAATCACCAATTATTGAATTTCATCAAGTAGAGGTGTCACTTTGTTGTTCGAATATAAACGATCAATTTTTATAAATTGCATATCATTGCTTATTATTCCTGTAATTTGGTTTATTTATGCGCATCCCTTATGATGTGTAAGTAAAACGTAAGCCTATCTTTGCAATGTTCTCCACACATATTGCAAGTGTAAGGATCTTTGAATCCATGATAACCCATGTGCATGGTATACATGGCCATATCCCCAAAATTGATATTGCAAAACTGGCAGGAATAACTTTTCTCGCTCTCGTAATTATTGTTTTCTTTACTTTTTTCGTTGTTATTTTTTTCTATTACTTCTTCTTCCATTCTCGTGGGATGTGGCGGCGGTGTACTCGATTTTAGAGTTTTATCGCTGACTTCGGAACTTTCCGATTCCTCTCCAGAGCTCTCGTTGTTAAGACGCAAATCTTTTAACTTGTATGCTGGTCCTTTACGTCGATGTGTTTTAATTGGTTTTGAAGTTATGCTCAAGTCGAGAACACCATCAACTTGTTCTGTTGGGGGCGATTCGAGCGCTTGTTGTTGTTCAACTTCGTCCTGTTCTTGTCGATTTTCATCGTTAGAATCCATTGTGCTATCTTCTTCTTCTAAACTCTCTGTTTGTAATTGATCTTGTTGCTGCATGGTACCTTCCAATTGTTTGTGTAAGTTTTCGATAATTCTAGGAAGGAAACCTTTGCTAGAATCGTTTGGTAAATTAGCCAGAATATGATATGGAAACGGTAATTGCATTGGATTCATCATTAATTGAGCTAATGGATTTTGCCAAGCGTTGTTTGAAACTGAAGATTGTTCAGATGAAATCGAAGATTTTTGTTTTGGTCCACGTCGAGTTCCGTAAACGTCGATGATCGGCAAGGGGTTCGGAGTACCGTCGGCGTTTAACACCACGTCCGGCTTGTGGTCGTATTTTCGCAGATGTAATTTTAACGAATGACAGTATTTTGTGGCGTAACTGCAATTGGCACAGCGGTATTGATAAATATTGGAGTGCGACTTCATGTGAGAGCTCAACATGGACTTGTTGACGCAAGAGTAGGAGCATTTAGTGCACTTGAAAGGTTTGGACCCGTCGTGGTTACGCATGTGATATTCGAGATGATGTTTATATTCGGTGATGAAGCCACACGCTTGACAGCTTAAACGTTTGTCTTCCTTTATGTGAATCTTCAAGTGCTCCCAGTATGCGTGCTTGGTAATTCCTATGTAATTGCAATACTTGCATTTGAAAGTTTTTATTTTGCCATGCGAATTGACTCGCGGAGTATCCGTTTCGTCGTATTCTTTAATTTCGTAATCAGACTTTTTATCATCGTCTCCAGAATGTTCGCTACTCTCGGGAGACATGTTAGGCGAAAAGTTAGTTTTATCTAAGCTGGCTTGAAGACGTTGTAACGAATTATTAAATTCTGAATTACTTTCTTGACGAACATTTCCAAAACTGTCGTGTTCAAACTGGAATTTATTTGCAGTTGTAGAAGAAGCCTCTTCCGGAGACATTTCTTGTTTTATTTGGTAACACTTCGCGTCGAATCTCGTAGGTACACTTGGTGCGAATTTGAAATGTTTTCCATCGCCACTATTTTCGCTTCCGGGCGAAGAAGAATGAAAACCCGAATCGTTTCTATCTTCGTCCATTGGTTCTTGCTTCTATAATTAATTTAAAAAATTAGACAAAGTTAAAAATTTTCATAATAGTAATTTTTATTTTTCTTATTCAAATGTTCTAAGTTCAAACCTGTTAAATGTAAATTAATGTCTTTTTTCTCGTTTTTTAAATTATATTAAATAAGTAATAATAATAATTCAGCTCAAATAATAAACAATTTATAATTTAACGTTTATTTAATTTGTTCCTCTTTAAATTTATTCAATATTGTTTTTCTAGTTTAACATTACATATTACAAGTTTAAATGCCATATAAACGAAAGGTGACTTACAGGAATAACTGTTGCCTGGATTGGATAATTTGATGGATTTAATAAACTCAACTTCTCGACCGGCATCGAATGGTAGGCATACGGATTCGCATACATAGTTTGCATGCAAGAGTTTAGATCGCCAGCTACCGTATCTCTTTTCATTTTGCAACCAAAATTCAATCTGAACTATCTAAAAAATTAAAAGCATTAAAAAATGTTATCCCGAATTTAAAATATAAACTTGGATGTCTATAGTCTTAAGGCCCATTTACACTTAGTTTAAAGTGTAAACTGTTTATTACACGTTAAATCACTTAACTCGTGTAAGCGGGCCTTAAGAAAGATTTAAAAAATCAATTACCGTTTTAATAATTGATAATCCTCATATCACTCAATAACACTTAGTTCGAATTGAAAAATAAAATAGAAAAAAATTGCCGATGTTCACACACACAAAACTTTTGAAAGCGACTGAAAAATACTGATACAAAATCCCTTCAATATACCTACCACCAATCCCCCCACTCCTAATATTTCTTATCCCTACCACATTTTTTATTGTATAGAATAAATTAACAGATTATAGAATAGTTTTTCTTTTATAAAATACAATAAATAAATAAGACAATCAGGTAACACAATAATGTAAATATGTAACAATATAAAAACAGTTTAACATAACAAAACGGACTTTTAATTTTTCACTTCACAATTTTCTTGGCGTAGAATGAAATTTTTGCATTAAAAACTAAAAAATTTATAATGAAAAGTCAATAACAGGTGAAGTTTAACCATAGACACTACAAAATTATAAAAAAACTTACGCAGTATTCTTCTTCCAATATGTGTCGATAACTTTCCAATGGCCGGTCTATTCAAAAAAGTTGGATTTATAGATTTTTCGTTTTCGGGTTAATAAGTTTTTAAATATTTAATATGTATAATGAGTATTATTTGTCAATATTAATTATCAACCATAATTATTGATAACTTCTATTGTAATATAATGGTTTTTAGATAACTAAGTTAAATTAATCGAATTAATTTTTGGCTCCTAGTAGATTTTTTTTATTTGTTATCATTTAAGAATACTCTATTATATTATGCATATCAAAATATAATTTACCTAACTTAACAGTACAATAATTATGAACGAGAAAATAATGATCATAAAACGTGGTAGGTAAGTATTTTTAAAATAAAAAAACTTTAAAAACTCTAAAGTTTCTTTCTGTTTATACAAGGTGTCCCCGAATACACTTTACATAACTTAGGTTTTTTTTGTTTTAAATTTTTGTTAAAAAGTATTGATTTTTGGGTAAAAGTAGATTGGTGCTTTTTTAAGAGCGTGAAATAATCTACAAACTGAATTTAAACCTTTTATTGTCTAAAATTAATGGATTTCAAGATTTTAATTAATAAATAAATGATTAAAAAATAATAATTAATAATTAATAAAATAATTTTTTAATAACAATAATAATTTTGTGAATTTAATTTTTTGTTTTGTAGCTGCTTTGTTTATTATTTTCTAATTTTCTGTGAGATGGTTTGGTAAAAAAAACAAAATTGCAAGAGAAAAGAGAGAGGATAGGAGGGGGGTATTTTTTTTAGTATTAAAATATTATTATATTATTTTATTATAAAAATAAAAGCGGAGAGGGGAGGGGAGAGAGGGGGTATTTTAATAATAAAAATACCCTCTCTCTTTTATCTTGCAATTTGGTCGATAAATATGGAAATTTTCTCGTTTCTCTTTCTAGTTCATCGCCTGATGATGCCATAGTATGGCGAAAACGTTTGCGATTATATACTGCTATGAGACTTTTTATTATTATTTTCAATATATTTAAATTTAAAATCAATCCTAATTTAAACCAAGTTGTAAACCTTTCGCTTCCAAATAAAAATATCTTATCCGCGACACCACTCAACAAATGTCTGCCGATAATCAAGCACGGCGTCTCTAACTATTCACAAACTTTTAATTTTTTCTTAAATTAAACCTCCAAATTTAAATCCAAGTCAATATCAAACGCTTGTCTAAAAAAATAACTTTAATCTTAAATCAAAATTTTAACTCACAAAATTTTGAAGTTCTTCGCAAATTTTAAATTTTTATTTTGTCACTAATATTCACAATGTTACAAAATTTTATGCTCAAAATCGAAAACAATAATTTTGCACCAATTCTAATAAAAATTTTCGATCAAAAAATCCAAGTCCGACATTTTCGCCTCAAAAGCCGCGATAAAAGTTTTACTTTTACCAACTTTGTATTTCCAAAGTTTTACCTCTCAAAATTTAAATTCAAATATTTCACAAAATTAATAGCAAATTAACAGGGTAGGTAAAACTTTGCGTCGGAACATGAGAATACATACGGTGTATTTATATTGTGTTAACTTAAACATTTTATTTCTAAAAAGTGTTTGTGCATTTTTTGGGTTTTTCTAAAAATTTGATATGATTAATATCGAGTTACACTACCTAAGCCACTTATCTATTGATTATTAATAGTTGAAGTTCAAATTATTAATTTAGGTTTGATTTTCAAGTTAAAAACTTTGAAATCCGGAGTAGTTACTTTGAAATAATGTACATCAAACAATTAATTTAGATCTGATCTTCAAGTTAAATCAGGAGTAGTTATTTTGAAGTAAAATACTTCAGAACTGATCTCCAAGTTGGGTCCGTCAAGTTGGCCTCTCCTAATCTTTCAATTTTAATTTCTTAATAAAAAATTAATGAACCCAGCATTTTCAAAATAATTTACAGCATTCGTCAGCTTTTCGCGAGCACTTTAAAATATATTTTAAAAAAATTTAAAGTTCCAAAATGGAGGGGCCAACTTGACGGACCTCATTATACACACAAATTTATACAAAATTTTAATTAAATTTTGTTTTTACTAACTATGCGCAACAAGTTTGCGCATTTTGTTGTGCCTAGAACCAACAAAGTTACTTTGTTACTTTTGTTTTGTTGTCCTGGGCAACAAATGGCTATTTTAGACCTGCAAATCGGGGTCTAAAGTGAGGACTTTACCTACGCTATTCGCATTTTACACTATCGATAGGTGGCGCTGTACTAAAACAATATGTCCGACGTATGCGGTATTGGAAATCGTGTTGTTTAAATCAATTTGGTTTACATTAGTGAATTTTATAATTTATAACATATTTAATGGTTAATATATAAAGAAAAGCTTAAAAAAAGATTGAAATTCATTTAATTCGTAATTTATTCAATGTAGGTAACTAACTGTTAAATTTTCTTTTAGAAAAAATGGCTACGGAAAATGCATCATTATTACTTTCATTAGCAAAAATATTTTATTATTTAGATGCTCTGCCGTTTTCTAGATGTATCAACAAGGGAGAAGCAGTTTTAAATGCCAAACACCTCTTTACTTGTGGAATTAAACACCAAGATGTCGATGCTATCGATATATTTGCTTTGTGCTTGCAGACCACCGTTTTAATGGAAAAATCTCATGAAATTCAATGTGCTTTTTTAATAATGGAGGTAATTGAAATTAAAAGTGCATTATGCACTTGCAAAGCTGGAAATTCTGGTCGCTGTAAGCACATTTCTGCAGTATTACTAGCATCATACGTGACGCTTCACATTTTCTAAAACGCGAATTGCAAAAAAATTATTATTAAAACTATTACAGAGCATTGAGATTACAGTGATTTTCGCTAGAATGCTCATGTGTGAAAAAACAAAACGCACCGAGTGCTTGACAAAATTACTTTGCTCACTAGTGGGACACTGGCGTACCTAAAGCTTTTGCCGCCCGGTGCTGTTTTAAAATTTGACCCCCCCCCCCTATATAAATATAAATATTATATTTATATAAATATTACTGAATATAAATATATAAAAAAAATATTTTATACAAAAAAATTAAAATTAAATAAAAAATTTAAAAAATTTATATATTTATTTTTCTTGCTTTCTTATGTGCAAAGTCTCGAATGATATCGTCAAAATTTATAACATCCATTATTAGACTGTTAGAAAAATTCTTTGTTTCTATGTTAGCAACAGAGTTTTCCAAACTATACTTTGGAATAAACATTAATAGGTCAAGAGATCCTTTTTTGTTTTCTCAAAATGACTTTGACCATAAATATCAAGATTATTAATCTTTCACTTAATTGGCCAAACTAAGTCAATGTATATACAGAGTAAATATAGGTAACTGGTTCTTATAATAATTATTATAATCATCGATTCTGTTGATTATAACATTTTTATATCATTTAATAAATATAAAAATATTTTTGTACGGAAAGAAGCAAAATGCCGCCCTGTACAATGTGCCGCTCGGAGCGGTTCACTCCTAGGTACGCTAGTGAGTGGGGGAAAACTTAAAACACTATTTTGTAATTTTTTCGTTATCATAATGATTTACGATATAGATAAGGAGAGACGGCCGCATCAGGCGACACCGTAAGGAAGCGGCATACGCAGTGAAATCAAACTAGAATTTAAAGCATTTAATAAATTCTGTATTGATCTATGTTACTCCGATATTGATGTATACGATTTATGATTTATCGCACGTTCGATACTTTTTGATTTCAGTTTCTGGTGCAGATGTATCGTTGGTTTTAAGACTTTTGATCTAACAGCGCGACTATTGATAGCATTTTCGAGCGAAGCGATGATTAATCCGTGATATCGAATTAATCTTTGACTATTAGTACAAGCATAAATCCAATACTGCTTAGTTTCTATAAAAGGTAACGTTAATCTGTGCAGCATACATGTGGAAGAGCACTTGATCCAAGCTAGGAAGAGGCAGCATTGATTATATGACTTTGTATATTGAGTAGGATGTATCTTTAAGCAGATTTTACAATTTATAGAGAAATACAAGATTTTAATAGAGCGAGGGGGGGGGGAGGCAGCACTATTATAGTGCACACTTGAACAGCGGCAAAGACAATAAGTGGTAACATCAGCAGTAAGTAGCAGTAGTTTATTATGGGGAGGTGAATTCACACTTGAACAGAATCAGAATATGTTTTTTTGGTTGACTGGATGATTTTGGAGGTTTCAGCTAGATAACTAAAAAATTAGGCAACGACACTCTTTATTTAGCTTATCAAATTAATAGATTATAAGTGTTGTTTCACTTTCGGCTTCATTTCAAAGTTGTTTGGAATTTTTAATTAATTTACTCTTATCTTTTCTAAAATTGTAAATTCGAAAAAAAATTCTATTATCGATGAACTAAATATATTTGTATTTTTGCAGAAATTGTTGGTGGGTGCTGTACTGTTTGTTAGTTTTCTAGTTTTATTTTTTCACCCCTACAAAATAAATGAGTATTCACCCTCGGCTGGCAGCTATTGGCCGTATATGCTGGACACGAAGCCACCCTCTCGAATCGCCACTATGTGCAGCTCTACCCTTTGCTATTTTGTTGTTTACGCCAAAAAAGCTTCGTCATCTGCTCGTATCCCACATGTCAATCGAATATTGAAGTATTTCAAATATGCGCGTTTTAGTCAGATTACTTTTTAACCAATAAAATTACCTGAAAACAAAACTCTTATCTAAGCACAACAAATTTTATTTTTTCGACGAAATCGTCTTTGATTTTGCTGGGCAAATAATACAAAAATGATAACACAATCTAAGGGTGCGGATGTCCGATAATGCGTTTAAACAAAAAATGTTGATAAAATAATGTGGTATCCTTAAAATAGAAAAATTGTTAAAAAACAAACATCGAAACTTAATAAACAAGTGCAATAAAAATAGAACAATTTTTCATTTCCTTTACAATTTTATCAATTTATATCATCTTTGATTTTATTTACAAAATAATAAACCCAAGTGCATCCAGCGATTCACATTTTAAAATTTTATTTTCGAATTGAAAAAAATGCTAAAATGTTGCGATTACCCGAAAGGGTATTTTTATTTTGTAGTGTTATTTAAAAAAAGAGCTCTTCAGGTACAAAATATTTTTTCACATGCATTAATACCTGGACTTGCATAAAAAGTTCGGCTATTTTTGTGAAAACTTGAAATTATGTGGAAGAAATGCGAAAGGGTCACTCATCCCTTTGGGTACAGATTTAAAGTAACTCTATACATTTGGGCAGCTGTGGTTCTACTACATACGTCATGCAAAAACCTTTTGTATTGTACGAAAAAGTGAAGGCGGATGCCTCGAGAGTAAATTTGACACTTGAATTTTATTATTTATTTTAGGTAGGTAACTAAAAATCTTCAATACTTGGGTATTTTGTTTTCTATAATTTAAAAATGCATTTAAAGCTTTTTCTTCCGTAATAGTTTTTAAACGACGTATTAAAATTTCAGTAAAGAAATCGACGGAGTTTTGCATGCCTTAAGACCTTAAGCTAATTGATTAACACTTCCTGTCCGGTTTTACTATGGAATCTATTGATTGATCGAATTGATAATTGTGGCTTACCGACAATCATCTTGCTTTGAATTTTAGCAAAGATTTTGTTAATTGCATAATAATATACAACATGTTATTTAGATAACATAATAGTTTATTTGCTTCGTATCTTTGTTCTTTGAATTAACAATGCTGATAAGACAAAAGTTTAGAGCATGTTTTTACTAATTTACGTAATATTTACTGAAATATTGAGAATATTACTCTCTTTCCGGAAAAACAGTTGACTCTACGAAGAAAAGTGAAGAGATAGAATTTTTACAAAAATAAAACAAACAACAGAAAATCATTATTATAATTTTTTTTAAGAATAATAATGTAAAAAGGCGGATTATCCTCCGATTTATGTTTAGAATGTAAGGGTTGATTATATTTTTGTAAAATTTTTAAATTTATGACCCTGTATCTTTTATTTAAATTAGCAGGTTTTTATAAAAATTCCCATCCATAATAATTAGACAATGCACCTGACGTAAACGAATCTTTTCATAAAAGCATCTACAGGTATTTTTACTATGGAAAGAAGTTTTTTGCATTCATTTTTTGTACCTTTTTTATGGTAGATTTTGTGGGGTACGATAGTGCATTTTAAGGGTGAGAAACTATTATAAAAAATGACTTTTAGGGATCAAATCAATAAGTAGGTTACTAAATGCTTTACACACCACAAAAAAGAACCCCCATAAAAAACAGGTCACCTTAGCGTTTATGCGGATAGGTGTTAGGGGAAGATTTTTTATCTTTATTTAACCTGAAGAAAATAAAGAGACACTTTTTATTTTTTGCTAATAATATACATTCCTTTGCAAGGTGAAAATGAAACTTAAAAAATGTCATGGGATCAACGACGCATGACGAATGATATTTTTGAATCATTCATCAATCATCGGCGGGATTTAAAAAGTTAATTTTTAAATTTATTTAATCGTAAGCATATTTTTTTATAAATTCTTTAAAATTTATATATTTTAAGTGTTATCGTTTAAAATCACAGCGTCAGTTGTAAACTACAAAAATAATAATTATCTCTGTGAGCAATTAGTTTTTTCTTTTCTTATTTCTAAACAGAAAGTCTGATTTATTCCAAGATAATTGAAAATTGGTATTTTAAAACTTTTCTTTCATCTTTATCAATTAACCCTCGTGTGGTTGTTAAGTTGAATAAGCACGTGCTATTGAGATATAGCTGCTTGACGGAATTCCGTACTCGAAAAGCTTGCACCTCCAGACTTCCTACATCTTTGTGGTCCTCTTCCGTAAGGATCAGAATCGCAATGTCGTGAGCGAAACCGGTAGCTTCGTAAGTTAAATGTGTGTCTCATTAGGCACGCCCGATCCTGACCTACGATCTCTTACATTATATTATGAAGCACTTGTGAAGAGAATGGAAATTTATAAGTGTATTCAAAATGTTATGATGCCTTGTCAACGTTGTCGAATGTTAAATTTCATCTCAAGTCGGTTACATTTTTAAAATTTAAAAAACCCATCGATTTTTTTTCGATTTTTGATCCGTCACTGTTAAGCTGGACGGAAAATAAAAAATGATTCATTGCCATTTTTGTGAACTACCGGTATGTGGAGGTTTATTATCGAAACACTTCCACATTTCGTACATACCAAAGATGGAAGGAATTTGAAGCTTCCGACACCTCGCCATTACAAATGCACTAACAAGCAGAGAGCCTTTTAAAACTATGTAACTCCTAACGAGCACCACACTCATGGGACCAGAGTTGGTCACATCCTGTTTTAGGCTGGACATCGTGCGGTCGGACAGGATATTTTGAAACAAAAAAGTTAACGACGTTCTTTTTAAAATCATTCCAGTGTAAATCGTGATTTATATTCGTGCACGTCGGATTGGCAAATCCTATATTTGGGGATGTATAATCCACAGATTACTTTAACCAACCCTTATTTTTGCACTATGGGAAAATTGATTAAGACCGACTATGGAAGCAGTGGCTAAAATGAATAAAATAATTATTTGACCCCTGCACTTGAAGGAGGATAGGGGTAGCTTCCTTTTTTCTTTACAAAACAATATAATTACAAGATAGAGAGGAGATAAAAACAACTGGTAAATTAACGATAAGATTTATTTAACATTGATATACCCATATAATATGTGTAGTGTCAGAGAAATTACTCGTTTGTTTAAAAAGTTTATTTCTTGACGTTTATTGTAATTTATGAGTACTAATAATTAAACTGCAGTCCTCGGTCGGTCGTGGTGTGGGAAATGAAATTTGGCGATATTTCCAAGCTTCCTGGTCGAGTAAAATTTTTCGAGAATGTGTATCGAAAAAGACTTGCACATTAAGATTACAATAGAACAATTTAAAATAGGATTATCCTAACTCTACATTAGAGCGGAGCCAATTTATTACCGGTAGGCAAGAACAGATGTAGGCCAAAAGTCAACCGCACAGGTCAAAAACACAAAAGCCAATACTTGATTTATACCGCCTTATTTTATTGAAAAACTGACCCTTGGTCAATGTGACAAAAGTTTTAAAGGTAAACTTTATCATGCAAAATTTTATTTCTGCCCTTTCTCTTGTTCTCTAACTATTTTTGCTTTGTACTAAACGGCCTAGGGTTAAATGTTTGCTCCCTAGTAATTGTAGCGTAGATAAACACGTCGGTAATTTTTCAATACTTTTATAAAATCTTCACAACCGCTCCCATTTTTATTGTTCGCAGAAGTGCAAACGAAATGTTCACAATGCGCAATTTTGCATTAATTATCATAAATTATTGCTCTTACAAAATTGATAAATTTCCCGATAATCCCATTTCGGCAATTAAAACGAGAAAGTCTTTCCAAAAATTAAATATAATTTAATTGAGTCCGACGTTTCTATAATATTATATTAACGATATTTTTATTTACAATCGCAACCCTCGCCGGTAATAAATGATTTTAAAATTGTTTGCACAAATCGAGAGCAGGTATCGCTAATCGATATTAAATTTTGTAAAATCATACATTTTTGAAATTATACAGAATTGAAATTTAACTAATATATCTGCAAAATCTGCAAACACCCCATTTCGTTTCTTTTGTGGTTTGTAAATGAAAGAGAAATGGTTACACCCCCGCTTCAGAATTTCGATTATTTATTCTTCAAAATCTGGACGCTGGTCACTTGAAGTATTAATAGGTGTGCAGGATGTTCTCAAAGGCTATTTCCTGATTTGTATGACAGATTTTCATAAATACGTTTACGTTTACTTAATCCCGAAGTGCTATTATATTACAATTGTCGAAATTAACTATTTTCTCTATGTCCCAGCTGTTGTAATATAATTATCGTGCAAGTGGTCCTCGAGTTTAATTTAATTTAAAGTTTTCTAAAATAAATCCACAAACTAATATACGAGTAATAATTGGGTTCAATCGAGAAGAAGGATGAAAATTTGAAAAAATTATAATCTTTTTAAGGTAGTATCGATTTGTCTCGATCGTAAAAGCAACTTGTATCTTTCATGTTAAGTGTAAAAATGTATCGAAATGGAACAAACATATGCTTAAAATAATACATCTGCCAGATTTCCATCATGGTGACAGTTTCTTAACCAAAAGGCAAAAATTTGAATACCGAAAATCCAAAAATAACAAAAAAATAAATATAACTTCGTCTTCTTAGAATTTTACTTCCGATTTGAAAAATGTGTCCGCACACTTCTATATTTTTTTAATGATTATCCTAATAGGTTTACAAAGAACGTCGTATTTTTCATTTAAGGGCGAAAACATTAATAATTAAAGATGCGGAGTTTAAAAAATGATTCATAAACTTCGCCTTTATTGTAAAAAGGAGCAGTTTTGAAGTTATGGAAACCCCTCTAAAAAATACAAATCTTTTCTATTTTTAGCATCATAATAAAACACTTCTGTAAATTTTGGGGATGCTTTGCAGAAACACTCTGTACAATGATCGTGTTTGAAAGTTCCGAAAAAATTCGTGCAGAATAGATTATTTAAATGCTTTACATTCTTAAATGCAATTAGATTTTTTTGTTAAACGTCCGGTGGTTTTTAAAAGTACTTTGCTATTAATTATATGCCCATTACGGAAATTATTATTTACAAGAAATAATTTTTGAATAATTAAGCAAGGTGCTTAGTACTTAAAATTTAAAATTTCTTTTTAACTGTAATAAATTATTCCAATAGTTTTTCTAATCTAATAAATTTGTTAATTTTCAACGACATGTAACCGTAAGTGTGAAGACTATGCGCAGTCATCGCAGTGGTAGCAATGTCAGTGACTTGTGCAAAAAAACGTAGAAATCCACCCCAAGATTAGGGGTCGCGTTCCACATGTTTCGATAGGAAGAGGATGTGCTTAGACGGACATAGCTTTTTACTGCCGCATTTGAAATTTGATCTTTTGTGTTCAAAAAATATTATTTGCCTCATTATTAAGTACCGTTTTCAATAATTTTCTCTTCTTAATGGTACGGAAATTTCCAATTTTCTTAGAGTATAGGTTGGATTATAAAGGGCGTGCAACGTACGATTTATCGATCCGATTTTTGTCGTTGGAAAAATTTAAAATTAAAAAAAAAAACCCTAATTAGATGGATGGAACCATCTGCAAGACTAGAACGCCATGGTAATTGAAACGAAGAAATAGATTAATGTATTGGCGATACGGATTTTTGAAGAGAATGTTTTGGCGCAAAATTAATGCATGATTTATAGTTATCTAAAAGAGATCGAGTGACTTATTTCCTGCTCGATTATTGCATGCTATGCGAAAATTTTTAAACTTCTTTTTCCGAATTTTGCTGAATGCAAATGTTGTTTCAATATACCCAGACGTTTCGAGTCGGCACATGTGGCCATACTTATGGTCATTTTGACTTTTTCTTTAAAAAATGTGGCTCTTAAATATATTCTGTATACAAAAAGATCTAAAAGGCGGTTCAAAAATTCTTTGTTATAAATCCATTTGTAAACATTAATTTTTTTGTCCGGTTGGTCACTTAATCTTTCAAACGACATCAATTTTTAGTGGAACCATTCAGTTAAAACGAATTCGTAGAATACGGATTTTGTGTTACACATGCTCGTAAAAGGGACTTTTTGTTAAAAAACGATATACATTCGGACGTTGACTGCAGTTTTTAAAAATGCAATTAGCCCAACTCACATTTATGATATTACATTTCAATTTATTGATGGATTAATCGAGGTAAGTGGTCGCATCACAGTGTAGGATTTTTGATCACTCGCCTTGATTAACTTATAAATAAAAATGATGATAAATTGGCCATCCCTTGATTTTTTTATTATGAAATGAAAAGCTCAATAAAATGCTCACTTCCTGCTTTATTGCTATCTAATAAAAAAATTTTATAACCTAGTTGACCATGTTATTAAATTTTGTGTGCAATAGCCCAAAAAAGTAACTCTGCGTAGTTGAACCGAAATCGATAAAAATCGAAAATTTATTTTGGCATTTTTTAGCACAAAAGACGGTCGGCACGACCATTCGAGTGACCATAAACCAATAATTATAAAGGACATTCGGTAGCGCAATATTTTACAAAATCTAACAAAACGAAAGTTTTTACTATATACAGGACGGTTTCACTTTTTAGGTAAAAAGAATTCTTTTCAATTTCACAATACGTAATAAAGACACTTAGTACCCAAAAAAATTTCTTGCGCAAAATTAGACCAAGCCGGTCGTAAAAGAATCTTTTGTGTTGCATAAAAATGGTCCCGCTTAAAAAATTTGCATACTAAAATCTATAACTTTCTTTTTTCTTTGTTCGATACGGAACAAAACAGACAGAGTTGGCAAGCAAAATTTACGTTACGATTGAATTTGACAACGAAAAAGTTTATCGAATATGAAATAGATAATGAAATATTGTGGCTAGAAGACGTTTTTAAGTTTTGCGGTTTCGACAATCAAACTCCGACAATTTCCTTTGGTTACTAAAGGAAATACACACCAAACAATTATTATTTTTTATTCGTGTGCTATTCGATTCCATCCTACTCAAAATATTTATTTCCCTGCAAAGCAAAAAAACGCTTTTTTTAAGTTCTGGCGGCACAAACCGAACCACGAAGGGTATCGTAAACCGATTTGAATGTCGTAACCAGATGGAAAAAAATTGAAGGTTTTCATTTACAACGGGACAGCGGCATGTCGAAGGGTTGAAATAAAAAATAAAAAAGAAATCGGGTATTGCGCTATTACACCTAAAGTTACAATATTAATTTTTCTTATATTAAATAAGGAATTGTTTTTTTATTTGTTTTTATATGAAAAAAAAGATAAGTAATTTAATAGGAACTGCCAAAAAAGTTGATGATTTATGAACGTGTTATTCTAAGTCGGCGAACAAAAGAAAAAACAACCCCATCGCAATATAACTCAAAGTCGACCACCCTCCAATATCAAATGACAGTCTCCGATATGTTTTAGTATCGAACGGTAATAAAATCTAAAATGGCTGCGAGATGCGAGGGTTGTACATCTCACCCTCAGAATCCCGTTTTCCCTGCACGTTTTTCTCACCCCGTGCCTAGGATCTACTGCCCGTGAGTCATTGTGGGGGTGGACTCCTTAGATTTAGAGCTTGACAGATGTATTGGTTTGCAGTAAATTAAGTTCTGTTCAGGTAGGGCTTAAATTTATAATACATACACTTATAGTATCAAAATTTTAACGTCATTACAGTGTAATTTATAATTTAATTTTAAATTTGCGCATGTCTGCTAGACAGTAATTTACACTTTAAATTTTAGAATTTTTCCAACTCTGAGTGGGACTAAAAATAATTACTATATAAATTTGATACGATAACAACAAATAATAATTGTAATTTTATACGCGAAAGCCTATTGTCGTTTTATTTGAGGAAATACTAAATTTTCAAAACAATAGCAAAAAATATGACAAGAACGATGTGTGGGGGGGACTAATGGGTTTTCATACATCGCAAGGTATGAAAGCTAATCTGGAGCCATCGATGGTTAAATAATTTGAGATGAGAAACGAAATAATAATAAATCCTGCAAAATTTTAATAATACTACCAATAGCTCCGTATTTTAATTAAAAATGGCAAAATTCACCCGTTTAGACCCGTTTTAACAAGTTGGCATAAAGTTTTTTGGAAATTTTAAAATATCTGTAGCACTGAATTTTTTTAAAAACGATAACAAAAAATTATCTTTATTTTAGTCATCGTGCAAACAAAATTATAATTTAGATAAGTTTTAACTAATTCGAACCAGATAGTATTTTTCAATAATTTTGTTTATCGGTTTTTGAAAATTTAAATTTGTAATGGAGACAAACAAAAGTTATCTTGGAAAAATAATAATTTTTGTCCAAAAGTCGCCAAGTTTCTAATCTTTTTAAAGTTAAAAATAAACGTTATATTTGGATAGGTTATTTTTTTTTGTATTTTAGTTGAATCAGAAATATTATAATCTAAGGAAATGTTTGAGTACAACAAACGTTTTGTTATACCAGGTCAGTTATGTTTTATTTATTTAGCGATAGGCGTTATTTTTTTTAACGTGGGATAAGCTGAGCTCCTCGAAAGTAATATATTTTTTGAGTTGCTGTTAAATTTTATGAATATTTATATTAGGTAGGTCGTAAAGCAATACAAATTTACCCTTTTCGACAAATTGCGAAAGAGTACGCTGTTACAAAAAATTCCTAGAAGTTGCTTTACCTACCGTTATTTAAATTAGAAGTTACAACCCTAAAAATTTAGGAATTGAAGTCATAAAGGAACAAAAAAAGTATTTATGTAGCAAAAGCCCTAAGTGTACAACGAAAATATTTCAACTTGAAACTTTCCTCTAGAGAGATAGCGGCACGTTTTTATTGCTTTAACCCTTTTTACATTATTTTAAAAGAACCTCACATTTTTTCTAACAGTACAGTTAGTTACTTACCGTATACTTACTTAAAAAAACTAATAAAGGAGATGTATTTTCAAAATTTTCCAATAATTTTAATTCGTGTTTTAGTATCGGTTTGATTGATCGATTCAAAGGTGAAACTCATCACCGGGTGACGTGACATTAAATCATACAATTTACGAAAGGTTATCGATAATTCATTAAGAATTATTATTTTTTTAGTAATAAATTTTAATTGACTATTAATTGATTTGCGTGTTCGAGTGCACCCTCATGTTATTCTTTAGTTCGTTGCATGTTCCTTGTATGTATATATCCGGTTGCTTATGAATTTTTGATTAAACGACGACCTAACCTTTACCGTGCTTTTTTTTCCAGAAAATTGCTTATAATTTCAGACTGAGCATTACCTGACGTTCCTGTCTCGTCCGACTCTCAGGAAGAGAGAACTCCAGTTTGGATCTTGCGATCATGAAATCTGGAAGACCACTCGGCCTATAAAAATTTTAATTCAAATTGATAACAAGTAATTTCTCGATTACCCTTGGCATTTTTAATAAAGTCAAAAGAGGTCCTTTAGCTCTTTTCCTTTTCTTTTTGTAATTTCAATTATGGTTCGCACGGCATAGTTAAAATTACTTCTTGACATTTGAAATTTGTTGGCTTATTTCTAAATTTAGCTTTTGGTTGTATAAAAATAGCTACTGTCATGTATTTTAAAAACCAGAAGCTGGCATATAACTGTGCATTTTGTAATCCCATTGTTTGAACTTCATGTCAAATATGAAACCAATACAAAAAAAACTATGCATAGCGGTACTTCTGCTACCATCTTCTTCTGCAGGTGTAAAATAACGGGGAAAAAGAGTTAAAGCTTTCCCAATGAAATAATTTGTATGTTTTATATTATTATTATTCTGTAAGTTTTCGATATAAAATTTTACCGACGACATAAATTGGACAGACATTTTGCAAACGTTTGCTCGTAAATTTGACCATAACAAGGTTAATCGTCGACAAAGGGTTTTTAACAGATAAATGTGACACTTTTACAATTTAAAAAGAAGCAAGGAGATGCAAATTTGCTGTTACATATTTAGTTTATGGAACAAGAATGTTTTTAAAACTTTTACTTCTTTTATTGCTTCGTTCTTGGGAAATCTATTTTAATTTTTATTATTGGCCAAAGTAACAAATTTGAATATAATGCACCCTTTACGGCTCCACCATGGTTGCACTAAAGTATTTCAATACTATACAACTGTAATATTTTAGGTAACCAAGTTCGTTAAGATAAAATTACATTTTTAACATGTTAGATGAAATTGAAATTAAAATCAAATTCATTACTTATAAAAACAAAAACTGTTTAATTGAATGATTATAGTTTGTTATATTATAGTATTGACACTTAGTTTACCGGTTTAGAAATTTTTAAAATAATTTTATCTATTTATTTTTTACCAAAGCTAAAATAAATTGAAATTTCAAATAGTATTAAATTTAATTGCATAACTTTTCAATCTTTTACATAATATGTATTTTCAGGTTCGTCTGATGAGAATATGCAAAATTCGAAACATAATGTTGACAATATTATAACAAACTATAATCATTAGATTAGTTTTTGTTCTTGTAAGTAAATTGTGAATTTAACTTTACATAATTTTATCTTATGATAAATATATAACACAATAGCTTTGTATCTTCAGAACTTCAATTCGTTTTGAATCGTTTGAAATCGTTTTTTATTTAGTTATTATATTATTTTTATAATCAATGATAAATCTAAAATTTTTAAAAAATAGGAAAGCGAGTAGCATGAAATTCTTTATAATAAATTAAAACACATTTGAAAAAACACAAATATTTAGAAAATTTTTGTATAATTTACTAAGATGCAAAAGTACTAATTGACCGATTTCGGATGAGCATACTTTGCTCATCCACAAGCATTTATTAAAAGAAACAGTCGCCTAGTTTATTGTTGTCTGCAAGACATCTTTTAAATACGAGAAATAGCATATAAAAATTGCTAAATATCCTGGGATCTTCTGTTTTATTGAACAAAATCTAATATGTTTGTTTTTATTATCTATCTGCATATTTATAATTTTTAAATTTATTTTTTTATACCATGTCATTTAAATCATTTACGATATTATCTGTCGAAAATGCAACCAAGCGTAACTTGCTCGGAGTATTCTAAAGTTTGAAATGCTCATAACTTGGTAAAAACTTTTGTTTAACATAGATTGAGGTAATTGTGATAGAAGCTCGCTGGTTTAGAAATATCGAAAAAGCACCAGATTTGAGACTTTTATTTATACTTTTTCTCTGTATTATTTTTTTTGTAGAACAAATTGTATTATAAATTTCCAAATAAAAAGTTTCTTTTTAACACAATATAAAATCTTACATATTTAAACGTGTCCTTAAAGTTCGTTATATTCCGAACCTTAAAAATCTAGCTCTTATGAAATTTTTTTACATTTTACTATCGATATTAACTTTTTAATTTTAAAAATATTATAACGATGCATTCTTTCTGCAATTTATGTTTTCTCAGATGACCTTTATGAAATTCACTAAAGAATCTTTTATTTAGACAATGAAACGATCTATCATAATGAAACAAAATAACACATAGTTCCCATTTAAAAAAAGTCTATAATAACTCTAAAAATACTGTGAAATTAAATTTAATGTATAAAATAAATCCAAGTGTTCGAGTATAGTTTCCAAAAAACAATATTTTTAATTTTTCAACTTCAACTTCATGTAGTCTCATGTAATTTTATCTCTATAATAATTGCAATAATTGAAATACCTATAATTTAAATATATTGTATTTTTACGCGACGAGACATCTAGGAAATTTTATACTCATTACTTAATACGACTATTAGTTGTTAGATGGCAAACGAAATACTTAAACATTCTTAAATCGGGAGTGCATCAGCAGTTAGTTACCTACTGTTGATACGCGATTTAACCAATAGGGTAGATTAATCCGGTTTGGTGCAGCTCTAGACTAATGATAATGAGCAATCGATTGAGAAACTATTTTATTCTCAATTTCAAAAATTTGATTGGATCAGCATAAATTTTATCAAATATCCTTCTGATCGAAAATTTCTTTAATTTTTTCATTGTCGGCATTAAGGATTAATAATTAATAATAATAATAATAATAATAATAATAAATGAGAATTTATTATTTGCCTTTTTTGCTCAGTTGCAGTGATTTCTTATCATCTTATAAATAATGCCCAAATTCAAATTGTTAATGCACAAATTATAAAAATGAAATTAAAATATATTTTACGTTCTTTTAAAAAAGTGGAATTAAAATAATAATTATTATTATTATTATTACGGAACAAGTAAATATAAAATGTTCTGAAAAAATTTAATGAAAGATTTATTCAGATACAACGCAAAAATTAAAGATAAAATGTGCGTCTTTCATGTTTTTTCTAATTTATAATTTTACTATTTTGGTAATATTAAACTTTATTTGAAATAACCTTGATGATAAATATTATGTAATGTTTAAATGTAAATTAATAATTACTATCTGCTAAATAAGTCAAGTTTAATCATATATTCATTTTTGATCTACGCAACAACACAATAGCGTCGATGAATTTTTTACAAATGGGGAAATTTTTGATATTAATTTTGGTTTTTCTTATTTTAAATGCAATTTTATTTAAATTTCCTATTTTAAAAAAATTTTAAATTACCAGTTAAATTGGAAATCTTTATTGGGTAATAGACAATAAACCAATATTTTCATTTTTTTGTACTTTGTTTAACTTAAGTTCTAAACTGCCAGAAACTTAAATTAAAAAAAAGAAATTTAAAAGCATTTAATTTTTCACAGATTTTGCAAGCCTCTTGTAAAAAAACACTGTCGGAAAATACTTCATCGGCAATTAAATCGACGACTTCTTTCTAAATCCTATTCGCTTACTACTATTTTCTAAATTACTTTACCAAAAAGTTGACAAATACAATATTGCTTTCCTCGATGCTAACTTGTATAAAATACACCACCAAACAGAGTTCTGTAGTCCTTGACGTCCTTAGCTTGATCAAATATAATCCGAATATATTGACCTTAAAAATCAAAGAATATTATTGAATAATGTAAGGATGATCAATCCTTATCAATGAATTTTGAACGCAAAAAAATTATTATTTAAAAAATATTAAAAGGATTATTAATTTACCACTTTTGACAACAGGCGAAGAAAAAGATATAGATAAAAATAAGAAAATATTTGAAAAAGATGAAAGTACAAAAAAAAAGAATTGTTTATTATGAAAAATTATAAAATATCTACAAAAATAAAATTTAAGTTTTTTTCAGGATTATTTTTGATTTTCAGGAAAAAGAAAAAATGAATAAAAAGCAAAAAATGATATTTAAACAAGCGGTTTCGCCATTTAAATCCACATGTTTTACATTCATTAGTTTCCAAAGAATTAATTTTTTTCCGTGTATTCGTGATTCCAAAATTCAGTATTTTAAAATTAAAAAATTTTCGATAATTATTTTTAACTTCCGTAAAAATTAATTATTACAATAAATAAGAAGTTAAGCGACATAATAAATGGGGTAGTAGAAAATATTTCATTTTGAATTATCTTCTTGAAATATTGTTGGTGCATTATAATAATAATTATTATGTTTATGTATTTATACTTTTTTTTAGCTTATAAATAATGTAATTAACAGTATAACTTACAATATTTATGCATTTTCTAGATTCTTTTCTTGTCTCTTCATTGACCCTGCATATTACAATTATGCAAATTTTTATTATGTTTTCAAAGTGCATTTTATTGATATAACATCTCTTAGCATTTTCATTTTGAAATTTTTTTCCAGATTGAATGCAGTTTATCAGTTGTATTATAAAATATTAGAAAAATTACTTGATTAATATCACAATTCTTTTTTTTGTGAAATTTATCAATGCACTTGCTTGTCCGGAGTAACCCTGATGTGCGGGAGCAGTTGGGAATATTCAAGATCGAGAGTTCTTAGTTTCAAAATAAAATTTAAAAATTCCTTGTTCCAAAAAAAAATAAATTGTTTTCATAAATAATTCAATCGCTAATAATACAAAATTAAATGTAAAATTTTACTACTTCTTCAAAGGTTCGAACTTGTGATATCCTTTATCAATCACGCCACACGTTGCTCTTACAAATTTTAATTTCACTTTTCACATTACCAAATAAAATTTCCAACAATCCAAAAATTAATCAAAACTAATGTCGCTTATCAAAAATAAAATTCAAACTCACCAAATTACTCAATCTTAGAGGCCACAACCGATCAAAACATTTCCAGCAATTCACAAAATCAATGTAACTCAAAACTGTTATTCGTAAAATAACATTTGCATAAAATTTTCACAAAATACTAAATAACTATATCTCAAGAACAAAAATACTCACAACTGGCTCGTGCG
Source organism: Cantharis rustica (assembly GCA_911387805.1). Classification (NCBI taxonomy): domain Eukaryota; kingdom Metazoa; phylum Arthropoda; class Insecta; order Coleoptera; family Cantharidae; genus Cantharis; species Cantharis rustica. Next base: position 299,130 of record OU426877.1, read on the forward strand.
GCCATTTTTGGACAAAAAGTCGTTATCTCTTTCTTTTTCTTCCCACCTTGTACTTTTCCAACCTTAAACTTTCAAAAATTAAATTAACAAAATTTATAATTAAGCACAGGGTGAGTCGAAATTGTTTTGTTTCACGACAATAAATTAAATTAATATAATTAATAATTAATGGTATCAATAATTATAATTTATGTTTTAATAAATGAATTTATCAATTTATAATAATTATCCCAAGTGAATAAAAATTTAAATTTAATAACGATTACATTTTGATATTTTTGATAAAAATGCTGCTAGAAAATATGTTAAAGAAATTTTTCACGCAATAAGATATTTATATAGTAGGTATTATATTGTCGTGTTACAAAATATTTTCACCCATCCTGTACTCTTTTAGTAAAATTTTGTAAATTATATTTTAATTTGGATAAATTGGGAAAGAGTGCAAGGTGGGGAAGCAGAATGGGAAGATAAAAAGAGCTTTTTGTCAAAAATGGCCGCACAAGTCGGGTATGTGATTTTTGGCTCCCGATTTTGAGAGATATTAAATAATCGAGTCTTGTAAATTTGAACACTGTGATCGAATTCAAATAGACAAATATATAAAAATATCAGCAAAATTTTGCTATACAGTAAAATATAATATGATAAGGGTTGAATTAATCGATTTATTTTGAAACTGAAAGTTATATTCTGAAAATTAAATTTCAAGCTTGTAGGCATATTATTGTATTATTTAAAAGATCTAAAATTGTACGAAGAGTTTCATGCAATGAAAAGTCGAGTATCACCTTAAAAAATTAAAATTTTATTGGAAGGGTAAGTTTTCAATTTACAATAAATATTTTACATATTAAATTAAATATGCTTTAATAATTTTACTAAAATTAAAGTGATAGCAAGAGAATTTAAAAATGAAGTTTTTAAGTGGATTATTGTGGTAATTATTTAAAAATTGTTTATTTGTAATTGTTTAAATTGAAGTGTTTATAAAATTCAACTGTAGGGCCCCCGTGTTTGCAAGCTTCTCTTCTGTGGTCATAGGAAAGAAGGAACGAGGAAATTGGGCGAGCTATACTATAATATAAATCTCGGGAAGACTGTTTTTTTTATTCAAATCTAAAAGTTTTATGTACCATAATATACTACAAATACAATTTTTGTAAACTATACAAATATAAAAATTTGTAATTATGATACTTCCATAATCCATTTGAAACCGCACTGAGTTAGTAGGAATGCAGCTTCACAAACATCGGTGCTCAATGGATTTTTGCAGAACTCGTTCAGTTTTTCAATGATTAATGGATTATGAGAGACAATTTGATGTACCACTCCATTTTTGTTTAATAAATTATCAATTAACAGCGTCCCTTTCTCGTCTACAATTCCTGTTTTTAAAAACGCACATTGAAGGTAACACTTCAAGGGTTGATCATTTTCTCCCGAATATTCGTGGTTCCAAAAATTGGTAACCGATTCATCTGAAGCGCCACTCTGTTTCACGCAGTCAGTCGTATGCTCGAAAGAAGCTTTCAAAAATTTTCCAATAGCTACTATTAAAGCCTAAATTTGGAAATTAAATAATGTTATTTTCATATAAACAAAAAATCGTTTGAATTAATTCAAAGAGGTGGAAATTATAAGTTAAAATTGGTTTTATTGGTTTTATTAGCATCGAATGAGAAAGAGAAATTTAAAATAATTGAAATCAAACGATTATGATAATAATAAAAAATATATTTTGTGAAAAGCAGTTAATGCCAGAAAAATTTACACTAATAAAAATTAGTGTGCAGATCATAATATAAATTTAATTACCACTTGTTTTGATATATTTTTTTTACATTTCCACTCTACTTACAATTTTCTTTATAATACAGAGATATTAATTACCTCATGCTTTAGTTTGCAATTAGCCGAAGCTAAAATTGTGAATAAGACAACTATGACGATGAACTTCATTTTGAAAACTTTAAAACATTAATGTTCTCAAAATGTGCGTACGCGTATATATAGTAAATATCTGTGATGGTTTTTTGTCAGTCCATAATAATTACAATTTCAAAATTCAAATATATGTATATTAGATTATTGTTATTATCATTTTAACATAAAATCATAATTTAACAAACTTTGCAAGATTTTAATTTGATAAAAGTAAAAACAGTTAGCAAAAAACCATGTTTTTAATGTTTTACATAATCATAACTATAGTTCTCGTAGTAATCGTTTAAAATTCGGTGTAGGAGATTGACTTGCTTGACGTAAATATTTTCATAAAATTAAGATTTTCCAAAACATGCATGATAGTCACTGTCACTAATTTGAAAGTTTTGGTTTAGTTTCGGTACTTATTTCCCCACTGTTTCAGTTTGAAAAATAAAATTTTTTTAGAAAAATTTAACCACTTCCAATGATCTGTTATCCAAAAATTTGATGTAGATACTGGGATGTTCAGTGACTGTGAAAATTATAAATTTTGAAAAATTTAATTTAATTTAATCCTTTAACTTTCAGGATAAATATTTCAGCGAGAAGCAATATTGCTTTGTAGGAGAAAACTTTATATTTCAATTTTGAAAAACTTGCCAAGTTAAGATGAAACAAAATCCATATTTTGGCGGGAATAGATAGAAAATAATAAACCGTTTTAATTTAGATTTGAAGATCAACAATCCAGCGTAAATATATTCAAACTGTTGTTTTTAAACCAATAGGTATTCAAATATTGAAAATACTAATTTCGACATTTTAGACCAAACTTTCCTATAGATTTTTTGACCGAAAAATTATTTTCAATTTGATAATCTCAAAATTAATTATTATTCGAATGTAATTTATTTACTAATTAAATACAAGTCACAAGCCGATTTTTTGTTAAAAATAGCGAAAAGAACAATATACAACACGGTTCAACGTTTGAAATAATTGTAAAGCAAATTTTTTGCGAATATAAAATAATTGTGGAAACTTTACAGTTTTTGGTCAAATACCTGATGTACTTGACCCCTATGCGAGGAACTGTTTTCAAAACACAAATTACTTTTGTACCTAACGTTTTATTAAAATAGTAAGCTTCTCTACAAAAACCATAAATATTTTAAATCTCACTTATGCTAATTCGATAACCCATTTGAAACCGCATTGTGCTAGTTGGTACGCAGCTTCGCAAGGATCTGTGCTCTTTGGTTCTTTGCAAAACTCGATCAGTTTTTCAATAATTTGAGGATGGTGAGAAACAATTTGATGCACTATTCCATTTTTGTTGATCAAAGCATCAATTAATAATGTACTTTTTTCATCTACAATTCCTGTTTTAAAAAGTGCACAATGAAGGTAGCACTTCAAAGGTTGGTCATTTTCTCCCGTATATTCGTGGTTCCAAAATTTAGTGATAGAATTTTCTGAAGCACCGCTACTTTGCACGCAGTTAGTGGTATGTTCGAAGGAAGCCTTCAAGAATTTTCCGATGGCTACCCTCAACGCCTAAAATTTAAAATTAAGTCGTTTTTAGCAAAAATAATATTATAAACATAATATATTGCAGAATTATCAAAGTACACTGAATACTTTCGGTAATTAAAATACACCAAGCAAATTTTAATTTAAAATATAAATATGAAAATAATAGTAATTACCTCATGCTTTAGTTTACAATTAGCAGAAGCTAGAATTGTGAGTAAAAGAACCAAGACACCGTACTTCATTTTAATAGCTTTAAAATATTAATAATTTGAAATTGTGCGTACCCACTATATATATAGGATATCCACCCAGGTGTTTGTGATTTTTTTAGGCAGTATAATTAGAATTTCAAAACTCAAAATTCAATTATGGTTATGTACATATGTTATCTTATATTTTTTGCTGATTATTTTATTATACAATGATAATTTATGTAATTTTGTAAGATTTTAAATTTGATAATAGTTAAGCTGGTACGTCAAAACAAAAGTCACGGACACATTCCCCCAATTCGTCTTAAGCAGCATTGGGGGTCTAAACTTTCCATAGTAAAAAAACCGAGTGTATAAGAGTCGGCAGCAATGGAAAGAAAAACGTTCAAACTTTGGGAAATAAAGAATTTTGAACTCTGTGTTGGAGAATTAAAATTATTCTAAAAAAATATTTGTTAATAATTTATTGTAATTGAGGTTTCCATACCAGCAGTGTGGTGTAAGGTTTAAATCGACATGCTACGGAGCGGGAAACCGCAGTTCGATGCTTGGTCGCGCCAACTGCACTGCTGTGATCTAAAAAGTCTAACTTACGTCTTGGGACTATACTCGCCAACACGCATTGGCAAGGGTGGCGTTTTAAAACCTACTAAACCTCTCAAATAAAAATGAGAGAGGCCTAACATTCAGGAGTGGATAGATACAGGCTAAGAAGAAGAAGAGGTTTCCTTTTATAAAAAATCAAAAAATGATTCAATTTCAACTTAGAGAATCATGAAAACATAGTATGATGAGATATTTCTTTCAAGCAAGAACTGATTGATTCTCCTTAGCCATGACTATCCTGTTATTCCGCGATGTTCGCACAGTGGCGGTCAAACTTATTTATGCGTTTAAATACTGAGAATAAATAACAACACGTTTTCCAAATATTTACAATTTACTAAATTTCACTATATGATACACAATATTTTCTACTATAATAAGTTTCTTCGTTACCTAAACCATTACTCCTTGACTTGTTCTTCTTCGCTTGCACTATTGGAACTCTGGCTTCACATGATGAACGATGAACGATGAACTTCTTGGCGTTATGGAGTGCCACGGTGATCCGTATATCTCCTTCATCTGATGTGGGCGGCGGGCGTTGGGATTTAGAGAGGTTTGTGTTCCTCATTTTAGCGCTAGGCTTGATCGGGCTTGGCTTCACATCTCCCTGCTGCTCCCTTTTATGCTCGTTTTATTTTTTCCCATCGTTACCAACTGCTGCTCCCTACTAGCGACCTCTACCGACAATCTCTTCAACTTACTAAACCCGCGCGCGCGATATTTAAATTTAAAACCCGCAAAGTCCCAATTTTCCATAACATATCCTTCTAGAAATTATGTGTATTACGTTTCGCATAGAACCGAATCCACGTCAAATAACTGCTTAAAGTACGTCAAAAACACGCGAAAGACGAAGTGAACAGGTCACTTGTTTGGAATGTTGAAAATTTATACTTAAATGCAGCCTTCCAGAAAATTCTATAACTCTCCAGGAATTTCTATTCCTTCTGTGCGTTTTCTAGATCGTCTAATTCAATGATATTTGAACTACCAATGCTGTTACCATGCATGACTCATCATACATGACGTCACACATTAGTCATTCAAATATCATTGAATTAGACGTTCTTTCGTAACATATAAAAGAAATCCTATAGATGGAAATTATTTAAAATTATACAAATATTTAGTAAAGTATCAATTAATAAAAATTTAGTTAACAAGCTATTTCAAGTCAAGGTACAGTAACGCTGGTACTTTTTTTATAAATTATGCTTTAAAGATTTAGCTTTTTGTTAAGTTTTTTTTTAGTTGCAATTTTGTTTTTCATTATTTTCTTTCTTTTTAAATTTAAATTATGCCATTCGAATATTTGTTTTAATTTCAATTGTTTACTGTAAACTTTTTAAGAACGTGTTGAAAGAATTACTTTCTTTCGAATGGTAATTATAATTACTAATTAGTAGGTAGGCACAGTGCCGTAATAGCCATGTGAAAGAACTTTTTTGGCTCCATCATTTTTTCAATTTTTAATTTATAATATATTATATTAGTCGAGTGATCTCAAATAAAACTCTAAAATTAAAAAAAAAAATTGTGCCAAATCGAGTAAGACAGATTTTTTGACTTGTTAAGTCATCGGCAGACCAGGACAGGTAATACATAATCTAATTTTCGGGCAACTCTAATTAGCAATTGTAATTTGTTTATACAAAGAAACTTTTTAACAAAAACACTATTACAAAATATGAAAACATTATATTAATTTATTATTAGGTATAACTTTCAATTTTTCCAGAAAAATTACTATATTTTTATATTTTTAAAAATCAAGTACGATGTTCCACGTGAAAGAAAAAAATCTAATAGTATTTTTTTCGATTAAATTAAACCAGGTTTTTTTTTATGTAAACAACAATATATTTTAGCGAAAAAAAAGTGCATAAACACGAAAGCTTTGCTACGCTCGACTTAAAGATATCACTTTCAGATTAATTAAATATTATATTAATTAATTAATTGATATATTAGCTTTAAAATTATCACTAAAGATTCTTATGATCTCTCAGCTTTCACTGTAGATCGGTCGCAAAAAGTTTATTAAACCAAAGGATCAGCTTGTGTACACAAGGAGGAAATTCTACTTCGATACTAGAATTACTTATAGACTGATTTTTCCATCTTTATATTATTTAAATTTGTTACATATGTCATTATTATTTTATTTTATAGTATACGTGTATATCATATTATTATGTGTTTATATTATTTAGTACTAGTTACTTCGTTAAACCATTTGAAAGCGCATTGTGTTTGTTGGTATGCAGATTCGCATGGATCAGGACTTTTCGGTTCTACGCAAAACTCGATAACTTTCTCAATAACCTGGGAATTATGAAATAAAATTTGATCAGCCGGTCCATCTTTGTTAGTCAAACTATCGACTATTAATCTACTTTTTTCATCAACAAACCCTGTTTTGAAATACAAGCAGTAAAGATAACATTTTAAAGTTGGATCATTTTCTCCCATAGTATATTCATTGTCCCAAAATTTAGTAATCAACTCTTCTGAAGCGTTAGTACTCTTTATGCAGTCAGTTTGGTATTCCATGGAAAATTTCAGAAACTTTGCGAGGACAACTCTTAACGCCTAAAATTTAAAACATTTATTAAGTTTTCGTCTAACTAAATAATTCAAATGTGAACTTTTAATAAATAAAACATCTAAATATAGATTAATATAGAAAACCGACATTTATTATTATTAATAATAATAATTACCTCGGGACGTAGTTCGCAATGAGCTGCACCAGCAAAGATTGCCATCAAAATAAGTACGACACTGTACCTCATTCTGACAACTTCAAAATAACAATGTTTTGAAATTGACAGAATATGTGTATTATATACTCTAGTAAATGCAGAACTGGTGGTGCACTGGATGCCCATATTATAGCAATACGATAATTTTTTCTTTATGTGTAAAGATAAAATTGCAATTTAAATATTTTGCAAGATGTTTTTGAATCAATAAAAGTTAAGAAAGACGACAAAAAAGCTGTTTGAACAACTTTGTCTGGTCAATATAATAAGAGAATTAAACATTTATTATTGTATTATGTAAATCGAAGTACTGCATGAATGTGAAATTTTATGTTCGACGACAAATTTTCAAAAAATTTACAAACTTAAAATTTCTAAAATAAACCTTAAATTCAAACTCTGCGTAACAAATCGAAACATTTTCTCACACCACCAGATTCTTTTTATTTTTTCTCAGTGAAAATAAATAAATTACAGCGATAATAGGATACAGCGAATATTTCTAGTAACTAGAAAGCCATCAGTGCTCTTGTTACCTCTCAAATCTCAAAATCAAAATAACAGTATGGAAAATAAAAATAACCCATTAATAGTTACATTTTGACCCGCGGTCAAAAAAAATTGCCAACTGTCTCAATTAAAGCTTTGAGTGATAAAAATTACTTGATTATAAATGAGTTTTGATGGTTTTATACGGAAACCTCTCTTATTAACATAATAATCAAAAAAAAAATTTTTTTATACATAGTACCTACCTACATAATAAAGGTAATCTTGTACATCAACTTAAAAAAAATACTGTTACGAAAGAACGTCTAATTATATTTGATGACGTCATGTGTGATGAGTCATGCATGATAACATCATTAGTAATTCAAATAATGCTTCGATATCAATCTAGAAACACTGAGAAGCGAATGGGAATTCCTGGATGGTTATGGAATTTTCTGGAAGGCTCATGTCACGAATCAAGTGACATAAATGAACAGTAAACATAAATAAATAGTGAAGTGATAAACAGTATACAGAGTGTTTAAATAAATCCAGACTTAGTGTTAAATATAAATTATAGTGTAAATAAATTGTAGTGTAATTAGTGTTAGTGTTAAACTTAGTTTAGTAATTGTTATTAACCGTATCTGTAAATATTTGTATTAGCCCTTTTCGTTACAATACCTATGAAGTTTGATTACATCGGTATCGAATTTACTGCATCTCAGAAAAAACGCAAATTACCTATTTTGATAAAAGCTGTTTCCATATTAACCACCAAAAATTAATTACTTCGAATAATTATGTTTTGACGAATTAAGCTAAATTCAAATCCAATTACTAAGAAATGTTTATAAAAATCTTAAAACAAGGTTTTTGTAGACCTAAAGTTTATCGACGACCATTGGCAGTCCAGAACAAAAACATTGTTTTTATTTTTGTTTAATTTGTATCTAATTTTAAATTTCTTAATTTTTAAGCATGAAAAATAATTATGTTTTACTAATTCAAAGAATTTTTATAATAATTATATATTTTTTTCGCTCTCGTCTGTCAGCCCTACAAATTCGACACAAAATGTCTTAGTTTTGCTACTCGTATTGAAGTAACAAAATGGATACCCAAAAGTTTCTTCATTAACAATTACTAAGAGCGGAAAGTGATTATTTCATGTTCAAACTTAGTTAATTAAATATACTGTAAAAATGAATAAATATTTGATTACATGATTATGTAAAGTGGATTTGATAAAATCAATACAAAAAAGGAAAAATAACAAACAACGAATCTGGAAAAATTCTTTAACGAATTAGGTAATTCAAATATTAAATAGTCGATCACTTTTGTGTGTGAAAGTAATTTGCACCGCATCCATAAGGGCGAACGATCCGATATCCGTATAGTTATCAGAGAACAAACAAAAGTAAACTATTAGAATTAGTACGAGATATTAAACCAATAGGTAATAATAATTATACTTGCATAACACTTTTATATTATTATGTACATACTGATTTTTGTTTTTCACTTTTAGTTTTCGAAAGCAAGATTTTCAATTACTTTGCGAATAACATTAACCATTTATTACAAAACAATCGGTCATATCTTTGGAAAAACTTTTCGGAATAAATTACTTATTTTATATTGTTGGAAATTCACATATTACTATTCGTCTAACAAAATTTTAAAAAGCTACTTTTGATGCAAAAATTTATGGACAATAGCTACTGGCAAAAAATATTGAAATATAGGTAGGTAATGAATGGTACGCATAAATTACAAGCACATGCTTATATTCCAATTTTAAACAAATTTTTATATTCTTTATATTAAGGCAATTTTCTAAAATATTGCTTACATACATTTTCCTATACGACTGTAAAGGTTGGTTTAGACTGAAAGCATATTAAGGTACATCAACAAGAACAAAGATCGTTACCATTGTGTCAGATCGACGTTCTACATGAACCAACCTTAAGGAATAGAAGGAATTGAAAAAAAACGTGATAATGGCAAATATGAATAAATTAACATAGTTGCAATCAAAGGTTGATTCGTCCAATTGCTGCTAAAGCAGGATGTGGCCAATCCAAATGTGGCCAAACAAAATATTTAAAAAGATATTGTGAAACCGAGAATGTGGAAAGAAAAAAAAACCGTTTTAAAACCGCAGTGGACATACTACGTACTGAGGTAGGGGAGAAATATCTCAAACATAAGTAAGAGCAAAGAAACCTCTCTTAACGAAGAGAATAAAGTCAAACTAATTCAAATGGAAAAAAAGTATGAGAATTGGAATGTATTAATTTTTTTGGTAAGAGTGAGTTTAGCTTAATCGAGTCAGAAGGTAAGCAGTATGTTCGACGCAAAACTGAAGAACATCTTCAGTTAGAGCGTCAACAGTGAAGCACCTGACCGGACAAATGGTCTGGAGATGTTTTTTGTATTATGGAGTTGGAGAATTGGTGTTCATAAAATGAACAGTTTATATAAATAACCTCACAAAATATTTTTAACCATTTATTGAAATTTATAGTTTCCAGACTTCTTCCTCCCTATTCCAGGACGATTCTGCACCATTCCATCGAACGAAAATTGTGAGTATCATATTTATTTACACCTTTAAATATTGAATTAGTAGTTTAATGCAAAACAAATGAAGGAATTAATACCTTAAATAGCCAGGAATAGCCCGGACTTAAATCCTCGTTTTTCCCTGGATCAAAATCGTTAATATCGTAAATCACTCAAATGTTTTTATTTTATAACTATTTTATAATTATCCGATAAATATAATAATTAGAAGCAATAGGCACAGATATAATGTAAATCCACCTACTAATAATTATTACTATGTAAAAATTAATGTAAAATATTAGACCCAATATAAAGTTTCTTGATTGATTGATTGATTGATTGAGGTCCTATAAAATATTAAATTTATGGCTTATAACCGGTCGTAAATATTATTACAGAAGCAGTAGTGCTTTTTTACTTCTATGATTTAATTGCACTTTTTAATAAATATTTTTTATCCCTCGCTGTATTTTGTAGAAAGAAAATCTAATAATCTAAACAATTATTATTCAAATGTATGATTGATAAAATAGTAAAGATGCTGTACTTTTCTCTCGTTCGATCTCAACTATAGAGTAATTTTCCTGTGTATGGTTTAGTAACTTGTTTGCTTATATACCATATAAAATAGTATATTATATAGTAAGGTTGAGATGCTAACATAACTATGCAGTATAACAACTCACCTACCGACAATTACTTATAACAATACTTTAATTAATGCAGAGCTGAAATTAATTCAATTAAAAGGCTTAGGTAAAACAATTAAAATACTCAAACGTAATTAAATTACTAAGTATTTGAATATATTATGGTTATTGAATTTTAAATATTTCTTCGGTAATTGACTTAGGTGTTTTTGTGGGTAATTAAATTAATTTTTTTTTTTTGATATAGGTTTTACAGTCTTTAAATACCCAATTGTAGACTTTAAACTATTTATCGAAAAAAATATCATATCGATTAGAATCACACGTCATGCAGTTATGTATAAAAAAAAGTAAGCGATAAATAATAACAAAATTTTTAAATAATTTATGTTTAAAACAAAAAAAACTTTTGCATTACCTAATATTATGATTATTGTTATTATATGTGATGATAATTACGATAAGATTCAAATTTTACATGTTAAATAAAAATTAATAATTAAATTCTATAACTTCGAAACAGAATGTTTAAACAGGGTGTAACAAACTACATATAATCATGTAATTAAAGAGCTTGTTTTCTTATTATAAGTAAATTATGGAATTGAATTATTAATTTTTAATTTAACATGTAAAATTACCATAGTATTTTTGTTCTGCTATTAATTTCTACTACCCAATTAGTCTCAAGCTTTATTATTTTCATTTTACATAAGTTGTAAAATTTTAAGAAGAAGTTGGTGTGGAGGTTTTACTTCCAACAATCAAACAAAAAATTTCATTATGGCATTGATAATATGTATAAATAATAAATCTTGAAATAAAAAATACACAAATCATAAACCATAAAATAATGCCCTACACAGGTTTTTAATTTAAATTATATATTTAAAATTATTAATTTATTTTTTAGTAATATCGTAAATAGTATTTTAATAAGAGTAATTTAAGAGCTTTTATCACCGCATAGTGCCACCTAGTGAATGTTAGATTAAACTATATCGAATCAGCTTTAAAATCTGCTTATTTAAAAATATACTTATTATTACTACTTACTAACTTTGGTTTAGATTCTTGCTTATACCAAATAAAATTTAAAATAATTAATTATTAAAGTTGGTTGAATTTTTATATAAACTAATTTGTAATGTTGCGAGATTCTTCATAATATACCTAATATAAAGTAATAAAAACAATACACTTCTCTCACAAGAATAGGGTGACGCGTTTCGTTCTCAAACGGTCATCTTCGGCCAATCTAATAAAAATGTAAAATATTGTACTGTAATAAAATCAATAGACTGGACCCCCATGTTCGGTTATATTTTTATTAGATTGAAAAACAGTATTTTATATAACATATAATTTCAATGTTTTTACTAATATTATTTTTCGTCTATTATAACTACCTTTATCATTCCACTCAGTTCTTACCCCTATTTAAGAACATAGTAACCACCTCACCTTCAGAAGGATTCTTTTGGCAGATACCTCGGTAGTTTTTCGATGGAAAATGGCCAGAATAAAGTTTTTACTCCGATCAGGATCGAACCCCACATAGCATCAGATCTTTATCATTTTCATTATAATATTTTTGTTTTATAATATCGAAATTTTGTACAAATTATTTGTTTTACATTTTATGTGAAGTAAATATTTCTTGTTGAATTACTAAATTTTTTTGTGTTTTATTACGTACCTATATACATTATTATTTATTAATATTCTTAAAATTATTCATTCGAGGTTGACTTTTTACTTGCATAAAATTGAAACACATCTTTCTGTTTTACATTTTTGTTTTTAATATCGATTTTTTAGTTTATTTTTGTAAATATTTTTAATTCCGTTTAATTATGTATATAACTTGTATTTATAAATTTCATTTTTTAGGTTCTTCTTCTATTGCATTTATGAACTTGAGTTGGTGGATAGCCAACGTATACTAAATAAATGCTTATATTACTATAATATATTCTTGCATTTTCCGTATTATATAATTATTTCTTATCCAAATAAATATTCTTATTGTATTTTCTTGCGTTTTTAGATAATTTTCACATAACACACTCGAGGTTGATTTTTTACTTGCGTTAAATTATTTTTGAATCTGATTGAAATGACATAACGTCATTTTCAAATTAAGAAACTTCTTTTTTGCAATAAAATGTTTACCTATTGATTGATAGTGACAATTTGAAGAAAATGATAATTTTGTGGAAAATTCTTTATACGTAATTTAAAAAACTATAAAATGATCAAAAACAAAATTTTTTTAATTCTATCCTGTGTAATCGATGCTTTGTGTATAAGGTTTACGATGAAAAGTGAAGAGTCGATGAGTTATGCTAAAAATAAAAGAAATAGGCTCTGTTTACAGCGTCTGCCAAAAATTACAATATTTTTTCAACTTCGTGGTTAATACATTTAAGATAAAATCGTCGCCTGCGACTTTTCTATAAAAGTTCTACAAAATATTTTATCCACAATTTTACTTTAGTTTGTATAGTTTTTCCGAGAGAACTGTTGAAAGAGTACGCGGAGGAAATTTTTAAATTCTTTAATCAAAAAATATATTACATAATGCCTTCTCACAATATTGACATTTTTTTCAGAATGCCACTATCAACCTACACTAATAAAAAATATAGTGTTATTTCAAAACTTGATTATTTTAAAATAATACTTGTCAGTTTTTTATTCAAAAGATGAAACAATTTGAATATAAAAAATAACACAATAAATAAACAACAGTTAGGTACGTTTTTTAAAGATAGCCAATTTTTTACTTCAATTTGTGTAACTTTTGAATTAAGTTTATTAATATTTTTGAAATTTAGCTACAAAATCCTTGAACTAAAACGATAAATTTTACACATTGTTACTACTATAATTTCTTAAAAGCAAAAAAGTTTAGAAAGAAAATTACGTATTCTTTAATTTTTCGTTTGATGTTAAAACTTTTCTTTATCAGCGTAATTTCCAAATTTAAATGCTGCACGAATTTTATCGTTGAAAATCCCTTATTTTCCCGGACTAACTATTTTCATGCAGGAAAATGTAACCATGCAGAAAAAAGTCGACCTTTGATATATTAAACTTTGAATAAAAATTATCATTATGATTAAATAATAGAATAAAAACTTAATTACAAATAACGATTAAAAATTATTAAAAGTATAAAAGTTAAGGATAAAAAGCAATTTCGCATCAGTTTTGTTTGTACAGTTTTCTTACTACCATGAAGGCTATAACACTTTTGGTTTTGTTGGGTATTTCGGCATCGGTTAACTGCCAGGGCATGGAGGTAAATAATTGATCAAAATCGTAACAATTTTATCTAATTAATTCTTTAGACTGTCTTTTTAGCAATCGATACTTATCTAGAAAATGTAGGTTTCCAATATCGTGACGAGTGCATCAAAACAAGTATGGTCGATATAGCTTTTGTGGAAGCTTTAGAGAAGAAAGCAATAATGACCGACGATAGAAATTTAAAATGTTACTTGGAATGCCAATATTTGAAAACAAAAGTTATTGATACAAATGGCATTCTTAATTCAGAAACCGTAAAAACGATCCTGAAAGCTAGAAATCAAGCATTCGTCGATGAAGTGGAGAAACAGTGTAAACATCCTAAAAGCAGCGATGTTTGCGAAGCATCGTTCGAAGGTACCATTTGTATGTTCAAAATAATGATAGAACAAGAGCATATTCACTAAATTTAAATAAGAAAGAAAATTAACACCCAAAACCACACAAAGTGAATATAATTCGGCAACTTACATTAATTATTGGAAATAAAATAGTATATATAATGTTAAAATAAATTTTTTTAAATACATAATTAATATTATATGATAACATATAATTGTAATCTCTGATGTTTTTAATTTACCAGCAAAAGTGGGAACCTTGTAGTCCAAGCAACCTTGGACCTTAAAGTAGGACAGTGTAGAGCAAATGGAAAAACTCTTGTTATTTTCAAAATTTTAGTAGATACTTATTAATTTTGAAAAAAAGGGATAAAAATCAAACGTTTTCGATTTCATTATTTCATTCGATTGCTCGTAATATTAATTATTGCCGAATTACAACGGTGGTTACCTAAGAGACGGTTCATCTCGATTGTCACTTGTGTTGATAGAATAATAAATTTATATTCGACAGAGTTATTTATAAAGTGACGTTTTACATCAAATCTGTAAGTCAATATGAAAATTAGTGTTATTGACGATTAGTACCAAAATAATATCTTTTCAAGTTCAAAAAAACAGAAAAATGGCCGACGACACAATCGATATTATAGAACCATTCGATTTCCATCCATGTAACAGCCCCCGGGGAATGCTCTACTATGATCTTCCAGATTTAACCAGCGATCAACAAATTCATTTGAACCAATACAAAAGAAATTCAATTCGAGAAAACGAAAAATATTTAGCGGCACATCCGGAGGTTTAGTGATTTAAAAAAAAAAATACATAATATTTTTCTTCATTTCGCTTAGTACTTTTTTAGATTAGAGCTTTAATTGCTTTGATTAGTCGATACGTTTTTTTACATCGGCCCAGAACGGATTTGCCCGAATTTATTGGACGATTCTTTTTACGTCCTAAAATAGACATCCAAAAAGAAGTGGAAGATTACATAAAGAGTCGAGTATGCATTTTCTTAAAATTTTGTAAATAAGTCAAATTTTATACAAATTTAACAGGATCCTCATGTTTACGAAGGAGACAGTGCTGTGGGTTTAAATTCGCAATACAAAAAAGAAAAAGTTGTCTCGGATCGTGTTACCTTTCCGGAAGAAGAAGAGGATTTTAAAGATATTCCAAAAGAGTTGTTGGACGAAATTATCGAAAGAGCGCTGAATCATTTAGAAACCGTAAGTGCTGTTTTTGGTAACATTAGTTTTCGTCGATCATAATATATAATTAATTAAGAGAGACTGGAGATCGTTCGACGCAGACGAAAAATCTGCCATCATTAAGGGCGTAATTTCCGACATTATACATAAAGCATTGGACGATCGAGAGAGAATATTAGAGTATCTGTTCAAATCCGAACAAGATTTGGTTGGTTACGAAAGTACAATCGCAACTTTGGATGATTTGACAACGGTCACAACGGAAATTTTCAGCATTAACTCAGGTTCTGACACCGATGTTAAAAATGTTACAGAAATAGAAATAAATGAGAAAAAACTAGAACTGAATCCTTCGGAAGCGTCAGAAGAGGCCGTCAATTCTCGACTGATTCTCGATTTATCTGAAGAGCAGTCGGAAGAAAATTTTGAGCAATTTGAAGGAGTTGCCGAGCTACCGCAAGATATAGTGGAACAACCACAAGAAATAGTGGAGCAACCACAAGAAATAGTTGAGCAACCTCAAGAAACCGTCGAGGAACCCCAAGCAGTGGCGGCGCCAGATAATGAAGCCCCCACATAAAAATCAAAAAAAGAATATAATATGTAGATATTTTTTAAATAATTTATATTGTACATTTGGCAGTCCTCAATCGGCGGTTAAAACCTGTCGGTTAGATAGAGATCTTCGTTTTTGGGGATCTCCCTATAAAGTAAAGTTTTAAAATATTTAGTTAATCTGTCTGTATGTCGTCCATCCGTACAATTCTAATTCCTAATAATTTAGCGGAATAATTTTCCTTTTCTGAAAACAATATAAAAAGTTTGATTTCATTTTCTGAACGCAAATGTTTTTGAAGCGGAAAAATGACGGACATTAGCTCCCAATGCAACAAATACAGTACTATGAGGTACAATCAGCAACGGCGCCAGGGGTGGGCCTAACTAGCTAACTGAAGTTCCCACCCAAATTGTAGGAAATTAAAAAATGATGCTAATCTTTTAAATTTTCATACCGACACTGCCGCTCACGGAAGTATGGACACTTATAATAGTATATTATCTACGCGGGAGATATGAGATGCATTACCGTCGGAGAATTCAAAAGCCCTCGGGCCGTCGGCCCTCTGGTTTTCAAATCCTTCGCCGGTAATGCATTGTTATCTCACAAATTTGATATACTATTTTATCTACTTTCTTGCTTAAATAGCATTTAATAATAATCAATAATAATTAAAATAATTTGCACTTTACAAATGGAAACATAAAAAGCTGATTATCTCGAAAATGAGACAAGATATCAAAAAAATAACGCAAAAATGTCCCCCCCCGCCTGCTCACCCCCGCACCGAGGGTAGAGTTCCCGCTACCAGATGCACTAACTAACTCCAAGAAATATCGATAAAAATTCGATTAAAACAAATAAAGTAATAAAAGTTATAAGAAATCTAGTGATTGAAAAATAAAACAAATGAGTAATTTGTCAAAAAAAATTGTGTAATTTCATTAACATGGGTGATACTTTTGATGTTGATGAAGCCGCGGCAAAGCTTGTAGAACAACTATTGCCGACGAAATCAAAAAAGAAATTTAAATTTTAACATAAATTTTATTTTATTCATGTTTATGTGCTTGTCGTGTAGATATTGTAGTTAGTGCCGGTATTACATATATGTCAATATATGTATATTACAAACGTCAGATAATATTACCTCCCTTGGGAATTTTACAAAAATTAATCAATGCAGCAAGTAACCGCCGTCATATCCACGCCATTTGATGGAGATAAGTGTGCATTTCTTTACCGGAAGTAGATAAACGAATAAGCAAGGAACAACTATAATCTAGGCAAAACTAAAAGAGAAATACTAGCTGATCTTCAAGAAAATGTGGAAAATTTCTACGGTTTCCTGTACCAAACCGGCATAATCAAACTAATTTAAATTTTAAATACTTTCTTACCACCCATCAGTGCTATGATCCTGTAATTAAAGCACTTAAATAAATTTAAAAAAAAAATAATGCAGTTGGCATAACAATTTTGAAAATTTTAAAATATAGACGTAAATAAAAGTGTTTACGGTAATAAACACCCAATTTACTCATGTGTAAGAGCTCAATTGTTTCTTTATGCTTTGTCCATGAATTTTGTATGTATATTTTCAGTAACAATAAAGCCTTATTATTGTTATTAAAAAAGTCATCCTTAAATAATCTAATTCAATCCTTTTTGTAAAGGCTTGAACAAGAAATTGGTCATTTTTATTTTAAAAATTCAATGCAGTTTAAAACTTCAATGAACACCGCTCACGGAAGTATGGACACTGCTGGTTCCCAATTTTATCAATGAAAGCTTAAAAATTACATATTGTATAATATTATAATATTTTGAATTTTTAAAAGTAATAAAGATGCAATTTACTTTGCACTTTGATGCTTTATGACTGTTTTAAACCCTTTGGGTAAAGATAATAAGGCAATAATAATAAAATTCTTGAAAATACACATTTTAAATTTTTTAAAACTTGACAAAACTGTAAGATTACATCTCTTCTTTCTATTGGGGCTTTATGAGCTTAAGATTAAATTACCCTATTTAAAAAATATTTAGCCGATGCACATTTAGTAGATGCGAAATCTTGAATATATAAATGCCCTTTGTAATATAATTTTCAATTAATGTAATCTGTGAGCTGTTAATATATTTATGTACTATTATATTAAAAAGTTGGAATTTTTTTTAAGCAACAGTGTGTCAGCAATTATTGTTAAAAGGGGTAAACGTAAAGGAAGCTTACTAGATTTTTTAGTTAAAAAGAGTAAAATTCTTTTTTAAAAGAAAGAAAAGAACTCGAGGTTTCTAACGTATGTAAACAACCTAGTACAAGAACTGCTCAAACTGCTAACTAGCAGTGTTCACGAAAATGAAGAGTTTCGTGAAGAATTTTTCTAATGTCTTTGCGTATGCAGGCGACGATGATCCTCGCAAATTAGATAATTAGTATTTAATTTATTTTATTAGTATTTAATTTTTTTTAGAATATACGTTTTAAATTTTAGGTGTTTATTTCAATACTGCAATTTTTTAGTTTATTTATAAATTTTGTGGGCCCACTTTGTGCCCACTCATTTAAAAAACGCTGGCGCCGTCGCTGGTACAATATTTGCCGATTTAAAATAGTAGAATTTGCAAAATAGAAATCTCACTTTTTTTTGAAAATTAGAATATCAGAACCGAGAAATGGTACTTGACGCCTGCTCGGACAAAAAATGTAATTATACAATTTTATCAGCAGAAGTCTTAAGGCCATCGATTTAGGTGTCAGACAAAAGACTAACTTAATAATTTAAATAAACGCATTGCGGTATTAAAGAAAACTAAACGAATTTGTACCTATCGTACTCTGCATAATTTATTTTTTTTTTCAATCGTTGCATGACTATAATTGCCCATTGAGCAAGTTCTGGCGTGGAATTTTAATAATCGTGTAAAAAATTAATATGTGGATAAAATTGCACGACGGAAAGTTCACACACGTAAACTAAACTTCTATCAGCGAGAACGCATCGAACGCATCCAATTGGTGTTCTCGATGCATGGCGCTAAAGATATTTCCGTTTTAAAGTTTTTCAGACGAAAAAAGTTGTAAATTATAATAAATTGGACTTCTGTTTTCCAAAATTGATTAAAGCGAGTTCGTGAATGAACAAAAAGCAATCAAATAAACAAAAAGTGAATGAAGAAAATAAAGTTATTCCATATAATACAGTTAACTGGCTACCTAATGGCAAATCATACAAATACCGCACATGCAAACCGCTCAAATAAAAATTCTCCAATTTTCTTAATAAAAACATCAAATGCGTGCTGTCGGTGTGTGTAATTTAAAAGCATTTGAAATAATTGCCGACTATTAAATAATAAGTTTAAAAAATTAGACTGAAAAAAGTTTTTTTAGTTTTTTTCTAATTTCCCCACTTCTAAAGTAGTAAAAATAAGAAGGTTTCGTCCAAACAAAGCAATAAGTAAATAGACGTATTTTGATTTTTAAATCTGCTCGAGATGGATTACCCGAGTTTTCCACACGTGGAGATTAATGGCCAACGATAAAATATTACGTTACTAAAAGTTGGTAAGTAAAAAAGTAACCGAGCATACATTACAAGTTATTAAACACTATCGAGTTGATCTATAATAAGAGGTAATGTAACCGAGCAACTACCTAATGGAACTTTTATTAAAATCGAGGATGTTTCATGTGAAGTGATTTTTTATCACTTCAACTGGCCGATAGTAATTGTTGGTAAAAAATAGAAAAGATAATTGGAAATGCTAGAAGAAATATTTCCTTTATTGAAATGAAAAAATTATTTGTACATTTAACGGTAAGTACAGGTTTTTATTGAAGCAATTTGAGCAATGATTTACGGTTTGTCAGATGCGTCATGTACATATTATAGGTACGCAATACTAATAATTTGGTCTGTAGTGAAATATCACGAGTTTTCCTAAAAAGCCAAACAAAGTGGAGGTAATTTGTAATCTGCTAATTTGAAAACGTATGGTATGGTATGGTAAAAATTCGTATGCCTATTACATAAATGATGTAGTTCTCGACATAAAATGCATAATTTGCAACATCTAATGTCTTCTTGTCCCGTGTCTATCTATAACAATGTTTAACCAAGTGTCTAGCAAAAATTCGTTTAATTATTACCTATGTTTACGTAGTACCTACCTATGTACGTGTGTATGTGGTGTCATTGACTTTCGTCGACCACCTACTCGAGTACCTACTATACTAGAGTAAAATTATTACATACGAGTATGTACAGGGTACTAGATAATTTTGCTAAAAAATATTTTCTTTTGATCAACTAAAACCATAAGTGCACGGTTAGCACCTACGTTTTCCTTGGAATACTTCGAGTTAGAAGCTCTAATTTTGCCGGTTCCGAAGAGTGGCACTTTAAAACTTGACCGTTCGAGTACCAACAATTTTCGTTTGACCTTTCGACGATTCCAGTATATTCTTATAAATATTTAGCCCATTTAAATCCAATTTCTTTCATAAAATAGTCACGGTCAAAATAAACATGGCAGAAAGCTTTTAAAAGTACCAGATGAAATTCGAACTTGAACTAGAATTTAGTGTGTGGTTTTTTATTAGGGCCACTTTTAATTATTTAAAACATCAAAAGGAGTTTTTAAAATAACATTTCATGGTTCGAATTTATTGACAAAAGACAACGTAGGTATTAATTAGGAATGGAATTTTACCATTTCTAGCAAGTAGTCGACAAAAGTAAAAATGTTTAGTTAAGAAGCTTCAATTATTGTATTTCATTATTCAAAACTTTACTTTTCGAAATTAAACCGTTAAGTCTATTTAAATTACACGTCGAGTATTAACCAAAGTAGGCGGAGAGCAAAGTGTAATTGACGTTTGAGTGCATTTTCCTCTTATGTTAAGTCAACATTTTAAAAAAAATCCGATATAAAATAATATTTAAAGCTATCTTCGACGAAGATTAATTGCCGACTTAATTAAAATGTAACAATTTATTAAGATCTGGTTTATCAATATCGAAAAAATCGTACAAGATCGCTACGCTAGCTTAAGAATAAAAAGTTAAGTGTGTCGGATTATTTTAATTGATCCTTTTTATATTTCAAATTTTGACCCAAAAAATCGTAATGGAAAACTTTTTTTCAAAATAATTGCCCTGAATTACGTTTGCTCTTGAACTTGTTCAATAGTTTGTGTACTTGCCGGAGGTCGTGATTCGCAATTCCAACTTGAAACTGAAGAGGTGGAGGAATATAAAGCCAGACCACGAAGACTTGTTATCATCAAAGAGTTCGTTGGAATTCTATGTTTGTAAATCGCGTTATAGGTGTGTAAACTCGACAAGACTACAAAAAAGCGTGAGTACTGTTTTCTAAAAAAAATTTACTTTTATATTTTAAAATAACTTATCGGTTCGCAACTGAAACTTAAAGCGCGTTTTAATAATACATAAGGGAAACTTCGATGCCGCATCAGACGACGAACCTTACGCGTTACAATTTAAAACAATTTAAAAAATTGTTTAAAAATATAAAATTTAGTTGTAAATTTTCATCAATTTATCATTTATCAAATTTGTGAGAATTAGAACTATCTGCATTTGCGGCGAGACTGAATCATTAAGCTGAAAGTGAAAACGTGCAAATAATTATTGAATAAATATTTTGCGAAAATGTTTTCGATTTGTTCAAGCACTGCGTAATATTTTGTGTTTTTCGATAAATTCGATCGTTTTAAATAAACTGACAACATTTTTATTGAGTATAAAATTTTTAAAATGAAAAAATAAAATTCAATTCATCTGTAAATAACAACAAACATAGAATAAAGATTAACATTACTCCAAATTTCATGTATTTTTAAAATCATCCTATTGCTTAAAGCTAACGAAATTATTGTATTTGCTTAGATTGTTAATTATTATAATTTAAATTTTATATTGGTTTGGATAAACCAATATGTAGGTCAATGGTGCTGAAAGTGGGATTTCAAGTAATTTTTAAATTAAATAACGTAATAAAAATTACGTGTGTCGTCTCTTTTTGCTATTATAATATAACATAATATAACAAGAATAATGCATGTTGCAGTTTATGAAACCATCTTTGAGTTGTAATTAAAATGTATTAGTACATTTATTAAAATAGCATAAAAAATATGAGTAAAAAAGTATATAAGTACTAATGATTACAATACTAATTCATTTTAATTACAACTGAAAGACGATTTTAAAAACCAAGACATGCATTGTTTTTGTTGTATTATGCAGTTTTATAAATATAATTTAATATATAAATTGTAAAAAAAGACGATATATATACGTTATTATTATTTTATTGCAATATTCACGCTTTTTACAATATCACGGCCAAACAAACTGAATTTTTAAATTATTTTACATAATGTAATTAATTAATATTTATCTCTCAAATTAAAATTTTTCTGACGGAACCGGGGGGTTAAACCAAGGGTTAAACTCTTTTGAAAGTCTGGGGATATTATATATGTATTATATACCAAGGTACCAAAGTGGGTTTTTTAATCTAAATGGTTTAAATAGTTGCCCGATATAAAGTCGAAGACAACAATCACATGAGATGTTAAAAACCACTTTTGTACCGTGAAACATAAAATATGTACTATACTATTTTTTGCACATCCGGTCATGAATTTTTAAACGAATTTTAAAATATTTTCCGAGAGATTAATAATTTATGATATTGTGATATAATTACATAAGTGCGAAAAACATAATTATATAAATACCGCACACTATTTTTATAATTATTACCAAAAAAGCAAAAACAACATCAGATCAGATTAGTAACATTTAATTTTAATCAATGCAGAAAGGCATTTTCTAGGGGAAGGTCCTTCCAAAGTCCTGCTGAAAAAACTATTTCTGCGGTAGCCTCATGATGGGCTTTGGATATGTCTTCCGAGAGAAGTATCTAATCTTCCTGATAGATTACACGACGAAAAAAAACTAATTATATTAGTATATTAAATATTACCATATAAATAATAACTTTTATATTATAATAATTCACGTTATAAATTAAGATTTGTCGTTTAGATAATAATTATGCAGGTTTTAGAGGGATTTTAATAGTATAGATTATATTTTATTAGTAAACCTGCTTTTAAAATACACTTAAAAATTCGTCCGGATGTCAGCAGGATTCTTTGTTATTACCGCCGCTATATGCATACTCCCTGTGGATGACCTGTTATTAAAATACTCCAGGAAATTATTTTAAAAGAATAAACTACATTGGGCATCCTTCTAGATTCTAGAATATACAGTGTTTATTTAGAATCTTTTTAATGTATTTAAACAATTAACTATGAAACGACAAAAAATAAATTAACAGTAAAATAAGCAGAACTCTTGTTTTTTGTTAACATACCAGATTTTAATTTCAATACGACAGAAATATAAATCCAATGGTCATTATTTTTTTTATTACATCTTGATGTGTGTAATATCAAAGAAGAACAACATTTTAACAGCGGTAACAGAAAGTCCTGCAGTGATCACATTAGGAAACAAGGTGTTCAAGTCAAATTCAAATTTAAAATAGCTACTAACTCATAAAAAAAAAATCTCAAGTTCTTATAATACTTTGAGAGTAATAATTTATAAAAAATAAAAAAAACGAAGAATTTTAAAATTGTAGTTTTCAGCAAAAACAAAACAACAAAATTATCGGCACCATCTTTAAATATTAAGTATCGGCTTAAAATTTTGAATATTTTAATTTTAAAACAAATTGTTGACCAAATTAAATAAATTACGATTTTATAAAAATTAATTTTGTTCAGTTGACATTAATGTTGCGTACGGTATCGCAGTTGATATTGGTACAATGCAGATATTAAACCGATGGCAATCTCTCGAGATATTTCAAGTTTTCATTTTAATTATTTAATTAGAAAAGAATTTATGCAAATATTTTTATAATTACTTAACAAGTAAAAGAAAGACGAGTTCGAAGACATTATAATTACTAAGTATAATAATAATTAAAAACGGTTTAATCGGTTCTTTTGCCTCGAATTTCGTTGTAGTTGTGATTTTTTTAAGAAATGTAATTATTTTAGTTTATTTACTTTTAGATGAACTTTTTTGCGCCCAATATTAATCGATGTACTTAAGTTAAAACAAAAGTGGTTATGTTATGCATTGTTGATTTTCTGTTTTAAAGTAATACCCACAAGAGCTGTGAATACTAATATTATAGATTTTCTATGGTAAAATGCGTTCTACATCATTTATTTTTTGCTTAATATAACGTTCTACCAATTAACTACTATAAGTAGATAACCTGCGACATTAAAAAAAGTTTTCGTTTCCTTCGATAAATTAACGGTAGCTAAAAATGAAATACGTGCACATTAATAAAGGTAATTGCGTAACTTGCACTTAGACAATTTTGACAAAGTTCACAATTTTCTTCCTAACAGTTACACTAAATTATTATAATGAAGACTTAAGAGTAGCACTAAATGATCGGCAAAAAAATCTGACAGATAAAATTTATTTGGATTTCATTCTAGTTATTATAACCCCAGGTCGTAGAACTGTCCGTGTTTAAATCGACGCTTCGTGTATATAATTAGTTAAAAAATTTGCACATTCATTTTGGACTCTTTCAATTTTTTTGAGACTCTCTCTAATGTACCTTACGTTAATGTAATTAACGCAAGTACTTAAAAAGCCTCACGTAGGTTATTCACCTACTCAAATGTATTAACTAGCTAGTGATAAAATTTATAAAAAGTAACTTAACGGACAAAGTTGATGGGATAACAAAGGGTACATCAAGTCGATCGTTATTGTACTTTTTAAGTCTCGGGGTGGGAAAATCTAAAATAATACCTCGGGTAATTAATGCTGCCTTTACACCATAATTACATTTAGCAAAACAATTTGCTCAAACCAGTTAAACTTGCAATAAATAATTACTTATTTCATAATTTATTGCCTCCTCTGCATTCGACTTATTCGTCGTTAATATTTAAATCTTCTCATTAGTTTCTTATTTTTTACAACCAAATTCCAAAATTACTTAGCTTCCAATATAATTTTAATTAAAATCGCCGATCCATCTTTTTCGATTAAAACTTAATTCTTTAACATAATAAGAATTCGTATACCTCTGCTGCTACTGCAACTGCATATTTCCACTTTTTACGAGATTTTTTCGAAAAGAATCTAAAAATCTCCTGCACCGTTACAAGTTACATACGACCTAAGATGACCTATAGCAATTAAACAAGAGAGGAAAAATGTACGGTAGTTTTACACTGCAGAATTTATTCCATCCATAAAGTAGTTAATTTAAATGCTAAATCGTAAAATCTATTATTAAAAGAGTAGAAGAAATTCCACATTAAAAATTTGTTGTTAACCACTTCTGTTCGTTTTGTGCATCGCAACAGCTTTCGATTTAATGCAACTCTTGATGATTCCTTTTCATTAATTTAATAGTGTAAAACTTCGCACTCCAAGTTCTGTGCCATTGTTGTCAATGATGAAAAGCGTAATTACGAAGGCTTTAGTCATGCATGTTTCAAAAAAAACCTTAATGCCGAATAAAATTAATTTTCTGCACCACAATTTCATATTAGCATTCTTTTATATAATCAAAAAAAAACTCATTGTTGCTTAATAAAAAATTGAATTAAATTCTATAAAAATTAAGGTACCTACTTCCAAATGCCAGAATTAAGTCTTTTGAATTTGTCGATTAATAATAAATTGGAAATTACCCGCAGCATCGCCAGTCGATTAAAATGATTTATAAAATTTGATCCGTCATAAATTATAGACAAGTTTTTAGTATGTAAACATACGACGATAATAAATTAATTAAAGGCATCGCAAATGCTAATAAATAAAGGTAATAATAATAATCTATAAAATTAGTGTTAAATCATAGCCAAACTGTTAAATTGCCATTTAAAATTTTCAAGTAGCAAAAAGTTAATTCGTTTATTTGAAAGGCAAAATTTAAGTTTTCTCAAATAATGGGAGCCGTTTATTAAACCGCATAAAATATTAACAAAAATAGATCTCAACTGCAATAATGGCTCAAAAGACCGAGTTTTTGAGCCCAATCTTTCTATTTTAGAAATATCAAATAATACAAATTTATAATTTTCATATTTTTCAGTGCAATATTTTAATATGGATTTTAATTGGCATATCTAAGATTAGCAACTTGAAAAACTAGTTTTTTTTTATTATAGATATATTCTTAATTTTTGAATTTTTCATTATTTTCTTATAAGAAGCGGCTTTTATAATTATTAACTTTTTTATAATTATATCTTTTGATGCCGAAATAAATTTTTATTTATTTTTTATTATACCTAATTTTAATGTTCGGATCTTCTACTGTTTATAAAGTTTTTAAATTTTATAATATACTGATTTTAATTGTTAATTAGTTTAATTTTTCTTTAAAGTTTTTAATACAAGAAAGATAAACATTGCTGCACAATCATCTGAAGTTAGCAAGTTGACCAGGCCACTAAGGACTGGTTGGTGCGGGTGGTAGCCGGGGGAAAGCCCTGGGAAGGAGCGAAACTTGGCGTCATTGACGCTAAGGACGTCCCCAGGCCTGTAAAGGTCATGACGTGGGTTCCGGGACCCTCTGTGGAACCGGAACTCATTATCAACAGACTGAAGGCCCAGAACCGGGGGCACAGAACTGAGACCTGGTCTGTGCTGGAAAGGAAGTCCGATACTAAGGGCCAGCAACTCATATTGCTGGTTGACGAACTTTCCTGGAGCAGAATCCAGGAAATGGAGTGTAAGCCTTACCTGAACTTCTCCAGGATCACCTTTAAGGAACTGGGGAAGAGGAAGGAGCAGGAGCGGGGAGAGGCTATGGAGGAGGGCGGGGGGGACCTAGAGTTACCCCTGCCATCTGCTCCTCCCGGCGAGTCCACGTCTGCGGCTGAAGACGCACCTTCAGCCGATGGCGACGGTGACGGGGCTGCGGGAGAAGCCACTCTCCCAACCGGATCGTAGGTGCGATGATCCGGTTAGTACAAGTAAACCTTCACCATTGCAAGGCTGCTTCGGCGGCCCTGCAAAGGTTCATAATTAAACACGACATTGACGTGGCCCTGATCCAGGAACCCTGGGTAACGGGGGGCCGGATCAGGGGGCTCACTTCTCTAGGAGACCGGGAGCTGATTAGCCCGGGAGATAATCATCCTAGAGTATGCATCATTGCAAAAAAGAGGCTCTGCCTTTTGCCGCTATGGGGGCTCTGCACAAGAGACCTAACAGCAGCTAAATTTAAGATATCTATGGAAGGGAGCTTAACAGACCTCATGGTAGCGTCTGCATACCTTCCATATGACCAACCGGGACCACCTCCTCCAAAGGAGTTAGAAAATCTGGTACTGGACTGCGAAAGCAGCAAAACACAACTGGTGATCGGCTGTGACTCCAATGCACACCACATAATATGGGGGAGCAAGGACACGAACAGCAGAGGCGTATTCTTACTTGAATTTGTCTTCAGTAATAAGCTGGAGATAATGAACAAGGGAGAGGAGCCTACCTTTGTCACTGTGGCAAGGGAGGAAGTAATTGACATAACGATAGGGACTTCCCTCGTGAGTCAGGTGATCAGAGACTGGCACGTCTCTCGGGAGGAGTCACTCTCTGATCACAGATACATTAGGTTTGACATAGAAACCCCACCAATGGTGGAGGCCTCGTACAGGAACCCCAGAACCTGTGATTGGGCTCTCTTTAATGAGAGTCTGGAACAGGGGATGGGGGAATGTCCGTCGAGGATCACAAACACAGCGGAGCTGGAAGTGATGAACGACGCGATAACGTCGGCCATTATCACAGCCTTCGAAGAAAGTTGCCCTCTAAAAGAGAGGAAAAGTAAGCGGGAGACCATTTGGTGGAACCGTGAACTCGAATCTCTCAGGGCAGAGTCTCGAAAGTCTTTTAACAAAGCTAAGAGAACAGGAGACTGGGAAGCTTACAGAGGCTCCCGTCTGAAATACACGTACGCCATACGTAAGGCAAAGGAAGACTCATGGAGGAAGTACTGAGGGGAAATCGAAAGAACTCCCGAATGTGCAAGACTCCAAAGAGCTCTTCTCAAGAGTGGCCACGGAAAAGTGGGCACAATAGAAAAACCACGGGGAGGGTTCACATCATCGGGGGAGGAGACTCTGGGGCTATTGCTCCGGACACACTTCCCGGGATGTGTCCCCAAACCCGATGATGGCTCTAATGGCCAGGGGCACCAAGCCATCCCGACGAGTCGGGCAAGCAGGAGCAACTGGAAATTAGCAGATAATATAATTAACAAAACGAGAGTTGAATGGGCGATTAACACTTTCAAACCATTCAAATCTCAAGGCGAGGATGGCATTTTCCCCGCATTATTACAACAGGGGATGGAAGTACTAGCCACCCCTCTATGTACATTGTTCAGAGCCAGCCTGGCGCTCAACTATGTACCCCAAAGCTGGCGGATGGCTAGAGTGGTATTTATACCCAAGCCAGGGCGTGCATCATATGCCCAGGCTAAGTCATTTCGTCCAATTAGCCTGACGTCTTTTTTATTAAAGACACTGGAAAAACTGATTGATAGGCACATTAGGGATAGTGTATTGGTGAATTCACCTCTACACAGACACCAGTATGCCTATCAACAGGGCAAATCGTGTGAGCTTAGTCTACACGAACTAACTCACAGAATAGCGGGGGCCCTTGGCAGTCAAGAAATTGCTCTGGGAGCCTTTCTAGACATAGAGGGGGCGTTTGATAACGCCTCTTTTGACTCTATAGTGAGAGCTGTCGGAAGTCGTGGAGTCGACCCGGCTATCACGGGTTGGATTAGCTCTACCCTCAGAGACAGGAAAATCAAAGCTAGTCTGGGACAGACGACTGTAGAGGTGTCTGCCGCACGTGGGTGTCCGCAGGGGGGGGTTCTCTCCCCGCTGCTGTGGTGCCTGGTGGTGGATAGTCTTCTGCGGGAGCTGGAACAGGCAGGGGTACATGGACAGGGATTTGCTGATGATATCACAATCCTTGTTATTGGGAAATTCGGAGGAGTCGTGTCTTCGTTGATGCAAAACGCACTCAGAATCGTTGAAAGATGGTGCACAGGAGAGGGGCTATCGGTAAACCCGAGCAAAACCTCTGTTGTGGCGTTTACACAACGCACTAAACTTCAGGATGTGAGGACTCTGAGGTTGCGGGGGGAGGAGCTGCCTCTGCAGAAGGAGGTCAAATATCTGGGTCTAACGTTGGACAGCAGGCTGACCTTTACGCCTCACATCCGTCACATTACGAACAAAGCGACTAGGGCCCTTTGGGCCTGTAGGAGCATGATCGGTAAAACGTGGGGACTAAAACCTAAAATGGTACTTTGGTTGTACACCAAGGTGGTGATACCCACGATCACATACTCAGCCCTGATCTGGTGGCATAAAGCCAGCAAAAGGGAAAGCATAAACCGGCTCAACAGGCTGCAAAGACTGGCGTGCTTGGGTATTACGGGGGCAATGGCATCAACGCCCACCGCTTCCATGGAGGCTCTCCTGGGTCTTCGACCTTTGCACCTAGTGGTGGGGTCCGAGGCGCTACTTGCAGCCTACAGGTTGAAAATTAACGGTCATGGTGAGATCAATCCTAGAAGGGGGCACCACACCATGATCCTAAACTCAATTAAGAGTAACGGCCTGCTCAGCATGCACCCTGACAGAACCAGCATCGTGAGGGACTTTAGAAAGCCCTATAAGGTCATGGTTCCGGATAGGGATAAAATTGAAACCTCACAAACGTTGGGGCTTAGGTATGATACCATCTGGTATACAGATGGATCAAAGACTGAGACGAGTACTGGAATAGGTGTGCGAGGCAGAAGACTGGGGGATGCTTATAGCATCAACCTGGGACCTCTCGCAACTATATTTCAGGCAGAAGTAACTGCCATATTGGTCTGCGCTGAAGAGCTGGTATGGAGGAACCTTGTAGAGAGGAGAATCTGTATCATGACTGACAGCCAAGCAGCTCTAAGAGCCTTGGAAGGAGTTGAATTACACTCCAAGGTTGTCAAACAATGCAAAGATGCTCTGGTGAAACTTGCTCTCCGCAATAGCGTCACACTGATGTGGGTGCCGGGACACCGGGGCATCAAAGGCAACGAAGAAGCGGATTCTCTAGCTAGGAAGGCCGCTTCCGCAAACCTAATGGGCCCGGAGCCTTCCTGCGGGATTGCTTACTCTACCGCAAAAGGAAGAATTAGGGATATACTAGCAGAACAACACCTTGCACACTGGGTGGACCTACCTGGACTGAGGCAATCGCGTACGTTCATAAGGGCACCGTCCAGTGAGGCCAAAAGGAACAAAATACTCATGTTGAGTAGGAAACAACTTCGAAGGTTAGTGGGTCTCTTCACAGGGCACTGCTGCCTCAAAAGGCACCTCAGCATTATGGGGCTGGCGGAGGATCCTATTTGCAGGATGTGTGGCGAGGAGGATGAAACCCCACTCCACATACTATGCCAATGCCCGGCCTTGGCCAGGAGCAGGCTGCGTCATCTCGGTTTGCCCTACCCAACAACCGAGGAGATAGAACAATCTCCCTTCAGCTGCGTTCTCGACCTGGTCGAGGAGACGCAGTTGTTTGAGTAAAACTCGGATGGGTGCACAATAAGCTTAAGCTTCAGTGCAGTGGGGATATGTACCACAGCCCGTGACTAATAATAATAATAATAATAATAATAGCACAGACAACCGGTTATTTAAATTGAAAATTAGTAGTAGCAAATATGATATATAAGACACACATAATTTAATATAATAATTACAGTTGACGAATAGGATGTGGAGGAATAATAATCAACACATAAGATAGAAAACGACAGCAATAATTATTAATGTATAGTTTATCGCCTAACTTTTATAATATATCATGTAACGAATTACTAAATAAAAATTAAAGATAATATACTGTAAATATGTAATAATAAATTTTTAAAAAAATTCGACCCAATTAATACAGCTACTATGAATATTTGTAATGTAAACAAAATTTTTCGTAGCACCTCTGTTTTTATATTTTAGCCCTGAGGATGGATTAATATATAGTCCGAAACGTTGGCCAGCAGTTAATTTGTTTGATTTGCTTCCCCTTTACACCCAATATTCGTCTAATTTATTACCATGAATATATTATTATACAAAATTTAAACCAAGAAATCCTAAATTCTCAGTTTCGTAGAGAGAATTCTATTACAAGATTTTAATAAATCAAACACTTCTTTTATCTTCATTTTTGTATTGTCGTCTAAATCTACGTCACAATGCGCGTGCTTGGAGATTCATTTTCAGTTTGTATTTCCTTTTAAAATAATTATGCAAAAGATAAAAACATGAAAGGTTTCGTAAAACTAAAATAAAGTTCCTCATTCATAATAATTCTTCTAGGTCAAACTAAACAAAATTGTCGATAGTGAATCCATATTGATACCTACACAATCGACCTACATTTACGCTATAATTAATAAAGAATAACTAACGGTGTAAAAATAAAAAGAATGTTTAGGACACACCATTGGGTTACTGCTGATTATTATTTTCATTAATAAATTTCTAGCTTCCTGTCTTTAAAAAACCATAACAAACCGTGTTCATAAATTTATAATATTTAAGAACATTACTGCAGCAGATATTATATAAATAAAATTTTTAAATAATTAAAATCTTTGTTTCAGAAAAATGTTGGTTCTGAAACTTGGCATCTTGGCTTATCTAATAATTGCAGTATCTTCTTCGTTCGGCGGAAGCGATGAAAAGTTTCTCAAAAAATATGCAATGATGAAGGTAAGTACAGCAATTATTTCGTTATTATTAATTCCTTAGGCTGAAATTCCATGCATTAAGAAAATAAATTACAAATAAGAACCGGATTTGAAGGAAGAACACTTTTTAATGATCAATACGCACATAATTTAATTACAATTTCTCACAGGTAAATTATGGTTGATGCTACCTAGATACTTGAGAAAATTACTGTTCGCATTTTTGCGATAACCATGAAATTATTACAATTTATTTCTATTGCCCACTTACAGATTTACGAAAGTTGTTTCGGCGCAGAAGTGGTCAAACAAATTCGTAAAGAAATGAAATTGGCCTGCTTGAAATGTGCGTCGTATGAAATACCTCAACCTCCTCCGACACCTCCCCAACCATCGACACTACCACCGCGACCATTTGCCACGAATCCTCCCAAAATAGATGGCGGAATAAGCGATCAAGATAATATAATTTATGCAAATGCGCAAGCATACGACGTCGATAAACTTAACCCAGGAATGATTGCGTACAAACCTAACGTAAGAATAAAATATAAAAAGTTTTGTAAATTATAATGAACGACAAAATTTCAGAACCCTTATCCTTTACCGCCGGCGTTCAGACCATATTCGAATCCAGCGTTTTATTCTGGCTATCCTGGTCAAGGTCCCATGCTTTTTCAACCACCATTTCAGCAATCTTACGGTTTTTCACCCTACAACGTTCCATTTTTAGGAGCCCAATACTTTGGAAATCAAAGAACAGCGGTAAAGAACTCTACAAAAAAATTACTTGAGTTAAATTTAAATGTTTTAGAGAGACATGGATTTGAGGGGTCAATTAGAATCCATAACTTCCAAAATGAGTGGTCGAGTGAAAAACGTAACTTGTGTGATGCAAGAACTTGGATACTTGGACGACAAATTAGAACCAAACTTTTACAAAATTAGAGAACGCATCCGCAACTTGCCAATTTCGAAAGAATTAAAAGACGATATGGACGATGGAGTAACTTTTTGCCAACAATTTTCGGTAATAAGTGCATAAAATTTTTTTAAAAATTACTCAAGTTTTGTTTTCAGAAATGCGTTCCAGAAATACGTGGTGAAAGTACCCCACTGTCGAGCGAATTTGTTCGTCCAATGTTCTTCTTCAAATGTTACAAACATAAAAAATTGGAAGCCTGCATCATGAAAGATATTCGAGAAAAATATCCTGGAGTCGAAGACGAATTCGATAGCGCGGAAATGGAATTAAGAAGAACAGGAAAAGCAATGAAAATGCCCAAAGAAGATACCGATCTGTTAGCGTCGTCTATGTATGAATTTTTGTATGGTAGCAGCAGTAATGCAGAAGTTGATAATTTCTTCTAAAAGATAGTTTTTTCAAATAGTCATACTTTCAAAAAAATTTATTTTACGTACAGGATGTTTCAGTATAAAAGTGTGCCATAGTGATGTAATAGTGACCCATAGAAAAAAAAAGTATAAACACCGCATTTATGTTTCGTAAAAAAATACCCTGTACGTAAAATTGACAAACCACTATTTATTATTTCATAGTAGTATTTATTATAAAGGTGTTAGTTCTAAGAGTAGGCAATTTTTGAATTTTAGCATGAAAAATTAATCCTTGTAGAGGATAAAAATTTTAATGCTAAAATTTAATCCTTTACGGTAATGTGAAATTTTTTTTTATAATTTGCAATAAAGAAACTTTGATATAATTCTTATTTTTATTAGTTTATTGTCAGACACGTAGCTTACACTTACTTAATGTTTTTACTTAAATTACTGGAAATCATAGAACCCTTCAGTTTAAAGCCTTCGCAAATTTATTCTAATAACAGAAAATATCACAGAAAATTATTAAAATGCGAGCTTCAGAAGTAAAATTTAAATAGTGTTGAAAAGAAATATTTTGAAATTTTATTTATTCACCTCAAATATTTCAAAATCATCCAAGTAACTTAATTTTTTAATAATTTTACTATAATGTGACTTTCTGAAACTCCTTGAGATTTTTAAATGCTATCTACCGGAAATGTAGATTTACACGTGCAGTGGCAGATTTAGCCGTTTTGAGCCTTCCAGCTAAATAAATTAAAATAAGCGTGACTTATTTAATTATATTCTGTAACATACAGTATGATTGTGATAAAAAGAAATATGAAATAAATAATGATCTCCGGGGCCCGCTAGCCTTGTTAGAGTTTTATCAGTTTATATGTAGAT
The DNA here is from genome assembly GCA_911387805.1 of Cantharis rustica. NCBI lineage: Eukaryota > Metazoa > Arthropoda > Insecta > Coleoptera > Cantharidae > Cantharis > Cantharis rustica. The sequence continues at coordinate 333,431 of OU426877.1, forward strand.
CCGCCACTGTACGTATCACATGTATAATATTAACAATGTCTTTGTACTAACTTAATGAATAAAATGCAGATATATCAGCCTTAAAAACATACACATATTATGTGGCATCTCTATCGTTAAAATATAATAGACAATAATTTTTTTCGGTGTTGCCAATACTTTTTAAATATTTTTTGATACTTGGCTGTAATATAACTAGTGTTTAATAATATGCCAAAATAACATAAGCAAAACCCAATAAATTAATTTTACAAATGTGCAACATCTTTAGAATATGCATAAAATACCCATGCAAAACATGGGGGGTATTTTCGTGTTTTGTAGAAACTTTCACTCGATTAGTAACATTTTTCCACGCATTTCATTACTACTTCCATAACTATTTAAGTGATTCAGCTCCCTTTTTCTTAAATAAATATTAAGATGGCAGTTTGGTGCATAGATCCAGTGAAAAACTATTTTTTTTAATATACAATCATGTAATTATCAATTAATAAATAGTAAAGTGTTACCAATAACTACTTCCTGTGTATTTTAACTTAACAATAACTTTTTTTATAAAACTTTTTAATTATAGCTAATTATAGCTATGATTACTTAAAATAGTATCCTTGTATATATGCCCACGACAACTTAATTACCTTATTATTATTATCAAGTAGAGTATAATATAATAAAATTTTTAGTGTATTAAACTAACTTTAAGTATTTAAATACTAATAATTGGAATAATACTCTCCAGATAATTTAAGCACCACTCCAATACACAATGAAAAAGTGTCGCAAGTCGAATTATCTACTAATCGTAGAGTTAATAGTTTAAAAATTTGACCATAACTTTAGTACCATAAGTTAGTTCACTAACTTTATTGGTATATCAACTGGAATTTTCAGTAAATTCCCTTACTGTTTTTTCAGTTTAAATAAATCTTCATAAAAAGATGACGGCATGTATATTAAAAAGTTTAAATATTAAAAAAGTGTGTCAATAAGATTATCTAAAAATGATTCACAGCTCTGACTTATCAATAATTTATTGATATTGACGATTTAAATCTTATGCAGAATTTAAGCAACTAACCACCATCTTAAATATGTGTTTGAACTTCATTTTGGCATAAAAAATAATTTTATTTAGATGTGTCACATTATGTCAAGTCTGCAAGTAACCACCAGCACCAACTACTATATAAAATGACAAGTTCACCATTTAATTAGTCAATGTTTAAATCTCAAGTTAATTGCGCTAGGCGACGGTGAGTGCCTAAAATATTTTGTATAAAATAATTAATTAATGCTCTCCTAGCGGCAATTAAGTGTGTAAACATAAAATAAACAACTATTATTATCAATGCATAGAGCTAACAGTTTAGCAACATTTAAAGCTACAAATAGAAACTTCAATAAAAATTTCCATACGCACATTCACCTATACTCGATCAAACAGTCTTACGTTACAATTATTGTCATTTCATCACATAATTACATTCAAACCATTTATACTATCTCCATTAACTCATTATCTAGCTCGACAGAATATTTCAACAACATTGAATATTTCATTAAAAGCTTCTTCCAATAGCAAGTTACATCTTTTCCTTTCAAATGATTCCAAATAAAACTGAAACCATTTAAAGCAATTTCTTGTGCAACATCTTGATTATTTTTAGCAAACAAGATAAGCTCTTTTAAGTTATTTTTGTTAGCCCCCTGATCAACCGGAATGTAATGAACCCAAGGTTTTAAAGCAGAATAGAAAAATTCCAACCACTCATCACCTACATGAAAAACCAAAGATTTACATAACAAAATATGTTTAAAACGAAAACTCGCCGCAACCCCTCGAAAATTAAACAAATATTTATATTTGCAGTGATCTGTAAACGAGACCTCAGCTGCCGGTGGTGCATGAAGGGTGTCCTAAAATTTAGTTTTTAAAAGTCAAATTTAAAAGAAAATTTTTAAACAAAAACTCACTGCATCCGATTTCCAAGCCTGGTTTTTTGTATACTGAGCATCGACAATGTCCGGTTGTTCCCTCGATAATAAAACCAGAGGATCTCTTTCGGAACTTGTACGAGATCCTCTAAAGAAAGCAACGTCTTGTCTTTTGGACCATTCGGTTTTATTGGCAAAAGTAGCAATTTTTGTTTTATGTAGTTCCCAATTACCTTAAACATAGCATGTTAGCAATGTTAATAAAGTGCAAACGACTAGCAATTACCGATTCCTTTAGGATATAATCCAATAGCAGGACCGCCTTCCCAAAACGCCCACGCCGGATACATAATATCGTAATACAGCTGTGTTTTACTAAAAGAAAATACCGGTCCGAAAACACCGTAATTTTTGTGAATCTGAGGCCAGTCGCGAGTATTAACTATAAACTCCATGTCAGGCAACTTTGATACCAGCTTTAACAAATAATGTTCAATTCCGGAACATCTTGCAGGAAACATACAGTTTTTGTCTCGATACAAACGGCCATCGATTATTTGATACTTGGTGCCCCTAAAACCAATATAATTTACAGGTACCAATAAAAAAATAAGCCAGACGTCAGACTTACTTTGCTTTAACGCTTTCTATCATTTCCTTCGAGATGCCATTCCGGAAAGGTTTCAAATTCTGATTTATTACATCGACGTAACACAAACAACTCGTTTTATCGCAAGGTTTGTAAGCTTGTTTTGCTTCTTCGATTTTTGCAAAATACTGCGAGTAAGGATTATTGTTACCTTCAAAAAATTCAAAAATTTGAGAGTGGAACGAACATTTCACTTGAGTTACCTTTAGTGTATTTGTGTGAAACGTTGCTTCTGCAATCATTTTTAACACAAAATTGGTCATTGCAACTAATAAAATTAAAGTGTGCGATGAAGTTTATTAAAATTAATAAAACAAAACATTTCATATTGTAAATTTTGAGGTTAAGATTTGTAATTTCGTTTGTCAAGGAAACGTTCAAGCGCGCTGAAATTTAAAATTGTAGCAGAACTTATTTGAAAATGTTATTCATTTTTATATAAATTGTATGTAATTATATGTTATAAATCTTTTGTTTAATATATTGCAATGTTAAACTTTATTAAAAAATGATTTATTAAGATTTGATTGTTACAATTTCTACCTTATCCAAATCGACGTGTTTATCTTTTGAACCATTTGTTCCTTCAAATGCAATCTTTAATTTTCAAATTTACGACAATCCAAATCAAAATTATGATTCCAAATACTCTTTTTTCAAATTAATCGACCAAATCTCTTCACTACTGCTCGGTAGCAAATTATCATAAATATCCAAAATAATTCCAAATTTCACAAATACGCAGTAATGCAAACACATAAAACTCACTTTAATATCAAATTATTACTCACAATTTTAAACTAATATCAAAAAATCTCAAAATCTGCCTCAAGCCAAATCGCACAACAGGCTCAGGCGGTCGCTATTGGCAATTCGTAAATCTAAGGTTTTACTCAGATTTACCGATAGCCCCTCTCTTGTGCACCATCTTTCGACGATTCTGAGTGCGCTTTGCATGAGCAATGACATGACTCCTCCGAATTTCCCAATAACAAGAATTGTGATATCAGCAAATCCTTGTCCATGTACCCCTGCCTGTTCCAACTCTCGCAGAAGACTATCCACCACCAGGCACCAGGCGAGAGACCCCCCCCCCCTGCGGACATCGATGCGCGACAGAAACCTCCACAGTCGTCTGTCCCATACTAGCTCTGATTTTCCGGCCTTTGAGGGTGGAACTAATCCAACCAGTTATGGCTGAGTCGACTCCACGACTTCCGACAGCTCTCACTGTAGAGTCAAAGGAGGCGTTATTAAACGCCCCCTCTATGTCTAGAAAGGCTCCTAGAGCAATTTCTTGGCTTCCAAAAGCCCCTGCTATCCTGTGAGTTAGTTCGTGTAAACTAAGCTCACACGATTTACCCGATTGATTAAGCTTCCCAGTCTCATGTTCTCTTAGCTTTGTTAAAATACTTTCGAGGCTCTGCGACTCGAGACTTTGAGATTCAAGTTCACGGTTTCACCACATGGTCTCCCGCTTACTTTTCCTCTCTTTTAGAGAGCAATTTTCCTCGAAGGCTGTAATGATGGCCGACGTTATCGCGTCGTTCATCACTTCCAGCTTCGCTGTGTTAGTAACCCTCGATGGACATTCCTCCACCCTCTGTCTTAGACTCTCCTTGAAGAGAGCCCAGTCACAGGTTTTGGGGTTCCTGTACGAAGCCTCCGCCATTGGTGGGGTTTCTATGTTAAACCTTATGTATATTTGTGATCAGAGAGTGACTCCTCCCAAGAAACGTGCCATTCTCTGATGACTTGACTGACGAGGAAAGTCTCTATCGTTATGTCAATTACCTCCTCGCTTGCCACAGTGACAAAGGTAGGCTCCTCTCCCTTGTTCAACAAGACAAATTCAAGTAAGAATACGCTTCTGCTGTTCGTCTCCTTGCTCCACCATATTATGTGATGTGCATTGAAGTCACGGACGATCACCAGTTGTGTTTTACTGCTTTTGCAGTCCAGTATCAGATTTTCTAACTCCTTTGAAGGAGGTGGTTCCGGTTGGTCATATGGAAGGTATGCAGATGCTACCACAAGGTCTATTAAGCTCCCTTCCATAGATATTTTAAATTTGGCTGCTATTAGGTCTCTGGTACAGAGCCCCCATAGCGGAAAAAGGCAGAGCCTCTTTTTTGCAATGATACATACTCTATGATGATTGTCTCCCGGTCTGATCGGCTTCCGGTCTCCTAGAGAAGTAAGCCACCTGATTCGGTCTCCCGTTATCCAGGGTTCCTGAATCAGAGCAACGTCAATGTCGTGTTTAATTATAAACCTTCCGAAGCAGCCTTGCAATGGTGAAGGTTTACCTGAACTAACCGGATCATTATCGCACCTGCGATCCGGTTGGGAGAGTAGCTTCTTCCGCAGCCCTGTCCTCGTTGCCATCAGCTTAAGGTGCAACTTCAGCCGAAGGCCCAGGCTCACTAGGAGGTATGGATGACAGGGGTAACTCAAGGTCCAACCCCCCCGCCTTCCTCTATAGCTTCCAACCGCTCCTGCTTCCTCCCCAGTTCTTTAAAGGTTATTCTGGAGAAGTTCAGGTAGGGCATACATTGAATTTCCTGGATTTTAATCCAGGATAATTCGTCAACCAGAAATATTAATTGCTGGTCTTTAGTATCGGATTTCTTTTCCAATACTGACCAGGTCTCAGTTCTGAGCTCCTGGTTTTGGACTTTCAGTCTTTTTAAAATGAATTCCGGTTCCACTGGGGGTTCCGGAACCCATGTTAAAACCTTTACGAGCTTTGGCTTTGGAACGTCCTTGGCGTCAATGACGTCAAGTTTTGCTCCCGCCCAGAGCTCGCTTTCGGCCACCACCCGCTCCAAGCAGTCCTTAGTGACCTGGTCGACGCAGGAGACAATCATCAGCCCCCCCTTTGGTTTTACGTCAGTAAACTTGGGTGAGGTTGATGGTACGAGGTTTATTGGTACGCAAAGTTACGATGGCTACCCTTATGTCTGTCAAGACAGACTTGTAAGAGATGACAGGGTTTGTTCCCTTCTTTGGTCTACCCGCGCTTGCGGGTGTACTCGCATCTGACCGGTTACGCTTTTGGCCCCTGGTCGAGGTACCTGGTGTTGGTTCAGGAATAGATTTGTTGCCGTCCCTGCCTCCTTACTTTTCTTTGCTGTTTGGAGTCGCATATAGCGCCTCCTTGCAGCCCCCAAAGGTCTGGGTGGTTCCTTCCTTTCGGAAGCGCCCCCTGTGTTAAAGTTTTTATTAGGTGGTTCCATAATTGTTCCCCCGAGTATTGGGGTAAGACTGTCACCATCGCACAGAGCCCCATGCACGATAGAAGGCATTAATACAACGAAATGCGCCTGGTGCCCCGAGGTTTCTGCGACTAGAGACCGAACTTTTCTTCGGTCTTGCATCTCTTTGGCGTCGCAGTACCGTAGGAATTGGGAGGGTTTTATAGTGATCCACGCAACCCAGGCGATTAAGCCAAGTGCCCTCGTGCCCCCTATCACTGCTATCCACTATGGGAGTCGTTGCAGCCCACAGGCGGTTTACGATTTGTTTTTGTGTTTGCCAATTAGTCTGGCTCTCTCCACCACAGCCATCTTATCCTTTAAGAAGACGGCAAGAACCGGGCACAAAGAGTTTTTAAGTCCCGGCCCGCCCCGTGGGGCCTCCCCACAGTTCGTCCCTTGAGTACATGCCTGCGGTTTCACTGAAAGCTCGCTAGCTCCCTCACCACGCCAAGGTTACAAACATTAGGAGGGGTTCCGAATTGTGCAAGCTGTTGAACCTGACTTCTTTAGTAAAGACAAAATAAAATATTTTATTTAGAAATATTTTTCATTAAAACTTTGAGAAAGTAAGGAAAAAAGGTAGGTTGACTTCCTTACTTTTTCTCTTCTAAATTTTTTATTTTTAAATTTTTCTGGAAAGTTTCTCCCTATCTACGTACATCGGAGCGATTGCCTTGCATAGTTGAAGATTAGTTAGAAAAACTCTTTTTTATACGTATTAACATGTTCACACATAAATAAATAAATAATTAAAAATTATTACTTAAATAAAATTTTTTATTTTAAAAGCATTTGTAAATAATTAGAAATCTCGCATCGGATATAAATCAAAGTCTCAAAAAGGACTGTATAAATGTTATGTGGTTTACGGAGACAACCAGCTGTACGATTTCTTCCTTCCGGTGGTTGTTGGCAGCCTTCTCAATAATATATTTTAGAAATTGGACGTTAGCAAGTCAAATCAAGTAGCGAATCAAGAAAATTCCCTGCAAGCAGTGAAGATATAATTTATAAACGTCAAAAAAGTTATCATATCTCTTGATAAAAGGTTAAAATTTATAAACGGCCTTCCTGTAGAGAACAACTACAAAGTTAAAACATATGACGCTATCTTGCTTCGGTAAGCGACAGGTGTTTTTAATTACAAACTTCTTTGAAAACAGAACCTACAGTGTTATTTATTGTAATCTAAGGATAGGTAGGTATTAAATTCGTCTGTATTAAGTATCAGAAAACTGAACAAACAATATAAATTATGTAACTACGATCTTGCGATGCTCGCTCGGTAGATGTCAAAATAAATCTCAAATTTTTTAAACGAGCAATGCCCTTCTGTGTTAAAGTATTCCTTTAGATCAAGTAATGTGATCGGTCATGACATTTTAATAAGAAACGATACACAAATGTGGTATTTCGCAACAAATCGACATCGAAACCTAAAAACTGTCAAAAAGGACATTGATCAAAAATAACATAATTAGGGGACAAATTTGATTACTTTCGAGTAATTAGCATAATTAGCAATGGTTTTGGTTCATTTTTAATTGTCTATATGTAAATTTTAATATACAAATTCTCTAAAATTAGTTTTGCGGTTAAACGTTCTTTAAACACAATTTAGAAAATAAATGGGCTAAACAGTCTTATTTATGATAAATAATAGAAGGGTGGTGTGTAAAATAGAGTTATTTCAAGATTTTTCAACAAATTAATGAACTATTTTGACAGTTGTTCATTATCGAACGTTTGAGCTTTCGGGGGCTCCAAAATGTAATTACAAGATAAATATTGCGTTGGAAGGATTGAATTAGGTCTTAATGAACTATTTGGAGTCTATTTTATTAAATCTAATCATTTCATTCCGATTTCTGAGCGAAATTACTACATGGAATTTTCGAGGTGGGCATTTTTAGTTATTATTGGCATTTCCGGGGAAAAAAATTTATTTTATTGTAATCCGTTGTGTACTTTAAAGGCAATATTAATACAAAAAGTACTTTTAAATTATTTAAAAATCAATTCAATTTTGAAATAATTCGAATTTTTATTCAAGTACGAAGAAAATCCGCTAGATGGCCGTGCTGATTTAGCAGGTTTTTGAATCACGAGCGTTCACGAAGCTCAGGATTGCATACCCCTTCCGCATTATTTCCGTCCGAACGGCAGCGAGTAGTTCAAAATCGTTCGGCTTGGAAACACGCACATTTTGCGCTCTGCGGTTTTAAATAATTTCAATGATTTTATTGAGGAAATTACTTTTTTTAAGAAAAATCGATCATTTAAATTAATTTTGTTCTCTCTGAGTGAATAAATTAATACGATAACGATTTTTTTTTAACCGAAAAGACGCGAGCGTCATTTTAAAATATTGTGTTGGTGAATTAAGTTATGGAGAGCATAATCGATGAATCTTGGATGATGACTTTGTGCAATCCCAATCTTGTAATGGATCTTCCACATAAATGGTAAGAACTTGAATTAATTTTTGAGTGTGTAATTTTCAAATTTTCGCCCTGTCGATACATTGTCGGCATTTGATTTGTTTCAACGGACTGCAACTTAGTTTCTTGAAAGAATGTTTTCCGTTGACTTCCATTTCGTGTAGTAAAGAAGTACTTTCGATTACAGCAATATCTTCAAAAGTAAATGCTTCCTAAATGACCATCAACGTTAACTTCTTTTTATGTCGACCTGCAAAAATACATAATGAAATTTCGCCATCGACTTATTTTGTAACCTAACAATAAATTACGCTAAACGATAATAGTAAAAAATATTAAGTTTAGCTTGCACCGAAGTTTAGGTTATTATTTGTTTCTTTTTAATATAATGTGTAATTTAGGTTTTCAATTGTTTAATTGAAAATTAAGTCCGTGCTTATTATTCAAGTATATCCGAATAGCGCTCGCATATTTTGTAGGTTATAAATTAAAAAATAATCACGGAATTAAATTTTATTTTCTAATTTACATGTTGTATTATGAACAAACTTGTGCAAGTTTTTTTTTTAAGTGATTCTTTTAATAAAAAGCCATGACTCGGTTTTCAAACGTCAGTTGACCAATTGTTTTTAAAATTAAATTTTGTCGGCGAGTGTCATTTGTTTTGTTTGTCCACCATTGTTTTTCGTTACCAAGCAAAGCTACTTGTTGCGTTTAAAATCAAACAGATTGTGCGTAAATATTAAAAAAGTGCGTGTAATTATTATAAGTTCAAATGAGGCGGAATTAATGATAGCTTTGGTTCTTTTTAAATAAACAATGTTTAATAAAATCAAAAGTTAGAGCAAACTAATTTGGTAAGTTATCTTGTTGGGTTAATAGGACTTAATCTAGTTGGGGGAATAGGTGAATAGAACTTTCTGTCCAATTTTTGTACAATCAGAAGTAATCGGCAAAAAAAACCTTCGATCTGGTGCTGTCAGAATCTCCTCCTTAAATATTATGTCCGGTTATATAAAATTTTAAGAGATTTATTTTTCTTTCAGATCGTCTGGCAAGAAATACTAGCAAATAAATAAATCTTGTGTACGTGGTAAAAAGTTTTTTGCGAGCGGTTTGTCAATTTTGTTTGTAATAAAGTGTTCATTTTAAAACTTGTTCGTTCGTAATCGATAAACATATATGTGAGTGTATTCTTTGCCGTTGTACTTCAAGATTGATTGCACGAAGCAGAGGATTGGACTTTGACAATACAACTGGGCTCAACAGTGATAAAGGTATGTAACAATAATTTTCTTTTTTACGACAGTTTGGCAACAAAAAACTTTTGAATATCTTTTTGTTTGGCTAACCTAAACCTGTTAAGTATATGTGTATTAATAATTTTCTTCTCATTTTAGGTAAGTTCGACAGCGTGGATTGGACAGCATAAGTTCAACGGGATTAAAAAGGTTAGTGAAAAATAATTATTCTCCATGTGATGCAAAAATTGTTATTTTTACATAAGTTGTAGCTTTCGTTCCTGGTGTACGAATCGTGTAGCCATTCAAATGTACTTTTATTTCATCGGTTCATATTTTACAACGGCAAACTTTAAAATATTTCAAATTGAATATGTTAATTAAACATTAATAATATTTAAAGCTTAATAGAAATCTTGAATATTATTAAAGTTTTATTTGCTTGTTCAATTTAAAATATTCAGTTTCAATTAATTCGTAACTAACCACTGCTGTGGTCAATTTTGTCGATCATCGAGGCAAATGTCTGGATGGGCAATTTTTAATTTTTCATTTGATCGAATATTTTTTTCACAATTTAAAAAAAATCAATTAGAATTAAAAAAAGATCTTGTTACATTTTTCGATTCAATTTGGAAACTATAATCTGAACGTTTAAAAATAAACATCAAAAAGCAAGAAGATAAACGAGTGAAATTTGGACCTATGCAACAAAAGTAGATTTGGGAGGAACGGAACAAAGGCTACAATATAATGTAAAAATTACAGTTTTTGAAATTATGCCCGGAGTTTTATTGGATTAATTTGGTACAAGTGACCCTCTACTAGTTTAGTTTTTCGATAATTAAATAATCAGCACAGCGGTGTTAAGCAAACACTGACGGGTTAGTGAGCGGGAAACTATTAGTGTGCATGGCAAGTGACTCCTCGGTTCTACTAAAATTGCAAGCGGTGAATACGATATTATCAACTTATTTTTAATAAATCTATTATTTATGATTTCAAAATAGGCATAATATACTTAGAAAATTAGAAACGTTACTACTAGGTGCAAAATTAGATTTTGGTGGGAACAATCATTATCATCAGCAAGTACCCGTACTCGGAAAATACTTGGCTATTATTCGATTCCTATGGCTGTTACAACTGGATATTATAGTGTTTTATAAATTCCTATAACTTATTGAAAAATAATTTTTGTTTTTTTTTTTTGTTTTGGAATGCACTTTATTTTCAGTTATTAGTACAAAAATTTGTTTTAACTCTGTATGTAATAATTGATTTTTTTAAAATTCTATAAAGAACTGTTATTCTTTCTACGTATTTTAAGCCACGTCAGATCGTGGTATTATGTACCTGCTTTTTTTAACTACGAGAAAAATCTTTTTTTTTTAATTTTTATTTTGCACTTCATGAAAATTTCTTTCGTCTTATTAAATGAAGTTTGTAAAAACTCCAGGGTACTTTCGAAAAAATATCCAAAGTATCAAGTAATAAATAATTGACTTTATTACTTCCGTAAGTTGATAATAACAAAATTTGATGTCGAAGAGTCTAACTAGTGGAATTTCGAAAAATAAAAATATGAATGAAAGTGCGTTCCGAAACAAAGACAAAATTACCTTCTTTTTATTTGATCATTATTTTTCAGTAAGTTTTTGAAAAAAAAAACTATATTGTAAAGAGAAAATTTCCTTTAAATTTTTAATATTTAATCAACGGTTCGAGATAAAACTGTGGTGTCATAGTCATGCATGCACGTGCATGCAGGGCGATGTCACCGTAACAATCCAACGCATTACTTGGCTATCGTGGATTAATTTAGAAATCTAGAAACACAAAGATAATGTTTCCGGTTAACAAAAAAAAAGCCGAGTGTAGTCAAGGTTTTTTGCTGTTAGCTGGAAGACAGAGTCTCAACGAATAACGAATAAGAACAACACGTTTTCTTGATAACGAGCACTAGCAAACAAACTCACTGTTCAAATTTATTTGTAATTAATTCATAATTATTATGAATTTATAAAAATAAATTAATGCATGCATGTGAATGCACGACTGTGCCATGCTATGCCCCATGTATTGTGTAGTAGGTACTATAAAGCTTTGATAATATAATATCATACAGTGTGAAAACTTTAACGGAAATAAATTATATAACTTTAATATTCAATATTTTAAAGAGAATTCTTCATCAGAATAAATGCAACCTTCCCTAAAACTAAGATGACATGATGAACTTAAACTCATCACTCGGTCTAAGTGTACTCGGATTGTGTCGACACAACCTTTGAAATTTTACAATTTCTTTCCAATTTCAATTATTCAATAACTTTTAAAGTAATTCCAAAAGGTTAAAAAAAATAAAACTTTCATTTTTAGTTAAATGCAGCAAGTATGAAATTGAGCAAATTTTACAAAAATTGTTAGCAAATGTAAGGCATGAGTTTTATCATCGATTGTCTTTTTGCAGATAAAACTTAAAACGGTAACATCGTCAGGTTTCAGACTTGAAGCCCGTTTCATCACTCTAGTATCCTGGTCCGTTTATCTTTTTTTTTGTTACGTAAAATATAACTTTATATTTTAACACTTAACTTGGAATTACTTAGAATAATATAATATCTCCTTTAAAATGAGCTTTCATACGATGTATCATTTTTGACATACTCAACATTAGAAAAAAAAGGTTAGGCGTCTCCCTACACAATCGGATAAGTTAAAAAGTGTACATAAAGATGTGCCCAAAAATTGTACATTACGGCATTTGGAGCAATCCCGTTGGTTTTCAACATAAGTTTATTAAAATTTAATTATTTTGAACATAAATAATTTTGTTTAGAAAGAATTAAATTCTTTAATATAAAAATTGTTTATAACTCTAGATACGCGATTATCGAACAAATGTTTGTATCGATTTCTTTATCCGCTTGAGTGTGTAGAGTAGAATGCTACTTGTAAAAATATTTTGAAAACATGCAGTATGCTTTTTTACATTTTGTATTTGTAATAATATCTTTGGTTGTAGTCAAATCTCAAATTCAAAATTGTTGGTGATAAGACTAATATAATAATACAGTAGAACCCCGATTATCTGTGAAGCGATTTTTCCGTGAGCGTTTGCAACTTCGGTAGTATTATACTATGGACTATTCCTGCAGCTATACTTGACGTAGAAGATCTAAAGAGCAAGGAATATGACAATCATCGTGTAACACACATACACGAGCTACCGAAGCTATAAATGTTTTATTAATTTATTTTGAACAGATAAGTGAGACTGAGGTTGTAGATATTTTGCACCTCAGAAAATTGAAAGATTTAATTAAATACAATTTAAGTAAAAGTCAAAAACAAACCAAATTATCTGATTTTTCAAATAGAACTTTTTAATCAATATGTTCCTTGTTTGTAATCTAGTATAAATAATATTAACAGCAAACGTCAATTATTATTATTCATGTTTTTCAATTATCCGTGCAGAGCACGGCCCTAGTCGGCCCGGATAATCGAGGTTCTACAGTATAGTACTGAAATTTAAATTTTTCTCTGGTTCTCTCCATTAGCAATATTTTGCGTTGAAAGAGTGCTGTTTCATTAAATTTTCAAATTTAGAGAATTTTTAGAAAAAAAAGAGAATGTAAATCTCGGGGTAAAGGAAAGTAATCTTTTCCTCATAAGATATAGTAGTTTTAAAAAATGGGGATTTTGTTGAAAATGTCTAAACTGTCTAAAATATTCTTTTTAAATAAATTATTTTTGGTTCTCCATTGATAATGTAAATAGAAGCTACAATATTTCAGCTTCCGTAACCTTTTTAATTTGCCAAACATGCTACACATTATTATCAAAAACATAAGGCTAAAAAATGAAAATAAAAAACAATATAATTTAAATAATATTCACTTAGAAATATCAACACAAAAAATCAAATTAACTTGAAATAGCCCAGAGACCATATCAGGTCATTTATTATGGATTGACCCCCCCCGTTCATTTTTAAAAAGTGCTAGTATATTCGAGACCCTCAATGCATTATCTTGAAACCAAATATTTTTAATAGATTTGATATTTAACACGTAGTTACTTTTGAAAATTTTGAAATTTTTATTACACTGTTCCAATATAACATTGGGATTATTGAGCTTACATAATTTTTACCTTTTCTGTCCTTGCAAACTATAAGAGAGAAATATCTGCAATGGTATCATACCACATGTAAGGAACTTCTGTTCAATGAAAATGTAGCCCCCATAACATCTATTGAGGCAAAATTTGGTTCCTATTCATAACTTTTTCTTGTTCCATAACATTCATATAATTTCTTCGAGGGTCTTCACCGTGGTCATTGTCCTAGCACTTAGTTCAGTCTAGTTATAAGTCATTACGTTGAAGCACAGTTGATTTTTCTGCACTAACCAGTTTTGAAATATCATTAAACCTATATTTTTAGTATTGGAACAGCATCATGATCTTCTGGTTGATTTCAGGACCATCATTTTCTGAAAAAATAATACTTTTTTACTACAAATTTTTCAGCCAATTATTAAGATCTATGCGATAAGTGTACAGTGAAAAATCTGATGTGACCAAATATAACAGATTTTTATATTTAAAAATTTTTTCAAAAATATCCTCCCCTACCCTCTCCCTTTCTCTTGCAATTTGAACAATAAATACGGAATTTTTCTCGTTTCTCTTTTTAGTTCATCGCCTGATGATACCATAGTAAGGAAAAAACGTTTGCGATAATATACATGCGGTGTATGTTAACTTAAAACATTTTAGTTCTAAAAAGTGTTTGCGCATTTTTTGGTTTTTCTAAAAAAATTTATATGATTTTTTCTTTCTCTCTCCCAACTATTCACGACGAGTAAATTTTGATGTTTGTTTATAAAATTCAATAACTTGAAGATAATCCGGTTTTAATATAATATAATGTTTAGTTGATACACCACAAATAATAATTCGGTCGAGTTACTAACGATTTGTTTTTCTTGACTTCATCAGCCTCCCACCTACATCTAGAGATATTTCTTTTTAGTGTTTTCGCTACAAAGCGCAACTAGAGCTAAATATTGTTCAAAACAGATTTCTATCAAAACTAATATGGACAACTACCTTGTAGAGGTATACTGTAGTGTATTACGATAGTATTTTTTTTAGAAAAGAGCAAATCTAGTTTCTTGCTATTTCTGCTTATGAATCACATTAATTTTTTCAAACACTGCACGAATGTCTTTTCTAGGTCATTTAGACCACGAAAAAATGTCGAAACTTGTATTAAAGTCTTCGTATGGCTGTACTTCAAGTTTCTCGGTTCTTCTGTACAAGAAATGTACAAAGAAACTGTTTTTCGAATAACTTTCTTCATTTTTGAAATAAGGCTAAACTAGTTGTAGATAAATTTAAATATAATACAGTTTTCTACTAAAAACTATTATAAATTTTTCCTAAAACATCAATTTTTACTTATAGCTAAGCACCTAAATAATATCTAAAAGTTTCCACGGATAGCTGTTGTGGTACTCTCGTAGTAGCCGAATAAGGTTACTCTTTGGAAGCACTTTTCCATTTTCGACCTTAGACGCGAATATAACACGAAATCGTTTTTCCGTAACTCTTTTTTTGTTAACAAATGCTTTCCGAAAATAAAAAGTGGTTATGCCAAATTTCATTTGGTGTCTAACAGTAATACTCGCCGTCTGCTAGCAATAGGAAAAAACAAATTCCCGCAGACAAGTCAAGATCAAGCGTGTCTTAAGACACCCTCTCTCGATCGGAAAATCGGTACCGTGACCTAGTTTCCACAAAGACGAGGGGAGGGAGGCCATAGTGCCGGCAACGGCTCTAATCGGAACCGTCGCAATGACCCCCCTCCCAAGCCCAGGTAGTGCAACGACGCGTCACCGGCACCGCCGGGGGCGCGGTTGCCCTTGCTCGTAGCGATTGATCCTCCTGCGAACAAGGACCAAGACCTCGCCTCGTCCCGTCCCTTGCCACGATAAAATTTGACGTCAAAGACAATACTTCTGCCACGGGTGAGCCAGCTATATATAGGCCCACTCCTGCTCGCCACAACTCGCATTATCAGCGACCTTCTAGATGGGGTTTCACGGAACCCCGTCGACGTTTTAAACCCGCCGACAGTCTTGATGCGGCTCTAATCGCATCTAAAGTCGGCGGCTCCCACGGCGGATGGTAGTGTGCGAATTCCTCTACCCGATGCCTTCAGGTGCAAGACACCAGCCATTTTTAAAAGGAAGTATGGGCTCATGTCCCGGTATTACACAAATGCTACTTATGACTTAGTCGTTTGCTAGCACATCCAGTTCGAAAATTTGATTTGTTTTCCCGAAACCTTCAAAATAGTTCTTTAATTGGCCTTCTGGCATATCTATGGAAACTTTTAGGTAAACATTCATAATTAGAAGTTAATTGGAATTAATGCGTTAAAAATATATTAATTTGCTATACCATACCATAAGTAAAAGTGGATGTTTCTCATTTGACGCAATTCTATTAACTATGAGCTTTAAATTTGTAAAAATCTCAAAAAGGAAAGATGGTCGAAAAACCGTTTTGTTGTACTTTTGTCGTGCTACCATAACTTGAGCAGTCTTTGAAGGAGTTGGGAAACTTAGGATGTCCTTGATATACTCTAGTGTCCTTAAAAAATGAAAAAAATATTTGCAATATTTTTGCACGTTTTTATGTCTTGATAGAGAAATATTGCTATTCAATTAAAATTTAAATGGTTTTTCACTAGAATGTTTTTTGAAATTTTTTTTTTGCTGATTGATTAACTAAAAATGTATACTTTTTTATTTGATTTGCAATATTCCTAAGAAACCGTTACCATATGGTTTTTTACCGGTAGAAGTTTTCGTGGTTAAACAATGTCGTCAAATTGAAATACTTGAAAATAATTTATTTAAAAATGAATTTCAAACAAATACATATTCTAATTATTATTATTGTAATTCTACGTAGTAGTTTTTATGTCAAACCCATCTAAATATTAAATTTACTTTTTTATTGAATTTTAAAATTTACTGTATATTATTTATTCGATTGACACACAAGATATCCAAATTTTTGTAATTTTAAGTCATTTAAGGAGGACTTAAGAATTTAAATATGTTGTCGAGGGGGTGCCAAATTTTAATAAGAAGAAAAAAGGTTAAAATCGTGAATCACTTGTGTCCGCTCCTACTATTACCAAATTTCTGTAAAATTGTAACTTTTTATAGCAGATCGTGTTTGACAAATTTAGTTCTCAAACTTTGGATTCCATTAACTTGTCTTAAAATATGACTTGGTAATGGTAACCTAGATAACATTTTGGTGTGCACCTAACTAACACTTGACAAAATACTAAAATCACTTATAATACCATATAAGTAGTAAAAGTTATGTCGACTATTTTTGAGGTGGTATACGAACATTTATAACGTTTGCACTTGTTGCTCGCCGAATGAAATCATTGTGCTTCTCCAGCATCACTTGATTCCGTAACTGACTAATATTTCGATTCCATCGGCTAACTTTTTAACTTGTTTTGCTATAGTTAAATGTTTTATTTCATTTTATGAACAATTTTAGGAAATCTACAAAAGTAACTTTAATTATACGTAATTAAATAAATATCTCTTTGGATTGTCTCCGATACGTTGATTTCTTCATCCGTGGATATTATTTCAAAGCAAATTTTCTAAGCCAAGAAATTTATTAACATTACTAATATGAATAGTACATATAATTTACTGTTATTATTTTGAACTACGACGTTGTATTTTTTAATATAAATTTAATAATTATTAATTACTTCAAAGTTAATTTTTACCTTGCCAAGAACATCTAAAAAAAATCGTTTTTTCCAAATTCATCCCAAGAATATTTTTATGCGCGTACACTCCGTTGTTAAAAATAGTTATAATGTAATAGTAAAAATTACGATAATGGTGCTACATAATGGTCTTGTACCACTATACGGAACAGAGACGTGGACCTTGAAAGTTAGAATAATGAAACGACTTGAGGCGTTTGAAATGTGAATCTTGAAACCAACGAGGAGGTCCTGCGAAGGGCGCAATTACAATTGATTAATACTAACGGGGAAAATAAAAAAAGAGCAAGGAATTGGAAGAAGTGCTGACTGAGGAATATTAAAGAATGAACTGGTATGTGTTCTATATTAAAATTGTTCCGTGTTGCACAGAATCGTAGTGCGTTCGTTGAAGTGATTGTTAAATTACGTGAGACCCAACCAGACACTAACAAGATTAAATCAATGAAAATAATTATTATGAATACAAAATTACAAAAAATTGCATCTTCACATAGTTGTATTCATAAACCAAATATCAACCCCTAAGATTTACCATCTCTTTTCCTAAAAATTCTCAACTCTTAAAATTCAACTTAAATTTTCTTTTTCTTCCTACTTTACTGTTAGCAGTTTCAGCAAAAAGGCAAATCATCGACTGCCGGTTTTACGTCTCTAATTTTGTTATTATTTAAAGATTTGTTTGCCATTTTTTTTGTTTATTCAAATATTCCAAATCCAAACCTGTTAAATGTAAATTATTGTCTTTTAAATATTATTTTTCTATGTGTGCTAGTATGTATTCTTTACTTAACAGTTAAAATTCATTTAACATTTTGTTTAGTTTGTTTATCTTAATATTACAGATTACATACTACTACTACACTATCCACTTAAAAAATTAATATTTTAGGTTCATTTTCTATTATGTTCATTTTTGGTTGTGTCAAAACAATTACTTGATGTTATGTATGTAGCAGATTGTAATTAATAAATTTGATTTGAATCCGGATTTACTGTAATCATTCACGAGCTTTTGTTTTAATACGTCTCTACGATCGAAAAGATATATCAATGGGGAGGTTAGTAAATAACGGTATATAACTTGGGTTAAAACGTGTAATAATTTAGTAAATGCATTCATTCTAAATCTGAATTTTGTTTAGTTTTGTATCAAGGTAAATTTTAAGAAAAATTACCAAAAAATATTAACAAAAATAATTATTATCCTATTAATAATTGACGTTTAAACTTTTTGTATCGTCCTGTATAATATTTATTAGGCGTTAAATTTAAAACAAACGAAGTTTATCTTTTCAGTTCCGCGAAATTAGGTCTATGCAGTTGCTACCTGAACAATTATGTTGTTTTAATTCGAGGTTTGGTGAATAGAACAAAATAGATAATTGAATTTATTGCATCATTATTATTTGTTGCTATTATTATTAACAGATTAATTATTAATTGGTAATCATCGTTATTATTATTAATAAGTTCGCGATTTTAAAATAGAAGTTTTTAAATTCGTCGTGTCGCATCAGTTACAAATTGAAGTTTTTGCAATTGTTTTATTTGGCCATTTTGTGACGCGCGTATGTATGCGTTGGTTTATTTATTTCGTTTTCAATATTATTATTATCTAACAAAGTGTTAAATTATTAAAAGTGAAAATTGTGGTATCTTAATGCGGTTCGCGGAAGGTGAATTATGTTTTGGATTCGTTTTAGAACATAATATTTTAATTGCTAATTAACTTGTAGAAGTTTCTTATCGAAACAAGAGACGCGTCAAAATTTTAACATTTTAATACTGTATGCTGTGAGCGAGAGATTAACCCAATTGGTGAATTCATAAAAATTACACAAAAGTATTAAGTATTAAACAGAAAATTCTAAAATTCAACAGGTTGGTGAAATTATTTAAAATTTGCGAATGTCAATAAATGGAAGTGGAAGTTATAAAGAGTGACGTAATGGGCAGCACTCAATACGTGGACGATGATGATATATAAGGTAGAATTTTATGATTTCTAATACTTACTCGTAACTAAATTAACAAAATTAAAATTAAACTTTTACGTTTTCAACTGCCTCTTCGCGCCATAATGCCGGGTTATGACATTCATTCAAGCTCGTATTTGAGAATAAAAATCGAATACGAGCTCACGTGTGATCTATAAATTTGCTCGTATTAGCAAATAAGTCAAGTATTTTTCTATGTAACAGCTACATTTATAATTAACGATTAATTTCGATGGGGGCAATTCTTTGGTTAGGGATATATGGCGATTCATATATCGATGGAAATATTCCAAAACAGCATAAGCGTCAAAAACGAAAAACTAGGTTTACTACATATTTCTATGGTTTAACGTAGGCTCTATCGATCGGTGGATACCAAGTATTCAAATTACTTAGAAAAAATTTAATTTTTCAAATTCAAATTACTTTTCATATTATTTAGGTTTAAAAGATTCGTAAGCACCAATTTTTGATAACTCGCATACAATTTTCCTTCAATTCACACACTTAATCGTTCCTTGGACTTCGCCGAATTGCTACATTTTAGTTGTATTATAAAATATAATGCATTCGTGGTTTTTATATCAACACTCTAATTCTCACCGATGTGAATTTATTATTTGAAAAATAAGAAATAATTAATAACCTCAACCATATTATTTGAAAAATAGATCAGTATTAAAGCCTTAAACCACACAAT
Organism: Cantharis rustica; assembly: GCA_911387805.1. Lineage (NCBI taxonomy): Eukaryota > Metazoa > Arthropoda > Insecta > Coleoptera > Cantharidae > Cantharis > Cantharis rustica. The sequence goes on from OU426877.1 coordinate 353,509, forward strand.
AAGAGTGATGGCTTTTATGCGTTTGCAGTTTCAATTTTTCGTTCACCTATGACATTCAAATGTAAAATTAAAAAAACCGTTTGTGGATACGTTTACAATCAACATTGTGCGATAATTTTTTTTGTGAATGCTAAGGATTGTAAAAGCTTATACAATTTCAAAATTTACAATTTACAAACGTTTACAATTTATACAAAAAAAAATAAATTTTTTTTAAGAACTACCAACTTATCTCGAATACTTACATTTCTGCTTTTTTCAAATGCATAAATCACTTCGATCCGATAATTGTGTGGTCGATAATTTCTAGCTGGTAGAATGGTCATTCCAGTTGTATATTATTGGTCCGTGTAGAAATTATTTGTGAAATTTGAAGTGTTATTTTTTAAGATTCTGAAAATTGAAATTACATTAAAATATTAAGACATAATAATATTAATAATAAAAGCATCACGATGGGATTATCAAATAATACCTAAACCACTTGCAATAATAATTACAAGCTTCTTATTTGCTAGCCACTTTACTATCATTATTTTACTATCAATCGTATCACATTTTTACACCACGTTTTTTTAAATTTGTCACATTTTAGGTACTTCTTTCCGAGTCAATTCATTAACTCAATATTTCATTCAAGTTAAATTTAAACAGAAGTCAATTTAATACGTATTGAACCGTTAAAACAAATTAATTTTAACTGTCAATTTAAATACTAGAGGCCATTACTGATCTACTTCTTCACCTTTGGTCATCCATCAAATAAATTTATCTAATAGATTCAGATCTTAGAGATATTTTGGGGTGGAGAAATCGGACCTAAGTATGAAATGTCCGTTTTCTTTAAATACAAAGTTCAACAGTTGATGTCTCTTACATTTCACTAATACACTTGTTCATTTTATTAACTAGATTAAGTTGTTAATCAAACGACTAATTTCTTTTGATCAACATTTAGAAAATATATAGGTACCTATTTATTCTTTTTCGGGATCTAGTGGAAAACTTACCCATCTACACTATAGCAACATCACAAAATACATCTTTATTGATATTTGCCAATAAAAGTCTAAATTAACTCGATATGAAATACACAATCTTCGAACTATCCGTGTTGGATTTTAAGATTTATACTATTTTGTATTTTAAATATGGATAATTATGTCATGTATTTTGTTGTATTGCTAATGTGTAGACGGGTAATTTTTCTAAATCACAAAGAAATATTCTAAATTTCAAAATCTTTGATTTGCACCTCCCATTGATGGTTATACAGAATGTCTCTCTGTGAGACATTATGTGTGTGCCACATTATTGTGGTAATAATAGACGTCATCAAATTTATATCTGTGTTGTGTATCGGTTCAAGTTTTATGTTAACCATACTTATAATATTTTTAGTAAAGACGTAATGCACACAAATTCATGCAAAAGTTAAATTAAATTTTATAATTATAATATCGACAACCCCAACGAACAAGAACTGAGTAATTGACTTAAGTTCTAATTTTACGTGAGAGAAAACAAGCTTTTGAAATAATGTTTCTTGTTAAGGCCTTTCTCACATGGAGCTACTAAAAAGTGAGACGAAATTAGTTATAAATTTTATTAAAATATCGAATGTTTTTCTCCTTTGAAAAATATATTCAAATTTAAAATTTTAATTGGAGTGAATTTCAAATAATTTTTGGTATTGATTTTGATGAAATTTTTATTTATACTTTACCATTTAAACTAAAATAATTTTTGTATTTTTTTTTACGTTTTTTTATTTCTTAAACGAATTGTATATTATGGAAATCGCAGGTGATTCTGATGTATAGCAGGCTGACAACAAACATGGATCATTGCGAGTGAGTGTTTACTGACTCTTTACAAACTGATTCCTACTAACTAGTTGCGTCATGTGTGAGCCGTCATTGAAATACAAAAACCTCGATGCAGAAGCTACTGATTAGTGATTCGGGTTAGAAACTAGTTTCTTTTTAATAGCTCCGCGAAAGGCCTAATAGTAATAGTAAAAACTGGAGACCGGTAACTAAAACCATCGCAAATAAGAATTATTTTCTTGTTTGTTGAGAGCGCTTCGTCGATATGAAACTAAAAGTGAATTATTAGCAAAGCCAACACCTGTCAATAAAATAATACATTTTTTCCTCAAATCATGTCTTACCTTAAACTTTGACAAGACTTCCCTAACACAATTAAGTTAACAATTCCTTAACAATTTTGAAATAATTGGTAAAATAATCATCTCGTAAACAAACACCAATATTTGGTCGATCTGCTATTGTGCCCATGTTTCTACATCTTAATACTGATATTATCTGATACTTAAGTCATATTTATATTCGGTCCCGATTGCAATACCTACAAAAAAAAACTATTATTAATATAAAATTTAATTCCAAGTATGTTCATTAACAAGTAATTTTTCCATTTTTGCTTTTAATCCAATAAGTGCACGACCTTCCTACTCATTTTTAAAATGTTTTAATTTAATACCTTGCACATAATAAGTTTCTAAGTTTGCCAGCGTATCCTTGGAATATTCCCATCGTTCATATAGTAAACATCGGCTTTTTATTTTTCTACCTTTTCTTAGGTTGGAATTAGCTTAGGTTGGAATTAACTTCCAACCTAATTGGACGACCCTTCCTTGCCTGGCATTATCACGTACTATGCAAGTATTACGTATATATTTAAAAAAAAATGATAAGAAATTTTTTAATTTTCCAACTCGATATCAAGCAAATTTTATCAAAAAACTCATCGACAAAATGGTACCTATTTGTTCACAAAGATTGTTCATTTTTCAACACGTTAATTTATAAATTTTCAAAATAGTTGCTTATTATCAAAGGCATCAAAAATAAATAATATCCTCGAAGAAATATAAAAACATTTGAAAATTGCTTTTAGCCCAGTTATTCTAAACATTAATATGTTGAAATATTATTGCGGAAAAATTACAATCTACTGGCCGAATTTTGGTTATTAAAAATAATATGCAACATCCTAATAATTGCTTAATTTTGCCAGGTATTGTGGGGACTTTTGACACACCTATCGATTATTTCTAACAATCAAATAAAGGTTTATACCAAAATTCAGCTAGCTTAATAATTTAAAACGACTGGACTGCTATATTTAAAATGATTACCATAGTTCAATAATACTACCGACTTCTTGAACAAATTTTCCAACCGCAGACTCCATCATAACCCAAATTGGTTCACGATGCGTACGAATTCCTTCAAAATTAATATTAAATTATTAAATTTTAATTTCAATTACATGCAACATGTAAAAACAAATTTTTACATAAATAATATTATCTGGCACTTTGCTAAAATATAATTAAATAAAAAATGAAGCAATTTCAAGTAACTAATTAATATTGTAACTTCAACAAGAAAATGTTATGAAATCGGGCGAAATTTTACAAAATATCACTAGATATTTGAACAGATTTTGTATATATGGTAAATCTTCGTTGCGGTGAGTTGTTCCATATCGGTAACAATTATAGCAAAACGAGTGTTGACCGCTACTAGATATGGTAGCTTACGAATTACGTAAAAAATTGTTTCGGCGCAAACGTTATACAGTTTTACTTCTAAGACAGAACATTAAGGGTATCCTGTATAAAGATGGACGGAACATGGTAACCTCAATAAAGATGTCTCGAAAATAATTCTTTCTGTATTTGTTTATTTACATAATATTAAATTTATAGCGACGTTTCTAATTTTCGGGTGTATTCAATGGTTTTATAAGGTAAAATATTAAATAAATTTAGCGAAATTGTCTCGATAAACAACATGTTATTAAACGCAATTAATCTAAGACGCGTCATTTTCGAGTAATACTACAAAATTCAAAAGTTTTCAAAAAAATAGTTACTTACACTCTAAAACAGTTGATGTCACAGATGAGGCTGTTAATATAATTTTTTTCTTGTAACAACTTTGAGTGATGAACCGGAACTCTTATAACTTATAAACAAAAGTTCTCCGGATCTTAATAAAGATCAATTTTTTATACAATCCAATAATTAATAAATTATATTATTATTACGTTGTACCCCGTAATAAGAATACATTATGCCAATAATTTTATGAACTAACTTTGTGATAATGACAAATATTTTAATAATTTATTTAGGTACTATTATTATTATTATTATTATTATTTAGTGTGTAGTAGAATATTTTGCAAATTTGATTTAATATGAATTTTTACATTTTTCGTAACCTTTTGATATGCATTTATAATTATGTATAATTATTAATTTAATGTTTATTTGACTTGCACAATAATTTTGAAAAGCTGTTCCAGTTTAAATTGAAAGTATCTGTAGTTTAGCGACGAGGAAAGCGGAAGAAAACTAGAATGTAGCCAGAATTCTTCTAAGTTAAATTTCGTGTCATTAATATCATTAATTGTTCATTTAGATATTTTATTCCAGCACTATTACATCAGCATCGATCGAGGAAGATTCCATCTACTTGGGTGGACACCAGTAGAGAATTTGTCACACTAGAGTGCAACACATGCCGATTTTGCGACCACGTTCGAAAAGCTTATGCGAGAGCAAATTTATTTTGTGAAGTATTCTTAATTACTAATTTAGAAATTTTATACCACGCGTTACATCTCCAACGCGAAAAGAACATTCTAGCTACTTAAAAAGATGCAAGTAGAGAAGTTGCGTTCCCCAGGATGCTGCAGAGGGGAAATGCAGATTCCGGATACTGCTGGAAAACAAAGATGAAGTAGGTTCTACTTCATTGGGCAGTCGAAGTCATTGGTTGAAGTGGGTCAACATAATAGAAAGAACTTCGGTGAGCCTCAAATTATTTTAATTATTTATGCAAAATTCCTAATTTCTTAAAATTCTTGTTCCAGATATTACATCTGAAAGGTGACAACGGTGTATGTGGATGCTATTGCAGGTGGATGAATATTTTGGACAACGAAGGAAATTCTATAGTTTTTTAATAATTTTAATTTTCTATCTAGAAATTTCATTTCAGAAATTACATCTGTAAAGGAAGAAGTGGATCCAACCCACTTGGAAAAAAAAACGACAGGGAAGGTGAATTCTTCAGGTAGTAAGTACTTGTAGACGAATGAAGATTCAGGATATAACACAAGAGAATGTGTTCAGCTAGAAGGAGAATTTTAGGTAAGAATTGCTTATGTTTTTAATAATTCTTATTTCAATCTATAAATTTTGTTCCATGTATTACATCTGTATACGGAGAAGAGGATCCTACCCACTTAAAAGGAAACGACGGTGAAGTTGCGTTCTCCAGGCAGTACTTGAAAATAAGTGGACGAATAATCAGGATTACACAGGAGAACTCCCAAGACGAATTTCAAAACGAAGTTCAGGTGGGCGATAAATTTTGGTAAGAGTTAATTAATTTTTTATTATTCTTATTTTATTTTATTATTAATTAATTTTTATCATTAATTAATTTTTATTATTAATTAGTTAAACTAAAATGAAACTATTTGAAAATCGATTAAAATTTAGAAGAAAAGTAGAACAGCTGCAAATTTGTTCAGAAAACTGATTTGATTCATTTAATAAATAATGACGTATTTGAAACAAACGCAGGTAGTCATAAAAAGGTCCGTTTCAATTGTTTTTATAGCGTCTTTTTCACTTGACGCGTTGCTTAGCAGTAAAATGAATGTGCGTTCAATTAATTGTGAAAACTTAAAGCAGTGCCAGCGAATAATAATAAATAAGACTTGGGATACCACAAGGTAAAACATTTTGGTTACAATACTATTGCAACCCTTCCTTGGTGGTGTTTTATATCGAGGATTATTAGAAAGCAAAAATGACATTTTTACAAAGTTGATTGCGTCATCTTTAAATTTCACATTTTCGGTAAGAGCGATTGATAATGATTTTATTTCGGTCTGTACATTAAATTTTATGTTGGTTTACGATGGTTAAACTCAAGATTTTAATTAATAATTAATAATGTGGGTTCTCCTGCTTAAACTTTAAAACAAACAAAATTAAATTTTGTTTTATAATTTCGCGTTCACAAATTAGCTATAAAAGTAAAATAAACTTGCGTAAACTTGTTTAACACTGACTCATTTATTAAAAAACGATGACAGTTGTACGAATGTGTTTTTATTGTTTTTAAAATAAAATTTCGTTATCAAATGTCATTTGTGTTTTGTGACGTCTTAATAAGCGAAGCCTACTTGTTGCGTTTAAATTAAAGAATAAAATGCGAGTGCAGCAATAAATTTTTGAATATGATGGTAATTATAAGTTTAAAAATTGAATTTGGTCGTGATGCATGCAATTCTTTCACTCTTAATATTTAATTTGAACAAAAATTAGTTTAATTTAGAAATTCGCCTCTCTTGATCTTTCGACATGCAATCACTGGTAATTTGGTGTTATCGTCATTAGTTTTGTCTCGAGTTTGTTGCAAATTTTTGAACCACCGTGTTTTTGATAATTCGACATGTTCGCATGGGATTAATCGTTTCCTTATTGTCAATCGTCAAATAATTTAAATGACAACTTTGAAAAATTACTAATTTGTTTACTACCTCGAAAGTAAAAAAGGTCCTATGTATAACATAACGTAAGCATACAAGACTCGGAATGAGTTACTTTTATTACCAAAAGGTACTTTGTTTTTACCCGTATTTTTCATAGTAATATTTATTTAACGTCGTAGTTTAACACCTCAGATTTGTCGAGTTACCTTTTTCGATTAAATTTTCATTCCGAGCCCCGTGCATACAATTAATTTAATGTTTTATCGATTTTTAAAAAAACTTTTTTTTTTCCAGGAAATCTTGGCAGTCAATTTGCCAAGAATATTAACAGTGAAATAAATCGTGTACTCGGTTATCGATTACAATTTTTCAAATCGCGAGCGGTTTTGTAACCTAAGTGTCGAGTACGAAATATTTTATGGTAAAGCTTGTATGAAGCTCGGAAATTACGTGTGTCAATTTTGCTTGTGATAAAAGTGTTCATCTTAAAACTGCTTTCAAACGAAATCGATAAAAAATATGTGAGTGCATTATGTGTCGTTGGACTTCACGATTGGCTTTACAAAATGGTAACTGGGCAACACAATAAATTGGCAATAGGACTACAGTGTTAAAGGTATAGTTTTCTTCTTTTTTTTTACGAAAGTTTAACAAGAAACCTTTCTTTTTGTCTTTTGTTTGACCAATCTAATCTTATTAAATATAAGTATTAACAATCTTTTTTTTTTCCAGGTAAGTTCTACGGCGAGGAGTGGTATATGTTCATCAACTAAAAAGGTTAGTAAAAACTTATTCTTCTTCGTGTGATTTTTAGTGCAATGGAAAGTTAAGTGATGTGTTACAATAATTTGTGTTCAATAGATAATTTTCTGAAATTAACAGATTTTAGAATACATGAAATACTTAAAAATAAGTTCATTTTTCGATAATTAAATAATCAGTAGTGTGGCGGGCGCTAAACACACACTGACGGGTTAGTGAGCGAAAAACCCTGGTTGCATTCCTCCTGGTCGCGCCGGAGTACACAAGTTTTTGCATAATTTTTAAAACTCAATTAACGCGTCGCGGCGCAAGTGACTCAGATCTACTTATATTGCAAGCGCCAAATACTAAACAATGGTTAAAATATTCATTTATTTAACATTTTTGTTGAGAAAGATATTTCTAATAAATTTATTATTTATTACTTCACAATAATAAAGAATTATATATTTTATAGGTACTTATAAAATTAGAGACTTTGCTATCATAGACAAAATTTCACTGCCGTGATCTCAAATTCAACATTGATTTATTGATTAATGCAGAGGTGAACCACTCCATTAGGTATCAAACAAGGGAATTCCATAGTAAACCATCCACTAATTACTGTACACTAATGCGCCTTATTTTCGTCTAATCAAGATAATTAATTTACATTTAATTTTATTCTGAGCTATTGCGGATGTCAACCATTTAGCCAAGAAAGAATAAATTTATATAATATCTTATTATTATATAATATAAAATTCCTATTGTGTATGTGGCTAACACTAATGTAGAAAGTTAATTTTCGTTTCATAATTACACGTACCTCTTCTTTTGTTCTTTTACGAACCCCGTCGTCGTTCGGAATTGTTTATAATGTGTTGGGCAAAATTTTGCAATTTCTTCTACACATCTTTTTACATCTCTTCAATAAGCCGTAATTTGTCTTGCAAAGATACAGCTTTTAATATTTAAAAGTTGTATGTGACTATGAAATTTTTGTAGAAAAAGAAACAGTCTACGAATTAATATTTTTTTATGAAGTTGTATCGATATATTAAACCTGAGATTATCTACCTATTTTTTTAAAAATGCTCGAATTTGTGGCTACAAAATAAAATACAATACAGTCTCGCTAATCCGACCATCCAGTAATCCGAACAAAAGAAAAACTCAGTAGTTTGCACAAATAGTTTATAATTCGAACACAACTAAAAAAATTTTCGGATTATAGAAAAATGTTTGAATTGCGGAAAAAAGGATAGGATGAAAAATAGTATTTACAAGCTGAAGTAGAAGAGTGGGTAAATGGAAAAGTCACGAAAAGAATAATTTAACTGATCCAGAAATTATTGAGCAATTTATTGAAGATCCGAACGTAGATGACGAAAATGACAGAACATGTTTTATAAAGAATAAAGAAGCTGCCGTTAGTTTTAACATTTATTTAAGATGGTCATGTGAAAATGATGTCCCATCTCGTGAAACTTTATTGTTCCAGCAATAATTAAGAGAAGAGGCAATTTCGATTTTTAACTTTATCCAGTAATCCGAACTTCTCAATCCAGTACAATATACATCAGAACAATTACGGTTGTAATGGAATTTGAAATTATAAATAATAGGAAAAGTTGTAAGCAGCGATTAGACTACCAAATACAGCCAATCCATCTCTCGTAATCATCGTCATTGAATTACGTCAAACAAAGTGGCCGTATACAAAAAATAATTTTACTGAAATTTGTCTGGATATTCAAGTTTTCCGAGGCGTGAAACTTCTGAACCTTCGTAATTGAAATCTCTTTCGGATTGTTAAGTACCGCACCTTTTTTTTAGATGGTTTTAATACACGGAAGCCTGCTTCCATTAGATAATTAATTATGTCCGGTATCTAGGAGGTGGTTAGCAAAAATCGACTCCTTTTTGTTCTTAAACCGCATATCAGATGTTCTTTAAGTCGGACCTGGAACGATCTGTAACAATTTATAAGTTTGCATCTGTTTTAACTGTTGAATTTTATTTCAATGCTTTTGAGACAGCGGATGGGAATAGTAAATTTCCCGAAACGTTTCACGAAAATAGAAGACTTGGAGAAAAGATATTGACAAAAGAAAGAACCAAATTCACACAAAAAAGTGTTAGTAATTATTATTCATGGAATGCACGGTTTTTATATAAATCAACGAAGAGTGTGCGGTATCGAAGGAAGTTTTCTATTTTTATTCTTATAATTCCTCCAGTGCGGACCTAATTTTTTTGGGCCTTACAACTAAATACATTAAGAGCTTCTAAATGAGACTTAAGATTTGCGCCCTAGTTGTAAGGAATTACAATTGTCGCCAAAAATATTATTACGATAAGATTAATTTTTTACATGTTCCTGAAATTGAAATTAAAATTTAATTCATAACATAATATAACAACTTATATTATAAGTTCAAAAACTATTTAATTTAATGATTCCAGATCCATTCCAGGTTTGTCTGACGAGAATCGAAAATTCGAAACATAAAGGTGGCGACTGACATGTAACTGAACGTTGTTATGTAATATAATGTAACGTTTGCAGCGAGCATTACATTACAAAGCTCGTTCGACTAATAAACGAGTTGCTCAAAACGAACACGTCGCGATGTAATGTGAAAATCAAAGGAATTCGGCAAAAAACCGACAGTCGAGTGGAGCACGGATGCTTTGCTTGCCGTTCGTACTCGTTTATCGGTTACATTACATTACAACGTTCAGTTACAAGTCGGTCGCCACCTTACTGTTAAGAGTATGTAACAAACTATATCATTCAATTAAATAGTTTTTGAACTTTAAGTTATGAATTAAATTTTAATTTCAATTTCGTGTAACATGTAAAAAATTAATCTTATCACAAAAATATTGTCACATGTTAATAACATTAATCTTATCACAAAAATATTGTCACATGTTATAACATAATCATATCAAAAATATTATTGTCTTATTTACATCCAATCAAAAAAACTTGAACTCTGTAAGCTGCCAATTACAGAATACGGTTTAACAACATATCTGAGGACTCTTGCGAACCATCACACACCATTTCAAGTATGAAAACACACCCAAATACAAAATGTTTCTTTACCGTACACTCTTTGTTAATTTGCATAAAAACTGCACTAGACGAGTAATTATTACTACTGCTTTCTTTTAGGAAATATTGTTACATTTTTAATGAATAATAACCTTCTCTATATCGATGAAATTCGCCACTATCATCGTGATCTTGTGGAGTTGCTCAGCAATTTATACAGGTGATGCCTTTTTGCTACAACAATGACAAAATGTACACGTATACAAAATTTGAGAACTTTGGATCTGTGATTGATTGATGGATTCGTCAAATATTTGGCTAATTTGACTAGGCTATTAGTTTTGTTTCGTAAATTTTATGCAAAATAACGAAGAAATTTTAATAATAAAAAAATAATATGGGGGCACCGATTCAAAAAATCAAACTCTGGACATTATTTCAAAAACTGTAAATTTTACGTAATATATTGTAGCCTTTCGGGCGTTGCAATTAAGAGTTTAAATTAATTCATAATTAACCACTGCTTTGATCTATTTTGCTGTGACTTGAAGCATTCGATGCCCAAAATAAATACCTAAATGACCAATTTCGGTTTTTAATTTAGTTTGAACTATCAACTACTTTTTATTGTCCTTACAACCCGATATTGTTTCCGCTACTTAACTATAAAAGCTTTGAAAAATCGTACATTTAAAAATGCTTATCATTTTTTTAAATAATTTATTGTTCATTCCGAGGACTTTCTTCCAAACGTTAAAAAACACATTAAAATCGATTAAAAAATAAACCAAGGCAGGTTTTTTTAAATTTTAGAAAAAGTATTTCATCAAACTAAAAAGCGGGACTTTGTTACGTATTCTGGGGACAGCAGGACACATACCTTGATTGCGGGTGACGTATGGTCACGTTAGGTAATTATGTCATAATACGTACATAATTATTTGAAAATGAGATTTTGAAATCATGTCTGAAGTTTGATAGAATTTTATGTTTTCTAATATTATAACTAAAAAAATAAAATTGAACTTACATTTGTGCATTTTTTGAATGCATAGCTTGCACTATAACTATAATTATGTGGTTGATGATGGAATTATGTACATTACTGGTTTGTCGTAATTAGTTGTGATATCCCAATCGTTACATTTTGTGATTCTGAAAATTGAAATTATATTAGCGTCATGTATTTAGTAAATAATATCTATACCGCTTGCAATAATAACTAAAAGCTTTTTAAGGGGTTATACGCAGTTGCAAGTCCCAAAAAAAGGATTATTTTAAAATAATTTAAAACTGCTTACTAGTAAATATATCTCATTTTTACATCACATTCTTTGACTTGATTCTTTAGCTTCTTTTATTTGTGGCAAATTATTAAATTCAAAATTTTATTCAAGTTAAAATTAAACCAAAGTCGATTTTATAACTATTCGTAAATGATAATAATTAACTATAATGCATTTTGAGACTTTAAAACGAATTAGTTTTCACTTTAAATTTAAGCATTAGGTCATATTAAGTAGGAAATGTTTGATTTTTTTAAGCACAAAGTTTGACAAATGATATCTTACATTTCCCTAAGATATTTGTAGTATAAGTTATACGGTAATTTGCGTGTTGTCCTTTTTAAAGAACGATAGTGTCATCCCGGTTGACTCATTATTTGTTCTAAAATTCCATATTTTCCTCTAGTTAACATTAAATTAATACGGACGAAATTAAAAAATATATCTATCAAGAAACATCTATTGTATTTTTTCGAATACGACTTCCGTCTTTAAATTTTTAATTTCGAAAACGCGACCCGACATCAAGATGATTTATGATGAGAACGCTGTTCGAACTACGGAAGCTGCATTTGGATAATCTCATTCATTCACCTTATTCACCAGATCTTGCACCAACTAACTACCAGTTCTTTCCGACATTGCATCAGTTCTTACAAGGAAAACGTTCAATTCTTAACGATCTGCGGAAAACACTTTTCATGCTTTCATCGTCACTTGCTCATCGGGCTTCCTTACCACCGGCATGAACAACTTTACCTTTAAGGAGGAAAAACTGTGTGGATGATTTAGGTGCACAATTTGATTCAAACTTGCTCCGACAGACCCCAACATATTGAGATAATTAATTTATTTGAGATATAATAAAAGTACGTTATTATGCAAAAGTTAAGTTAAAAACAACTCCAACAAACAAAAAGAGATAACTCTTTTATCTAATTTTATGTGAGGGAAAAAACAAACTTTAAAATTATTATTCTCGTTAGGATTCTTACTTTGGTAATAAGAAAAGTTGCCAATGTGATAATTACTTTCTTTCCCGAATTATGTCTTACCTTAAATTTTGACATCACTTCATTAAAACAATCTGGTAGGGATGGATTATTTCAGAATTGCCTCATAAATAAACGCCAATATTCGATCGAACTGCTACTCTGCCGATGTTGCTACATCTATGTTTTCACGATTCGTAAGTGGTATTCCTATTGTACGAAACCTATTACGATTTTTAGTGCATCGATCTGGATTGCAATACCTATAAAAAGAAAAACTATTCTTAATGCAAAATTTAATCCAAGTATCCCCGCCAGTACGTATTCTTTTCTTTTCTAATATAACGTTCTACTCACTTTTATATTTTAATTCAAGATCGTACACACAGACATCTTTGTTTGCTAATTAAATTTAAAACGAGATCGTATTGCCAATATGCCACTCGAATATTTCCTTTAATCTCATCTTAAACTTCAGCTTTTTGGTTTTTATTTTTTCAACAATTACATTCCAACTTCCTTGTAACGGTCCTTCTTTATCTGCAATCGTCACGTCGATATTGCAACAATGTATTAAATTTAATCGGCAAAACACTACTTAATTATTTACGAGTTCATTTTACTATTATTTTAAAAAGAAACTTACAAACTAGTTTGGTCAGTAGATAGTAAGTTCCTCTATTTATTTTGGTTATTAGAAATAAAATGTAAAGTTCTACATTTTTCCTAGTGGTGAACTTAACATTGTACCCATACCTAGAGATATAAACAAAAAACCTATTTTTGACATCTTTGAAGCTCTGTAGAAGAATGTCGAGCACGACAGAAATCGTTGGAGACTTGCAATTATTTCCAGCAATCAAATAAACGTGTATACCAAAATTCGGCTAGATAATAATTTGTTCTATCTTTAGTAATCCAAAATGAGAAGGTTACATTTACACGAAATGGTTTCCATTGCCAAATTAACTAGTTTTTCTCTTCAAAATTAATATTCCATGGCACTTGACTAAAATATAATTAAATTAATAATGCAGCAATTTAAAATATTTGAGGTAGAATTATTATTTCGCTAATTAATTAATATCGCAACTTACTTCGCTATGAAAATAATATGGCACGCAATAAGGACGACAACTTGGTGAAATTGACCAACATTTGAAATAAGTTTTCACTAAATATTTGCAGTGGCGTAACAACTATTGGTGTGTGTCAGTGCATCCACTCAGGGGCGCTAAAAATGACTAAATATTATTATTATTTTTTAATTTATTCCGTTCTTAATTTGTATATATTCTGTTAGAAATTCAAGACCACTAAATTTTTGTCGGCAATTTGCAATAAATTATAATATGCGATCGACAACAACCTTAAAATTTTTTTATTTTAAACATGAAATTATTACGTTTCCAACGCATCAAAAACAAGAAAAACCTGTCAATAGCTGAACTGCAAATCGTAACAAAACGGTTATTTGTGAAAGAACGTTGACACCGTCTTAGTACACACTTATCGGTGACCCCTTAAGTGACCATTTTCGAAAGCGGGTCAAATTCGGGCGCCATTGGTTGTTCTTGGGGCGGCTGCGATCTAGGTTGTACCGGGTTAGTATTGTCCGAGTTGAGGAATGGGTGGGTTTTCTAAAAACTGAGTGGAGTTGCAGAGTTTTGCATAGAAATGAAGGCGTTTGTTTCTGGCGTAGCATAGTATGGGCAGGCAAGGTGTGTCGGAAGCATCTGTTTTGAACGACTCCAATCTTCTTGATGAGATTGGGGGACACCGTTTCCCAGACTGAAGCTGTTTAGGTCAGAGTTGGTTTGATGGATTGCCTTGAAGATCCCGAGTTTGTTGTCGGGTAGCATCGTACTAATTGGAATTGATCATCGGATAGAGCTTACCGAAGATGACTTTTCCGCGATTGGTGACTGTGACGATGCGGTGGTTTCCTCGATGCGCCAAGTTTCGAACCATTTTTCTAACTCGTTGACGGCTTTCTGGAGTCGGGCGGGGGCAGTGGTCCGGCTCACGTAGGAGAAGTAAACAGCGGTGTCGTCACCATAAAAAGAAATATTTGTTCTCGGGTTGAGTGCGGCAAGAATGTCACTCATGAAGATATGTTGCAGGGGGGGACTCCTGCGGAGATGAAAAGCACGGAGGAGCGAGTGCTTTCGAGTTCGATATGGAAACGTCGGTCTTTTAAGTAGAACGCCACTAGTCGAATCGGGGCTGATTAAATGTTGGCCTGAAATTTCTTGTAGATGAGACCTCTTGGTGTCATACTTCGTCGAAGACTTTTGATACATCGAGCAGTACTAATCCTGTGTACTCGTGTTTGTTGAATCCTAAGGTGAGGTGTTCGACCATGAGGAGGATTTGTTGGATCATGCTGTGGTCTTGTCGGAATCCGAATTGTTCGTCTTGGAGGACTGCTTTCTCGAAAATGGTTTGTTTGAGGAACTAGTGACGATGATTCCTTTTGCAACTTTTTCTAGAGACGGGAATAGGATGAAGGAGCGGTAACTTTGGGGTTTTCTGTCGTCTTGTCCTAGTTTGGGAATGACAACTACGTCGGCTAGTTTCTAATCCTGGGGGAAGCATCATATGCGAAGAGAGGCGTTGATGATACCGGGGAGAGCGGCTACTGCTTTGCGTGGCATTTCTTTGATTGATCGATTTGAAATGTCGTCGGGTCCTGGAACTTTTCTGTTCTTACGGAATTGGATGACTCGGACGACTTCGGCTATGGTGGTTGGGTCGATGTGGGCGAGATCGTCGATGGGAAGATTTCTTTCTATTACTTTCTTTTGGGTTCATAGTTGAAAGTATCCGTTAGATTCTAATCGCGGTACGTTATCAAATTACAGCGCCGTATTTAGGATTTATTAAATGAATTATGAAGCCGGGTCCATATTTAAGGATTCCGCTTTGTTTACTAGGTTTTCTGTAATTTGATTATTTGTACTTGTGAAAGAGCGTTATTACTTATAACAAAAAAAAAAAAAGAAGAAAAAAAAATTAAGACATGAGGTCGGTTTACTACAACACGACAATATTTTCTCTCATTTAATTAGGGGATGTGTATTACGTCGGTGATAATTTTTTTTAAATAGATTCAAGTTGTTTTTAATTCATTTTGTTTGTCTTACCGTTTTGTAAGGTTAAACAAAAATCACTTCACTAAAAGTTATGTATTTGTGCTATTAATTTTGTAATTTTACTCTATTGTATCTAAAGTTTTTGCCTACAGAGTATAGCATAATTTATTATACCGCGTTTAGTATACTAATATAAAAACGAAGAAGCTGTTATACTTCGCTCTCGATAAAAATGAGTCGATGCAGCGACGCACTAAATGTTAACAGCTGTAAAAGATAAATGTAGTAGTTTTTAACCATCTACAGGGTCTTATATTTTCTATAAAGCGACCATTACATGGATTAGAAAATTGTTTTTCTTCGGCATTCTAACCATTATTGTCGAACAGGTTGTTCAACTTGAACCATTAAGTCTCTTTCTCATAGAGAAAGATATCAACATTAAGACCACGCGACAAATTAAACAGGATATTGGTGAGTGAGCCTGTGGCTTCGGCTTTTATTGTTGATCACCCAGGGGAATCGACGACTTTACGTGCCGTCCGAAGCACAGAGACAGTCATTAGAACAGTCTCTCCCCGGATTTGAACCGACCCCTTACATTAGTACCTAGTTGATTATTTATAGAGTTATAATGTAATTATGTTTCTCCGAGTAAGTTTGCTTTTCTCAGCTATTCTATCGTACTTTTCTCTATAACTGTTGCTCTCGGACATATATTTTCAGAAACAAAGACGTTTCTATAATAGATACAGCTCACAAAATTATTATCAGGCAGTCATGAAATTCTCGTTATTGTTTGAAATTCTTTTAAAAATCATTACTTTCTGCTCTGGTAAAATATCGATTAATATTAATGCCTAAGTAAATCCATCCAAAATAGTAAATCTATGTTACGCAAAGTTTCTAATTTTCGTGTATTTTCAACATTTTTGTAAACTGAAATACTTATTAAATTTAGTCAAATCTATGCGGCATTTATCTCTACAAACAAAAAAGTATTTTAATAAATTAGTTCAAAACTCACAATTTTTGAGTTACGCTATCAAATTATTAATAATTAATAATAATAATAATAATTTATTACGAAACTATACATACATACAGGGTGTCACCGTGACCGTGGAGAAGCTTTGAAGTGGTGATAAAGGACACTTTTCTAAGACGAATTTAGAAATAAAATTTTTGTCCTAGTCCAAACCATTCCTCCCTTTAAAGCAATATTTTGAATTTTTTATTTCAAACGGTCATATCTTCGAAATTATTGATTTTGTAGACTTAATGGATTAGAACTTTTTTAAAGATCATTTGCTTATCTACAAATTAGGTTATAACCACTTGTCGTCTGGAATCAACGGATTTCGAGTTATAAATTAAATTAATGAACAAAATGTTAAAAAACTTCAGTTTTTATTTTTTTTACTTTTTTTGCGAACCGCGTATCTCTTAAACGGAACGTCTTAGAAAGAAACTTACGACCCGAACCGGATAGGGAATTTAACGGGCTACAATTTTGGTCAAATACATTTTCTTGAGAAACTAACCGTTTTCACAGAAATTCTGAAAATAATGAGCAAGGTGTAGGTAAAAAAAAAATAAATTGCGAACTAATTAACAATATTAAAAATAATAAATAAATAATATAAATTAATAAAGTAATTAACGATAATTTAATGCGCCTTAATGAGTCATATTTTAGAAATATTTTAGAAGGTAATAAAATAATTTTATAGTTTTAAATTTTTAATTCAACTTTATTTAACTTTTCTACAATAGAAAAAAAATTTTTATTTTATTTCTTTCCCAAATGGCGGCTCAGGATAAATTTTCGTCTGTCGTCTCCGAGGCGAAGTCCAAAAGGGCTGCATTTATCACACATTAACAATTGATCCGAAACAAAAAAATCAAATTGTTTTCTGTTTATAACACATTAACGGGAAGGATAAACCTGTGAAACTAAAAAAAAGCATAAAATTCAATATAAAATAAGCCTTTGAAAAATAAGTCAGAATTTTGAGCTGTTTTACAACATTGTTAACCCCCAAAAGGTATTTTATTAACGCGAAATATCTGAAATTTTAGGTTTATCCTTCCGATAATAATGTAGAAAAAAATCTCTCAAAATTTCAGACAAAGCGCTCAAAAACTTTTTGAGTTATAACACGAGCAGTTTTTAAAAATGCAGTTCCGAGATAATCGTCTTCAAAGTTTTAGTATAATATAACGGCCAGTTTTAGTTACTTACCGATTAATCTGAAAATCTTCAAAGATTATGTCTTAGAAAATTATTCATATTAGTATTAAGAAATGCTTTCCTTAAATAAGGACATTAAAACACATTGTAAAACAAATTGAGATTATAAAGGAAAAAACCTTTTACCTGAAGCGTTATAAATAATTTTTTTATTTTCTCTCGTCAGTACATGCTCAACATACTATATTTTCAGATTATGAAAATAAAAAAAATCGATTTTTTGAAATTTCTATATGGACTTCCCCCTTAAGAGATACGAGGGTCGCAAGAAAAGTAAAAAAAGTAAAACCAGAATCTTTTTAAATTTTTTCCCTTAATTTTATTTATAACTCGAAATCCGTAGATTCTAGACGATAAGGATAAATTATCTAATTTGTAGATAAACGAATGATCTTTAAAAAGGTTCTAATCCATTAAGCGTAAAAAATTAATAATGTCGGATCTATGGCCGTTTGAAATCAGAAATTCAAGAAATTGCTTTAAAGGGAGGGTTTGGACTTGGAGAAAAATTTTATTTAAAAATTTGTCTTAGAAAAGTGTCTGTTGTCGCCACCTCAAAGGTTCTCCACGGTCACGAGAACACCCTGTATATTATATTCAAGTTCTTAATCTGATGGCTTATTCTAACAAAGTAAGTTTTGAAGCCACCCGTTTCGGCTCAAAAACAATCTACAATAATTAACCATAAAAATGATATACAAATCACATTTCTGCATGAAGAGCAGCATATAAATTACGGCGGAAGGACCTCACACACTTGTGGAGTCGTCAAAGAGACTATTATGTCTCTCCACAAAGCCGGGCGGCAAACACGCAAAACACCGCTCGAAATCTGCCGTAGAATGAAAGGGCACATCGAAATTTCCCAAATCCCGTAAAACACGTGCATGACGAGGACTACCCAAGAACAGAAGCTCCGAATTCGCGGGGTTCGGAGTCGGACCATTCGATAACGACCAAACACGTAACGATTCGAGATTGAGACTCAACACATCTATCGCAGTGTCAATGTTCGAAGGCTGACATGACACACTTATTCGAGAATCATCAGCATGAAGATCGAGAGAGAAATCCGGATCCACTACTCTTCCCAAATCGGTGGTATATAATATGAATAACAGTGGAGCAAGAATGCTTTCCTGCGGAACACCACGAGAAATATTCAACGGCCGAGATACATTTTCCGCCTACTCAACTACCTGGAATCTATCACGCAAATAACCCGCCAACCACCTACAGAGTCAATCGTCACAGCCATAATAGAGTAGTTTGGTTAAAAGACGATCATGCACAACCCAATTAAAGGTCTTAAAATAGTCAAGAAGCACCAATAAGGTGACTTCAGAACGATCGCCTGATGAAGCATTATCCGAGGTGAGCAGCAACAAAACATGGTGGAGTGCCAAATGCTCACATAAAACATCCCTAATGAAAAACTCCGCTATCTTTGCAAAAGGCGACAAAATGCTAATAGGACGGAGATAAGAGGGCTCCACGGCCATTGGAAGCTTGGAAAGCGGTCAGAAACGTGATGCCTTTCAGATAGATGGCACCTTTTTGGTTCTAAAACAAAAATTTAACATTTGCAGATCACATCACTGCAAAACGGAAGTACGAGCTTCAACGTACGAAGGCTGATACCATCAGGACCAAGAGCGTTGGAGCTATATTTGGAAATTCAAAATATAAATTGTAAATAAATGGTTATTTGGGTGCATCGAACTTATAACCAATTGATTTAAGAAATATAACGTTATAGTACAATTAAAAAATTATAACTAATTTCAGTGGTGAAACGAAACTCAATAATTTTAAATTACTTTACAGTGTATAACGTGTGTTCTATTGTGCACTTACACAATACAGTGTATTTTATTTGTGATAATAATTATCTTAAACACATTTTAGTTTTAAAAAGTGTGCATTTCTTCGGTATTCAAAAATGTTGATACGGCTTATACTATTAGCGGGTGACATTACTTAAATCGCGATAATATTTAATTTGCTAATAATATTTTGCTCTAATTTTTATAACATAATATAACAAACATTTTAATAATTTTTTTATTATAGGTACTTAACTATTTTATTTTTAATTTGATTTAAATTTATTGATTAATTATTTCATATCTATTCTATTATCTAAATTTATATTGTTTATTTTCCTGTTGTATATTTTTCATGTTTAATATCGTAAATTTTTTTTCTAGCAGTAGAATAGTATTGAATGTCGATTTTTGTATAATTAATATTACGATTTACTATATTTGACTTGCACAATAATACAAGTTCTGTTACAGTTTTAATCACTCTGCTATTAAAATACTTTAAAATTGCCTGCATGCAACAAAAATTAAGGAAAATTGTTAACTTAAGCAGGGTCAAAAACCGAGTAGATGCAGTGCGTAGTTACAACAAAAAACCAAAGAAAAATTAAGGTACAAATTAATTTCTTTTTCTAATAATTTTTATTTGAAATCTAGAAATTTTGTTCCAGAACTTTACATCTCTGTAGGGATTTCATGATCCTACCGATTTGGAAAGAACGGAATGTCAAGGTTCACTCTCCGCTTAATATTCATCGTTGTTGAAGTCCTAGGATAACACAGGAAAACCCCGTTGTCGAAGTACAGATGGCCGGAAAAATTTAGGCAAGAATTAATTTATTTTTTCAACGATTTTTATTATAAGTTTATGTTTTATATTCCAGATATTACAACTGTGTAGGGATTTGATAATCCTACCTACTTGAAAGACGGGAATGTAAAGGTGCATTTTCCGCCATAAACTTCTTCTTGGTCGAAGTATCAGGATAATACAGGAAAACTCCGTCGTCGCAGTTCGTTTGGACGGAAAAATTTAGGTAAGAATTAGATTATTTTGTAAAGAATTTTTATTTTAAATTTATGTTTTATGTTCCAGAAATTACATCTGTGTAGGGATTTGATGATCCTGCCCACTTGAAAAGCAGGGAATGTAACGGTGCATTCTCCGCTATAAACTTTTTCGTGGTGGAAGAGCCAGGATAATACAGAAAAAACCGTCGTCGAAGTTCATGTGGACGGAAAATTTTAGGTAAGAATTAATTTATTTTGTAACCAATTTTTATTTTAAATTTATGTTTTATGTTCCAGAAATTACATCTGTGTAGGGATTTGATGATCGTACCTACTTGAAAAGCAGGGAATGTAAAGGTGCATTCTCTGCTTTACAGTTCTTCGTCGTCGAAGAACCAGGATAATACAGGAAAACACGTCGTCGAAGTTCATGTGGACGGAAAAACTTAGGTAAGAATTAATTTATTTTGTAAACAATTTTTATTTTAAATTTATGTTGTATGTTCCAGAAATTACATCTGTGTAGGGATTTGATGATTGTACCTACTTGAAACGCAGGGAATCTAAAGCTGCATTCTCTGCTTTAAAGTTCTTCGTGGTCGAAGAGACAGGGTAATACAGGAAAACATCGTCGTCGAAGTTCATGTGGACGGAAAAACTTAGGTAAGAATTAATTTATTTTGTAAACAATTTTTATTTTAAATTTATGTTTTATGTTCCAGAAATTACATCTGTGTAGGGATTTGATGATCGTACCTACTTGAAACGCAGGAAATCTAAAGCTGCATTCTCTGCTTTAAAGTTCTTCGTGGTCGAAGAGACAGGGTAATACAGGAAAACATCGTCGTCGAAGTTCATGTGGACGGAAAAACTTAGGTAAGAATTAATTTATTTTGTAAACAATTTTTATTTTAAATTTATGTTTTATGTTCCAGAAATTACATCTGTGTAGGGATTTGATGATCGTAC
Organism: Cantharis rustica; assembly: GCA_911387805.1. Lineage (NCBI taxonomy): Eukaryota > Metazoa > Arthropoda > Insecta > Coleoptera > Cantharidae > Cantharis > Cantharis rustica. The sequence goes on from OU426877.1 coordinate 375,299, forward strand.
CTACTTGAAAAGCAGGGAATGTAAAGGTGCATTCTCTGCATTACAGTTCTTCGTCGTCGAAGAACCAGGATAATACAGGAAAACTCGTCGTCGAAGTTCATGTGGACGGAAAAACTTAGGTAAGAATTAATTTATTTTGTAAACAATTTTTATTTTAAATTTATGTTTTATGTTCCAGAAATTACATCTGTGTAGGGATTTGATGATCGTACCTACTTGAAAAGCAGGGAATGTAAAGGTGCATTCTCTGCTTTACAGTTCTTCGTCGTCGAAGAACCAGGATAATACAGGAAAACTCGTCGTCGAAGTTCATGTGGACGGAAAAGCTTAGGTAAGAATTAATTTATTTTGTAAACAATTTTTATTTTAAAATTATGTTTTATGTTCCAGAAATTACATCTGTGTAGGGATTTGATGATCGTACCTACTTGAAAAGCAGGGAATGTAAAGGTGCATTCTCTGCTTTACAGTTCTTCGTCGTCGAAGAACCATGATAATACAGGAAAACTCGTCGTCGAAGTTCATGTGGACGGAAAAACTTAGGTAAGAATTAATTTATTTTGTAAACAATTTTTATTTTAAATTTATGTTTTATGTTCCAGAAATTACATCTGTGTAGGGATTGGATGATCGTACCTACTTGAAAAGCAGGGAATGTAAAGGTGCATTCTCTGCTTTACAGTTCTTCGTCGTCGAAGAACCAGGATAATACAGGAAAACACGTCGTCGAAGTTCATGTGGACGGAAAAACTTAGGTAAGAATTAATTTATTTTGTAAACAATTTTTATTTTAAATTTATGTTTTATGTTCCAGAAATTACATCTGTGTAGGGATTTGATGATCGTACCTACTTGAAACGCAGGGAATCTAAAGCTGCATTCTCTGCTTTAAAGTTCTTCGTGGTCGAAGAGACAGGGTAATACAGGAAAACATCGTCGTCGAAGTTCATGTGGACGGAAAAACTTAGGTAAGAATTAATTTATTTTGTAAACAATTTTTATTTTAAATTTATGTTTTATGTTCCAGAAATTACATCTGTGTAGGGATTTGATGATCGTACCTACTTGAAAAGCAGGGAATGTAAAGGTGCATTCTCTGCTTTACAGTTCTTCGTCGTCGAAGAACCAGGATAATACAGGAAAACTCGTCGTCGAAGTTCATGTGGACGGAAAAACTTAGGTAAGAATTAATTTATTTTGTAAACAATTTTTATTTTAAATTTATGTTTTATGTTCCAGAAATTACATCTGTGTAGGGATTTGATGATCCTACCTACTTGAAAAGCAGGGAATGTAAAGGTGCATTCTCTGCTTTAAAGTTCTTCGTCGTCGAAGAATCAGGATAATACAGGAAAACTCGTCGTCGAAGTTCATGTGGACGGAAAAACTTAGGTAAGAATTAATTTATTTTGTAAACAATTTTTATTTTAAATTTATGTTTTATGTTCCAGAAATTACATCAGTGTAGGGATTTGATGATCCCACCTACCTGAAAAGCAGGCAATGTAAAAGTGCATTCTCTGCTTTTAAGTTCTTCGTGGACGAAGATCCAGGATAGTACAGGAAAACTCCGTCGTCGAAGTTCATGTGGACGGAAAAATTTAGGTAAGAATTAATTTATTTTGTAAACAATTATTATTTTATATTTGTTTTATATTCCAGAAATTACATCTGTGTAGGGATTTGATGATCCTACCTACTTGAAAAGAAGAGAATCTAAAGGTGCATTTCCCGCTAAATATACTTCGTGGATGAAGTCCCACGATAACTCAGGAAGACCTCGACGGCGTCGCCGAAGTTCAGGTGGACGGGAAAATTTACGTAAGAATTACTTTATTATATAAACAAATTTTATTTTGTCAATAATTAATGTATTTTTTTAATATATTAAATTTCTAATTATAAGTTTGATTGCAGAGAATACATCCGGAACGAGTGAGGATTATCCAGGCCATCCACTTGTGGTGTTGATACCATGGAAGAACTCCTGTGCATACAAATTTACTGCGGGAAAGAAGCTGGTACCGGATGTTGCAGATGAACTGAACGCCCAAGTTGTGGGAAAACTGTTCCGGCGAAACTTAGGTAAGAACAAGTTTACTTTTTTAATTTTTTCTCTGATTACATATTTCATTCCATGTGTTAATATCTACAGGTTAGGTATAATTTGAATTTGTTCGGATGCACAGGAGGAAGTTGCTGATCGCGAATCCAGCAGGTCAATGCGGAAGTTGTAGGTTAACCATTCCGGAAGAACTTAGGTGAGTACAAATTATGTTTTATTAAATTCTTTTATTAATTTAGTTAATTTGTTCCATGTAGTACCAGGACGAACACAAAAGAAGAAAATGCGGACGCCGGAAACTGCGTAGTGGAGAATTTGCGGTTTCCGGTTATCACAGGTGAAAGACGAAGTTGCAGGTTCACCAAACCGGATGGATTTTAGGTAAGAACAAATAAGTTTTGTTAAAATTTGTTATTAGTAAATTCGATGTATTTATTTCAGGAGTTGTATGTACGGCGAAGGAAGAAGTTACCACCTGCCAGCAAGAATACAAGTGAAGAAACCGGAGTACCCAGGACTGCAGGTCTTGAACCACAGGTGGCCAACCCTTCAAAATATACAAAAGGGGGGTTTGGTGGTATCAGCGAAGGGGGAGGAACTCTGTTCCCACCTTGATCCATGGTGTGTGTAGGGCCAACCCCTTAAAATATATAAAGGGAGGGTTGGCGATATCGGCGAAGGGGGAGGAACTTTGTTCCCACCTTGATATAAGGGTAAGAAGCACCCCTGGGCAACTACCGGGGGTGTTCCATGGTGAATAGGGAGGGAACACTGTTCCCACCTGACTACGAAAGAAGGGGGAACTCTGTTCACTCCTAACTTCGGAAGAAGGGGGAACTCTGTTCTCTCCTGATTTCGAAAGAAGGGGGAACTCTGTTCTACCTGACACCAAGGTGTTCCCACGAGGGGAAAGACCCCCAGTGCAAGAAGGGAAAGAGGGGCGACCTTCACGGCGTTATACCCTCACCCTCCTCTACCCCTTACGTCCCTTTACCCCTCACCCCCCTCTTCCCCTTACGTCCCTTTACCCCTTACGTCCCTCTACCCCTCACCCCCCTCGCCCCCTTACGTCCCTCTACCCCTCACCCCCCTCTTCCCCTTACGTCCCTCTACCCCTTACCCCCCTCTACCCCTTACGTCCCTTTACCCCTCACCCCCTCTTCTCCTTACGTCCCTCTACCCCTTACGTCCCTTTACCCCTCACCCCCCTCTACCCCTTACGTCCCTTTGGGCATCAAGTTTCTTGCCGCAATTTCCCCTCCCCGCTTTTCTCCTCATTCCCTCCGGCCACGGTGTCCCCTTATTTCCCCCGACACCGGCCGTCCTCCTTTCCCGCCGGCTTAACCCTCCTCCGCAGGTGTTCACGGCCCACCTGGTTGGAGGGTGGAGGCCACTTCAGTGCATTCCGCCTTGGGACTCAAGTCCGAGAACTTCCTCCCCGGTGGATCCCTATAGGACGCCATAAGGGGACTTATCCCCGCGGCGAACTGTTGGGATCCGCCCGTGGGTTGATCTCGGCGAAGCGACCCCCTAGGCGGATCACTGGGCCGTATCCCCTTGGTGTACTCAACGATGAATCTCCGAAGTACCCCGCAGAACAAATTCCGAGAAGCACTTCGACGATCATCATCGAAGTACACCTCGGCGATACCTACCTATTCGAGGTTACCCTCGGCCTTGTACACGACGATTATGCTCACCATGCTTATTACCCTTTGATCAAGGTGGGAACAGAGTTCCTCCCCCTTCGCCGATATCGCCAACCCCCCTTTATATATTTTAAGGGGTTGGCCCTACACACACCATGGATCAAGGTGGGAACAGAGTTCCTCCCCCTTCGCCGATACTGCCAACAATTCCTTTATGGGTGTCCTGTCCCGAGTACTCCAACTTCGTCTTTCACCTGTGATAACCGGGAACCGCAACTTCTCCACTGTGCTTCTGAGCGTCCGCAATTTCTTCCTTTGTCTCTTCCTTCCGATGAGCGACTACTGCGTCACTTGCTGCAAGTTGAAAACACCTGAAACAAAATAACTTACTTAGTAAAATAAGAAATTAATAAAATAAATTTGTACTCACCCAAGTTCACCTTGTAAGCCGGTTCCGTAATACCCTACGAAAAACCTAGAGCAAATAAATGTTTAAGTTAATAAATCACATGCTAATCAAAAAGTTTTTTTATTTACCTGAAGTTGGCCACGAAATTTCTATCTTCCCAAAATGAATTAATCCGATTGTGCGATACGACAGCCTAGAACAAACGTCGAAATTAATCGAGCTAGAAAAAAACAAATCGCGTAAAATTGGCGTACCTAATATTTCCTGCAGTCCGGGGTGCGAATCGACTGCCGTACGCTCGATGTTTGCCCGCCCAATGTTGATAAGCCGATTTGCCGGTGACGCACTAAAACATCTTATATCACGCGACCCAAATAACGAGCCCACCGCTACCGACGGTAACCGAACCAGCGGCTTTAAGTAATGTACACAGTACTACATAAGTAACCGTCAGTAACGGTTGCTTTCAAAGAGGATCCCAAAAGCGAGCGTAGGTTTCCGGGGTTCCTAATAATACATGTTAGCTAACTAAACGCGCGCAGGGCTTTTGGGTGCACTAATTACACGGCCCTGCGTTTTGGAAACCTAGGCCCGTACTCCAAGTCCCCTCGGGCCAAGTACGGCTTGAAGTAGTTCGGGAGGATTCCCACCGCGATTTTATGCCTTGGTAAACACACTCTCGGTCCCCTTTGCCCCAACAAGTTAGCCAATGTTTAACCGACGTTCGGTCCCCGAACCGCCGGTTGTAAGAATTTAACAAGAGGACAACCGGACTTAGAACGCCCGCCTGGGGATTACTAGGAAACCAAATTATGGTAGATTACAAACATTAAAATTTATGGATCCTTCAAAAGTTGGCGTAAAAAGTCCCTAAAACCGTAAGAAATAAGTTGTTTCCATAAAGTTTGCCCCCCTTGCCCAGCCCAACACCTACTTTTATTTTTTACAATTATTTTCGGTCATAAATTGCACTATAAAATGGCAGTGAATTTCAGAGTCGCTGCAGTCATAAAAAAAATTCTTCGCATACTCGGAACTCGAAATTTATCGATCCAGAGAAGCCCAAATTTCCGAGTACAACAAAAAAATTAAAAAAAATCGCTGGGATATCCAGAACTCGAAAATTACAGATCTACGAAGACGCAGATGGCTGTATTAAAATAAATTCGGCTACAATTAACGGTCCAATTTAAGTTATCAACTGCATAGCCGACAGTCCACTAAGGCCGGCTCCACACTGGACCAGCTTTTTTTAGGTCCAGCACGTAAAAATTCGAAACTTCAAAATAAATAAAAAAAAGTCGTAAATGATTCCTAAATCGTTTGGAATTAAGCTCATAGTCCATTTTATCTATCCAATTCTGCATCAATTTTACTAATACTAATTTTACATCTTCCGAGTACGCTTTGGCATCTACAGCCGCCCAACCGAACCATTTATACGATTGCGGCTTACTAGGCCAACTAGGTTCGGTTGCACCTTTTGGTAACCTGACAACAGTGGCGGCACACGGCTTGTACTCGAAAAAGGTTTATCGGGGCCGAACTGGTGTTACGTGTACATTGGGGTCACGACGGCGGGGATATCCTATGCTACTACACGTGTACGTAGCATTTTTTATGACAAACCCCAATAGCGGGTCCGGGTCGGGTAACTAATCTCGTATTACATACAGTCTAATTCCTAATTGCGCATAAAATGAAAATAAACAACCTAACAATTTATGTTTCCGCACGGAAATTCGAAAGTTAATTTTTTTGTAGTTTCTGCAGCAAAAGATGCAGTGTTTATACTACACGCAATCGCGAGGGGGACCCGCTATTCCACGTCCTTACTACTATAGCTACATTTAAATGAAGGTGGGATACCTTCTAACACCAACCCCAGGACCACTGGGGCCCTACTACCAAAAAGCTGATTAATTACTACACCGAAAAAATCTAACGTACCGGCAAAGCAAATCTACAGCAAATCAAAATGGGGACAGGCAAATTCAGGTTCGCTACTCCTGTCCGACTCTATGCTGCCTCGGTAGCGCTCTAAAAAATAAAATATCCCAACTTTCAAATTTGCCAAAATATTTCGCTGAAAATCTATTTCCTGAATTCTCATGCAAAATTAAAAAACTAATTTTAACTGCTACCTTATCGACCGACGTCGCGCCGCCTCCCACCATCGTCGACGGCGATCCTTAATTAGATGTCTTCTAATCTACCGTCGTCCGAATCGTGGCGAATCTGCGATCCTCGGTGGTTCGGCTGCCATCTGTCGATCCCGCCTCTAAGATTCTTCCTATATGAAGGAAGACCAATTTCCTGCTCCACTTTTTTCCACTTTCCAGGTGGGTGGATCTTCTTTGTTTGCTGCATACTTAATTCCTGAAAATAAATTCCTAAATAAATAATTAACCACATTATTAGTCATAATTTGCACTTACCAAAGTTTGGTCCTCCTGGTGGTGAACATCTGATGATAGCTGCACGCAACTTCTCCACTTTAATCCTTCCAAAATGGGCGGGCGTCTTCTCTCGACCCAGTAGTAATTTCTGGAATAAAAATTATGATTACCATTATTAATAAATCGAATTTGCTATTACCCAAGTTGCTTTAACCTGGTGCACTTACCCGATAAGTTCTGAGACCTGGTGGACATCGTCTTTCCGGTTCTCTTTCTTCCGGTATCCACGGTCGGTACTGGCACTCGAATTGCTTCCAGGTGATGCCATTTTCTTCTTGTTCTTCTCTCGTACCCAAGGGCTTAACTATCTTTGTTTTACTCCGTTCCAAGTTGAAAACACTGAAATTACTTTTTACATTAGTAATTAAAAATATTATACAAATTAATTTATTCTTATCTTGCAAGTCTCGTCGCCTCGATTATCTATCTGCGTACGTGGGGGTTGATCGGCGTCGGTCCTTCCTATTTCTGTTTCACCACATTCCGGAAACTTGGTCAACCTAAAACCAACAAGTTACTAATGGTAGCATTGCAAATAACTTACGTAAAATTAATTAGATATCTAAAAGTTAACTCTCCGGCACTCATTTGACTAAGTAATTAATTCACCAAACCTACATACTACATATCTGGATTTCTACCGAAACAAAATTTATTATTCCGCGTTTTTTCGATGTCATCTTCGTAATCCCATAATTTCCTATGTGGAACAGAAATTGTACAGATTTAGTAATTAAAAATTTTAATGAGCATAGCCATGGTTCTTACCTGGTAAGTATCGTAGGAGCTGGTGGACATCGACTTCATGGTTCGACTCGAATACGCACACTGACATATCGCATTTGCAAATGTATGAAATATATTGCGCAATCCAGAATTAATGTCTGACTCATAAACAACGTAAAGATGATACAAATAAATAGCAACACTCAAAAACCATCCAAATAAAAATATTAATAAGTTAAGAATAATAATAATTACACTAATCAATAATAATCTAACCCAAGTTCATTCTTTACCTTACCAACTAATAAACCTGCTACGATTTGCCGATCTGGTCAACATTATTGTACTCCTAGTTCTGCTGTGAAATTAATCCGTCGTGGTGAGTTTCCCAGATTTAATTCCAGGTGGTCGATTCCAGGGATAAACCATTTGTATCCCTCTCGATGGATGGAATCTTCCTTTCTTGCTGCACTTGTAATTCCTGAAATGATATTTCTAAAATATTAACTAAGAATATTAATAAAACAAATTTTCTCTTACCCAAGTTATATGCACCTGGTGAACAGCATTCCCGCAGCTTCTCTATTTACATATTCACCAAATGGATACGAAATTCATTTCTAGCTGCATTGAAATTTTAACTAAGTTCTTCCCACATCCTGGAGGAAATATGGTCCACATTATTTACCAGTCGTAACGAAATGTAAATATATGTACAAGTGGATGAAACATTATTAATTCCTGAAAATCATAATTATGAATATTAATTAAAAGAATTTGCCAGTGCCTAGCCTTTCCGCCCAGGTGGACATCGTTCTCGGTTTTTCACTGCAATTCGCAATTTATTTCTCTCCAAGTGGACGCGATCTTCGTCTCTCCCTGTAGTTGAAATTCCTGGAAGAAATTTTAGAAATTTACCATCAACAAATTTAAAAAAATTGATAAATTTCTCTTACCTAAATTATCTAAACCGAATTTTCTAATACTGTGTATTAGAAAATACATATACCTGTGGTATACGGGATCAGCGTCTTGCCACCATCCAACGCAGCTTCTCCACTTGATTTCTTGTAATGTAATCTTTTTCTCTCGCTGGAGATGTAATGTCTGGAATAAAAAACGTAAAATATACTTAAGAATATTCATAATAGAATTTGCTCTTATTTAAGTTTTTCCTATCATAGGTGCATTGTCATTGGGAGACACTGTTCTATCCAGTACCAAAATCTTCTCGTCAATGCTCTGAAACTTATAAGTGGGCGGACTTTTCTTCTCGCGCTGCAATTAAATTGCTGGAACAAAAAAACTAAATTAGAAGTTCAAAATTAAATAAATTAAATTATCTCTTACCTAAAACCGCATATCGTCATCGATGGTCACCAGTTGTATCCAAATTTGATCCTCAAAACCTTACAAAGATGTAATTTCTGGAACATAAAACATAAATTTAAAATAAAAATTATTTACAAAATAAATTAATTCTTACCTAAATTTTTCCGTCCACATGAACTTCGACGACGAGTTTTCCTGTATTATCCTGGTTCTTCGACGACGAAGAACTTTAAAGCACAGAAGGCACCCTTACATTCCCTGCTTTTCAAGTAGGTACGATCATCAAATCCCTACACAGATGTAATTTCTGGAACATACAACATAAATTTAAAATAAAAATTGTTTACAAAATAAATTAATTCTTACCTAAGTTTTTCCGTCCACATGAACTTCGACGACGTGTTTTCCTGTATTATCCTGGTTCTTCGACGACGAAGAACTGTAAAGCAGAGAATGCACCTTTACATTCCCTGCTTTTCAAGTAGGTAGGATCATCAAATCCCTACACAGATGTAATTTCTGGAACATAAAACATAAATTTAAAATAAAAATTGTTTACAAAATAAATTAATTCTTACCTAAGTTTTTCCGTCCACATGAACTTCGACGACGAGTTTTCCTGTATTATCCTGGTTCTTCGACGACGAAGAACTGTAAAGCAGAGAATGCACCTTTACATTCCCTGCTTTTCAAGTAGGTACGATCATCAAATCCCTACACAGATGTAACTTCTGGAACATAAAACATAAATTTAAAATAAAAATTGTTTACAAAATAAATTAATTCTTACCTAAAATTGTCCGTCCAGATGAACTTCGACGACGGAGTTTACCTGTATTACCCTGTCTCTGCGACCACGAAGAACTTTAAAGCAGAGAATGCAGCTTTAGATTCCCTGCGTTTCAAGTAGGTACGATCATCAAATCCCTACACAGATGTAATTTCTGGAACATAAAACATAAATTTAAAATAAAAATTGTTTACAAAATAAATTAATTCTTACCTAAGTTTTTCCGTCCACATGAACTTCGACGACGATGTTTTCCTGTATTACCCTGTCTCTTCGACCACGAAGAACTTTAAAGCAGAGAATGCAGCTTTAGATTCCCTGCGTTTCAAGTAGGTACGATCATCAAATCCCTACACAGATGTAATTTCTGGAACATAAAACATAAATTTAAAATAAAAATTGTTTACAAAATAAATTAATTCTTACCTAAGTTTTTCCGTCCACATGAACTTCGACGACGTGTTTTCCTGTATTATCCTGGTTCTTCGACGACGAAGAACTGTAAAGCAGAGAATGCACCTTTACATTCCCTGCTTTTCAAGTAGGTACGATCATCAAATCCCTACACAGATGTAATTTCTGGAACATAAAACATAAATTTAAAATAAAAATTGTTTACAAAATAAATTAATTCTTACCTAAGTTTTTCCGTCCACATGAACTTCGACGACGAGTTTTCCTGTATTATCATGGTTCTTCGACGACGAAGAACTGTAAAGCAGAGAATGCACCTTTACATTCCCTGCTTTTCAAGTAGGTACGATCATCAAATCCCTACACAGATGTAATTTCTGGAACATAAAACATAAATTTAAAATAAAATTTGTTTACAAAATAAATTATTTCTTACCTAAAATTGTCCGTCCAGATGAACTTCGACGACGGAGTTTTCCTGTATTACCCTGTCTCTTCGACCACGAAGAACTTTAAAGCAGAGAATGCAGCTTTAGATTCCCTGCGTTTCAAGTAGGTACGATCATCAAATCCCTACACAGATGTAATTTCTGGAACATAAAACATAAATTTAAAATAAAAATTGTTTACAAAATAAATTAATTCTTACCTAAGTTTTTCCGTCCACATGAACTTCGACGACGATGTTTTCCTGTATTACCCTGTCTCTTCGACCACGAAGAACTTTAAAGCAGAGAATGCAGCTTTAGATTCCCTGCGTTTCAAGTAGGTACAATCATCAAATCCCTACACAGATGTAATTTCTGGAACATACAACATAAATTTAAAATAAAAATTGTTTACAAAATAAATTAATTCTTACCTAAGTTTTTCCGTCCACATGAACTTCGACGACGTGTTTTCCTGTATTATCCTGGTTCTTCGACGAGCAAGAACTGTAAAGCAGAGAATGCACCTTTACATTCCCTGCTTTTCAAGTAGGTACGATCATCAAATCCCTACACAGATGTAATTTCTGGAACATAAAACATAATTTTAAAATAAAAATTGTTTACAAAATAAATTAATTCTTACCTAAGCTTTTCCGTCCACATGAACTTCGACGACGAGTTTTCCTGTATTATCCTGGTTCTTCGACGACGAAGAACTGTAAAGCAGAGAATGCACCTTTACATTCCCTGCTTTTCAAGTAGGTACGATCATCAAATCCCTACACAGATGTAATTTCTGGAACATAAAACATAAATTTAAAATAAAAATTGTTTACAAAATAAATTAATTCTTACCTAAGTTTTTCCGTCCACATGAACTTCGACGACGATGTTTTCCTGTATTACCCTGTCTCTTCGACCACGAAGAACTTTAAAGCAGAGAATGCAGCTTTAGATTCCCTGCGTTTCAAGTAGGTACAATCATCAAATCCCTACACAGATGTAATTTCTGGAACATACAACATAAATTTAAAATAAAAATTGTTTACAAAATAAATTAATTCTTACCTAAGTTTTTCCGTCCACATGAACTTCGACGACGTGTTTTCCTGTATTATCCTGGTTCTTCGACGACGAAGAACTGTAAAGCAGAGAATGCACCTTTACATTCCCTGCTTTTCAAGTAGGTACGATCATCAAATCCCTACACAGATGTAATTTCTGGAACATAAAACATAAATTTAAAATAAAAATTGGTTACAAAATAAATTAATTCTTACCTAAAATTTTCCGTCCACCTGAACTTCGACGACGGTTTTTTCTGTATTATCCTGGCTCTTCCACCACGAAAAAGTTTATAGCGGAGAATGCACCGTTACATTCCCTGCTTTTCAAGTGGGCAGGATCATCAAATCCCTACACAGATGTAATTTCTGGAACATAAAACATAAATTTAAAATAAAAATTCTTTACAAAATAATCTAATTCTTACCTAAATTTTTCCGTCCAAACGAACTGCGACGACGGAGTTTTCCTGTATTATCCTGATACTTCGACCAAGAAGAAGTTTATGGCGGAAAATGCACCTTTACATTCCCGTCTTTCAAGTAGGTAGGATTATCAAATCCCTACACAGTTGTAATATCTGGAATATAAAACATAAACTTATAATAAAAATCGTTGAAAAAATAAATTAATTCTTGCCTAAATTTTTCCGGCCATCTGTACTTCGACAACGGGGTTTTCCTGTGTTATCCTAGGACTTCAACAACGATGAATATTAAGCGGAGAGTGAACCTTGACATTCCGTTCTTTCCAAATCGGTAGGATCATGAAATCCCTACAGAGATGTAAAGTTCTGGAACAAAATTTCTAGATTTCAAATAAAAATTATTAGAAAAAGAAATTAATTTGTACCTTAATTTTTCTTTGGTTTTTTGTTGTAACTACGCACTGCATCTACTCGGTTTTTGACCCTGCTTAAGTTAACAATTTTCCTTAATTTTTGTTGCATGCAGGCAATTTTAAAGTATTTTAATAGCAGAGTGATTAAAACTGTAACAGAACTTGTATTATTGTGCAAGTCAAATATAGTAAATCGTAATATTAATTATACAAAAATCGACATTCAATACTATTCTACTGCTAGAAAAAAAATTTACGATATTAAACATGAAAAATATACAACAGGAAAATAAACAATATAAATTTAGATAATAGAATAGATATGAAATAATTAATCAATAAATTTAAATCAAATTAAAAATAAAATAGTTAAGTACCTATAATAAAAAAATTATTAAAATGTTTGTTATATTATGTTATAAAAATTAGAGCAAAATATTATTAGCAAATTAAATATTATCGCGATTTAAGTAATGTCACCCGCTAATAGTATAAGCCGTATCAACATTTTTGAATACCGAAGAAATGCACACTTTTTAAAACTAAAATGTGTTTAAGATAATTATTATCACAAATAAAATACACTGTATTGTGTAAGTGCACAATAGAACACACGTTATACACTGTAAAGTAATTTAAAATTATTGAGTTTCGTTTCACCACTGAAATTAGTTATAATTTTTTAATTGTACTATAACGTTATATTTCTTAAATCAATTGGTTATAAGTTCGATGCACCCAAATAACCATTTATTTACAATTTATATTTTGAATTTCCAAATATAGCTCCAACGCTCTTGGTCCTGATGGTATCAGCCTTCGTACGTTGAAGCTCGTACTTCCGTTTTGCAGTGATGTGATCTGCAAATGTTAAATTTTTGTTTTAGAACCAAAAAGGTGCCATCTATCTGAAAGGCATCACGTTTCTGACCGCTTTCCAAGCTTCCAATGGCCGTGGAGCCCTCTTATCTCCGTCCTATTAGCATTTTGTCGCCTTTTGCAAAGATAGCGGAGTTTTTCATTAGGGATGTTTTATGTGAGCATTTGGCACTCCACCATGTTTTGTTGCTGCTCACCTCGGATAATGCTTCATCAGGCGATCGTTCTGAAGTCACCTTATTGGTGCTTCTTGACTATTTTAAGACCTTTAATTGGGTTGTGCATGATCGTCTTTTAACCAAACTACTCTATTATGGCTGTGACGATTGACTCTGTAGGTGGTTGGCGGGTTATTTGCGTGATAGATTCCAGGTAGTTGAGTAGGCGGAAAATGTATCTCGGCCGTTGAATATTTCTCGTGGTGTTCCGCAGGAAAGCATTCTTGCTCCACTGTTATTCATATTATATACCACCGATTTGGGAAGAGTAGTGGATCCGGATTTCTCTCTCGATCTTCATGCTGATGATTCTCGAATAAGTGTGTCATGTCAGCCTTCGAACATTGACACTGCGATAGATGTGTTGAGTCTCAATCTCGAATCGTTACGTGTTTGGTCGTTATCGAATGGTCCGACTCCGAACCCCGCGAATTCGGAGCTTCTGTTCTTGGGTAGTCCTCGTCATGCACGTGTTTTACGGGATTTGGGAAATTTCGATGTGCCCTTTCATTCTACGGCAGATTTCGAGCGGTGTTTTGCGTGTTTGCCGCCCGGCTTTGTGGAGAGACATAATAGTCTCTTTGACGACTCCACAAGTGTGTGAGGTCCTTCCGCCGTAATTTATATGCTGCTCTTCATGCAGAAATGTGATTTGTATATCATTTTTATGGTTAATTATTGTAGATTGTTTTTGAGCCGAAACGGGTGGCTTCAAAACTTACTTTGTTAGAATAAGCCATCAGATTAAGAACTTGAATATAATATACAGGGTGTTCTCGTGACCGTGGAGAACCTTTGAGGTGGCGACAACAGACACTTTTCTAAGACAAATTTTTAAATAAAATTTTTCTCCAAGTCCAAACCCTCCCTTTAAAGCAATTTCTTGAATTTCTGATTTCAAACGGCCATAGATCCGACATTATTAATTTTTTACGCTTAATGGATTAGAACCTTTTTAAAGATCATTCGTTTATCTACAAATTAGATAATTTATCCTTATCGTCTAGAATCTACGGATTTCGAGTTATAAATAAAATTAAGGGAAAAAATTTAAAAAGATTCTGGTTTTACTTTTTTTACTTTTCTTGCGACCCTCGTATCTCTTAAGGGGGAAGTCCATATAGAAATTTCAAAAAATCGATTTTTTTTATTTTCATAATCTGAAAATATAGTATGTTGAGCATGTACTGACGAGAGAAAATAAAAAAATTATTTATAACGCTTCAGGTAAAAGGTTTTTTCCTTTATAATCTCAATTTGTTTTACAATGTGTTTTAATGTCCTTATTTAAGGAAAGCATTTCTTAATACTAATATGAATAATTTTCTAAGACATAATCTTTGAAGATTTTCAGATTAATCGGTAAGTAACTAAAACTGGCCGTTATATTATACTAAAACTTTGAAGACGATTATCTCGGAACTGCATTTTTAAAAACTGCTCGTGTTATAACTCAAAAAGTTTTTGAGCGCTTTGTCTGAAATTTTGAGAGATTTTTTTCTACATTATTATCGGAAGGATAAACCTAAAATTTCAGATATTTCGCGTTAATAAAATACCTTTTGGGGGTTAACAATGTTGTAAAACAGCTCAAAATTCTGACTTATTTTTCAAAGGCTTATTTTATATTGAATTTTATGCTTTTTTTTAGTTTCACAGGTTTATCCTTCCCGTTAATGTGTTATAAACAGAAAACAATTTGATTTTTTTGTTTCGGATCAATTGTTAATGTGTGATAAATGCAGCCCTTTTGGACTTCGCCTCGGAGACGACAGACGAAAATTTATCCTGAGCCGCCATTTGGGAAAGAAATAAAATAAAAATTTTTTTTCTATTGTAGAAAAGTTAAATAAAGTTGAATTAAAAATTTAAAACTATAAAATTATTTTATTACCTTCTAAAATATTTCTAAAATATGACTCATTAAGGCGCATTAAATTATCGTTAATTACTTTATTAATTTATATTATTTATTTATTATTTTTAATATTGTTAATTAGTTCGCAATTTATTTTTTTTTTACCTACACCTTGCTCATTATTTTCAGAATTTCTGTGAAAACGGTTAGTTTCTCAAGAAAATGTATTTGACCAAAATTGTAGCCCGTTAAATTCCCTATCCGGTTCGGGTCGTAAGTTTCTTTCTAAGACGTTCCGTTTAAGAGATACGCGGTTCGCAAAAAAAGTAAAAAAAATAAAAACTGAAGTTTTTTAACATTTTGTTCATTAATTTAATTTATAACTCGAAATCCGTTGATTCCAGACGACAAGTGGTTATAACCTAATTTGTAGATAAGCAAATGATCTTTAAAAAAGTTCTAATCCATTAAGTCTACAAAATCAATAATTTCGAAGATATGACCGTTTGAAATAAAAAATTCAAAATATTGCTTTAAAGGGAGGAATGGTTTGGACTAGGACAAAAATTTTATTTCTAAATTCGTCTTAGAAAAGTGTCCTTTATCACCACTTCAAAGCTTCTCCACGGTCACGGTGACACCCTGTATGTATGTATAGTTTCGTAATAAATTATTATTATTATTATTAATTATTAATAATTTGATAGCGTAACTCAAAAATTGTGAGTTTTGAACTAATTTATTAAAATACTTTTTTGTTTGTAGAGATAAATGCCGCATAGATTTGACTAAATTTAATAAGTATTTCAGTTTACAAAAATGTTGAAAATACACGAAAATTAGAAACTTTGCGTAACATAGATTTACTATTTTGGATGGATTTACTTAGGCATTAATATTAATCGATATTTTACCAGAGCAGAAAGTAATGATTTTTAAAAGAATTTCAAACAATAACGAGAATTTCATGACTGCCTGATAATAATTTTGTGAGCTGTATCTGTTATAGAAACGTCTTTGTTTCTGAAAATATATGTCCGAGAGCAACAGTTATAGAGAAAAGTACGATAGAATAGCT
Source organism: Cantharis rustica (assembly GCA_911387805.1). Classification (NCBI taxonomy): domain Eukaryota; kingdom Metazoa; phylum Arthropoda; class Insecta; order Coleoptera; family Cantharidae; genus Cantharis; species Cantharis rustica. Next base: position 391,512 of record OU426877.1, read on the forward strand.
GAGAAAAGCAAACTTACTCGGAGAAACATAATTACATTATAACTCTATAAATAATCAACTAGGTACTAATGTAAGGGGTCGGTTCAAATCCGGGGAGAGACTGTTCTAATGACTGTCTCTGTGCTTCGGACGGCACGTAAAGTCGTCGATTCCCCTGGGTGATCAACAATAAAAGCCGAAGCCACAGGCTCACTCACCAATATCCTGTTTAATTTGTCGCGTGGTCTTAATGTTGATATCTTTCTCTATGAGAAAGAGACTTAATGGTTCAAGTTGAACAACCTGTTCGACAATAATGGTTAGAATGCCGAAGAAAAACAATTTTCTAATCCATGTAATGGTCGCTTTATAGAAAATATAAGACCCTGTAGATGGTTAAAAACTACTACATTTATCTTTTACAGCTGTTAACATTTAGTGCGTCGCTGCATCGACTCATTTTTATCGAGAGCGAAGTATAACAGCTTCTTCGTTTTTATATTAGTATACTAAACGCGGTATAATAAATTATGCTATACTCTGTAGGCAAAAACTTTAGATACAATAGAGTAAAATTACAAAATTAATAGCACAAATACATAACTTTTAGTGAAGTGATTTTTGTTTAACCTTACAAAACGGTAAGACAAACAAAATGAATTAAAAACAACTTGAATCTATTTAAAAAAAATTATCACCGACGTAATACACATCCCCTAATTAAATGAGAGAAAATATTGTCGTGTTGTAGTAAACCGACCTCATGTCTTAATTTTTTTTTCTTCTTTTTTTTTTTTTGTTATAAGTAATAACGCTCTTTCACAAGTACAAATAATCAAATTACAGAAAACCTAGTAAACAAAGCGGAATCCTTAAATATGGACCCGGCTTCATAATTCATTTAATAAATCCTAAATACGGCGCTGTAATTTGATAACGTACCGCGATTAGAATCTAACGGATACTTTCAACTATGAACCCAAAAGAAAGTAATAGAAAGAAATCTTCCCATCGACGATCTCGCCCACATCGACCCAACCACCATAGCCGAAGTCGTCCGAGTCATCCAATTCCGTAAGAACAGAAAAGTTCCAGGACCCGACGACATTTCAAATCGATCAATCAAAGAAATGCCACGCAAAGCAGTAGCCGCTCTCCCCGGTATCATCAACGCCTCTCTTCGCATATGATGCTTCCCCCAGGATTAGAAACTAGCCGACGTAGTTGTCATTCCCAAACTAGGACAAGACGACAGAAAACCCCAAAGTTACCGCTCCTTCATCCTATTCCCGTCTCTAGAAAAAGTTGCAAAAGGAATCATCGTCACTAGTTCCTCAAACAAACCATTTTCGAGAAAGCAGTCCTCCAAGACGAACAATTCGGATTCCGACAAGACCACAGCATGATCCAACAAATCCTCCTCATGGTCGAACACCTCACCTTAGGATTCAACAAACACGAGTACACAGGATTAGTACTGCTCGATGTATCAAAAGTCTTCGACGAAGTATGACACCAAGAGGTCTCATCTACAAGAAATTTCAGGCCAACATTTAATCAGCCCCGATTCGACTAGTGGCGTTCTACTTAAAAGACCGACGTTTCCATATCGAACTCGAAAGCACTCGCTCCTCCGTGCTTTTCATCTCCGCAGGAGTCCCCCCCTGCAACATATCTTCATGAGTGACATTCTTGCCGCACTCAACCCGAGAACAAATATTTCTTTTTATGGTGACGACACCGCTGTTTACTTCTCCTACGTGAGCCGGACCACTGCCCCCGCCCGACTCCAGAAAGCCGTCAACGAGTTAGAAAAATGGTTCGAAACTTGGCGCATCGAGGAAACCACCGCATCGTCACAGTCACCAATCGCGGAAAAGTCATCTTCGGTAAGCTCTATCCGATGATCAATTCCAATTAGTACGATGCTACCCGACAACAAACTCGGGATCTTCAAGGCAATCCATCAAACCAACTCTGACCTAAACAGCTTCAGTCTGGGAAACGGTGTCCCCCAATCTCATCAAGAAGATTGGAGTCGTTCAAAACAGATGCTTCCGACACACCTTGCCTGCCCATACTATGCTACGCCAGAAACAAACGCCTTCATTTCTATGCAAAACTCTGCAACTCCACTCAGTTTTTAGAAAACCCACCCATTCCTCAACTCGGACAATACTAACCCGGTACAACCTAGATCGCAGCCGCCCCAAGAACAACCAATGGCGCCCGAATTTGACCCGCTTTCGAAAATGGTCACTTAAGGGGTCACCGATAAGTGTGTACTAAGACGGTGTCAACGTTCTTTCACAAATAACCGTTTTGTTACGATTTGCAGTTCAGCTATTGACAGGTTTTTCTTGTTTTTGATGCGTTGGAAACGTAATAATTTCATGTTTAAAATAAAAAAATTTTAAGGTTGTTGTCGATCGCATATTATAATTTATTGCAAATTGCCGACAAAAATTTAGTGGTCTTGAATTTCTAACAGAATATATACAAATTAAGAACGGAATAAATTAAAAAATAATAATAATATTTAGTCATTTTTAGCGCCCCTGAGTGGATGCACTGACACACACCAATAGTTGTTACGCCACTGCAAATATTTAGTGAAAACTTATTTCAAATGTTGGTCAATTTCACCAAGTTGTCGTCCTTATTGCGTGCCATATTATTTTCATAGCGAAGTAAGTTGCGATATTAATTAATTAGCGAAATAATAATTCTACCTCAAATATTTTAAATTGCTGCATTATTAATTTAATTATATTTTAGTCAAGTGCCATGGAATATTAATTTTGAAGAGAAAAACTAGTTAATTTGGCAATGGAAACCATTTCGTGTAAATGTAACCTTCTCATTTTGGATTACTAAAGATAGAACAAATTATTATCTAGCCGAATTTTGGTATACACGTTTATTTGATTGCTGGAAATAATTGCAAGTCTCCAACGATTTCTGTCGTGCTCGACATTCTTCTACAGAGCTTCAAAGATGTCAAAAATAGGTTTTTTGTTTATATCTCTAGGTATGGGTACAATGTTAAGTTCACCACTAGGAAAAATGTAGAACTTTACATTTTATTTCTAATAACCAAAATAAATAGAGGAACTTACTATCTACTGACCAAACTAGTTTGTAAGTTTCTTTTTAAAATAATAGTAAAATGAACTCGTAAATAATTAAGTAGTGTTTTGCCGATTAAATTTAATACATTGTTGCAATATCGACGTGACGATTGCAGATAAAGAAGGACCGTTACAAGGAAGTTGGAATGTAATTGTTGAAAAAATAAAAACCAAAAAGCTGAAGTTTAAGATGAGATTAAAGGAAATATTCGAGTGGCATATTGGCAATACGATCTCGTTTTAAATTTAATTAGCAAACAAAGATGTCTGTGTGTACGATCTTGAATTAAAATATAAAAGTGAGTAGAACGTTATATTAGAAAAGAAAAGAATACGTACTGGCGGGGATACTTGGATTAAATTTTGCATTAAGAATAGTTTTTCTTTTTATAGGTATTGCAATCCAGATCGATGCACTAAAAATCGTAATAGGTTTCGTACAATAGGAATACCACTTACGAATCGTGAAAACATAGATGTAGCAACATCGGCAGAGTAGCAGTTCGATCGAATATTGGCGTTTATTTATGAGGCAATTCTGAAATAATCCATCCCTACCAGATTGTTTTAATGAAGTGATGTCAAAATTTAAGGTAAGACATAATTCGGGAAAGAAAGTAATTATCACATTGGCAACTTTTCTTATTACCAAAGTAAGAATCCTAACGAGAATAATAATTTTAAAGTTTGTTTTTTCCCTCACATAAAATTAGATAAAAGAGTTATCTCTTTTTGTTTGTTGGAGTTGTTTTTAACTTAACTTTTGCATAATAACGTACTTTTATTATATCTCAAATAAATTAATTATCTCAATATGTTGGGGTCTGTCGGAGCAAGTTTGAATCAAATTGTGCACCTAAATCATCCACACAGTTTTTCCTCCTTAAAGGTAAAGTTGTTCATGCCGGTGGTAAGGAAGCCCGATGAGCAAGTGACGATGAAAGCATGAAAAGTGTTTTCCGCAGATCGTTAAGAATTGAACGTTTTCCTTGTAAGAACTGATGCAATGTCGGAAAGAACTGGTAGTCAGTTGGTGCAAGATCTGGTGAATAAGGTGAATGAATGAGATTATCCAAATGCAGCTTCCGTAGTTCGAACAGCGTTCTCATCATAAATCATCTTGATGTCGGGTCGCGTTTTCGAAATTAAAAATTTAAAGACGGAAGTCGTATTCGAAAAAATACAATAGATGTTTCTTGATAGATATATTTTTTAATTTCGTCCGTATTAATTTAATGTTAACTAGAGGAAAATATGGAATTTTAGAACAAATAATGAGTCAACCGGGATGACACTATCGTTCTTTAAAAAGGACAACACGCAAATTACCGTATAACTTATACTACAAATATCTTAGGGAAATGTAAGATATCATTTGTCAAACTTTGTGCTTAAAAAAATCAAACATTTCCTACTTAATATGACCTAATGCTTAAATTTAAAGTGAAAACTAATTCGTTTTAAAGTCTCAAAATGCATTATAGTTAATTATTATCATTTACGAATAGTTATAAAATCGACTTTGGTTTAATTTTAACTTGAATAAAATTTTGAATTTAATAATTTGCCACAAATAAAAGAAGCTAAAGAATCAAGTCAAAGAATGTGATGTAAAAATGAGATATATTTACTAGTAAGCAGTTTTAAATTATTTTAAAATAATCCTTTTTTTGGGACTTGCAACTGCGTATAACCCCTTAAAAAGCTTTTAGTTATTATTGCAAGCGGTATAGATATTATTTACTAAATACATGACGCTAATATAATTTCAATTTTCAGAATCACAAAATGTAACGATTGGGATATCACAACTAATTACGACAAACCAGTAATGTACATAATTCCATCATCAACCACATAATTATAGTTATAGTGCAAGCTATGCATTCAAAAAATGCACAAATGTAAGTTCAATTTTATTTTTTTAGTTATAATATTAGAAAACATAAAATTCTATCAAACTTCAGACATGATTTCAAAATCTCATTTTCAAATAATTATGTACGTATTATGACATAATTACCTAACGTGACCATACGTCACCCGCAATCAAGGTATGTGTCCTGCTGTCCCCAGAATACGTAACAAAGTCCCGCTTTTTAGTTTGATGAAATACTTTTTCTAAAATTTAAAAAAACCTGCCTTGGTTTATTTTTTAATCGATTTTAATGTGTTTTTTAACGTTTGGAAGAAAGTCCTCGGAATGAACAATAAATTATTTAAAAAAATGATAAGCATTTTTAAATGTACGATTTTTCAAAGCTTTTATAGTTAAGTAGCGGAAACAATATCGGGTTGTAAGGACAATAAAAAGTAGTTGATAGTTCAAACTAAATTAAAAACCGAAATTGGTCATTTAGGTATTTATTTTGGGCATCGAATGCTTCAAGTCACAGCAAAATAGATCAAAGCAGTGGTTAATTATGAATTAATTTAAACTCTTAATTGCAACGCCCGAAAGGCTACAATATATTACGTAAAATTTACAGTTTTTGAAATAATGTCCAGAGTTTGATTTTTTGAATCGGTGCCCCCATATTATTTTTTTATTATTAAAATTTCTTCGTTATTTTGCATAAAATTTACGAAACAAAACTAATAGCCTAGTCAAATTAGCCAAATATTTGACGAATCCATCAATCAATCACAGATCCAAAGTTCTCAAATTTTGTATACGTGTACATTTTGTCATTGTTGTAGCAAAAAGGCATCACCTGTATAAATTGCTGAGCAACTCCACAAGATCACGATGATAGTGGCGAATTTCATCGATATAGAGAAGGTTATTATTCATTAAAAATGTAACAATATTTCCTAAAAGAAAGCAGTAGTAATAATTACTCGTCTAGTGCAGTTTTTATGCAAATTAACAAAGAGTGTACGGTAAAGAAACATTTTGTATTTGGGTGTGTTTTCATACTTGAAATGGTGTGTGATGGTTCGCAAGAGTCCTCAGATATGTTGTTAAACCGTATTCTGTAATTGGCAGCTTACAGAGTTCAAGTTTTTTTGATTGGATGTAAATAAGACAATAATATTTTTGATATGATTATGTTATAACATGTGACAATATTTTTGTGATAAGATTAATGTTATTAACATGTGACAATATTTTTGTGATAAGATTAATTTTTTACATGTTACACGAAATTGAAATTAAAATTTAATTCATAACTTAAAGTTCAAAAACTATTTAATTGAATGATATAGTTTGTTACATACTCTTAACAGTAAGGTGGCGACCGACTTGTAACTGAACGTTGTAATGTAATGTAACCGATAAACGAGTACGAACGGCAAGCAAAGCATCCGTGCTCCACTCGACTGTCGGTTTTTTGCCGAATTCCTTTGATTTTCACATTACATCGCGACGTGTTCGTTTTGAGCAACTCGTTTATTAGTCGAACGAGCTTTGTAATGTAATGCTCGCTGCAAACGTTACATTATATTACATAACAACGTTCAGTTACATGTCAGTCGCCACCTTTATGTTTCGAATTTTCGATTCTCGTCAGACAAACCTGGAATGGATCTGGAATCATTAAATTAAATAGTTTTTGAACTTATAATATAAGTTGTTATATTATGTTATGAATTAAATTTTAATTTCAATTTCAGGAACATGTAAAAAATTAATCTTATCGTAATAATATTTTTGGCGACAATTGTAATTCCTTACAACTAGGGCGCAAATCTTAAGTCTCATTTAGAAGCTCTTAATGTATTTAGTTGTAAGGCCCAAAAAAATTAGGTCCGCACTGGAGGAATTATAAGAATAAAAATAGAAAACTTCCTTCGATACCGCACACTCTTCGTTGATTTATATAAAAACCGTGCATTCCACGAATAATAATTACTAACACTTTTTTGTGTGAATTTGGTTCTTTCTTTTGTCAATATCTTTTCTCCAAGTCTTCTATTTTCGTGAAACGTTTCGGGAAATTTACTATTCCCATCGGCTGTCTCAAAAGCATTGAAATAAAATTCAACGATTAAAACAGATGCAAACTTATAAATTGTTACAAATCGTTCCAGGTCCGACTTAAAGAACATCTGATATGCGGTTTAAGAACAAAAAGGAGTCGATTTTTTCTAACCACCTCCTAGATACTGGACATAATTAATTATCTAATGGAAGCAGGCTTCCGTGTATTAAAACCATCTAAAAAAAGGTGCGGTATTTAACAATCCGAAAGAGATTTCAATTACGAAGGTTCAGAAGTTTCACGCCTCGGAAAACTTGAATATCCAGACAAATTTCAGTAAAATTATTTTTTGTATATGGCCACTTTGTTTGACGTAATTCAATGACGATGATTACGAGAGATGGATTGGCTGTATTTGGTAGTCTAATCGCTGCTTACAACTTTTCCTATTATTTATAATTTCAAATTCCATTACAACCGTAATTGTTCTGATGTGTATTGTACTGGATTGAGAAGTTCGGATTACTGGATAAAGTTAAAAATCGAAATTGCCTCTTCTCTTAATTATTGCTGGAACAATAAAGTTTCACGAGATGGGACATCATTTTCACATGACCATCTTAAATAAATGTTAAAACTAACGGCAGCTTCTTTATTCTTTATAAAACATGTTCTGTCATTTTCGTCATCTACGTTCGGATCTTCAATAAATTGCTCAATAATTTCTGGATCAGTTAAATTATTCTTTTCGTGACTTTTCCATTTACCCACTCTTCTACTTCAGCTTGTAAATACTATTTTTCATCCTATCCTTTTTTCCGCAATTCAAACATTTTTCTATAATCCGAAATTTTTTTTAGTTGTGTTCGAATTATAAACTATTTGTGCAAACTACTGAGTTTTTCTTTTGTTCGGATTACTGGATGGTCGGATTAGCGTGTGTTCGGATTAACGAGACTGTATTGTATTTTATTTTGTAGCCACAAATTCGAGCATTTTTAAAAAAATAGGTAGATAATCTCAGGTTTAATATATCGATACAACTTCATAAAAAAATATTAATTCGTAGACTGTTTCTTTTTCTACAAAAATTTCATAGTCACATACAACTTTTAAATATTAAAAGCTGTATCTTTGCAAGACAAATTACGGCTTATTGAAGAGATGTAAAAAGATGTGTAGAAGAAATTGCAAAATTTTGCCCAACACATTATAAACAATTCCGAACGACGACGGGGTTCGTAAAAGAACAAAAGAAGAGGTACGTGTAATTATGAAACGAAAATTAACTTTCTACATTAGTGTTAGCCACATACACAATAGGAATTTTATATTATATAATAATAAGATATTATATAAATTTATTCTTTCTTGGCTAAATGGTTGACATCCGCAATAGCTCAGAATAAAATTAAATGTAAATTAATTATCTTGATTAGACGAAAATAAGGCGCATTAGTGTACAGTAATTAGTGGATGGTTTACTATGGAATTCCCTTGTTTGATACCTAATGGAGTGGTTCACCTCTGCATTAATCAATAAATCAATGTTGAATTTGAGATCACGGCAGTGAAATTTTGTCTATGATAGCAAAGTCTCTAATTTTATAAGTACCTATAAAATATATAATTCTTTATTATTGTGAAGTAATAAATAATAAATTTATTAGAAATATCTTTCTCAACAAAAATGTTAAATAAATGAATATTTTAACCATTGTTTAGTATTTGGCGCTTGCAATATAAGTAGATCTGAGTCACTTGCGCCGCGACGCGTTAATTGAGTTTTAAAAATTATGCAAAAACTTGTGTACTCCGGCGCGACCAGGAGGAATGCAACCAGGGTTTTTCGCTCACTAACCCGTCAGTGTGTGTTTAGCGCCCGCCACACTACTGATTATTTAATTATCGAAAAATGAACTTATTTTTAAGTATTTCATGTATTCTAAAATCTGTTAATTTCAGAAAATTATCTATTGAACACAAATTATTGTAACACATCACTTAACTTTCCATTGCACTAAAAATCACACGAAGAAGAATAAGTTTTTACTAACCTTTTTAGTTGATGAACATATACCACTCCTCGCCGTAGAACTTACCTGGAAAAAAAAAAAGATTGTTAATACTTATATTTAATAAGATTAGATTGGTCAAACAAAAGACAAAAAGAAAGGTTTCTTGTTAAACTTTCGTAAAAAAAAAGAAGAAAACTATACCTTTAACACTGTAGTCCTATTGCCAATTTATTGTGTTGCCCAGTTACCATTTTGTAAAGCCAATCGTGAAGTCCAACGACACATAATGCACTCACATATTTTTTATCGATTTCGTTTGAAAGCAGTTTTAAGATGAACACTTTTATCACAAGCAAAATTGACACACGTAATTTCCGAGCTTCATACAAGCTTTACCATAAAATATTTCGTACTCGACACTTAGGTTACAAAACCGCTCGCGATTTGAAAAATTGTAATCGATAACCGAGTACACGATTTATTTCACTGTTAATATTCTTGGCAAATTGACTGCCAAGATTTCCTGGAAAAAAAAAAGTTTTTTTAAAAATCGATAAAACATTAAATTAATTGTATGCACGGGGCTCGGAATGAAAATTTAATCGAAAAAGGTAACTCGACAAATCTGAGGTGTTAAACTACGACGTTAAATAAATATTACTATGAAAAATACGGGTAAAAACAAAGTACCTTTTGGTAATAAAAGTAACTCATTCCGAGTCTTGTATGCTTACGTTATGTTATACATAGGACCTTTTTTACTTTCGAGGTAGTAAACAAATTAGTAATTTTTCAAAGTTGTCATTTAAATTATTTGACGATTGACAATAAGGAAACGATTAATCCCATGCGAACATGTCGAATTATCAAAAACACGGTGGTTCAAAAATTTGCAACAAACTCGAGACAAAACTAATGACGATAACACCAAATTACCAGTGATTGCATGTCGAAAGATCAAGAGAGGCGAATTTCTAAATTAAACTAATTTTTGTTCAAATTAAATATTAAGAGTGAAAGAATTGCATGCATCACGACCAAATTCAATTTTTAAACTTATAATTACCATCATATTCAAAAATTTATTGCTGCACTCGCATTTTATTCTTTAATTTAAACGCAACAAGTAGGCTTCGCTTATTAAGACGTCACAAAACACAAATGACATTTGATAACGAAATTTTATTTTAAAAACAATAAAAACACATTCGTACAACTGTCATCGTTTTTTAATAAATGAGTCAGTGTTAAACAAGTTTACGCAAGTTTATTTTACTTTTATAGCTAATTTGTGAACGCGAAATTATAAAACAAAATTTAATTTTGTTTGTTTTAAAGTTTAAGCAGGAGAACCCACATTATTAATTATTAATTAAAATCTTGAGTTTAACCATCGTAAACCAACATAAAATTTAATGTACAGACCGAAATAAAATCATTATCAATCGCTCTTACCGAAAATGTGAAATTTAAAGATGACGCAATCAACTTTGTAAAAATGTCATTTTTGCTTTCTAATAATCCTCGATATAAAACACCACCAAGGAAGGGTTGCAATAGTATTGTAACCAAAATGTTTTACCTTGTGGTATCCCAAGTCTTATTTATTATTATTCGCTGGCACTGCTTTAAGTTTTCACAATTAATTGAACGCACATTCATTTTACTGCTAAGCAACGCGTCAAGTGAAAAAGACGCTATAAAAACAATTGAAACGGACCTTTTTATGACTACCTGCGTTTGTTTCAAATACGTCATTATTTATTAAATGAATCAAATCAGTTTTCTGAACAAATTTGCAGCTGTTCTACTTTTCTTCTAAATTTTAATCGATTTTCAAATAGTTTCATTTTAGTTTAACTAATTAATAATAAAAATTAATTAATGATAAAAATTAATTAATAATAAAATAAAATAAGAATAATAAAAAATTAATTAACTCTTACCAAAATTTATCGCCCACCTGAACTTCGTTTTGAAATTCGTCTTGGGAGTTCTCCTGTGTAATCCTGATTATTCGTCCACTTATTTTCAAGTACTGCCTGGAGAACGCAACTTCACCGTCGTTTCCTTTTAAGTGGGTAGGATCCTCTTCTCCGTATACAGATGTAATACATGGAACAAAATTTATAGATTGAAATAAGAATTATTAAAAACATAAGCAATTCTTACCTAAAATTCTCCTTCTAGCTGAACACATTCTCTTGTGTTATATCCTGAATCTTCATTCGTCTACAAGTACTTACTACCTGAAGAATTCACCTTCCCTGTCGTTTTTTTTTCCAAGTGGGTTGGATCCACTTCTTCCTTTACAGATGTAATTTCTGAAATGAAATTTCTAGATAGAAAATTAAAATTATTAAAAAACTATAGAATTTCCTTCGTTGTCCAAAATATTCATCCACCTGCAATAGCATCCACATACACCGTTGTCACCTTTCAGATGTAATATCTGGAACAAGAATTTTAAGAAATTAGGAATTTTGCATAAATAATTAAAATAATTTGAGGCTCACCGAAGTTCTTTCTATTATGTTGACCCACTTCAACCAATGACTTCGACTGCCCAATGAAGTAGAACCTACTTCATCTTTGTTTTCCAGCAGTATCCGGAATCTGCATTTCCCCTCTGCAGCATTCTGGGGAACGCAACTTCTCTACTTGCATCTTTTTAAGTAGCTAGAATGTTCTTTTCGCGTTGGAGATGTAACGCGTGGTATAAAATTTCTAAATTAGTAATTAAGAATACTTCACAAAATAAATTTGCTCTCGCATAAGCTTTTCGAACGTGGTCGCAAAATCGGCATGTGTTGCACTCTAGTGTGACAAATTCTCTACTGGTGTCCACCCAAGTAGATGGAATCTTCCTCGATCGATGCTGATGTAATAGTGCTGGAATAAAATATCTAAATGAACAATTAATGATATTAATGACACGAAATTTAACTTAGAAGAATTCTGGCTACATTCTAGTTTTCTTCCGCTTTCCTCGTCGCTAAACTACAGATACTTTCAATTTAAACTGGAACAGCTTTTCAAAATTATTGTGCAAGTCAAATAAACATTAAATTAATAATTATACATAATTATAAATGCATATCAAAAGGTTACGAAAAATGTAAAAATTCATATTAAATCAAATTTGCAAAATATTCTACTACACACTAAATAATAATAATAATAATAATAATAGTACCTAAATAAATTATTAAAATATTTGTCATTATCACAAAGTTAGTTCATAAAATTATTGGCATAATGTATTCTTATTACGGGGTACAACGTAATAATAATATAATTTATTAATTATTGGATTGTATAAAAAATTGATCTTTATTAAGATCCGGAGAACTTTTGTTTATAAGTTATAAGAGTTCCGGTTCATCACTCAAAGTTGTTACAAGAAAAAAATTATATTAACAGCCTCATCTGTGACATCAACTGTTTTAGAGTGTAAGTAACTATTTTTTTGAAAACTTTTGAATTTTGTAGTATTACTCGAAAATGACGCGTCTTAGATTAATTGCGTTTAATAACATGTTGTTTATCGAGACAATTTCGCTAAATTTATTTAATATTTTACCTTATAAAACCATTGAATACACCCGAAAATTAGAAACGTCGCTATAAATTTAATATTATGTAAATAAACAAATACAGAAAGAATTATTTTCGAGACATCTTTATTGAGGTTACCATGTTCCGTCCATCTTTATACAGGATACCCTTAATGTTCTGTCTTAGAAGTAAAACTGTATAACGTTTGCGCCGAAACAATTTTTTACGTAATTCGTAAGCTACCATATCTAGTAGCGGTCAACACTCGTTTTGCTATAATTGTTACCGATATGGAACAACTCACCGCAACGAAGATTTACCATATATACAAAATCTGTTCAAATATCTAGTGATATTTTGTAAAATTTCGCCCGATTTCATAACATTTTCTTGTTGAAGTTACAATATTAATTAGTTACTTGAAATTGCTTCATTTTTTATTTAATTATATTTTAGCAAAGTGCCAGATAATATTATTTATGTAAAAATTTGTTTTTACATGTTGCATGTAATTGAAATTAAAATTTAATAATTTAATATTAATTTTGAAGGAATTCGTACGCATCGTGAACCAATTTGGGTTATGATGGAGTCTGCGGTTGGAAAATTTGTTCAAGAAGTCGGTAGTATTATTGAACTATGGTAATCATTTTAAATATAGCAGTCCAGTCGTTTTAAATTATTAAGCTAGCTGAATTTTGGTATAAACCTTTATTTGATTGTTAGAAATAATCGATAGGTGTGTCAAAAGTCCCCACAATACCTGGCAAAATTAAGCAATTATTAGGATGTTGCATATTATTTTTAATAACCAAAATTCGGCCAGTAGATTGTAATTTTTCCGCAATAATATTTCAACATATTAATGTTTAGAATAACTGGGCTAAAAGCAATTTTCAAATGTTTTTATATTTCTTCGAGGATATTATTTATTTTTGATGCCTTTGATAATAAGCAACTATTTTGAAAATTTATAAATTAACGTGTTGAAAAATGAACAATCTTTGTGAACAAATAGGTACCATTTTGTCGATGAGTTTTTTGATAAAATTTGCTTGATATCGAGTTGGAAAATTAAAAAATTTCTTATCATTTTTTTTTAAATATATACGTAATACTTGCATAGTACGTGATAATGCCAGGCAAGGAAGGGTCGTCCAATTAGGTTGGAAGTTAATTCCAACCTAAGCTAATTCCAACCTAAGAAAAGGTAGAAAAATAAAAAGCCGATGTTTACTATATGAACGATGGGAATATTCCAAGGATACGCTGGCAAACTTAGAAACTTATTATGTGCAAGGTATTAAATTAAAACATTTTAAAAATGAGTAGGAAGGTCGTGCACTTATTGGATTAAAAGCAAAAATGGAAAAATTACTTGTTAATGAACATACTTGGAATTAAATTTTATATTAATAATAGTTTTTTTTTGTAGGTATTGCAATCGGGACCGAATATAAATATGACTTAAGTATCAGATAATATCAGTATTAAGATGTAGAAACATGGGCACAATAGCAGATCGACCAAATATTGGTGTTTGTTTACGAGATGATTATTTTACCAATTATTTCAAAATTGTTAAGGAATTGTTAACTTAATTGTGTTAGGGAAGTCTTGTCAAAGTTTAAGGTAAGACATGATTTGAGGAAAAAATGTATTATTTTATTGACAGGTGTTGGCTTTGCTAATAATTCACTTTTAGTTTCATATCGACGAAGCGCTCTCAACAAACAAGAAAATAATTCTTATTTGCGATGGTTTTAGTTACCGGTCTCCAGTTTTTACTATTACTATTAGGCCTTTCGCGGAGCTATTAAAAAGAAACTAGTTTCTAACCCGAATCACTAATCAGTAGCTTCTGCATCGAGGTTTTTGTATTTCAATGACGGCTCACACATGACGCAACTAGTTAGTAGGAATCAGTTTGTAAAGAGTCAGTAAACACTCACTCGCAATGATCCATGTTTGTTGTCAGCCTGCTATACATCAGAATCACCTGCGATTTCCATAATATACAATTCGTTTAAGAAATAAAAAAACGTAAAAAAAAATACAAAAATTATTTTAGTTTAAATGGTAAAGTATAAATAAAAATTTCATCAAAATCAATACCAAAAATTATTTGAAATTCACTCCAATTAAAATTTTAAATTTGAATATATTTTTCAAAGGAGAAAAACATTCGATATTTTAATAAAATTTATAACTAATTTCGTCTCACTTTTTAGTAGCTCCATGTGAGAAAGGCCTTAACAAGAAACATTATTTCAAAAGCTTGTTTTCTCTCACGTAAAATTAGAACTTAAGTCAATTACTCAGTTCTTGTTCGTTGGGGTTGTCGATATTATAATTATAAAATTTAATTTAACTTTTGCATGAATTTGTGTGCATTACGTCTTTACTAAAAATATTATAAGTATGGTTAACATAAAACTTGAACCGATACACAACACAGATATAAATTTGATGACGTCTATTATTACCACAATAATGTGGCACACACATAATGTCTCACAGAGAGACATTCTGTATAACCATCAATGGGAGGTGCAAATCAAAGATTTTGAAATTTAGAATATTTCTTTGTGATTTAGAAAAATTACCCGTCTACACATTAGCAATACAACAAAATACATGACATAATTATCCATATTTAAAATACAAAATAGTATAAATCTTAAAATCCAACACGGATAGTTCGAAGATTGTGTATTTCATATCGAGTTAATTTAGACTTTTATTGGCAAATATCAATAAAGATGTATTTTGTGATGTTGCTATAGTGTAGATGGGTAAGTTTTCCACTAGATCCCGAAAAAGAATAAATAGGTACCTATATATTTTCTAAATGTTGATCAAAAGAAATTAGTCGTTTGATTAACAACTTAATCTAGTTAATAAAATGAACAAGTGTATTAGTGAAATGTAAGAGACATCAACTGTTGAACTTTGTATTTAAAGAAAACGGACATTTCATACTTAGGTCCGATTTCTCCACCCCAAAATATCTCTAAGATCTGAATCTATTAGATAAATTTATTTGATGGATGACCAAAGGTGAAGAAGTAGATCAGTAATGGCCTCTAGTATTTAAATTGACAGTTAAAATTAATTTGTTTTAACGGTTCAATACGTATTAAATTGACTTCTGTTTAAATTTAACTTGAATGAAATATTGAGTTAATGAATTGACTCGGAAAGAAGTACCTAAAATGTGACAAATTTAAAAAAACGTGGTGTAAAAATGTGATACGATTGATAGTAAAATAATGATAGTAAAGTGGCTAGCAAATAAGAAGCTTGTAATTATTATTGCAAGTGGTTTAGGTATTATTTGATAATCCCATCGTGATGCTTTTATTATTAATATTATTATGTCTTAATATTTTAATGTAATTTCAATTTTCAGAATCTTAAAAAATAACACTTCAAATTTCACAAATAATTTCTACACGGACCAATAATATACAACTGGAATGACCATTCTACCAGCTAGAAATTATCGACCACACAATTATCGGATCGAAGTGATTTATGCATTTGAAAAAAGCAGAAATGTAAGTATTCGAGATAAGTTGGTAGTTCTTAAAAAAAATTTATTTTTTTTGTATAAATTGTAAACGTTTGTAAATTGTAAATTTTGAAATTGTATAAGCTTTTACAATCCTTAGCATTCACAAAAAAAATTATCGCACAATGTTGATTGTAAACGTATCCACAAACGGTTTTTTTAATTTTACATTTGAATGTCATAGGTGAACGAAAAATTGAAACTGCAAACGCATAAAAGCCATCACTCTTATTGTGTGGTTTAAGGCTTTAATACTGATCTATTTTTCAAATAATATGGTTGAGGTTATTAATTATTTCTTATTTTTCAAATAATAAATTCACATCGGTGAGAATTAGAGTGTTGATATAAAAACCACGAATGCATTATATTTTATAATACAACTAAAATGTAGCAATTCGGCGAAGTCCAAGGAACGATTAAGTGTGTGAATTGAAGGAAAATTGTATGCGAGTTATCAAAAATTGGTGCTTACGAATCTTTTAAACCTAAATAATATGAAAAGTAATTTGAATTTGAAAAATTAAATTTTTTCTAAGTAATTTGAATACTTGGTATCCACCGATCGATAGAGCCTACGTTAAACCATAGAAATATGTAGTAAACCTAGTTTTTCGTTTTTGACGCTTATGCTGTTTTGGAATATTTCCATCGATATATGAATCGCCATATATCCCTAACCAAAGAATTGCCCCCATCGAAATTAATCGTTAATTATAAATGTAGCTGTTACATAGAAAAATACTTGACTTATTTGCTAATACGAGCAAATTTATAGATCACACGTGAGCTCGTATTCGATTTTTATTCTCAAATACGAGCTTGAATGAATGTCATAACCCGGCATTATGGCGCGAAGAGGCAGTTGAAAACGTAAAAGTTTAATTTTAATTTTGTTAATTTAGTTACGAGTAAGTATTAGAAATCATAAAATTCTACCTTATATATCATCATCGTCCACGTATTGAGTGCTGCCCATTACGTCACTCTTTATAACTTCCACTTCCATTTATTGACATTCGCAAATTTTAAATAATTTCACCAACCTGTTGAATTTTAGAATTTTCTGTTTAATACTTAATACTTTTGTGTAATTTTTATGAATTCACCAATTGGGTTAATCTCTCGCTCACAGCATACAGTATTAAAATGTTAAAATTTTGACGCGTCTCTTGTTTCGATAAGAAACTTCTACAAGTTAATTAGCAATTAAAATATTATGTTCTAAAACGAATCCAAAACATAATTCACCTTCCGCGAACCGCATTAAGATACCACAATTTTCACTTTTAATAATTTAACACTTTGTTAGATAATAATAATATTGAAAACGAAATAAATAAACCAACGCATACATACGCGCGTCACAAAATGGCCAAATAAAACAATTGCAAAAACTTCAATTTGTAACTGATGCGACACGACGAATTTAAAAACTTCTATTTTAAAATCGCGAACTTATTAATAATAATAACGATGATTACCAATTAATAATTAATCTGTTAATAATAATAGCAACAAATAATAATGATGCAATAAATTCAATTATCTATTTTGTTCTATTCACCAAACCTCGAATTAAAACAACATAATTGTTCAGGTAGCAACTGCATAGACCTAATTTCGCGGAACTGAAAAGATAAACTTCGTTTGTTTTAAATTTAACGCCTAATAAATATTATACAGGACGATACAAAAAGTTTAAACGTCAATTATTAATAGGATAATAATTATTTTTGTTAATATTTTTTGGTAATTTTTCTTAAAATTTACCTTGATACAAAACTAAACAAAATTCAGATTTAGAATGAATGCATTTACTAAATTATTACACGTTTTAACCCAAGTTATATACCGTTATTTACTAACCTCCCCATTGATATATCTTTTCGATCGTAGAGACGTATTAAAACAAAAGCTCGTGAATGATTACAGTAAATCCGGATTCAAATCAAATTTATTAATTACAATCTGCTACATACATAACATCAAGTAATTGTTTTGACACAACCAAAAATGAACATAATAGAAAATGAACCTAAAATATTAATTTTTTAAGTGGATAGTGTAGTAGTAGTATGTAATCTGTAATATTAAGATAAACAAACTAAACAAAATGTTAAATGAATTTTAACTGTTAAGTAAAGAATACATACTAGCACACATAGAAAAATAATATTTAAAAGACAATAATTTACATTTAACAGGTTTGGATTTGGAATATTTGAATAAACAAAAAAAATGGCAAACAAATCTTTAAATAATAACAAAATTAGAGACGTAAAACCGGCAGTCGATGATTTGCCTTTTTGCTGAAACTGCTAACAGTAAAGTAGGAAGAAAAAGAAAATTTAAGTTGAATTTTAAGAGTTGAGAATTTTTAGGAAAAGAGATGGTAAATCTTAGGGGTTGATATTTGGTTTATGAATACAACTATGTGAAGATGCAATTTTTTGTAATTTTGTATTCATAATAATTATTTTCATTGATTTAATCTTGTTAGTGTCTGGTTGGGTCTCACGTAATTTAACAATCACTTCAACGAACGCACTACGATTCTGTGCAACACGGAACAATTTTAATATAGAACACATACCAGTTCATTCTTTAATATTCCTCAGTCAGCACTTCTTCCAATTCCTTGCTCTTTTTTTATTTTCCCCGTTAGTATTAATCAATTGTAATTGCGCCCTTCGCAGGACCTCCTCGTTGGTTTCAAGATTCACATTTCAAACGCCTCAAGTCGTTTCATTATTCTAACTTTCAAGGTCCACGTCTCTGTTCCGTATAGTGGTACAAGACCATTATGTAGCACCATTATCGTAATTTTTACTATTACATTATAACTATTTTTAACAACGGAGTGTACGCGCATAAAAATATTCTTGGGATGAATTTGGAAAAAACGATTTTTTTTAGATGTTCTTGGCAAGGTAAAAATTAACTTTGAAGTAATTAATAATTATTAAATTTATATTAAAAAATACAACGTCGTAGTTCAAAATAATAACAGTAAATTATATGTACTATTCATATTAGTAATGTTAATAAATTTCTTGGCTTAGAAAATTTGCTTTGAAATAATATCCACGGATGAAGAAATCAACGTATCGGAGACAATCCAAAGAGATATTTATTTAATTACGTATAATTAAAGTTACTTTTGTAGATTTCCTAAAATTGTTCATAAAATGAAATAAAACATTTAACTATAGCAAAACAAGTTAAAAAGTTAGCCGATGGAATCGAAATATTAGTCAGTTACGGAATCAAGTGATGCTGGAGAAGCACAATGATTTCATTCGGCGAGCAACAAGTGCAAACGTTATAAATGTTCGTATACCACCTCAAAAATAGTCGACATAACTTTTACTACTTATATGGTATTATAAGTGATTTTAGTATTTTGTCAAGTGTTAGTTAGGTGCACACCAAAATGTTATCTAGGTTACCATTACCAAGTCATATTTTAAGACAAGTTAATGGAATCCAAAGTTTGAGAACTAAATTTGTCAAACACGATCTGCTATAAAAAGTTACAATTTTACAGAAATTTGGTAATAGTAGGAGCGGACACAAGTGATTCACGATTTTAACCTTTTTTCTTCTTATTAAAATTTGGCACCCCCTCGACAACATATTTAAATTCTTAAGTCCTCCTTAAATGACTTAAAATTACAAAAATTTGGATATCTTGTGTGTCAATCGAATAAATAATATACAGTAAATTTTAAAATTCAATAAAAAAGTAAATTTAATATTTAGATGGGTTTGACATAAAAACTACTACGTAGAATTACAATAATAATAATTAGAATATGTATTTGTTTGAAATTCATTTTTAAATAAATTATTTTCAAGTATTTCAATTTGACGACATTGTTTAACCACGAAAACTTCTACCGGTAAAAAACCATATGGTAACGGTTTCTTAGGAATATTGCAAATCAAATAAAAAAGTATACATTTTTAGTTAATCAATCAGCAAAAAAAAAATTTCAAAAAACATTCTAGTGAAAAACCATTTAAATTTTAATTGAATAGCAATATTTCTCTATCAAGACATAAAAACGTGCAAAAATATTGCAAATATTTTTTTCATTTTTTAAGGACACTAGAGTATATCAAGGACATCCTAAGTTTCCCAACTCCTTCAAAGACTGCTCAAGTTATGGTAGCACGACAAAAGTACAACAAAACGGTTTTTCGACCATCTTTCCTTTTTGAGATTTTTACAAATTTAAAGCTCATAGTTAATAGAATTGCGTCAAATGAGAAACATCCACTTTTACTTATGGTATGGTATAGCAAATTAATATATTTTTAACGCATTAATTCCAATTAACTTCTAATTATGAATGTTTACCTAAAAGTTTCCATAGATATGCCAGAAGGCCAATTAAAGAACTATTTTGAAGGTTTCGGGAAAACAAATCAAATTTTCGAACTGGATGTGCTAGCAAACGACTAAGTCATAAGTAGCATTTGTGTAATACCGGGACATGAGCCCATACTTCCTTTTAAAAATGGCTGGTGTCTTGCACCTGAAGGCATCGGGTAGAGGAATTCGCACACTACCATCCGCCGTGGGAGCCGCCGACTTTAGATGCGATTAGAGCCGCATCAAGACTGTCGGCGGGTTTAAAACGTCGACGGGGTTCCGTGAAACCCCATCTAGAAGGTCGCTGATAATGCGAGTTGTGGCGAGCAGGAGTGGGCCTATATATAGCTGGCTCACCCGTGGCAGAAGTATTGTCTTTGACGTCAAATTTTATCGTGGCAAGGGACGGGACGAGGCGAGGTCTTGGTCCTTGTTCGCAGGAGGATCAATCGCTACGAGCAAGGGCAACCGCGCCCCCGGCGGTGCCGGTGACGCGTCGTTGCACTACCTGGGCTTGGGAGGGGGGTCATTGCGACGGTTCCGATTAGAGCCGTTGCCGGCACTATGGCCTCCCTCCCCTCGTCTTTGTGGAAACTAGGTCACGGTACCGATTTTCCGATCGAGAGAGGGTGTCTTAAGACACGCTTGATCTTGACTTGTCTGCGGGAATTTGTTTTTTCCTATTGCTAGCAGACGGCGAGTATTACTGTTAGACACCAAATGAAATTTGGCATAACCACTTTTTATTTTCGGAAAGCATTTGTTAACAAAAAAAGAGTTACGGAAAAACGATTTCGTGTTATATTCGCGTCTAAGGTCGAAAATGGAAAAGTGCTTCCAAAGAGTAACCTTATTCGGCTACTACGAGAGTACCACAACAGCTATCCGTGGAAACTTTTAGATATTATTTAGGTGCTTAGCTATAAGTAAAAATTGATGTTTTAGGAAAAATTTATAATAGTTTTTAGTAGAAAACTGTATTATATTTAAATTTATCTACAACTAGTTTAGCCTTATTTCAAAAATGAAGAAAGTTATTCGAAAAACAGTTTCTTTGTACATTTCTTGTACAGAAGAACCGAGAAACTTGAAGTACAGCCATACGAAGACTTTAATACAAGTTTCGACATTTTTTCGTGGTCTAAATGACCTAGAAAAGACATTCGTGCAGTGTTTGAAAAAATTAATGTGATTCATAAGCAGAAATAGCAAGAAACTAGATTTGCTCTTTTCTAAAAAAAATACTATCGTAATACACTACAGTATACCTCTACAAGGTAGTTGTCCATATTAGTTTTGATAGAAATCTGTTTTGAACAATATTTAGCTCTAGTTGCGCTTTGTAGCGAAAACACTAAAAAGAAATATCTCTAGATGTAGGTGGGAGGCTGATGAAGTCAAGAAAAACAAATCGTTAGTAACTCGACCGAATTATTATTTGTGGTGTATCAACTAAACATTATATTATATTAAAACCGGATTATCTTCAAGTTATTGAATTTTATAAACAAACATCAAAATTTACTCGTCGTGAATAGTTGGGAGAGAGAAAGAAAAAATCATATAAATTTTTTTAGAAAAACCAAAAAATGCGCAAACACTTTTTAGAACTAAAATGTTTTAAGTTAACATACACCGCATGTATATTATCGCAAACGTTTTTTCCTTACTATGGTATCATCAGGCGATGAACTAAAAAGAGAAACGAGAAAAATTCCGTATTTATTGTTCAAATTGCAAGAGAAAGGGAGAGGGTAGGGGAGGATATTTTTGAAAAAATTTTTAAATATAAAAATCTGTTATATTTGGTCACATCAGATTTTTCACTGTACACTTATCGCATAGATCTTAATAATTGGCTGAAAAATTTGTAGTAAAAAAGTATTATTTTTTCAGAAAATGATGGTCCTGAAATCAACCAGAAGATCATGATGCTGTTCCAATACTAAAAATATAGGTTTAATGATATTTCAAAACTGGTTAGTGCAGAAAAATCAACTGTGCTTCAACGTAATGACTTATAACTAGACTGAACTAAGTGCTAGGACAATGACCACGGTGAAGACCCTCGAAGAAATTATATGAATGTTATGGAACAAGAAAAAGTTATGAATAGGAACCAAATTTTGCCTCAATAGATGTTATGGGGGCTACATTTTCATTGAACAGAAGTTCCTTACATGTGGTATGATACCATTGCAGATATTTCTCTCTTATAGTTTGCAAGGACAGAAAAGGTAAAAATTATGTAAGCTCAATAATCCCAATGTTATATTGGAACAGTGTAATAAAAATTTCAAAATTTTCAAAAGTAACTACGTGTTAAATATCAAATCTATTAAAAATATTTGGTTTCAAGATAATGCATTGAGGGTCTCGAATATACTAGCACTTTTTAAAAATGAACGGGGGGGGTCAATCCATAATAAATGACCTGATATGGTCTCTGGGCTATTTCAAGTTAATTTGATTTTTTGTGTTGATATTTCTAAGTGAATATTATTTAAATTATATTGTTTTTTATTTTCATTTTTTAGCCTTATGTTTTTGATAATAATGTGTAGCATGTTTGGCAAATTAAAAAGGTTACGGAAGCTGAAATATTGTAGCTTCTATTTACATTATCAATGGAGAACCAAAAATAATTTATTTAAAAAGAATATTTTAGACAGTTTAGACATTTTCAACAAAATCCCCATTTTTTAAAACTACTATATCTTATGAGGAAAAGATTACTTTCCTTTACCCCGAGATTTACATTCTCTTTTTTTTCTAAAAATTCTCTAAATTTGAAAATTTAATGAAACAGCACTCTTTCAACGCAAAATATTGCTAATGGAGAGAACCAGAGAAAAATTTAAATTTCAGTACTATACTGTAGAACCTCGATTATCCGGGCCGACTAGGGCCGTGCTCTGCACGGATAATTGAAAAACATGAATAATAATAATTGACGTTTGCTGTTAATATTATTTATACTAGATTACAAACAAGGAACATATTGATTAAAAAGTTCTATTTGAAAAATCAGATAATTTGGTTTGTTTTTGACTTTTACTTAAATTGTATTTAATTAAATCTTTCAATTTTCTGAGGTGCAAAATATCTACAACCTCAGTCTCACTTATCTGTTCAAAATAAATTAATAAAACATTTATAGCTTCGGTAGCTCGTGTATGTGTGTTACACGATGATTGTCATATTCCTTGCTCTTTAGATCTTCTACGTCAAGTATAGCTGCAGGAATAGTCCATAGTATAATACTACCGAAGTTGCAAACGCTCACGGAAAAATCGCTTCACAGATAATCGGGGTTCTACTGTATTATTATATTAGTCTTATCACCAACAATTTTGAATTTGAGATTTGACTACAACCAAAGATATTATTACAAATACAAAATGTAAAAAAGCATACTGCATGTTTTCAAAATATTTTTACAAGTAGCATTCTACTCTACACACTCAAGCGGATAAAGAAATCGATACAAACATTTGTTCGATAATCGCGTATCTAGAGTTATAAACAATTTTTATATTAAAGAATTTAATTCTTTCTAAACAAAATTATTTATGTTCAAAATAATTAAATTTTAATAAACTTATGTTGAAAACCAACGGGATTGCTCCAAATGCCGTAATGTACAATTTTTGGGCACATCTTTATGTACACTTTTTAACTTATCCGATTGTGTAGGGAGACGCCTAACCTTTTTTTTCTAATGTTGAGTATGTCAAAAATGATACATCGTATGAAAGCTCATTTTAAAGGAGATATTATATTATTCTAAGTAATTCCAAGTTAAGTGTTAAAATATAAAGTTATATTTTACGTAACAAAAAAAAAGATAAACGGACCAGGATACTAGAGTGATGAAACGGGCTTCAAGTCTGAAACCTGACGATGTTACCGTTTTAAGTTTTATCTGCAAAAAGACAATCGATGATAAAACTCATGCCTTACATTTGCTAACAATTTTTGTAAAATTTGCTCAATTTCATACTTGCTGCATTTAACTAAAAATGAAAGTTTTATTTTTTTTAACCTTTTGGAATTACTTTAAAAGTTATTGAATAATTGAAATTGGAAAGAAATTGTAAAATTTCAAAGGTTGTGTCGACACAATCCGAGTACACTTAGACCGAGTGATGAGTTTAAGTTCATCATGTCATCTTAGTTTTAGGGAAGGTTGCATTTATTCTGATGAAGAATTCTCTTTAAAATATTGAATATTAAAGTTATATAATTTATTTCCGTTAAAGTTTTCACACTGTATGATATTATATTATCAAAGCTTTATAGTACCTACTACACAATACATGGGGCATAGCATGGCACAGTCGTGCATTCACATGCATGCATTAATTTATTTTTATAAATTCATAATAATTATGAATTAATTACAAATAAATTTGAACAGTGAGTTTGTTTGCTAGTGCTCGTTATCAAGAAAACGTGTTGTTCTTATTCGTTATTCGTTGAGACTCTGTCTTCCAGCTAACAGCAAAAAACCTTGACTACACTCGGCTTTTTTTTTGTTAACCGGAAACATTATCTTTGTGTTTCTAGATTTCTAAATTAATCCACGATAGCCAAGTAATGCGTTGGATTGTTACGGTGACATCGCCCTGCATGCACGTGCATGCATGACTATGACACCACAGTTTTATCTCGAACCGTTGATTAAATATTAAAAATTTAAAGGAAATTTTCTCTTTACAATATAGTTTTTTTTTTCAAAAACTTACTGAAAAATAATGATCAAATAAAAAGAAGGTAATTTTGTCTTTGTTTCGGAACGCACTTTCATTCATATTTTTATTTTTCGAAATTCCACTAGTTAGACTCTTCGACATCAAATTTTGTTATTATCAACTTACGGAAGTAATAAAGTCAATTATTTATTACTTGATACTTTGGATATTTTTTCGAAAGTACCCTGGAGTTTTTACAAACTTCATTTAATAAGACGAAAGAAATTTTCATGAAGTGCAAAATAAAAATTAAAAAAAAAAGATTTTTCTCGTAGTTAAAAAAAGCAGGTACATAATACCACGATCTGACGTGGCTTAAAATACGTAGAAAGAATAACAGTTCTTTATAGAATTTTAAAAAAATCAATTATTACATACAGAGTTAAAACAAATTTTTGTACTAATAACTGAAAATAAAGTGCATTCCAAAACAAAAAAAAAAAACAAAAATTATTTTTCAATAAGTTATAGGAATTTATAAAACACTATAATATCCAGTTGTAACAGCCATAGGAATCGAATAATAGCCAAGTATTTTCCGAGTACGGGTACTTGCTGATGATAATGATTGTTCCCACCAAAATCTAATTTTGCACCTAGTAGTAACGTTTCTAATTTTCTAAGTATATTATGCCTATTTTGAAATCATAAATAATAGATTTATTAAAAATAAGTTGATAATATCGTATTCACCGCTTGCAATTTTAGTAGAACCGAGGAGTCACTTGCCATGCACACTAATAGTTTCCCGCTCACTAACCCGTCAGTGTTTGCTTAACACCGCTGTGCTGATTATTTAATTATCGAAAAACTAAACTAGTAGAGGGTCACTTGTACCAAATTAATCCAATAAAACTCCGGGCATAATTTCAAAAACTGTAATTTTTACATTATATTGTAGCCTTTGTTCCGTTCCTCCCAAATCTACTTTTGTTGCATAGGTCCAAATTTCACTCGTTTATCTTCTTGCTTTTTGATGTTTATTTTTAAACGTTCAGATTATAGTTTCCAAATTGAATCGAAAAATGTAACAAGATCTTTTTTTAATTCTAATTGATTTTTTTTAAATTGTGAAAAAAATATTCGATCAAATGAAAAATTAAAAATTGCCCATCCAGACATTTGCCTCGATGATCGACAAAATTGACCACAGCAGTGGTTAGTTACGAATTAATTGAAACTGAATATTTTAAATTGAACAAGCAAATAAAACTTTAATAATATTCAAGATTTCTATTAAGCTTTAAATATTATTAATGTTTAATTAACATATTCAATTTGAAATATTTTAAAGTTTGCCGTTGTAAAATATGAACCGATGAAATAAAAGTACATTTGAATGGCTACACGATTCGTACACCAGGAACGAAAGCTACAACTTATGTAAAAATAACAATTTTTGCATCACATGGAGAATAATTATTTTTCACTAACCTTTTTAATCCCGTTGAACTTATGCTGTCCAATCCACGCTGTCGAACTTACCTAAAATGAGAAGAAAATTATTAATACACATATACTTAACAGGTTTAGGTTAGCCAAACAAAAAGATATTCAAAAGTTTTTTGTTGCCAAACTGTCGTAAAAAAGAAAATTATTGTTACATACCTTTATCACTGTTGAGCCCAGTTGTATTGTCAAAGTCCAATCCTCTGCTTCGTGCAATCAATCTTGAAGTACAACGGCAAAGAATACACTCACATATATGTTTATCGATTACGAACGAACAAGTTTTAAAATGAACACTTTATTACAAACAAAATTGACAAACCGCTCGCAAAAAACTTTTTACCACGTACACAAGATTTATTTATTTGCTAGTATTTCTTGCCAGACGATCTGAAAGAAAAATAAATCTCTTAAAATTTTATATAACCGGACATAATATTTAAGGAGGAGATTCTGACAGCACCAGATCGAAGGTTTTTTTTGCCGATTACTTCTGATTGTACAAAAATTGGACAGAAAGTTCTATTCACCTATTCCCCCAACTAGATTAAGTCCTATTAACCCAACAAGATAACTTACCAAATTAGTTTGCTCTAACTTTTGATTTTATTAAACATTGTTTATTTAAAAAGAACCAAAGCTATCATTAATTCCGCCTCATTTGAACTTATAATAATTACACGCACTTTTTTAATATTTACGCACAATCTGTTTGATTTTAAACGCAACAAGTAGCTTTGCTTGGTAACGAAAAACAATGGTGGACAAACAAAACAAATGACACTCGCCGACAAAATTTAATTTTAAAAACAATTGGTCAACTGACGTTTGAAAACCGAGTCATGGCTTTTTATTAAAAGAATCACTTAAAAAAAAAACTTGCACAAGTTTGTTCATAATACAACATGTAAATTAGAAAATAAAATTTAATTCCGTGATTATTTTTTAATTTATAACCTACAAAATATGCGAGCGCTATTCGGATATACTTGAATAATAAGCACGGACTTAATTTTCAATTAAACAATTGAAAACCTAAATTACACATTATATTAAAAAGAAACAAATAATAACCTAAACTTCGGTGCAAGCTAAACTTAATATTTTTTACTATTATCGTTTAGCGTAATTTATTGTTAGGTTACAAAATAAGTCGATGGCGAAATTTCATTATGTATTTTTGCAGGTCGACATAAAAAGAAGTTAACGTTGATGGTCATTTAGGAAGCATTTACTTTTGAAGATATTGCTGTAATCGAAAGTACTTCTTTACTACACGAAATGGAAGTCAACGGAAAACATTCTTTCAAGAAACTAAGTTGCAGTCCGTTGAAACAAATCAAATGCCGACAATGTATCGACAGGGCGAAAATTTGAAAATTACACACTCAAAAATTAATTCAAGTTCTTACCATTTATGTGGAAGATCCATTACAAGATTGGGATTGCACAAAGTCATCATCCAAGATTCATCGATTATGCTCTCCATAACTTAATTCACCAACACAATATTTTAAAATGACGCTCGCGTCTTTTCGGTTAAAAAAAAATCGTTATCGTATTAATTTATTCACTCAGAGAGAACAAAATTAATTTAAATGATCGATTTTTCTTAAAAAAAGTAATTTCCTCAATAAAATCATTGAAATTATTTAAAACCGCAGAGCGCAAAATGTGCGTGTTTCCAAGCCGAACGATTTTGAACTACTCGCTGCCGTTCGGACGGAAATAATGCGGAAGGGGTATGCAATCCTGAGCTTCGTGAACGCTCGTGATTCAAAAACCTGCTAAATCAGCACGGCCATCTAGCGGATTTTCTTCGTACTTGAATAAAAATTCGAATTATTTCAAAATTGAATTGATTTTTAAATAATTTAAAAGTACTTTTTGTATTAATATTGCCTTTAAAGTACACAACGGATTACAATAAAATAAATTTTTTTCCCCGGAAATGCCAATAATAACTAAAAATGCCCACCTCGAAAATTCCATGTAGTAATTTCGCTCAGAAATCGGAATGAAATGATTAGATTTAATAAAATAGACTCCAAATAGTTCATTAAGACCTAATTCAATCCTTCCAACGCAATATTTATCTTGTAATTACATTTTGGAGCCCCCGAAAGCTCAAACGTTCGATAATGAACAACTGTCAAAATAGTTCATTAATTTGTTGAAAAATCTTGAAATAACTCTATTTTACACACCACCCTTCTATTATTTATCATAAATAAGACTGTTTAGCCCATTTATTTTCTAAATTGTGTTTAAAGAACGTTTAACCGCAAAACTAATTTTAGAGAATTTGTATATTAAAATTTACATATAGACAATTAAAAATGAACCAAAACCATTGCTGATTATGCTAATTACTCGAAAGTAATCAAATTTGTCCCCTAATTATGTTATTTTTGATCAATGTCCTTTTTGACAGTTTTTAGGTTTCGATGTCGATTTGTTGCGAAATACCACATTTGTGTATCGTTTCTTATTAAAATGTCACGACCGATCACAATACTTGATCTAAAGGAATACTTTAACACAAAAGGGCATTGCTCGTTTAAAAAATTTGAGATTTATTTTGACATCTACCGAGCGAGCATCGCAAGATCGTAGTTACATAATTTATATTGTTTGTTCAGTTTTCTGATACTTAATACAGACAAATTTAATACCTACCTATCCTTAGATTACAATAAATAACACTGTAGGTTCTGTTTTCAAAGAAGTTTGTAATTAAAAACACCTGTCGCTTACCGAAGCAAGATAGCGTCATATGTTTTAACTTTGTAGTTGTTCTCTACAGGAAGGCCGTTTATAAATTTTAACCTTTTATCAAGAGATATGATAACTTTTTTGACGTTTATAAATTATATCTTCACTGCTTGCAGGGAATTTTCTTGATTCGCTACTTGATTTGACTTGCTAACGTCCAATTTCTAAAATATATTATTGAGAAGGCTGCCAACAACCACCGGAAGGAAGAAATCGTACAGCTGGATGTCTCCGTAAACCACATAACATTTATACAGTCCTTTTTGAGACTTTGATTTATATCCGATGCGAGGTTTCTAATTATTTACAAATGCTTTTAAAATAAAAAATTTTATTTAAGTAATAATTTTTAATTATTTATTTATTTATGTGTGAACATGTTAATACATATAAAAAAGAGTTTTTCTAACTAATCTTCAACTATGCAAGGCAATCGCTCCGATGTACGTAGATAGGGAGAAACTTTCCAGAAAAATTTAAAAATTCACTTATTTAACTTGCTGTAGAAATGCTGCAAACACTGGAAGAGATACCAAAAACATTTTTGTATAAACTAAAGTGTGATGAGATTTCGAGTTGATAACAACTAAATAATTAAAATTTCTCTTTCGAATGCTTTTCGTCTTCAAACTACAGTAGATAAATGTGTGCTGAAGGGAACTTTTTTATAGGACATTTCGTTCCCTACAAATTATCCATATAAAATTTTGTCGAATTCCTTACCGTTTTTGCTGCATTTTCACTGTAAGCTCACGCCATTCTTGTAATTTTTCTAAAATTTAGAAGAGAAAAAGTAAGGAAGTCAACCTACTTTTTTTCCTTACTTTCTCAAAGTTTTAATGAAAAATATTTCAAAATAAAATATTTTATTTTGTCTTTACTAAAGAAGTCGGGTTCAACAGCTCGCACAATTCAGAACACCTCTTAATGTTTGTAACCTTGGTGTGGTGAAGGGGCTAGCGAGCTTTCGGTGAAGCCGCAGGCATGTACTCAAAGGACGAACTGTGGGGAGGCCCCACAGGGTGGTCGGGGCGGCCGGGACTTAAAAACTCTTTGTGCCCGGTTTTTGCCGTCTTCTTAAAGGATAGGATGGCTTTGGTGGAGAGAGTCAGACTAATTGGCAAACACAAAAACAAATCGTAAACCGCCTGTGGGCTGCAACGACTCCCATAGTGGATACCAGTGACAGGGGGCACGAGGGCCTTGGCTTAATCGCCTGGGCTGCGTGGATCACTATAAAACACTCCCAGTTCCTACAGTACCGCGACGGCAAAGGGATGCAAGGCCGTAGGAAAGTTCGGTCTCTAGTCGCAGAAACCTCGGGGCACCAGGCGCACCTCGTTGTATTAATGCCTTCTATCGTGCATGGGGCTCTATGCGATGGTGACAGTCTTACCCCAATACTCGTGGGAACAATTATGGAACTACCTAATAAAAACTTTAACACGGGGGGCGCTTTCGAGAGAAAGGAACCACCCAGACCTTTGGGGGCTGCAAGGAGACGCTATATGCGACTCCAAACAGCAAAAAAGAGTAAGGAGGCAGAAACGGCAACAAAACCTACTCCTGAACCAACACCAGGTACCTCGACCGGGGGCCTAAAGCGTAACCGGTCAGATGCGAGTACACCCGCAAGCGCGGGTAGACCAAAGAAGAAAGCAAACCCTGTCATCTCTTACAAGTCTGTCTTGAAAGACATAAGGGTAGCCATCGTACCTTTGCGTACCAATAAACCTCGTACCATCAACCTCACCCAAGTTTACTGACGTGAAACCAAAGAGGGGGGCCGATGATTGCCTCCTGCGTCGACCAGGTCACTAAGGACTGCTTGGAGCGGGTGGTTGCCAAAAGCGAGCTCTGGGCGGGAGCAAAACTTGACGCCAAGAACGTTTCAAAGCCAAAGCCCGTAAAGGTTTTAACATGGGTTCCGGAACCCCCAGTGGAACCGAAACTCATTTTAAAAAGACTGAAAGTCCAAAACCAGGGGTTCAGAACTGAGACCTGGTCAGTATTGGAGAAGAAATCCGATACTAAAGGCCAGCAATTAATATTTCTGGTTGACGAATTATCCTGGATTAAAATCCAGGAAATTCAATGTAGGCCTTACCTGAACTTCTCCAGAATAACCTTTAAAGAACTGGGGAAGAAGCAGGAGCGGGAAGAAGCTATGGAGGAAGGCGGGGGGGGACCTTGAGTAACCCCTGTCATCCATACCTCCTAGTGAGCCTGGGCCTTCGGCTGAAGTCGCACCTTAAGCTGATGGCAACGAGGACAGGGCTGCGGGAGAAGCTACTCTCCCAACCGGATCGCAGGTGCGATGATCCGGTTAGTTCAGGTAAATCTTCACCATTGCAAGGCTAGTTCGGCAGGTTTATAATTAAATACGACATTGACGTTGCTCTGATTCAGGAACCCTGGATAACGGGAGGCCGAATCAGGGGGCTTACTTCTCTAGGAGACCGGGAGACAATCATCCTAGAGTATGTATCATTGCAAAAAAGAGGCTCTCCGCTATGGGGGCTCTGTACCAGAGACCTAATAGCAGCCAAATTTAAAATATCTATGGAAGGGAGCTTAATAGACCTTGTGGTAGCATCTGCATACCTTCCATATGACCAACCGGAACCACCTCCTCCAAAGGAGTTAGAAAATCTGATACTGGATTGCAAAAGCAGTAAAACACAACTGAGATTTGAGAGATTCGATTTATTCAAACTTAGAAAAATGTACAGGGCGGGTGCGAACCATTTTGAAACACCACAATATTTAATCTTATATTATGAAGTCGCTATTTTGTCAACGTAAAGTGCAACTGACCCTTTCGAGTTAGCATAACGGTTTAACTCGGCCATGGCATTACAGTCCTCGGTGGTAATTGTGCTTTATGATTCCAACGTAAAAAGTCGAATCAGTACCGATTATAATTGGATTAACGAGATAACTATAAAGTTTGAAGGACGAGATTAATTTCTATTTTTATCATAAAAACTACTCTTCTTACGTTCCTATTTGCATAATTCATAAGTACATTATATACTATAAATTTGTATAAAAACCTAATTTTTATAATCGTTTATTTAAATTAAATGTTAACAAACAAATTAATATTGGTGGGGCACAGCATTGTAGTCACCCATCGTGCAATACAAAAATGGACTAAA
Source organism: Cantharis rustica (assembly GCA_911387805.1). Taxonomy (NCBI): domain Eukaryota; kingdom Metazoa; phylum Arthropoda; class Insecta; order Coleoptera; family Cantharidae; genus Cantharis; species Cantharis rustica. Next base: position 424,218 of record OU426877.1, read on the forward strand.
AGCTGCCATTAGTAAGGCAGCCCCCAACCAGGGTCTGTACAAAAACCATGCAGTTGATATAACCAGTAAAGAAATCGAGACCGATATTGCTAAATTTGTGGAAGAAGTCATTTCTTGGGTGGTTAACCATTGAAATAAAGAGAATCGTAATACTGAAAATAATAATTTTTGGTTACTATGACAGAATCGTCAAAAAATAATCGAAAACTTACGGAATATTTTAGACAGCCGTGCCAACATTACAAAAGAGGCATATAAAATAAAAATTCCTGCACCTCTGAGTTTCCAAGTTTCGTAGTAAGCATCGGAACGTTCCTCGCTAAACATTTGTGATATTGTTCGAGTGCCTGATCTCAGTAAGAGGATTTCGTGTCCCTTGCTGGTTATGTAAGGTACAAGGATTCCATCCTTTTGCATAGCAATAATAGAAACAGATTCACCCGAAACTCCGGCATAATAAAACTGCACCCTGATATCTCCAACTTTTGGATTCCACACATCATCGCAGTGGTAATAAATTCCCATGTGTAATTTAATTTCCCGCCGTTCGGGTCGTTCGTCGCTCGTCATCTCAATATAATCATCAAATTTGTCTTTCAAATCGCTACCGACTATTAATTGTCCCACTCGAACTAAAGGTGACACTTGAATTTGGCTTTTTAAAGGAATTTTCCTAAATTTAAAAGTTGAAGTTACTATTTTTTTAAATTTGTCAGATATTCTGTGTGCAATTTTATAGTATCATAATATGTTTTCAATAGCTAACAAATTAATTTTACTTAATATTTTTCGGGTCAGCATTTCGGTTAATATATTATAACAAAATTGAACTTAAAAATAAATTTCAAGTGAATTTTTATAGTAATTAGAAATGTAAAATTAAACAGAAACGTTAAAATAATAAAGTAATGTTTCTACGTACTATGTATTCTTTACTTTACAGTTAAAATTTATTATTATAACGTTCTTGTTTAATTTTATAATATTTTTTATATTTCAACAAAATTTGAATGTATATTTATGCTGGTTTTGAAAAAATAACTACTGGTCATATTTCTAAAAATTTGAAACAACACACAAGTTTTGATAGTTTTTGGCACACTTTACTTGGCTTGCTACCCTTGAGAGAAAAAGAACATCAATATTTATAATCTATGTGGTTTTCTGAAGATTTTAGCAAAATACAAAACCGAATCGAGTTACACATGAAATACCCGACTATACTTACTCTGGATTTTGATGACCATGTCTAATATAAAAACTTCTACTATCAACAAGTTTGTCTCTCCATTCGGTGGTATAATAATAATCGGCATTCTCGTTGCTCATCATGTTAGTCGAATCTGAATAATCCCGCTGACTAAAACAACAAATTGAAGATCACTCCTTTAAGATGTACCTAACAAAACTCACATTCTCTCTTCGACCCATTGATACATCTGCACTCGCCGTTTTAGTTTTACAGATTGAATCGAAATACCGTAATCAAGTTCGGTTAACGGTTCGTCTATTACAATCACTCCATTAATGTGTATTAATCGTTCGTTCAGTTCTTTGTGTACAGTTTCATAAGGATTCAAAGCAATGATGTTGGAGTAAGCTTCGTCCAACGAATGGGCATGATGCACTGCTCTTCCCTAAAGAAGGAATTTGAAACATTACATCTCAAAAGCAACTCAACTTACTTCGTTCCAGGTCAGGAGCCAAATTCCAGCAAAAAATAAAATAATTCCAATGAGAGAAGTTAACCAACTTCGCTTAAATTCCTCCAATAAAGTAAACTCCATGACGGTTAACCCCAACTTCTAGGGGTTGTGATCAAAATGTGTTACATAATAAAATGACTAGACTTTTAAAATAATTCTAACCTTTCAACAACAATTCTAAAGACAATTTTCTTTACACAACAGACATCGGTTGCGCCTTAATAATAATAAAATGCAACCCATCAAACGCGCAAACGTAGCGCTCACCTAACCTAACTCGAGAAACTACAAAATTATTTTGAGTTGCTATAAAAATGTAAAATATAGTAAAATAACTAATCGTGTAAGTAAAACAAATAGATAATATACTGTAGAATTGTAGCTACGTGCGTTGCGATTAAAAGAAAATGTTAATATTTTATGCCAACTATAATTAATTGACCATTTTGTCCTATTTGATTATTGATTTATTATTTTTCGATATTACACTCTCTTTGCACATTAAAATGCTTTTGCCAAAATTTTAAAATTTTGCAAATAACAGTGTATAATTTGTGTTTTCTCGAAATTCGCGATAAATGATGAATAGTCAATTTTTTCAGGAGACAGGGCCGTACTTTTAAATTTTGTAATTTTTCAGACTATGCGTGCACTTGTGGTGTCGATATGGGTGTTTATTAATTTAGTATTTTTTGGAATGTGCGGATATATGTACTTATTATGGTCGCAATACTGGATGTACTTGGAGAACCAATCGCCGACGACCGTCTACAGTAATTACGACCAGCAAATTAATATTTACAATCGCGGTTATTCGACTAGCTTCTCAAACGAAACAATTATGCGATTTCACGATTTTTCGCGAAAACGCTCAAAGCACGCAACGAAAGATAATCCAATTACTTTAGTCAAAAATAGCAAGCCGCGATTTCCAAATTTACCAGAAACCGACTTCCAGATGGACAGTCCAAAATTGCGGTGTTTCAAAAACGATAGTACAAACGAATGTGATAAAAAAATTTTAGCATATAAGGAAAAATTATTAAAAGAGCTGGAGAGAGTTCTAATAGAAGAGAGTAACGTTTTGAGAAATAAAATTAAAAATCCGTACAACGTTGTTTACGCCGGAAGACGAGGCAGCCTGACGAACAAGAACACCGAAGAGATTTTATGTCAATTTAAAAACGTAAAAATTAAGACGATTAGACGGACAGATTATCCGTTTAGTAAAAATATGTTCAGAGATTACATACCCAAGAAGAAGCTGTTCGAAAATAAACGCTTCGAGAAGTGCGCGGTGGTTGCCAGCGCAGGTTCCTTGGTCAATTCAAAGCTCGGAGAATTTATTGGTAAAGCTTGTTAATTTTTAAAATTAATTTTTACCGATTTATTTTCGCTTTTTAGATTCTCACAACGTAGTTCTGCGCTTCAATCATGCACCAACCGATGGTTACGTAGCGGACGTTGGAAGCAAAACTACGATAAGGATTTTAAATTCTCAAGTAGTAACGAAACCCGAATTTAATTTTCTAGATGCAGAATTGTACAAAAATATTACCTTATTAGCATGGGACCCAAGCAACTTTACGACAACCTTAGAAGAATGGTACAACCAACCGGAGTTTAATTTGTTTCCAAATTATCTAGAGTTTAGAAAAAAAAATCGAAAAAATAAGTTCTATTTGCTCAATCCCAATTCTCTGTGGAATTTATGGACATTCTTACAAAACACGTCGCCCCATCAGTTGAGGCACAACCCACCGTCGTCGGGATTTTTAGGTAAAAATTATTTAGTACCAATACTTTTTGATCGCACCTCGTGACGATTCTCCCACATAAAATAATATTAACCTCATAAACTACTTTCTCGTTACTTATATTACTTAATTATACAATTTATTATAATTTAATTCATTTTCGAAGAATTAAATGCATCGGAAAAATTAATTACGCAGGAACGAAGTGTCGTCTTAGAAAATTAATCTCGGTGCGTATTATTTGTTGTTACAAAAAATTTACTGTGGATACTTGGAGGCACGTGCCCAATTATTATTATTTATTATGCAATGCAAACAAATTATTACCTCAACCAAAAATGATTAACAATTTTACAAAATTGCGGTATAAAAATTTGGTAATCGAATTGTGACCAAAATTTATGACCAATCCCAAAATACTTGTGAAGTTGGATAAAGAGATAAAATCATTTTCATTTACATTTTTAGTTAACTTTTTTAAATTAGAAATCTGAAATATATATAATAAATAATAATATACTATTAGACTCGCAAAAATACTCGGATTTACTTTCTGAAAACTCTTTTTGGCATATAAAAATCGCGTTTACAAAAATACTTTTCAGGCATTTTTTGTAGATAATTTCATTGTCTTCATTTTTGTTTATATACATTTTTTTATTTTGTCGCTCCGTTTTCGACTGAGACTGAGTATAAATCCCAGGGGAATCCCCTGGGAATACCATAAGAATTCCATAAGTGCATTTTTAATTTTATTAAAAAGTTTTTCGTTCTGTTTAAAAAGAACGTACAATAGTAGTTGACAAACTGATAAAATACTGAGATTATACTCTGCGATTTTTATTTGAATTAATAATTTAATTTGGTTTATTTGAGTGGCTGTTTAGTTGAATAATAAAAGAACGGACCAATAAGAGAAAATTATTACTTTCAGCATCGGTGCATGAAATACAGCCAATTTGTTGATGCAAATAAGTGATGAAAGTATGCTTTTCAGAACGGTAGTAAATAAAAATTAAGCTTGAATCTACTTGATTAATAAGTACTTATATACAAATAATTTTTTTCCATAATATCGTATTATACATAATAAAATATATCACAAAATTATGACAAATTTATGCTTACATAATATTATACATACTAATCAATTTTATGATGATTTCCACTCCAGCACAGTCATGCGAGGAAACGAATACATATAATATGAGTAAAAAGTAAAAATATTATTGATGATGATTCCAGCGTACACCACATGCCGGAATAGGAAAGAAAGATTAAATATCCGGATATAGATAGGAATCGGAAGAATAATACCTTGTTAAACGTTAAGCAACCGATAATAATAATCTTTGTTGCGTAGTTGAAAAAAAAACTTTTCCACAAGGCACAGATCCTAAATTATATTAAAATTACATTTTTTATTATTTTTAGTAAAAACATTCGCTCTGAACGAAAAAATTAAATATAATCACAAAAGTAGAGGTGTTGGAATCCCTAGGTCCACTTTTTTTGCAAAAACATCTTTGAAGCTTTCGAAAACCTTTGCTTTTACATAAATTCGACTATAATTAACTGCGGCCGGCTCCGCCCACTAAAATACACTACTACACCTATTTACATCGAGATCACATACCGTCAGCAGAATGAGCAAAAACCCATTTATGTGAAAAATCGGTTATTTTAAAATTAAATGAAAAATTTAGATTTGTTTATAGTTTAATCGCTTTATTTTAGAGCCATCTTTTAAATTCTACTACATTTCTCATTTTATCTATAAAGACCTGTGATTGGTCCATTTAGTAATTGAGTAATACCGTTTAACTCGGAAGGAATCTTAGTAGGTACCTATATAGCTATGATAATTTAATATAAAATGAATGCCAATATAGTACAAATATTACTCATTTTTATTACATAATTTCCTTACAATTATTTGTTTACTAATTAATAAATGGTTAATAAAATTTACGCACGTGTAATGAAATAAATTAGTTTTTTTGTAAATTTCACGCTCACAATTATATTTGTTAAATTTAACATTTCTAAAATCGTGAGAAAGTAGTTTTAAAAAAATATTAAGTTACATTGAGCGGGTAGTTTTCAAACTTTAAAAGAAACGTTAGAAAACCTACCGCCTCAATGACATTTATGAGTATTTATTAGTTTTAGTTAATTTTAGGAATAGTTGCAAAGGGTGTGAACCATTTGCGGGCCTGATAGAATTTTTTTAATTGTAAGTTTGGGGTGTAAAGAAAAAAGACAGTTCCTTCTTTGCAAGGAAAAGAAGCGCATCGTGGTAGTTTTGACCACGGGTGGTTTCAAAAAGAAACCACATATTTAAGAAAAGTTCGTTGTTATTTGGCAACAAGTGGTGCCAAATAAATTATTGCTTGCTGCAATTAAAGCAAGTACTATATTACGATATTGAAAATTTTGTCAAGTCAATCTTGCCAAGACATAGAGGGATTGTGCGAGTAATTTCTTTCTTTGTTAAACGAAGTGCATAGTGGAGTCGTAGACTCAATTTCGTTTCGACATTTTGTTTTATATAGAAAACGAAATCTTTCATCACTTGGATCGTCTCTGTACATCAAAAGAAGAAAGAATAATTTCGTGTACCGGGTGAAGTGCGTGAACATTATTTACACCCACAGCCGTTGTTAAAAATTCGTCAGGTCTAGAGATTGTTAAGACTTGTAAATTGTATGTAAGTTAATGTCTTTAGATTACTTTTCATCAATAAATTAAATATTTATAATTTGTATGGTATTTCTTTGTTTATTCGCTAATTGTGTAAAAAATACTCAAACCACCCCTAGGTTATTTATAGAGTCATCCTAGCCGGAGCTCAGAAAAAATTAGAAAACAAAGAAGTTACCATTACAATTGGCGCCCAACGTTTAGCTCGAATTTTTGAGATTTCTTTTACAAATTTTGTAAATTAAAATAGATTTTTGTTGTTATTTTACGTAGATTAATATTTTTCTTATTAATATTACAAAGTAGATTTTGTGTAGAATTAAGATTTAGTTGAAATTTATTTTGCATGCACTTAAGATCAGGATTAATTAAATTGAATATGGACGAAATTAAGAATATGTTTTTCAAACTGGAGAAAGATCTTATTGAAAAATTTAATACCAAATTTGAATTAATCGAAAACCGATTAAAAACAATAGAGGAAAATTTAGATAAGAATAGGGCTACCTGTAGCAACGGTAGAATTGAAATGTTACAAATTATCGAAAAACGTTTCGAACCAGTAGAGTCAGAAGTAGATTCGGTGATTAAAGAAATAGATCAAAATAGTAAGGCAATAATAACAGTCGACAACGAGGTCGATCAATTAAAAAAGGATTTTTCTAAATTAAAAATTCAATTAGATAACGACACGAAAAATAAAGATGGTATTGTAAATCGCACAGTTTTTACAAATTTTGATAAGAAAGCACCTATTTTCGACAATAAGAAAAAAGGTGAACATCCGGTACAATTTTTAAAATCTTTAGATATTTATTTATTTCGTGCAAATATGTCGGAAGAATTAAAGGTACCAACGGCAATTGAATGTTTAGATGGCGATACCAAAATCTGGGCTGAACGTCATTCAGGGAAATGGGCAAATTATAATGAATTCAAAACCGAGTTTACAAATGAATTTTGGTCACAAAAGGTTCAAAACAAAGTACGGCTTGAAATCTATGAACAACGTGGGTACAAAACAAGTCAAGGTACTATGACGCATCACGTCTGGGGTTGGATAAATCGAATTCAACATTTGGTTCCCTCTTTTCCGGAGGAAAGCTTTGTTGAAGCGGTATCTAAGCATTTTTCACGGGATATCGAATTGCATTTGGTAACATCCAGAATCAAGACCATTGATGAATTTTTAAAAATCATTGAAGATCTTGACGAAGTCAATAAGAATAATAACCGCGGGTTTGAACTAAATAATAGGCTTGCGGCAATGGGAAGCTACGATAGGAGCAATTCCAATAGGGAAAATTTTAGATCAGAAAATAGGTTTAACAGGACTCCAAATCGCGAAACTAACGTTACGAGACCGGGGGTAAATAGAAACATTGATCGTGAAACAGTAGCAATTATTCAGCAGCCTATCCAAGAAACAAGACCGATAATCCAAGAAATAAACAGCGAACCGACGTCGGAAAACTAAATTTTCCTGAACGGTCAGCTCTCATTTTTCAGGAAACCGTGTTAAGAGAGCGAAAAAATCATATAAAGTTTGTTAATAATTATTTTAAGCAGTTTCATACAATAAATCAAACAAAGATAAATGAAACATTTCCCGAACATGAAGACGAAATAGATAATGCGGACGTGGTTTATTTACCCAAGATTTTAGTTAAACTAGAAAATATCAAGCATTCAGTTTTAATTGATACCGGCAGTACAGTGAGCGTGATATCGGAGGACGTTTTTGAACATATTCAATTAACTAATGGAAATTTGCCGATTTTACCAGCGACAGGAATGGCAATACAGGGGGTGACGGGTAAAATCACTAAAGTTAAACGGCAAACATTATTAAATATAGAAATTGAAAACCTACGTCAGACAGTAGTATTTCTAGTAGTAAAGGGGCTAAATATTCCTGTAATCCTAGGAATGGACTGGATGACAAAAAGAAACGTGAAAGTAGATATAAAAAATAAACGACTTGCTTTTGAAAACAACGGCCAGTATTATAAAACCCCTTTCGATAATACGAATAGTACGTGCAGCATTAGATCTGCTAAAATACAACTACATGCGGACGAAAAGTATCAAATGCAAAATACTGAACCATTCAAATCGCAATATATCGGTTCGGAAGGTAAACCATCTTCAATTTTATCAGACCACGGTACACAATTTACAGGTAGGAAGTGGATAAACGGAATGCAAACAGCCGGCATAGAAGTTAAATATTCATCTGTATACCACCCAGAATCAAACCCGGTGGAACGCGTAATGAGGGAGTTAGGTCGTTTATTTAGATCATATTGCTATTCTAAACATTCAAATTGGCCCAGGTATGTGAGTGACATAGAAAATTGGTTGAATGGTGTCGAAAATGACTCAACGGGGTTTTCGCCCATGGAATTACTCAAAGGCGAACGCCTTAAACAATTTTTAGAGAAATTTATAAATTTTCCGCTTCGTAGAGACCTAAACATTGAAACGAAAGTCATTTTAGCTCGCGAAAAGTTACTATCCAAAGCTCGGTCAAGGAAATTGCGGCACGACAATAATATAAACCCGCGAAAGTATGAACCAGGTGATTTGGTTTTGGTAAAAACACATTATCATTCATCCGCTTTGGATAAAGAAATTAAAAAATTCTTTTTATTATATGAAGGTCCTTACGAAGTATCCACGGTTTTAAATGAAAATGCCTATGTATTAAATTATCCCGGAACCGACTCATACAAAACTACTCAAAATGTGAAAAACCTTAAGCCTTATCATAAGAAAAGTGAACTAATTGTTTAAAAGGAAAAATTATGTTCGTAAATTATTGTAGGTAAGGTCTTTCTCTCTTGTTTGTAATGCTGTCGTATATTTTATGTTTGTGTTTATAATGTAAGCAAAACTCACGATTTTAATATTTGTTCGCGGATGTAGTTTTTTTTTGTTTTTCTTTCTTTCGAATCAAATGTCGTTATGTAAGAATTTGAATCAAAAGAAAGAGGGGGTAACTGTAATGAAATAAATTAGTTTTTTTGTAAATTTCACGCTCACAATTATATTTGTTAAATTTAACATTTCTAAAATCGTGAGAAAGTAGTTTTAAAAAAATATTAAGTTACATTGAGCGGGTAGTTTTCAAACTTTAAAAGAAACGTTAGAAAACCTACCGCCTCAATGACATTTATGAGTATTTATTAGTTTTAGTTAATTTTAGGAATAGTTGCAAAGGGTGTGAACCATTTGCGGGCCTGATAGAATTTTTTTAATTGTAAGTTTGGGGTGTAAAGAAAAAAGACAGTTCCTTCTTTGCAAGGAAAAGAAGCGCATCGTGGTAGTTTTGACCACGGGTGGTTTCAAAAAGAAACCACATATTTAAGAAAAGTTCGTTGTTATTTGGCAACAAGTGGTGCCAAATAAATTATTGCTTGCTGCAATTAAAGCAAGTACTATATTACGATATTGAAAATTTTGTCAAGTCAATCTTGCCAAGACATAGAGGGATTGTGCGAGTAATTTCTTTCTTTGTTAAACGAAGTGCATAGTGGAGTCGTAGACTCAATTTCGTTTCGACATTTTGTTTTATATAGAAAACGAAATCTTTCATCACTTGGATCGTCTCTGTACATCAAAAGAAGAAAGAATAATTTCGTGTACCGGGTGAAGTGCGTGAACATTATTTACACCCACAGCCGTTGTTAAAAATTCGTCAGGTCTAGAGATTGTTAAGACTTGTAAATTGTATGTAAGTTAATGTCTTTAGATTACTTTTCATCAATAAATTAAATATTTATAATTTGTATGGTATTTCTTTGTTTATTCGCTAATTGTGTAAAAAATACTCAAACCACCCCTAGGTTATTTATAGAGTCATCCTAGCCGGAGCTCAGAAAGAAAAATTAGAATACAAAGAAGTTACCATTACACACGACGTTCTTAGGAAGTGTGACACAAACGTAACGGAAGAGGTTTTTATGGCCGATGTCAAAAATTACTTCCCATCGGAAAAAGTTAGTAATCTTTAATTTTATCAAAAACCACAATAAATTATCTACTATAAGAAAATATTAATTTTGCCCAACAGGATACCAAGTACTTTTCGAGTTATCAAATATATCAAATTCCAATTTAAAGCTTGGATCTAAATGTCGTCGTGGATAACCCGGATTTGATTTATAACTTGGACAGCTCCTCTCCCTCTTTAATAATATAGAGACATTAAAATTAGTCTCATCAAAAATAATACTAAAAATTTGAATTCAATACTGTAATACCATATTTTAGTATTGCAAAAATTTGTAACAATCTGACAGTTCTGCCCCCTCACCGTTTGTCTGGCGTACGGAAATATCACTCATTTATCGAGAATTGTCAGATGAAAATTTTTTGCTATTGAATCACAATAAAATTCGCGTAAATTAAATTCTGGAAAATCAAAAAATTTTTTAACCGCATTTAATTGTAGATAACATCCTGTGGTCTCTTCACTTGCATTAATCATCAAACGTCAATAACCTGAATTTGTTAATATCGCTTTAAAACTAGGTCGAAAGCCTAAGGAAGAAAAATCACATAGGCACAAATATAATTTTCGAAAACCTCTAATCCCGTTCTTGGGAATAAAATTTGCAGGTGGAAGGCGTTCGAAAATGACAGATCGACAGATCCTTAAAATAATTTAAGAAAAGTAACCTAAACATTATAAATTTTTTGTTTTTATTTTCAGGCCTATCGGTTTTGCTGCCATACTGCAATTACATCCACATGTTCGAGTACATTCCATCTTTTCGTGCAACTAAAAAGTGTCATTATTACGACAAAGAAGAAAATCCTGCATGTACCTTTGGTGTGTGGCACCCTTTAGCGGCTGAAAAATTACTAGCATATTCCTTAAACGTTGCCAGTGATAACATAGTTTTTAAATCGGGATACGTAAGGATACCAGGATTTAGTAGGATAAGTTGCTGAAACGATCGCGATTCAATTATAATAAAATGTTCCTATAACTTCTTGTAAAGTTATAAATTTTGTAACAAAGAAAATGTAAAAAAAATGAAAATTAAATTTAGTAGGGGGGAAATTTAAAGTTTAAATCCTCCAAACGTAGATCTACAGCAGAAAAAATTATGAACTTAATTCCACATCGACAAAAGCATTCACAAACTTTGAAATTAATTACTTTAATTGTCGATTATTTGATTTTTTCTTTTTGAATTCTAGCTTCCTTTAAAGTACAACTGATGATATTCGTTGGTTAGTTTGAATTATATTATGACATCGAACAGAATTATTTAATTTTCATTTTAGTTGATATACAACGAATTTTTAATAAACAATGTAACTACATAATTTATTATATTAGTAAACAACATGGGAATATTTAATTTTTTTCTTTTTGAATTATTAAAGCTCTTGTGTGTTTATTTTGACTATTTTTAAATTTGAAAGCTCGTTTTCGATTGGTCTAGTGAAAAGTGTATGGAAATCAGTGGATCGCTTTTGGTATGTTATAATACAACAAATTAGGTAGTTCTACCTAAATGTTAAGGACCTACAAAGGTTAACACCTGCATAAACAAAAAAGAAAACACTAGAAGGTAAAAAAAGGTGTATTGTAATGTAAAGTGAAAAGATTATAAATATTTACAAAATCGAAATGACTTTTAATCGAATTGAAATTTAATATGTTGGGGTCTCTCAACCACCGCGAGAGAGATCATCAACACCACAAATCTTTTACTCTCGCGAGATAAAGAATATTAAACCGCTTTTTTTAATAAATGCAATTCGAGCGAATTTAAAAATGTTGGAAACAAAAAACTTTTTTAAAAACGCTTCTTATGTTTATTCAAAGTGGGTGAGCCTTTATCGATAAGGTTCACGTACCTAAGTAACATCCTGCAATATGCTAAGGTCATCATTATGTAAATCTTATTGATACAATTTCGAATTATCAGTCAGTGTCAATAAGATTACAAACTTACAATTAATAATACAATGGCTTTAGCACAAACAAAAAATATTCATCATAATTCTTAATTTTCAAACTAAAAAACAATGGGCAACAATTTACATAAAGCAATTTGGTTTTTTTGTTGCACCACCACAACAGAACTTGTAGATCGCAAGGAATTTTCGATACACCTAGGCACAGTTGTCAAAACTGTCTCAACCGAAGAAAATCAAAATTAAAAAAAATCGCCCCGTTCAACTTTGTTTATCATTAATCATCTCGGCCGATATAAAAAATGGCTTAAAAAATGTTTGTTTTTTTTGTGCGACGCGACGGTTGTTATAGAACACCTAAATGTTTATACTCCAAGAAACTCGGATAATAATCGCGTTTTAAAAATTATTCGAGTCAACGCACTTCCATCAAAACGGTTAGGTACAAAAATATTTTGATTTTGTAACAGTAGCACGAAAATTCGTTAAAATCGACAGACGCTCGGGCCGATGGCTTCCATATTAAATTAGATTTTCGTACGAAATTTTGAAACATCCTATGTGCCTCGACCGGTTAATTATAAAATTATGATTCATGCCTTGCGTTTAATTGTATATAATATGTACCATGTGTATAATATAAAAATCATGTTGTAGCTATGCGAGTAGGTAAAACAAATATTTAAATAATGTTTAATAAGGCGAGTACGAGTTTGCCTTTAGATAAGATTCGAGTAGAATTATCTAAGGTAGTTTTTGAAAAATTAAAAGTAATGCAACATTTTGTCTATATTATTATGCGGTCGAGATTAATCATCGTGACTAACCGCAGAATTAGACGTAATGAATATCAAAATCGAAGAAATAAAATGATAATAAAATCTGAAACATTTTAAAGTAATGAATCAAAGCCCGAGCCTTTCGGTGTGGGCCAAACCGCATCAAACATCGTTCGGAACTTGCAATCAAGATAAAAAGTTGCACACATCCAAGTTTATTTCGGGTGCATCCTGAATTTCAATTAGAAAGATTATTGATGAGTCAAGGAAAATACTTTTCCGCTTTTTTGTTCGATCAAAAAAAATCATTTTAATGAAGTCATTGCAGCCTTCGCACGTCTCTAAGGTGAGATACCGGTAGATTAAATCTAATCGTATTGAAATTTCTTTTTCATAAGAAAATAGTAAATACCACGATACGTGGCCGGAATATACGCGTTTCGTCCAAACTTGAAATGAAGATACCTCCGCGAGGACGAAACATTTATTATAGGTAGAATCGACTTTATAATGGAAGCAGAGTCGTGATCTCATTTTTGAGTAATTCGTGTTATTCGTCCGATGGCCTTATATACCTGTATTATCAAATTCGTTCAACATATTTTATCTCGAGTGGATCAGCAAACCCCTACGGTTAAGCAGGCGATCGAGATGACAGTCAAAAGTTATAATTTTATAAGAAAAATTCGTCGAACGACATTTTATCTCCACTCTGGAGCAATGATCTATGGTTTATTATATATATCGGTACTTGAGTAAAATTTATTCATAACACATTGTTTGGTGGACCAACAATGTACAACTTAATTGACAATCAAAACACACCCTTGTATTACAAAAAATGAAGAGCATTGTCATTTTGCTAATAGCAAACGTTCCTGTTTAATAGAAGATCATATATTAAAAATTGCGTGGGATTTTTTTATATAAAATGTGATTGATCTTTAATTTAATCTCAGTTAAGGTTAAGAACCCAAACATATTTGTCAGAAATTTAGAGGATCAAATTACTTTAGTACCTAGCAAAAAAATCCACGATAATAAACCGACACTTCAACTTTTTTACCGATCAAATTATTAACACTTGCAAAAATTTACTTGGTCCAAAAAAAAAGCTATGCCCAATGGATATACGTAATCTCATTTTTAAAATACGTTATTACATTAAACACTTTCACCAAACTTTTTGTTGTAAACATAAATCGTTATTTAACTCGATTATTTAATAATAGCTTTCTAAAATTGAGTTAATTTTACAAAATCGCTTAATTTTCGGGCCCGTAGTCGTCTTATGAAAAAAAATTAATTACCTATTGTATTTTTCACATCCATCTTGGGGAAAATCGTAACCGCTAAATCGATAGCATTGTATTTAAATATACTGCACAGTTAAAAATTCCGACTCTCGATGGACAAAAAAGAAATTTAAAAAAATCGCGACAAAAACACGACAGTACTTTTTGATTTATATTTTACTCTTTTCGTCAGACATTGCGGTTATATTAAAAACTATAGGTATTCTACTTTATTAGCAATGTGCAAGCATCCCATACCTACTTGGGAAAAACAACCATTTATATAATATCGGAAATTTTTTATTATCCGATCGATTTTGGAAATACGTAATTAAAAATGTTATTACGAGTAATTTTAATGCAAAAAACGTTAAGCAGCGAACAACAAAAGAATAATAAATTAAACCTAACGGGGAATTGAAACATAAATAAATACTATAAAAATTGTCGTGCAAAAAAGGACTTTTAACTTTTTCCGGTTCAAAGGAAAGTAGAAAACTAAATATATAAAAGAAAAACCAAACATCAGAATAATCGTGATTGATAATCACGAAAGACAAACGGAAATGCGTCCACTAAGAGGTTGATAGTTTTCACTTGAAAAAGAAAAACCTATAAAACTGAACGAAATTTATACCATCTTAACTTTTAGATTTTTTTCAGATACCATAAAAATAAAATTAATTGAAGAATGTACCAATTCAAACAGTGACGGACTGGGAACTTCTTTTTCAGCAAGTTTTCACGACTGACCCCCCCCCCCCCCCAGTTACGAGTATTATAAATATTTATTCATAAGTACCTATCTCACTTCCAAGTTTCAGTTTACGTTAGCATGTTAGTTGAATTAGAAATTTAAGGTGGGATTAAAATTTAAATGATTTAATTTTAGTACTGCATTAAATATCTTTACAAACGCCGTCCTAACAGTAATAGTAAATTATATGGTATATTTTTTAAGTCCCCACATTGCATATGAGAGAACTGAAATTTGCTACATAGCTTCAAAAAAAATAAGGAATACTCTTCTTTATTTTAATTTCGAATTGCCAATAAATAAACATTTTAAAGCCAAAGGGAGTTGAACTCAAAAATATGCAATTCAGCTTGATTAAAAGAAACTAAAATAAATATTAAACATTTTAAACAGAAATGCATATAACATTATCCAAAAATTATGAAATATGAAATTTAAAAATTTCATTGCACATAGCTATATTGATTGGCATTATAGTATCGATGCATCCTGTAAGCTTTAGAAATTATTCCTATTATATGCAAATGCACATCGAAGCAAATCCAGCAAAAATTCAGCGTTTCACCAATCAGAATTTTTCAGAAGAATAGCAATGAAGATTTACTATAAGGATTAAAAGGACGAAAATTACATTTAAGATAATTTTACACAAAACGACACGTGATTTAGTATATAAAGTTAGAAACTAGAGTTGATTCAAACTGTGATAAAGAAAAATCTGAAAACAAACATAAAATCTACCTTCTTAATTTAGGTTACATTTTCAGTATGCCGCGCTGTAGAAGTAATAAAAAATGTATTTCTTAAAACTTTTAATCACAGTTATTTAAAAAAAAAACTAATATAAATTTCAACGTTTCCAGATTTAATGGAAAATTGACTGGAAGATCTTCATTAAGTGAAACAAGTCATCTTCATAGGATAATTAGTCATGATTTGCATTAAAGCTTGAAAAATGCATTACCGATTTTTTCCATTAAAAATGAATAAGATAAAATTATTAAGCTTTAGTAATTTTTAAATCAATAGCGTCATTTCATACGGTTTATAAATAGTTATTTATTAAGAACATAGTATGCATTTATCTGTAAAATTTGCTTACCATATCTTTTAAAATAGTGCTCGCACCTGGAATTAATCGAGAGCAAAAGGATGGTAATTACGCAAATATACCAATATAATAAAAAATTAGATCAGAAAAAAACCCAAGAAAATCAAAGTTGAAATAAATTTATAACATTAGCAAGAGCGATTAGTACAGAGGACCGAAGAATGTTGGAGCATGAAACCGACAATTAAAAAAAGTAAGCGCGAGCAAAAAAATGAATTATGTTCAAGTCGAAGGGTTTAAAATTAATTAATTATCGTAGTACAACAATAAACAATTAGCCCCAAGTTATATATTATTATAAAACAGCTGTAAATGAATCATACCAATAAAATTAAATACTTAGAATAACCGCCGACATCGAAACTACTCACCATCCAAATACCGAGCTAACAAATGGAGATGGGTGAGTCACATTTTAGATCTCGAGAAGATTTAAAGTTAACGCTTAAACCGCCTCTCATTATGTTAAATATGGATTACCTTAAAATGATAACTGTTAATGTACTGTTTAAATTATTAGTTCAATCTGCAATTGAACTTTATTGTTATGGAGAAAGGTTCATTAAAATTTATCTCCAATATGCTAATTCGCATCCTTCAAATTATTTGTTACAGTAAACTAATTTTCTCCGGTTCTTTCTTCTTACGCCCGGTTGCGAATGTTCGCTAAAAAATTAAGAAAAAAATCAAACACATTACCACGACGCCGACGACGCCTCTTTTCACCCCGACTCCCAATTTCTTAATCGTCTAAAAAGAAGAAACGAATATCTGCGATTCCGATAAAAAATAATCCGATATGCCCTACATTTATCTAATAATAACAAATGAAAATTTTATTCGACAAACTAAAAAAAATATCTAATTAGTTAATTACACGTTAATTACCATACCACTGTATTAATGACCTATCGATTTAACAATTCTGTTTAAGTTCATTAAAAATTCAAATTGAGGAAGTCGACAAAAAATTAATTATGCACATATCCAATTTCTTGGAGAATAAATTAGAGCCTCTCAATTATAATAAAAAAGACGTGAGGATTTTCGTAATCTACAAAGATTGTATTAATTAAAAATCAATTTAAAGTCAGAAACAAACACCTGGTGGTGATGACCACGATGACAAACTTTTCGATTTACTTTTTTATAATACGTACGTGGTAATTTTTATGTACATTTTGGAAGTTTGTCAAATGTGGGTGTATTAAAATTTAGTCCTTCAAAAGTTGTTACTCGATGAAACTGAATGCAAAAAAGAAAAAGTTTCCCAGCATTGTAAAGAATGATCTGTACATGCTCTATATAGACACGGATACATGGCCAAGAGCAAGACGCACGTACCGGAGATGTATTATCTTAAAAAAAGATGGAAAGAATAACATACCCGCAAAAATCATATGCTACAATAAGTAGTAATTGTTATGTAGAGAAAATCTTGTGCATCAAGGAAAGTCGTCTATAGCATTGAAAAGTATGCAAAATAATTATGACGAGTTCGTTCACAAGAGCCCTTCCTCCTTGGTACTCCAATGCTCTCTACTAGTACTGTTTTTCATTTCTTTCACCGCGAGTATCACGCAGGATTGATTGAAAAATTTTTTGAAAGTTTCTAAAGAATTAACCTCTTGTTCAACCTAAATATCCGGAAAAGAATTGCCTATAAATTACTCTTGATTTAATTTGATTTTTCAAAGTATTCCCTAAACGACGTTTAATGTTAAGGTCGGGGATTGACAAACTTTTATAAATATCCGCATGCATCGCTACTGGCGCAAAAATATAATGGCAAAAAGTTACACACTTCACGTGATTGTGCTAAAATCCAATAGATGTCACCTCATCTGCAAAAATTTTAATTTTAAAATTAGAATTATTACAAATTGTCGAAATCGATAGAACATTTTATCTGTAATAAAAACTAACCTTTTTGAGGTACTATAATCCTTTTAATTTTAATCCCTTATCATCGATTTCATTCTCTCATCTTAAAGCCGTTAATTCAAGGCTCCATCTTCTTCAAAAAGCTTGAACTATTTTCGAACTCGAAAGTTCAAAATCTGCATAAAATGATAAGTACACGAGTTCATTCATTTTGTTGTTATTAATTAACTTTTTTCAATTTCATTTATTGATATGTAAACTTCGCATATATCCGCGTAGAGAAAAATTCGGTATAAAAATTTTTTTTCTTTTTTATAGTTTTTAATTTCATAATGTAATTAAAAGTTTAATTTAAATTATGAACCTACAAAAACATAGCTAACAGTTTCTTCTACAAGTTGTTAAAAGTATAAATGTTATATATGATTTTGTTTGGGAGAAAACCATGAACTCCGAAGGGTCAATATAGCGTATATTTTGTACATTCGTCCCCAGCCTTAAGGCTGTAATGATGACATTAAACAAAAAATTTTTAACAAACAAAAAAATTATTGGAAAAATCAATCGGAAACCTAGACATAGAATTTTCGACTAAAGGATCCCACAGACCAATGCGATACTGCGAAAGAGGAAACGGAAACTAATTTGGTATTTATTTGTACCTTAACTGCGACTTTTGGTTGGACCAACCTTATATTGGGAACCGCAACATGTGAGGAAATATTTTACAATATAAAGAAATACGAATATGAAACATCGAAGCATAAATGTCGACTAAGGCAGCTTCCGCTCCATCTTTCGTAAGAGAATGAGAGAACTTGACTTCAAAATTCAAAATATAAATTATGCAAAAGAATTCTGCAAAAACAGTAATTTTAAAAATTTTAACGTTTTTCGGTTACAATAAAAATATTAAATTTTGAACTTTTCATTGAGTACAAATTCTGGTTTTTCCTCCCGAGCACCAATACTTTTCAGGAAAGTGACATTTTCACTTATGACACTTCAAAATTCACTTTCGTGCCATGTAGAAATGAATAAAAAACATAAACCACAGTAGTAAAAAAGGTAGTAAGGCAGACAGCATACTTTTAAGTCACTCAACATAAGATAACGCACAAATATAATAAAATTGTAAAAAATAATAATCTAACAATTCTTATCGATGAAAAATAACTAATAAGCCACCCGGAGCCGGCATTTTCTGCAGAAAAAATTCAGTGGTATGCTTTTAAATTCCAGAACATAAGACAACACACAAACATAACAAATAATGACTATAAATAGTTATCTAAGTTAAACAATTAAATTTCAGATCTAACAATTTTTGTCAATAGAGAATACCCAACGAGTCACTTAGAACCGATATTTTCTGAAGAAGAAAAGTAGGTTAGATGCAATATAATTTACTATTGCACTTTTCATTGGCTAAAGTAAATACTACTAATCATTTTATTCAAATGCAGGAAATAAACTTTTTATCGGAAAAATTTCTCAATCAGGCCACTTTGAATTAACAAACAATATGTCGAAACTATTCAGATTAAAACTCTACGGTTCACCTGGCTCATAAAAATTAAACAAGAACAAAAATTTTTTAGAATAATATGTTTGGATGCTTAGGTAAACTCTCGTAACCTACAGCTTACGGTGAAAACCAAACCGCTCCCATAATTTCTTCTTGAGTTGCTGAAATTCAATTCCCTGTAAAGTTCATAAAATACCTACAAAAACCTTTGAAATCCACCTCCAAGAAATAAGTCTGGAATTTGAAAATATTTGTGTAAGCTAATTTAAATAAACGTCTGTGCAGGTTTATATGAACACAATAATTATGTTAATGAAGTTTCTTTGTACCGAAAATGTAATTTATATCTTGTCGTAATTTATAGTATTATGAGTTGCTGTTCTATATTGACTTATTACTCTATGGTTAGTTCCGAAGAGAACCAGCTTGGCAAACCTTAAAATGTTTCAAAAATTTGACGGAGACGATTTGCAACATAATATGTTTATCTTTCAGTTTAGGTAAAACTGATAGTTTAGTCGTTCCGAATTGTTCTGGTAATCGATCACTTCTTCCTGAAGTGAAGCGTTTAGTTATAATTAATAGACACGGTTTAAATTTGAAAGTGTCAAAGAACAGGTTGATAATGAAATCCGTTTCTCGTGTGTAATTTTGAAAATGCCAATAATCGAAAGAATTTGAAAATTGAACTTGGAAACTCCGAGGTCAGTGAAATTGAAAAATGTGGGCAACTCCAGTTTGCTTGGATTGTACACACTTTCGAGAGGCAAAAAATTTGAAATCCGCTAATGCACACCCACACCTAAGTTCCGATTGATGAGAAAGCCTCGTGGAAGACTCATTAACGTGAAAAAATCTTGGTTCGATATTAATAATAGAATGAAAGGTTAAATTTTGTTTTTGCACTCCAGGAGTGTAGGTGGAAGTTCAAGGTGGTTTAACTTCCATTGCAAAAATAGCAAGAAATTAATTTACTTTTCGGTTCACATTAATTTTTGACTTGAAATAAATTGTCAAACTTTCGTCCCGGATTATAATAATACCCCTCGGTCGCAAATTGATTGTCGCAATTTATATTAATCCTCTCGGGCTTATTGAATTATTATAAAAACCGCATTCTTAAGCTAATGTTACAATTATTTGCATTGTTTTGCTTTAAAATTTAAATTGCGTTGTAAAGTGCCTTTCAAGTTCAAGTTAAAACGTAGAAATTTGCTATAAGACGCTTTCGAAAATGTCGGTTCGGCCCCACCGAATTTTAAATATATTCGGGCCCTCCGAGGCGAAGAGCACGTCTATTATTTAAAAGGAGACACAAATCAATTAACAAAGAACACGAAAATTATTGAATCAATTTGTGCAGAAGCAAAACAATAACGAGCAAGTGAGGGATTGGTATCCAATATATAAATGGCGATAGTTGACGCTCATGGTTTAGTGTTATCTCGCACAGTGAGCGAATCGTTTCGCGCTATCCTCATGTATCAAACAAAATCGTTCGTGTAAATGAATTAAAACTTAGTTACATGATTGATTTATATTTTGATTAAATTAATAGTCCGTTCGAAATACACTAGACTGTGCGGGAAAATTAACGGTCGTAATTTTATGTGATTTTTTTTTATTAAAAATATTTACGTGCTTAGATATATTAATAGGAATAAAAATAAAAATGTATCTCAATACCGTATTAGCCGTTGTGTTTTTCGTAATTTTGAAAACGGGCAATAGTGCGCCGAGCGGTGGAAACTCAGCTTTGGTAAGTACCACGATCAAAAATCCAATATCCAAATGTTTTAATTTTTTTTTTTTTTTTTTTGGAAATTTAACGTTCAAGGTTTTCAATTTGTTCTATTAGTAACTACCTAACCTATCTGTCTGGTTATTATCATTAGTTTTTATTGATTTTCAGTTCGGACACAAAGCATATACACACAATAAAAAAACGGTGTGAATAAATTATACAGAGTACAACAGAATAGCTATTATTAATTATTTAATGCAACAAGAAAGAAAATGAGTCATAAATTTGCGAATAAAGTTAATTACAAGTTGAATAAATTAACTGCGAACCATGCAACCATGTGCTAGTTACACGACAACCAAGTTGTAAAGGGCAGCATTTCAATTAGTGGTCGGTTAATTTTTTTCAAAATTTCATTTTCCAAAAATTTCATTTTCTAAACTCGATTGCGATAATGACGCACACCGGTACTATATGGATTTACTTAGCACACTATACCTGTTGGCCCTGACATAGGAATTTACCCGGAAACTTAATGACATGCAATTTAGAACTTACAATTTTTACATATTTCCGAAAAATATTAATGTACGTCACGTACTTTAAATAGCCAGTTGAAAATATTCCAAAAATTAATTAAAGTTTCAAACTCGATCCTTCTCGGGAGTCCAAGTAATTTTACTGCAGGCTTCAGAGGAAGTAATTTTTTTGGATAAACAGATTTTTGCTTTCGCTTCAATGTTCCCTAAATAACGTGTATTTACGATGCACCAGAACTTGCGTTCATTGCACTCCTGCTGCAATTTACTTCCACGGTCTATCATTTCAATTTCGTCCAATTAACATTTTTGTAAGCTCGATATTATCGAGTACTATGTAACAAAAACTTCTTAACAATTGTGATTTTTTTTTTTTTTCGGGGACGTTTGATAATAATCTTCCATTTATTACGCACCGTGCCTGAAAAATTATAATGCCAACTATGAGATCTAAACACATTATTGAATGATAATGCAATATGGCGCCATTTCTTGGTCGTCGGTTGCATATAATCAAAAAAACAAACAATAATATTTGATTATGAAATAGCGCCATATTCTTTGACTTGTTGCGTTATCTCATTTGCTGGCTGTTTTGAAAAATCAATGCTCGATGACAATTTTTCAAAATAATTTTGTAAACAGGAAATAATAAGCTGAGGTCAAAAATTATTTTGTGACATAACATCCGGTCAATTTAGATCTAATTTTGATAAATCTTGAATGAGTTTCTTTTTTATCACAGCGAAACAAAATTGCTATTCGAAAAAGGAAAAACATTCCGAAGAAACTTAACTAATTACACTTTTAATTAAAATTCTGTAAAGTTTACTGTCTGCTGGTAATTTAACTAAGTTAATATAAATAATGGTATATTTTATTGTAATGTGGACCTTGATGTGACGTAAAATGTACCACAAGGTCCTGTGCATATGAAATTAACTCGTAGTCAGCCATATAAATTTTAATATTTAGGTGATATCACTGCTTGCGTTTAAAAAAAAATAACAGCATAAATATCACAAATTGTCAAAAACAATGTAAAAAATTAATTCGTCAGATGCATAATTATATCGATGGAATCTTCTCGTCATGAGCACTCGACCCCCTTTAATGAATTAAAATTTGATAAAACCACCGCAGTTATTAAATTAAATTTTTCAATTTATAACACGAAAAGATAATTTTATATTAATAAGTTTATTATGTAAATATTTTTTCAATTACAAGGCTAAATCATAATTGTGATAACCCGGAAACAACTCGGCTAACAAGAATTAGCCTTGATTGACCTATTTATAAAAAATAATTAATATTTCTATAACTAATTAACGAAAGGAAACAAGAACAAAAGTGCAGATTAAAATTTTTTTGATACTCGGTTTCCTGGGGCGCTCGCGAATAATTTTCGATAAAAGCCTTTCATATTTTCTTTATAAATGTAAAAAAAGTATTGTGAGTCATTGGGTTGCGTTGTTTTCGTTGTGATGAGATCACAAATTGTAAAATTTGCTTTATCTTTTGAAATGTGTTCAAATACAAAGGCAGTGATAAAAACGATATCACCGATTACAATTCCACTTTAGATAATTAAAAATTCTTTTAAGTAAATTTTAATAAAAAAAAAAATTGTAAGCGTATCAACGCGCCTAGACCGACTGTATTGTTAGACTTGTCGCACGAGGAATATTAATGCGTTTCGGTTTCATTTATAGAAATAATTCTTTGTATTTTATTTAATTTAAATTATCGATCAACCTCTCTATCGTCGTTTATTAATATGCCACGACAATCAATTCATTCCGATAATAATATTTCGAAGGTGAAGTTGCGAAATGAAGGCTTGTAAATTATGTAAAAAAATAGAAAATATTAGAAAAAACAAATTGCGGTTTAAAAATATTTGCGAGTAAAGATAAAAAATTGTAAAAATTGTTATTATAGATGAATCGATACAGAGTTATAAATAAAACAAAAAAGAAAGAAAGATAGAAGAGAAATTGAGAAGTATATAAAAATAAAATTGCCCAATTTATTGTTCTCGTTACTGTAATTTCTTGTAAACACCTCTTGTCGTCATCACGAATGATTAGATTACAGGAAGATAATAATATCTAAGAAACTACAGAATTTACGTACTATAAATTCAAAAAACAACAATACACAGAATGCGTTATTAGTTTTTGCCTTGAAAAACAATATATTATAAATATATCTGCATTTTCATAATTCACAAAAACAATTTTTTATGCCAAAGTGTTATTCATAATCCATGATTTGATTACGAGGAGTAATGATAGCTTTGCTTATTCGATTAGATCACAGTTAATTAATTACATGTAACCTATACATACAGACATACAGGCAAATATATTTTATTATTTGGACAGGAATTATTGAGAGCCTCCAGAACCGGTCCTACTTTGAAGTAAATTAAAAAATAAAAGTGTTGAGTTTAAATTTGCAATCATAAAGTGTCCACCCACCATAATCATGGTTTCATCTCAATTACATAAAGGCAATAAATAAAAATAACTTGCAACCCTCGAGCAATAATCAAGAAAATTTTCCCAAGGGTCCAAAATTTGTCATTAATATTCCCAGGTAATATGAAAAGTCGTTACGGAAAGATGCAAATGGAAGAAAACTTTAATAGTGCAATTATTGTTAAAAACTTATTGTTGCTACCTTCCAAGGACACGAAAAGGTATTTGCATCTGAAAACGTTTGTTGAATAGCAATTCGTCTAAATTTTTACGCAGTCAGTGACCATTCTTAAAAAATATTGACCTCAAATTTTTTTCCGAAAGGACTTCGCCGTTGGAATTATAAAATAAGGTAATTAGATTTTAAAGGAAAAATTAGCAATTCAGGAAGGAAATGCTATTCTTGGGAGTTTATAGAAGACGACATTTAAGTATGCGATCCTTTAGAATCCTTGGTCGGACATTTAAATAGCAATAAGCTTTAGATGTATTATTCACGCTGTCATGCAGGATATGCCCCAACACAAGGCTAGTCAAAGGTCACTTGATTAATATATTGTACCCGTACACGCTACTCGAGTAAAGGGGAGCATGTTAATATGTTGGATAAACAAATCTTCTTATATTATAAAACAAGAATAGGTTAAAATTATAATATCGTAAATTTTCTAACCCAACTATATTTTCTTCCGCAGACTAATATTTACCTATTTTACATAACGTGCGTGTTTCATTTTCAAATCATCCTATTACGGAGACTAAATTTGTACCCACTCAACGAACTCTTCAATTTGCACTAATTAATTTCGACTCCACAAATAACTTGTGTACATTACGAGTGTAGTAGACATTCGAATGTAGTATATCTAACTCGGAAGCTGTAAGGAAGGATAGGATTTTTTTTAATTCAAAAACTTTGAGTTTGAAATAATCCTCCCCCCCCCCCTGTACCCTAAAAATATAAAGAACTCTAATTCGGCTTGAAATTTGTCTAAATATTCTAGAATCCTTTTGATTATCATAACAACAATAACGTAAAATTACGAATAAAATGAATAAAAAAGAGACGAATTATTTTATAATATAAAAATAATATATTATAGCAATATATTCCAAGGACGAAAACTAAGTTTTTCGGGCAAGCGCGGAACATTCCATTGAAAAATAAACTACTTTTTATTAAATAATTCTAGAAGCCTAATCAAAATTAAATTAAAATTAATAATTATGTTTCTCGACCCTGATGGATTAGGATTCCTAGGTTTTTTGAGAAAAAACACGTGGACATATTGAGTTTTATTTCAAGGACCCAAAAACCTGAGAATTCTAATAATAATTTAAATTAAAAAATAATTATTTTATTTTAAGCAAATTAAAACAAATGCAATCAAAAACCGCCATGTTATAAAACAAAAAATAATAGTATGTTATATTATAAGGATCAAAGGATCTTTTCGCACTAGCAGATTTTATAAAAATTTACAACAGTTTTTAATGTTGTTTCTCACAATTTAATTAATACTTAAGTAATTTATTTTAAAAACGAAATGTCATCGTCTACTGCCCAACTGGAAGTGATTGAAAATTCGATTAAAAATTAAAAATAATTATTTTAACATAGTGAACATATTTTTACGCAGTTATCTACAATTTTGTATCCAACTGTTTTTTATTTTATCAGTCAAGTACGATAATAAAGATAAACTAGCAAACAAAGATTTAAAAAATTAAAATTGTTCCGATGTAGTTCATTCAAATTTTTTATAATATCTAATCCGTCGTATAATAGAATCTCAGACAAAATTCAAAATTGTATTGTATTTTTTGATGTTGTTCAACTTCACTTTTTATATTCTTCCATGTTCGTCCAATTTGACTGTGGTGGTTATTTTCTTATTTCCGTTGTATTTATCCCAATTTTTTGACCTAATTGTAATTTAAATCGCCATTTATCATTATTTTTGGAATTTCATTTGGGTGTTCGTTTATTCGTGCTCACGAGGCGTGATTTGTTGATATACTCTTCCATTGTGTTGTTGGTATATTGTTGGTAACGTTTTTGAAACGTCACTCTTGGTAATTATTGTGTTAATTAGTACTCTACGTTGATTTCCTACAATTGAAATTTTCAAGAACCGCTCTAAGCGTCAACACATTTTTGCGATAAATTATAATAATTTCGGGCGATATGCAAACAAGCAGTTAATTAATTGGCAAGAAATTTTCAAGTGTTTGCCGTTCTGTAAAAAAAGTCAAGTGGGTACATAAACATACATGAGTCATCCATGTTAGACTTCCTCGGGTCAATAATAATTATTACAATGAAGTGATTCTGTATTCATACATTTCCGGCTACTTTTATTTTAAATGCATTAGAAACGTGCCAGAAATATTGGAATTTATCGATAATCCGACATGCTTAATATTATTATTACGCACTTGCTCGCGACATTTTGTGATACCCAAAAATGACGAGAGTCTGGCATGAATTTCAATGACGCCAAATCTACACCGTAATCTTTCGTAAGGACAAAGAAAAGTTTGAAATGTATCAAGTTCAAAACGGAAACAATGAATTGCTTGTAGATGCAAATTGTGCAAAAAAATTAAGAAAAAAACAGTTTCACTTTCTGAACACAATGTTAAGGTGTGGCTGAATTTTTTAGAAGGATCTTCACCCGTATAATATTATCTTTTGTTAAAGTCAAAATAAGCTACATGTAGCTGTTATTGGAACCATTAGTAAACACAAGATTAATGTAGGTAGCAAGAGAAAACATTTAAAAAATAGCGAATGGATGCTCCTTGAAGCAAAAAACTTTTGACAAGTTCTCGAGACAAATTCTGTTTCACATTAAACAAAAATGGATGGATGCATCGAATGTATGTGAATAATATTAACACTTGTTTTTGTTTCAAATAAAAAATTAAAACTCGCGAGTCAACGAACTCCAAAAAAATGAAATTCTGCAATGTGGAGATTCAAAAAATCAAAAAAAAAACAAATAAAATATTTTTAGTCACCGTTATTTCGACACAAAAAAAATTAGCGATGGGCAAATTAATAATAAATATAATATGCGAAAATACACATTAGCACTTGATGATGCAATTGCCTTATCATCGTCTCCTTATTCAATGAGTATCGTATTGATTTCATATATTGAAACATTTTATAGATGTTATCATACATATTTCCTCATAAACGTTAGTATTTATGCTAAAATCGAAATTATCGGCAGAAAGGAAGGAACTATCTGTGAATCATCAATGATTAATAATAGCACACTTGTGATTTATTTAAACTAAGGAACAGAAGGACATGTCATGATGTTTAAATATGCATCACCAAAGCATTTTTAATCTGGTAAAACTTAGAAAAACATTAATTATTTAGATGACGCGACCAATTATTCCAATTATTACAAAAAATTTTTGATTATAATAAATCGGAGAACAATGTTGTTGCTGTTGTAGCAAACGTCGAGACATTATTTCTTTATGTGGTAAGTCTAAGTAGACATTGAAGGAAATACTAGGTTGTAGACAAAGTGTTATACTACTATGCAAATGTCGAAGCCTTGATCTATGTTCGAAGATACATACACCACTTATGCAAATCTATCGTGTGACTAACTACGATACAGGTAGTATTTGTCACCAATTTTCCGTGAATTAAAAATTCGGTAATAAGAAATCACGTCGTGCGTAGGTGTATCCATTCATGTTGATTCATACCAGGAAAATTATTATTTATTAAAAGTGGTAGGTGGAAAAAATGCATTCTTTGACTTTGCAAGAGAATTTTCGAAAATTTCTGTTACATATAATTTTTACAGTATAAAGTGCAATACTTCGTGTGATGTAACAAATTTCATATTACGAGGCAATAACATAAAAATATAATTATTTTTGATCCATTCCGTTTGCGATTGAAATAGTAAAAAAAAAATCTACGAGAAACTTTCTCCGCGACTACAACTTTTAACTTAATTTAGCAACCGAATTGCGGTTTTAGCAATTTTTATGTAATTTTAATTATTGTAAATCCTAAAAAAACGTGGGACATTACACATAATATCTAAAATATTTACAGTTTAGTATAATATTATCGTGCAAAGATGGGAAAGCAAAATCAAAACATTGTCCTTTCCAACGATAAAAAATTCTCTTGTTAAAAATATGAATTTCAAAATCAGATAACAGTAATTTTTCAAGCGAAGGATTTTTGTTAATCGACCTTTCACCTTGATTTTGCTCTTGCATATTATTTTATCAAGGTGAATGAAACGTAGGTACAAACATCGTTGGCAGATTTTCTTTTTTTCAACGAATATTATCGTTAATAAATGTTTTTGTCAAGTTTAAAAGTGCAAGGCAATTAGTGAACGACCGTGACATCGTTAAAAAAAATTAAACTTCTGCTCCGACTTTTTGTGCGTTGTTTATGTCGTGGTTAGAATTCCACGTTAAACTTTAAAAAACGCGAAGTTTTAAATTTGAATCTCGCAAATGGGAAGACCAATGATTTAAATTGGAAATTTTGCTCTAAATTGGATAGAGTTTTACCTGTCCAACCGCAAAGCGATGAAATACTTTGCGGTTTTTCAAAGTTTTTATAGATATTCTGCTCTGAATTATTAAATTCCACCACTGTCTTGCGCTGTTACTTTTTTCGACAATTTTCAACATTAATAATTTCACATCAACAAAATCATATATCTGTGATTACTGGATCGTTCGTCCATTAAATTGATCTTTTTCTGTTGCAGTATTATTTATCGCAATATGGATACTTAGGTGCCAATACTAGAAATATATTTAATTCGAGTAATTTAATCGATGGAAAAGTCTTGACGGGCGCTATTGCAGATTTCCAAAGTTTCGCAGGTTTAGATGTGACAGGTAAGAACATAAAACTAGGAGAAATTTTACAAATTGTTATAATTACCATTTAATTACAATTGTAAAGTTAGTTTTTCTTTGTTAATAATAAATTATCAGTAATTTTGTATGCATTGTTATGTAGGTGAAGGTTCAAATTGTCGCCTGTCGCATTTTGTTTTGTATTTTTTTATAATAATAATAATAATAATATAATACAACACAGTAGTGCCTAGTAATTATGCAATTTATCTTTATTAGGTGAACTAGATGACGAAACCTTAAAGACCATGTCACTGCCTAGATGTGGAGTCAAAGACAAAGTGGGTTCTGGAAGCGATTCTAGATCAAAAAGATACGCTTTGCAAGGTAAATAATTTTTAAATAAAGCCAAAATATGTTTGGACCATTGTTTGCGGAGATGCGGTCCATTGCATAAAACACACACACACACACACATTACAATATAAAAGTACAGAAAATATAAAACAAAATTTTAATTATTTTACAGGGAGCAGATGGAAGGTAAAAAATTTGACGTACAGAATATCAAAATATCCACGAAAACTACAACAAAAAGACGTAGATAAAGAAGTTGCTCGAGCTTTCGGAGTTTGGACCGAATACACAGATCTCACATTTAAGCCATCCAAAGGCCAAGTTCACATTGAAATCAGGTTCGAAAGTGGCGAACACGGTGACGGCGATCCTTTTGACGGTCCAGGAGGAACTTTGGCTCACGCATACTTTCCCGTAAGTTACATTTAGATAATAAAAAGTGTCCTTACGTAAATATGTAAATTTAAAGGTATTTGGTGGAGACGCTCATTTCGACGCTTCCGAACAATGGTCGATAAATTCCTATAGAGGAACAAATTTGTTCCAAGTTGCTGCTCACGAATTTGGGCATTCGCTAGGTTTAAGTCATTCGGACATCAGGGCGGCGCTCATGGCTCCATTTTACCGGGGATACGACCCGACGTTCCAATTGGATATTGACGATATTCAAGGAATTCAAGCTTTGTATGGCAAGAAGACGAGGTACACCGGTTTTGGCGGAGGAGACGACAGCGACGGAGACGAAAGTGATGCAAACGCCGGTCGCAAAACTGAAGCACCACCGGTCGCACCACCAGTCAACCCGACCGAAGATTCGGTTCTTTGTACCAACACCAAAATCGACACCATTTTTAACAATGCAGAAGGCGAAACTTACGTGTTCAAGGGAAACAATTATTGGAAACTAACAGATGATAGCATTGCAGCGGGATATCCTAAAGTTATTTCGCAAAGCTGGAGTGGACTTCCGGGACACATAGACGCCGCGTTTACTTACAAAAATGGAAAATCCTACTTCTTTAAAGGAAAGCAATACTGGAGATATAAGGGGAAAAAAGTCGACGGCGACTATCCCAAAGACATCTCGGAAGGATTTACCGGTATTCCTGACGATTTGGACGCTGCAATGGTGTGGAGCGGAAATGGCAAAATTTACTTCTTTAAAGGTAAATAAAAGCAAACGCCTTGAAATTGAGTAACACAAATTATGGTCTTTTAAATTTTAGGTTCTAAATTCTGGAAATTCGATCCCTCCCAAAGGCCGCCTGTTAAGAGCACGTACCCAAAACCCATTTCAAATTGGGAAGGAATTCCGGACAATTTGGACGCCGTATTCCAATACACGAACGGTTTCACCTATTTCTTCAAAGACGACGCTTATTATAGGTTCAACGATAGGCAATTCTCTGTAGATCCGGCTAATCCCGCGTTTCCTAGATCGGCGGGAAAATGGTGGTTAGGGTGCAAATCGGCACCTCAAGGAACGATAGGTACCAGGACCTACAGGGGTTGGTTACTCGATGATGGGAGCGACTATTACGGACCGAGCAACGGCATCGATACTTTAGATGCAGGTAGGAACGAAAACTTTAAATTGGTCTTTAATAAAACTAAATTAAACTGTAGAGAATTTGTCTTGCAGAAGCATGACGATTGAAATTTTTCTTTTATTCGAAATTTAACCATCATTGACGTTTACTAAAAATAATCTCTTACTTTTTCTATAATTAGTGAAACTTTTAAAATTAACAGTTGCCTTCCAACATTAAAAATAATAATAATAATAATAGTCGCTCTCCTCAACAAGTATGTATTGTTATGTTTTTTCTTACTTGCACATTTGTACGTACTTGTGGTGTCGGGACAAACACTTTATATACTTACTAGTCTATAGCTTGCATTATTAATATTTTTGCGATAATACTGAAAGCGCACTTTTGGCCTGACCAAAAAGTATCGGATAATTTTCAATCGGATATTTTCTGTTCCTGCCGTTCAGTATTTTGCAATCTATAATTATTATTACCGTCCAGATAAATTAGGTCAAAAAATCAAAAGTGGTTAACTTTCATAAATAATTTGATCCACTAAATTCCTTAAGATGTTATACGCGATTTACTTGCTGCGCTCGTCTCCTAAGATCCGGACCCGGCGAAAGAAAATATCAACCAGTTAACCACTAAGTATTATAGCGTTACTGCATTGTTTTTAATATTTAAAATCAATGTCGATTGACCTAATCCATCTGGACCACTGTTAATACTTTATTAATAATTTAAAATCACGTCTGCACAACTGTAAGCACGCTTATTAGAAACTATCGTAGTGTTAAAATATGTAAAGCAAATTGTTGTAAATGTTGTTTTTGTCAACGAGCATGTTGTAATATATTTTTGCATCGTTTGGTTTGCTGTATAATTTAATTGGCGATATAGTGGAAGAGAAGTAAATTCCGTAAAAAAATGTTTTTTTAATAACCGCATTAGAGATTTAATTAATTCTGTTGTGTACACAACACATCGTTAAATTAAATAAATTTGAATTGTTAAGAACCGACAACAAAAGAAGTAGTAAGCAAAGAACGAATTAGCGCATACGTCGTTTATTTATTAAATTTGCAACAATTTGTCAAGTTTAGTGGTAAAAATTTTAGAAAGGTTGTGGGTCACTTTAATTCGATTAGTCGAAATAAAAAGAAATAAAGCTTAAATTAAACAATTTTTTGAAATTTGTTAAATAATACGCAAACGTTAACGGTCGCCGCGCCGTTTCGGTACGGTGACCGTTAACATCGATAAATCGTATTGTAAATTTCATCAAAAGCTTATGCTATTAGCTAATAATTTCTAACAGTTTTGCGTAGATGGTATTTTTAATGATCATCGCGACTACATTCCAGAATCCAACAACAAACGACATGCCAGCCACTGAAGTTCCGCAACTAAAAATCCCTTCATAAGTATGTGTTTCATCATTCATAATAATAATAATAATAATAATTATAAAATAATCAAAATCGACATATAAAAATTTCAAAAGTCATTGTGTGGTGGTTAATAATAATAATAATGTAACGAAGCTTTTTATTTATATTTTTGTTGTCATCGATTTATTTTCGTCCAGCTTTTTTTAAAAGTTTGTTTGTTTATTTTTTTTGCTTACAATACGTTTTTGCCTAACATTATTAATAATTTATTTAAAATATTCTAAATATCGTTTACTTTCTGTAGGGGCTCACCAATTTAGCGATCCAAGTGGCAGTAGTCAAGATATGGAAAGCGGAAGCGAAAAACTCAGTGCTCGTTTTGTTGTTTCGTCCATATTGACAATGTTAATCGCGAGATACTTATTTTCATAGTTTTCAGTGAACCAATAAATAATTATTATGTTTTCCAGCACAATCGTTTTATAAACGATTTAAGTGTGTAAATATGGAACTGACTGAACGCAACATCAAAAATTTCCAGTGTGATGTCCTTAAATTGACAAATATAGTGTTAAGTGTTAATTATAATAAAACTCTCGTTAAATATAAATTTATAAAATACAATTGTAGTAATATTTAAGTCAAGTTTAATAATTTTATGTTTAAGGAGTGACTAGAAAATATTTCAAAAAATTATTTATATCTATTTTTGAGCAGCAACTGTGCGATTTCCATTGTTACAAAAATTACAAATAAAATTAATTAAAAAAATGCCGACCTATTTATTTGCCCTGCAAAATTCGAAAGCTCTCCGACCGTGATAGCCGGACGAAAGAACCGATACTTTTAATTGCCAGAAAATTGAAACAACTAATTACACAATTAATAATCAAGTAATTTGTGTCAATGTTAACGATTAATTTGGAAATGATGAGTTGGTGTCTGTAGGTGGAAACTATCGAGCGAAACATTAATCACGAAGACGCTGCAAACTTTACAATATCTGATTTGTAAACTTGGATATTAATCAGAATTTAACCGGCTCGAGAAAAACAGCAATTAGCTAAACTATTTCAAATTTGCGAACGCCAAAACTTGCACGTAGATTTCGTTTATTGGCCAAAATAATTATTGTCGGAAAAAAAAATCTTTTTCGTCCTTTTAAAAAGGCGGCGGTGGAGCGTCGAATTCGAAAACCCTACGATTAAAATGTTATCGCTTGCTAACTCAAATTTTTACACGGCGAAAAAATGAGACGACGGTTCGCCCATTCCTGTGTTATCGGCAGAATCGCTAGCGCCACCAATTCAGGTTTAACCTAAAATTTATCTCGACGAAGGGGTAGTAAAAAAATGTTCCTATTAGTACGTACAGGTGTAAAAAAATGGTGATGTGATATTTTTTATTTTTAGCTTACGTAAGGAAAAGCAAAGTGACGAAGGACTCGGGGGCGGCGAGAGATGGGAAATTTTGAATAAATAGAAATGCGTGTTTTGTTTACGTTTAATCGGAAGAGTGCGAGTGCGGCAAGTTTAAAAATTAAAGTTGCTTCGTCGAATTGCGATTAGGGTTAGGGGGAATCGCAACATTTTTGTATCTAAACGGCAGGCAGGAAGATCGAGTTTTAGGAGGAACCGTGAATAGGATGTGAGAGAAGGCGCCGTCCTGTCGTAGAACTAGAAATTGCAGCGTGTCGGCGGCACCTGACTGCTTGTTTGTTGTTGCAACGGATTAGAGACGTGCATGCGAGGTGGCGCGATTGATTGGGGGCGGCTATCGATTTTACGACGCTTGCGCTTGTCGACGCCACCACCGCGCCAGTGTCGAGCGAGAGACGGCCGGCACAGCTCGCGCCCGGGCGGGGAGGACTGTGACCAACATACCTACTAAAGATGGCGGACATCTCGGGAGCGTCTAGTGTGTAGTAGTGCAGTGATGTGATGTGCAACGGTGAGCATGCAGCATGAGCGAGGGCCGTGGGGGGCCCGCACCTGGGCGGCCTAGCGGGCCCTGGCAGTCGGCCCCCGGGGGCAATCGGAGCCGCGAGGGGGGGCACTCCGGCCGCCCGCAGCAATGCTCCCGGCTCCCGTAGCTGCCGACGACCGAGCCGCCACCGCGCCCTGCCACACAGAATGCCCCGGGCCCTGGCGGGCCTGTCGCTGCTGCTGATGGCCGGCCTGGCGCTCGCCGTCACCCCGCCGCTCGAAGTCATCAACCCCTGGTTGTCGGCGTGCGACCTGCAGCCCGCCAGTGCAACCGACCTGCAGGGCGCGTGCTCCGCCATGTGGGGCCCCGGGCCCCTCTGTCAGCTGCCCTGTACTGGCAACAGTTCTACACAGTGCCTTCAATATTTGAAAGAATCGCACAAAGACGAGGTGTGCGGCTCCAGCCCAGAGCGCAGGCGGCGCGCGCTGCAGGGACTCCATTTGCGCCACTGCTGTGAACACGCGGTGAATTTTACCCTTCCAGAAAGCGTGCACCAGGACGAGGAAACTTGTCGCCACCTGCTGGACGCACTACTTGAGGTGGATGCGCTGGCTGCCAGAATCTCTTGTGAATTTGCGGAAGTGTTGACTCGCTACGATTGCGGTCAGACCTATTCCATAGCGCATCACTGCGAAGATTGCAAGGTATTCCATTCTATCCACATGTAGTAGGGTATATTCTAACTTCTCGCTCTCCTCGACGTTAGCTTCGAGATCGCTATCGTTGTTAAACACTTTTAAGGACAAAGTCGGAAACTATACCACGTTTATTGCCGCAATTTCCCTGCCCTTTGTTTTAACGTTCTCGCCCTCGAGCTTTTATCAATTTTAACGGAAATTGTATCCAATTTGGGCACAATACCTAAATCAAAACCACGTTTTCTTTATTCGACCTAACGATAAGGACCATTTTCTTTGTGTTCGCACGCACCATTATGCCGTTTTAATAAACTGAAAGACCCCTATTTTCCATTCAAATGCACCCAATATAATTCCAATTTTCATTTAAAATTCACCTTCGAAATTACTTTTGCGACGTATCGCTTTTTCCAATCGCGGATTTTATGAATGCAAAATTAAAATGTCGAAAATTAGTGGAAAATTGAGTCCGTGTCCGAATAAAACTAATTAATTCCAGAACAATTTCGCCTCAAGTGTTCTACATTTGAAATTACAAAATCGATAGATACGTTCAGAAAATTTGCTTCCAATGTCGAGAATAAAAAGTTCTTCCATATTTCAAGGCGACGCCGACGTGCTGCTACGTCTTGAGTAAAGTAATTGGTGATCAAAGGAATCCTTTGTAAAATGTATCTTACAAAGTCTAATTCCGAAATAAACCTAATCTTTTACACAAATACTCCTCTATTTATGGCCTATTATGTAAATACCGCTTTATGTGTACTATACAGGATGATTTATTTTAACTCGGCTGACGTATATATACACTACACCACGACACATTTAATTGCATCCGCATGGTTAAAGAGGTCAAGTCTTTTTTTTTTGCCAGGAAATTCGATAAACTTCGTCCCCGGTTTAATAAATAATATAACTATTTTTTATATTATATTACGTATCGAGATGGTATTTTCAAACTACCCGAACGTAATATACTACTTACCGCACTAGGTCGGTAAACGTAAAGTCCGGTCGGTAAAGTAAAATTGAATCGTGGAATATTATTTAAAATGATTACGATTTGAAGAGATGCAAAGAAATGTAATATAAAACGAATGCACATAAGTCGAAAGCCTTGCACACGATTGTCGATGAAACTTTTATTACATGTCTTTATGACATTCCCAACAGTGGAAGTCGAAAGAAAGATAGCGTAGCTGGCTGCTTGTTTAAGTCTTGCCTACCAATGTATTTGATGTTACGTTTTGTTAACTTTTATTCGTTTTATCAAAGCAGGTTAAAAGTCGAATTTTTCAATATATTTTGTATTATCAAGAGAACTTAAAATATAATAGGTTATACAAAGCCTTATTTGTGGAAAGTAATTTCGTCGTCCAATTTTGTTAGGTTTCTATTTTTGCTATAATCTTGCCAAAATAGAAAAGAGGGTCGTGTTTTGTAAACAACTTGTTACCAAACTACGTTGCTCGATTTTCAATTTTGATGGGAAGGGTGGAGATCGATGAATATTCTGTGCACTTTTACGTATACCAAATCTAAGGTAGTATATTATATTATACTACGTTTCGATCTGATATGGTGCAAGAAAAATAATTAAATTCCCCATTACTTTTCGATGTGAACTTATAAAACGTGAAGTTTTAAATGTCGGTGTGCCTTGGTGCCAAATTTAATACACTCGACTAAATACATTTTTGAACTTTGCGAAGGAAACTAATTAAAGCTTCCAAAGTGTATTAATGAGAAATTAAAAAGGCAATTATTACCTAATAACCTGACGGGATAATTGAATAATGTTTCGGCGGTGGGAACTAACAGATTACAGTAACGTTTAGTTTCTAAATGTATAGCCCAAGGAGTTTAGTCTTATGCATTTTATATGAAGCCTTATAGCTCGATATTGTCGGAGAATCATTATTCCTTAAATATTTAAATATTACCTGGGGGAAAGAGAAATGATCCTTAAATCTCTTATTACGTCACTTTTTTTGTATTTTATCTCTTTTAAACGAGGTTAACGAGAACAATTCTGATTCTTAACATTCTTCGAGAGGGCAGCACAAAAAATGCAATAATTAATTGCTCAGATGAAAATTTCATTCCGGCGATACACCAAGATAAGCTTTTATCTTAAACTAAAAATGTTCAAACAAAACCACATTCGTGACGGTACTCCAATGCCACAATCAGAACGTGTAGTTTTTGCCAAGAAAAAGGCAGACATCTGAACTCGAATCTTTGACTTCAAAAGTAGGATGAACAAAGCTTGCAAATGAGGTTACAGCACAGATTTCGAGCTACAATTTTTCAAGTAGTTTCATAAAAAGCGCATTAGATTTATGTCTCTGCATGTGAAGACAAAATAAAAAAAAAATAAATTTTTGTTAAATGTAAATACATTATTATCCTATCGAGTATTTCTTTACCCAAGAATGGGCAAAATATAAGTGCTCGAGATAAATTCGAAATAAAATTTCTATATTATTAAACATTTGTAACTATGATTTAATAATGCGATGCAATAATAACACGAAAATTGTACGTCCCAAGTGATAAAGTATGTGTAAACTTGAACAATTCCTTTCCGGGTTGGGTTGGGTTCATAATATGTTAACCCATTTTTATGTATCTACACCTTTTTGTATAGAATTACTTCGGCCATACAACTTCCACCCATTAAATCTTCTTGTTTCCATATTCAATATTTTGTTCGCCACTCGCCCAACATGTAAATTTTTAATTTTAAATAAATTATTGCTGTTTATGAAAATGATGCACAACAAATTAAATATGTAAACTGTTGTGCATAATAATATAAAATAAACAACCAGCTTTATTTATCTTGAATTTTGAATATCCATTCGAATACATAATATCGAGATAAATAAATAATAAATATAAATTTTTCAGTTTAACGTACAGACTTGCACGTAAACGTAAACCAATCACTTTTGCTTGTCAAAGAGTTGCAGTGTGCGGTATGTTGCAGCCGCCATTCTTGTCGACATCTCACCAACACCAAAGTCTTTACATGTAAACATAAAGTTTTCCATTTCATCCAGAAACTCTTCTTGACAAATCAGTAGTGAGTTACACAATTTACTCTGATCAAACTCGGTCTGGTACCCTCTATTATCATTTGCTCTAAATAAATCCTTATTTTCGTCTTTGTTTAAGATTAAGGGTAGCGTTTGTAGAACCTTCGCCCAAGAGTATATTTTTCTTCTATTTTCGGTCTGACCGAAAATACCGTTTAAAAAAATTTAAATGCTGTTATTTTGCTTAAATTATTTTAAAATGACATTGAATTTAACTGTCGTTATTTTAGTAATCAGCGGGGTTTCACGGTTTCGAATTAAAGCCGACTCGAAATTGCATTTAATTAGTCCTTCTAAATTTTTAAAATAAATTTACAACGGCCATAAAACGAAAGGGCATTTAAAATTCGTAGCTTTTCCAGTGCAAATTAAATAGAATTTCCTAAACGACAGTTAGCGTCAATTTACTATATTACTTATCAATTAATAAAAATTGTGTATTGAATATAAGATAATCAATGGTTTAGGTAGTGTATAACTCAAAATTTTACACATTGAACAAACAAAAAAGTAAAAAACTGGAATTTTTGGAAGCAATTAAAATATTCATCTTCACTACTAAATAGTCAATCTGATTTAAATAACTCACCTCTACTAAACAGTTTTAATAAATAATACCTCCCCCCCCCCTTCTAACCTACTCTACATTCACTTACATTTTTTTTCTTTTATATTAATTATATTCCTAACCTCTAGTAAATTCACACTAATATACCATTTCTTGAAAAATACCCCACTCCTACCCTCTTCCTTTTCTCTTGCAATTTGGACGATAAATACAGAATTTTCTCATTTCTCTTTCTAGTTCATCGCCTGATGATGCTATAGTATGGTGAAAACGTTTGCGATAATATACATACGATGTATTTATATTGTGTAACTTAAAACATTTTAGTTTTAAAAAGTTTTTCTAAAAAATTTGATATGAGATATAAGAGGTTACGACTTAATTCTTAAGGCTTCTTAATTAAACCATAATTGATTGATTCTTGGGAAGGTAGCTCTAAGTGAGACACCTACGACACTCAATTATGTACATGAAAGAACTGAAACTGATACTGCATTCAACATCGACCATATACTACATATTATCAAGGTAATATGGTTGATACTGGGTTTCATCACCACTTATTACTCTTAAGTGTTACCCCAAGGTGATTGAAGACCGTAGCTGTGAATTATAACAGCTGAGTCACGTATAAATCATGGAATAAAAAATATAAAAGAAAACCTAAAAAAAGAAAAACCGAAAATTTAAAAATGTAGGCTGAAGAAATCTTCTTCCTCTTCTTATTTCCATCAATTCCGATTTAGAACTCTCGATAACAAAAAATTACATGATTAAATTAAAAACGTAATAAACAATTTTTTTTTCCATTTGAGAATATTCAAAATATAATTTAATACAACCGAGCATTCGAAGCTTTTCTTTTTTTCTTCAATCCAAAATTACACCTTTATATACCAAAACCAATGTTAAAACGTGGTTAAAACGCTTGCAAATAATACACAACACGAAACTTTTAAAATATTTATATATTATCGTAAAATAAATATATTTCTATGATTTAATCGATCAAAAAATTAAATCAGGATTCTATTCCAAAGAAATTTCGATGTAAATTATTTTTAAACTTTTAAAAATTTTATTTTCTCTCGAGGTTCATACTTATAATTTAAAATTATCAAATCGACGTGAAATCAGCAACGTCACGTTTGTTCTCTAGCAAGTGTAATATTATATATCCAATAATAAAATCAACTTCCAAACATTCAAAATCCAAACTATATCTAAAAAAACGTCGCTCATCAAAAAAAAATGTTCTTTATTAATCAAACAAATAAATTCAAAAAAAAAACTCACAATCAATTTCGATTACGGTCACATCCGACTAAAAATAAACTTTCCAACAATTTAAATCGAAATAGGTATTTAAAATAAAAATCACAATTTCAAAACTATTAATCAAAAATCTTCACGGAGCACAAATTAATCAAACCGCTCCGGCGGCCATGTTTGGTCAAAAACCCCGAACCTGATGTCATTGGTCATCTAGTCAATTTTACAAAATTACAACTTAACTTTCAATACAAAAATTTCACTAAATTGTACAGGGTAGGTCCAAAGTTACTGTGAAACACGACAATATATGAGATAAAGATGAGTACCTCCACGTTAACATTAAAAGTGATTTAATTGTTCAGTAATCCTAATATTGACTTGTACATTTAATTTCCGTGCTGTAACTATCATTGCTTATCCAAACTAACGAACATGTAAACAATTGTAAAATCCCTTTATTTTTTCTATAGCAGATCTTAAAGTGCGGTTTGTTCGATAGAAAATAATAGAACAAGCGAGAGTAGATAAAGCAGATAAATTACTATTGAAATTGATTTATCGTAAAATAAAAATTGACAAATTTCTTATATCCTTTTATTTTAGCATCTGCTATAAAAAAAATTAAATTATGGGTTCGCAAATATTAAAAAAAAGAGATAAGCTTTTTCAAATTTTTAAAAAATATTTTTTCTTACGGAATTTAATTCGCCAGATCTTGAATTATTAATGTTTCTCATTTGTTTCATTTAAATTAAAAACGATTGAATGAGTTTGACTTTTTGTAGTCCCAAAACGTGCATTTGCCCCGAATAACACATGTGGTTTTTTCTAGAATAGTAACAAATTGATTGGAAAGTATTTTATTATGTAATACAAAAAAATTAATTTATTTTTATAAAATGTCTCAAATCTCATTAATTAAAGTAAAAAGTTTTAATTCCGAAAAAACAGAGACGTTGTCGAAATATACAATGCACTAATAGTGGCTCTGGAGCAGTAAATAAACACTTTATTTGATTTAGCCGAAATCCCCTTGGAAAACTATTAAGTGCTCCGCATATATAAACTAAACATATAATTAAAATGTTAGCTGTTCGAGAGGGGGCAATAAGAAGTTGATCGTTGAAATTAAATTCGCCAAAAAGGGTTTTTTCCTCGTAAGAAACGATAAGGGTTAATTTGCAAACATTTTAGATCTTGTTCAGGTAATTTTGAAAATTAATCGTGAACTATAAAGTAAATCACCTCATAATACAAAATGGGGTAGTAAAATGTGTGAAAATATTTTGATGGCGATAAAGGAGTTTTTTATACAACGATATCTTCCTTGCGAAGCTTCCACGATACCAACTGCATAGTAATTGGATGATTTTAGTTACACCTACTTAGCTTTACGAGATTAATGTATTAGAATATTAGGATTTAATCCTGAAAGATTAAGGATAAGTTCGAAGTTGTTATTAGTAACTCGTGAAATTCATAATGGTACACCATGTAAATGATAACGAGGAAGGAAGGAACCTCTTCAGCTTAATACTTAATAATTTTATTTTTGCTGTAAAAAAATAAGCATATTCTTGAACAAAAAAATCGATATCGTATTTGTAGCCGATTCATATATTCTCTATTTATAAGTTTTCTGTCACCGCTTTTCGGATTTTCTCCGTCTCCCCCGAGACGTGGACGTATTTGCGGGGTTCAATTTATGCGTCTTTCTTGCTATTTTATATTTCCTCCGGTTAACTGTCGTCCACCGCAAAAACGACGTTCGCTTTAATTTTTAAATTATTCAAATATAAAAACTTGCAATGATGAATCTCGAGCGAAATTAGGTGAAGGTCGTGGAAACTACGTACGTATGAAAATTCACCCCTACTTTTAAAATTGTTCGTTTACACGCCGAAAGAGTTGCAGAGGGATAACTAATTGGTCGGTGTTTATATTTACCGCAGAAAACAAAAAAGTTCATACTTGATGAACACGAATTTATCGAGCAAGCTTGACTTTTCGAATGGTAAAAAAATTAATTCGCTCTTTGTGCTAAAGTAAACATCGGCAAGAGAAAGCGGCGAAACGCCAAATATTTGAAATAATTTTTGGCGTGCAAATAATAATATACGAAATCGATGGACGAAAGTGGAGTCGAAAGTTCCAGATATAATGTAGGTAGCATCGTAAGCTCCAATACTAGATTATGATTTGATAGAAACGGAATCCGTTCCATCTCGTATCGTAAATATCGATCGAGTTTATTTTGTCGACGGGCGGGTGGCGTGTAAAAATTATTGAAAAATTGTTTAAAAACTGCCACTAACAACATTTTTCAACAATTTCATTATAAAATGAAGCCGGGGCTGCTGCACGTGAAGGATAGAGTGACGGAGAGAGAAAGAGAGGTCGGGTTATATCTTGTCAAAGCACGTTAATGTCATCACCAGTTGGCATTTGTGTTCGCTTCACATACACACACTCCTAATAGTTGACACACCAAATTAAATTGATGTAATCTATATTGGATATAATCGTTTTTGACAAACGTAATTAATATAATAATTATGATACATTAGATTTTCCATTGTTAAGAAAACGATATTGTTGGTAAACATACGGAATA
This sequence comes from Cantharis rustica, assembly GCA_911387805.1. NCBI lineage: Eukaryota > Metazoa > Arthropoda > Insecta > Coleoptera > Cantharidae > Cantharis > Cantharis rustica. The sequence continues at coordinate 466,775 of OU426877.1, forward strand.
TTTTAGAGCAAACCAAAGTATAAACTTTCTGCAGCATACAAAATTATTATTACCCTATATTTTAAAATCGGCCACGTGTACGAAACACGTGTTTGCGACACGTGCCGATGCAATTTTGCCTTTCTTTATTAGCTATATTACTTCCACCGTTAGCTGCAACATTTGCTATCGACGGCATTTCAATTGCGTGTTCCAGCTAATAATATAAAAATATTATTTAAAATGATACAAGCGCCCAGTTTCAGGATAACAAACAGGACACATTAGAAATAAATTCTATATTCTATACGTGAAATCGACGTGATTTTACGACGTATTTTGACGTGAAATCTAAACCGCGGCACACGTAACTAATTTTTGACTACTAGATCGATCACTGATAAACAATCTTGAATATTGAATATTGTCCAGAACATTTAGGTCACTGAGGTCGAAGAGACGCGGTTGCGGCAATAAGACCAGCGGATGATTATTATTCCCGCAATGTTAAATTAAAATTTTGATTGTTAATATAAAAATAAAATTAAGTTAATTTGAAGGTCGTTTTTGTTTTATTGAAATGCAAGTAAGAAATCTAAAATTGAAAAATTTGAAGATTTACGTGAATATTTGGGAAATTGTGAAATAAATTCGCAACGAATTTGTTAGACGGGCACCCAAGCAAAATAATTTTTGGAATAAGAAATTTTTTATACAATTTGTATAGCCAGGGTCATCTCAATATATTTTTTTACATTGATAATGTCTTAGTTTCAGCGGGGGGGGGGGGGGGAAATATCATACACACGCGAAATTTCAATTTTCAGTTTTCAACAGATAGCCTGATATATTCGCGTTTTACAAAATGTGAAGCGCCATGTAGTGTCCTTAGCGGCAACTACCATAGGCAGTAATCGACGTCTTAGGATTTTCTATGTAGGGAAACAATTTTTGATTTAAACTTAATATTGACTATATCAAATTTTTAGAATAAACCAAAAAATGCACAAACACTTTTTAGAACTAAAAAGTTTAAGTTAACACAATATAAATACACCATTATATACATATTTTCTACGAGATAATATTCATATCAATTACTTATTTTGCCTTGGGTTTGCTCTTGGATTGCGAACTCTTTGGATAATTTTAAGGCAAAAGTTCTAGCGTTAAAAAAAATATTTTCCAATAAAAAAATAAATGCTTCTCCAAAAATAATTACTATTCTAAATCCGTAATAGATGCAATAAAAAATTTGAAGATTTACGTGAATATTTGGGAAATTGTGAAATAAATTCGCAACGAATTTGTTAGACGGGCTGACGCCAGTTGCAATACCACATGCGATTGCAAGAGCATACATAAAAGGTAACAAATTTAAACCTAGCAACACCAATTTGTTTGTGACAATTTTATTTAAAAATATTTGAACAAGAGTCTCATGTATAAAATTAAATAATGGATGTACACCCAAGCAGAATAATTTTTGGAATAAGAAATTTTTTATACAATTTGTATAGCCAGGGTCATCTCAATATATTTTTTTACATTGATAATGTCTTAGTTTCAGCGGGGGGGGGGGGTAAACTCTAAATTAAATTCTATTTTATAATCTAATATATAAAATATCATACATACGCGAAATTTCAATTTTTAGTTTTCAACAGATAGCCTGATATATAACCGTTTTACAAAATGTGAAGCGCCACGTAGTGTCCTTAGCGGCAACTACCATAGGCAGTAATCGACGTCTTTTTTGCTTTGAGTGTTTTTAAGTAATATGAATAAAATCCTGAAAAATAAAATTAATAATATGAATTGTAGTGTTTACGGATGTCATAGCAAGGCAGGCCAAACAAAAATTTTAAGTTTTCATACGTTTCCACCCAAAAATAGTAGGCATGATGCTAATAATACTGCAGAAATGTGCTTGCAGCGATCAGAATTTCCAGCTTTGCAAGTGCATAATGCACTTTTGGTTTCAATTACCTCCTTTATTAAAAAGCATATTGAATTTTATGAGGTTTTTTCATTAAAGCAGTGGTCTGCAAGCACAAAGCAAATATTTCGATAGAATTTGCAAATCTTGGTGTTTAATTCCACATGTAATGAGGTGTTTGGCATTTAAAACTGCTTCTCCCTCATTGATATATCTAGAAGACGGCAGAGCATCTTAATAATAAAATATTTTTGCTTAAAAAATTTAACAGTTAGTTATCTACATTGAATAAATTATTAATTAAGTGTATTTCAATCTTTTTTTATGTTATTCTTTATATATTTACCATTAAATATCATTTAAATTATAAAATTAACCAATGTAAACCAAATTGATTTAAAAAACACGATTTCCAATACTGCATAAGTCCGACATATTGTTTTAGTACAGCGCCACCTATCGGTAGCGTAAAATGCGAATTGCTAAGTTTTGCAACAAAAAATTAAAATAAACTTTTGTTTTTTTTATAATTACATGACGAAGAATTAAGAAAATTGAACTATTGAGCATTTTGTTATATTTAGGCAAAGTGGAACTAACTTCTACTAAATATTCTTGTATTTTAGTTTCTTTTTTTATAATATAATATAAAAATGTATTCTAAATTACAGCCTATAATACCAGTATTTCGTATTTTCGTATTTCAGCGTTACCCTAACGAATATATCGCAATATTTCGTTTCTACGAACATAGACAATTAAAATATTATCTTTGATAAACCTGAGCACCTCATTTTGATACCTACTTCACTCTGCCCTACTTTTCACTAGATTGATGAGTACTCCACTCACAGACGAACCACAAAATGTACTTTTATACATGCATATTTAATTAGCATTACTTTTAGAGCAGGCGGCAGGCGTCAATAAAAGTTTGTACATTGAATGACATAAAGTCAAGTTTTTCGGACGTTGAGGAAAAAATCTGTGCGTTTTTTTACAGAGAAAATGTCACCGAATGAAAAAGTTCGAATAAACATTTGGGCACCTTTGACATTTATTTAATAATATTAAAAAGAGGTAACTTGGTGTACAATTGCTTTGTTTGCTTCACCGAATGAAGAGAATGTCTACTAAAATAATAATTTTTTGAAAATTCAAATATAAAAAAAAATAATTTCCCAAAAACTGTTATTTATTTTAAAACATTGCTTTTTAGCAAAATGTATTTACAAAAATTTGAACTTTTCGAGAGTAATTGAAAATTATATTCACAACTTCCACTTCTTGCTGTAAGAAAATATCATCGACCTGGTTCAAAAATTATTTTAACATTTCCACTTGGTATGTCTGCGAGGACAGCATAAAGAAAACAGTTATTTAAAAAAAAATGTAAATACAAAACTCATCGGGCCCCGATTGTAGGGTATTGCACCCTTCGCTTGATATGCTAAAAATGAAATTGCATATTTTTTCATTTTCTCGGCACAAAATGTAATGAATTTATTTCGATAGCACATTAATTTCCATTTTGTTGCAGTTTCAATTTGCTTTAACGTATATATGTTATGTAGTGTGTAGGTAGTTGGGATGTTTGCAATTTTCAATATTGTGTATAGCATATCTGCTACAACTTTGTAAAGCATAAATTAAATTTGTAGTCATAACATTGTTAATTTTCACATAAACTCGATTAGCTTGTAGACTTGTGGTTTATAAAGTCACTAATAACGTTATTGTCCCCAATTGTCAAGCACCAAACAATTTCGAGATGCCGAGTAAAATATTTGCTTCGTATAAAAATAACACAAAACTTGCAAGATTGGTCTCGATGATAATAATAATATGGACTCGACGTAACTTGGTCCTTTGAATAAAAATTGAATTTTCGTCCTGGTTAGATTTGGCTTACGTTATATATTATTAGAAAATAATTAATAGGTTTAGGGCGTTTAATTAATATATCTTCCAAAGTCTCGAGTCTTATACAACTGACGAACGAAAAGCCCTACATTTTCACACATATCCATAATTACACACCACCTTAATATTATTTATTATATACCAAACAACGGCAGTGCCTGGTTAAATTAGTAGGTGCGTAAATTTTATTAGCTATCCAAGTTTTGATTAAATTTGATTTGAAACTGTCACCTTAGTTAAATGGACTTAAAGTCGAAAATAGTTAGGTAACTTCCCCAACGTCTGATAATCTAATAACTTATTTTTATACTTGTCTTGCTTGATGTGTATATAAGTTGAAAAGTGTGTCGCTCCTGTCTTTCCAATATATAACTTTTAATATTGGTTTAGACAAGGCGACCACCACGGCTCGAAGAAGATTTCATAAAAAATCTTCCGATGCCAGGCCGGAATAATATAGATAGTTCTTTTTTTTTCAATAAAATATTTAGTCGATAAATTATTGAGAGAAACGACAGTAACGTTAATGCCGAGCCATAAAAACACAGAACGTTAATAAAAGATCAAACACCACTTAGAAATCGCCATTTCTAGACGATCTATTAAATTTCTTAACTTTTTTCGGTAGCTAACCATGGAATTTACTTCCATTTTCACGTCCGACCTACTTATCCCTGTCTATTTCACACCTTTTACATACAAAAATCCATTTAATCTATTTCCGTGACACCCATTTATGGCTTTTACCCACATCTATATTACAAAAGAAAATCAACATCAATTTATTTTTTAACTGTTGGACAATTTTCTAAAGTACTCTTCTATTTCTAAAATCTTATTTTCCTAATTTTTTTATGTCATTACATTATGAAAAAAAATGGCAAATCATTACGGCCGAAAATGTATCTTTATGTAATCTACTGGATCGATGAAATATAGCATACACCTCTGGATCGGGTAGGATCATCCCGTTTGTGTATGTAAATAATTTTAAATAAAATTACATATCTTAACGTATAAAATTATTTCTTATGCTAAACATACTATTATTTTTCTCTCTCGATATTTGATAAAAAATCTTTTTGGAATTTTTATTGCAGCATCAGTTGATCGCGCTGCAACTTTTATTAAATTTCAAAATGTAGTACCATCTGACAATATTATTAAGAGAAATTCTCTTTGCCGTGTAACGTAAATGGACATGCAACGTAATTAACACGAAACTTAAGTAAACTTCCATACTACAAAGTTATTTCCTCCAACTTCAAAACGTAATCTGATTAACAACGTTATATATTATATGAAAATTAAATTAATCAGATATGTTCGCAATTTAAGTATAAAATCATCACGATAACACATTTCATTTAATTAACAGTCTGTTATGTTATATTAATTCAAAAAGCTGCACAACTTATTTGTAAATTGCGAGCATTACAAAAAGCTGGGTCTATTAATTGTGAAGCTTTAAATGATTAACGTTGAGACCATAGCGGGGTTTATCATGATACCTTCAACTAATCCAACTCCCTTAGTTGATTCTAAACCGCAACCTTAAATGTGGAAAACCATAAAATATTCAGTTTCAAACTCCAACGTTTTCGCTATACCTACTTAACGATAATAATAATAATACAATTATTATTACCGAGTCGGCTCGAAAAATCCACCCGCACCTGCTCAAAAAATTTTCGAATTTATAAATTTGCATGAAATTTGTGCGATCCTACCTTCGTACTTATTCTCTTTGTATTTTATTATCGACTCAATTACATTGCCCTCGTTACTTAGCAACGCGAAGTGAATTACGAAAAGTTAAACATCATCGAAACTGTTGATTACATTAAGAATCCGTCGCTATATTTATTGTGTATGATCAGCTTTGATAGAATTAATTATTTTTTAAATAAATTGTTTTTTAACGATTAATTTTAATTTTCTTTTTCAGGTGAGTTCGTCGTATCCACTGTAGCTATAAAAATATTCTCGATGTAAGTTTAACATAAAATTGCTTCATTATATTATGGTAAGTTTCTGGAAGTTTTCAGCTTCCTAATGGTAAAATCATTTCGATGTTTCAAAAAGAATTTATATCGGTTTTATCGATAATTGAAATTAGGCCATCGTATAATGTTACACGATGTTTTCCAAGTTGGCTGGAGGGAGCAAACTTAAAATTAAAAAATATAAATTAGTAATTAACGATACGATTATTACATCGATTTTAATATAGGGATTAAAAAATCAGATTGGTATAGAAATACCAACGTGTGAGTTGCAATATAGCAAAAGAGAGATATGGAATTAAAAATTTTAAAATACGAAATTAGTTTCCAACCCAAAGTAACATCTTTCTAATTTGGCTTCTGTTTAATGAAAATACAACGTAGAAACTATAGTTATATATCCTTAAAGTATTCAACGAAGGACATCAGTTTGTTGACTTACCTCTTACATTGTCGAATGCTTAATTGCACAAAAAGATGTTATCAAAAACATGAAAATGTTTCTTTTAGAAGAATATACAAAATTTGGTCCAAGTACAAAATATACTAATTATTATTAATGGTTGATTTTACAAAAGTTATTTAATATTTATACTGAAATTACAATTTATGTAGTCATATTAAATTGGCTGTCCTGTGACTTATACCATAATTTGGCAAAAACAAATGATATGAGTTTAATTATTCTTACGACAATGAGTTTAAAACAAGGAAAACTAAATTATAAAGAAAATTATCTAAACACCTGCTATTGCAATCCATTAAATCCCTTGCCTCCCAAGTAGTTAATCAATTTAATAAAGAAAATCTTTTTAATATAACGCATTTCAAAGTACCTAAATTTAATTAATTTTTTAATTTGATTAAAATATAAATGTTTTTGACAGGCAAAAGGTCAAAGTATGATTTTATTTTTTTTTTGATTCCGATTAAATACCTATTTGATTTTATTATTCAATTAATTTATAGTAAACGTGCCTTTAGGTACAAAAACGTGAATCGAAAATAATCGTGAAATAAGGGCCTTTATATTATGTTACAGTTTTTTATTTTTTATTTTTTTCTATAGCGTAATCTTTTCATAATTCTATTTCTTGATTATTCAAATATTCTAAGTTCAACCCTGTTAAATGTGAATTATTGTCATTTTAGTGTTCTTTAAATATTATGTTTTCTGTGTAGTATGTATTCTTTACTTAACAGTTAAAAAATTTTATTATTTTAACATTTGTTAGGTTTGATTATTTTAATATTTATATTTAATAAATCAAAACCCCTAAATGATTTTGTAGCATACACCTAAATTCCCTGGAAATCATTTGGTATTCCAAGTCTTGTGTACACAAATTTTCAGGAAAATTCAGACATATAAGTTTTACAATGCTATCGAATACATAAATTATGTACTATAATATAAACTGAGGACATATAGATTGCAAAGGATTAAAAGAGGAGGGAAAGTTTCCATCAGGAAAACCAAATTTATTTTTCGAACGTATTAATAATCGGTTTGGTCCTGAAATTTTTTTTAATGTTCTCGGCCTGCCTCTTATAAAAGTCATAACATATTTAATTTTTGTTATTGTTTATATTAAGCACATATTTGATTTTATTATATAAAATTACAATTTATTATTTACTTTAATAAAATATTTCGGAGACTATAAAGAAAATTTGGTTAAGGATCCGATGAAAGATAATTGCCTGTTCTACACAGAGATTCGGTTTTCGGTTACTACAGACTACCATTCTGCTAGACAATATTATTTTTATAATTTAATTTTATTTATAAAAAAATCTTGAATGGTTTCATGCCCCATATAAAATATTTTATTGCCGTTTTTACTATTTTACGTATTGATCGCAGAGATAGTCTTAAAACTGCTCGTTTTATAAAATCAAAAATAAATTTTTCATTCTATGAATTAAACCATAAAATATAAACTTTTATAAGCTATTTTCAATTAATTAAAATGAATAGTACAAAATTTAACGTAAATTATTAATTAATATTGTTGTGACCTAAAATTTCATATCGAATAATAGAATAAATAAAATTAGTTCAAAATGTAAACTTTCATTATTAAATTGATAATTTAGTGTTTTAATTCAAAAATAGAATAAAATGTTGTGATTATTTTTATTCCTCAATTAACAAGAATAATAATTAAAGTGAAAATCGTCTACAGAACTGAAACAAAGTTGGTAAAACACATTTTCGTTAAAAAATTTTGAGGTAAACTCAAATATTTTCGTGAGAACTAGCAAAGAAGAATTTTAAAATAATAATCAAGGATTAAATAAATTTATTATAATTTTTACGTACAAACGAATAAAACTAAATTTTGTAGATTTAATTATTGCATTACTACAATAATACATACAAGGTGTCTGAAAAAAATTGATAAATTAAAATTCATAATTAACTATTTCGATTTCACTTAAATTATTCAAATTCGTGGCTAATTTAGTAGAAAAAAACCTAGAAAAATAATAACGCAATAATTTAAGGGGTTATCCTAGTTAGGAGGTCGAAAAAATACGAGTATTTGTTATTTTTGTCTGGAAAAGTGTATATTATAATGCAATGTTGAATTTTATTAAAAAACAATTTACAAAGATTTGATTCCAAAAAATTTTACAATTTAAAATTGTTAAATTTCACCGTGCATGGAACTCTTTGATTTCTACCTTATCCAAATCGACGTGTTTATCTTTTGAACCATTTGTTCCTTCAAATGCAATTTTTTAATTTTCAAATTTACGACAATCCAAATCAAAATTCTGATTCCAAATACTCTTTTTTCAAATCAATCGACCAAATCTCTTCACTACTGCTCTGTAGCAAATTATCATAAATATCCAAAATAATTCCAAATTTCACAAATACGCAGTAATGCAATCGTATAAAACTCACTTTATTTAATATCAAATTATTTCTCACAATTTCAAACTAATATTAAAAATTCTCAAAATCTGCCTCGAGCCAAAATCGCACAACATCCTCAGGCGGTCGCTGTCGGCAAAAGACTTCGTATTTCCGTCGATTCGCCCCCACCTGTCTAATTTCACAATCTTACAATTCAAACTTACAAAAATGTACAAGGCGGATGCGAACCATTTTGAAACACCACAATACATTATTGTACAACAATTTGTTATATTCAAAAGAGCTTTATTTTAGAATTATAATGGAATTTTTTTTTACAAAAATATTTAAAAGTAACCTATTTACAGCCGATGTTTACATAATTGTGTTTATCCAGCAATACAACTTTGTAAACAAAAATCAAATCGACGTAAAATTTGTAGCAAATATGGCTAACATTATATTTCTTAAGAAAGTAAGGTTTTTGAAAAATCGATTTCTAAGTAGGCATAAGCCCTTAAAGCGGGTCAAATATTCAGAATTCCTAAATTTTGGTGTAGCATCTTTAAAAATTCAAAATTTTAACGCTTTTGAGTTTACCAAACACGTATTTGGATAGTTTATAACTAATCAACTGTCTTGGTTAGTTCGTGAGCCAACCAATCACTTTGGAGGTTTTATAATAGAAGACAGAAATATGTCCGTTAAATAACTTAGCACTTAGCTGATTTATAAATTAACTGGCTAGAAGCAAGAACGAATCGCGTTAATTATGTTTAATATATAATCCCCCCCCCCTTTTATATAATTATAGTAGCCCTTTTGAACTGGGTGAAATAACATTTTATATGATTGGCCAGCAGCAAAATTTTTATGCTTAGATTTTTGGAAAATCTTTAAAACATCCCGTTTTTATAAATACCCTTTGAGACTACTTTATTGTACCTTGTCTTCTTATTTTGTGATACTTGTAAGAGAATATAAAAGGGAAGTAAAATCCGAGTATCTTGTCAATCGATGTTTGTAAAGTGCTACTCTTCAAGGAACATTGAACAAATCCTGATCACGATCTTGACCGATCTTTGCGTCAAAATAGTTTTGAAAAAAAAATACATTTTTTACACCGAACATAATCTTACCAAGGAAAGAGCTAATTAAAATATTCAAGTATATATTGGTCGTAATAAACTTCATATTTGGAAAGAATGCGATATATAAAAAGAGGAAATGTAATATAATAGACAAAAAAGTTACAATATAGTAATTAAATTTGTGTGTAAGTGATTGGTAGCTCAAAGTTGTATCTCATCAATCAATTAATGTAGCAACAACAAACAAGACAAACATTTGATATTCGGCTAAAGGAAAAATAAACTCGATGAAAGGAAATAATAAAGAAGCTACTGATCATTTTTCATATTTTCATTGTACTTTCAAGACATCATTAGTGCTGTTTTATATTATGCCTTTTTGCTATAACAAAAATAATCAATCTGTTTGTTAAGAGATTCTAGACGCGTTTATTAAAACAAATTAAAAAGTAAAAAAAAGAGGGAATTACTTTTAAAAAAATATTTCAGATGTTTAAAGGTGATTTTTCCATTTATTGAGATTTTAAAGCAGCAGCTTTTCGATAATATTAAAATGTTTCAACTGATGAAGTAAAAGTCTAGATTGGACTCAAGATGCACCACTGTCCAAAGTAATTCAACGGTAAAAAATGATGATAAAAAGTAAAGTTTAGTATTTAAATAAATATAAATTTCTATATATTATTACTTTTCGACATTACATGCACTCAAAACTGCGCAAATATTTATATTAAAGATTAATTCCGAACAAAAATTTAACCGTGACGAACGACGATCTCTCATTTCAATTACAGATGAAGTCCTTAATAAACAGGACTCGAATGTTAAAAAATAATTCTTTATACATTTTTAAATATAATATAATAACAGATACTCAACAACCGTTAAGGAGGGACCAGTTTCGTTTCAAATACTTTGGAAAAAAATAGGTAGATTCACGAAAACAAAAATTTTTTGCTTTACTTCTGCCGACAGAACCAAATAAGCTGTTTCGAAACAAGTTTTATAAATCGTAAAGATAAAGTAGGCCATACACGTTTAGCATAATAAAATTATACATTTAAAACGATATAATATTCTAGTATTTTGTGTTCATTTTTACTACGTTTTGTAGTAATTAATTTGTCTCTTTGGTTGCTTTTTTACATAACAAATTATTTTATTCAAATTTAATGCATCAAATAAAAACGTTATGAAATTGAATGGCCGTATTAGTCGCTACGACTTAATTTTCACGGTGTAATACTTGGATATCTAGGCTAATATGTAATATTTGTTTCTGTAGTTTTAGTCAGAATAATAATTTTGAGGTAATACTGGTAATTAACAGCAGTCGAGCTAGTTTCTAGACCAAGTTTCATTACTCAGACCTACGCTATAAAAATTTTAATATTTGAGTGTTATAGTGAGGCCCTAGGCAATAACCTTAATTGTCCTCGGGGTAATACTCCTTTGAAGGTATAACTCGAGTTAAAAGATGTAGATATGTAACACGGCCGAATAATAGCAAATTACGAAGGATTATGCTATCAAATTGTGGAAGGAAATGATTCGGATAAAAACAGATTAGTATGATACAAGACCTAAGATGTAGTGAAAAGACAGGAAGGACACGCCGTATATTTACTAAACCAATATTGACTTTTCGCTTTCTCCAATGGTATAATGCGTTCGTATAACCTGAAGCACTGTCACTATTTTGGCACCGACGGTTTCGTAGAATTCTACGAGTACTTCAGTAATACATAATTAGTACACAAACTCGGAAAATAAATAAATTTCATGAAATGTAATAAGGACTTTCGAGATATAGTGGAAGAGGAAATCCTACACCCCCAAGACGACAAAAGATACTTAATTTATATTTTAAAATAAATAGAACAAACATAAAGTTGGCAATTTTTTTAACAATTGCGGTATTTTGAAAAACACTACAGAAAGAAAAGCCTGAAGGTTTTTACACTTAACCCAGTTAATCCGAGATAATAAGAAGCATCAAATAAAAAAGATTTTCTCTACAGAGAATAACCTAGAGCAAATTTAAGACTATCTGCAGTTTTTCAATTGCGTAAAGCGCATAATTTTTCTCGACATGGCACACAATAATTTTAGCGCCAACAAAGCTCCGCAGATAAACCATTTAAATATAATAGCAGCATTTCGGTCTTTAAAAATGACTAATTTTTCATTAAACGCCTTTAGCTTGAGCTTACAGTAATTAATAAAACGTTTCAGGATATTACGAAATTTCATTCATAAATTATAAACTGCAACAAGAATTCCTTACGATTTGATGGTACTTAAATTTCTGACAAAATTAAAATTAATTCTCGATGAATTAATTATGAAAGATTAAGATAAGGAAGTTGGAACCAGCCAATATCGTCGGAAAAAGAAAACTATACAAATTTTATGGGTACTTGCGATAACCTGCACGTTTGAAAGAAAAAAAAAGTTTTGTGGAATCCTTTTTAAAAGCCACTAAAGCCTAGTCGCGTAGTGGAAACACTTTTTCATATTAAAACTAAAATTTCTTATTCCTTTGTGCGAGATTTACATAAAAACTCTTAATGCGGAATTACGTGCTAAACTTTAATTGTTAATAATCCTTTTTATGAATAAGCGACATTTTTGTTCGGCGTTCGTTGTATAGCCATAGGAAAATTTGTAGTTTTCCGCACAACTTTGTGCACATAATTTTAAAGTAAAGCATAAAATCCAGCGGATTCGTTAATCGAAATTTAATAGGATCCCATACTTAATAACCAAGTACGGCTATAATTAACGACGTATTGACTTCGACGAAGACTAATTAATTACAAAACGATTTCGATTTTGGCGTCTCGTGATCCATCCTTGGGCACATGGGCAAAAGTGAGAGCTGCATGGTAGGACCAAAAACAAATGCGATTGGCAATATTACTGGTCGATGGTAATGTTATTTGAACCGAATCCAAATAAAAGCTCGTCACTCGAAATCAAATTGAAAGAGCTTTTGTGTCCGATGCAAATTTCATTCTAATTCTGCCTATGATTCCTGGGATGTTGGTCGAGATATATTTGCATATAATCTGTCGTCTATACTTATGTTGCTAACAATTTGACAACGCGGTTTAATTATGCAATCGTTTGCGATTACACCCATTAAACCGTTTTAATTTTAAAAATTTACATTTCCCTTTAACATTTTTAATACGATTATTATTATATTAAGTTAATAAGGAAATACGTTTTCTTATTAAATATCCGCAACGCAATTAAATAAGGACGGGCTTAAAAATATTTTAAAATTAAATGCGATACGGTGTAACAAAATTTTCTTGAATTCAAAAAGTCAGGTTACCCGTAGCATCTAACACTGCTTTACGGGAATATAGCAAGGGTGCGAGCTTGCCGTATTCGGGTCACAAAGATCGATTTTAGAGCTGTTGTTGTCTTCTCTGTCACCGAATTTATACTTGCAGTTGCCAGTGTATTACGCCCCTAGATTATTACTTATTTCACACTTTCTTTAACAATTTTTTTAGTATCGAATTAATTTTTTTTTAATTTGCTTACTGTACAATTTTTGTCAACAAGCCCATAATTATTCGTCCAACAAAAGAGGTCTTTTTTATAACACTTCAACTAGAATTATCTAGCACGACGAGGTAAATAATATCTAGGTTATTTTTTAACAATAATAATTAATAATTAACTCCCCCGTCGTTGTTCTCCCCGTAGGTAGGTGTTTTATGAAATTCATCTAATTCGATTTTCTCAAATTTAATTAATTAATTGAAAACAACGCTCGAAAGAAAATAAACATTACGTGAAAACTCCACCCTAGATATGAGATGAACTGTTAGAAAAATCTTCCGTCTACGATAAATTTTTCAGTTTACGTTTGTTTGTTTTCTTCCACCCTCTTGTACTCAATTAAAACTTTAATTGCATTTAAAAATATGATTTAAGGAATTTCTTCTATACATACAAAACATAACATTTTCAATATCTAATAAAAAAAAAATAATTTTAAACCAAAATTAAATCAAATTATGTGATATATTCAATTTTTGTTCGAATAAAATAATAATTATTACATTAAAATTTTATTATTTTATTTTTTAAAATCTTTAAATTAAATTAAAAATTAAAAACGGGGGGGGGGGGGGGCAGTGCTATAATAATATGTGACAAGTTTTAATTCTTTTAACTGCGATTTTTGAACAATCAGGTCAAACGGTCTTAAAATAAGTAGACAAGTGCGAATAAAATATTTTTCGTGTTAACTAAATCGGTGATAGAATTGCAATAAAAAGTTGCAAGCGTTTTGAGCTTTGACACGAAAGCAGAAAATCTGTGAGTCATAGATGGAAAATCATTACAGCGGAGTTTCGGTTCGAATTATCTTTCTAAAGGACAACTGAAAAATTAAAACAATCGAGTTTGAAGGATGCGAGGTGCAATTAATTAAAAAGGAATTAAAGTTAATTTTGTTTTCAAATTACAATGCTGCGGGAGCATATTGTATGCGAGGGTGTAATATGGAATTTCCTAACAGTTTTAAAAAGCCACTTATCGAGCTCTCAATTTAAAACTTTTAATATTCTAATTCCAGCACTGCTTGGTAATTGATAATTGTTTGAAAACGACACCAAAGATAGTTGTGGGGGTAGGATTCTAACAACCAAGTGTCGAAACACGATTTCGAATGATGTACCCGAGGGTTAGTTAAACTTGACGAATTTGATGTGGTTTTATGCTTATCAGTACTGCTAATGTAATTTTGAATTTTGTTGCGGAATCCACTTTAAGCTTTTAAAACAATCACGATTTCTTTTTAACAAAAGGACGGTGCAGAAATAAACGACAAAGAAAACTGACAAAATTCAACCTCGCACTTTCAATTTATCTTACAGATCGATCATACCGGGGATACGAGAAAATCTTTTTAACGAGAAATTCTAAAATTTTTCTTTATTTTGTAGTATTTAAAATATTTTTTAGAACTAAAATTCACCAAGTTTTCGTCACATCGTGGCATTTTATTCAATTTAATCGCCTGATGATGCCATTATAATAGGATGAAACGTAAAATGTACTGTGTACTGTGTAAAACTAAATTATTTATGATCGTAAGGACTACGTAAATTTAATTAAATTAAAAGTATATTCTCTTGTTAATAATTTTTAATATTTAAATATTTCCTAGAGCGAATAAAAATTGTGTTATTCTCTGATTGGTTAATTTATTACCAACCCAATCGAATAAATGCTGATTCAAATTTTGTTTCTGAACACGAAAAAATCACAAAGCCATAACTTTGTGACATGCTCGTTGATTCAACAGCAGAACGTGAGTAAATCAGATCAAATAAAATGATAGACTTATATTATATAATAAAAGTAAAGTGTGCTCACCGACTAACTCATCAACGCTCAAACCGTAAAAGGTAAAACCATCAAATTTGGAAGGAATGTGGACTAAGAGATTTTGTCGATAGTTTCATTCAGAGATAATTTTTAGTACCCAACAGTTTCCTACTGGCGAAAAACAATCAGTTTGCTAATTTGTTAATATTGACGAGAAGAAATTATCTGAAATTTATGGATAAATTCAACTTAATGATTAATTGGACGACATACAAAAATTACTTACCAAGGTAGGTCATCCCAATGTTTTTATGCAATGCAATCCTTTCCGAATAACCAATCCGGGGGAAGAATAAATTTATAAATATATCGACGGAGCACTGCAAAACAAAATATATTTAACTATTCGGTAGAGTTCCGTAACTTTCTTAATTCCCCGGGTGTTCCACCCCATCGTCTTAAACTGAAAATAGGAACTCCGATAATGCTTTTGGGAAATTTAAATACACCAAAGCTGTATAACGGAATGACGCATTTGTAATGAATGCCATGTAATTACCCATTTCAATCTAAGCGTCTTTAATTTTCAATGAAACCTTGTTTTGCTACGACTATGACCATTAAAACAAAGCACGACGAAACAGACGAATTTATATTAACTTGTTTATTGTTGGCCTTTGGTACTAAATGTATTTATAATTTTAACTTTTATTCTTTCGTATTCCTGTGCACTTCGGTTCGCATGATTCTCAAATTGTCCAGTTTGGTCATCATCGACTAGCCAAATACATCCGCTGCCGAACTAAACTTCTTCTTCTGGAGAAAGGTTTCTAGTCATACCTTACCATACAATTGGGCCAAGAAAGTTGGTAGATATAGTTTTAATTCATTTCGGTTTAAGTCAAACCGTGAACATTATTAGCAGATAAGTAGCATGAAAAATACTGACGTTGGTTGTATTGGAATCAATAAAATACAGTTGAGGTATCGGGAAACACATCTGAAGGTGCCACTCGTGGAAGTGAAATCTTCCTTTTCAGCTAAAATACAAAACGTATCACAGGTTGAAAGTGCATGAAGTGCCCCGTATTCCACAGGATTTTCCTTTTCCTAGTATTTCTGTAACTCCGTGGACTATGACGCTTATGTTTTCCTGTGGAAAACAGAATCCAATGATATTGAACTCCAATTACGTGGAAAGAATGCGACAAACTATTTTTTCTATTTTTTTATTTGAAAGTAGAGGTCAAACTGAGCATACACAATTTTTTCCAAAATTTTTTGATGACGTCTAAGGTAAGAAAATAATTGTTGAAAGACCGGCCGCTGACGTCACGGGCCGGCTATTTCAAGAAATAGCGCGGCTTTAAAAGTCAATAAAAGCAGCTCGGTTGCCAACTCGAAACTGTTGTTACACGTAATATCTAATAGTTGTTCGTCTTGTTTTGATATTCAAACAGCTGATCTTTAGTTTCAACAACAGCGATCAGTTTAAATACTTTTACAAATTTCAAAAATTTTTTTAAATCTTAAGCCGAGTTTTGAGACCAACTAATGATACAGATAAATAGCATTTTGATCAAAGTTTTATGTTCATATATTATTTTAAAAATCTGTGACTAGTGAAACTCGTCCATTGACTAGCTCTATTATACTATGGGTGTACAAGCCCATATTTATTTTAATAAATTATTTAATAATGTTAACTTCCTCAAAAACATTTTTAATAGTTTGCTTGAATGGTTAGTTCGTAAAGGACTCCATACACATCGAGACGTATTTTGCCCCATGAGAGGGTCTCGTGAGACATGTCTCAGGTTTCGTGTAGAATACACACACCGTTGTATGTATCTGACATCAAAAGCCACCGTGTGACATATCTCACGAGACGGTACCGCGATACCGCCTCTAGAGATATATCTTAGTGTGTGTAGCCCGCTTAATTGTTTTTCTTCCACCATCTTTATAATGCATAAAAGTGCAACAAAGATAAACTGTAGACCTAGCAATTATTATTTTTAGATTCCACGTTAGCATGTACGGATTGCGGGTACCTACTACGTACGCGATTTATTGGATTTATTAAATGTACATAATGTTGAGTCTATTACTTAATATAATTTCGCATTTAAAAGCATTTTAATAGACGGTTACGGTAGCTATATATTAATCGTTGAAGTATCGATTATATGCGCTCCTGTTGTGAAACCACGAATATAACGACAGTTAGCAATAAAGCACACGTGCTAGAAGAGACCTATTTATTTAACATTAGGAAATTCGGATAATAGTGTGTTGGTAGGTAATGAATAAAATGTCGCTAGACTTTTTTTACTGTTAAGTTAAATAAAAATCTTAGATCGAAGACAAGATGACTTACCAGTGCAATGTAATAAAAATGGAAAATTATTTACTCGGATGAAACATTCAAAATGGACAAAATAAAGATAAATAAATTGTTTCGTTTTGATGAAATAATTTGGAAAAATTATTATATCGTCCAGAAATAAATTGAATTGTCGTAATACAAAGCATTTCATGCTCAGGAGTGAAAATTTTTAAAACAATGAGTAAATAACAGAAAATATGTAATAGCATTTGACTGCACACCCAATTTTGCAAATAATATGTTCACAAAAACTCGTTTGGTAACGCTTAACAATGTTTTATTGAAGAGGAAAAATAAGATAAAAGAGAACCAATTATTGTTCGGTTCGATGATTTTACAAGAGCAAAGGTATTCGGAAACGTACAGAATTGTTCCATTATTGTTTATTGATAGTGATCAAATTTTATTTAAATAACAATAATAAATTACTCAAATTGTTTAAGTTCTTGGTTTGTTACCTACCGGTGGGGTGGAAATGCACCATTTTTCGTCTTGTTAACAAAAATAAAGAACTTAAACTTAACTTGTTGATAATGTGCAACATTAATTGGGTTGACTTAAATAAATTGTATCAATTTGTAGGTTAAATAAAAAGTTTGATTAACTTTTAACTCTGTCGAGCTGAAAAACATAGCAATTAGTTAAAAGCATAAACGGAACTAAAGAAAAACCTGCCGAGTCTCCAAATAGTGATATATTTTAAGTGCAAATTCGATATAAAACTTACTAATAAATTTATATTGTACCTAACTATTTTTAATGATAAAATTGTTCCAAAGAATGTGCATACCTACGTATTTTATCAAAGGCTATTGACAGGGTAACAAATAACTTTTAATAAGTACTAGAGAATAGAAAACACGACTTTTGAAACTCTTTCTCAAATATCACGAAAACTAAGCAAGATCGATACCTTCTGGTAGGGCATAAAATTATCTACAAATATGATCTGAAGAACTTTTGTCTCCAGGTCGCTCGTTTAGCTTGCACGCGCCGTCCGAGTCTGACCTCTATGTCCCACAACCGCTGGATTTCAATGTTATACCCTTATGAAAAAAATTTCAAACATCTATTCACATTTTGAATGATTCTATGCCCTACTGCATAGCCTACAATGGAACTGCAGGCTTGGTACGTAAAAATTATTGCTTTGAAGTAGCTAGAGATGACCTCTTTTTAGCTCCGATTTTAATTTTCTAAATATAATTTAGTATAATTTATAAAATCTAATAAAAAATACCAGCAAAATATTTTTGTTTCGATGCGATAATTTCTATTCGATGTGTGGATAAATAAATTTCATTTTAAAATTGAAAATTTAATGTATAATTCGTTACAAATATTAAAATAGTCGTTTTTCGTATGAAAACAAGCTATGCACGTTGCCCTCTAATTGGGCAGATTGAGACCTTCTCTCAAATCGTAGCTCTCCACTGTACATCATAGATCTTAACGAGGTTAAGGATTTGGCTCCTATATCTTGACACGAATGCTTTACACCACATTGCAAATAGGGAACAAAACTTAAAACTGATCCTTTATCTACAATAGAACCACTAACTCCTTGGGCCACCTTAACTATATCTTTTTGACTGAAAATAAAATTTATATAACAGGAACAACGAATAGGTAACAATTACTTATGATAATATCGGTCCATCGCCGCTCCTTGAGCATCTTTTCGATCCATTGCTTCCAAACTACCCATCCCTCTGTATTTTTTAAGTCTAACGCCTTCGGCAAAGAAATATTCTCCGGGAGCCTCACTTGTACCAGCAAGAAGAGATCCCATCATCACTGAAAGCGTAATTTTATAATATCTCCTCTCCCATGCGAGTGATCACAAATTAGTACCAGCAGATGCGCCCAAAGATATCGCCTTTACGATACACCCTATAGATTGAATACCTCCGTCGGCAATTACGGGAACACCAAAACGACGAGCATATTCGCCGACTTGATAAACTGCAGTAGCTTGTGGGCGACCAACTGCCATTACTTCCTGAGTGATGCATATACTTCCGCTACCCATTCCCACCCTCAAAGCATCCACGCCGGCATCAATCAAATTTTTGGCTTGCTTAACCGTAACAACTGCAAAACCTTTTTATGACAACATTCAATCACAACAAAAATTGCATACCATTTCCGCCAATTACTTGTAAGTACGGGTACGCTTTCTTGATGTACTTAATCATGTTAATTTGATAAATTGAATTTCCTTGGGAAGAATCCTAGAAGTAGGCAACGTAAACTAATTAAACTTGATATAGGTAGTATTAGATGTCGCTTTAAAAAGAGAAAATTAAACTAAATAAAATGACTTTTCTAGTATGTACCTCTAAATGTGCACAGCCAAAAGTTTTCGATAAAAAAAAATTAATTAAAAAATACATTCTTTCAAATTATTTTTGTATGCTTAAAAAATTCAATTTCATCAAGAAAACATTTAAAGTAGGGAAACTGAAATTGGCTAAATTAATTTTTGAAAGATTACCAGAATGATGACATCCACACCAGCACCAACTAATAAAGACAATCTATGTTTATCTTCTTCCCTAGTTCCAATAGCTGCACCCACAATTAATTGCTTATTTTCATCTTTAGAAGCGAAGGGATAGCTTCGAGCTTTTTTCAAATCTGTGCGAGCAATTAATGCTATTAAATTTCCCTGCGAATTAATGATTGGCAATTTTCCTTTTTTACTTTTTTCTAATATAGAATTTGCTTCTGTTAAAGTGACACCAGACTGGGCAGTAATTAAATTTTCTGATTTAGTCATGACCTAAGAGAAAGTTTAAGTTTGCACGTTAAAAATGCTCGTCGTATTTTTAATGAAAACTTACATTTGCTAGTTTAAGATTGACGTTGGTTCCTTTATCTAAGAAGTCTATATCACGTGAAGTTACCATTCCAACTAATTTACCACCTAATTTGCCGTTTTCTGTGATCGGAGTACCACAAAAACCGTGTGTCTTTTTTATGCTTAAAATATCCGAAACGGTATTTGCAGGTGACAATACAACTGGGTCACGGATGAATCCGTGTTTGTATTTTTTAACTTTTACCACCTCGTTTGCTTGAAACTCGGGTGTACAATTGTGATGTATGATGCCAATTCCTCCGCACAAAGCCATCGAAATAGCCATATCGGATTCGGTAACCGTGTCCATAGGAGATGAAATTAAGGGGGACTTAAGCAGGATACGTTTGGTTAAATGACAACTTAAATCCTACAATTATCGTTTAAGTTATCAAAATTTGTCGTCGTCGGTCTTAACACTTACCACTTCGTCTGCGGAGAAATCAATATAGCCCGGTAGCAAAATAAAGTCACTAACATAAAAAAATAATTAGGAACGTTCCGGAAAATCGATCAACTTACTTGTAGGTTAAGCCGTTTCCTTGTTCCATCAGTTCGTTGGCGCTTAAACCATCCACAGGTAAATCACCCTGAGAATTTTCGATTACCGAATTTACTATGTAATCAGCCATTACTCTGTTGGAGAACATTTAAATTGTTACAAGCACGTGGTTGAGAGCAATAATTTCAAATTACCTTATTACTTACTAGTTATCAGCAGTCGAACTTTGAACTTTAAATTATCGATTACCAAATTGTCAGCGAAAGCAAGCACTTTAATTATTAAAAAAATTGCTTTTTTAACCTCAGCAATTCTTGCCTGCGACTTGGATTCATTTAAAAGAATGAGGTTAGATTTAGTGCGTTATAAACCGAATTCGCACGATTATGTGCGTTCTTATTATCAAATTACTCAAAGGGTTTTTCGCCGCGAGGAAAAAAAACTCGTGACTTCCATGACCAGCTAGTTTCGGCCGTACTTACCAACAGGTCCGGACTGGTTATAATTACGATGTTCTCCAGCGGCGTAACTACGAGGTGTGTTGTTACGGTTTGATTGTAATTTTAAGTAAAATCATTTGAAGAGTTTATCCTTTATTTTTTTAATCCGATTATCTGAAGTACTGGGTGTAGTGTAGAACGACTTGATTCCGACTAACACTTCATCTTTATGTTAATTCGAGCGTTTGTGGTTGGTGAATCACAAATTTTACATAAAGGAGAAAGCTTAAAAATTGTTATTAGCTTAGCGAATGAAAATTTAAAACGTTCGGACGAACGAACGAACAGACTAGCGTGCGGACGGACGGGCACGGAACCAGAAGCCTGAAATAATAAATGTAGTGACATACGGCATCTATTAAAGTTTGGATATCTCCACTAATTTCTTAGGCTAAAAGCTAGTATGCAAATATAGAACACCTTCCCCTATATTCAAATGGAAAGTCGTTTAATAAATAACTGTGTTCGTATATTAATTATTCAGGCTTTACTCTTGCAGAACTTAAAATTCAGTTCAATGCAAGTGTATTAATTTAAGCGTTTCCTGCAGAATAAATTTAAAAATGTAAAAATTAGGAAAATTTTAGTGGTGGATTTCCACGATCGTTTATCGAGTATTCGATGTTTTTACATTTATTTCAATTTTAAGTGGGCACCTACATTCGTTATTACGCTTCCATCTCGAAAACTTGCAGATTTAAAACTCCTGCTTTTAATTCGGGACATATTTTCAATTGACTCACCCGCTACTATCATTAAACAATCCGTACGTGCTTTCGAGTTTTCCATTGCACTTCTGTAAGTGTACTTATTTTATAACCCTAGACGCAATCCGACCCTATCTTTTATCGACTCGAAATCAACGTCTCCTTAACTACAATAATTGTGCTCGTTTATAACGGAAGCAAAAAGACTAGGTAATAATATTACGTTTTATACGTAAAAAAATTCACCATTTCATGAAATGTATTTACCCCAACTTTGAAAACCTCCAGATCGTTACGAGATTGATCGGGCTCCATTTCGAGTTGCTGGATGCATGTGCTAAAAAATTAATGATCTCGATCTTCTGCTATATGCCGTAATATACAAGCCTATTTTTCAGATAATAGCACTTAACATACGAACTTTCCCGTAAGAAGTTGCAAATTAACGCGCGTTAAAAAAATCGGTCATATAAATTTTACGGTCGAACTAAGAATTTAGTTGCATGTAGAAGCTGTTTATTTGAATATTAAACTAAGAAGGCAACTTACACAAGCTAAAATTTTACAGAGAGATTCGTAGTTAACGCTTTCAAGGTCAAAGATGTAAAACTATTTGCGATAAAAGTTTTTAATGTTAAAATACAAGAAATAAAATTAAAATTGCAATAATAAAGAGTAATATTAAAGAACATTGAATAAAAAAGTGTTGAAATATTAGAAGCAAAAAATTAATAAATTAAAAATATATATCGGAATATTAATATAATCTTTATTCTTTTTAAAATTTACTTGGATACAGTAGATTTATGTCGAAAAAAGTTATAAAATAAAATTATCAAAGATTAAATTGAAATTATAGAGCTATTAAAGGACGAAATTTTGCACTTATCCGATTGAATGTTTTATAATGCAATAAAAAATAAATAAATAACGAAATATACAAAATTCAAAAGAGCTAAATATGTAATAGTATACAGTTATACACTAAGGGCGGATTTCACAATGAAATTTAAGGTGGCATTAAAATTTAAGCAAAGAATTAAGGTAAAGTTCTCCACTTAATTTTAATGTTACCTTAAATTTCTTTGCGAAATCGTTTCTAAGACACGGATACATTACTTTTATCCCAATAGTACAAGGTTTTAAAATAAAAATTTATAAAAGCTATTTTTTGTAGATATATCAGTAAATAATGTTTATGCTTGTATTTATTTATTTTGGAATATTATAGCAAGTTACTACTATATAAAAACGTAATTATTTTTAATTCCAAAAGCTTCTTTTGTTTTAACTTAAAGGGGGAAAAGGGTCTGAGATACAAAGAGTACTTTATTTATTAATATTTTTAAAATTATTTACATTATTAAGCATTATTCTAAGAACATTCTGCTAAATTTTCATAAAAAAATATTGACAAATACGCCAGTGGTAGTGGTGCGAACCGAGTCACCTCAAAAAAATGTTTCAATTCGGTAGTCAGGATCTGCTTCATCTGAAATTAAAAAACCAAAAAGATTTTTTTAGCACATAAGTTTATCTTGGGTTTTAACGAAAGATTTTTTTTTCATTTTTTGAAAAATGATTGCACCTCTACCAAAAATTCAAAAATGAATATTTTGTTAATTCCTTCGTTCAAATCCAAGAGAAGCCTATGTACTAAAGAAATCTTTTTGGATTTTTAATTTCAGATGAAGCAATCATGAATTATCCTGACTACCGCATTAAAACTTTTTTTGAGCTGACTCAGTTCACACCGCTACCACTCGCATATTTAAAAAAATTTTTTTTTATGAAAATTTATCTCAATTATAAAAATAATTAGTTTTTAAAATTATAAGTGAACAAATTATTTAAAAAGTTTTAACATATTAACGCTGGCTGTCCAAATAAACGTCAGTTGGACCTTTGTTTACATTATAAAGTTACTTGTTGTTATGGAAACACTTTGTTTATTTTTACAACTTTAGTTTCCGCAAAAAGGAATTAAAGTAGCGGTTTAAATCCCGAGAGTCCATAAAATAATAAAGGGTAATTCGATAAAAGGTGTAATTTTGATTTGTTAAAACACCGCATTAAATTCGAAATATTAGAAAGTTTTTATTTTAACACAACTTCATTCAAATATCCTCACTACTCGGGTGGCTCTGTTCAGAGCCAATCAGATCTGTTGAAAAATAAATTTATGAAACAAACAAAAAAAGAGTTAGCTAGGGGCGAGAGGGGGGGGGGGTAGAGGTTTTAGATGAAAATCTTTTAAAGCTAACGCTAGGAATGATGACTTAATTAACTTAGGGCAAATTCGTAAGAGCTTAGAAATAGTAAAGTACCTATATAATAAATACACATATTATATTATCGATAAGACACAAAATAAGACAAATCAGTATTTACTTAAACAATGTATATCTATATCGTGTATGTTAAACAAAGAGTTGATCTTAGTGCCTATGTGTCAAACGCACAATTCCACAAAGGCACGTCGGGGCTTTTAATTACAAACGCATCCCATTGTGAGGGTTGCTAAATGAACCTACGTACACAATTGTTGCTCAAGAATACGAACGGAAGGCTTTAGTTGTCTAATTAAGTGTATATGAAAAAATTCAAATAAGCTTAAGAAATAATTCCTACATTTTTTTAAGCAAGAAAATTATTATTAACTTTAATTTTTCGGATTGCAAAACCTCAAGTTGAAAATAAAAATCTTAAAAAATTTAAAAATATTATTATTAAAATATACCTACTTTGTTATTTTTTCTTAAAACGACTGCCGGTATTAAAGTACTACTTTAGCGCCGTCCATCACCGATACCAAAGTAAAACAATTGTTTTCACAGAATGCAATTGAAAGACTCGAAAATGACAAGCTTTCTTGACACATTTGTGTTTTTTCATAATTTTCCAAAAATTCCGATCGGCTAATAGAAACTGCATCTTGGATAATATGGAGTATTTCCTGCTGACAGACAGGGCCACTTTAACCACAGGGCTAAATGGGCGCAAGACTTTCGGGGGTGGCAATTTTTATTTTGATCTTTTTTAGTCCTAAAAAGGATAAATAAATTATTTACGATCTTCTTGAGACAGAGCAAATTAAATAATATGAGTATTTTATATATTACAGAGAATAACTTATTTAACAACATAAATAAGAGACTTTTTTTTTAATTTCCACCTTCGTGTGGCTATAGCGCAGAAAATATCGATTTTTAGATAAAAATAGATTAGTGCTTTTTTAAAGAGCGTGAAATAATCTACAAACTAGATTTAAACCTTTTATTGTCTAAAATTAACGTCTTTTGAGTTATAAATTAAAGTAAGTAAAAAAATGTTGAAAAATTAGAGATTTTTTTATTTTGATTTTTTTCAAAACTCTATCTTTTAAACAAAACATTTTATATTACAAAAATTGTAATACCCCATTCCGATAGAAAATTTAACGGACTACAACTTCTGTCTAGTAAAATTTTTTGAAAAATCAATCCCTTTCACAGAAAATCAGAAGATAGTAAACAAGGCAGCTACAAAACAAAAAATTAAATTAATTGATTTTATTGAAAAATTATTTTATTTATTAATACCTCTTATAAAAAAATCACGACTGTGTATTCAACTTGAGGGTAGTCATTTTGCAGATTTACTTAAATTATGTAATAGCTTAACCTTAATTAATAAAATAATTTTTCAATAAAAATAAAAATTTGAATTTTTTGTTTTGTAGCTGCCTTGTTAATTATTTTCTAATTTTCCATGAAATTGGTAGGTTTTTCAAAAATTTTTACTAGACAAAAGTTGTAGTCCGTTAAATTTCCTATCCGGAATGGAGCGTCATAATTTTTGTAAAATGTTTCGTTTAACAGATACATAGTTTTGAAAACAACCAAAATAAAAAAAGCTCCAATTTTTCAAAATTTTTTTACCTACTTTTATTTTATAACTCGAAAACCGTCGATTTAAGCAAAAAATTATTCAATCTAGTTTGTAGATTACTTCCCGCTCTTTAAAAAAGCACTAACCCATTTTTACTAAAAAAGTAATATTTTTCGGGCGATGGCCACGTGAAGTGTAAATTTAAAAAAATGATTTAAAGATACCTAACTTTTGAAGGCTTGAAAAGTGTCCTCATCACCCACCTAAGTTATGTGAAGTATATTCGGGGAGATACTGTATATATTTTTTAATTTTATATGCATTTTATGTTTTGTACTTGTGTGTTTTCTTTTGAAGAGGGGGGCATTAGTTTATTAGCCCAAGGGCGTCGTATATCTTAAGACGGTCCTGCTGACAGTGCCGTATTTGGGGGGGGGGGGTAGGAGTTACAACTCTCCCTCCCCCCGAAATTATTTATCAATTTATAAAGTACTGGTCGTCTGAATGCAATCGTAAAAAATCAGAAAAAAACAAAAACAAGAGAGATATTTCTAATAAATCCGAAATTAAAAAATCAGATATTCGTATTAATATCCTGCGATTGGCGACACTGGATTGAATACACCTACTACAAAATTGTAAAAATAAAATATAAAAAAGCCCTTATATATTTACAGTACTGTGTAAAAGACTGCGGCCACTTGATTAATTGTTAGTTATTACTCCAATTAATTAATTTTCGATTTTTTGAAAAATAATTATATTAAAATAAATGAAATAGGTATTTTATCTTAATTCTTATTATTATGGTAAAAATTTTAAATTGCTATAAATTGTTTGAACCAAATTTTAAAGAGAACATAAATTTGATGACCATCATGGGCAGCATAGCTTAAAATAACATTTCCGCAATAAATTAGAGTGGGCATTGTAAACCCATAAATTGTTTTATATTTTGGTGTAAATTTTATGTATAAAAAATGAACATTTGCTTATGATTTGTGAAATCTCCCCCCCCCCCCAGAAGTCAACCGGTAATCAAAATTTGTGGCTCCCTCGACAAATTATTTTCAACCATTAAATAAAGTTTACAAAAATCGAAATTTTTTCTGAATATCGGAACTCAAATGAAAAAAAATGGCTCAAAAAAATAATCACTTTAATAAATTAATAAAAACAATCTTCTTACAAAATTTCAACTTTTTTGCGGTCACTTTCGACCAAAATACTTTCAAACAAAATTATACTCAAAAAATCAGCGGAGCAAAATCTAGGCCTCTGTCGTTTCTGCCATATTGGCAAGAAAAGCCTCTCTCTACTCACTTTTCTTACAAACATTACGTTTCAGAAATTAATATAACCAAATTTAAATTTAAAAAGAATTCCTTTTGTATTTTAATAAATTAGCTATTTATTATTGAACTTTTTTAACTCCCCCCCCCCAATTTAGTCAATTTAGTCAAACAAAAGAAATGTACTTTTAATATTTCTATATTATTTTGTCCCAGCAATTTTTCCATTTTTTTTTTAAATTATATGATCCCATTTTGTTACTCAATTTTCTCTTGTGTTTATAATTCAATTTCATACTCAGGTCAATTGCATCAAGCCGGCATTTGATAGATAACGTAACAGCTGCGTATTAATTTCAATTTTACATTTATTAAATTGTAAGTTCATAACAATTTTTGTACTATTTTTTTTTAATATTCAATCTTTGCTTCTAACTTTTACATTATTGATTAATTTGTTTCTTTTTATCTTATTTTCCTTCTTAGGTCTGTTCGGTTGCTTGTTTTTAGAAATGCATTTATAAATTTTGTATTTTCCACTAGACTACAACTAAATAGTATATTATACAGTCGGTGTATAACATAATGCAATGTCACAAAGTTGACAGTTGACAGTCAATGAGATAATAATGTTACGGTAGATTTTCAATTGTACTGGCATATATTATTCGATTATTATTATTAAAATAAATGTTTAAATAATGAAATACTACGGCGAAACGAGTAAACAAAAAGGCATTCGTCAAAAACGCGTTATTTTATATTAAATAGTCCTTGTTAAAGTTGCAATTAATCTTAAAATAAATTACCAAGTTAAAGAAGTTAACAATCTTTGTTGCTTGTTTGCTTTCCTGTAGTATGAAAGCCGGTACTCTCATTCATCGCTTTATAAAAGGCACAAGAAACAAAAAAATATTTTTATTATTTACGGCACACGCCACCTCGGCGTGATGATCATTTTAATTACCAACGCTTTCGTCTTCATCTGTGCCCAATTTAATTCTTTAACAAATCTAGCACAATTTTTTATTATTAGCACATCCACCATAAATAATTGCGGACTAACCGTTAGGCAAGCTACACACGCGCGACAAATAATTTTTAACGGCTCTCGATTGGCTAGTTTTTTTGACCGTACGGTCAAAATAATGTAACGCCGAAAAGTGATTAATTCAGCCCTCATTAAGGTTTCAATCGTAAATTCCTCAAGTATTTCGTGCTTGACATCCTCGTTAGAATTTCAAGAATGTTCAGAGCTTACCTCGTCATTATACAATGAATGCCTAGCTATTTGATTGTTTTGATGTTTGTAACGATTTTATGGTAATTAATGATGCGGAAATTCAACATGTTGCATAATTTTGTGTTCTTGCACGAATCTCTCGCATCTCAAAAAGAATTTTTAATTTCAACATTTTTACGTTCCCCTAGTTTGTAATAAACCGATTTTTAATTATCGTTTTGCTCTATACTTACACTCTTTCGTCTATGGAACAAATTGAAATTAATGTCACGTAGTATTTCTACTTCACAATAATTGATTTTACAACGGCATTGATAGATTTTCAGGTCGAAATGAAATTCGAGTGTTTTTTTATAACTTTCATCGCAGCGAAAAATGGTGAAAGTTCCCCGAACACTAAAATAACAATTTTCCTCTCGAAAGGTAACAGGTGAAAAAATTCGCAAGTCTGGGGTCAACAGGTACTGTTTTTTTTATAATTTCGAAATTATAGAAGAAGTGGGTGGCAGTTATATCCCCCAATAAAAATTTCTTATATATTGCCATGACTGCGTTGTCTTTCTTTTTAAGTTTAAAAATGCGTGGAACGAATCGATATATATGCTATATTTATTAAGAGTACACGAAAATATAATGAAGTTAATAAAGTTATTCTCGCGCACTTAAATGTTTGGAAACAATTCCTGCTGTAGCCGTACTGTATCATTTTCTTGAGACACAAACCCTACGATATTTAATACAATTTTTGAAAGAAAGTTTCGTTAATCAATTTCTGTTTATGCTTCTAATAACGCCGCCCTTCGACTTTTCTTTCGGCTCTTATCCGACATCTTTATAGCTCTTCCAATTTTATTAAAATTGTTAAGGATTTTCCGAACCGAAATATCTTCCTGTATGCAGTTCCGATGGTTCGTAGATTAGTACCTACTTCTTATTGTTATTTCGTCCATTATCGTAGCTTTCACATCTGACGTGGTAAAAACTTGGTTAACTAACGCAGTTGTTGATAATGCCATTATCGTAAATAATTACGAGTGGGTATCGAGTATACCGAATTTTACATTACCGACGTAAAATCCCACCAGATCGTATAACCTACCTGCTGCAAAAAGTTCATAAAATGCCATTTTATGATGCATTGTATATCTCAGACATTTTCAAATTTTATTACCCTATCAAAAAATAATAAATTTCCCTTGGCATAGTTTTCTTTTAAACTTGCTTCTTTAATATAAAATCATAACTTTTACCTATGTATATGTACATATTATGTATACAAATGTGTAGGTATGTAGGTGAAATGTGCAAAATGCTTAATGCGGCCTAAAATAATTCAAGTTTTCTTTCCCTTTTAATTAAAGCGACAGTGCGAGGATCGCTTTGCCAATTAAAAAACTCTTCTTTTTTTAAATAAAGATGATACGATAAAAACCTTAATTTGATATTTATCTAAATTAATGTTAATTTTTTCGCCAACCAGAAACTATCGCTCAATTTTAATTTAGACTTGGATAGTTTTTGTATTCGTCGAGAGCCGATAACCTGAAAAAATCAAAGAGCAATTTAAACATCATAACGTTGGGGATGCACGATTTGTAGATGTTGGGTTACTAGGGTATCAGGTGGGGATTGGGGGGGAATATTGCGGGGGCGC
Source organism: Cantharis rustica (assembly GCA_911387805.1). Classification (NCBI taxonomy): domain Eukaryota; kingdom Metazoa; phylum Arthropoda; class Insecta; order Coleoptera; family Cantharidae; genus Cantharis; species Cantharis rustica. The sequence continues at coordinate 496,957 of OU426877.1, forward strand.
GCTACCGGGGGCACCGCCCTAGCGCCAGCTGTGCTCAAGAATCGATCTCTATACGAAACTAGGTCCAGGACCGGGCCATATCCTCCATTCATTCATCCTTGTAGTGAGAAGATCGTGATTTATGTTGTAGGAGGATAAGCTCTTTCAACATCTACTTATTCACTTTTTTTTATACATCAAAAATTAATTTCGATTAGAATAAATTAATTAAAAAAAAACAAATTAACACATTTTAATTAAAAAATACTAATTCTATGCGATCCGTCAAGTATACAATTTCTCCTCTAATATCCTGCAAATTCAAAACGCACCCACTTATATGAATTAATTTATAATAACCTACATAATTAACCCTGTACGAGTTACGTGCGAAAAGCCTCTCATCATCATGACGAGTAGGTAACGTGGGGATATTGAAATTGCGAGTTTCTTTCTTTATTTTAGTAAAATACAAAATTTTAATTAAATTTATAATGCTTTTTCCTTCAACCCTGTTTCGTTTCCATATAAGTTAAAGCAAAATATACATAATAACACACGTCATTATACTATTCGGTTTTATAAATTAATAAATTAGATTGATAATTGCGCACTCGTCAAAGGTAAACGAATATCTACAACGAAAAGACTGCCTCTTGCATTGATTCGCTGCTGCATTACAGCTTTCTGCAGACAGCAATTTTTGACAATTAAAAAAAAATTTGTTTAATTTTGTGTCGCCTCATCCTCTAAAGACACGAAAATAAATTACAATTCTGGAAGGCCAAGTGCAAACCTCAAATCTAGACGTTAATGTTTTTGGATGGTTGATGGTTTCGACAAATCCATCAGCAACTTTAGTGATTTGTGTCACGTTTTTACGTGTCTATTATTGGAAAATGTTCTGTTCGGTACCTACCCAAAATAAAACCCTAAAAGAAATTAAAACTAAGAAAAAGTGTAATTGTCATATCATCTCTGCGCGAATTCCTTAAAGAAAAATCCCAAAAGACTAATAAAGTAAAAGAGAAGAGGAAGCTATTAGATCCAGTAAAGAAGGCAAAACCACGGGTAAAAACGCTGAAATAAACAGTTTATTTCGTCGTTACTGTATCCAACTTCCAGTATCGGGGTTAGATTTTGTGTATGTGCCAACGTGAGATTCACACTTTGTAAACTTTTAAAAAATAACGATTTTAATTGACTAATTACAATGTTCCAGGGGGTATTTTTATTAAACCGCACAGAGAAACCAACTTACAAAATTTGTATTCAATGCTTCGCGTCTTAGTGAAATATATTTCAAGTTTCTAAATTTTATTATTATTAAACTTGAACAGCAACGGCTTGCAGTTTGCTATAATAACGAGACGACTAGAAATTCAAAAAAATTATAAGTCAAAGTCTTATTTTTCGCTACACCACTGGCCACAATAAAAATTTCATTTTCCCTCACTAACCTGGCCTTACAAGGTAAAATCTTACACGTAAGTGCGCCTGTATGTATTAAATAATACAGTAGAGCGTCGAATTGCGTAAAATTGCCGACGCGCATGGTGGAATAACGAGATTCTTATTGCCAATACCAACATTTTATGTTTGTACATATTCGGTATCTATAGTGTATAAATCGCACGGTATATCGAACTTCATGTATCTTTTATTATTGTATCGTTTCACGTGTTAACGTTATAAATTGTGACAATTGAAAATGCCCAAAAGTGCTGTTCGATTATCCGAACACCCATGTCTCCCAATTAGTTCGGATCCAGTTTGTAACGCAGTTTTGCTAATCAAATTAGCAAACTTCAAAATTTTTAATCTCTGAAGTGCTTTTGTCGCCAATCACTGGTAACAATCCCGGTAACGCAATCGTCTTGGCTCTATTTGAATCTTTCGCAAGACTCTGGCAGTGATCTGGTGTTCATAGTATGGTTTGCATATTTGCAGGCTGGAAGGCATCCAACATAAGTTTCTTAATATATTATAGTTTAGGCTTTTAGGAGTCGCTTCCGATACCTTCTCGCCGCTGTCTGCGAAGAGATCGGCTTCACAGCGTAAGAAATTAGCTGACTGTCCGGATTGCTACAGTTTTGTTTTGTTTTATATGCTTGTGAAACTTTTAATGGTATTTTTTTAATGCAAACCAACAATTTTGGTGACTTCAAGCCCGAATTTTGAAATTTTTAAAATTTAATGTCTATGGTAGCGGTTCCCAAATAGAGGTCCGCAAATAAATCCAAGAGTTCCGCCAAAAAGAATTTCGAAATGGCGTAAAAATAAATTTTGCCGCTTAAAATAATATATTTTTTAACTTTTTTCTATTCCATTAAATGGCAATCCTTTCATGGAATGCTAACGTCCAGTCGAATTTTCTGCGAAAATTCAATTGAAATTAGGTGCGATTTCCAATTGGAAAGTAAATTTAAAGAGGTTCCGCTTGGCGTATTTTAGAATGAACTGCGCGAGGAGTATCCGGAGGTCTCACAGGGGTGAGACTGGATTCTCATTATATTCAGGAACAAAAACAAAGTATCGAAATCGACTTGACGCAGTTCCTGACATGAGAATCTAGCTTTCAGAAATCGGGATCTGTCAGAAATCCTCACCCACGATTTTAACTTTTTCCTATTGAAAATAGGTAAAAGGACACTTTTCTAAGCATACTAAAACAAAAATGTTGTAGGATAATGCAAGTTTTCGAAATTAAAAATGTAAATTTTACATGCATTTTAGATACACCTTTTTAACACGGCTGCATGATTAACCGTTGTTGAGTAAGGCAAAAAAATTTAAAAATATCCCTGAAAAATGACAGAACTCGCCAATAATACAACATTAAGATTATATCAAAGCGCACGTACCGTCAACAAAATGAAGAGCAGGGACTCGAACGTGCTAGTTACCGTCACGCATCGGGGTATATCATGTTACATCTCCCTGCTTTTCGTAATTTTAAAATGCCGTTATTTCGACAACTATTGCATAATCCTAAACAATTTTTGTGTTAATATACTCAGAAAATTGTCCTCTTTCCAATGGTCAATAGAAAAAAGTTGAAATAGTGGGTGAGGATTTCTGGCAGTAACCCAGAAATCAAACCAAATATTAAAAGAATTTATTAGAAGAAAACAAAATACTTCTCACTAATAATAATTGTAATAATTTGTAATTCTATAATAAATAATTGTTATACTTGTATTTACTTGGTCACTGGGGGGGGGGGGGCTAGTGTGCGTACACAACCTTGTATGCAGTAAACAAATCGGCTTGGGGTTGCGCCAAATTTTTTACATCGCCCAAGGGTTCCGCGACCAAAACTAATTGGGAACCGCTGGTCTATGAAATTAAACAATGGCTTTGTCGCATTATATTAAGCTTCGCCTTTGTATTATCACTTTTTTTAAATCGAAATTAATTAATAAAATATTATTTAAAAATTTTAAAAATAAAACAGAGGCGAAAAAATGATAAAAATAATTTAAAAAGTGAATTGCGTTATAATTTAAGACTTAAGTAGTGGTTGATTAAGAATAAATAAAAATACGGTCTCTTTATTTGAACCCTAATACAAAACTCTTGAATGTTTTTCAATCTAAAATTTAATAACATATAAAAGTTGTCCGAGTGAAACTGCTATTGTGGAAAAAAAATAAGAAAAAGTTTTTCAAATATTTGTCATTTTGTAGGCAAAAATTACAGCATCGAACAGAGCTAGGAAAAAGTAAATTTGTTTGTACATAAAAAATGACCCAAAACTTCAATATACACATACAAAGTATCATTTATTTGATAAATTTCCTTTAGGTTTTCCTTTTCTTTCAACTAAAATATCGATAGATAATAATTTACCCTTATACCCACTTTTCTTAAGTTTATATAGCGATGTGCGATTGAGTTTTCTTCTTTTAAAATAATGTTTACACAGAGCGACACATTTATTGCGAGCTATTTTTCATTTTATTTTAAACAATTCAATGTTGTTCTTTCGATAATGACAAAATATCTCATATTATAACGTAGCAGTATAGTAATAATAATGGAATCGATTTGTGTCGGTATAATAATATTATATTTTTAGATGTATTTCGGCCGGATTTTATTAATTATCTTTTAAATTCCATGAAACGATTTAATTGAACAAGTCGACGTAGTAAGCTGAAAGAAGCCGATATTAATCTTTTTTGGCGATTTCCAAGGTAATTGTTTTATAAATTAATATTGACATCCGCATCTGATCAGCTTGTTCATACCCAAAGACATAATCCGATTTTGGGGATGCAGCTATCATTAGAGTGATGGATCACCAACAATTTTCGTTTTATGGAGGGGTCTCGGCGAGTCTGAGTACGATAGCTATTTGAATTTCATATTTTAACATACTCCCGGCATACCAAAATCTAATCGATCAATAAAACATGGGCAACCGGCATTTCTTTAAATTATCCCAGACCTTCTTGTTATGTCATTAACATAATAAGTCCAAGTAATTAGAAAAAAAACTCCACCGCTCCTTTCAAATTTTTAATTTAATTTTTCTAATTAACCCTTCGTTTCGGCTACATTTTCTTCAAAATTCCAAAGTTTTACAAAATGCTACGTTGATGGAAGTCGGAACTCATTAAACTTGAAGAATATCAATACTATAATCAAAAGTTTATCGATGGGTTTTCTTAAGTTTTTTGTTTTTTTTTGTTTCAGGAAGCATACCGTAGGTGGGTGTGCAGCTCATTGGTGCCTCATTTTCTACCAGGAGAAGCGAATGTTCGTGTACGACCGTGTCGCAGTGTGTGTCAAGCTGTGGAAGAGCAGTGCCCTTACATGTTGCCTGGAGATCGTGCTCCCGCACATCCAACACAATATGCTGGAGAACCCACCTTTATCTGTCTCGGTAGGTTGCATTTTATTTACTTTTTTACAAAAGAAAAACCTCGAAACCTATTTTCGTTTGGGTTCGCGAAACATAAATTCATAAAAGATGAGGCACAAAAGTTGACCATTATACTTCGATACTTTGATCCGGCTGACCCTCGACCACGATTATATCGTACTTTCAGTTAAAATTTCGAAAACCAAACCAAAAATGCTGTCCTACCATCCGCCAAAGTTAATGAAATTTCCTAAATAAAATTTTATTAAATTGTACGAAGCATCTGTATTAATAAGATAACAAAACTGTCGCGAGAATATTGTATAAAGAGAAATCAGAAGAGTTGACAAAAAAGGACGATTGTCCTTTTGCACAGTGTGATCGGATTTCACTTGGGAGTACAAACTTTTTCTTATCTTTTTGTAATGTAATTTTTTACTCAAATTCTTATCCGCACAGTACTTTGGATAACCTAAATAATTTACTTATTTCAGCGACACAAATAATTTCCAACCACCAAACTAACTAAAATTAATTAAAAATATTATAACGATCAAATTAAGATTGAAATGGATATCGTTTTCAATATTTTACGTCATTAGTGTTTTCGTACTAAACACTAGGTAAGTACCTACTTAAATTTATTTTTACAACGATTAAAATGAATGTCTGAATGGATTAGCAGGAAAAGATTGGCCATAAGGACGAAGAAAATAAAAACTCTCCCGAGTCACTTTTATGGAATATTCATAATTTAACCCTTAGAATGCTTTAATTAGAATGACATAGAATGACATAGCATGGCGCTATGAGACGAATCGAAGTGCACCTGAGAAAAGGTGAAAGAGGTTTTATTGCGCACCACAAGCTCAAATTTCTTCCCCCTAAGATAAGAAGTAAATTTGGTATAGAAACTTCAGTTTTACGATTGATGGTATCGTCGGTCGAGGGTTCCGGTAGCAGATAATGCAGGATAAAAAATTATAAGGGAGAGTTACTAGTAGTTACGATTAAGTAATCGCGGAAACTACCAAAAATTATATCGTAGATTCTTCTGCGGAAAGTGCCATCAACATTTACGAATTATTTTCCGCCGAAGTTTAATGTGTGAGTATTGATAGCAATCAATTAATTTTATCTTAAAATCGCCCGATCGATCGCCTGGATAAACTTTCTTGATGATATTTGAATATCTGCGAGGCAATTTCGAACATGTCACCGTTCTAATCGATGCGGTATGGTGATATCGATCAAGGTGGTAGTAATTTATTGGTGGTTTATTTTATCAACTCTTATTACTAAAATTCGGCTGATAAAGTTTCCATAAATAACGGACCATTAGAGAACGAAAATATTCTTTCGAATTTGATGATGCGGAGAAAAACCTATGGAAGTCTCCTACGGAAGGAAAAAATATAGCTCGATTTAAAATGTGATAATATTTAAATTTTGTGCACCCGAAAAACAAGCATAAAACATAAAAATGAATTAATAAAATTAAAATATAAATTCTCCATCCGGCACAATCACTTCTCGATTGCCATTCTTCGAGTTTTCCACTTACACGCACATAACTTACAGCAAATGTCGAAATTAAGACTGGAATTAATGACACGGAAAGCGTAAATCAGTAAGGCCTTAAACACAGAACGACCAGATAGCAAAATCTCAGATTAAGTTAATAAAAAATTTATATTTGATTAAAAATGTAAAAGTATAAATTGAAGTGCGATTCGAGTAAATTTAAAAAATTAAAAAAACGGAATGCGAATGTGATTTATCGAATGCTACCTAAATACACTCCATTTATACTATGCAAATATGGGAAGCACCCATTTTCTGCAAAGCTTATCTCGAAGTTTGAATTGAATTTATGGAAGAGGAGCGCAATTGCACTTTTTCGTTGAGACATTTTAAAAAATGACAGAATTGCAAGATGTTGGTAGGTAATAATCCACAGGAACGATGATCTTACAAGTCACGTTCATCCCTAGCAGTGTTCCACTCTCATCCGTAGAGACCAAAATCGCTTCAAGAACAATCAATAATTCACGAGCTTCTTTTTGTCCAACGTCAGTTTTGCACCAAATATTAAACACCCCGTCAATGATGAAGCTCGCAAATGTTCCATAGTTTCATTATAAACCAATTCACTCAAACTATTATATCAATAATCGAATCCTTCCCAGACGGACGGAAATCCCTAATTGATATTTTAGGATAACTCGAGAAAAAAAAGTGCCGACACGAAAAATTTATTTATGAGAGTCTTGTATTTTTTTTTTATTTTGCAAACGCGGTTTCGATTCGTCGGTTAATTCTTTTCGTGAATCACAAAAAGATAATCCGAGAATTGCCTCTCCTGAAGTTTCAATCAAACGACAGCTGTGCGTAGAAACTCTCACCTCTTCCCATAATATTTATTTTGTTTGCAAATCTCGTGTCGCAGAATTCCTCGTCAAGTTATTGAATAGATATTACGCCATTATATTTTATTACGAAAACTAGAGAATAGCAGCTTTACTCATTATAAAATGTAAAGAAGAAGAAAAAATTTGTCTTAGCAAATTAAATTTGTTTTTCGAATTTTTTGGCTTTCGGGGTAATCGATACCGCCGCGAGTAGTTGAACCGAAAAATAAATTTTCCAAACGTCGCCTAGAACCAGAGTAGTTTGATCTGACTTGTAAAGTGTTATATAGTACTATTATACTAATAAATAGAAAATAACTTAAAAAATGAATTTTTAAGTAATTTGTGGTATTTAGTAGTATGTGATGTTAAAATAATAAATTTTAACTGTTAAGTAAAGAATACATACTACACAGAAACATAATATTTAAAAAAACAGTAAAATGACAATAATTCACATTTAACAGGGTTGAACTTAGAATATTTGAATAAACAAGAAATTGAATACGGAAAAAAATACTTTAAAAATAAAGACTCTGTAATACAATATAAAGGCTTTCATTTCACAATTATTTTTGCTCATCAGTCGCATATGACAAGAAGAAGTTTCTGTCTAGTATGCATTCTTTACTTAACATTTGTTAGGTTTGATTATTTTATTATACTAATATACCATTATCTTCTTTGTAATTCAACAAAATTATCGTGATGAAATTATAAATCGCACTTCCAAAGAATTAAACAAAATTTTCAAGAAAATTAAATAATATGCGCTCGGTTGCGTTTGATTTCCTTTCAAGATTCGTTTCGTTTAATACAGAAATTGATGCAGTCACATTGTTGTTTGATTTTGTTTTTAATTCTTTCGCTCAAATAAAGAGACAGAATAATTTTCATTTTCATAAAAAGTAAAATATATGAACGAAAGTAATCTGGCTAATGAGTGGCCGATGATGAGAAATCTCTTCAAAGTAATCTCGAAACTTGTAGTTTCGTAAGTTTATGTGATGACTTGCCATCTGGATGTATGTTTCTGAGCTGAAAAAACTGCTTCGTACGGCCGACAATTCACTTATTTAACTTTTACCCTAAACAACATAATTATATAAGAAAGTAAGAAAAATTCAATCGTCTCTATTCTCTGGTCTCTGGTCTGGAAGGTCCTCATAAATCTCTGTGCTTAAGTAAAATTTGGCTACACGGAATTGCACGGACTGTCGACAGATTGGAGTTAATTCCCGTCCACTTCGAACAAGTAGGTTAAATTCTAAATTAATCGATAATTGAAGTTCGTCCATAGTTTAATCTCTTAATTTTAATGTCATCGATGAGATTCTACAAAATTTTTGGTTGTAATATCCAAATGCCTAAGTTGGTGGATCTAATAAATTCTCGAGCTTTCGCATTTTCGACACCCTAATTGCTTTTATTTTGAAAAATGATAGAAGAGAAGCAAATAAATTTAGTAAAAAATAATGACGAGGATTAAAGCATTCTCGAGAAGACCGAAACGTAACTCGAGACGAAGCCGGTTTCACGTCATTATTGTCGGTATTAGTGTGGGAGATAATATATAATTATGTAAATGTTTTCAGATCCCAATATTCCAGAAACGGGAGAGCAGCTAGTGAAGTCCTCGCACGGAGATGAAGACTGTTGTTATACGCATTGCGGCTCACCAGGCAGAGGGTTATGTATTAACTGCCCCGGGCGGCCTTCCAACAACACCCCAGTGCCCGTGCGGTGCGCGGTCGGTATTGCCGCTAAGACATCCGATTGCAAAGCTACAGCGCTTTCAAACGCCGCAAGAACTAATAAAATAGTTGTGCATCCTTTGTGGACCGCATGGATTTTATTAACACAAATATGGATTAATAAAAACATTTTAAAATGTTTATTGGTTATGTGCGCGAATAGTGCGCGGACATTATTTAGGTGGATAAAGACCAAATGGAGAGCGTGCTCATAGAATTAGGAAAGTTAGACGATATGTGTTCTGTTCACTTGCATATTTTGATTAGTTGGGGTAATACAAAACCTGATGCGAGTTACAAAATTACTAAATATTAAGATAATATGATAAAGTTAGCAATTAAGAAAATTTTACTTAAACTTTCTGGTAACAAAAGCTTTAATTAAGGCACAATTTTATAAGCCTTTCTAATGTGTTGTGTGATAAAAAAATTTTAATATATTAAATCTTCGGCACGCGAGCCTTAGATATTTGCAATAACCATGTTATACGAGGGCAGATTTCTAATGCTCTTTTGTCCCAAAGTTGGGTCATAATTTCGACCAAAAATATTTAACCAGAAAAAGAGTATTGCGCTAACCGAATTTTCAGTTCGAAATTAATCCTTTCGTTTCTTTTTCGAAAACAAAAATAGCGAAAGCAAATCAAAGCGGTTTAAACAAAATTTTGAGTTTGCAAAAAGTTGTGTCTAAAATATTTGCTTTTAAGTCGTTTTCGAAATAATTACAATTTTCTTTTGTTTTTCAATATTTGGACCGCGTTAAGGCCGTTGTCGCGGAACGCAACGACGACGAAGTTTGCAGCTTTCGAAGGGGCTGCGTTCTGTTTTAAGCTTGGCCCGTCCAAATCTCAACATCGAATGGCCTACATAATCGACCAACAATCGAATCGATAGACAAGAAACACGAGCTTTGATTTGCAACGGTGTTATTTTTTTTATGTCGCGCTGACGCGTTCACGTTATTTTCCCAACTGATCAAAAATGTATCTGGACTTTTTTAGAAGAAATATCTTCATGCACATAGAACTTGATAGGACTGCAATGCAAATGCAGAGTCAGGAAAATACCGATGGTACGTCAATTATAATTTTGATTAAAATTAAAAAAAAAAAAAAACTTGTACGCCGGTCTTTAAACGAAGCAAAATAATTTGTTGTAAAAATGAAGATGTTATAAAGAATAAGGTAACGATGATGATGATAATAATAGTAATAATAATAATACAATATTGGTATTAACTGACTCGCATTTTTAAATGGCTGTTGCGAAGTATATGATTCGCTAAGAAGTTTATTAAAAATATATTGTTGATGTTGAAAAATGCATAATATATTATTAATTTCGATTCTTTAATTTTGATACTACTAATAAAAACTTTGTTGCAATATTTTATATTATAATGCGCAAATTAATAATTTTCTAATTAAAACATGTTAATAATAAATTATTGCACCACAAGAATATCCAATCAACAATGCTCACTCTTTATTATGTTAAAAAGGTGCTCGTGTGTGATTGGTTGGTTTTTCGGTTTTTAATTTTCCAACAATGTATCGCTCGTCGCCCGGAGGAGCAACTCCATCGTTTGCTTCCCTTTGTCGAATTGCTCCTCGAGGGAGAGACGGGTTTTATTATAGTGTTTATTTATATTTTCGCCACACACGCTAGTCGAGATAACAACTAATATAGTATAAAATATATACTTGCCAAGCAGCCAAAGAAGCGGTCAAACAAAAGTATAGTTGAAATCCATCTTACGTTTCGTATAAGTTTGTATTTTCATTGTTAGTTAAACAATAACAAAGCATGGTAATTTAGACGTATGCAGAACAAAAATAAAATATTGTTAAATGTGAGAACTCCGTAGAAGTTGGAAAAGTAAAAATTCCGACTGGTAACATAGCAGTTTCTATAGAAACACCATTCTTATTTTCGGTTGAGTGCAAGAATTTTTTCCCGACTGCCGTTATAAATAAATATCTCGAGTGCTTAGTGAAGATTACCTAAATATAAAAATTCTAGTGTTATTTTAAAGACACCGAACGTCAACGATAAATAAAAAAGCACAATTTCTTCATATCAACAATCCCAAACATTTTTTCCTCGTTCCTTTTTATTCATCCATCGATAAAGTACGACACTATAAAACAAGAGGCAATACTTCATATGTTGAGTCCAATTTAATATTAGGATTTTAAACAATCAAGTAGGGAATCTCTCGTTGTGATTACATAAGTAAATAAATTCTTAAGAAATGTGCGGTTACTTGGTTGATTATAACGATCGCGAACTTTTGTGGATCGCCATCTCATTTTTCCTTTGCCCCGACGACGACGCGCAGTTTTAAACTGGAATTTAGTTTGTATAAATTATAATAGAAAGGTAGTTCGAAAAGTAATAACGTTATAATCAATGGGTAGCTTTTTTTGGTTTTTGGTAAAAAGTGCGGTCAAAATTTATATTTTCGAAGTATTGTCTGAAACGATTTGCTTGATACAAAGTGATAAATTGTAGTTCTGCTAAAACAGCAAAAAGCGATATTATTCAAAATATAAATTTTTATAATAATTTGTATCAGGGTATATATTTATGTGTGTCTATTAGTTGTAATTATTACTACATAATATTATATTTACTATGTCACGACATCATGAGCACGATGAAACATTTTCGTCAAAATTTACAAAAAAATAATTGTCACTTTGTATAAACTAGCCATTTAATTTCGTCCATTTTTACATTTAAAAATATCAGTTGTTGTTAAAGACAAATTGAGATTATTGTTAATATTTTTGAGCAACGCGCGCGCGAATCTCGTTTTTAAAATACTAGACAAATCGGTGCGTTGAATATACAGGGTGTAAAAATGCCCCCGCCGCCGATAGCAAAAGAAAAAAACATTGACAGTAATCTTTTGAGACAGACAAAACATTTTTTAAATTTTATCAATAGTCAAAGCCATCACCGTCAGTATTTAAAAGCATAAAAAAACACATGAGACCATGTTTGTGTGCGTATGTTTTAGTAAAGAAATCAAAAATATATATTAAAAAATATACATACATAATTATATTGGGACGATTCTACGTAGTTGAGTTTATAGATTCGTCCACCAAGTACGAATGTTGCTAGTGGACAAACAATGTTACTAGCTGTGTTCGATGGAGTCTCTGCAAAACGAAATGTGCAAGGTGTTGCTTGTAGAAAAGACGTTATTTTTTTAAATTATTTTTCAATTCTGACTACCAAGCGTAGACGGTTTAGCCTTAACGTGTGCAATATTATCGATAAAATAGAAAAGGAATGGATATTATGGGAGGGTGTACAGTAAAAATTAAAAAAAAAAAACAAATGGGAAAAATGTTATTTCTGAAAGCAACATTTTGTGTCGTATATTTTGTACTGTTATGTAACGTTTCCTTAAAATTACATTTTATGACGACAATTTTCGTGTAGGGAGTTTTAAACAAATTTTCAATTATTGTAGGAGCAAATGTGTACAAGTAAATATCCGACTCAAACGGTACTAAACTATAAGGAACACGATGACCTTAAAAGCATCTGAATTTGTTATAGAGTGAACTCATGATAAATGTTATAAGAGAATAAGTAGAAATTTATTTTCTAAGACATTGAAAATGGCAGAAATTTAACAAAATATTAAATTAATTGCGTCAAAATACGGGATGTAATAGCATAAATTTTTATTTCGTGAAGATTTTATTTTATTTATTTTTTTTTTCTATCGTACCAGCCAATCCGATGCGTTCGACTATATTATTATGTATAATAGCGAAAGTATTGGAGAAACGGCGATTAATTTAAATTTGCTTATTCTTTTATATAATAATAATTATTATACTACCTACGTTTAAAACAGTATTAGGAATATGATGTTTCTGCCTCATTATACTTATAGCTTTTTGTAAAACAAATAGCACGGGATAATATTGTGCGTTTAGTGTAATATGAAAGTGGACGAAGCAAAATCGACCGAATAACGAAGAGCAGATACCTAGTATTATTTTCGATCGCATCTTTAAATGAATGGCGCAAATTAAAAAAAAAGAAAACATTTCCGATGGAAAACTGTCCGATTTGTTGTCGATTTTGCATCGTTAAATTTGTTATGTTGTTTGGAAAATATATTATTATTGTTGCTATTACTTATAGCGTTGTTGTTGTTGTTGAATTTAGAAGATGTTAGCTATTTTATTTAAAAGGCCTTTTTATAACTATTTCATTAGATTTAATATTAGCACAATTTTTATAGATCAAAGTATAAGCTATTTTATTAAACCAATAAATATTTAGCTCAAATTTTTGTACGAGCATAAATTTTACCTTCTATTTGTGTGCTCATCCGACTTGTCGCCGGCTTTTTAAATAAAAAAAAAAGAGTCGAATTTGTAAGTTGTAAGTTTTTGGTGTATGCACAATATAGTACATACGTAATAACGTGGGTATAATATTATATACCTAACGATTTCAAAGTGTTTCCTTTTCGAAATTTGTATATTTAGAGGTATAGGTAGCGGTAGGTAGGTTGCCAAAAATTTTGGACTTAATTTTTGATATATTATTACAATATGTGCACACATATAAAACTCACAATGTGTATGGGTACGTAACGTTTTTATAACGCCGATGATTAAACCTAAACTTTAGCATATTATATGTAATATGTAAGTTTAGAAATCGAATGAGTTGGTCCATATAATTGGGTAAAAAAATACATACGTGAATATGAGTGAATCTGTAAGCGTTTATATTGTAGTTTTTACAAAATAAATTGTTGTTAATGTACATTTATAGATTTTAGATTAATAAAAACATTGACTGTCGGTAAATGCAGAATTATACGAGTCGTTATTAAATTGTACATGTATAAATGTGTTTGTTGTTATGTAAAAATGTCTACTCCTAAGTATTATATAGGTAATAAGTATACAAACAAAAATTATTGCAGTCTTAACATAATTCACCACTAACTTATTGATAGTACGAGCATTCGCTTTTATATGTACATACACACATACATAATATTATATTATATAATATGTATATATAAGAGGTTACGCTATACATACTACACATACCACATAATACCAACTACTACATACATATTTATTTTTATCGGTTTGGACGACTCGTACACCGGAAGATTTCCTTTCGTCATCAAAATCGAAAGTTTAACTTTTTGACACGGCAATAACTATACCGTACGATTCCTTACCGCGTGTTGTTGTATAAGAGACCTTGCTTTTTCAAAAATTTAATTTTTCGCATCTCGATACATATACCCAACATAAATAATACATACCACCTATAATAATCCGACTGTAATAATTTTGAATTAGTTCTTTCACTGTTGATGTAACACCAAAATAAGAGTCGGATATTTGCCTTTACGTTTAGCCTTTTGTAATTAATATTCCTTTTTAAGCGATTAAGTAAAAAAAAAAGTGTTTCTTTAGTCGTAGAATAGAAAAATTTGTGGAAACGTTACTTTTGTATGGTTAAGTTGCAGAAACTTAATATGATAAGTCTAACTAATAAGTCACTCTCATGAACATTGAGTTTGCGTATGAAGTTTTTTTATTAGTGAAAAGTATTATAATATTGAAAAAACGAGAAAATAAAAATTTTAAACTAGTTTTGATTTATGATGTTAATTATAACACAGTTGACAATAAAGAGCATTTCGGGAGAGGTTTGTTCATATTTTGATTTTAAAAAATTTATAAGTAGGTACGTACGTTCTTCAAATTTAAAACCCTAATTATTTTACGAATAAATCTTCCCACTACCATAATTATTACAAATATTTTATTTTGCACGACACTTCTTACTCCGTTGCCTTTTCCTCATTTTTGTGGGATACAAACAAGACTTCTTTTCGAAAATTACATAAACTTCCACTTAACAAACCGATACTTTATGGACAAACCTAGATTTTTAATTTTTAATTGCCCAAACGTATTTTATTCGCCAAAGAAGAAGAATGTTCAATATTTCTGTGATTTCAAAAATTTTCGTTTTTAAATTAAATTTCCTTCTCGCTTTTTGCTGACGTTGAAATTCGAACATCTTTTGCTGAAGGATCGCAATCAGCTTCCGGGATTTTTCCCTTGTCCGAAACAAAGAGTTGGCACTTTCAAGAACGAAGAGACTATCTCTCTGATGGATTGGTAATCGTACGTTTCAAAACTCTTGTTTATGTGATAACAGCTGTAAACCTAAAACGAATAATATTAAAAAATTAAGCAAATATTCGGCTAAGCAGTTTTGAGAAGAAGCTTTGGAGTTCAAGAATAATTAACCATTTTGCTGAAACTTATGGCCGTAAGCCAAATTTGAGTTTTAGATGACCAAAAATCGAAGACGAGATAATCCTTGATGTTATTACCAAAAGGAACGCATATTACATAGGTAAGAGCGTTGTGGAGTCTACAAAAAGATTCCAAATCTGGTGATAGTTTAAAAGTAAAGAGAAAAGTTATTAAAATTAGTCTTTTTTAAATTTAATAGCAATTAATTTATTGTTACTTTTAAACATAGATTTTATTTTTTAATATTTTTGTGGAACCCCTAAATTATTGCTTATTTTGAATAATGAACTAAAGTTAATTGGTAGTTATTGGCAGCCTCGGAAGAACAATAATAATTTGTTTCTGTTTATTTTACATTTTAATAAACAGTATAATAATATTTTTAACATTTTTAAACAAAATATATTTCATTATCCTCCCTACAAACTAGAAATTTTCATTGTTTTTCTTGTAAGTTTAATATTAGTAGGTAATATTAATAAATAATCTTATATGGTACATACTTAATATGGAAAAGGAAAAATTTGTTTTCTGGATTCGAAAATTTGAGAAAAATCGTTATGCACTTCAGGGTCCTTTGAATGATTTGAACCAAATTTTCAGAACTCGAGAAAATTTGAGAAAAGAGGACGATTGGGAACTAATGACTAGCAAAATATCGTCAACAGGTGGAGCGACAATAGAAAAGTTACCCAAAAAATCATTTTTGAGAAATGAAATTATGTTTTCTTTTTAGTATGTATACCATTATAATTATTATTGTAATAAGAATCCGATCGATAAAATACCACACAGGTAGAAAATAATAGAAAATTCTGTAATTAAAAATTTATATTACGTATAAATTTTAGTAGCATTATCCAGTTAACCGATTATCCGATAATCGCGTCACTCGTTATATAGATAAATTAATAAGTATTTTGGTATGACTTCTACTAAATTTAATACTAGGGATAAACATCTATAAAACACAAACCATTATTATGCTGTGGTGACATTGTGACAGATATAGTGATACGCGATTAAACGGCTTATCCGGATTAACTCATTACCAACTACAATATTCATTTAAATAAACAAAAAAGGAATAGCAACTCAACGGCAACTCAGAAATAGAACAAGCGACACAAGCGTCAGCGATCACGGTCACAGTTATATCATTTATATACAGGGTGTCTCCGAATATACTTTACATAACTCAGGTGGTGATAGAGGACACTTTTGTAAGAAAAATATTTAACAAACATTTTTTTCTAAATTCAAACCTGCGAGAGTTAGGCCTCTTTAAAGAATTTTTTTAAATTTCCACCTTCAACTGGTCATAGCCCCGAAAATATTGATTTTTCAGTAAAAATTGTTTAATGTTTTTTTAAAAAGCGTAAAATAATCTACAAACTAGATTTAAACCTTTTATTGTCTAAAATCAACAGATTTCGAGTTGTGAATTAAAGTAAGTAAAAAAATGTTGAAAAATTCGAGCTTTTTTTAGTGCTTTTCAAAACCCTGTATTTTTTAAACGAAACATTTTACAAAAATTCTTATGCTCTTTTCCGAATAGGAAATTTAACGAACTGCGACTTTTCTCTAGTAAAAATTTTTGAAAAACCAAACCATTTCACAGAAAATCTGAAAATAATAAACAAGGCAGCTAAAAACCAAAAAATTAAATTATCTAATAATACAAATTAATATTACTTCGATTACCTGTTAGATATGGATTTCTCTAATTTTCAAAACATTTTGTAAAAAAATTATAAAAGATCTTGTTAATAAACTTTGTAATGGTAACACTTCAAAGAAAACAACGTCAAATTTTACAGTTATGTCTTATGTCAAAAGATTAATTAAAATCTGAAGAGATATAATTAAAAGAAATATTAATAAAGTGGGCTATAACCTTTTAGGGGGGCAAAGTTTTTATTTTGATTTTTTTCAGCCCTGAAAATCTTCTTTGGAACAGAGTTATGATTATTTTATATACTCGGCCTAAATCTTTGGGGGGGGGGGGGAATACTTCTTTTTAGAGCAATTTTTTGAATTTTTGATTTCAAACGGCCATACCTCCGATATTATTGATTTTTTAGGCTTAATGGATTAGAACTTTTTAGAACCATGTATCTTAGGACGGCCCTGCGCACAACTGCATACAAAACTAAAAGATTCTGTGCTAACAGAGAAGAAGTCAGACCTGGCGTATAAGTTCAATGCAAAACCTGTAACCTGGTATATATTGGATAAACCAACCAATGACTACATAAGAGAATGAATGGACATATCTTATCATATAATTTCCAAATATATCTTAATCGATGGACATGGTGCAGATTTCAAGAACGAAATTATATGCATCAAAAAAGAAAAGAAGGTAGATGAAAAATGTGGTAGGTAGATAAAAATGTAGTTAATAAAAAATTTTTGTTTATTATTAGAATCCTGTAGTGGTTAGAATTAATTTTTTTTTATTATATTACAGATTTTTGATCATTTAACACTTAAATCACAGCTGAAATCAAAATCTATACGCTATTCACATCTGGACAATTAAAATCTCAGCTAAAATGAGTTATTATTATGAAAAATGAATATGAAGAAAAACTAGAATTTGTCGATATAATTTAATCTGACGAATTTAATAAGATTTTGAAAAATTTAAAATATCCTTCTGATTCGAAATTAAAAAATTTACATTCTTTTAATTTAATTACACGTTTTAATCAGAAATAAACGTAAGGGGAGAAAACTTTAGATTTTTAAGTTACAGGCTACATCACTGATAAAAAAATCTGTTTTTATCTTTATTCATCATATTTCTTATACAGATTGTACACTACTGAAATTTTAAAAAATTGAAGTTTATTCCAAAAACTACTATTAAAAAATAGTTGTGACTAAGTGAAGAAGGGTGGACTTTTTCCTCGATGAATAATGAAATAGTATATTGTGATAAGTGCGTAAATCAAAAGAATTTCAAAACAACCCCAAGATAAATTCTGCAAAAAAGCTAATAAAAAATTTATATAATAATATCTATTTATTCAATATTTCATTGATATCCTAAAATTGAATCGTCGCTTAGAGCTGTAACGGCTTAAACTTAATCAAATGAGATGGTAATAAAAAGGGAAACTTGGCCGTTTATTAATAATTTAATTGCACAGTTTATTTCTGTAACATCAACTAAACATAATATAAATTGCACATATAATTGGCTGGAAAACTAATTAGTATAATAAATTACCTACTAAATTTTACAGATTCCAATATTTTGCCCCTCGAGCACACTAAAATCCCCAATTATTGTTTCGTCGTTTAACCTGATCATTTCTATGCATCCAGAAAAAGGTTGAAAAAATAATCCCTTGGTGTACTCGAATGTTGAATAATTATACGGCAGTCCACCTAGGTAAAAATCGTCGTTGGTGGAAATTAAATCTGTTACTCTAATTGTATCCAGATGATTGTGCGTTAATAATCTTTTGTCCAGATGAACCTGCAGATGCATCGAAATTATGGTTAGTTCCAGAGTGTGCCAAAAGCCATCCGTTACTGATTTGAAAGGCACTATTTGCGTGACCGTTTTATTAGAACTGCTTAACGAATGTGCCAACTTCATATAGCCATTTTCTATTCCTATACCGATAAAGTTGTTCATCTGAAATTATAACTTAAAATTTCCAAGAATCTCGTTAACCTTAACAATCCAATACGGACCTTACTGCTCCATAAAATTAAACCATTTTCTTCGACGGTTGCAAATTTTAAGTACAATTTTTTTAAAAGTGCGTTGGTCGAATCCCTTTTTTTATCTGCGTGCGACTTTTTTACGATCAAATGACTGTTTCCATAGAATTCCGGTATCGTAACTTTTATTGAACTTTCGCAGAACGCCCCCGTATAACCCACTAGGCAAAAACATTTTTTGTTCACGCAATTTCCTTGATTTTTGCAAGGCATTTCGTTACACGATTGGATAATTTCGCACTTATCGCCAGTGTAAGGTTCGACGCAAGAACAGTGCGGATTCAGGCTGGAATCCAACCAACAGGTACCTCCATTTTCGCAACTATCGCCTCCGCACGGGGTTCCATCGCAATCTTCGATATTTTGACCATCTTTCATGAAGGCTTTAGTTAGAGGAATATGTCGAAAATTTATCGTCAGTTGTCGAATGCAACCTGTGAAAGGCGTGGGATTCGAAGCAACTGCCTTGTTCGGAAGTTTCGACATGTCCGGTAAACCCCCTAAAATAAAAATAATTTTAGCGTCAACTAGCAACATTTATAATATAATATACTTGCCTAAGTAGATGTCTTCTTCGGAAAAGTTAATGTGATCCCCGTTGTGTAAGATGATCGTGTTCACCATGTCGTCGACGCTTAAATGCACCTTATTTCCAAATTTCCTTATGGTAATTTTAAACCAAAGACCTATGGCTAGCAATTTATTACTTCTAATCGATAAAACTTCATTTCCGATCGTATTTCTTTTAGCTAAAATTTTATATGGGGATATCGCAGAAGAACAAGGTTAAAGGCTTACCGAGCAATATTCGAAGCTCCAAGAGTCCGCTCTGCATGTTTAAAGACAGAAAACTGACATCTTCTTTGCCTATGAACAAAATCAGTCCGCGATCGCTTAATGGGCGAATTTGAAGTTCGATCGAAAACTTGGCGGTTTGAAAATCAAACGGTTTGACGATAATGTAGGAACGTTTACCTGACAAACTCACGTCCGACAAATTATCCTCTGAAAATATGACGACGACTAATTTGAAACTTCTTGGCGAAAAAAAAACCATTGATTACCTACCTTTTTCACAATAAGTTCCTATTTTTCCTGCAGGACAATCGCATTCGTATCCCGTCAGTAGTGGCACACATCTGGATCCGGATGAACAGTTATTTCTAATATGATCGCAAGGATTATATTTGGAGGAGCACAAAGGACCGTACCAACCATCTTGACATAAGCAACTAGAAATTATAAAAACGTCCGGATAAGGCATCGTTAAAATAACCAAATCTTACGTAAATGTTGCTCCGTGATGTAAACAAGCACCTTCGTTTTGACATAAGTTTTCGTGGCATTCGTTGGTATTGCATTGTCCTAAAGATCGTCCTACTGCTTGCCTGGAACTTTGCAAAGGAATAATTAAATTTCCCGATTTTAACTCGACGTCATAAATGCAGCCAGAAAAGCCGGTATGTAATGGTAGATCGTGAGGTAAAATCGAAAAGTTTGGTGAACTGTGACCTCCTAAAAATATAATTGGAACCACGTCCATTTGCACTAGATTCCCAGGCGACCTTCCGGTAACATTTCCGATGTTATCCACCGACAGCCAAGCTCTTCTCCCGATTCTACCTAGATGTATCGAATAACTATTTTGATTTCTTGCGATTGGTTTGGGCGTAAAAATTCTTCTGGGGCCTAAAAACTCCAGTTAATGCTATTTTTTAACGTTTTACTTTTTACCTGAGCCCAAGTTCCACGTTAGCATTATGTAACCTTTCACAAAACTAACGGCTAGGTGATCTGCAAATGCGTCGTGTAAACCACTTTGACCAATAAAAATTAAAATAGAAATTTGATCCATCGTTGTTGGACTAAACTTAAATTTTAATTCCATATTGTTAGAAATTCCACCGGCCGGAATGGCATACGCTGCATACGACGAGAAGCCCTGTAGGCTGGAGGAAAAGTGTGGTTCGATTATTTCCAAATCTTACGAAAAGAAAAACCATTTAAAAAAATTGAAAAACCTCTTAGAACGTTTTACCATTTTCGCAGTAATGTCCGTGCTTACCAAAAGGACACAAACAGATGTATCCATTTCCTGTAAAAGGTAAACAAGTTGCGCCAAATAAGCATGGATTGTTATCGCACACCGAATGTTCGCAAAATTCTCCAAGATATCTAAAAAAAAGATATTTTGTTAAAATATAAGCTCGGATTAGCGAAACTTACCCATTTTTACAATTACAGTAGAATTTGTCGCCTTTTTCCATACACGCTCCTTCGTTACTGCACGGGCTTGATAAGCAAGCCAAAGATGAACATTCCGAAATTTTATAGCCGCTCTCTGCATCTTTGAAGACGTTCACATCTCTGCCAGAAATCTAAATTTGCAAACTTTAGATCAGAAATAAGAGCGAATCGAGAAGCTGAAACCTTTAAATTTGTTATGCATCCTATAAATCCTAGCATCGGAATGTGAGGTTTCGACATTTCCTGCGGAACCCCGCCTAAATAGAGGTACGATTGAGGCTTGATAATAGGATTGACGACGGCAGTTTGTTGTCCACTCATTGTTAAAGTATCGTTGATCATCAAAGACGCATTACAATGTTTCAGATCTTTGCTAAACTGTAAGCTGCAATCGTATTTACTAATAGTATAAAGTACTGTTACGGAAGAACGTTTAATTATATTTGATGACTAACGTATGACGTCATGTACATGATAACATCATTAGTCATTCAAATATAGCTTGGATTTCAATCTAGAAACGAACAGAAGTGTATAGAAATTGTAGCGATTTCTAGTGACGAATTAATTCTAGTTTGAACGTACAAGTGCGAACATAAATGAAGTGTAAATAAATAGTAAAATGATAAACGATATACCGAGTGTTTAAATAAATCCGGACTTAGTGTTAAATAAATTGTAGTGTACATTAGTGTTAATCTTACTGTAATAATTGTTTTATTGTTATAACCGTATCTGTATAAATATTTGTATTGGCCCTTTAGAAATTAAATAAACGTTTTAATTTTCGATACAATGCGAACTTACAAAGTCTTGACTTTCAATTCGAAGCCGTAGTTGACGACATTTTTCAGCTCGCTCAGCAGCATTGTTTGATAACCGCAGGAAAAAATAAATTTTAAATAACCCTTCTCCAAATACAACGCCATATAATTTTTGTCAATACTGGAGTAAAATATCAATCCGCTTGGAGATAGCGTTTGAGTTGTGAATTCGATTTCGGATTCGTGAGTGCTTAACAGCCTGTGTGTTAAATAAGAATCACCACTGAAAGCTGCTTTCTTAATTCCTAATTTTATTTCGCACATTGGTCCTTCGGCATCGTGGGGACATAAGCACTAAAAAAATTAAATATATGCGCCTCCTCCTACTTACATAAAATGTTTTAAACTTACCATGTAACCGTCTTCTGTGTAAACACAAGTACCACCATTCTTGCAAACGCTCACAGAACAATCGATTGATTTTGTAGAATTTTCTCTGCTGGATGTTGTGAAAACTGTGATTGTTGAAGCTTCGGAAGAAGATAAGAGAGTCGATAAAGTGGTATCGCCGGTTACAGTCGTAAATGGAATTTCACTACTGGTCAAAATGGTCGGGAATGTTGGAGGTGGTGTGTGATCGATCGAAGAGGTTGTATATTCCTGCACTTCTGTACTTGTATAGGAAGTTTCCGTACTTTCGCTGGAGGATTCGAGTGTAAACGGTAGATCCGTTGACGTTGGTTCTAGCGATGTTAATTTGGTCGACTCGACTTCTGTTGATGTCGATTCAACTCCCACCGACGTTGATTCAACTTCTATTGATGTCGTTGTTTCGATTGTCGACTCTGATGCTATCGACGTGGATTCAATTTTCATTGTTGTGGATCCAATTTCGGTCGTTGAAGAAATTGTAGTTCTCTCCGTTGCCAACATTGTGGTAGAAGATTGCTCATCTTGTGGTGTGGTACTGAACAAAGTTGTAAAGTTGTGTTCGCTTATTTTGGTGGACGATTCGGTGGTAGTTAAAAAGTATTCTGTTTGATTTTCTACAAAAATGGCAGTTATCGTTGTTCCATCGGACGATAAACTTTCACTTGTTGAGCTTAGGTCGACAATCGAGGTTGAATTGGGAAGTACGAATGTGGATGACGAATCCGATTCGGAAAAAATGATTGAGACCTCCGTGGTAAAATCTGCGGAAGATGAAGTTTCAGAAGTGGTGTTTGGCACTTTCGAAGTCGTAAATGTATCTGGAGAAGGTTCCGTTAATGGGGACTCTTCTGTAATCGGAGAAACGGTGTACATGCAGTCGATTTCGTTCGTACCGATAATTAGGCATTCGCAAAACACACCAGTAAGATCTGGTGGACAAGAACACGTAAAACTATCGACGCCATCGATACAAGTCCCACCGTTCATGCATCTGCAACGATAAAGTCAATCTAATATTTTTGATTTTTTTTTTCAGTTTAACTTACTTTGGTCCCAATTGGCACTCGTCATATTGAAATTGGCACCGGTCTCCGTGATAATCGGGCACACAATAGCAAATAGGATGTCCTTCTTCCATAAGGCAAAGAGCTCCATTCTTGCAGTGACTTTCGTTGCATCGCAAAATTACTTCGTCGCAATTTTTTCCAGTGTATCCTTAAAAATAAAACGTAAAAAAGAGGTTTTAGACTAGAGGTCCTTTTTTACCAAACAGACAAGCACACGAATAATCGTCATGCAAATCTATACAAATAGCTCCATTTTGGCACGGAGATGATATGCATTCGTCAATTTCCGATTCACACAGGTATCCACCCCACCCTAAAATTGCTTCTTTAAGTCAAACGACTAATAAGATTTTGTAACGACTTTGCCTACCTGGTTTACAATTACACGTAAAGGTAACACCTGGTCCTTCCTCGCAAATACCTCCGTTATTACATCTCGTTTCGTTTGTGCTGTTGCAGACCGCAACGTCTATTTCGCAGTGGACACCCGAATATCCTGCCGGACAATAGCAGTTATATCCGTTTGTTCCATCTACGCAAGTTCCATTATTTAAGCACGGATTACTTTCGCATTCGTTGTAATTTTCCTCGCAAGATTCGCCTGAAAAATTGTAAATAAGTTAAAAGAGCCGAAAGTGTTCACGGACAACTCTTTACCAACAAATCCCGGTAAACAGGAACAATTATATTCTGCAATTCCGTCGTGACAAATTCCTCCGTTCTGGCACGGATTTGACCAGCATTCGTCCCAATTTGTTTGACACTGCACTCCCGTGTAACCATCGATGCAATAACAGGAATACGTGGTGTTGAGATCGTCTATACAAATTCCATGTATACACGGATTGCTCACGCAAGAAAATCCACCAAAAGTTTTTGTATAATTTGATAAAAAAGATATCAAGAGTAATAACCATAAGAAGCGGTTATTACCTGAAGACAGCATTCCGCATTACTGTAGAATAACTGAAAATATAAGTTAGCTAATACGTGGAATCAAAATGTCCAAATCTTCACAAAAAAAAATTAAAAAAATCTAGCAGATGGGTATTGTGTATTTTTGTACCTATAGCTCATTTTCTTGTAACTTTCTTTCTCATTTTCATATTGTTTATTGTTCTTCGCTTTAGCAAAATTAAACAATGCCCACTGTTATATCATAAAAATGAGAAACAAATTTTTTTAGTGGGACGGACATCCGTAAGTTATGCTAAAATAAAAATCTACAGTTAAACTAGCAACGCTTCGGTTGTTTACTTTTAATTTGCTGTTTTAATAAATTTTCTTCCACTTCTAGACAGTGGTTTTTGCTCAGTGCAAATTAAGTTACTATCAGGTAAGTTTGTCGATATTAAATAGTCCAGTCTAATTTTGTATGATTTAAGTAATTCATCGAAACTTTCTTAGATTTTTTAAATTGTAATAAATTAAAATCTATTATTTATAGAAGAAATTCGATTAAACTCGTCCCTAAATTGGTGACCCCGACAGCACCTAAGATATAGGTATTATAAATCCGAATATGTTGTCGAATTAATATTAAGCACATTAATACCGACATAAAAAGTCAAATATAGAGGGTAATATTATGAAAAAGAAATATTAAATGGAAGACAGGATATGCCTGTGTATAAAGCGGCAATTGCGGCATATGATTTTACTTCCGGTTATTGATTTTTAACGTTCTTTGACTCGTCATCGTCTGCTCCACATCGAATTTCTATCCATTTTTAAATTTTTATAAACAACACCAAAATGTCTGAAGTGATAAATATAAATTTGTCCCAGATTCGCCTCCGAGGTGGCTTTTCTTGATTTTTTTCAACTTGTAACGAACGAAAATCAGATTGATTCGACAAATACTGTTGTTCTTCCGATGATCCATCCATTTTTGAAAAAAATATAACTGCCAACTAAGGCAATCAGTATTGAAGTAAATAAAATATTTGCAAGATTTAGACAGAAAATATAAATTTTTTTATTCAAAAGTATGGCGAAACTTACATACATTTGCGTAATCAAATCGTTTATATGATTGGTAGACGGTATATTAAAATATATAAATCGTACGAATCCGATCCAGTTTTTGAAAAATTTTTATTTCTCTTTGAAATTCAATTCGAGAAAGGATAAATTTCAAAATCAGTTATTTTATACATTTTGCAATGGCAATTTTAAATAAGTGCGAAAATAACACACGTGCATCAAAAATAAATTTTCAACAATTGTTATCGATTTACCTTTATCCGTTTTTAATTTTTATTCTCTTTTTTCGTGCACAAAAACTAAGCGAATTTGATTTTTGAAATTGAATATTGGCAAAATATTAAAAAGAATCGTCTTGGGTGTAATATCCACTGGCCAATACCTCGATGTGTGGTTTTTTAAATGTCGCACCCCCACATTTTAAAGCAAATATATTTGCATTTAGGTGAAATAACTATGGCAACAAATAAACAACATAAAGGAGGTAGAAAAGTAGGTATTTGACCGCAAGTCCCCGTTCCTAAGCGAAGCAAAGTCGTTCATTAGTTGGTTACCTACTGCGAGTGTGCTCACAATATGATTTTTTTAACTTCAAGGTGTACTTTTACATTTTTAACTCGGTAAAAGTTTATTCCTTAAAACAATAATGCTGTAATTTACCATAAAAATGTATTTGATATTTTTAAAAATATATTGTTTCAAATTTGTGAGATATTAGCGTAACGCACAGGTGAGTGTCCTATATTATGTTCCTCCGATTTATATAAACCTATTATATTTTTTCTAACAGTAAAATCTCTTAACACAGTTTCGTGTTTATGGTGTGAACTCGATGCATTGTGCACTTTTAAAAAAATAACATTATTTACCTGGCTAAATAATCAAGGTTATCAGATCCGTGTCGTTCATTAATTTATTATTGATGAAATTATGGCCAACCTACTTATTACCTATAGAAATTAACTTAAAACTAAATTTTTGTGTTAATTATTGTTAAATATAAAATTAAACATAAACTAAATAAACGGAAACGATAAAATAATAGAATTTTAACCGTAAAGAATACATAAATAGAAAATTATTATTTTTATATAATTTATATATTAATGATATTAGTTTTAGCGTAAGATATATATTTTTCAGCAGAGAAAACATTTTTGTCGATTTTAATATTACTTTACATTTTAATTTTATTAAAAAAGAAATTTTATAAAATTATATCTAATTAAAGTTAAGTTCAAAATATATGTACATATTATGTACCTACCATATGAATGCCATGAAATAATTTAATATATTATAAAAATTTTTATTTTTCTCTATATTTTATTCAAGCTTTATTTTATTTTTTTATATGTATAAAAAGATAATAATCATAAGCATAAAATATATGCACCTAATCGGTCAAAATGCAAATTAAAATTTAAATATAATGTTAAAATTGAACTAATTCAAATTCAACATAAGATTATCAAAACGACCATATTTGATATATCAAAAAAGTATAATAGCTTCCATGTGATCTATGTATCTATGATCTACGTATGAATTTTACATTGTTAAATTATTTTATAGATTCATCACGTATTGATTTTAAAATAATTTATTTTCTATATCAGATCAAAATTTTGAATAATAATGAATTTTAACCGTAAAGTAAAGAATACATAAGTAGAAAAATGTTATTTTTTTCCATAATCCATATTTTTGAATTACCAAAATATGCAAAATCAATTCAATTTCAATATTTTTATAAGTAAATAAAAAATTTTCTTATCATTAAAATTAGACAAAATATCATAAAAATAAATACACGGTTGTAGACTGGCGGTTAGAGTGCTGGACATAGGAAAGAAACTATACTAAATAAAAGAAGAGTGTATGAAACTGCGTCGAAAGTGGATATGGAAACACAAGCAATTATTTCAACCATGTTAATAAAAGCCATAATTTTGCAACTTATTAATATACACAAATTCAGGAAAATACCATAAAAATTGCTGAAAATATCTACATAATTTTTCTCCGCTTGGTAAAAGCTAATAAACACTACTAAAAATCATTTTTTATTACATTAATTATTTCAATAATCAAAGCGCAACTTACAAGCTTTCTTGGGTTCCACTCCACCGAACAAAACCGTACCGATGCTGTTTCTGAGCACGAATTTATCTATTTTGTACATTATTAAACCAAAGGCCAGCTCTTTATTTTTTGAAAATAATAGTTATCTAAAAGAAGATGAACTGATCGATCTTAATAACTAAAATACCTGCACGAACGGTTTTCTTTCAATACTCTTTCATATTTTTGTTTACAATGATTTTTACAAAATTTACAAAGGTTTGTTATTACAAAACCATTGTATGTTTATTTTATACTTCTTGCAGAAGAAATGGATCCAGGTATAGTGTGCTTTCAACATTGCGGACCCAAAACTTTTTGCCTCACGCTTCCAGATTTATGTCCGACATGCACAACGGATTTATCGCAAGCAAATTTCTCGCTCTTGCCATTTAGGTAACTACAACTATTTTAAATTTTTATTATTTATATTTATACGTAACAAATTAAATTTTGTAGAGTTCCTTATCCATTCGTACGAGCCTCACAGTACCCAAGTGCAGTTTTTATAAAACCAACATCTGGAGATTTTTTAAAGTGAGTATTTAAATACCAACAAAGTATAGAAGTATAATCAAAATTAAACGAGTTATTTAATTCATAAATTATTGAATATGCTTGCCGACGTGTTTTTAAAATTCAGCAGGCTGCAACGGAAATAACGCATCTAGAAAATGTTTTACCTAAATTTGTTGTAAATAAAAAAAATTTAATAATTTTTGCTGATATCCAGTTCTCAACACATAATTAGCACACATTTAATTGCTACATAATTATTATGTATTAATAAACAAACAAAATCATAATTAACACACAGCTATTAACCGAGATTTAACCGATAACTGCATCAAAATTACAGTTTTTAAATAATACAAAACATAATTATACTAAAACTCAACCATAAAATATTGTTTGTATTAATTTCGAAAAATAATTGCAGTGATTATTACAATTCCATGGATTTACACATCGGAGTCACAACTTCCACTGGCACAATAGTGGAATTCGATAAAAATGGACTTAAAAAGCATCGTAACAATCAGTGGAATCAATGTTTACTACTCGATCAAGCAACATCGCCTTGGAGGGAGCACTGGGACAACACTCTCATGCAAGTTTGCAAACAAAAGTGTTGGTTTGCTAGAAACTACAACGAAGAAAAGCACAACTGCTTCACTTTCGTGTTAACCTTTTTAAAAAATCTAAATTACGGCAATCTTAGCGAATCGGCTACAAACAAAACGAAATTTTGCGAAAATTTTATCGTCCCTAGGACAACATCGGCTGGAAAATACATTTCGCTTTACAGAAAGTTAAAAAATGGAGACCTCTGTGTTCATAAGACAGGCTGTAGATAATTTATTGAAATTATTAGTGCTAGATTTACCAAAATATTGTTTCTTAAAATTTTATATTGTCTATATGAAAATAAAATTTTTAATTTATTAAAAAATAAAAAAGTTTGCTTGGACGACACCAAAAAAAGTGGAGGTATTAAAGCTTTACTTTTGCATAAATAAAATTATAATCTAAAATTACATAAACTTGAAAAATTAATTAAATTAACAATCAGATGTATTAAAATCGACACCTCCTTCTCCTGAAGTGTTCCTGCCCTTTGCTAATCTATCGAGTTCGGCAGCTGCATCCGAACGCATAGTTGCCTTATCCGGAGCAAGCTCAACTCCGCCCGTTTTAGAAACTCCAACGGGACCAACGGGACTTGCACCAGTCTTCTTATGTAACAATGAATTGAAAAAGTTGGCTAAAACGCCTTCACCTCCAGGCGAACTAACAACTTTTGATCCATCCAGCTAAAAAAAATAATTAAGAAATGTTTTTAATTATTTTGAGAATAAAACCTTCTTGGGAGAACTTTGCATGGCCGGAGTTCCAGGTGCCCTTTGCGTTCCTTTTCCAAGTGCAGAGGAACGCATAGGTGATTCTCCCATTCGTGCAGGCATTCCTCCACCCGTTAACAAAGATTGCTGCTGCCTGGTTAAAAATGTTTGTTCGTCTTCTGCCGAAATTTCCACTTCTCTGTTAACCGTCTACAATGTCACGAGTCAGAATAAAAAAGTTAAATTCAAAAATAACAAACCGACCTTTCTAGTAACAGGCTGAACGATAATATCGGTGTAATAATCATCTGGTTTGCACGTGTGCATATTTTCGTGCAGAATACTAATTTTTTTCATATTATCCCAACCGGCTGGACTAAAAAACAAATATGTATGTAATATTAAAATAAAAATTTAAAAATATTCTTACATAAAAACTGCATCCTTTTCGACTACGAGAGCTGGAGTGCGGAATGAAAAGCCGTAGATACGATGAGTGAGATACTTGTACAATAAATCACAATTTTTATCCTCTTTAGCGCTTGTGTAAAATAAAGCTGCCCCATATTGCAAACAGAAGCGTCTGATATGCTGTTGCATAAAATCGAGATGTTCGTCTCTGTAATCGTGTTCCTTTTCTAAATTTTGTATGTAATCGGTCTGCAAGTATCAAATATATATTTCTTATTCACACAATAAATAAAAGCTTACCTTGGTGACCACGACAACAATATCGAGCCCCAAATTATTGCCCAAAGTTCCTTCGGGTAAAGGAGAACCATCTTCTAGGTCGTCGAAGCCACCATCGCTCAAATTTCTAGAACTCCTCTTCATCGGTGAAGCCGGATCTAATTCATCTCCAGGTTCTATATAATCTTGCCAAGATTTGACCATAAGTTGCCTGAGTAATATTTAAATGAGATATAATAAAATAAAATTCACGATTTGCAAACCTTCTAGATTGAAGCAAATCGACATCCAACTTCAATTTGTCAAGATGATCCGCCAAGACAGAAGC
This sequence comes from Cantharis rustica, assembly GCA_911387805.1. Lineage (NCBI taxonomy): Eukaryota > Metazoa > Arthropoda > Insecta > Coleoptera > Cantharidae > Cantharis > Cantharis rustica. Next base: position 527,523 of record OU426877.1, read on the forward strand.
CCAGTGACGCAATTGATTTAGGATTCCCCAAGGTGTGTTCATACTGACAGCCAAAACCACTAAAGTGTGTGGAAAAGTTTCTTCATTGAGAGCAAATCTTAAGAGATCATTATGGCCCGAGTCTCCGTCCAATACCCACACACTTAACCTTGTATGATCTGTGTGAAAATATAGAGAAATTAAATTGTTTTGAATGAAAACACTTCCATTTCAAAGAATTAAAAATTAAACATTGATAATATATTTGAAAATAAGTAGAAATATTTTATATTATTCTTTAGAAACTTTTGAGCGATAGTGTAAGCGCATCAAGTTGCAATTGCGTTTGATTTTTTAAGTTTTTCGACAAACAGGTTTTAGAACTTAATTAACAAATGAAACACGTCAACTTTTCGAAACTCCTCTGGTAGTAATTATTTAAATTTGTTGGTGAAAATTTAATGCATAGAAATAATTTTAAAAAAACCTTGAAATCAATAATGAAATGCAATTTATTCTCTTTATTCTTTTATCATCAGGTTGACTCACCCCGTTGGTATTTTTAAGTGGTTTAGAATGACTGAAAAATATTCCATTTTCTATTGTAATTGCGATAACAAAAACAATAGAAAAAGCAGCTTTTTACTTATAGAAAAAATAAACGCAAAAAAATAAAAATTTCAAGTATATTGTGCACTTCTCTTTTTATTTTAATCTTTTTTGTATTTTCATGTAGTAGGATCTGGAATGTAGCATTCTTGTAAATGTTCTGTATTAAAGCTGTGTATACCTATGATCGACTCGATTGTTACTAAGTGCGTTCAGAATCGCCCAGGTTTCAACCGAATCAAATGCCTTTTCGTAGTCTATAATGAAATTAAAGTATATAATAATATAATATAAGAGAAAAATAACTGCATCCCTTGACTCTACAAGATCCTGTCCAGTATTCTAAAGACTCCAGTTCCATTTTATTCTGTAGTTTAAAATTGCTTTTAAATTGGCAGACAAAATGTTTTATTATTATTATTATAATTACGTTACTGGGAATCCCCTACCATAACAAAACAAATGTTCGTTTCAAGTTCGGTGACTAATAAAATAATAAAAATACAACACAAAGTAGATAACCAGTGCTTTATCTAATAAAAACTGAATTTAAATTCTCACCATAACAAAATAATTTATTGTGGGAACGTTTCAACATGGCAAGTGCATTCAATAACAAAGTTGACGACATCTTGTAAGTTAAATTAAAATTTTTTACAAGAAAAACTAAATGTAGTTTTCTAGGTACAAATGCAGAAAATTGGTTACAAAATCAGATTTCACTAAACATTCGTGCAAGTGGCATGGAAGTCTGGGCGATTATATTAGTCACATAAAATCGAAACATGGTGAAAGTTATTTCGAAATCGGGAATGAATCAGAATTCAGTTGGAAGTTACCTTATAATCAAGATCAAAGAGACAAGGGAGTTATTCGAAACCAAGGAAATTACCTTTTATATGAAATATACTACAACTGGAAGACGGCAGAGATTTTATTTTTTATGGCTTGCATTAAAAAACCGACAAGTAATTGCAAAGAAATATACTTCCTTACCAGTTTGAAAGATGGCGATATAAATAAAAAAACATCAAATTTTATCCAGTTCAAGCCGGAAGAATTGTGGCAGGACATTTCCCAACAAAATTGTACCCGAGTTATTGATAAAAATAAGTTTGTAAAAGATAGAAGCATAAAATTTGTAATAAACTTGCACTAGTACCTTCTCGATAGTCATCTCTGACATCAATATATGCATATTCCAGACCCCACCCTTTCTTTGGATCCTCAACTCCTTGTAATTTAGCTACCATGGTAGTTTTTCCAGATTCGTTATCCCCCAACACAAGTATTTGTTTACAAGACGGGAGTTTGGTGTTGCCATGATTTTGAACGTCATTTAGAATAGAAGACCTAAATCAAGTGTTGAGGTTAAAAGTTCAAAATTTGACTTGTATATTAATAAAGATTTACCATAAATTTTCTTTTTCTCCACCTTCATTTTTAACAGATTCGTTAGGTTTTTCCACCTGAATAGTCATGTTTTTAAATGTAAATTGAAAATTGTACTCAAATTTGACGTTTACATGAATGAGTCAAATTTGACAGCTTAACATTCCATTGTTGCCAACTCGAAATATATACCCCACGCAAGTATATGTAAAAAATTTCTTCCTTTTATTAATAAAAATATAAATCATCTAAGGAACAAGGAAATCAACTAAAAACTATATAATTATAAAGGACATCCATAATAAATTTACATCACATACTTTTAAGCATTATAATTTACTCCTCCTCCCCTCAAAGAATTAACCCTCAGGCGGACAGATGTGATCCATCAGTCAATGCAGTATACAGATATAGCTATTTTATAATCAAATTTTTTAAAATATAATATTAAAGTATCATTATGTTGGAAAAAATCAAATGTCTTGATAGATCACACCGTCCGTTCCGATAACAAGTTTTCCATAGGAAACTGAAGTTTTCGATAATAAATAATATTTTTTCATAAAAAAAGATTTTGTTTTATATTATATAAATTATTTTAAGAAAAAAAACTTTAATTGAGGTGGAGATTCAAGGTCACAGAGTTGATTCGCAGCTGGCAGATATTAAGATATGCAATGAATAGATCATTTATGGAAGTAGATTTTTTAACTAAAAACAGATTTTTTTTAAAAATACCAAAATATAAAATACGTCTTATTGTGCCCTCATGTGTTCCGCATGTACCCTCAAAATTTTAAATTAATCCATTAAGCCGTTTTTGAACTAAACCATTCCTAGTGCTAAAACTTAAGCTCAAAGACGCTTTCATTATTTAAAAACAATTAAGTATTACAAAAAATCATGCAAAAGTTTAAAATAAAAGCAAAAAAAGTTTCAAGACATATTTAATTTCTTAAATTTTTAATGACAAAACAAAAACATTAATAACGATAATGATCAGGTTTAAAAGGTCCTTTTTGTGAAATTCCCAAGTATTCGGCTTGAGCTGTCGTCAATTTGGTCAATTTTACACCCAAGTGATCCAAATGAAGAGCGGCAACTTCTTCGTCCAACTTTTTAGGTAAAACATGAACACCAACTTTATATTCGCCTGGTTTAGTCCACAATTCGATTTGTGCCAAAACTTGATTTGTAAATGAATTCGACATTACAAATGAAGAATGTCCGGTGGCGCAACCCAAATTAACCAAACGTCCTTGGGCTAACACAATAACGTGTTTACCATTTGATAATTCGTAACGATCCACTTGTGGTTTGATGTTTACTTTTTTCACTGTATTTTTTTCCAACCAGGCTACGTCAATCTCGCAATCGAAATGTCCAATATTGCAAACAATACTATCATTGTGCATATTGAGAAAATGCTCCCCTACAATGATATCCTTACAACCTGTGGTCGTAACAAAAATTTGACCTTCCTTGCTGGCTGCATCCATTGTTGTCACTTCGTAACCTTCCATTGCTGCTTGCAAAGCGTTAATTGGATCTATTTCTGTTATAAGTACACGTCCACCAAATGCTCTTAAACTTTGGGCACAACCCTTGCCGACGTCACCATATCCAGCAACAACGCACACTTTACCGGCTATCATTACGTCTGTGGCTCTTTTAATTCCATCGATTAAAGATTCCCGACAACCATACAAATTGTCGAATTTACTCTTTAAAAAAATTCAGAGATAATTTAGAAAATTAAAACAAACAAAAGAATTACCTTCGTAACAGAATCGTTCACATTTATGGCAGGCACCTTTAAAACACCCTCTTTGAACATCTTGTAAAGGTTGTGAACTCCGGTTGTCGTTTCTTCACTGATACCTTTGCAATCTTTAAGATAGTCGGGATATTCTTTGTGCACCAAGTTGGTTAAGTCGCCTCCATCATCCAAAATCATATTTAGCGGTTGACCATCGGCAAATACCAGCGTTTGTTCGATACACCATAAGTACTCTTCGTCGGTTTCACCCTTCCAAGCGTAAACTGGAACTCCACTTTTAGCGATTGCTGCTGCAGCATGGTCTTGTGTACTAAAAATGTTGCAACTTGACCATTGTACCTACAAAAAAAAAAGATCAAAACAAAACTCTCAAAAGATTCGAGTATTCTCAATAGATGTTGCGAAATGATTTATCTGTGTACCATCTCGGGTCAGAAAGGTCAACCCACTATCTCGCATGTTAAGAAATTAGCATTATTACACACACTATGACGTTGGTAACACTAAAAATAAATCCAAAATTTGTTAAACTTACATCTGCGCCCAATTCCACTAAGGTTTCGATTAAAACGGCCGTTTGTATGGTCATATGAAGGCAACCGGCAATGCGAGCCCCCTTTAAAGGTTTCAATTTGCCATATTTTTGTCTAAGACTGATCAAGCCCGGCATTTCATTTTCGGCCAAACTGATTTCTTTACGGCCCCATTCGGCCAATTTGATGTCGGCTGAAAGAAACTTAATAAATAACCTCACCGAACATTTCAGAAATTGTTAAAACTTACCAACTTTGTATGCAGGTTTCGACATTATTTTAAAAAATTTATAAGAAACTTGAAAAACCAACTACACCGCAAAGCTCGATAAGGTAAAAGAAAAATAGCAGCAAGAGCAACCGCGTGCTTAAAAAACTGGAGCGGGAAGAATGCAGAGCTGCAGAGGCAACTCGTCGTCGAGGTTCTCAAAAATTAAATTAGCCAAAAATTAAACCTGTTGAAATTACTTATTTTTCAAATTTTATCTTATCATATTGTTGCTGGGTTGCAATCCGTAAACTTTGAATACCGAAATTTTTCTCTATTTGAAATTTTGATCAACGGCCGTGCAAATCTTGGCTACACCACTGGTCTTCATACTTATATTGATGGCGCAATCGCATCTCAATCCCAAAGTCATATGCAAGTTGTCATATGATCAGGGAGAGGCGAAACAAGTGAAAATATTTTGGTAAACTAAAATAATGAAGGGGTGCATATTTAACATCGACAATGGATATTTGGAAGGTTTGTGTCGTGGCTTTAAGTGTGGAATACTGAAACAAGCAGATTACTTAAATCTAGTTCAATGCGAAACCCTGGAAGGTTGGAAACTTTGTCATCTTGGTAGGACTAAACTAAATAGTTTTGTTTTAGATTTAAAATTACATCTACAAGGAACAGATTATGGCGCCTTTCTCGCCAACGAACCCTCTCCGCTTGCAGTATCAACAATCGATGACAAACTTCGTGAAAAATTGGTCATCGAGTTTCAGCACATGAGAAATCATGCAGTGGAACCGCTGTCCACCTTTTTGGATTTTATCACTTATAGTTACATGATCGACAATATAATTTTGTTAATCACCGGAACTTTGCATCAACGGCCGATTTCCGAACTGATTCCAAAGTGTCATCCGCTTGGAAGTTTTGAACAAATGGAAGCTATTCACGTGGCCGCAACTCCTGCCGAATTGTATAATGCGGTGTTGGTCGACACTCCTCTGGCCCCATTTTTTGTGGATTGTATCAGCGAGCAGGATTTGGATGAAATGAACATTGAGATTATACGTAACACTTTGTACAAAGCTTATTTAGAGGCTTTCTATCAATTTTGCAAAGAAATTGGGGGCACAACGGCCGATTGTATGTGCGAAATTTTGGCTGTAAGCGATATTTTATTCTTGTCGACCTTGACCAACTTGTGCTTTTTTTTAGTTTGAGGCCGATCGTCGTGCAATAATCATCACCATCAATTCATTTGGAACCGAACTGAGCAAAGACGATCGTGCCAAGTTGTATCCTAGATGTGGAAAATTGAATCCAGATGGTTTGGCAGCTCTGGCTCGTGCCGAGGATTACGATCAAGTGAAAGCCGTGGCCGAATATTATGCAGAATATTCAAAATTATTTGAAGGTGCCGGAAATAATCCTGGGGACAAAACTTTGGAAGATAAATTTTTTGAACACGAGGTAATTTTATAATGGTTTTTCCAATTTTATCAACTACTAATTTATTTTGTTTTAGGTTCAATTGAACGTGTACGCATTTTTACAGCAATTCCACTTTGGGGTGTTTTATTCTTATTTGAAGTTGAAAGAACAAGAGTGCCGCAATATCGTTTGGATTTCTGAGTGTGTGGCACAAAAACACCGTACCAAGATTGATAACTACATTCCAATATTTTAATTTACTAAATTAATTCAATGTTGTATTAGACACAAATATAGGGAAGGCTTTGTTGTATAAATAAGTTGATTTACAAATTTTAAGCTTAGATTTGTGTATAAATTAGCACCGTAACTGTAATTTATCTCTTAGAACTTTTAATGAATGTAATATATTATGATTCTGTAAACGTCTGTTATTTTAAATCAACTTACACTCGAGAATTAAAATTAGATTTTAAAGTTTTCAATTTCTGCTAAGAATATAATTTAGCTTTAATTTAATCGCTTGACCATTATTGAAAAGTCATTTTAGCATGTTTAAGAAAACCAAAAAAATGTAACAAGATATACTATGCTTATTTTACTACACGTATTGATAGGTGGTTAATAGATTAATTTTTATTCAGTAGCTTATTTTAAATCTGCTATATATAAATTTCCGCTGTGTGGGCATTGAATGAGTGGACTGTGAACTAATTGACGATTGATCGATCGATATATTACGAGGCCTTGTGAAATGACCTCGAGCTCTACAAAATGAACTTTACAATAGCAGCCTTTATTCCATCGTGACTTGAAATTCACTAACAATTGATGAAGAGGTGTGGGCCACAGACCTAGTACGTGAATTCGGCTTGTAAGGCTAGCGTTGTCATCTTGGAGTTGGATGCCATCACCGTAATATTGTCAGTACTTAAAAGAGAGATAGAAAAAGCATATAGCTTACGACAATTATTGTTTCGATCTAATTAAATCTTCATCGAGCGAGTATAACCAAGAGACTAGATAAATGGTATTTCCCCATCACCAAACTTCAAAATCAACAACAAAAGAAATTCGAAAAGAACTAAAAAATTCAAGAATGAATAAATTTCTGATTTGAATATTTTTTTAAATAGTTCTTGTTCTGCGTGGTAGTTCAACTGTACCAGATGTAACCTAACTTTTATAATCATGTTTTTTCGTTCCTTCCATTCTCTAAACAAGTTATTAACGAAACGATCGGGAAATTTGTCGAAAATGGCAAAAAGTAAATACGAATACGTAAGAAAATTCGAGTCCGATGAGATACTTTTACCAGATTGTTGGATCGTGGTGCGAATTGACGGTAAAAGTTTTCACAAATTTTCCAGTAAACACAACTTCTCAAAGCCAAACGATTTGAGAGCTTTAAATTTAATGAACAGAGCAGCTTTAGTCGTAATGCAAGAATATCGCGATATTGTTTTAGCTTACGGGGAAAGTGACGAGTACTCGTTTGTTTTTCGGAAAGAAACCGAAATTTATAATAGGAGAAAGTATAAAATTACGTCTTACGTTAACAGTTTGTTTACGTCGTCTTATGTATTCTTTTGGAAGCAATATTTTGGCGACGTTAAATTATTATACCCACCCAGTTTTGATTCTCGAGTTGTACTGTATCCTTCCAACGAAAAACTTTGCGATTACTTGTGCTGGAGACAGGTCGACACTCATATTAATAATTTGTACAATACAACGTTTTGGGCTTTGGTGCAACAAGGAGGACTTACAAATCAAGAAGCAAGTATTAACAACAAATTTGAAGTAACATTTTTTAATCGTATCTTTTTAGGCAGAAGAGAGATTGTGTAAAACTTTATCATCGGACAAGAACGAAATACTTTTTAGTGAGTTTGGTGTTAATTACAATAACGAACCCATAATGTTTAAAAAAGGAACAATTTTGTTACGAAAAAGGATACAATATAATGAACGGTGGAAGCAGGTGGTTGTTCCAATTTATGAAGATATGACGAACGAACAATTTTGGACAAAGCATCCAGAAATTTTAAATAATCAGACGGCACCTCGATACGAATGGAACGAAGATTTACCAAACTTGGTGTTAAAGCAGTTAAAGATACAAAAAGTGGAGGGCGATAATTAATCATGTTCTTTTTTTAAATAAATTTTATAAATTTTTTATCGTTTATGCCACCTCTCCTGCATTCCAATGACAAAGGTGAATCGTTTGGTGATGTCAGGAACAGTCACACAAAGAAAATTACCGCACAGGGCTTTGTAGAATAAATAAAGAACAAAAAATATACACGTCTTTAGAGCAACGTCCACTGTCGTCTTGACGTGCTAATTTAAAAATCTTTTGCAAACATACAAATTGCAAAATCTTAGTTTTCGCTGTAATTGTTCGGATGAGTAATACGATTTTTTTTTTCCTGTTTGCATAAAGAAACACTTCAAAATTATGACGATTATTTTAATTTTTGTGAAATTCGTATATCATTTTAAAAATATAGAATTTATAAATTCGAATGATCAATCAGAGGCAATCCCACCGCTTCATAATTTCTCTGTTTTAAAATATGGTAATTAATAACAATAAAATTAGTGGCAACTCTTTTATGATTCTTCCCGATATCAAATCATATCCCAATGCTTAGTTTGTATTCAATTTGTTTGCTAAGAATGTCTTAACTTTTACTGTCTTTTGACTTCATTGGGAGATTAATATCAATCTCAGTTTGCCAAATTTCAACTGTTTGGTCTACCGGGAGTACAAAAAGAAAACTGCGAGAGGAAAAACAAACAGCTAAATTTTAAATGAGGACCAAATCAGTAAGAGAGAACGCAAAATTTATTCCCAATGAGGAAGAACAAAAAGTTTTTCACGCTTTGTTGGCGAGGGATTTAATTTTAAAATTTTTAAGAATTTGTTAATTCCTTAATTAAAATAAAAGCTCAGGTCGTTTATACTTGCCTGCAATAATTTCAAATATCTATAAACCAAATCATAAACATATAAATCGTCGATCAGCTATCAATAGAAGCGAGAAAAACTTATCTAAATAAAATCGCAAGCAACTTTCCATAACATGTAACTAGCAAGCAATCTAATCAATTATAAAAGATTGACATATTTTCTACCGATGAGTAAGATATGAATCAATTTAACAGTGCATCAAACATAAGCCATTTGATAGGAAAAAAATACATTTTCAAAGAAAATAAATTAAAGCCACATGAACTCAGAAAATACTCTGCTGAAATATTTCACTAAAACACTGCAACGACGACGCAACGGTAAGAAATACCAACAAGTTGTGGATAAGCAATTAAATTTCCTACAAAAAAAGTTTCTTACGACTATGTGAAATGACGACAAAGCTAAATACAGTCAACTCGCTCTATCTTCCTAGAATACCTACCCTTTGTTTATGTATGTATAATAGAAATAAATTTCAAATTGAAACAATTTTTCTTTAATTACTTTAATAAACCACGCTCATAATTTTAGTGTAAAAGTAAATTTTATATATTTAAACCCTCATATTAGTGTAGATACTTACACTTGTTTTTAGGATTCATATAGCTATCGATAGGGCAATCAAAATCGGTTGAAAATTCTTGACTGTTGGAAAGTACTCCTAAAACGCGAAATTTTCCTATGGTGTGAGGATCGTTTGCATAATGAACAAACTCCAAATATTCTTCGGTATATTTTTCACACCATACATTCCCAAACATAATCCAAAACAATTGTCGCTCATTGTATTCACCAAATCCTGGTAATTTTTTAACTTTATTTGTCTTGAGCCACTTTAAATAAGCTCTGTATGCCAATATTATTCCCGAGTCCGCTATGTTTTCGTCTAACAAAAATTAAACATTAAATAATATAATTATTTTGTGTGAAATTCAAAAAAAGAACCCACTTAAGGTAGCCACTCCATTTACCTGCAGTTTTGATGTAAGATTATATTTACTATATTGTTGGATAAAACAGTTGAATCTGATTTCTAACAAACTAATTTCTTTATCGTTAAGCCATGAACCATGAATATGTTCGTCATCAATTTCTATGCTTAAGAGATCTACACTATGAAAGAGTTCGTGACTAATTATAGTTCCTATACCACCAAAGTTTAAGTAGCCTTCAGAATCATCTGAATATAACATTCCAGTTGTTATAGCCGCAGGAATAACTAAAATGTGTGTTCTCAATCGATAAATAAAATTAAAGATCAACAAATAACTGTTAATGTAAAACCCCAAAATCTATAAAAACTAGTTATCATTTACATTGGCCTGACAAGTAATGTTGAAGACATATAAACTCAATACTGTCATATTTATATTAAAAATCAAAATTGATAGATTCGTGAGTTTTTGTTTGGACAATATCTTGAGAATTATACAAAATAATTATAAAAAACTCTCGAAAAATAATTCTCGATAATAAAAAGCGATAATTATACCTATACCTTTTATCTTAAATTCAATAGTTCAGCAGTTTCAGCGAAGTTTATCGCTTTCATCAGAATATTTATTTATACAAAGTTTATATGGAATATTTTATGTTTTAGTTAACTTGTTCAGTTCAAAAACTATTGCATTTAAAATAAAAAAAATAATTTATATATAAAAATATCCTGTTTATCGATTATGGGTTTCCTGATAACAGTAAATAACTATAATACAAAAATATATAATAACTTACATAATGAATTTGTGAGAACATAATAGTACGCATTAGCTGTGATGGCATGCATTGTAAATATCGGTCGCTTCTTATAGTTCAAACTAAATATTTTCCAATAGCGTTTGAAACTATGAGCTTGAATGTTCAATACAGAATTAATCATATTGGAATTATCAAAGTTGAGCTTAAAATAAACACCATTTTATTCCGCCCTAAATAATAAGCGACCACAGCAGGGACTGTTTTATACCTACATCGGCAAAGATGGATTGAATATATTCGTCGGAGAGAAATTCTTCATCATGATCTATCACATACTTAATTTTAGAAAATTTATTGTGAAAAATTTTTCTGCAAATAGCCAAAAATAGTTTAAGTTTTTAAAATAAGATCGGTACGAAATTACTTAGTTGAGTCACTCAACCACGAATTTTTAATTAAAGCCTTTGCTTCGTCCAGTATTAAATTTAATATTTTGACTATTCTGTTCTTTTTTGCTTCGAAATAATATGCTTTTACGTAGATATAACTCCATAATTCGGGTAAACTAAATTTAAAATATCAATTTTAATATTTTTTTCTCTGAAATTCAAATAATTTGACTTGATAAAACCAGTACCATTTCATAGAACGTGAAAGGTTTATTGAAATAATTTCAGAAAGTTATTTACAAAATAAAGACCCAGACAATATTTAAAAGAACAAAAACAATTAAAATCATATTGATTGAATTTAAGAAGGTTACTTACTAATGTGAATTAAAATTATGGCAAATCAATTCCATCGACTGTTTTCCTTTATCTTGCAATAACAAATTTAATTGTCGATGTAAATTTCTGGTTTCTTTATTTATAATCCATAGTAAATCGCGAGCTGCTTCCCACAACATGTAACCAGCAACTGATCTAAATTGTAATAATGAATGTAATGGAAATGAGTAAAATAATATTTAATGTAACTTTTATTCTATTGTCCTAAATCTGTAACGTCAAAGCACCATTTCGTCCATTTATGTGCAATTTTGAACCGATTCATTTAATATAAAATAAAATACACTAAATCTGGTTTATGTTATTATTTACATTTGTAATTCTAATAGCTCAATTTTCGTTTGATGATCAATTATTAAATTATTGTAGTTTAAATCATCATGAAATGCAGATGCCGGGGTGAATGACATGCCTACGAGTGTGTGCATAAAAGGACCTAATTTGTTATTATTATTATTATATAACAGTTATAATAAAGTTAAAACCGTAGATTAAGCATTCAGATGGTAATCAGTAAATTTATCTAAGAGATATCTGAATGTAAAAAGATCAGCCCTTAGTACACATACTCAATTTTGATTAGTGATAGTATGCATAATAGTACCTTTTAGGGGTTTCCTTCAAGAAATTGATCAAACGAGAAGGGCAATCACTCATAAGAATAATTGAGGTATTTTTCGTAATATTCATAAAACTTGAGAAAAGTGAACCACAAAACTTGCTTAAATTAATTTTCCACCGATTATCCAATTCTCCTAAGGTGACTTCTGTAGGTATAAACATTAAATTGGAAGTATCCTTAAAAACAGAATTTTGCAATTCGGTTCCCGATTTAATCTACAATAATTAAAATTCGTTAGGTGATATTATTAAAAGTAAATGTAATTAAAACATACATCTTCAATTTTAATAAACATTTGCACTATTTCATCTGCTAAATTTTCTTCTCCATTTACTATCTTGATAAAATTCCGTACTATTTGTTTAAAAGAATTAATTGTCGTCTTCTCCGTCACAATATTTGACCAACTGCCAGTAATAAGTGATGGAACACAATTTAACTAAAATAGAATAAATTTAAACTGCTCTATTAGGTCTGCACTCGGAAGACAAAAGCAAACCATCAAAGTGCTTTTCCAAGAAAACCTCGAGGTTGCAAATGCTTCCGTCGAAAAGTATATGACCAAGAGAGAATTGTATAAAGCTAGGGTCAAAGTTAACTCGTGATTGTCCAACTGAACACAAAATGAAAGCTTTTAAAAAGAGAAAATTTAGTAAGACTCCCCCTAGACGAGTTGGTATATTTACTTGACCCCCCACTTCTATAAACTTGACGTAATTAAAGTATACTACTCTAGTAGTTTTAGAGAAACCCTAGGCCCTCAATAGAAAAAATACTATTTTTCACCAAAAATTTAATGATTTACCCTAAAATATACTGCTATTTGTAAAAAAGTAAACAGTGGCAAATGACTGTTAAATTTATTTGGTGCAAAAATAAATTTCAATGGCGAATTTGGGCTGGGAGGTTGTTATTACAAAAGTGTAGAGAAAAAACTACGTTTATTGGGCAAAATTTGAAAATAATTAGGTTTTTCTATCCAATATGTTTTTAGTTATTTCTTCTATCTAAAAAGTATTGCAGAACTGGAGTATACTTTTATTCAATTTCAAATATTTTGTGAGTTAATATTGAATATTTTATTATTGCACATTAAAAAATGCTTTTTTCATCTTAACCAAATGACATATTATAGTAGCGTTAAAATTTACCTGTAAAACTTCCCGTTTATCAGTTTCATTCGTTCCAGACTTAAATTGAATTAACGAATTAATTAATCCCTTTTTTATTAATTTCCCTTCCAAATCCAGCCAATTAAATTTATGAGAAATATATTTATTCCAACGTTTTGTTAACGGCGGCCAATTAAAATTCTTCAAGATAGTTCGCACATACACCTTGTAATTCTTATTATCTGCTTCTAAATTGTATATTTTTTATTAACTTTAAGTCTATTTATTATTATTATTATTAATCATAGATAAATACCTAGAGATACGCACATATTATGAAAAGTTCTCAAATTTTCGGCAGGGCGCATAAATTTTAGAGTATAATTCGAAAATATGTCCATATATTTCTGAAAAAGTATTCTTTTAACTTCTTCAAAAAAATTGGGTTGTCCTATATTTTCACTTTTATAATTTCCACAGGTAAAATTAAAAAAATGTTTACATGGATTGACAGATCTATCCAAATTTGTTTGCATTCTCATTGCTATCAGAAAAGCTACTCGTTAACTTTAAATCTAAAGGTAAAAATTGCAAGTTAAACCTAGCCGTACACAATCCTCCTTTATGCAATAATTTCGATTATATTTTGCCAATCGAGTTTTCTTCAAACTAAGCAGCGCCATAAAAATTCCCATAAATACAAACAAATTAAGAACCACAACCACAACAACTTTAAATTTGAAAAGCAGACTACTGCAAAATATTTATTTAGGGTTCAGGAAAAAGACATAAAGTAAAAGACATAAATATTACCTGCTTCTGGTTCTGATGCGTGCTTCGTTCTCCATTTTTTAATTTTGAATTAAAACCCTCACAAAATTATCCGTCATAAAAATAATTTGATAGAAATACGTAAGAAATAATTTGAATGCAGCCGACTAATAAAATAAAACTGAAAAATTGTGTATGTTCCGTGTGTGACAATGTGCATAAAATATTAACAAATAATACAGAATTAGTATGAAATTTTGTACAAAGATAATAATCGACTGCAAAAAGAAAACAAACAATCTGTTTATTCAACCAAATGGGAAGAATATAAATAAAATTTCCTCGCTTTTACTCATTATGAAATGCTATCGAGCCATTTTAAGTAATTTTTTAATTGTTCGTTCGTTAGTGCAGTTGGTAAAATACAAAAAGGATGAGCAGAGAGGAACTATAAAATATAGAAATGATAGAAATTATACTTCATTGTAATATATATTTATATTTTTAAAGTTCCAATAATGTACAAAAAATATCTGTGTAGTAATTAAATAACGTTTTTCTCGTCTGTCATTTTTGTTCATTGTTCATTAATTTTTTTTTTAAATTTAGTGGCTGGGTGTAATTGACAATTATAATCAATCCAAGTATGAATGCTAGCACTAATTTAATTAATATTATAACGTCTAGGAACGTTCCTAGCAACAGTAACATGGCGATCGCCTATCACAATGTCCAACAAAACGTATTTTTCCAATAACGTGATTTAAATTATATATCATATATATATATATCTTATAAAATATTAACAGTTACTATCTTATTTTTTGTTTTTTATATCATTTTTTGGTAATGCGTAGCATAAACACTCACTGAAAGGAAGACAACACTAAACACATTCAAAAATAATAACAATTTACGTAAATCATTAAATTTAAACAAAAGTCCAATAGTAATAATAATAATTAAGAATAATAATAATAATAATGTAATAATAAAATATATATAATAATATAAATATGAACAAGTCCCAAACAATTTATTTACACAATTGCACTCGAATTCCCCTTAAATCTTCTTCCCTCGCTCCGCACTACCCTAACGAAACGAAACGAACAAGCAACGAAGTAATGCACTTGAATACAGCTAACCTGTCTAATATTACAGCCTGCGGTACTTATTTAATTTTTGTTTAAAAACCGTTGAGGTACCTAGTAGTATATAATTAAAGATTAAACTTATTTATTATGTACATGCAGTCACTCCGATAGCAGCTTTTGTAACAGAGAAGATTTGTGATCACCTTGTCGCGCCTCCTCCATAGTAGTCTGTAACATGACAACACTGTAAATCTAGTAATCGTTTTTGTCTTCAAATTTATTAATAATATAGGTACGATATTTTAATATTCGATATTTTATTTTATTAATTAGAACAGCAAAAACATGCAAGCCTGGTTAGTAATTGCAAGCATTTGGAGGGCTAGCGTGAGTGTGGACAGGTGTGTAGCTTACCCTGGAGGTTGCCGGCTGTGGAGACATTGAGCCCATATCTGACCCCATCGAACCCCAAAGTTTCGGGCTCTCACTCGCACCTGCACGCAACAATGACATCATTGTACGCACCCTGCAGAATAACGCCTATTGCCTTCAATCGAAATAATCAAAGAAAACTTTAAAATTTCAATTCCGACATCGCCACCGCGCGCAACATTTCGTTTAATTATTTCAATTCCAATCGAAGGCAATATGCGTATATTCTACCCCTTATTTGTTTAGTAGTACACATAGGCACACTATTAAAAAGAAACATACAAGAGATAGAATTTTTCATCATTTATAATAAAACTTAACTTTTAACTAATTTTTTTATTTGTGCAAACAAAAACAAAACAGGTTAATAAAAACTCTGTACAAAACCAAACACATTACTATCGGGATGTCGCAGTAAACACATTTCAAATTTTCAACAAGGTGTATCTGAATCGATTGTAAACAAGCAAGTTGAGCTCGGCATACCAATGACACATTATGGAATGTGAGCAGTCGCGAGTTTCGACCGTTCACTTTAATAACCAATAACTTGTCCAATGATTGAAATGTACGTAATCATTTTATTCTTTTTGGAAAATTTCGTCCGTTAATCGTCCACCAGTGCTATATCGAGTAACTCTTGCGTTATTAATATTTTAAAAACATTAGATTTTTCCAAGTACTAAGTATTTCTCGTTTCTTTTTATTTAATAAACATTTGAGTGACTCGCGATTTGAATTTAAAGAGCAATTTTGTGCATTTTTAACTTATTTTACATTCCAACTGGGTGTGGCTACAAGACACAAGATGCAGAAACGCATCATACTGTATTTTGTAAACTGACGAATTGTATTTTACAATTTTGTTTGGAATGTAATTTGCGATTGCTTCTTTGCTATTCGTATTCCTACAGCAAGATTTACCCAGCCACTCTTCTTCAAAATAGTCACAACTTTAAAATCTTCTTCTATGTGCCATATCCCCCGAACGTCGGTGATCACTGCAGCGTTGCTGGCGAGCAATGCCAAGCTCACATACCAGGAAATTACTAATGGAGTAGTTTGTCGTTGACTTTTCCATAGCCCACAGATCCACGTTGGACTTTAGATCACAATGGTGTAGTTGGCGCGACCAAGCATCAAAGTATGTCGATTTAAACCTTGTATCTCACTGCTGGTTTTAAAACTTAAATTGTTACTTACCTATAAAACCAGACGGATTCACGTTTTTTAAATTCCTACATGTTATATTTGTTTCTAATTTGGAAATTTAAAACGTTTTGTTCCCGTCTTTAATCTGTTACTTGACCAACAAAGCTAGCCGTCTATTTTCGCAATTAGCTGTAAGACTACTCAAACAAAAGTATGACGATTATCAAAGCCAATAACTTGTTAATTATTTGTTTTTATTTTTAATGACGCCTCAAGTGGATAATTAATTTAAATTGGTAATTTTAATTTGTTTTTGGATGCTATCCGCCAGATTTCATTTTAGTAATATTTCTTCAAATATTTCCAACGGTACTTTGTGTGTTGTACGTTAATCTTTTTTTATCGTTTTAATTGGCACCTGTCGACATCATATTTTTCCTATTTAGCCAGAAGAACTGTGGAGTTAAATCTCCAAGCTAGCTATTATAGTACAACTTAAGCAGTTTTCGTTACAACTTTCCGTCACCAATGATTGTTTTAAATTGCAATCTTCTTGCAAACTTAAACATTCATTTTCGCAACTTTGGAATTGATTATCTCAAAAACTTTCTTCTTATGGAAAATAATACGTTTGAATTATATTAAGCACGAATTACTCGAAATAGCATTGGATAGTGCCCTTAATATTTCCATCAAGTACATAAAACAAAAAAGTATCATATTTCCAAAAGAGGTAACAGCTTAAAATTGATTCAGCTACATTTGACCTTAAAATTTTAAATAATGTTTACCGAGACACCTTGCATTTGGGGTCAAACTTATACTCTTCTCGAACTATTAAATTCATTTCACAATTTTACCAAAGAAATGATGCAGCCACCTTTAGCAAAAGACTACTTTGGCAAAAAATATCGAATTCTCTGAAAAAAAAGACAGAGTCTTTGGGCTCAACAATACTTAAACATTTTAAAGATTTTAATTTCCCGTACAAGTGGATCAACGTAAATAAGATCAATTTAAGCAAATCAAGTTAGAAACATATAATCAAGTTGTACGGACCAAACTGACCTGCAAGTCATATTAAAATAAGCAAGTGCTGCATTCGAATGTGAAGACGAACCTCGTGGGTGGTCTTACCGTTCGCAGAATTGTCCACGTCGTATGAAATTCAAAATTCTTCTTCAGATAATTTACTGGAACAGTTACTTGTTGATCTGCCATTAGATACACGATTCACTTTGTTCGTTAATAAATTATTTTTAAATGATCCTCGTAAGATGTGACTAGAAATTCTGATATTTTTTGCTTTGTCGATAACCTATCGAATTGCTAATAAAATATTCTTACCAATTTCGTTCGCTATATTTCCTGCAATGCTTATAAACCCAAAAGTAATGTTCGTAATTTCTCGTTCGATAGGAAACAGTAGATGTACATTTTCTACCATAAATACTATACAGCATTTAGCACACTACTAATCCTACAAACTGACAAAATCGTGAGGTACTTTCTTGTAAAATAAAGTAATAATAAGAGAGAGCAATTAAAGAATGACAACCCAAAATCTCAATTTCTCCAATCTTAACTTTACCCCATCACAGATTTACTTTTACTCTCGACACGAGACAAAACCTTAAACTATTGAACCGAATAGAAAACAAAAGCAAATCTGTAATTATTAAGCTGTTTTATGTACAAAAACGTTTCATAAAATTCTCCCATATAAGATAGCGGCAATTCCCGACCAAAGATGATCTGGAATTGCCACAATCAAGAGCAATAAACAAAGCCCACTTAAATGTACGAACACAAAATTTAGGATAACAAAAGTATGACTTACCAGATGTGGGTAATTCAAATGAGAGTCCTAGGACTTCGAGATCGGACGCACTGACTTGCTGCTGATTAATTAATTGTGCAGGTCTCGTGGGTGCCTGCTGTTGCTGTTGTTGTTGTGCTTGTCCAGTTCTTGCACCAACCACGGCTCTTAATTCTTGTCTAACATATTCGGACGTTGTAGCAGTGCCGGACACACCTGTCACAAATTCCGCTAACAACAATGCTTTTGATACGACATGTAATTTTTTTTAAAGCTACTCCAAACCCATCGAGAATGCCTTTATTAATTTAGTTTTTGTATGTCGAGATCTTAACAAAGACAAACTTAAGTGATGGTTCAAATTAAAGCTAAGCAGTAGCTCAATGCAAAATATCATGCAAAATTTACAAGAACATACATCGATAGTAAAAATTGATTAGTTCATCGTGCACTAAGTAAACAGTAGCTACTACTTACTTTATATTATGAAAAAACTAAGAATAGCACAAATGTGTTTTTAAAAATGTTCCATTTAAAAACAAATCGTGATGCAACAAAAATAACTAGCAGGTTAGATAGACACATGTAAATGCAACATATAAATTAATTAAAGCCAAACAAAGACACAAAGCAACACAATATGGAACACAACAATGGTGATTAAATTGGACACAAAAACTTGGGATGCTAAGGAAGCGGTAGAAAGGGTAGGACCGATGGTTTTTTTTTAGCACAGCCATGAGACGAGCACATGTAATAAATGAGTGTTGTTAGACACAAGACGATGTGCCACAGTATGAGTGCTGGTGAGATGAGTCACAAATTCTTGGAATCGCTTAGTTTTCATCCAAAAAAAATGTTCCAATTTCAAAAAGGAAAAACTCGAGGTGGTGTCAAAAAAAAAATAATAACAGTAAAAACATTTTAATTCTTCCACTACCCCAAATTTCTTATTCTTAGAAAAACAAAGATTTATTTATTAACGCAATGCCAAGAATCGTGCATGTGTTTTGGATGTGGTGCCCCTGAATTGTCCACCCACTTACCAGTTGGTAGGTGTGGGGGTGCGCGCCCCCTTTCGGCACCGTTGTACATTAACTGTAAACCCGTCTGATCGTAACAGAACTGGGAGGAATCTTGTTGGTACATCATGGGGTGATGGGAAGGATTAGTAGGATAAGGGTATGTATTGGGATCCCTGCCATATGGCTGGGGGGATCCTAGTCCACCTGTAACACACGCCACACTCAGAAAGGATACTCTATAAACTAATTCGACTAATTTATGCAGTCTCGACACTCGACGACATACTTACCTAGGGGGGGGGGGGGGGGGTAACCTTAATCAAAGTAAGTTTCAATCGTAATTTATTTTATAACGCAAATCAAAACAAATGCACTGAATTGAGAAGTATTATAAAAAAACTTTTATCAAAAGACTACCATGCTTTCACCACTGCACAAACTTATAAAACCTCTACAAATGCATGGCCTAACTATACTTGCAAAAATTCAAATCATGCCGGAGTGTCGTTAAAATGTTATAGGTACAGGATAACAGTAATTCTTTTACAGTTCCAATTTGAATTTACAAATCCTCGTCGATTTCAACTTTTAAAAAGTTGTTGATAAATAAAGCAAACCTTTCCGGCTCGCCCGAGAAAAAAGATTTAACCAAATTCGAAACAACTTAAACGACTAACCGAAATAATTATTACTTTATCCTGCACGTAGAAAATTCTTCTAATTAATCACCTCAACCAAATCGTTAAAATTTTGTTGGGAGCAAATTTTAAGAAATTGCCAAATTTTCAAAACCAATAGGTTTTAAGTACTTAAAATTAATTAAAGTAAATGGTGGTTGTAAATACCTGTTAATTGTGTGGTGGCATTTGGTGCACTATTAGTGCGTTGAATTCTCAGGTACTGGGATTGGGTAAAGGCAGAATTAGGCGAAACGGGCGATGGAAATCCATCAGTAAATGACGTTTGTCTGGTGATTCCCGTTCCATTTGGGCTTGTCAATGCTCTTTGTTGTTGTTGGCTAGTCCTTTGCACAGAATAACTCCTACTGTTAGGACCTGCAACGTAGGAGCCCTAAAAGCAAAACACTTTTCTTATCTCCCTCCTTTTATTTTGCACATTATTTTTACCGTTAATTGAGCATTTAGCATAGGATTTTGTTGTTGTTGTAACGTAAGTCGAGGTTGTTGTTGTTGCTGCTGCTGCTGTTGTTGTTGCTGCTGCTGCTGTTGCTGCTGCTGCTGCTGTTGTTGCCAATTATTTTGCGAATTTACTTGAGGGTAACCTTGGCGTGGTGACAGTTGTTGATTATAAGTTTGATGTGGCGACATTCTGTTGCCTCCCTGTTGGTAATTGTTGGTGTTGGCTTGTGGAAACGTCGCTTGCTGTCCAATCGGTGATGTTAATTTGGCGTGTGGTGAAAACTGCTGGTTATTAAGCCTTTGATTGGTTTGAACAACTTGATTTGCATAATTGGGAGAAAGTTGCGTTTCCGGAGCGCTGGTTGCGCGTTGTAGAGATACATTAGGAGCCACACTATTTTTTAATATGCTGTCTATATTTTGTAAACCGGAATTGATTTCCGTTACCGGCACGTTCGACGGGATCAACAGCTGTTGTTGTTGTTGCTGCTGCAGTAACCTACGCCTGTGTTCTTGCTGTTGTTGATACTGATTATGCTTCTTCAATAGTTGCTGCTGCTGCTGCTGTTGTTGTTGTTGATTAGCCAAAGTGCTGTTGGAAGTCATGGAATATTGCGGTGCGGCAGTCCGAATGGGGGTTCTTTGGACGCTCGTATAAGGAGGTCTAGCATAATTAAGTGGTGGTGGGGGAAAGGAATTCGCTACCGAGTTAGGCTGTGTAGTTATCTAAAAAAGAAAAACGTCGTATAATGGTTATTATAATTTGAAAAATAAAAACAAACTCACTCTTACCGCTGTCGTGGCCGTCGGTGAATACGCCGGCGGAGTTCCGCTGATCGACATAGAAGACGATGCGGCTTCGCACTGCATAAGATCTTTTTGTATATAGTTAATGGCCAATATTTCGCAAATGTTTTCGTGTTGGTCGTAGTTGTTATTATTTTGGTTTACCACATCGATGGAGCTCATAAAACTCAAATATTCGGGTGCGCTCTTTGTTATAGCCGGTTCGGGATCGATGTCGATTACGTCGTCCAATATTTGTGAGAGTGTGAGATTCGGCGATTCCGACCAGGGGTCCGAGTTATTTGCAACAGGCGGCGTGTAAGTGGGCGTATCCTGAGGTGTAAAGTGACGGTTTTGAGTTCGTTGCATGTTATCGGCAGGCGTCAACATCTGATTGAGGTAGTTTGTGTTAGGCGGTCGTCCTGGACCAGGCATTCGTGGTGCTGCTCTCGTGCTCGTGTTCATGGTCTGAGATACGCTCGTGGGCAATCGAGCAGTTGCGGTTACATTTTTATTCAAGTCAACGATCTTAGGTAAGATATCCTGCGGGGTTGCAGATATCACACTAGCAGGTACGGGCGGTATAGGAAGGTGATTGTTGGCAGGCTGTTTGGCCAACAGGGAAGCCAACATTTTGTTCTTCTCGCACAATTTACTTCCACTAGAAGAATTTTGAGTCGAACCCGAAGAGGTAACAGTTTCTACACTTCTTTTGCTTGGATTTTCGATTTGGTCCTCGCTACGACGTTTTCTCGAGCGTCCTTGACCTCCTCCTCCGCCTCCTCCTCCTCCTCCTCCTAACGGCGAAGGGGAATTTTTATAACCAAGTCGATCTACCAAATCCGCTTGAGCCTGTTCGTTTTTATTATTCTCGTCGTCCTTAATTAAAAGTTGCTCCAAAAGGTGATCCTTGTTCTTGACGCCGGCGCGAGCTTCGAGATGTTCGTCGTCATTTTTTTCGTTAAGTAACTAAAAAAATAGCATCGAAATTAATGAAGAAATAATAGAAGTTGGGCGAGCGCGCGTTACAACAATTCGACGTGGACAATAATTATTATTATTTTTCAATGTTTGATTGCATCGTCACTGTGTACACACAACTAAGAATGCGATCTAGATAATGTAACAATGTTATGTTTAAATTATTAATAATTATAATAATTTGATAAAATTATAATGATTAGTTGAACTTGTGAGCTTATGACGCGATTACAACAAATATAAACACTTGAATAGTTTTATACGGCAACCGAAAGCCGAGCATTTATAAAATTACAAATCAAAATATGATTTTTCAAATAATGGCGGAACGCAAATTACACGATCAACAATATGGCGACATAAATATAATATAATGTAGTTTTTCTTTTAGTGTACCCCGTTAACCCGATACGCGAGGGGGGTAATGCGATCCAAGAAGTAAAAGGTAATATTATATTATACTCGGAGTATTATCGTAGCAGAGATTTTAATTAATTTAGTGCGACAAAATTAAATAGTGAAAAGCTAGCTTACCGACGACATTAGGAAAATTAACAATAATAATTGATAGCACAAGCATCAAGTGTTGAATAGAATAAGATATCAACAGTGGCAAGTCAGAAACTAAACTGAGTCATCTTGCAATAACACAGCAGGTATACCTTTCTTATCTTTGGGTATGGGATAACTAACTGATTTCTTAAGCACTTGATAATACATATACAATAGAAAAAATATATAGATAGCACGTAATTATTGTTACTACTACTACCAACAAATTAAATTCACTAAAATCGATGACGACATTAAACAATATTCCTAGGGCAACCTTCGTATTATATTAATAATGAGGCAATCGCGGTAATTAAAACCGTTTTCGAAAATAATACGCATTTTGAAACGCGAGTACGTCGACGAAGGAGTTGGACAAAAGGGGAACTCTATTTTGCCATGGGAAAACCGCACGAAACCTACTCCGTACAGCGCAAAATGTATTTTATTTGTGTTTATTATTGCCAACCAAGTTCTTTAACCGTAATTTTAAGGTCATTATCTCGCACCAACTACCGGCAATGCGGAATAGTTCCTCTAGAGAATTTTCGGACAAAAAAAAAATGAGAAGAAACCCCATACCACCACCACTACCCATCCTCCTTGGAATTGGACTCACCTGAAGCAACATGTTGTTATCGTTGGCTTTTGAGGAATCCGACGCTCCCGAGGTGGAAGCGCGCATGCCCATACCACTGTTCCTGTTGCCGTCGTCTTCGTCTTGCTGATTAAGCAAACCTTTCAAAATTCTATTCTTATTTTTGGGGTCATTATCGTTTGACGAATCGATCGAATTTGGAGGTTTGGTTAATAAATTTCGTAGCCTGCCCTCGGTTATTATATTCGACGGTTGCTGTTGCTGCTGCTGCTGCTGTTGTTGCTGTTGTCGTTCTTCTAAAATATTTGCTTTGGTATCTTTTTGTTCTTCTAATTGGAAGTTGGGTTCCGCTGCGGGAGGACTAAACGTAAAATTATTGTAAGGATTAGTGGGAGTTAAAGGATTAGGTACGGTAGTGGGACTTAATTGCGTAACGAAATTAGTAATGGGACTTGGAATTGCAGAAGCCGAAGGACTGTACGTGGGAGCGCTGGGTGGACGCGGCGTAGGTGTGGAGACGGGAGTCGTACTTTGTCTAGATTCCGGTCTGTTGTCGTTCCAATCCCACGTCGAACTAGGAAACATGTCAAAATTTAAATCGTTCGATTCGGCCAGCGTGTAACTGGCGTTGGCCGTAAGAAGTGGCGTATTTGAGACGTCGTTCGCCAAACTGGACGACGTTCCATTTCGGGCACAATTTACTCCACTCAAAAGAGGTCCTCCTAAGCCGTTGTTTCTTCCGCCGATATCCACATTTTCTACCATATTCGTTTCGTGATCCCTAATTCGAGAAGGAAAAGGAAAATTAAAAGTCGTAATAATAATAATAATACTTTTGGATGTGAAAAAGAAAGAACTTACGCTACGATCGAGTGCGTTGACATTATAAAATCCGTGTCGGATGAAGAATTTGTTTTGAAGTATTTAGATTTCGTTTTCACGTGTATAACTTTATCTGAGGATATTAATCGAAGTTTGTATAAACCACTAGTCGCTTGTCCTTTAGTTAAAGTTTCTGCTAAATGCGCGCCAAATTTTTCCGAATCTTCGGAAATATAAACCTCTTGCAAGTTACGACCCATAAGGTCTTTCTTGAGGTCCTGCGACAAGGAGGAAGACACTGTCGAATCTACCGCAATTACTTTACCGGTAATGTCAAGTTTGGTGGTAAATTGGTCGACCGACAGAGCCGGAATACTATCGCGATGAGATATGCGACTAGCAATGCACAATAAACCGAACGCACTATCGCCACTATCTTCGTCCGACATTAACTGATTACGTAACTGGGTACTCGAAATGTGCATGGGCTCGTACCTACTTATGTGTTGTTGCTTTTCTTCGATACTGCCTTCTAAATTGTTCGATTTCACTAGGAGACGGCAACTGAACGAGCGCGATCTGTTCGTCGGTTCGCTGGACCAACCTATGGACATGGGAAGAAGACTGGAACTAAATCGGGCATGGTCGCCGTGATGAATGAAATTGTATATACTATTGCCGATTATTTCCTCTTTGGTAAATGTAATGTAGCTCGAAACGTTTCCAGTTACGTGTTCGATCTTACCTTCGGCATTGACGACAAACAAAAAACCATCTAGGGCATCTAGCAATAATGGTCCGTAACTATCGTTGGGAAAAAAACCCGGTGGTGCCGACGAAGAAACTTCACCTTGTTGGACCGGATCGGACGAACGTGTGGTGCTCTCTTGTCGTATTCGAATTTGATTTACGGTTTCCTGAAGAATGGCGCACTTGTCTGGCTTTACCGAGAGAGAGCTCATGTCCGCGAAGTTGGCGGAGATTAGCTCTGCCAGTTCTTCTATGTAGGTGTTTTCTTGTTCTCGTCGACGTTTCTCATTATTACATTTATTTCTGGAACAATAAGTTACTTCATCGATTTCTTATTAATACAATAATTTACTTAACCTAATAACTTATTACACAAACACAAACTTGAGTGTAAGCAAAAATATTATGGTATTATTATTATTATTATTATGTTGCATACTAAATACTACTAAACTAAACATTGCAAATACGATCAAATTCGGTTACCGATGGCGACGGTATGGTGGGGAAAATGTGATTATTTATACCGATCGAATTTCCATCGACGGATTTGTATACCGGCTTCGAATGCTATTTCAATTTATAAATTATGCCTGGTCGATTTATGGTGTCGTAAACATCGGGTGACGATTAGTTTCAATCGAATGGATAGAATAAAGTATCATTAACGTGGTGATTAGTTGTATAATTAACAAAAGTCGGATCGGATCGGAACGGAACCATCGAAAGTGAATCAAAGCTTCGAAACAGTCGAGAATATTTTTCCAATGGTTCGACGAATTCCTACGGGAACTTTCTTTCTTTTTTTAAAGCTTTTATGTAGGAAGAAACCGATATTTTTATGTTAATAAAAGAGAAATATTTACCGCGCCAATTGATTTTTTCTGCAATAAATTACCAAGAATCTTTTTCAATACTGCACTGTATCGGATCATCAGAAAGATTTTCTCTGAGAAAGCTTCTCGACTATATTTCGATTATTCCGTTCCGATCTGATCAGACGTGGTAGGGTGCGCGCAAGCTTAAGGTGGATTCTTCGTCACTACAGAAAAGTATAATATGTAACAAAGTCGTCTGACGGAGCCAAGTTATGTGAAATAAAAAATTTCGGAATCTGCACACACAAAATGATTTAGTTTGATATTGTTGCCCTTCCAAGGAACTGGGTATATTATGTATTTCCAAAATAACACAAGTTAGGATGTCGGCGTCGAAGTTGATCCTTAAACGAATATCCCGCGCTTGCTTTTATACGGTGTGAAGTGACGGAAAGTAAAAACAAAATCCGAACCATGATACCTGTTCCGGACTACCGACCGTGTGTAGGCACCTTCAGAGTAGGAATATTGCGATGTTCACAAACAAATAATAATATCCTTGTACTTGAGAAATCCAATACAGTCTCTCGAGCATAACAAATACACACATATTATGCAGAAAGATAATAAAACTTTCAAATCAAGTTTTTAAGTTGACCAATGGCTTAATCAATTTATAGCCTCGGTTACGGCAGCCTGTCCGCCGATTAAATGTAAAAGCAAATTAATTTTGATTCTGGGCAATAAAATATTACGATCCGAACGTTAACTTTTCTAATAGCAAAAATTTATACAATTTGCGTTTGTGCGAGAATAAAATCAAAAATCTGAAAAAAACTACCGAAAAACTTACATTTGAGCCTGAGGTTTCGGTTCGGATTTTTTTCTCTTTTTATTGATTCCGGTGGCCAGGCCACTCATCTTGGCCCAACCCGGGTCTTGATACTCATATGGGCCAAGCCTGAAACAAATAGAAAACATTAATTTAGTGCTTCAACTACCGAACGAGTGATTATTCTAATCGGCCGGAGAATCAAGTTCACATTTTCGTTATCTAATCGTAAGTTCTTTGAATAATGAAACCTATACGTTTAAAAAAATTGATACGGTAGACTTTGGTTCGTTCGAAACATTACATTTCGTACTTTTAGCAGCTCGTTGGTGAGCAACATAAGGCACCCGACATCTAAACTCAATAACACGCTTTTTTTGGTCATCGATTATTAACATTTAAAGTAGGTACGAACTGACGGTCGACTCCATTTTTATGTGTTATTTAAACAAATCTATGTAAGTTTAGTTGCGACTGCCTCGATACCGTAATATTTATAAACGATAATAATAAAATGTTACATTTTAGTTTATACCAATATAATATTGTGCAACTCCTCTTATTATTCACGAAGGAATTTAAAAAACGCTAAATTATTATTTTATATTTTGCGATTGACAGCTTTACGAGCGATAATCGCATCGAAATAAAAAAATCAATCCATGCTATTTTTCGGTGACGTTTGCAGATTTAAAAATCTTCGATACAAATTCAAAATTTAAGAAAACTTGATCGACTATCAATGCGTCGACCGTGAATACACTTTTTCGTCATTTTCTGTGTAGATTTTCGAAAATTTAAATTCGTTGCGAACGGATAAAAGCAGCTTTTTAATCTTCAAGATTCGCTTTCCATGGTAACAATTTTTAAATAGCCAAATATGGTTTTGAAAGTTTGAATCAATACTTCCAAGTGAGGCGTCTCGACGTCGGCACGCAACAGGCTTTAAAACGCATGCGCAAATTTGTATAAACGCGACGTCTCCACAGAAGTTATCTTGGCGCTTGAGATAGGTCGCGAATACTCTTATTTCCTACGAATTTATTATTTCTTTCGTCGAATGCTTTATAAATTAAGTAAATTATCGGAGAGAAGGAAAAGTTAGAGGCAAGAATAAAAAATAGTTGATAAAATTCGGTAGCAGGTAGCACCCGTGCGTTTGGGTCTAATAATTACAGATCGCGGAGCTTTTCTTAAATAATTACCTCCCCCGCCCCATGACGAAATAAGCATTTTTTGAACGATTATTATGTGTTAATTATTTAACAGAGACTGCCATTGACATGCTTTCATTTTACACAAAATATTAATCTTTGCGACGTACATGTATAAACCGGGCCTAATCTGTTCGAAACGAAGGAACGTCGATAGAATAAAGTTAGGCACGAGCATCGTACGTGCAAAAATTAGCCGATAATATATTATTCAAAACGTTTTACCTCACGAAAAAAATTGTGGCTGGCTGTAGTGGTCTACTTTGCAAAAATGTTTCTAAGTATTTTAATTAAAAAATAATAAAATTATAATTAAAAATTAATAACAAATTTTGTTTTCGTAAGCATGAGAGTATTACAACAAGTGGTAGCCAAAAGATAATTAAAAAATAAAAATTTACACGCGGCGTATTATTCCTAGCACACATAATGCAAGAGTTGGTTGCTCAAAACTAACAAAAAGGTTTTACAAACTTAAATCATATAAAACTAGTTTTACTAGTTTTCGTTGGGCGACCATGAATATGTATGCGCCTTCGCCGTGTACATACATAATATGTAATACTTATAATGAAAACGCGATAAATAGAAACTGTATAAACCTAGCTTTAATAAATAAAAAATAGAAGCCGATTAATTTTTCGACAAGAAATCGAAATTTCGACATCCAATTTCATAAAACTTTTTTTCCTATCTTACTCGAGTATAATAAAAGGTATAATTACAAATTTATTTATGTAGGTAGCTAGCTTACACGTTAGAAAAATCTATTGTCGATTAATATTATTTTTTATCGATATAGAAATCTATATAAAATTATATCTAATAAACATTACCAGTACATAATTATGTAAAATAAATATGCTTTTTATGCGAATCTGTCCGATTATTGCCAGTTTATTTTTCGGAATGAAGAATTTCTACGAGTATCGAAACAATATTTCGGGCAGTTAAAAATCGTTGAATTTGTCGTTACAAAGATTATGAAAATGCTTCTGTTGTTGTTCATTACTTGTAAATATCTACTTCTGATTTTAGAGATGAGAACTTGAAAATCAGATCTAAGTTAATAGTTTGACGTTCTTTACTTTAAAATAACTAATTCTGATTTTAGAAATGTGAATTTGAAAATCAAATATAACGTAATAGTTTGATGTTCATTATTTGAAAATATCTACTTCTGATTTTAGAGATGAGAGATTGAAAACCACATCTAAGTTAATAGTTAGAAATTTATTACTTCAAAATATCTACTTGTGATTTTAGAGATTGGAATTTTAAAATCAAACCAAAGTTAATAGTTTGAAGTTCATTACTCTAACATAAATACTCCTGAGAGTACAGTTGGGAATTTGAAGTTCTAATCTAAGTCAATCGTTTCAAGTTCAATACTTAAAAATATCTACTGCTGATTTTAGAGATGAAATTTCAAAATCAGATTTAAGCTAATAGTTTGTCATTCTTTACTTCGAAATAACTAATTCTGATTTTAGAAATGTGAATTTGAATATCCACTCTAACGTAATAGTTTGAAGTTCAATTATTGAAAATATCTACTTCTGATTTTATAGATGAGAATTTGAAAATCATGTCTAAGTTAATAGTTTGAAATTCATTACTTCAAAATATCTACTTGTGATTTTAGAGATTGGAATTTGAAAATCAGGTCTAAGTTATTCGTTTGAAGTTCTTTACTTCAAAATAACTAATTCTGATTTTAGAAATGTGAATTTGAAAACCAAACCTAAGTTATTAGTTTGAAGTTCTTTACTTTAAAATATCCACCTCTGATTTTATAGATGGCAATTCGAAAATCAGATCAAAATTAATAGTTTGACGTACTTTACTTCAAAATAACTAATGCTAATTTAGAAATGTGAATTTGAAAATCAAATCTAACTGTAATTTTTATGCCACCACCAAGTAAATCGAACAAAGCAAAAATGTTAGCGATAAAAATAAATATAGAAAATAAATGTTTAATTGTCAAGCAAGACATACGATTTTATGTTTATAATAATAAAATTGCAAATTATTATGGCTATTAAAACAATAGAAAATAGAAATATTAGCATCGGGTAGAATTTAAATATTTAGTCATAATTAAGAAGGTTTGGCGGTGCGAAAAACGCAATTAGTATTATGTGAGAAAGTTATCGCAGTTAGTATGCTAATGCTCGAAGGCTTATATGGGACTCGATAAAAAAAAAGACAAGAAAATCGTTCGTAATCGTAGTAGAAAATTATTCGATAAACGACGACGACGCATAATATTCATTCATAACGATTTTTTTTTGTCCAAGTGAAAATTGTAATTCCAAACGCGTTTGACGAAATAGTACCCACCTATGTAGGTACTTATAATTTTAATAACGTACTATTAAAACGCAATCGATTGATTTAAAGCAAATAAAGTTTTATATCGGCGACGCACTTACGTAGATTATATTTTATGGCGATAAAACCATGCCGATTCTGTTTCCACCATTGTGTGTTTCGTGTAAAAAAATCCCATAAACCACTTGCACTGGTGCATTTTATCGTCAACTAACTTGGATAATATTATTTAATTTCTCGTAATACATATTTCGATAATCTAAAAACTCTTCCACTTGAAAATAATCATAAATCTTTGTTCGAATTGATAAATTCATCATTTACAACGTCGGCGTTCAATAATTGGATTTATTTAAAACTAACATACTTTTTGTCATCGACGCACCCCCCCCCCCCCCCCCCCCATATCGTCGGAGCCTTATTCCACAATAATTAATTCTCGTTCGATTTGAATATACGTGGACGAAAAAGACGTTTCGTTCCGATTACACGATTTATTGCAGAGCAAATTAACTTGTTTGCAGTTTAATGCGAATGCCGTTTTGTTACATATTTTAGTGTTAATAAAAAAACTTTTTTAAAATTTTCAACTTGAACGATTTAATTTCAGCTATAAAACGATCGTAATCTCTCCTGGAAACCCATTATTGATTTATAATAATTTTACGAGACTACTTAACTTTAACTACAAATGTATTTATAAACGCGGTTATCAACGTGTTTTTTTTCTTTCGATATTTATTCAATAAGTAATTAGATAATAACGATTTTGAGGGAAGTAAACTTCGGTTGTAGTACTATAAACTTGCCGACAAAACAAAGAATAAAATAGATTTATGGATACGAACAATATCGTAAACAAGAGAATTTCGAAGGAAAACTATGCATTTCCCTCTGGATATTTTTGCTCGTGATATCCTCTTACAAGAGTAAAATGGTTTCGCTGTCAAAAATAAAGAAGCAGACATTTCGACGGAGTCGTCAATGAAGGAATTTACATAGTACATCGCGGAAGAAAAACCACCCCACGCCAGTAAATTATTTAAAATCGCTCGGGAGTTTTTTAAATCGATTGTATTTTAATCTTTTACCACATTATCGTGTTAGTTTACAACATTTACATAAAGTTACACAATATGTAATTACTATGTAAATTAGCAAAATGTCAAAGCCGTGTGATGTACTTGTGAAATCCAATATTTTAACACGATCAACAAATGAGTTTACTTTGACGAAGAAAAAAAATTAAATTATTTAATTTACAAACAAAATTTAATTACTTAGTTAAAAATGTAAATTCGGTTAGATTTTAATCCGATTAGAATGCTTGCTCATCGTCAGTTCACTTCCGTTTTATTCAAACAATTCAGAAGAAGAATATTTTATCATGTTCCTAGAATGTTTTTGTTAAAAATTTATTAAAAAAGTAACAATATAATTATGTAAAATACCAAGAATTTAGTTTAATCGCATCCATGTTGTAAGTAGGTGATCCTGCCATCTCCGCCCATGGATAAAAAATTAAATAAATCCTGCAGATTTATAAAGATATTCGACTTAAAGGACTAAAATAATAATACAGCTCGAGAAAAGTAACAAAATTTTTATAATTAGTTAAAGAGGTCATGGTTTACCGTGTGTATACCTTACGACTATATAAATGAAATTAATGTAAATATAAAAATTAAATTTCGTGGTCATTTTGTCGACTTAAAATATGGGTGTACCCGTAGTAACGTGTGCGTGCAATACCAAAATGTAACATCGCGACTGGCGGATGATACATGAATGGGCGAAACGTGGCCCGTGGCAATAATTTTAGTGTTAAGGTGCAATTTCGAAATCCCAAATTAAATTGCCTCGGGATGAACGAACGACCGACCACATTTTCAACCCACATTGTCTTTATATACTCATCCGTAAGACTTTATTTACTCAAAAGCGCCGCCGAAAAAATAAAAGTATGGCGTAAGCTCGTCGTCCGTCCCGTTCCGTTATTTTTATGCCAATACCGTTTCGATTCAGTCTTAAAAATTAATTTATAAAATTGAACATAACGAGAATATTCGGTTGCGACCGAAAGTGGAGTATACATAATATTACGATTATTGCGTTTGCCGCTATATTATTTTAAACTATTCAATGGCTCGGACCCCAAAAATATTTTATTCATCATGTTTTTACGTCGTTCAAACGTTCCCCCCGAACCTTTCTGTGTATAAACGTATTGATCAAGGTACCGGGAAGGTCAGAGTGACGTCAAAATTGGATCATGCGAGACAAAAGGAGAGAACACTTGCAGTGGCGGTTGTAAAAGTTTGCATTAAAAATCGTCTCGTGGTCAAATCGCGAAGGGTCCAGATCGTTTTGGCAAAACGATCCCAAAAAAACCGAAAGTACTCGGCCAATTAAATGCGCCCATGAAATATTATTTTAGTAGAAAACCTCGTACCGTGTATAAAAATCTAGAAAGCTAGATGAATCTTCTTCGTACAATGGAGATACGTTGAAGTAAGTGCTATGTTCCAACATTATCACAGAGAGCAGATGTTAGTCAACGACTAAAACAGTTGGCAGGCTTCGGGCAATTTTAAGACACAGAAGGCTTTAATATGAACACATAAATCACAAAAGTTTTATAATTACTCCTTACAAAACAACGAGATCATTTTCCGTGTTGTTCAACGAACGAACACACATACATACAGACGGGCGCGCGCGCGCACGCATACGGACATACGAAGTTTGCTGTTAGATTTTTTGCAGCGCACAGGTTTTCACTTAAAAATTAATCCATTTGAAAGGCGATTACAGGTGAAATAAAAAAAATCGAACACGTCACGCACTTAAAAGAATATTATCGATGTATCGAGGCACGTTTGTCAGTTCAAAACACTTGAATAAAATAAACAGTCCGACACTGGATGAACACATCGAAGCGAAATTTTTAATTGTAACACGCGTTAATTCAAAATAATGACGCTTTATTTTTTCATATTTAAAACCTAGCGGTTTACAGACACACATATTCGCTCGTAGCCGGCTGCTCAATGGCAACCAGCGGCGTCCGCTACAACCGCGAACTTCTAAAATGGGTTAGTAGGTCGTGATGACGTCGAGAAAATTTGCGAATGCTGCCGATTCTAGTAATCTACCGTATTCGAACAAGGTTGCTCAAAAATAGTATTTTTTTATCGTACCGACCTTTGTTCAAAAATATGGTGGTTTATTGCAAATTTGGAAGAAAACTTACGCAATCCGAGAGGCGCGGCGCGGAGACCAAACACATATTAATTTTCTTAACCGAGAAGAGCGACTCTGGAGATGGAAAATATAAATATTTTTTTAAGCAACTTTAATCGACTTCTAATAAACTCGAAAAAATTCCGCCATCATAATATTATAATATATAATGTTATTTGTAGACTTAAGAATTAATTTGGAGTTTCTCTCACGACCGACTACGAGATGGTATAATTACACTTTCCTTATATAATTATGTCATAACGAGTTATTTTGTGAATAAGTAAAAAATATCCGTTGGTAAACAATAATTCCTTAAATTTAGCAATTTTACTTTTGTGTCGTAAGATACCTGAAAATGACAAAAGCGTAAGTAATCATCCGAACCAAGGCGACCCTGTTATTGACATAATTGATAAGTAATTAGCACAAATTTTTAGTACTACTAGAAGGTAAAACCTTCCGCAAGTTTAATAGAGAGGAAAAAAAAATAGTTTAAATAAATAAACTTAACTATATAATAATTATTATTACCATATTCATGCGACTAGGCTACCTCCAGAGCTTTAAGAATGTGGAGCAATGATATTCAAAATGGGAGTGTAAATTAAAAATAAACAAAGTAACTAACAACCATTGCGCGAAATTTTGCGTGACACCGAAACTCGTGATAATGGATTAACATTGAAAATATTCAAGCGTTTAAAAATTGAGAGTCGATTCGTTTGAAAAGTCAAGAATTTACAGGAAATAAAGCAATTAAAATGCTATAGAAAAGTTGCGTTGCCAACAAAGGTATACGTCACACTTTAATACGTAATCAAAAGTTTTTATGATTAAGTAGCAAGTATACCTACAAATAATGTCCTACTTTAGTTAACGCAATAAAAATTCTATGTACAAAATCGACTCGACGTTTAATTCACTTAATACGAACCGCAACACATTGTTTCGTTAAATGAAGCAACCCGATTATTTACTGGCAAAATGAATCACCCCAATAGAATAACGCAATTCGTCTGGATACAGGATAATCCGACTTGCCTCCCAAAGTCCCGCCGACGAACATCGATCACCTCGCCGGCGTAATAATATAGAAATTACGATCCGCTCCCCTTATTGCAGAATAGTCGAACAACCGAGGTCAGTTTCCATTATCATAATCCATCGGTCGGTTCATAAACTTCCCCGACGTCCTTCCATAACCAAAAAGAAGAGTTTATTTGGGCAAGTTTTTATTTTTCTTTCTCAAACTTGGCGAAAAGCAGTGGCGAGCGATAAGGTGTCAAGTTGCCAATCAATTCGTGATTTAAAATTACCAAATCTTACTGGATGTATGTAGATAAATTTCTATGTTATATCAATTTTCTGCTTCGATTCAATTCCAGGATACAATGCCGTCGATAATAATTGGAGTCTTCTATTTTCCCGTTTTCAGAAAACATGGATTACAGAACGTTTCGTCAACTTCCCATCACCAAAAAGGATAATTTAATTGAGCTCCTCAATTTATCGATGCACAAGAAATAGTTTTGATTAATCGTCGACGAACCACTAGAGAATTGCTTCGACGGTAAACCATTTAAATGGCAATTAATAAAACTAACACTAATCTGACGGAAACATCGCAATTTAATCCAAAGTAAATTAAATCGCTTAATAATTCGAAGCAACACTTACGAACACGTCTTTCAGAAGATAGATAAAAATTATTCAATCCATTTAATTTTGCCCGAGTAAACAAGTTGAAATATACATAATATCTTAATCGATAATTGTATTTTATAAATCCACAAATAATTAAACCAAACATTTTAAACGATATTTCGAGAATAAAAAAAATTTGTACCATAAAATTCAAGCTCGCGAGTGTCGGCTGTTGTACACCCATACAAGGTAGAATAACGTATCAAGGAAACGAGTACGTCACAACTTCATTATTTAAAACACAAATGACCATCCTCGAAGGAAAGTTGAAGCTCATTTAAAAAAAAAACTGACAATTGCATCCACATCGAGCAAAATAAGGTAACGTGAAATTGACGTGTTGCTCGAGGCTACGATGGCGCTTCTATGGAATGCATTTAGAAAAACTTTTTCGAGTGTTACCGTTGTGCGAGAGAATTTCGTTTCGGTTTAAAGTCTTTTGCTTAATTACGTTTCTTAGATTGCAAAATCTAAAAAAATCACCGAGCCATCACAATATTTTTTATGTATTCACAAAGTTACCGAGGACATTTTCTTATCAAGACTATTTGAAAGACCTACATTTGTAATTCCCTTCAAACAACGAAAGCTGAAAAACGATATTTACCGCCAAAGTCACGACAATGCTGACGACAAATTCAAACCTTCGAGACATTTTATTATAAAATCTGTGTCATGTCGCTACAGATTTTAAACGGCCGTAGTTAAGGAAACATTTTTACTTCGTGAAACATGGGGTGAAGCAATTTACGCGGTGAATAAGTCTTAACTCGATATATAGCACCTGCCAATACCTATTTGATGATATCATCGAGGATTACAACACAAATTTTGCTAATAATTTGTTTAATCATGATGGTTTCGATCTCACGTTTTTAAAATAAAAGCGTCGTGTCAAATTTGTTTTAAACGAGGCCGAAAATTAAATCGGCGCCAAAATATCGTTCAAATTTCGAATTAGTTCTTTTCTGTTTAGTATTTCCTTTTTCAATAGATTTATAGAAATATAGACATACCTGGCGTGTACGTACATTTCTTGGCTACGAAAAAACAAAAATTATCTTCGAACTGTTATAATATGGTGGTCAAATTGTACCAATTACTATATATAAATTAGGTACAGGTACAAATATCTAAAAACTTGAATGCATTTGATTGTAAGTTCGTTTCTATTCTTCGTTTTCCTTATATTTTTATGAGCACTTTTAATCGTGATTTAATCGTTGTTTGCTTTCACGATATATAAATTACAGCATAATATACCATCTTTATTTATTTAATTAATAGTATATTGTTTTATTGGTAGAAAATACTGGATTTCTTGTGACGAGATAGCACAATATTGTTTTCACATTCAAAAATTCTAAATAGTTATTAAAAAACATTTTATTAATTAGGGAGGGAATGGAGGGGGGGGCAGATGCAACGGCAGGGCAACGACGGAAGATGGTAGTTCAGCGTCGCCCTCTCCGGCACCGAAGTAAGTTATATGCAACCACGAATGAAAGAAAGCTCAAAGATTTGATGTTGTAGAGAATCGAATTTTTTAATAAATTGCAATAACACTTGGGTAGGTATATATTTTTTATCTGCGAAAGAACGTAAAATCATATCCTTATGGGCGAAAAAAAAAATAAAAATAACAATTACTATGTTATTAAAAGTGCTGTAAAATAACAGCTTAATTTTCCAAGCTTCGGTCTTTGGACGAATAAATTAAACGATTTTTCTTATTGTCGGATATCGAGATAGCAAAATTTAAAATTCAGCGTGGGTCAGGTATGTTCGTATATTATAAAAGTCTTCTACGAGAGATTTTATCCTCACACAAGATCCACTATTATACTCGAGGCTAAGTAGATAAATCTGCATCCACGATGGACACATTTTTTCTTTGAAATGTGGTGTGCATAAGCACCCTCCCAACTGCTTGTCGTTTGTCGAAGTAACAAAAGCGGAAACGGATATAGCATCACAGTTTATCGTAGCCTACATGCAGCCCACGTACTCGATCTTTCGATATTGCATTTTATTGTAGGTACCTACCCACAAAGATGGAAAATAATCTACGTAAATTAAAGACAAATTAGACAGAGAGTCTAAAGTTAAAATCTGAAGGTTGGTGCAATCGGCCCTTAATAGTTTAAAAACCGAAAAAATAAGTATCAAAATTTAATGCGTAAAAAAAATAAAAGTTTTCTACTTATTTCCGATTATTTTCTCGGGGCTATTACAAGTTTTCCTTAATTGGCAATTAGAAGTGGAAGACAAAAATACCTTAATAATAAGGGAAGAATGCAAGTTCGGGTTTTATTTGTCTCTTCAAAATGGAACTAATTAACAAAACGCCTACCTTAAAATTGAACTCACAGAAATGTATAAAATCGCTTAGGTATACGTAATTTGGTCACGGAAAGGATAAAAACATAAAAAGCAAAAGAATGGCCAATAATATTTGTAAAAAACCAATTAGGTGGTGGACCTATAGAAAATTTAATTAATAATTAAACATAAAAAATAAGCATAGCTATCGATAATTTTTAAATAAATAACAGGAAATTTCTATATTGCTTGCATATTTTTAGACAAGATAAATTTGGGCCATACGCCCGTGTGTATAGGAATCCGTTATTTTGCGTAGACAGCGATAGAAAAAAATACTGTGGGCAAAACACCATATAGGTTCGTCTCTTTTCTTGCCAAGTAAGTACTGTTATATAACGACAACAAAGAATATACGATTAGCTAAATTACGCGAATGTGTGTGAGTAGAACTCGGAATTTACAGTTACTTATAGGCTTTCGCAAAATTAACTCCACCAAGAATAATTTGTCGACTTTGACTAGCATAAATATTAATATGTTAAAGAGTACGAAAACCCTCCTTCGAATTGGCCCGAGTCCATTATTATTATTATTATTAATAATATTGTTATTCGCGTTAATTTAGAAATCCGCTTCTGCTCGCTGCGACAAAATAACGTCACGTGTTAATAAAACAAAGATTAAGTATAATGTTATTTTCTTTGACGTTCAAAAATAACAAAATAATAGAGAATTATCAACGGCAAATTTCAAATCACGTTTAAAATATTATTTCTACATTTACATACTCATAACTTATGCATTCACAAACAAACTACAAAATGTTTATACTTTGTAATTCGCTATCTTCTTGTTTAACAATAATCTGACTCGAATATTACGTAGATAACATAACGTTCAAAAAAATATGAAATTCAAAACTACATAAATCTAAAATAGGTGCGACGACGGAATATTAATTTTGATTTTCAAAAGAAACGGCGACAGATTTGAATCTTAGCGTCGTTTGAGCACCAAAATTTTGGCGATTTTCTACGTTTAAATTTTCAATGTGAACGTCTTTCGTTGTTATTATTATTATTGTGCTACATCATTACAATTAATTTTAACGTGAAATTTTTTACTTGTCAATATTTTTAATAGTGTACAATGATTTGGCGTATATCGAATTTATTATTGTGTGGTCGTGTGTTACTTTTTTTTGAAAAATTTTAATCCGTGATCAATCATTTTCTAAAAATTAATTTTCATTGTAACGAAATTTAAAAGCGTTGCGTAGTTCTAACTATTATGCGAATGGTAACCTTTTATTAGCCGATGTTTAGATTTTTATCGAAGAAAATTATTATTGCGTATAAGGCATCCGATTCGAGGGGGGTCTTTCGAGTTTTTAGTCCCAAGAGACGCCGTGAAAATTATCGCAGTATGGATAATTGTCCTAGTTTTATGTAACAAAATTGTGCTACTCTCCGTCAAGAATATGTTCATTAACCAAATAATAATTTTACTCTTCCTGTAATTTTCTGCATTTGTTATTTATGCCAAAATTGTCGACTTTCAATGTACCACTAATTCGAGATGATTGTATTTCGACACAGGTTGAAATTAATGCTACCGTTTATCCTTAATTATTATTATTGCAAATAGTTAAATGCATACTCAATTGGATGTAAGTAGGTATCATTTTTTGCTCCTTCGTCAATTGCAACTTAATTAAAGCCTCGGCTAATCGACAATAGTCGGTCCTGTTTTGCGAAAACAAACTTTAAATTAAAAATTTCGTCTGCGAAATGAAATATATCCGTTGGGGAGTTTTGCGTTGCAGTGAGGGCGCGAAAGTGGTTTAGAGGCGTCGCCGGCGTCGGAATCGATAACAGTGACTACAGCTATCGAACGACCGTGAGGCAGGTTGTGCCTGATGGTCAAGGGCATAGGAGACGCCCAAATTTTTTAATTTTTATCACGAAAATTTTATTTGCCAAAATACCTTTTACTCCACTTTCTCCTACTAAACCACCCTTCGTATTTATATTAAACTAAAATGGTTCAAAGATAAAATTATATTCGTTCAATAATAATTATTATTATTCAATTATTGCGAAACGAATTTGTAGATTTGGTTTAAAAAATTTATTAAAACTTGTTTAATTTAGCGGCAATCTTAAATTAGTAAACACAAATATTTGAATGCAATATAAAAACAAATAAAAAAAAGTAGTTCAACTTAATTTAAAACACATTTCCCAAAAATCGTAGTAAACAAATAAAAATGAGAAACCGATCAAAGCCAATCGACACTCGGGAAGGTAACTTTTCTTAAATAAACCGAGTTATTAATTCGATTTGAAAATCGTACGTTTAACCCAATTGCGTTATAAGAAAGTAAACCTTTCGATTGAATCTCCCTTTTCATTTGGGAAGTAAAATCTTCCTTTTTAAATGAACAACGACTAGCACAAAAGTACCTAGCTACCTCTGTGGATTTAAGAGATTTTCGAGCATCCTTCACATTTATTTTATTTTCCCATTATTTAAGAAAAAGTAGCAATCCGATATTGATTACTATATCAGGTAAATAAGCTCATAAATGTTATTTCTTTTCAACTAACTTGTTTTATTACCCAGAATGGAATGATAAATGTCCGTTTGAAGCACGAACTACCAACCAGCAGAAGTTCATGATTAAATTAAACGTTTCTCATAAAATATTATCGATTCTCTTCGTCATTTTAACCATAAAACACCGCAAAAATAACACTCGAATATATAAGAACACAAACCAATTGCAAATGTTAAATTCGTCCCAAATCAAAGTTACTCTTTTCTTATTTCTAATCGTAACTGAAATTTTAATAATTCACTCTAGAACTTTAGTTAAATAGCAAAACATGACGAGAAATTTGTTTTTTCTTCTAAATTCATGTTCATAAGTTATTCACATCAATCGACGACTCTCGGCAAAATACAAATTAATATATAATTAATCCTCGAGCAGTGTTCCAATTACTCAAAGCAACTAATCGAATATTTCGCTTAAAAAGATACAAGAAAATCATAAAATATGACGTCGAAATACGAGAATAATTCGCATATTCCCAAGAGATTTGTAAAGGAAAGACTAGAAAGCTTTCAATTTTGTAAATTTCAAAACTGAGCATCGCAAAATGTATTTTAAAATTTGTGAGAAGGAAACAATTCGGGATTTCTTCCAAAGCAAAAAATGTTTTCGGCGAGTAGAGTAATATACATATTTTGAAATATTCAGAAGAATTAAACACCCAAGTTCGATTCTTTGATTCTCTCTTTTACAAAAAAAAAGAATTATAATAATATTATGTAGTTTAAATTTTGTAATGTCGACTTACGACCTTGGTTTTTCAGAGAAAACCGTTTTTCACACTTTATGATTCTCGCATTGGCCAATGCTATTAATTTTTTTGCAATAATAATGAATAAATTAAAGTAGAAAAGCTGTCGCCCAGAAATACCAAATAATGCCGCGAAATCTGACTAATTTCAAATTAGCTAAAATTCGATTCGTTTGTGCAACGTTTTCAGATACACTGCGGTAGACGACGATATTCAATTTAGGTTAAATTATAATTAAAATTACCTAATTCGAGCAGAAACGAAAATTAACGGAGACAGTTTCTCGAAACTTGACTCACCTGCAACAAAAACAAAGAAAATTAGTAAAGGAGAACGATTTTCACTATTCAAGTTCGTTTAAAATAAAAGTGGCTTTCCGATGTTGTGGGAATGACTTCTCGAGAGATAAGATTTAAAAAAAGCTCGAGCATCGTCATTCTTGTAACACAGTATTACATACGAGTTTTATATTATGGATAGCCAAGTCTTAGTGATAACAACTATAATAGCTCGTATTTTTCAGTTAGTTCATTCCCATGTAAAACAGGTTTGGTTTCAGTTGAATTGAAATTCCCCATAGTGTTGTCGATTCATTTGCAAAATAGTAAAATTCGCAGATGGCTGCAATTCTGAACTTCAAGTTTGTTCCCGGTTCTTAAATACCGTATAACAATTGCAAAAGAAACTCGTTTGGACAATTGAGAGAATCGCTAAAAGTGAAATATTTGGCCAGCACAATGAACAAAGTAAAAAATGGTTAAATAATGCACAGTTTACATTGTAATGCAGAATACATAAGTGGATGTTGTACTTCACATCGACGAATCAGTGGAAGAAGTAAAAAAAAGTAGGCATTGCCAATAATGGAAATGGCCAAGACGGAATCGTCCGGTATTCCACATGTTTCGCGTTTACGATGAAAAATGCAAACGTATAATATTATGTTTGTAAAACAATTGATACGTTTTCTCTAAAACGCAACTTGGTCTCCTATTGGCCATAACATTTCTCGGGCAGCTCGCACCGCAGATTAAAAAAAAAATAATGAAGAAAAATATATCTAGTTATGTTGCAATAAAAGTAACACAATTAAAAGAAAACGATCCATTTATCAAAATGTACGAAAATAAAAGCAAACGCGTTCGCCCCGTAATATAAAAAATAATCCGTCACCATTACGCAGGTAATTATATTAAGGCGTTTTGTTCGATTTTCCTTTGCATAACCTATTCGTACAATAGTTAAGCAAGTCCTTACAAACTAAAAATAATAATAAGGATCATTAATTAAAATAAATTAATACGTTCGAGGAATGGAAGAGCTTTTAGCTCAAACTGGCAAGTTTCAATGAAACGATTTTATGAATAATTTATTCATAAAAAGTTCATTATCTTTGAACATTCAAAATTTGAGACATCAAAACAGGAACTCGCGATGAGAACTATTTTAGGGACCACGAGTAGAAGACCAAGATAAATTAAAAATATTGAAATATTCAAAAGAAAAAGTAGGAAACGGCCGGTACATTATCACAGCTAAAATGTATAATTATGTACTTTACATAATACTAGCTTTATTACCGTGCTTTGTCCGGTTTTACTTCGCTTAAAACGTAAAAATATTTCACGATTTTTTAACTCGAAAAACTTTAGCGCGTCATAGAAGAGTTAGCATATTATGCAGATAATGAAGATTATAAATTTCAAATATCTATTTAGATATTAATCGCTCATAACTTTATTATATTAAACGGGGAAAAATTCAGGTAAAAAACACATTAAAAATATAATGTGTAAAAAATTCCGAAAAAGCAATAATTGAAATTGATTAGAAAACCCGAAATTGTGTAATTATAATACATTATAATTAACCTCGTAATTTATCTCTCTTTTGAATTAATTATAGAAACTTAATGTCATGTAAAAAGTTATATACTATACCAAAATTAAAATACCTCCAAGCGTAAGAAGATTTAAAAAAAGCAATATTTTTCATTTTATTGAATTTATTTCTTATTTGAAATAAGAACATATTACAATATCATGTTCAAGCAAACTTAGAAGATGAGTCGAAAGCGCGATTTATAGAAAATTATCTTTTTAACAGAATTGAAATCATGTTGAAAAACTAAATAATAATGACTATCCAAAAAAAAAAATAATAATAAACTTGCATCTTGAAAGCGAATAGCATAATTAAAATAACTGCAGTCTTGACGCCCACGTGTAAATAATAAGCTAGTTTAATTTACATCTCAAAAAGGAAGCTTTTGACCGCAATAGTACTATTTTAAATCTGTTTTGCAACGCACGTGGATCTTCTTTTAAAGTAAGGGTAGTTTCCAAAAAAAATCTTCAATTTGCAACAAGTTATTCAGCCAAAATAGATTCATCCCTTCCCCCAAATTGCATCTCATCTACTGCGATGAGATGATGTAGTTTTTCATCCAACTGCATCAAATGTACAATTTTCTTTCAATACTGATTATTAGTATTTGCATTCAATGTCCGCAGTGTTTTTATCACAGTTTTGGTAATATTTAAAACCTTCCATTATAAATTGTGATTTTAAAACAAGCCATCGAAATAACAAATTTCATAAAATAAATTTATTTTCAAAATATCACCTTATAAAAAAATTTCCAATGTGGCTGAGGTTATTAACATGTGATAAAAAAAATTTCCATATAATTTTTCTTTAACGGAAAAATCCAATTTAAAACGTAGGCGATTTAGTGTCTCCCACGTTCGATCAAAAACTACACTAATTCGTATTGATTATTCCAATTATATTTTTTATAATTGCAATTAAATTTTTCTTCTTCGTAATAATTTGTGGCTGCACAGAGACGAACTCCTTATCGCTCTTATCATTCTCAACTCAGTCCACTCCCTGCGTTATCACACAAATTTTCATCTGATAAAAACACAACTACTAGCTTTTAAGATACTTTCCTACTTAGGTTGAAAAATGTAATCGTACAAAATAAATTATAAACAAAATTATTTAATTCAAATTCTCAATTTACTAAAATATGGTAGTATGTACCTACTTGATGCTAATGCTAGTATATAGTTTGTACTTCATTGCAGACATGCTACCCATTGTATTGAGTAAGTGCCAGTATTAAAATAGAAGCTTAGAGGAAAATTAAAAAAAAAATATATAAGCTGAAAATTCCGAAAGTTCAAAATTAGTGTGTCGTAATCCATGTAGCAATCGACCTGTAGACGCGCGGAATAAAAAATTTCTAGAGAACAGTATTTTACCAATAACGAAGTCTATGAGCACCACAAAATTAAAGAACTATAAAAAAAATTAATTATTGGGTACCGCGCCTGCAGTCAATAATATCTTATAGTTCTTAATTTAATTATAAATTAGACAAATAGTTCGCCATAAAATACACAAATGTACATAGAGAAAAACATGGGTTTCCTTGCACCGATGAACTTGCCTTTCTTCTTCCTACTCCCAGAATCAATCTCGATTAAAGTGGATATCTGAATTTTGCTTTGCCGCCCGACTTTGTGATAAAATAATTCGATTAGGCAATTATAAAATTATAATATTGGACGCCTTGCAGGTGTTTCCTACCTAACAGGTTGTAAATTCAAAGGGCAGGTGACAAATAATGCTAGACCAAGATAGACTTTTGGATATAAAAAATATTGTGCAAGTTGTGTATTATTGTGCAGCTTAATAAAATAAGCAACTTGATCGCTGCACGAAGTGGAATATAATTTTAGCTAATGATATTTAAATAACAACAGCTGTTATGAAGAGGTTACAGGTAGATTAGCCAGCCCGAGTCGTCGAGCTTCCGGTTAATTCGGTTGTAAATAATGTGCAGA
Organism: Cantharis rustica; assembly: GCA_911387805.1. NCBI lineage: Eukaryota > Metazoa > Arthropoda > Insecta > Coleoptera > Cantharidae > Cantharis > Cantharis rustica. Next base: position 572,296 of record OU426877.1, read on the forward strand.
CTCACTTCTTCGGCTTCTCATTTTACGACCAACACAAAGACAAAACGAGAAATTTGCACGCAATATTATAACACCTGCTATTTCTGAATAGTTAATTATCTTCTATGCATAGGTATCAATTTAGTCTTTTGGCATGCAATGTGTTGCCGAAAAACTAGTTCATGGATAATTAGCAAAATTCTTTCTTTGTTAGAAAAAGAAAGATCGCAATCTTCGATTGGGCATTAAACTAAAAGCGGAAAAAACCAACAGCTACGGTGTCGGATGTAGCGAATCCCAACATTTGGACAACGGAAGACCACAATGTATACCACCCATTGCTGCAAAGAATTAGGATAATTTGCCGAATCAAAAATGTTTTAATTGTTTCTAGAAAACTATTCTTCTCTTAAGCTACATGAATATACACATATTTTACAGTTATTTTAATATACGAGCACACATAATTTGCAATAAAAATACCAACACGTTAGTTGATCGAGCCAGTTGAAATGCAACATAATAAATACATTTCTGGGATGTTCGTTCCTGTCTCGATAAATTATCGTTTATTGTTCTTCGATAATTAATGTAATGAGAAAGCTTGTAGGTATATAAAATTCAGCTTTATGGTTAACGGCGCTGCAGAGTTACCTATAAAACTATGATAATATGGCTAAACAATTGCTTCAACTATCGTTAATTAAATTTTATAATTAATATACACGGTGAGCTGCCATTCGTTTTCGACTGATGCTGTCGTCGGTTTTTCTTAAAGGACAACCTCCTATTTTTTTAATCCCCGTTTTCTTTTGTTTCGATAGATAGTTAGTCAAGTCAGACACAGTCTTTTGGTTATCACCAGTGACGATTACAAGTCAATAGTCTGATCAGTTTTAAAGTATTAGATTAAATTTCGTCAAGGATAATCGAAATATTACAAGACTTGCAGATAAATCTGTCTAGTTATCGAAGATAAAATTTTAGGTTCTCCAATTTTCATGTATTGTTATTGGCTCTAAAATATTTTCCGAAGATATCAAAATTTTCATATAGTCATTTAAACAATTAAAGGATTAGTAACATGAAGAAAAAAAATTCGATGACATCGTAGTAATATGTAAATTACAATTTCTTAATTTAATAAACGAAAATAGACCGATTAACTTAATAGTTCTTTAAATATTAATAGTGATTAATAGTATGTTTATTAAAAATTTATTATTAATAAATTTATTGTAATTCTCGCATTCAATTTTAATGCCGGATTAAACTTGAAATTTTTTAATCAATAACAATGAAAAATAGGCAGAACAATTAAAATAGCATTGACGAAAGGACGATTTTCCGACGTATAAAAGTCCGAGCTATATTCCAGAACGAACATCAAAAACTTTAATGTCGACAACCATTATTGCGTTGACACCTTGTAATTTAATTTAAATCGTTGTTGATAAATTAAATGTTAAAAATTCAAACAGCATATTAACCAGTTTCTGCTATATAACAACTAGAATAATTTTTAAGTCAACAAAGAAACTATAGGACTATTATAACGTGCAGCAGGAACGAATTTCAAATATTGTTGAAGACCTTGGCAAATGAAAACTTTCACTTTTTGAATCGAGTTTCCCGCAGGTTACCTACGAAGCAGAAGGTATAAAATATTTCAATATTTTCACTCGGGCTCTGTTCGTCTCATTATTATCGCATTACGTTAACTGCAGTATGTTCCGTTGCAGTTTAGGATTTGTATTTATTACTACTAGCGTTATTATCGTAATTTATAAAGTTAAAGTTGAAAATATAATATGGATAAAATTTTGTACAACTGCGACTATACCAATCGTTCGTTTCTTCGTTACTGCAATGCGGTTCTTACGCCCATATAAATCAAACTGTTCGGCGAAATATGGCACTCACATTTTTCTCCCAAGTATAGTTAGAATAATTCGAATATTTTTCGACCATTAGGTTTCAAAAGTGTTCGAAATTGTTTTTCAACCCCAGGTAGATTACCTCCAAATTGATTTCTACAAAAAAAAAAACATTTCAACAGCTAACGATTTTCCCATTAACGTTCTCGAACACAAATTTTTTTTCGTATTAAATAACTTTTATCACGTAAACTCATGTCTGTTTGCGGCCCAATAAAAAAATGTCGATTACTCAAAAAAGAACCTTACTTTTTATAAATTACCAATAATAGAAAAATTTTAACTTTTTTGGGTTTAAAATATTTGGGTCAAATTAGCACACAAATAAATAATAAAACGGATTGTCATTGTGTTCCACTACAATAATTTGGACAAGATTTTAAAATAACTCGCGTTTCTACTTGGTTCCGCTTCGGGCATAAAATTGCGTAACGCAAAGAAAATAACACGGAAGATTCACTCATCGATGCACAATTTCAAAGAACATCGAACGATTGTTCGTTCGTGCTTGTTGTTCCTCGCTCGCGGAGAAGACAACGTCGTCGTCGTGTGGTTTGCGAGAAACAACAAAAACGCTTGTTTTGCACACCAGCAAAACGTGTGCGGTCACCAATTATTATTATTATTCGATATGGAATAAAAATTAATTATTGCAAGCGACATTGTCGGCGTGCCAAAAATGTGCTAAATATTTTTAAGTCGAGTTCGTGCCGTGAGCAAGAAGATTGCAAGTTCGGATTGCTTTTCTACGTGATATTTGAAGAGTCGACTACCTATAATAAAACGTTAATGGAATTTCCGGTATAAAGCGAAATGTCCGGATGATATTTTGTATAATGCTCCGTTCTTAAGAACACAAAATATGAATTTTAGATTCGAAGAACCAACCAACAACAATCTCAAGGACCATCGGTGGCATAGTTTAAAAACCTTTCATCCGAGTCATTAACATGACTATACACGGGAAATTCACGTCAATTTTGATTTAAAAAAAATTACGTACACCAAATTAGTGATCCTACGTAATTAAACATAAAAAATGGCCATAAAAGTAAAGGGCAATATTAAAAACTCGTGTGAGCTCATCGAGAGCATCCACAATAATTTTGTATATATAGTAGATGAAATAAAACACTTTACTTTGATAATTTTAATTAAAATCCATAGCGAGAAGCATAATAATTATATTTAATTCAGGAAGTGCATGCCCAACAATCTAGAAAAATTCTAATTGCAAAGTTATCATGCGTACATCTATACAATTCATGGTTAGAAATGGCAAATTTATTTCGCAAACAAACTCAATTATGTTGCAACCATTACTCATTAATTAGTAATATCGAATTACGGGTTCCGCACAAAAATTCTTCTTTTGGGTACTAAGCGAAACGAAGGATTGCGTGCCCCCAAAGTCCAACCTCACAGGTGTCAGCACTTGTAAACAAGTAATAACCAATTTTTAAAGGTAATCGAAAGTTCGTCGAGTTTATTTTAATAAATTTCAGCCTGCAAACTTCCTGGCTACGTGGCGGATTAAACTCGGATTCGACTTATCATCAACCGCTTTGTCGAACAAACTTTTTCTTTTGTAAGAAAAGCTGAACGAAAATCAAATGCTTAACTAAATACTAAAATATTTGAATTTTATTTGTAAGTTTGACAGAAATACATTCCAAGAAATTTTATTCAAAAGTCATTTTTGTTATTTTCTCTTTCTGGCAAGCTATAAATTATTGTAACAATTTTCTTCATCTTTTTTAACAATTTTATATTTATTTTTTATCCCCCCGTTTATCATCTTTTAATAATTTTTATATATTATATTGGTATTATTTTTCATTCTATTCAAGAATTTCTCCTTTGTTCAAATTACGATCATAATGAATCCGACGTACGCCGCGAAAATTCCAAAAAACTAAAACGGTGAAATAGCGCTATATTACACTATCGAGCTTGTGTTTCAACTTATTTAATTTATTGCACGTTTTTCGTCCTCCTCTATACTAAAGTCGAGTATTTTTAAATTATTTTTGTTTTCGCCCAAGTCACGCTTCGTCTTTTAATTTCAATTAACCAAGGGGTATACAAATACTACTTTTCTAAATTAGTTCGGCGACGTACAATCGAGCTTCTTTAAAATTCATCTTTAATAATTAAAATTCGCAATTACATTGATATTAAAATCTAATTAAAGCGAAATTAAATTTAATTTTTGATTGAAACATCGAGAAAAATCACAACCCATGTGGATGGTACTGGTTTAATTTTAGGTTACTGTGCTTATTTCGAACGTTCGCCATTAAAGTTTTTCTTCGAAATATTTCTCACATGTTTTGAATAATCACCGGAGCATCGAACCTAATTCGTACCTGCATCCAAGACCTCCTCGGAACGGAAATTTTTATCGAATCCAAACCGGAACTCAACCCTTCGTTAATGATTTAGTTTAACCCGTCAATTTTGAAATTGCCAAATAATGAACAATAATTGTGGGCCAAATTTAACCTGTCCAAATTGTTGATTAATTTTTATTGTGCAAATGGTTTCATAATTAAAATTCAAGAAATATGACACAACAGAAAATAAGTACTGTAGACTTTTTGACTCCACGTTAAGTACGCTATTGTTTTGGCAAAACTTCCATTTCGTAACAAAATTTGCATCTCCTCCTCCTCGGTCCTTTTGCACTGATGAGAACTTGGTGACCACCTTCTGATTTAGAAGAGTTCTCTTGGCAGATATCTCGGTGGTTTGCCATAAAGTTTTAACTTCGCGTAAGTTGCATATTATCTGTTGGATAAATCAATATTTTGAATTGTAAACCAAACTCATGCGATTAATTTTGTACGATTCTTGAAGTTAGTCTTCACATAATGAAAAATATTTATTGATTTTGTCATATTATTATAAAATTTAAAATGCGTTGCATTTATTGATTGCTCGACAGGAAAATTGTCGACTAAGAAATAAGAAAGTGTTGAATACGTGACAAATACCAATGTATTATCATATAAAAAAAGAAATAATTTGTATTATATATTTAAAAAAAAAAAATTCATGTTCGAGTTTGTCTCGAAATAAAAAGAAGTCGAGAGGAAACCTTAAAAGCTTAAAGAAGATTAAATTATGTCAAAGAAACGAACGAGTTCCGAACATGGAAATTACCCGTATAATAAAATCCAACAATGTACAAGTGTAATAACGAATATATGGGTTTGTAAATTTAATCGAACAATCGCATCTTCGGTTATGCTGCAGGATACACCCAGCACACCCATTTTATCGGAAACGCATGCATTTTACTACTCGAAGAAATAGTACACACACGCAGCCAAAGAATATTCCGTTAGGTCCATTATACGTACGACTTGCACGATTTACAACGGAACCCAATTTGTACGCGAGTATTGATGGATGGATTACGTGGATATCCTACGAGTATTCGCCACAAAAAAATTTGATGGCTATTAATTTTTTGAAATGTGTCCATAATAATATGCCACATAATTGTTAATTAAATAGCGGCTACCACTTTTATTCATCGCCATAAATTCGATGGTTTCTCGAATGCGGGGGCGGCTCATAACGCACTGGCGAAGTAGGCGACCGCCTGGGGCACCCATTTAATGGGGCCCGAATTATTTTTGCATTTTAACAAAACAAAAACCTCTACGTGAACCGCTCCTGTTGAATATCTAAATCTTCTAAGGGTTAATCGATTAAGAATTCTTGTGGATGTGCTTATGAATTAATCATAAATTTAAAGCCATTCTTTGATTTATCACAAATTAAAGTCAAATTACAAAAATAATACAACTTACTTCGATTTTTTTTTATAAGACATCGGAAATCTCACATATTTCGATTTGTTATCCTTTAATCGAGTTTCTCTGCAGTTCAAATATCACGTAATTTTTAAGAAAAACTTGTGGAACAAAATTTGTACACGTACTTATAACAATAATTATTTGCGATTGGTAACGATAGTTCTACTTGATTGATTTCATTTCGAAGTTATGACAAATTGTGGCATTATCATTTCAAGCAAATCATCCTTTCCATATGGCCAATTTCGTTAAACTTTTAAAAGGACGCATTGCGTGGGATCGATTGCAGAGAGGCGAATGTTGCGATCCGAGCAACCATCAACTATCGATAAAATTATTATTTTCTCGTTGCAGTTTTGTCTGACGATCGTCGGCAGTACAATTAACTATGTGTGGATTTGGGTTGGCGTTGGGATACCCTCGGGGTACGATACCTGGGTCAATATTCTTCTTGTTTCTCATTAAGGACGTTTCACGGGCGCTGCCCCCGAGTTGCCGAGTAGCCTTGTATGCGGTTGACACATCTGATCTCGTGCCAAATAAATATTTGGCCAATATGTTTTCCTCGGTTTATATTCCATACGGTACCGAGACGTAATACATGGTTATCGATTCCCATCCGAGTCCCCAATAGGTACATTCATCTGTGTCCATAGCTTTTCTGTGTCGCCGCCGTTGAAGTGGTCGGTTTCAATCGGTCATCTACTTTGCGGAGGTGCAATCGCGGTTTTTTTACCACGTAATTTTTTGGAATGTTATTTTTTCTGAACTAGGCAGTTGATTGGAATCCCGCCCCACGAATCGTGCCAACCAATTTTTAAGTCACTCGAAATTCATCCAACGCAACGCCAAGACTTGAACATCGATAAGTCGGTTAGGTAATTATAGAATCCAATTTAATTTTTGAGTAAATTGTGTCTACACACAGAAAATTATTTACTTCCATTAAGTAAATATTATTGGATTCAAATACAAGATACGTTTGTATATCAGCAAATAAACCGTAAAATTATTTTAAGAAAATGTACTTTAGTTAAATTAATAACTTCTTATATTTGACTGCAGTGTATGGAAGTTGCAGTTGAAAAACTACTTTATTGAGAATGAAAATACGGTATACTTGGGTGTAGTGCATCGTATTTTTAATTAAAAAGCATATTTCGCCTAGAATAATGATACCGTATACTTGACTGTAACACATCGTATTTTAAATGAAACATAACAGTTTCTCAACTTAAAATCACAGTACTGTGGTTTCAAGTGTATGTGTTGTTAAATTGAATAATATAATATTTTTGTTTTAAGATAATATACATTTAAATGGATTGTATCGTTTATTAGTTTAAAATAGTTTTTATTTGTTGCAAACGTATGTTTAGTACAAAATAAACGCATAATGGTATTGAAACAAACCTACATTTTATTTAAATTAAGATTAAAAAATTATTTCATTAAATTATTTAGAACTTATAGTGATAGCCCTTGTATTTTTTCTAATTTCGTATGTGATATTCCATTTCTCCAAAACTGTTGCCCATGGTTTACTGTTGTTACCAAACCACATCTTCGCTCTTATCATAGGCATCTGAAACCGAGAATTTATTATAGATAGATTTATTCCATTTATTATAGATAGATTTTTATACTTTATTTTATATTAAGTGCGTCAAATACAAATTTTTAGTACTTGAATGATGTATGTTGTCGAAACCGTTCAGGTCGAGACTCAAAACATCATTCAAGAGCATTTACACTTTCTTGTTCACAAAATATTAGAATAAATTGTTTCAGAGTTTCATTTATTTTTAATTTTTTGGCAAATGTAGAAAATGAAATATACAATACAGATAACATAAATACCTACCAAAGTTTGGTTCCTTTAGAGTCTTTTTTAACACAGCGTTGTCTTCATTACTTTTAGCTGAATCACTCTTCTTCTTTCTAATGGGTATATCTTCACCACTTACATTAACCAAATTGTTAACTTTTGATACCAATTGTCCCTTTGGTAAAATAGATTTTTCGGTTCTGGAGTCTTTCTTTCTTATTGCCGGGACAACATATGTCCCTACAACTTCCTTCGGAAATAAGGCAATGATTTTAGCTGCTAGCACTAAATAATCATTTTCTTTCAGTCGACTGCAACAAAATAGTTATTTCTATACGTATTTAAGTGTGCAAACCAAAGAGGTTTTTAGAGCTTCTGAATGTTTTTTATTGAAACCGCTCAGGTTGAAACATAAAACATAAATGATTATTAGTAATGATTATACAGTTACTCACAAAAGTACTTGGGCGTTAATTTTTTTGTCGCAGATTTCATAGTCTTTATTTTTGTTTATATAAATTTTTTAGTTTGTTGTCTCGTTTTCGACTGAGAGTGACTTAAAGCAGACTCGGTAAAACTTTTTCATAAAATTAAAAATGCACAATGGAATTCTTATGGTTTTCTCAGGAGATTTCTATGCGATTTTTACCGAGACTGCTTTAAGTCACTCTCGGTCGAAAACGAAGCAGCGAATAAAAAAATATATATAAACAAAAATGAAGACAAGGAAATTATCTACAAAAAATGTCTGAAAAGTATTTTTGTAAAAGTGATGTTTATATGCCAAAAAGAGTTTTCAAAACTGTATATCTAAAACTGTATCTTACAACATTTATGATTTAACACATAAAATTATAAATACTATAATTTTATGCACAATAATAATGTAAAAATTACCTACCCTTTAGGCACAGACGCGCTATGTCAATCACATGTACTACGTATACAAAACAATGTATACAGCCACTGCTCTTATTACGATTGCACTTAGAAATGAAGTGAAAACCATAAAGACACTCTTGCATATTATCGAGGTGGGCGCGCGTACGCTTGAATCAAATGTATCAGTTAATTTATATTTGAATCAAACATTACTATTTCAGAGACTTTCAAATGAAACAGACATATATTCCTGCATTTTTAAATAGAATATATTCAATATTTGTTTAAGTTAAGTATATTTTCTTTTTGGATTTAATTTAAATTTCAAATAAATTATTAATTCATCTTAAGTTTACCCTTTTATTTCAATGAAATAATATATTCTTACATCAAATAATGTTTGTTTGGATCTAATATATTTTTTTAAATTTACGTGTATATTTGCAGCAAATAATATATTTTAAGCGTGTACTATTCGACATTGGTTTTTGTTCGAGCTTTTCCACATACATGTACATGTAAATCGTTCTTTTGGCGAAGGTGGCGGCGGCGCACACCATAATAATTCTCGAGTGAACTTAAAACCGAAAGCTACTATATTCATTTACATAACAAAACAATCAAAAATACCTTTTTAGTTGTACGCTCATAAAGCTATTTCTGTCGCTAAAATTTGTAGTGCATCAAATGTCAAAGCTATAAATCGCAATGACTTTTCGCTCAACGATTGATACGAAAACCAAACAGAAAAAAGAAAACGCAAAATCGATTTTCGCCATCGGTAAACAATCGAAACTAAATAAACTCGTGCGTTAAAAATAGCGCAAGGCTAAAATACATTGAAAAGCAATTAAAATCAAATTTGGTTTTGTCGTGAAAAATCAAAAAATTTCGACGGACACTTGCAAGGAACTTAGGTGCGTCGTTTGGGTCTTTGACCGTGAAGTTTGCGACCCGAACGTCGAACCCTTATTTATTGGCCCAACTTTCGATTTTGATTAAAGTATATGCTGCATTTATTTATTTCGTTTATTCGAGCAAGAATATTAATTTTATCGCACAATACGTAGATCCAATTGAAAACTCTTAAAACTCTAAAATCGATATACCCGTAATTATATAGTATTATAAGTTGCGAGGGTTGTCTTTCTGACGTCAGAGAATCGATGACCATCTACGAACTAAAAATAATAGTTGACTGACCTTTATATTTATATCCAAATTAGTAGCGACAGAAAATTGTAAAATTTCCCCTAATTGAGTTGGCGCATTATTTCGTGCGTGAAAATTTTCTAGCAAGATTTGGGAAAACAAAAAACTGCGCCTAAAAGAAAAATGATGTACATTCAAACTCGAAAGTAGACTGAAAAGTTTTAACATTGTTATCGTTCATCGGATATGCTTTTAACGTTTTGTTGCTTGTCTAATTAATTTCACAATATTGTAAGTAAAAAAGCGAAACATTTTTCATATTTAAAGTTCTGTTTCGACAAAGAAATTGGAAACTTTGAAACCAGATTGAAATTGATGCAGATGAAAATTCTGAAATTGTAGAAATAACTTCCGAAAGGGACTCGCGATTGTTTCGAATAAAAAATAACGCGTGTGGCCTCGTAACTATTGACAATATTGCGTTAACTTAAATAGCGTTTGTTGTTGCCAATTAATTTAATGGAAAAATTGCTTCATAAATTAACACGAACCCTCGATGCAGTTCACGAGTGATTAGGTAAAACTAATGACATTTTTATTGTCATCAATGTTTACATCGGCGTTCCAACGTACCTGTTGTTCTTCTCCACACATAATATACACCACCACCACGTATCTCGTACGTGCGATCCGCTTCAGTTGAAATTGAATAATTTTCCGACTACACAACAAAATTACGAAACAAATAGGAAATTTGGAGGTCACCGTATAATTTGCTTATCTTCATTGTCATATAACTTCCTTAGCAAAACGACTGCTAAATTTTAAAGCGAAGCAGAAAAACTTTTAACGCTTGTTCCTCGGCGACAGTATAATTTCATTTATCTTCAAAAAAATTTTGTTACGTCGGAACGAGTTAAAATGAACCAAATTTAAAATCCGATTCCTCGGACGAAACCGTTATAGCCGTTACTTTCGAGATATAAAACCTGTATCGTTTTTCTTGATGAATTGTGCATGTCCATTTGTAAAGAAAGATAAAGCAAGAACTCGAAAAGTAAAATCAGGTTCTTGCAGTGAATTAATGAGTGCGACATTTTAAAATTGAACGAAGAGAAAAATAACGAACCGAAATGTGCATTTCTTCAGAAAAAAAAAAACAAGAGCGGAAGTTAATATAAAAAAAAATAGAAAGGAAGAGCGACGAATACTTTTAAGGGATGCGAGAAAACATCCTGCCCTGCCCCATGCGTCTTCCATCCATCATTAATTTTTCGCCAATATTTTTTTAAATGCACGGTAAACAGAAAACTGGATTTCGTTATAAATTAATTGATAATTACTCAATTAATTGCGTCAAGATTATTATTTTTCTTTTTTTTGATTTAATTAATTAAAATATTAAGCACGTTTTATTTTTAATTAAACAAATGTGAATTTAAATTATAAATTATAATAAATTATTCGCATTATAAAAAATAAACACCGTTAAAATGATTAAATTAAAATATTTTACGATAGCAAATAGTGGCAATATTAGGCCAGGGATCGATTTATTAGACGTACCGTACCCATTTTTAAAGAAAAACAATATACAATATAAGCACCGCCACGTGCGTGTATGTTACGAACTAAAAAAAAAAATAAGTTTTTGATTTCGCTATTCATTCATATCGTTTTTTGACCGAGGCTATTCGGGTTTTCGACTGGGATTTTTAATTCTCTCGTAACCGAGTAAACCTACACCTAGAGAATTATTTTTATAAATCGCACGTACCATAATGTAGGTGGGTAAACGTCGATACCGAAGAATCGACAGTTCAATATCCGAACGACCATGGCGACCTAAGTTTTGTCATTACCATTAAATTTCGGGGAAATTTCCTATCGCACTAAATCATTTTATTTCCTTTTCCTTTCCACTAACAAAGTCTAGACTTGTTTTGTTAAAATCTTATGTTTGGGGCGTTATCGTGCACCAAATACAATTTGGAGAGCCCACACCGAGTCTACTGCAAGTGCATAATTGAATCAAGGCTAAAATCGGCGTCCTTGAAATTAAAACCAAGTCTCGTTTTATCCGTACGTAAAAGTAATAACAATTTGATCGTAAAGGAAGCTGTCGAGTATCCGTCCGCATGAGACGAATAATATATGCACGCAGAGTAGAAGAGATCACCTTTTCGACAAGACGGAGATGAAAGAAAGACGAGATATATTTTAATAAACGCGAATTGATCGGCAATTTGTTTATTAAATTTAGTCATCGAGCCAGTTTTATCGCACACAATTGCGTGGTTGTATACAACAGAATGCACACGACGTGATCAAAGAGCACCACGATCATTGATTATGTCACAGCCGGCTAGACCAGAGCCTGGTGCATTACATTAACACTTTGCAGTACCCACACGCTGATCCACTTTCGTGCATTAAAACTTTTTAACAAATAAGCCGACAGTTTACGATACAACTTTAATTAAAACACATGGTGTGCCTAATTAAAACTTATGCACAGTAAACAATTCGGTGTCGGACGCACGGTACCTATCGATTTTCAAATCGAGTCTTCCCTCCTCCGTCCTAAACTTGAGATTTTTTATGTCAAATACAATAAAATCTCCCAAATTTTAAAGTCTAGTATTCGAGATTGTTAAGTTGGGAACTAACTAGGTATTCTTGCGATTGCCGATTTATAAATAATTATTTTAAATAAAATACTCGACTATTATAAAAAATAAATAATAATCTGCAATTTTGCCATATCGGTACACTCGATCCTTGAAAGTTTGAATCTAAATGTATTTAGATTCTAACTTGGTTCTAACTAAACCAGAAATACGATTGCTTTAAAACCGACAGTCTAAAACTCAATCTCGTGTCCTTCATTTGAGAGTAAACTCTAAGATAAAGAGTTTTCATAGATAACGTTATAATAAATTGCTATATACAAGTGTCGTAGTATGTATAATGTAGCATATTTCTCCCCGATAACTAGATACAATGAAAAGACGAAACTAACCATTAGAATACTCGAAGAAAATTTACATAAACTTTGTCAGTTTTTCTAGTAATCAATCGGAACACTTATTCTTGCTTTCCACATTAACGCCAACTACTTATCCGCAAGAAATAAAATGCCGATACATTTTTATAGTATTTTTCATCTTAGCAGCTCTTATATCTTTGATAATATAAATAGACTATCAAGTAGGTACCGAAATAGATCCATCGGAAGAATTATTCGTGTAATATTTAATATACGTCAAAGTCATGTTAGACTATTACCAGTTACCAACATAATCTTAATCCATAAAGAATTCCCTATATCGTACCTAAAGCAATGGCAAGTGGTAGATCGAGACGGCAATAAGGCCGCCCTATTCGAAAATTTATTATATTAGAATTCCACCACGAGATAATTTAGAGGTTTTAATTTCGAACGGAGTAACAGAACTTACGAGCGGATTTAACAAACGATGCCAACTCATCCAACGCGTAAATATTCGAAATCGACTGCTTACCTGCAACAAAAAGAAAAGATTAATAATAATATAATATTATTTATACCATAATAATCAAACAATTTTGGTTGTATACATACAATAAGGTATGAAGCATTCCACGCCAAATCGGATTTTGGATCTTGTTGAAATTTTTTTTCTTTTATTACTTAGCTGAGATTAACCAAGAGATATAAAATCACATTACCTTATTTTTTCAAAAACCAAAATGGTGTCCGATTTGGCGTGGAATGCCTCATATAATAATTAATGAATTGGTTAGTTGAATAGTAAAATATTACACTATTTATAGCGCATGGAGATTTAATAAAATAATAAAAATTAATTTTGAATTTTATTACGGAATTATTTAATTCCTTCGGATTTAAAATTCGTATGCATTGCATACGAATTCCTTCTATTATTGCACTTTCTAATCGATGTAAAGTTTCATCTTTAGGATATAACGCATTTTATTAATTTTATTTTGTTTGGTGTAAATTGAATGTCAATCATGTTTATGTTGTTTGTTTAAGAAGTTGTAATAATATATTGAGTTTTCTTTTAGTTTTTTGTTTTTCTCTTCGGTTCTGTACTACATTAAAGAAAAACTTCATAAAATAAGTTTGCAAAAATGAACACACAAAACGATGATAATAATTACACATCGGTTTAGTTCTATTATAAAAAAAAAGTTTAATTATACATATATTATGTATATGTCGTAGCCATTTGTGGGTTTGGTGTTCATTAGTATAAAAAATTTTTTTAAATCATTGGAATACTTTAGATTAATTTTAACATAAGTATGCACACATAAAGTAAAGAACAAACAAAACCGTAATGAGTTTTTCGTGTAAAAGTTGCCAACGCGAAAAGAAATAAATTTAATTACGATCATTTATTACAAAACCACGCAAGTAATATAACAATACCTATTTCACTCTGATGGACATGTGAATAAGAAAATCGGAAATATCTCAAATTCTATGTAAGACGACCAAATCTATGTCGTACCGATGAATTTCGATAAAAACGTGAAAAATTATAACTTCCAACTATATTCCAGTATTAATACAGATATAAATTAAAAACGACGCCCTTCGAAGACGTCTGGTAGTACAAGTGACTGAAATTACCATAGAATTTAGATTGTCGGTTAATAAATTCTACGATCTAGGCCAGAAGTATTCCACTATACAGTTGACGGTCCCTGTATGTGGATAACATCGAATGGCGCCGCAATTGAGTTTTCAAGACTGCAATTTCTCAAGAATGTAACTACTCGTCAAATGCCACGCGAAAATTTATTTCCACCACTTTTGTTAGAAATAACTCTCGTTAATATAGGAGAATAATAAAAATATAATATATTAACATTGTATCAATCGTATTTTGCAAATGCGTATGCTGTAGGAAGTGTCAACAACCGGCTACATCCCTCAATTTTGTAGAAGAGCTGACGCGATTAATTTACTACGTAATAAGATTTTCGACCATCGGTTAGAATTTTTCGAGTGCCTTTCGAATTAAAAAATGAAAGAATAAGACGATTCATTTTTATTTTTAAAACTACATAAGTAATTAATTAGGTAGTTCGGAAACTCCGCAAGAGTCATCGCCGACGTGAAGAGCAAGAAGACCAAGACGAAATATTTCCGTCCATTCGCTTTTAATAATACTATATTCACAAATGCGATTTTTGAACGAAACGAATAAATACAGTAGAGAGATGTCATGTGGATGAAAATAACACAGGCGATAAAATCAAAATTTATTCCTTTTGTTTGTTTCGAATTAGAAAGATTTATTTCTTTTGTATAATTTAATCTAGTTCCTATGCCGAATTGAAAATCCATCGTCAATTCTTTGATTTTGTCAAATTACACACGATACACACAATTTATTACTATTTGCAATAAATAGCGAGATGCACGTGTACTATTAAAATAGCATAATTGCAATTTGTTATTAACACAGTAAATACGAACTATAGTTCTTGCCAGGAGAGATAAATATTACGTCATTCGCGATTTTCGTTTGAAATAAGATTATAATCGACAGTCAAATGCGTATTTGCATTACGTCGACATTTTTGATGTTGAGGTTGTGCAATTGGATTTTGGACGCATTTTGGAAATTCGATAAAATGGTAACGTTTTGTCCTTGCGCAGTCAGTTCCCTTAGGTGTAGAGGTTTGATAACGGTTACGATAGGAACAAAAATTACCAAGTTGTGGGTCCAATCAAACATTTTTACTTGTTCTTAAAATATTTAGAGTTGGAAACACCGTATATCTCGCTATTGCATCATTGTTATGGTGCAACGAAACTTCCAGCATTAATATTTCTGAATATTAACAAGAAATTGTAACAATTGAAATTAAAATCTCACTAATTAGGTTTATTTATTATAACTAACGCTGATGGTGATAATAATCCTGCTTTAGATACATCCGGTGGGAATCATGCAACTTTCATGAATTAATTAAATAATAATTGCTATTAAGTTAAAGTTAAAACAACTTTTATTTAAAATAATTTTTTAATTACGCAACTAGTATTATAAAATGTATTCTTACTTAAGAATGTTTAATTTAAATTATAAATAGCCGTTTAGCTTGGCTAGGGTAAAAATTAAGACAAATTTTGTCCACAAATTGGAAGATTTACACAAATTAATGATAAAAGTGAAGACTTAAACGAGATTCGTCGCTATCCGCTATCCATTCATCAAACAAAAATGCAGCTTGCCAGTTGTTTCGGATGCACAACTCATTTAATATTTGAGCTATTTGTACACGCCAAGGTTAAACAACTTTCTATTTTATGTTAGCGTTTCTGATTTGTAAATTTACTTGCCACCAACAACGACCTGAAAGCGTTAAAAAAAAAATAAACAGTTTTATTTATTTGAAACAATTTTCGGCATACAAATATAATGCTTCCGATTAAAGATGACTAGCGTTTATTGTGTCGCATCAAAAGAGACCCAATATTTCTAATTTCAAATCGGAAATAAAATACACACACGATGACACTTCTTTGTACGCAAATGTAACTGCAAAAATCCTGATTCTATTTCTTCGATTTTCAGTTGCAAAACTATTTCGTAATGAATTGAGCATAATAATAATTATCCAAACCACTATTTTGTTTCGTTACTAAAAATCTCGTAGTGGCCCTAGTCTCTATTTGGAGATTACAAAACCTGCAGGCCTTGACTAGATTATTAATTAAAGTCTGTAACAGTGCGTGACCTCAATAAAGTATTATGCGTTTAAATACAAAACCACATTCACTTTAAATTGTATAGATATCAAAGTAATTTACAGTTGAACGAACGCTAACGTCAAAATTCTGGCACGAACGAAATCAAAATCACAAACCGTCCTCCGTCCCTAAAAACAGATGTGAACTTGCAGCCGAGCATCTCGATTATAAATTCAAAGATCAAACTAATTTTGCAACTTCAACCCGGTTTAATAAAATAAAATGAAGATAAAGGCTCCGACGAAGAAGTGTACAGTGCAGTTTCAAAAGAAGTAAATTTTCTCGGGTACAAGCGTCAAAGACACACATTACTCGTAGGAATTTTTCCCATACAGCTGGCTAAGAAAAAAGTACTTTCCTTGGTGGACCGTAAAATCAACAGTTTCTACCGAATAAAAAACCCAGAACAAATTGTTTTACAAACAAAAGAACCTTCACAAAAGAATTTTTACAAAATCAAAATTACTGTAATTAGCAATAATTTTGACCTTCTATTCGAATTCACTTTCCGGCTAAAATTTTAAATTAAGATTTTAATTGTGTCCAATTAAAACTAGAAGAAAAGCGTGCCGTTTTAAGTAAGCATCGATTAAGATACTTCTCGTATCTTTCCGACACTCCTCGAAGATAACAAGTGAAATTTTTTTCAAAAATGATATAATGTTAGAAACAAAGAATACATAAATCAATTTCGAAAAAGTTGAGGTAGAGCACGGCTAGTCCATTACACAATTTCATTCCCCAAAGAGACTGTTTTTTAAAGTTTTAAAATATTATTCGTAAAATATAGTAGATTGATCTAGGCAAAAAATATATACTATATATAAAAAAAAATACAAAAAACCTATACCTACCAATACAATCAACTTCTTATACAGTGCAAGTCTCAAGTTGTTATTTGAAATTGTCAGATTTTTAATTTTTTTACCAGAAATATGGCAGTTTTAGTATCATTGATACGAAAATCATTTTCGGTACTCGAGTGATTAAATAGTATCTTACACATGTAGGTAGAAAATTCTTGATTACTGCCAAAGGCTAAAGCTCGTCGCAAATGATCAAGCCAACCGTGACTTATCTATCAGGTAACAAAAATTCTGCAACATACTTGTTTCGTTATTTTTTGACTTTGACGTTCTGTCAATTGGCCAGACTTATGTACTTACGTACCGATGTTAGGAAATTAAACATTTCTTAACTCAACCAGCGACCACACTAATCCACTGCCGTGATCCGAGACATAATACTTATTGGTATGGTATCGGAATCTTTGAAGATCTGCTTGGCATGATCGTCTGTGGTGCTTAAGGTAGCTGACCGAGCTATGTGTACTATTTTATTCAAAATCAGTCAACGACAATAAATCAGCGAATAATTAATAATTTATCGAACTCGATTGTCGTTGCATTATTGAAATAAAAAAATCGACTAAGCAGGGTTTATTTCTTCACTTAAAATCAAATTTCGAAATTGGGAAGTAATCACTTTTCGATCGACACGAAATTCAAGATAACAATAACCCATCCATCTCCTAACTTATTCAAATTTAGTAATAGATCGATTGCTATCCGATTGTAAATAAAATCATTTCTTCGCGACCCGGCATCACTGGAGATCGGCGATATTGATCCCTAATTATTAATATAATCAATTCATTTTTAATTTGGTTATGGGTTCATTACTAACCTAGTCGCTCGAACTGTTTTAGATAACTCGAGCTTCGAAATTTCACTTATTGTTAATGGGAAAAAAAATTATGTATATTCCTGTATTTTCGTCGGACTAACCTTGGAATTTATAAGGGAGGATAAAAGGTGATAGTTTTGGAAAACTTGTTTTAGTTAAATTGTATTATTTTATATTTCTTTAATTAATTATTAAGAAAACGGCCCAATTAAAATAATTAAACATTAAATGGTGAATATTCATTAAAAAGAAGAAGTGGAAATTAAATTAAATTGTAAATACTTGAGCAATAAATTATTTATAAGAATATCTATAAGAATAATATTCAAGTAGACTAAATGTTACACAAAGTTAAAAATACAATGTAATTATCTAAAATTTTGACATTTTGAAAACAACCCCAAATTGAAAAGAATTGAGATGAAATTACTACAATAGTGTATTTTTTACTGTGCTTTTAGTTGTTATATTTATTAATATACCAAAACTAAAATGAAGATAACTTTTTAAGCAATTTTTGTTAAGTCCGGGGTTGGTTCTTATAAAACAAGACAATCTGTAGTAATAACTGTAGCGAATCGATTAGGAATAAATTCATTCATCGTGGTGATATAGTATTATTATTTAAAACAATTAATCAAATCGCTGCCTACACGACTTTCCGACACATTTATGTTTCCAATTATTGTATTTAAAAAGGCGACAAGAAGTTAGTTTGCTAGATAATTTTAGGCGTACACTTACAAGTAGAGAAAACTAATATGGATTATAAATAAAACCTGTCCGGACTTTAAATTATGTAAATAGACTTTCGATGAAGATTAAAAAAAACATGTAGAACAATAATTGAACCATTATTGATTAATGGATAATCGATGTTAACCCGTAGCAATGATTTATAATAAAAACCAAGAGAAATAAAAAGAATTATTAAGTGGGAGAGCAATCGTTATCCTCTACAATTATCTATATCAAACGTATTCAAATTTGGAATTGTGCTACCGCAAGCAACGATCGTAGATCGAATAAATTAATGACAAGTTTTACCTACCGGCTACGCAGATTAAAAATGTCATAAAAAATTTTGTTGGTTGGCTGGCTACAAGTTCCTGAAAAGAATTTATCCAAAATTATGACGATAACAATTATTTGATGTCGGATGCCTTATTTAAATGACAGTTACGACGAATATGGATATAGAGTATAGACATTCGAAATAATTGATAAATAAATTATAGAACAGTATTAAGTAAATTATGCGTATAAATTGTTCAATTCAAGCTTAATATCTCGTCGAATTTGCATACATTTGTATTATTAATCATTTTGATATTTGAATAGCAGGCACACACAGCTAAATTCGAGTCAATATTAATCTTTCAACATCCCCGAGTAATTTCGGCAGTCAATCAACGTATGTAACCCTTAAATTGAAACGATCGAAGAAGGCCCGTTATAATAATAATTATTTATGTTATAAAAACAAAATACCTAAATTTATGTTTACCTAAACATTGTTTTTTTGTCAATACAAAAAAAGTGGATAAAACGCAGAAGAGCTTTGGATAGAGAAAGTGAATTTGACGAAATTGTGTTTTGGTCTAGGATTGACCAACGACAAATAATATTGGCCTAAAATCCGATGAGTTACGACGGTATCCTCTTTGCCCTATAGATTCGGATAGTTAATTAATGTTTGCCTAACACGGAATTAACTATTATAGGAAAATTGAAATTAACAAAAACACTATCGGAAAGTTATTACTTATTACAAATAGACTGCGGCACGTTTATCCTCTTAAAATCACAAACTCAAAATAATTACAAAGTTTTCGTTAACGTCGTTGAATGTTAGAAAAATAAAAACAAAAAAAAAATTAAATTAGAAAAACATCTTTCGAATTGAAAACAAAAACTTTGGCAAATTAATTAATACTGTTAAAATGTACCACTTGAAATTAGCAAGCCGCATTTAATAAAATTGCGAGTGGCAAACGCCTTCTCGCGACGCATGCAAAGCCAAATTTGAAAAGCGTACCTACAAAATAATTAAGAAACGATTAACCGAAGTGACTACGAATTAGCAATTGTTTTGTGCAAATGACACGGCAATTAACTTGCGAACAGAATAATTACTAAAATATTCAATAAATTTCCGACGTTAACCTTCCATTGAACCGGCTTAAAAAAAATGTTTGCCATTATCCAATTGCTCGTTAAATTATTTGAGTAAGCATTTTCGTTAAGATTTCAAATACGAATCGATAATTTAATTAAATAAAAGAAAGGAATATCAAAGTTAATCGCGATTAGCATCGTCTAGTATTCAAACAATTCTTAATTTTTGTACGTGCGCGTCATTTTCAAAAATGATCTAAATTCGACGAAATAATTAAATACAAAAGTTCGTCAGGTTAATTTATTTGCTAGCTTAACCCACGGGAGGCTCCGTTAGGTCTGTAACGTTTTATGAGCCAAACCAATAAGACAAAATTCGGTAAGATTTTATTTTGAAAAAAAAAAGGAGATTGGATACAATCCAAATTTTTGCAGTTAACAACTCGAAAAAACGTAATAGATTTAACAAAATGATAGGCAGGCGCACTTTACGTCACGGTACATTGACACGATAAAATAAAGTATCCGATTGTGATAACCACAAAAATATTTTTGAAAATACCCATGAAAAGTGTGTCGAAAGATTATGAAGAAAAAGTTTAAATTCTCTCTTCAAATTATTGGAAAGCCGCACAATTACGAAGAGAATCTGCAAATTATCGATACACTCGGTTGATACATCGTAAACGACAATTATTTAAAGCAGTGCCTCTTTTGTGCCAAAGTCTTAATTTAGATTCACGAATTACAGCACTTAACAAAATTAATTTGTTCGGTTAACCACATGGAGTTTTTCGTTTATGAATGAAAATAAAAAAAAAGTTCCTTTCCGTTATAGTTTCGGTTTCACCTTTATACAATAATTATTATTATATCGGGTTTGGAATTTATTTTTATTCTGGTAGAATCATTACGAAAGTAATAAATGCTAATTATCTATAAGCAATGAAATTTAATTAAAACGGAAAGGTATTTTAAAAAATATTAAGCTGTGAAACAAACTATTTTGTTAAAACGACAAGGTTTTTGGGTTAAAGACCTTCAATATAGTTTTCAAGTATAAAAATCTAACTAAAAATGATGCAATCAAGATGGCATTGCGGATAAGAAAGACAAACACAGTAGAAGCATCGTCGACTCGAAGTGGAAAATGTCAAAAAAGTACAGAAAAACGTATAAAAGGAACAAATTAATGTGGGATTGATATAGAAACGGCGTAAGAGCAGGCGCGAATAGTGTGAATATTGGGGGCCAGTGGGGCAGTATTGACGATCCACCGTAGTAGAAGGGGGCCACTGGGAGCACTCACCTACTCAAGGCCAAGGCTAAGCAGTAAACAACAATTATCTATATTCGAAAAATAGACAGGTTGTTATACTTGCATGATCAAATATTAATCGTTTATTGATATAATATACATAGTACATCTTAACATAATATATCGAAATTTAAGAAACAATTTAATTTTAGAATGCCGTTCAAATTACAAAAATATAAGCAGGTCCGACTCTAACTTAAATCTAAATTATGCAATCACTTATTGCATAAAAATATGTCCGTCTAGAATTATTTTGACTCGATATTAATGATAAGTGGTCGTAGTATTTTAAAACGTATTTGTGGGTCAAGTATGAAAATTAAATAAAAAATCAATACACGCACACATTTTTAGTTATACGAAAATTATATCGAGATTCGTGGGGGACAAAAAATTTGAAGGAAATCGAAAGTTTCCAAACGCCAAACTATAAATATTTAAGCGTTCCAGCTAGCGCGGGAGTAAAAATAAAGAGCGAAACATTGAACCTCAAAAAGCTAATATTTGCGCATCAAAATAGAAACAAAAATTGGGTCTAAACTTTGTTTTGATCGATAAGACGGATCAAAAATTGTTGTTCGATAATTTCGGCGTTGACGATACCATCGTCCACAATTAAAATAATTAACTCAAATTTTACGCTCGAGAAAACTTTCGTGATATTTAGTTACGGTGCCAAGACATGTGTAGTTGAGGGATATGTTGTTATTACCCAAGTATATAATAAAAAAATGTTCGTTTTGGTTTGCCATAAAACATAACGGTCTCTTCCTTTAATTTTACTTTAACAATGTAAAGGCCAATTATTGCGCGCGTGTTACATATTAGATATTTAAAAAAATATGTTAGAAAACCATATTATCCCTACGTTGCTCGGTTTAACATCAGCATCCAACTTTCGGGCAACTGGACGCGTAAGAGAAAATGAGAGTCGCTTCGGTGAACTGTAACTAAGATTACAACGTTATCCTGCGAGTATTTGCTGCATGCATCCGTGTCCAGAATTCTGATGTAGATGATTGATTTGAGATCGCCACAGCTAAAATAAGAAGCCACGATCGTAAGTAGATGCCCAAAGTTGGAAATTTATTTTTTTAAATATTTAACGGTTATGGCAAAAAAAGCGACAATTTATAATTTGAACATCCAATTCGTGTGCGAATGGATTATTCTCTGACAGATTATATCAGCTTGTTACGGCATCCACTAAATTTAGAAATATGATCGCATAATGGTATATTTAAAGTTAAAAAAAAGTAAAATGGATTAATAAATTTATAGCTTCGAGAGGATGTTTGCTAAAACTCGAAAAAGTAAAAAAACCAAGCATTTTCACTTTCAGGCGCGTTTTTCACTAAAGTAAAATAAATGTTGAACGGCGTTACTAAGCCTTGAAACTTTTATTTGAAGCTCCGCTACTTTTATTAATAGAAGTTGAAAACTTTCGTTGCATTTTCACTCGAGGTTTCGATGTTGACAGAAGATCGGTGGTAGAAAATGAATACAAAGAAAACAGCTAAAAACAAAATTCGATAAGACTTGCAAATCGTCTTTCGTCAAAATTACCAACTAATTTTCAAAAAGTACGCACAGTGCGCGGTTGTCTATTAATAATTGGCATTAATTTTGGTCTCGAAGCCTAGTTTGTTTAATAATATTACCACTATTATAGTTATGCCCAAGTCTCGCATTTTAAAAATAATCAAGCACCGTGAAAATTTACCAATGATTATAATATGTAATACACCAAAAATATAATCTATGGTATGTATTTTTATTTGAATGCGATAGAATCAATAAACGGTGAAGGTTTATTGAAATTGTTGTGCATTATGCTGTAATTTTTATAGAATATTTACGTCATAGTCGTAAAGCGAAACGAATTAGACAATAATTTAATAATTCAAATATACATTAAATAATTAACATTAGGAAAGCAATTTTTAAAACACCTTAATTAGTAACACCTTTCAACTATAACAATTTTATTTAATGATGAATAATTGCCTGTACGAACAACCCATGATCGAAGAACAACAACACTCCTTAAATACGTATCTTCGCAAGCAATCAACATTATTGTATTTTTTGTTAACAGTTGGATACTTACTCGTACTTCTACCATGAAATTTTGCAATTGTGAATCATAGCTTCAAAGGTAAACACACTTATTACACGAAACTAGAAAATTACGGCAAAAAATAATATTTAACAATTGAAATGTTGTCTAAATTTTCCGCCAGTCATTTAAATGCAAATTAATTTTTTATATGAATTTGTCTTCGGATATTGTGGCAATTTAATACAAAATTCACATTTCCTTAATTATATGCTAGAATAAATTCAAAATTGTCGGAAAATTTGCATAAAAAGTAACTAATTAATAACAATTAGCAGTAAAAGTTGCCAATTTGAATAACGCGATCGCCGATTGGTATTATAACAAATATGATAATTTTTAAGAAGGTATGTACGAGACAATTTTATTACATTTTAAGTAAAACGATAATCTTATTGGGCGCCAGGTGTAATTTAATAATTTAAATTTATTGATGCGGTGTGCGAAAGTCGAATAGAATCAAATTTTGTTATAGAAAAAAATTTTTTTGTTCTAACAAAGTTTGTTTGAAAATTAACATCCTTAGAATGTCCTTTGCTGTACGACATATTTTTTTATGAAACTCATTATTAATTGATGACGTCACCGTTTTCCATGCAAAAAAATTAAAAAACACCCTAAAGTGGTGCACACAAACAGCTTCGAGCATTAATAATATTGTCCTTGCCAAATTAAATCAATTTAAAATTATGTTAACTAACTATTGCAATCCGAAGGTAATAACAATCACAAAAAAAACCTTTAGTTTAGTATTACATACACGAACTACTGAAAACTGCCCAAATTAAATAACTGTTATTTGTTTTACTTTAGCGAAAGCAATTGTTTACAATAGCTATTTACATGAGTTACAGTTAAAAGGCAAAATCAGTTAAAACCCAATCCAACTAAGAAATTCCAGTTCAAATAAAACTCTTCTAGGGTTGGTAAACTTGTGTTTTAGTAGTGTTTTTTGTACCTCGACCTCCATTTGCAAAAATTGATTGGTACATAGTTACCTATAGATCTCTGGTATTTACCTGGCGAAATATGGGAAAGCAAACCTGGACCTTCCAATCCACTTGCAGACGTGTTACCAAAATACTTTTGAATTTTATTTGCTTTTATACGTAGTAATTATAAATGCAATAATCACTCCCTCAGGTGCTTTTTCAACCTACCAAAGCTTGTCATCCTAGAGTTATGTACACTTGAGGGTTCTCCACGTTAATATAAAAATTGAGGTTTAAACCGTACAATATCTCTATTTGGTCGCTAATTTAAAATGGTTTCTGCATTTCAAAAAGAGTTTAAAATTGAATTTATTGGAACATTTTTTTCGACTCCAAAGTGGCAGCAGCAGCTCATTATAAAATAATAAATTGGACTGTAGAAACCCGTTAGGTAGCAGAAACTATTAGAAAGCCGTCGTCCAATAATGCCAACCAAAAAAAAGGCAGAAAGGGAAAGAAAAAACCTACAAAAAGAAGTTGTTGGCGATCTTTTTAATACTCTCGTTATAAAAGTTTGTCAGATCAGTCAGAGAGTATACATTTAAATACATATTAATCAAACTTGGAAATTGGTCAATCAAGTTCTCCGATTCTCTGACCCTCATAATCAATAGATAACACTTTTCAATTATTTTACAAGTGATTCCAAATTCAAAATTGTTAATGTCCGAGTAATTGTAATAATCTTGTATTCCTTCATTCAGAAATTAAATCTAATCCATTTTCATCAATCTGTTCAGTATTAGATTCCCAGTTTTCCACTACAAAAGAAAATTGTTGTAAACGGTCAGAAAAAAAAATTTCAAAAAATATATCTTTTCATCATAGAATGCCGCTATCGTTACATTTTAGTTAAAACACATCCGTAAAAGCACTTACTTATCTCGAATAGTTTTTAAAATATTTAAAGAAATTTACTTCAAATAGTGAGCAATAGAAGCCACTGTCCGAAATTGAGTCAACTACCCCCTAAGTGTAAAGTGCTTTAGTCGTATCATTTTTTTTTATCCTATGAACATATATACGGGGACGAATAACTTTTTCCAAGTTTTCAACACGCGATAAAGAAGAAAACAGTTTACTAAATTTACTTTCAAAACAATAAACAAATACCTACTTTATATTTGTGCGATTTCTTTTATTTCTGTTTATTACATAAATTTGTTTTCTTGTTTTCATTGGTGATACCAATTTTTATTAGGTATTTGAAAATTTATATTGTCGTCGAATTATTTGTGTCTTGGCTCGGATTTCACGTTAAACTGTATGTATGAATAAGTTACAACTACCTGCTATTAATTTGTAATTCGGTTTTTCAAATTTTTCCCCGATTGCAAACAAGCTAATTGAAAGGTATTGTTTTTGTCAATTCCCCAAATTCAACATCACATCATAACAATACGTAATTACACGAACGTTTATCAAACTTGGTAAAAAAAAACGTTAATTGATATTTATGTAAACTCATTGATATAAAAATGGTCACGTATGAAAGCATTCCGACACATCCTTTATAACAAATGTGTAATACAAATCCTTGAAAATTACAAATATATAAGCATTAACGACCTCAAGTGAGGTCAAACGCCTTCAAAAGTGACGTATGTCCTATATTTGCACAACGTATGTTGTATCTACAGTATCCCAAAAACTACACCACGTCTATTCAAATTATGCGAATAAAAGCTGTTAATTTTAAAAATTACCTGTTGGAATCTTTACAAAAATATAGACCAACAACCATCAAAGGCACTCACCTAAAACAAAAAGAGAATCACGTTAATTGGGGAATAAATAAAATTGGAAAATGCGTATAATTAATTTTCATGTTTAAAGGGAACTAAATATACTATGTTGGAAAATTTTAGAAAATGTTTTTATGAGATAACAAAGGTTAACGCACGTAAATACATATGCGCACCTTTCGGTAGCCCCGCAATAATACGTAGGTAAGTTTCAGATAATTAAAAATTTGCATGATTTTCAGATAACACCTTAATATCTAATAATATTGACGTTACCAATCTTTGAATGTAAAAGTAAATGAAGGTAAAAATTCAAAAGTTACGCATCCAATAA
Organism: Cantharis rustica; assembly: GCA_911387805.1. Taxonomy (NCBI): domain Eukaryota; kingdom Metazoa; phylum Arthropoda; class Insecta; order Coleoptera; family Cantharidae; genus Cantharis; species Cantharis rustica. The sequence continues at coordinate 598,988 of OU426877.1, forward strand.
ACAGGTTGCGCGCTTAAACTTCAACGCTGTAGATGTCCAAATAAATTGTTGTGCAGGTCAGTTGTAGATAATAAGTAAGTAAGTAGTATGTAATATAAACATCGTGCATAAGTTGATCAATTTATTCTTTGAGAATTAAAATATATTTCTTTTCGAAATCGAAACGTACACTCGGTCCGTCGCACGGTGCCGGTCAAAAACCATTCGAATGGAATTTATTTAAACAAGAAACTATTTATGTATGTATGCAAGAATCTGTAAAATTTCAAGATCATGTAATACGGTTTTCATTCCGCCCAAGTCGAGTAATACAAAACAAATGGCGTTCGACAAACAAAATTAAACCTTTCAAAGGAGACCGCCGATAAAAAGAAAGAAACGAGAGGTTTTGTTTAGAGACAACAATAATTTGGTAACGCACTAAATTCTTACGGTTATCGTGCGATATGAACGATGCAATAACCGGAAGTGTTATTTTTTCTCCGCCGAAACGTCGACATTTTTACGTTAGGAGCGAAGCGAGACCTAGAACTTCGAAATATTCTTTATTGCGAAGCCTTTCGTCACCTACGACTACCGACCACCCCAGATTTTAAGGATCCACAACGGGTTCGATAAAAAATATATTTATGAATTTCAAATAGAACTCGTCTATAGTCACAAACAAGAACGTTCCACTTTTAATTGCAAACCGAATGACGTCAATAAGTGGATATCACACCTGATTTCATAGAGCAAGTGACTGACAACCTCGTGTGGGTTAATGGCATCCATATTGCGGGTTCCGTCAAACACGTTCACATCTAATTTTAATCGCCAGCTAATTGCATCAAAATAATAAGACATTTTGAAAATAATAACAGAAGTTCGTATGCGCAAAACGCACAAAACGTCCAACATTGTCTGCGTGCATTTACTGTTACGTAATTATAGAATGTGGTTGGCTTTTGACGTAAAGCATCCGTTGATTGAATATGATATTTCACACAGATACGTTACTTTGCCGAAGAACCAGTTTTAGGCCATGCATACACCAAGAGATCCTATATCATTATCTCCTTCACACTCATATTACTATTATTTTATAATATTATACACGCAGTAGTTTGCTCCTGCTACAAAGGAACAATCACAATAAGTGTTCTCATCGGCGTACAATTTGATATAAAATAATGGCCAAATTAAAAATTTTGACGTAGAATATAATTATTATTATATTGCTCACCGGCGATTTGACCAAAATTTAACCGAGAAGAAGTATTTCGTAACACTACCTTGTGTAGGGCAAAACTCATGTACGAACGCGATTCTGCCAAATACCCGATTTTCTTATGCAAGTTAAACGGAATAATAAAAACTCGACAAAGAATCTTGACCACCGAGAATGTAAAAACATACTTTCCTTAAATTAAATTCAAAAATTATTTAAAAATTTAAATTTCAGAATGTATAATGAAATTTTAATAGATTCGACGAGCTGGCAATATACGCTATAGTATTACCAAATAAATATATAAATATTAACAGGCATATAAATTAACGAAACAATTTAAATAAATTTAAATAACATATTCCTTGATGTATTATCTATTTACCATTCATTACCGAACAATTTATCAAGTTTAAAACTTGTCAGTCAGTGTTGCATATTTTTAAAGTAAAAATCCGGTATTTTGTGCCAAAATCTGTATGTATTTAGTAAAAAGTCAAGATATCATATTTCTTCCTCCCCCCGCCCCTTGCCCTTTTATTGTAGTACACTTATTTACACAAGCAGTGTATTTCCGGAATTTGTTTGTTTGGTAACAGACGTGCATCCTACTAGTAAAACTGGATAAAAATATTGGCTAGAAATAAACTCTCGGTTATTTTCCTGACTTGGTACCTACACGTGCTTGGGTGTATTAATTTGAATGGTGTAGGTAAGGCTCAAATCAAAAATTAGTGTGTACTATTTTACCATACATCGACTAAAATAACAAATCCACTCCTATTCCACTCCCTCCACCCTAATATACCATCCTCGATCCTCTTGGTGATCGTGAGACCATCGCACGACGCAAGTTTTAAATTTAAAGTGCTTAAAAGCCCTTCCTTCAACAAAGTTGAATTTACCATAATTGCCACTCGACATTTAAAATGCGATAAAATACAACAAATCTAAGTGTTCGTTTATACTATGCAGGAAGATCATAACACATTATCTGTGGTAGAATGCACGACCATATTAAAAACATGGCCCATGAAATATTAGAAAGGTATATTATAATAAATAAAAAAAAATCGTCCCCCAAGATTAGCAATAATTATACAAATGAATTGAAAATTCTATTGCTTGAATTAGGTTGCAATCGACGATTTGCTAACGACGTCCATTTAAGAATTGCAAACGACCTATTTCGAAATGTACAAGCAATAACAATTTTATGGTTCAAGAAATGAAATTCTATTAAAATATTTAAAACTGGTTTGGTCTGCTTGTGCGCACGCCGCGGCCGGCATAGACCACTCGGATAATTAATTAATTTATCAAGTATCGATTCTAAAATATAATTATATGTAATTATAAAAGTTATAATTAGTTCGACTGTATTAAGATATTAATGGCGACGAAGTAAAATTATATACTCGAAATATTCCGTTAGTTGTATCTAATTCTATCGAAAATTAGTACTGTTAGAGATACCTACTTATGTGATATACATAACGTTTATTATAATAAGTATAAATTATCAAAAATTATTAAAATTAAAGCCCAGAACTTCCTCAAACTAGAATAATTACTAAAATCTAAAGATAAAATAATATTTTCATAAAATTAAAATAACAAAATCCGACAGGAAACGTAATAATTACCTAGCTAATTATTAATAGTTATCATAATCGTTTCATCAATATGTTGCCGATTACGAAAAAATAATTAAATAGATTAGTAAGATACCTATGTATATCGGTAATGAGATTCGATATTTTAAAATAACAATATTAATACAAACCGGAATCTACACCATAAAAAAAAGGGATGAAACTAACAATATCTTCCCTTTTTGTTAATAACCCCTAAAAACGAGGTTACGCCATATTAATCCTACCAAAGTGCTTTATTCGTCAATGCGGTAACACAAAATAAAAAAAAAATTAATTAAGTTACAAAAGGTTAACAAAAACTTCAAATTAAATCAATTGTTGAAATAAACGAAAGATAAAATAAGAATCAACTTAGAGAATAGATATAGCGAAATGATTTGTTCAAAATTAAAATTCAAAGAAAAACTAATTTCAATAATTTTACCCAATTTTAATCGTCTGTATTTAAAATATAGATTTATTTAGCTAGCAACACAACAGAAAAACACTAGGACAAATCCAATATTCATGCAGAATATTAATTAAAATATGTGTTTGATATACTGCACTAGCGTACACTTTTTGCAAATTTGCTTTTGTTTGCTAACAAATATAAAAGCTTTATATAACATTGATATCAAAATTTAGTTAGCAAAACAAAGAAATTTTACAAAAAACGAGTGGTTGGTGTACACCTAGTGCCTCATACAAAACACTCCTATCAAATTAGAAATTTGAAAAATTGAAAACTGGACAAAAATAGATATATTGCTTTCCGTCTTTCCTCTAACGTCATAATTAACAAATTGATGTTATCGATATTGATATTATTAACATACGATACATACTCGTACTAAATATAATATTATTATGAAGGGAATTAATGGTAAATTATATAATAAGGAAGACGTGGAAATTATTATTCGCGAATGTGATATATCGGAAGAGCCTAAGTCGAGTAATAAGCAATTCACTTCTAAGTAACGGTACATACTATTTTCCGCTTCCGAAATATTGATGAAAGGTATTCCTAAGGGCCTTGCATGTTTGTTAACGTCATAAAATAGAATTAAAAAAAATCCTCATTCAAAACAAAAGTACGAGTAATTTTTTTTATTTCAAAATTATTTGAATTTTGTCAATTTATTGAAAATCTTATCTATTTATTTGTTTATAAAATCCTTTATACGCGTATTACAAATACTTCCCATTTCAATTTAATGAAATTATTTACAACTATTGTTGAATCCATGATCGAAAACTCCATTTCAGGTTTAGTATTAATTTTGTTTTAATACAATAACACGCATGCGAAAAGCGCCTAGCAAAATCCGCCTTTAGTATTTCTATATTATCGATTTTTAAATGAAAGTGTACAGTGTGTTTTAAAACAAATGTCACTTATAAGCGAATATGCTTACATACATATTGTTAACTCTATAATAAACATAGAATGACGTACAAAACCCAACTGATTGGTCAACCCTTTTTACAGACCCAACAAATATCGCAACCGATAAAATTCCACACCAATCAATTTGCTCACCAATGAAGTTTCACTGTATTAATTTACAAACTAGTAAATTCATATTAAAGTATCGTCAATATGTATAAAGAGTTCCTATAGACGATAACACAAGAAAATTAAGAACCGAACTTACAAAATTTCGATCAATATATCAACAATGGATTGGATCATTACTTTAAAATTGTATAATATATTTGGTGCAGAAACAAACAGTTCATCCATACTAGGAGCAGATTTTATTAACGTCCGTCAAACAATGAATATCTACATACATTTTTTTATGCGAGCTTTGAGTCACGTTGTAAAAATATAAATTATTAATTCATATTATAAAAATTAGAATTACATACAAAGCTCTATCATTTCTTCCGATTCTTCTGGCGACCAATCCACACCAGTAAGGTAGGTGGTACGCACTATTCGAGTCGCATCGTATGCACTCATTAGTAGGTCGATAGCAATTTTAATCCTTAACGATTGATAAGCAATTGCACAGTAACTATAATATACCATTAGATCGACGCATGTTGGTGAAATTATTACAATATTATGTTCATAATAATACTATAACGATAAACGAAAATACCCGTAAACTTGGATTTGAAAAATAAAAGTAAAAATATTGACTCGAACATTTATTTATAAATTTAAATGAGTTTATTAATTTTTATATTTTTTCACGGTATGAATTTTTTTAAAACGTCCCCTTGGTGCTGCGTAGGAGTGTCAAGATTTTTGTTTATTGGAACAACTTTTTGTCTATTGGAACAAACCCGACAACGGTTTCTTTCGCCTGAACCTAAGATATGTAATTTTCCGTTTCAGACGAAATAAGTTGACCCTGTGGTTGTGCAGTGTTAATTTAAAAAAAATAACGATGACCCCGTAGATCCCGTTTCGATCGTTAAGGGTTAATATTATAATAAACTGCATTTATCTAAATTTACAATCATAAACTGAAATCAAATTTAAATTTAGATTTAGGTGCAGCTGCCGAGAGTACCAAATATAAAAATTATATATTCAGACGAAGCTCATGTTATTAAGAGATTCGTTTACTATGCTTAGCTGTATAGTCGATAAATAACAAAGTAAGATAATATCGTGAATGTGACGACAAATGCACTAAATGCGTGGGCACTTTTATTTACCAGAGTCTTCGGTACATTAAGTGACCACAGCAGATAATTGTCTGCTTTTGCGTTATGTCCAGAGGAGTGTATAAATACTATTCAAAAAGTTGTTTATTGGTCAAGAATAAAACTCGATTAAGAGTAACCTATTTTACGCCCTTGTTATCTAATAGACCATTAGCTTGCCTCAACGTAAATTTGCTTGTTTGGTACAAGTGGTCTCTTGTCGCCTTTGGCTGCATAGTGCGTGATTGCTTTACAACGATTGTGGTTAGGTAATAAACCCCAGAAGTTCGGCATCACTTGGCAGATAAATGTATTATTTATTACTTGGACAATTGAAGCTAGCATACAAGTTTCCAAATTCCATTGCAGAGAGAAGACACATTATTGAAGAACCAAAAATTTACGTGATGAGTTTAGAAATTCGAAAAGGCAGATACTTAACAAAATCGTTTTCTACTTTTTGCTTTTTCGCGAAGCATTTTCAATAAGTATATCGAATAAAAAATCATTTATCGGGTGCTTTAGATGAATCAGCAGCAAGTAATATGGGTACAACCTATACCTAGAAAGAGGAATGTCAAGATCCCTAAATTTAAGATCGATCTGTGTGCTATAGATAAAGCAATGGGAAAATATCCCGTTAATTCCCTAGTAAGTCATTTTGGTTTCGGTCAAGACCATGGTATTCGCACAACACAGACACCTTTTTAAATTTGCTTAAATGTCTTTACTTTCAATTTGTCGAAATTTTCACCTACTAAATTTGGTTTCTCGGTGACCTTGGGGTAGCCAAACATTTTTTTATAGCCGAATAAATCGAGTGCCTTGGTACGCATATAAAAAAAGTTATTATTGTTAAAAATAATGAATCAAGATCGCGGATCCTTAATAATAAGGACTTCCATTGATAAATGGCAATGGCAATCTGTGACGAATTAAAACCTGCGATTATGGCAAAACATTTATCAATTTAAATTTAAATAATTTTTTATGAGACGCATCGCGGCACGGATTAAGTAACAATAATAATTATAAGACATCGTTTTCCAATTAAAAAGTGAAAGCTGAATTGTTCTACTTAATACTCAACGAGGAAGGTGAAGGTTACATAAAAATAAATAGAAAACGTATTTACAAAATTATAATACCCACCGTTTATGTAACCGAATTATAAAAACCATTGTTTGTATGACTTGAAAATGGAACGTCGAAGATAAAAAAGAACCTACTATTTCCATATCGTTTCTTCGTGAATAACTTGGAAACTGCAGTTTTTCCATTATTTAAATAAAAGTCCATTTCGATATTTCAAAATATTATTCTGAGCGCCGAGTATTATTGTTGCTCCAAGCAAACAATACTTTTTGAATAATTAATTCGAATATATGAAAGAACAAAAATTTTAGTTTTATTATCTAGTACTTAAAAAACCATATTAAATTTTATTTGTCCGTAATAATTATTTAAAAATTCGTGCATTAATAAATATTATAATTAAGTAATATTATAAATTTAATGTTACGATACGAGGCGAGAATTAATAAAAAGGTTGCATGTCGTTAATCGACCACCATACAATACTATCATTTAATTTTCAATTAGTTGATGAAAAAATAATTGTGGCAATTAAAAAAAAAAACTTGAAAAATTTCGCTTCCATAAGTAAATAAAGTTTTTATTGCATTAGTGACAAAAGAGAAGAAAATAAACTAAAATTTTAATTACAACTTCTTTGTGAACGAACTTTCGGTTTTAAGATCGTCGAGTCCTAAATCTAACTGCAACAGATCCCGGTGTCGGGTAAAAACACAAGCAAAAAATGTGCAGGTCAAAAATATTGTTGTGTCCAACCCTGTATGCGGTATGAAATAGACAACACGTTATATTTAAAGCGATACATCGAGTGCACACCCATGTTTAAGGTAACCAAACCCCCCTAACAGATATTAGGACTTCCTTTACGTACCCTGCATTTTCGGGTCCAATGCACATATGGGCAACATCTGTAGGAGCAGTTAGGACGGCGGCGGAAGGTGGTAAATAATCGGCGCACTCGAAAGATCCCAAATGCAAGGATGGAATTACCGCCTCCGCCGTCGTAGAGTAATCCTGGCTCAGCAACTCCACGATTTTTTGGCCGTCTCCGGCACCCTCGCGTTCCCACGTATAAAACACTTTTACTGGGTTAAATATTCATCCAATTAAAAAAACAAAGAGAGTAATTCGCACCACTAGATCGAGTTAACACTGTAACATTTATATTATTACTGTCGATTATCACATAAAGATGTAACTAGGTGAAGATCTAACTAGAGAAAGGTCACGTTCACTGGCACAAGTGAGCGAATAGAATCTTCTTCACTTTACTAATCCAGTTTTGATAAGAACCCAACGGGCGATGTGTATTGTAATCGTTTGAGATAAATGTCGAATCGATGGTAAAAAATTCAATTAATTTTTAAATCTTCTTGTCGTATTTTATCGAAAAATCTCAAAATCCAAAACATCTAAATCACAGGACGACCCAACTTTTTGCCTCCGCACAACATAATAAGAAAAACAATTCTACGCAATTAACAAGATATATTGGCGATTAATAGCGAATTTGGTGCCAATGTCGGATCGAAAAAGGGTTTTCTAGTTAAAAAGTGGATATTTGGACAACGTAAAATGATTAAATAAATTTAACAGTCGTCGTAGTATTCTCGTTCGACGACGAAGATAGGTGGGTAGGTAGGTAGCAGTGTGGTTGGTATGTGTCGGACGGAGGATTCAGAATAGAACTCGATTCGACTTGACGTAATGCGAAGAAAATAAAAGTAGCATGAAGGAATTTTGATTTAGGTTAGTAAATCCACCAATACAAAACCTACACTAATTCGTGGTTTACAATAAAAACTTGTTTAGAACTGGATGCACGAATACACGTCGATCACACAAAATTTATACACAAGGTTAAATAAAACAGATAAACCGTAGACACTTAAGCACACACACACTGGCTTTAAGTTCAACGAACAGTATTTCATTAAAAACAACTTTACAAACATGCAATTTGGTTCTTACAAAATTTTGTTTATTATATTTTAATAACGTCAAATTACGTGCACAACTTTTACGAATATCGAAGAAAAGTTTGGGTATTTTTTATATTTTCATTCTGTGCGAGCCGAGTCGAAAATTGTGCGACTCATAATCGAACACGCAACTATTTTACGTTCCGAATTTCGGATATCGTGTACGAACGCACCACCGTCTCGTGGAAAACTGATATTTTTCTTGACGCTTTCGCTCGCCGTTAGAGGCGCTGTCGAATAATGGTGCCGTCCGGTAACGGAATGTCGCGACCAAATACGCGAAAATCAAACCGACCAACTCACTTGCCTTGGTATTGTTGTATCCCATGCCCATGATAATTTCATTACTATATTATATAAACTCGAAACGTGCGTTTACCTACATCGAAATTATTTACACAATAAATATTTCGACCGTCTCTCGCTTGAAAACCAACACCAAATCCCGATTTATTCCATCATTAATCAAACAAATCGAGAAGAGATACTTCGTCTGCCCAATTAGACGTGCAAAGGTGTCACGATATGCCCACTTACGCAAATTATGACTGTCATGGTTGAACAAATATTGAAAATTAATTAATATCACTTCTTTTGAGTACCGAAAAACTGTCGCGCCTACGCATTCGTTTGGATTTCAATTTGCAGACTCCCGATGATTGTGCGAAACGATCGAGTACGCGGTAACACTTGGGATGTTCTAGTTATAATATACAAAAAAAAATGTAGTCGCCGAATAATCGAAAAGTACTATCGATTCATTAAACACCGCTACTCCTACGAACCAAGAACGTACGAAACAAATGGGCCAACCGTTTATTAATCGCAACGATTCAGACAATGATCTCAAGTCTTTCCCGCCCGAATATACTACATAATACACATTATATTAATATAGTACCTACTAATAGGAAAATTATTATTATTAAAATAGTTGACGAAAACCAAGCAAGCAGTTTAGTAAATGTAATTATTTCATTCGTCGGGTACAAATCCAGAGAGCTTTATCTCGAAACGTTGAAAAACCTTGATAACCTAAACTCAACAAATCAAAGTCCTTTTTTTGATTTTTAAATAAATATCAATAAATGCGCAACTTGCTTTATTCCAAAATTAATGTATTTCAAAAAATAAATAGCGTATCATGAATAATTTTAAATTACGAATTATTGATTTGGGTTAAGGTTATTACGGTTTCTAAACTGAATTAATTATACACACCGTTCACGTAATAATCATAAAAAAAACCTTCTAAAATAGATAAGCAATGAATTTTAAAAAAATTAACAATACCATTAGGACTACCGCAAATTATTACTTTCCATATTTAATTTATACAATTTATATTTTTAGGATAAAAAAAAGGAGGTGCATAGTAAAATTATTACAATAAAAATAATTTAATCGGCAACAGATAAAATAATCAAATTCATTAATACCAATAAATTTATTTCAATAAAACAGCGGCACACAAATAAAATTCCTCTTTAAATCAAAAAAATAATTAACATCGAAACACCGTATAACTTTTAAAGATACCGCAATCAGAAATATTTGATAACTGTCATTAAAAATTAAATAAAAACATCCACACTTATTATTATGTAATATAAAATCAACTTAATAAAATTTTATCTACATATTTAATTTTTATATAATTAATTTGAATAAAACACAATACAATTCGATCGTTCGATAGATTTTTGGGCAGCTAGGTAGAAAATGGAAGATTTTTCAAAGAGTATTAGAAAACATCTTCTCGAGCGAACCCGCACTATTTAGATCCATGAGCTTCAATCAATTTTCATAAAAATGATAATTGTATATTCATATCAAAAATCGCATCTTAATAAATTATTATCTTCTTAGTTAAAAAAAAAAGACTCGAGCATAAGAATAATAGTGGAAACGCACATGTCTACCGTGTCTTTTGTAAAAGAAGAAAAAACACCGGGAAACGGTTAATAATAGAAATTTTGCTAACGAAGAGTTCTTCAAAACGAGAGAATTCTAAATGACGACTTTTGTTAAACAAGCATTTAAAAAAAATCAATTGCAATAAATTCAATTTGCAGTTAATGCGTCAACATTTAAACTATTCAGACTACTTGATGGTAGTCAAAATTAATAAATCTGAAAAAGCCATAAAATCCAAATTTATACTTGCTTTCGATATTATTTTTACTAATTGACTACTTACTTTTTAACGTCGACTACGTCTTGACGCATTATCTTCATAAAAATTCTTATATGCAGTTTTTTCAAATAAATTAAAGGAAATAACATTTTTCAACACTAGAAAATATAAAAGAAAATTTACGACTCAAAAATTGCTTTGATGTTGACTTTCTGTCAGAAAAAATAAAATACAAGTAAAATTACTGGCCAATTGTTCGCAAGCGATTGTTTCCTCTCTACCTTTGAATTGCGCCATACGTAAACAAATTTGTTGTTTACGAATAACGAAATCGAAACGTTCTGATTGAAATATCGTGCGAAAAAATTTAGAAAAGAAACGAAATTGAAAAAACATTCAATTATTATATTTTACAAAAGAGACGAGAGTGCTCAAGTTTGAAATATTCACGATGATCAAAAATGCTCTAAACTAAGTGTACAAGTTCTATGACGGTTAATGTTCTTGGCGTTTTGCCACACAATAAAAGGAGAGGTTGTCTAAAAGTGTAAAATTAATTAAAATTAAATGGAAGCTTATTAAAAACGTGTGGCGAACGACGATTTTCCTTTTCACCGAGAACGGATCGACAAAGAAGTTTATTTACAAGTTACATTCATAATATCGTCGACTTTTCCTTCGATATTAAATATTAAAAATAATCCGTAACGCCGAACTTCAAAAACTTAACACTTTACTATTGTAATATTTTATTTTATTTAATTTTATATAATATGTGCTCTCGATTTCCCCCGACACATCGAAAGCAATCCCCCCCCTGCTTCGTTCGAATTTTAAAGAAGTAGGCGTCGAGGTGTTTACGTTCTTTAACCTCATATTTCCTCGGATCATCCAATAGCGATAATAATTACGAATTAGCTGCCCCGACCGGTTTACGTCTTTCGCGCAGGATCTTAACGAAAGGAAGCACCTCTAGCTTCCTTAAATCCAAGCTTTAGAATGAAAATAACGTAATAATGCCGAAACATTTTTAATTAAAAAAATAATCTCTCGATTCGTGATTTAAGTTGACGAAACTTTCTATTAGTAACCATATCGATTTTATTGGTCGCCTTCCGACGTCGTCGTTAGAGAATAACGAAAACCTTGGCAAATTAAAAAAATAATAATAATAATAAAGTACGAAAATACGACATACAAGATCATTAAGAATAAAAACATAATATAATATATTTGCATCGTGAAAAATAAGACGTTTATAAGTTCAACTTCTGAAGCCTGTACAAGACATAATTTTAATTATATTAATTAACATACTCTTTGTTGGAGTATTTTTACTGGCGGAAATTACAACAATTATAATTAAATGTAAGCCCTGGTTGCTATTATAAACGACAAAACCGTATGTCAAATTAATAAAAAATTAAATGATAATTTATTTATTCATAAAATAATTCACTTGAAAAAACATAAAAACCTATTTTAAACAATTATTACAATGTAATTAGTTACATAAACTTACTGGTTCGTTCGTTTCGTGTAATCTGCAACGCCGATCAAACACTGCTACGTGCAATTAACAAAATGCATCGGATCACCTTATTAAATCATACGCTTGTTCACAACTTGTGCACGAACTTATATTATTTATAAAGTTTTTGTATCGATTCAAACGTTACCAATGTATACAAAAGACAATAAAATCAAAGTACACATTCTTTCTTACTCATTAGTGACTCAAACTGTTGATATACGAACACTTACATATTTTCTTAATTCCGATCAAATTGATTTTGTGAAATTTTTGATCGTCATGTGCATTCGTGTCTTATGTCGAAGACGCAGCATCTGCGGTAGTCCATCAAGATCGGCTTCCGATGATCGCACTTTATCGCTAGATCCACCAACTTCGATCGAGAAATAAGAATAGTTAGGACCATTTGTAGATAATAATTATCTCATACTAAATACTTTTTGAAAAGAAACATTATTGAAAACAAATAACACCCGGTTATCAAAGACGACATTTTTAAAATATCTCAATGCGTGCAACAAATTATACTTATCAACGTGGACGGTAATTTAAAAATAATATATTTAACATATTGTCATTACATACAATTTTTTGTTAAAAAGGGTTAAAAATAATCTAGAACAAAGTGTATTATCGTCTTTAATATTCTTCGAGACTGCTACGTACATATTATTATTATAATACCTACCAACTACGTTGTAATAATATTATCTAGTACTGTTAGGAAGTTGAAAGCAGGAAATATGAAAATTGAAACCAACATTTAAAATATATTTGTACCTATAATAAGTACATGAATATTGCATCAAGCAGAATTGTGTTGGGAACATGAAAAAACAAGACGCAACATAAAGTACTCACTATATTCAATTATGTAAATTAAATGAAATCCAGAGAGTGAAACATAAAAAGCTTTCGCTATCTTTTGGATGGCTTGCACCGAACACGAATTTGTCTCACTTTACTTGTACGTTACGTAGTTAGGTAGCCAATAAAGTTTGTAGTAAATGTGGATTAAAATTTCCATATTATTTAGCTACCAGTATTTATGGGATTTATCATTGTGTTCGGTGCAATGTAAAATATGACGACTATTGTTCAATTTGGCACGAAATATGCATTTATAGCTAGGTATTCATTATGCTAGTGTATTTTAGCGAATACAAACAATCGTAAATGATAACGCGATAATTAATTGTTACAAAATAGCAAATATTATGTACTCTGCAACCTGTAATTTCTTATGCAACTGGAATGTAGGAATCCTAACCAGAAATCGTTAATTACGTTTCCACAACTCTTAAATTATGTAATTGTTCAAGCCGGTGGCATTTTTTTTAATTACACCTTTGATGACATTATAGTTTCGTCAAACGGTAATGGTAATCCATCTCGTCTTGTTACTTGCAATGGTGTTCCAGGATATCTACTCGCTTGTCGGCGTTGTGCATAAACCCACCTTCATTACTACGTATAATAAGAAATTAACTCTTTTGTTAAAAATCCAGTCGACGCCACACGAAATTGAGCGCAAAATGTTGTCCCTGTCAACGTGATACCAAATATGACATACATATATATACACAACTCGCTAGGACTAAAAAACCTTGATGTATAAAATTTCCTACAAACAACCCCACCTACAATGCTTTCGGGAATTTATCTAACAAGCTCCTTGGATAAAGGCTCTATATGAAAAACATCAATAGCCACTTAAGTTGACCTAATTTAATTTATCACAAAGAAAATTGTAACACGACAATTTTTCGTAAAATATAAGGAAAAACCTCGAGATAATAATTATTATCGTATAACAAAATTTGTTGGACATTTGCTTTTCGTTCAATTTCGAAAGTCAAGCTACAATTGGACAGAAACCTGTTCGGTCAATAGGAGAATTGGGTACCGGTACTAACCTATTTTTACTTCACCAATAATTAATTTACGTTTATTTACTAATGATCTTTTCTTACAATATCAATAAAAAGCGTTAACTCGTGTGCGTTAACAGCTTTTCAATTATCCACGCGTATTGTTCTGGGCAAACACATACGGAATTCAAATTTACTGTTTTTTTTTCTTTCGCGAAAGTACATACTAACGTACCGATAATTATAACGACGTCGAGTTTTCTGTTGGCAAACGAAACGAAATACCTTCATTCGAACATCAATTTTTTTACCACCAATAAAATTGAATAACAAAAGTTACGCACAAGAATATAAATTAATAAGAGAAACCTTGAACAACAATAACAAAAATTTCCTATGTGACAAAAGTTGAAAATTTTAATATAAACAGAAATAAAGATTCTCTTTTGTAAAAGCACCATATTGTTATTTTATACATCAAAGAAACCCCAGAAAATGGGTGTAAAAACGTGGGCAACAATGTATTATTTTTTCATTTTAAAGAAAATAAGCAAAAACGCCATATAAACGACGATTAAATTTTCGACGTCGTAAAACAAAATTTTAAATGTTAATTGGATCGACCAAATATGAAAGAAATGTAATGTAGTATTATAAATTTAATAATATAATATATAGTTATGGCAAATTAAAATTCCAATAATTTTGATGACGTGTAAAATATCTTGGTGAAATTCAGTATGGAGGGTTGTTAAAATAGTACCTCGAAACTCCCACGTTTAAACATAATATGTAAATACTAACAGCAAAATTCAGACCTGACGTCACAACTATTGGATGACGTGCAACGGATTTTAATTTGCCACTACTATAGATAATTCGATAAACGAATTCTTAATCTGACCAGTTGCGAATTAATATAGCACAGGTTTCTAGACTCGTTTAGGGAACTCTTAAAAAAATGAATGTGAGCTTTTGCCAAGTTGGTTCTTTCACATGGTAACGCAACGACGGACGACGTTGTTAAGACAATGTACAGAATGAAAAGAAATATCTTCAACGATGCTTCCTACTTTAAACTCGTAATTTGTAATATTAATCTTCGTCCTGAAATTTGAAAAGGATTTTCTTTCGTTCGGAATTACTTGAGATGGAAATTATGTAATTAAATTCGTCTAATTGCTATTTAAATTCGTCAAAGGATTATTTTCGAATGTCTCAAAAAACTTTGAACATTTAATATATTACAAAAGGACAGTATGTGTGTATATGAAATCCAAATTAAATATTCGAAAACTACTTGATGTTATTTTAACAACAATAAAACTTTATGCTTTGTCGTGGTTATTTGTAGCTATGCTCTTTCTATTCGTGCTTATTAGATGACGACTACCCCCATGATTTTTCTTTCCAAAAATCTATGCAAAACTACTATACATAAAAGACTAGATTTTCACTACGTTTTAGACAACTCTGTATAATGTTGGCATTAACATACAAAATTCAGGCATTTACCTTTCTTTTGATGTTCTTGCCAACCGACTAGGCGAAAATGTGGTTTAATTAATGCACACACGTTAAAACATTTTAAATTTATTTACTAAGCTGGTTTTAAACAAAACATAAAAATTAAACCATCCGGAATTGTTACGGTATACTATTAGGTGTAGCAAAATGCTTGGTATTATATTTTATAGTTTTTCTAGTTTTGGAATGTATCCAATGTTTCAAAATGAAAAAATGAGAGATCAAAACTATGGAAGAAATTAAATATTTATGTAATTTCAAGATTTCTCATTGTTCGAATTGCATCGACACCCTGTAATTTAAAAACATTTTAAATTTGAAAAATACCTGTCCCGAGCGATGATGTCATAATGCTTTGTGCCAATAAATTTTAGTATCATTTGTTAATTGACCACAATATAAAGTTGTGCTGCCTATACTTATGTACGTAACGATTCGATTCAATATTATGATTCAACTTATTACGGTCGATATTTATACAAAGTGTGTCACGTACGAATAAACAAACATTATTTCAATTTTTGAAACGATCGCAAGTAGCAAAATCTTTTCGTGATCTCGCACGATAATGTTGCTGAAATTTCAGTAGGATAACTAATGCCATTTCAGTTGCAACTACGATTTTTATTTAGTTCAATCGGTTCTGTTAATTGAAAGACTACGATTCTATTTAATGTAATCAGCTAACTACAAATCAATCCAACTGATGAAAAGTACAACTTGACAGTTTAATTGTTAATTAACTTCAACGAAGATTTAATCGACCATAGAAAAAAGGAATCTTCTTTCAAAACATCAGATGATATCGAAATAAAGTTGATATTCAGTTTAGTTCAACTGACAGATTGTCAAATTGAGTCGAATTTTTGTGCAAGTTTTCGATTATCTACGTTTTAAAATATCACAAATTAATAATTTCGTGTCGAATAAATTCGTATATGAATAATTTTTCAGCGTCATTGCAATTTTCTGACGACCATCTTTTCTAGTTTAGTTTTAATTTTCGTACCACGATGAATTTATTGTAAGATTTGTTTCATGTAAAAACAAACAAAAACCGCTTTTACGTTATACTGGATATTGTGGGGTTTCCAGCGGTATAAGCTTGCCAATAAGTATTGAATTGACTCTTATTTTTAATGTATTAATGTACATTGCTTTTTGTGCAACCAATTTTGTGAATTAAGCTTCATTTTGTGCAATCTGTACCATCATTATTTAATTATTATAGAAAATTTAATATTTTTTTTACGATAAAAAACAAACTTGGGTTCCATATTACGCCATTATATTATTTCGTACGTTGGCGTACTTTGTGTAACTTTAATGAGTATTTGCGAGATATATGTAATTAATAAACAAATGAATTTTAATTAACAATTATTATTAGTCTCTTTTATGACATGAATGACAAAATTATGCAGTTATAGCTAGGTCTGAAAATTTTAATTATGTAGAATACTTTGTTTATGTACATAATAATAACGAATTTCACCATTGTTCGAGGATATCACAACAAGAAAGAAACGTAAGTGTCCATTTACAAATTTTTATTTTCCCCTGTTTCTTCGAATCGAACTATGTAATAAAGAGAAGAAAAACTTTGATCTTGCGATTAATCACAATATTGCGGTTTAAACATGTCGAAAATATTATTTTCAACCAACTAACCACAGCTTATTTTTAATATTCAAAATGAACTTGAAACTGATTTCTATACTCTCATTCTTGTTCAAAAAATAATGTTTGCCTTAAAGGTTTTGTATTGCCAAAAGCTTTTAATTTGATTTTGTTAATTATTTCAATTTCAAAAATAAAAATGATTTAGATATAACAATTTAACGCAGTTCGATGTATAACCAATTAAAATTTAATTTGTTTTTTATTTAAAATATTAAAAAGCAATCTTAATGGATTAAAAATCACAATGTAAGGAAAAAAATTAAAAGCTATTACAAGAATACACAACAGTTTAAAAATGATGTAAACTTGTGCAATATTACAATAAGTAGGTAATATTTTTAATAATACATGAACAGTTTGCATTGTAGGTATCATCAAAACACGACAATAATGTTATCTAGCACTAAAAAATACGTCTCGATTCCTAAATATCCAATACCCGATAATAAGTTCAATGGATTGTCCAGTTGATCACCCTTAGAATTGACTTGTCAGCAATTTCGAATATTTTTCTTTGATAGATCTAAAAACATTTAAAAACAGTTTTACTTAATATGGAATTTTCGAATACGGACGGTTTTTTGTAAACGTTAGCAATGCAATTTTTTTCCTAAAAAAATAAAATCAGATCAACACATTGGAGAATTGGAAACAAAAGGAATTCGTTTCGATAGTATCCGAGTAAACCGGTGCTTGATTCTACCCCATTAGCCAGTAATGAGTCTAATCAGTGTAAGCATTACCTACTCCAAACCGGATAACAAATAAATGGCGTGAAAGAAAACCTGTCACTGTTTTATTACTTTTCACTATTTACTTACTTCATCTAACATCTGCTAGACTTTTTTTACTTCTTCACTTCCACTAGAAAAGTTCTTTCGCAGATTAATTATTATAAGTTTGCATACTTCCAGTTTGCTACCGTGACACGTATTTTTATCGTTCCGAGCTTTAGAAAAAGAAAACTGCGTGGGATTTCTTTTTCGTTTTCCTATTTTTAAGCTGCAGTTATACTAGCAAAGCTCGAAATTGCCCTCGTACCCATTTTTTGGATTTTAAAGCTCGACGCCAGCTTAACCATAACGAATAAATCGAGAAACTTTCTATTAATTGCGTTGTCATCTTCTAATGTCTATTATTTGCAATAAAATGTAGCCAAATCGAATTTACCAACACTATTATTATTATTAAATAGCTTAACATTCCTTGCGGAATTGAGCTGTCTTTAAGACTTACAAAATCCTTTTTTGAGGGGGATTAGTCCTCTGCAACCTTTAATTACATAAATACATATCTACAAAATCATACAACCGCACACCATTTTATATCTCTCTCGTTTCTTCTCTTCTTTACAACCTCGGATGTGTTTTTGCTTCCTTCACTATAAACTTCCATCTCTTCCTATCGTTGAACACCTGTCGCCAGTTCTCAACGTTCATCTCCGTTAAATCCTCTGTCACGCATTTCCACCATCGTACCTTCGGTCTTCCTCTCATTCTCTCTATCTCGGGTTTCCATAGCGTTAATAATTTCGTCGATTCTACGTTACTGCTACGCATTATGTGTCCTAACCATTTTATGCGTTGTGCCTTCATGAATTTTACCACATCCTCTCCGTCCATCTCCCTCAACAGCTCAAAATTCATTTTCGCTCTGACCTCGCCGTCTACTCTTTTCGGTCCCAAAATTATTCTCAATATCTTCCTTTCGAAGACTCTCAGCTGTTCTTCCTCTCTACGGGTAATACACATAGTTTCGGCGGCGTATGTTACAACTGGTCTTATAAGTGATTTATATATTCTGAGTTTGGTTTTTCTCGCTATTTGCCTGTCCTTCAATATATGTCTGTTTGCAAAATATGCTCTGTAACCCGCCTGTATTCTTGCTCTGGCTTCTTCGCTTCCATCGTTATTACTAACCAGTTGTACTCCTAGGTAGTTAAAGCTTTCGACCTTCTGGAAAATACAATCATCTATCCTCACCGTGTTTCTGCTGTCGGTATTTGTTCGCTGGCACTTCATGTATTTAGTCTTGCTATCATTCACCCTCAGGCCCATTTTTTCCGCTGCTACTTTTATTTCTCTGAGTACGTTTGTCATTCCTTTTTCTGTTCTTGAGATGATTACGACATCGTCGGCGTATGCGATGAGTTGACTCTCCTTATTTATGATTGTTCCATTACACTTTGTTCTTCTAATTATACTTTCTAATACTATATTAAATAGTGTCGCTGACATCGCATCACCCTGCCTCACTCCGGTGTTCACGTCTATGCTCTCTGTTTCCCCTTCTGGTATCCTTATTTTAGCTGTCGTTTTATTGAGTGTCATCATGACTAGCCTTATCAATTTAGTTGGAATTTTTAGTTCTTTCATAGTTTCCAACATTTTTTGCCTACTCACTCGATCGAAAGCCTGTTTGAAATCTACGAAGAGCATGTGTATGTCCATGTCATAATCATAACTCCTTTCTCCTATTTGTTTCAAACAGTGTATGGCACCGACCGTCGATCTTCCTTTTCTGAAACCGAATTGGTAACTTCCGATTATTTTGTCTGTGTACTCATTAAGTCGATTATGTATTACCGTTGATAGTATCTTATAGGCAGCGTTCAGGAGTGTTATACCTCTATAGTTTTCACATATTTCTGCGTCTCCTTTCTTTCTCAATGTAACTATTATTCCCTCACTCCACCTTTTCGGCATTTTTTCTTGTCTCCATATTCTCATTATCAGTTCATGTATCTTTGTGTGTAGAGCCTCTCCTCCATACTTCACCATTTCCGCCATTATTTCATCGCTGCCTGGAGCCTTTCCGTTTTTTAGTTTATTAATTGCTTCGAAGATCTCTTCCTTTTCGGGTTCTGCTATTTCATCTTCATTTTCTGTCTCTTCTATTTCGGTTAGCTCAAGTTTCTCTTCTCGGTGCACGTTCAGCAGTCCCTCGAAATGATTCGTCCAAATCTTCTTAATTTCTTCTGGTTCACTTTCCAGTCTACCATGTTTGTTCTTCATTCCTCTTGATTTGATCGCATGTGTTTTTCTTTTGTTTCTAATTTGGTCGTAGAATGCTTTCATATTATGTTTAGAGCAGCTCTCCTCTATTTCTTTCATTTCTTCTTCCATCCATTTGTTCTTTTTCCGCTTATATAATTTATCAGCTTCTTTCCTTTTTTCTTTGTATTTATTGAGGTCTCGCTCGTCATTCGTCTCTAGCCACTTGTGTCTTGCTGTTTTCTTTTCTCTATTTTTCTTTCTACATTCTTTGTCGAACCATACTTTCCATTTTGTCCTCTCTTTGTATCCCATCACTTCCTTAGCGGTTGTTGTGATGCTCTCCGATATTATGGTCCATTCCTCATCCAAATCGATCACTCCATTCTTTTCCTTCTTTTCGATTTCTTCCATTATCTTGTCTTTATATTTCTTTAGAACTGTTTCGTGCTTTAGTTCTTCTATTGCAATTTGTTTCCTTATTTCGTGTTTATTCTTTGCTATTGATGTTTTCTGTTTAACTTCTGCTATTACGAGATAGTGATCGGAGTCAGCATTTGCTCCTCTAAAAGATCTCACATCTTTTATTGACGAGGCTCTTCTTCTTGTCACCAATATATGGTCTATTTGGTTACCTTCCGTGCTACTCCCTCCTGGCCAGGTCCATGTGATCTTATGGGCATCTTTATGTTTGAATTTGGTACTCGATATTATCATGCCCAAAGCCGCCGCCATACCGCATAGTCTTGTGCCGTTATCGTTTGTGCACGTGTGTATTGTTTGCTTGCCCGCTACCGCTCTTATGTGGTCTTCTCTTCCGATTTTTGCGTTGAAATCTCCTAAAATCATTATTGTATCGTGTTTGGGTATTGTTTCGTAAAGTGTCTCTAATTCGCAATAAAACTTCCAGTACCAGTGTAGTACCAGTACTAGTACTTCCAGTACTAGTGTAGCAAATTAGTGTACCAACACTAATTTGCAATAATTATTATTATCAACAATATTCATAAATTTAATAAAATAAATTTTCCTTATCGATAAATAATATGTCAATCCGAAACTATAATTATTAATCCTAAAGACAGTAATTTCAAAGCTAGGCAAAAATTGGAAAGAGAGAAAAACATTATGCACGTTCAACGCAATTAACGATACCGTCTTGATAGGAAGAAAAACTGAGAGAGCGAAATCCTTGCCTCCAGTTTGCAGAGACTCGACAAGAAAAATTCGGAATTATAATTTTTGGTAGACGAAAAACTTCCAAAAAGGCACGAGATTAAAAAATCTTAAGCTTTCTTTTAATATAGAAGATTACGACATTTTTGGCAACGAAGTGTCTGCCAATAGTGTTACGACGTGCTGAATTATAGTGTTAAATTTATATGTACCTAGTAGCGCCACTGAGCCAGGGTAACAACCGGTGAAGGACCGAGCAAGGCCGCCGAGAAAGAACGTGCAAGTAGATGAGGCATCGCACAAATTTTCTGTACAATCATTTGGGTTAAATATACCCAATTTCAGTTTCACAGTTAATTTTTTTTAATAGTAGCAAGATTCACTTTTCTAATACGACAGAAGATGAATATTTTCTATTGAAAATTATCGAATATTGGTGGCGGTATAATACAAACAGTGGTAGTGAGTTTTAGCCTTTTTTTAAATCCTAGTGTGCACGCATCCCCAATGTAAATTATTTCACGCTTTTAAAAGTTTTCTTAGGGAATTTTGAAAAATATAGGCGCTAAAACGAGAATTACTTTTTAAAAGAAACATTTAAATATTTAATTCACTTTTCTGTTATCCCATTAAAGTAACTAATGGTTATCATTAGTCGTACGAATTTCCTTTATTTACCTTTCATTTTGTTATTTTGGAGGTCGACAACTCGAATAATATGTGTATACCACATACGTACATCCATGTGGGGTATCGACAGTGTTCTTTTCGACATTTTTATTTGAGAATTTAAAAAAAGCAAAGAAAGTATGGGTCAATGAGTCGAATTGAAACATTGACATTCGAATGAGTGACGTGATTTACTTCAGCTTAAAAATCATATGCACAATTTTAAAAATATAAAACTGGAACTTCCTATTGCAATTTTTTAACAATAATAATAAACACATTTTCACATAAAAAACAGCGAAATGCTTTTCTTCGGCGCCATTTTCTTTACGTCGTTCTTCATTAATCATCGCTCTTTAGTTTTGCTTCAAGAATTACACGTCGAGTACTAAAGAAATTCACTTTCTGTATATGTAAATTGCTAAATAATTAGCTCCGGATAGAAATGTACTATACGTAGCACAAAAAACAGCTATATGTTAATTAAATATTATGCTAGTGTATGAGGCGTTCGCTCTCTAAAAGTAACATGTAACTGTCGTAAGATTTGCCCAATTAGTTAAGAAGAAAATTACATTATTTAATAAGAAGTTAAAACATTACGAGATTAATTCAACTACAGATCTGAACGTTAGGCTGATTCATCTTTTACGTCTTTTACGAAACGCGTCGTATCTTTTCCACAGATTCTAGACATTGTGTAATACGCGATGTTCGCCAGGATAAAAAGTTCCACAATTCTTCGACCTAATGATCCTATTCGTGTCTACCACATTTATCCGTCGAATTAAGTAATGGTCTGAAAGTGACTTGGTGAAATTGCGAATGTTGATTTATCATATCCATCGGGTAGGGAAGCTGTCCAAGTATTTTAAATATTAACAGTGACATAATTTTCTGCGTGTACCTTCTTGCTTACTACCTACCCACCCGACGCATTGGGCGTTTCAAAAGTGGTTTATTAACTACTAATCTAAAATTATAAACATGGTATCGCTTATGGAGTTACGACGTTATAAAAAATATTAATAACGCAGTCGTAAATTTTAATTTCTACTCAAAATGCATAAAACAAATTAAAAAATTCTTCATATGACCGTTGTCATATAACATTGTCAAGCTGAACTTAGTTATGTGCCTATTTCTCGATTCTTAGAAAGCTGCATATTTCATTAAAGGGTGGTGACCGCGACCACTAAAAAATAGTTAAGCTGACGTCAGAGAATCGTTTTCAACATGACGAGGTTTTCCAACGCATGCCCTGTTTTAATGATACCAATTTCGATCTAACAACTCTTGAAAACAATATTACAATTTCGATACATAACGATTACATGTCAATTTTTGATAAGGTTATTGCTAAAAATAAACGTTATCCAACTTTGTCACATTTCTAAGTTCCTGTCCACTGCAATAAGATTTTTCTTGGATGTATATTACTTCAAAAATGAGTTTCAATTCATCGATTTTAATCGTAGTTTATTTATCAGCATCTGTCATGGTTTTTTTCATTACAATATCGACGAAAACCAAGGAAACTGGGGCTATTGTTGACGAAAAAAGACTCGACTCCAGAATTAACGAGAAGTAAAACGTAAAACTGAAATAGAGGTCATAAAATGGGTGTGATGGCCGCATTAAATTATAAAATACAATAGAGCATGGGATAGGTTAGGACCAAAGCGTAAACACCATAATAAAACGAAATGGGTGGGCGAACGATGTTAAATAATTATCGTTGCCCGCAAAACATTTCGGCAGTAAGTAAATGAAATTCCCCAAGAATTATCTTATTGCAACTGAAAAATCGGAGATCGACCGGTCAAAATGTGGTTTGAACACTCGTCCTTATCAAAATTATATCCAGTTCATCAACTCAAAAAGTATTTAACTAACTACTTGATAAAATGCAACTTTTATCCTGTGAAACAGAAGGACTTGGAGAGCCGTTAGTGGAAATGGATGTAAATTGTAGTTTTTCATTATATTCGCGAGATTATGTTTTTGAGAAGCAGTCATGGGTAATGAATATGATTTAATTGCACGTTTTCTATATGGATGAAATGACAGGGCAATTTTGCAGAACCATACAACTACGTGTAAATATGACAATTTTTTTTCTTTAAAGAAAAATAAAATTTCGAATGTTATCTCTGTGGTCATAAGGAAAATAAATTATAATTAAATTTCTCGAATTAATTTGTATCGTCAAGATTAATGAAATTAGAAATAAATAGAAACGGTGTGCTAGGCTGGTGGGCGAGCGGACGTGTAAAGCCCGCCGGGACGGTTTAAAAGAATTTATGTGCAGAAAGGAAGAAAGAAAGCATAATAGATCCACCACGTCCAATATTATGTACTATGAAATAACGAATAGAATTGTCTGACATTATGAATAACATATTTGTAGTTTTCGAAAATCATTGTGCAATTTACTTAAAATTACAACACACAACACAGGATGCATGTAATTTCAAAACCCCATAATTTTGTAATCATGACGATTTATGTAATACAGACGAACTTGTGACAACAGAAAAATTTCATTGTAATACAGAATCCCGAAAAAAGTATAAGTCATAGTGAATTCCCAACAAATTATTCTTGCCATTCAGAAAATTTAATC
The DNA here is from genome assembly GCA_911387805.1 of Cantharis rustica. NCBI lineage: Eukaryota > Metazoa > Arthropoda > Insecta > Coleoptera > Cantharidae > Cantharis > Cantharis rustica. The sequence goes on from OU426877.1 coordinate 623,795, forward strand.
CGACAATAACGTACGATATATAAAATGGTCGAAATGGAGTTTGTCCAATTTGGTACGCCCTCATAAAATAATTCAAATACCCGCATTAATCGTCGAGATCTCGAGCAAATATAAAGTCCGAAGTTGGAAGCAAAGCAAACAGTATAAATTATAAAAGATTCCCATGTTTTCAAAATTACCACCAGCTGCCAGTACATAATTTTCCATAACAAATTATCAAAAAATAACAAATGCTAAGATAACAATAAAACAAACAAGTGAATGATGATATACAAAAACAAAAGTTTTCCAATTTTCAAGTTTTCGAAACGTCCAACTTAAGATTTGTCGAGTTTCATTTTTTATACGAATGTTATCTCTAATCTAGCATAAGATTTCAAACAAAACTGAATGAAAACAATAAATTTGTAATTATAGCCGAAAATATTTTTACGAAGACGATTCCCACGTCGCGTCGGAGGGTAATTTTTCAGCGCCGTTCTATTTAATTGGGACGATCAAATCAGTAAAACTTAAAAAAAGCACCATCGACAGATGGTAAAAACTTGGTCTATTGTTGAAATTATAGACACGGCGGAGATGCAACCCTGACCAAGAACCAACAAAAAAACTAGCCCCGAAGTATTCATTATCTACAAAATATACCTTTTATAGAAGACACCTGCATGAAGTTACGTAACATGTAAAAGTGGGAGGACTCGACGCACTGCTGTTGTATTTTTACCTGTACATTTTTACCGTGCACGCGGAAAAGAGTATAATAATAATTTTAATCTAGAATGCCTAGTTTCTTAGCGAAACATCTGATCTATGTACTACTAAATTCGATCGCAATTAGGAGATCAAAACCTCTCTTTATAGTTTATAGAGTTTATAGATAATACAAACTCTGGTGGTCGATAAAAAAAACACCTGCACATCAAAAGAATTCCTTCTACCAGGGTGTAGAATCGATTCACCCACTCGTAGGAATTCCAATGGGAAATTCTTAATGTTTAATTATTATTTGCTCTCCTAACTATTTTCGAGATAAACTGTAAAATAGTTTTTCTGTACATGAGTACATATTATTTATTGTATATAATTTGAAATTATGGAAACTACTAAAAAAATGTTTGATGCGACTATGAACAAAATTCATTATATTGATGAAACATTCATAATATTCATCAATATGATGAATCATTTTTTCGAAGAGGTTTCTGTCGATTTCACTGTTGACTTGCAAAATAAGCGAACAAACAGAAACTTATACTGATCCCTCTTTTTTTCTGTCTGCAATAAAGTTTTTCTAGTTCATCACGAAAATATCGAAAAGAGCAAGTAATTAAACATGCAAAAGAGATTTAATAAGATGGAAAAAAATAGATTGAAATTCCTTCAGCGACGAAAGAATTTTGACTTCTCAAATCTGTCCTGTTCTGGTGTCTAACCGATAGCTTAAGCACCACCGTTTTGAGGTTAATTCTTTTACGAGCGAAAATTAAAAAACAAGTGAACGATTTTTGTATCTGAGCAGAATGTTGTGTAAAAATAGAAGGATGGGTGACGAACTGACAGATCTATTGCCAAAAACGAACGAGACGGTATACAAAAGAGTAACGTAAATTATGGTTGGACTAAGATATTTCAAAATGTACGTGAAAGAATTGAATTTATTTTGCTCAAAGGCAATAAAAAATGAGAAAAAAAGGCATAATATATGACACGGTTGTCGAAGAAAAAAGAAGCATGCTAAGGTTCTTACGAACTTACGATGGCAAAACTCCGAATTTGGAACGAAAGTTTTCGCTCATCTCGATAGCAAGTACAGAATTGACTGTCACGTACAGCTTACAACTTGTAAGAGTTTCATTAAAAATTTCTAAACAAGTGTCGACGAAGTCTGCTACTTGACGAGAGCGCAATTTCGAGCCGAGGGTAATAATAAAAAAAAAGAAAAGTGCGAGCCAGCCGAGACAATCGAAAAGCAAAGTAATTTTCCGAGATCGAACGTAGCAAATAATAGTAAATAAACACATCTATTAAAAGGTCAATAGAAAATGAGAGCCACATGTCTATTAGTAATTTTGTTGTATAAGAGCATGGAATTATTTCTCGGAGTGTACTTAATACCTACGTAATAAGCAGGCATGCGAATTACGTTATCAATCAATAACCACACTTATAGACTGTTAAATACTGAAATGTTTGTAGGTGTAAGCTGACAAAGGCATTACGTAACGAAAGTAATTAAATTGTTTAATTAAACGGTTGCAAAAATATAAACAACCGACGACGATCGACTCGTAAATCATAACCTAACCAACGTTAGCCCCGGACTCGAAAATGTCTGAATTTCTTCGGATTTTGACAAATAGCAATCAAAACGAAACGTAATAAATCTTACCTGAATTACTATGATGCATACTGAGCTGTATCCACACTTGGTTTATTACCGAGAAGCCAAACACAATTCAAGGTCTCTCACTATCAAAACATGTCAATTGCCACTAAAATCGAAAGTTACTCGCTTAATTTTTCCAAAAAATAAAGCAACAACTTTGCGCACTCAAAAGAACTCCTTATTATTTTAAATATTTAATCGGAATATCGATAAAAATCTAAAAAATAGCACACGTCGAATAAAAGGTTGTTTTCAACATGGCCGACACAAAACTCGGTTATTTCACAAGATTTGTTGACCCTGGCGTATAAAGTTTTCTATTGGTTGCTATACTGCGTTTCGTATTCCCATTGGACCATTTCAAGGTTATGAACACAACATGGACTTGCACCTGTCAAATATTATCGGAATTTTATATAATTTTTAATTGCAAATTAATTATCCATACAAATGTCTATTTGCTATTAGAAACAAAGTCAAAAAATTAATATAAGCAAAACGATAATCTGCACTTGGCACAAATTACTTTACAGATCTTCGCGCCATCTTCACAAATTTCCTCCAACTGCAAAAGTGCAGATTTGAAGTTTATGAAAACTTTAAACAAAAATTCCGTACAAATTTTCATAAAAACGATTAACTTAAAATTCGCTTACATCTAGACTACGCAATTAGATTCGACGTTTTATTTAATATTTGATTTTAAATATTCGGTTCCTACTATTACCGCCCTCTACTAGAAGTAATCCGTGTGATATCGTCCTTACTTGTTGTACAGGATAATACGTAAATTATCGATTCGTGGTGAATTGAATTCATTTATAAATTTAGAAAACAACACTGTAATGTTTCGACCTTTTTCAGTTTATCTTAATTATTATTATTATTACGATCTGACTGAATGCAGTTCAAATTATGCAGGCTGGGTGAAGCTCAACATTTTCTAGCACCAGAAAAATTGCTGCCAATTAGTTGATTTCATAACTTTTGGATCGATTTTCTTTTTCCTTACGTGGAATATTGTACTTAATTTCAAAAAATTTTTTTTATGTTTTTCTCTAAAACTTTTAGAGAAACTGAGTTTTCCCTATATGTAGGAGTTACTTTATTCAAACTAATTCTTCGTCATTTTTATAATTCGTCATTTATAATTACAAAAATACATAAATTTATACAATTTCAAAAATTAATATCTCCGATATTAATAAATAATAAATTGATATTGAAATTTGGACGGCATTTTTCCAAAACATATTAACTTAAAAAGAAAACGGTTATTTAAGCCAGAGGGGGCAAAGGAGGTTTATTTTCATCAACAATTAAATTTATTTATTTATTGTTTATTTTAAATAAAGAAAGTATCTAGGCCTTATCGAGACAGGGGTTCCAATGGTCGACACGGTTAATTCATCTTTGTAATATTCTTTAACAAGTTTAATTAAAGCAGTCTAACATTTAACATTATTATTATGTATATTACAGTGATATATCAAAAATTTATGATAATCTGCCCTTAAGTACCTTGGCTAGCCCCTGAAAGCGGGAGATTCGACGGTCAGTCTAAGGGTGTGGGTTCAAAAATATAAATTGTTTTCAAATTAATATCTTCAATATTATTCTTCAATAGATATCTTCAAGTCTTATAAATTTTAATTTTCATTCACTTTCTATATATTTAAATTTATAGCTTCCAAAATCCAAAATACGATTTAATACAAAAAAACACAGCTCACAAAAAAATATTCAAATTACAAATCAAAATTCAACTTTCGATTAAAATTTATTCTCAATTTAATCTCTTCAACAATAATAATTCATAAAATGTTACAGTTGCTCAAAAACTCAAAAATATCAAAAACTCAAGAGCCGAAACACGCACCACCGGCTCGTACGGCCACTTTCGGCAAAAAGCCCTTATCTTCCTCTTTTGTTTCTCCACCTTTTTTTTATAAAGGTAAATTGGCAATGGTAGCACAATTCCGGTATTATTTATATTGTCAGCACACTTGTAATCATACATTTTATATTTATATTGAAAAATATTGCGATTAAAATGCTTTGCTTTTCAAAATTCGTAATATTTTTACAAGACAAAAGTAATATGTAACAAAAGTAAAATTTATAGTAATTTTTCTAAATTTTCTGGTTTTCAAGTTTGTTCAGTATAATGTTTTTCATTCATTTTATTTTATTTTACGTTTTTCTTATGTTAAAAATACGACTGATAATCAATAATAATTGTGAAATAGAGGCCTCTATATCGTATTACAAAGTTTTTATAATTCATTTCTTGTTTATTCAAATATTGTAAGTCCTGACTTGTCAAATGTGAATTATTGTCGTTTTTATTGTTTTTTAAATATTATTTTTCTATGTAAGTATGTATTCTTTACTAAATAGTTAAAATTCATTACTTTAATAATATGTTTTAGTTTGTTTATTTCAAAAGATTGTATTCTAATTATTACTGATTTTATAAGCTTTCAGGGATGCCTGAAATATGCTCTTTGATTTTTTACGTTTCTAGACTCACGGCGGGGCGCGAATTTAAATTATCTTCCGTTTCTTTTTAAATTATGAATCGTTTTGAAGATAAATGTTGTAGCGGACAGCATACGAAATTTTTTTTTATATTTGAACTGGAAAATATAAATATTTATGGCGAAAAATAGGTTATATTTGAATATAAAAAGAATATTAAAAAAATTACGTGCTATAGGGTTTAGATTCAAGACAATTTTGTCAGCTTCAAAAAATATGCGTAGGTACACTTTTTGTTATAAACTTTGTTATTTTAAAAATAACTAGTATTTAAAATTGCAAATTTTTCTAAAAAAATTTGTTATTAAAATATTATTTTTCATAATTTAACTGCGATTTTAAAAGTTGGAATTAAAAAATGCACTTAATTGTTCCATTTTGAAAAACATTTTATAAGCTTAATTTTACAAATTTTAATTTGTTCTATTATAGATTTTTTAACAGTTACAAAAATGGTTGATAAATTTTGAAGAACTGCCCAATCGAGAAAATATAAATTAATTATTAATTTTGATGTTTATTTATTTCAGTTTATAAACAATAAGTATCGAAATACATTTTCTTTTGTGCAAATTTAATAAAACCACATTTTCTTGTCAGGGATGCCCATAAGCGAGATATAATGGCATACTTATTTTCAAAATTCCGATTAATGCCGTAGTTATTTTTGTCAGAAAAATATTAAAAGCTAACTAAACATTTACAAAAACTCAGCTTGTTCACCTCGTCGGCTGGCCTATCGGGGATACATTTGCTAATTTATTGTTAAAGAATTTCAGTTTTATTTTCTCTTAAACAAAATGATGAATTAAAGTTACCATTGTTACCAGCATTGATTTCCAAACCGACCACTTGACTAACAAAATTAAAGTGTGCCGGTTATTAAATATTTCGGTAGATAGGTAGGTACTTCGGTTCATCATATCAAAACAATTTGATTAGGTACATTTGGAATCCTTACAAATTCAATTAATTTTATTGCTAAGTAAATTAAAAAAGATTTGGTAAATTAATTTATTATTATTAATACGATTAATATTACATTAAAAACCAAGTAAAGTGTATCGGAGAAACAATTTAAAAGCTTTTTTAAAATAACAAATAATTATAGAAATCTTTGGTGCATTTAAAAAAAAATTTCAGTAAAAAACATAAAATTACTTAATAAATAATTTTTAGATACAAATTCTTTTTACTAGCTAAAAGTTTCACTAACGAGTATCTTGATTACGTTATAAATACGACATTTAAGAAACAATAATTCTAACCCAGTTGCTAAAATGATATTTTCTTAAATCTCTCTTCAGCAGTACAATTTATTATTATAATATCAAGTGACATTTATTTAACCAAATTTTGCATCTACTAAAATACGAGGCAGTGTAAAGCCAATTATTCTTTTCGAGATTATAGTGGTATTGGATTCTAACAGTAAACAGATTATAATAAATTATTATTACGTATTAACGAAATTGACTAGATGTTATTTTTATAAAATTATTGGAAGCGATTGTCGAGATGTGGTCGCCAAATTCGTCTGTCTACTCTTTGGATATCGCTGTACGAACGTTCTGAAACAAAACGACGAAATTTAGGTTAAAAAAGAAATAAAATGGAAGAAATTGTTCTGGCGAAGACAATTTTTTCCCGTGTTGTTCGTTAAAGTAACGACGGTTAGTTTAATCAAGTTGATAAGATTTTAGAAGGCAAACAATTAACGCTAGATGCAATCAGGCAAGCTAGTCGAGAAGTTTACGTTTTCAATTTAACTCGTAACATAATTAAAATTTTACCAACTTTGATATAAATTAATTTATGATGGATAATATGTAGCGGATTCGGTTTTAGCGATTTACTATTTATACCTCTGTATTTTATGAACGGTGGTGAGATATCCTGTTGATTAGGTGTAATTCTCTTTACTGCTCCAGTTATATTTCGAGATCTGAAGGATCCAGATTGTCTACTAAGAGACGACGGCTGAATACATAAAACATCCTCGTTCATCCTGTACGACGAAACAGACGGTGTATCCAAACTATCTTCGTTGTACGAATTTATATCTATATCAGTCAGCACTGAAAAAATAAAAACATTATTATTTACAACTACATATTATTACAAAATGTTTAGATATTTAAAACTATTCAGCGCAGGAAAAGAAACGACATTTTCCAGACGTTGTATGCTAATAATTTCAAGAAATTGATTTACGAAAGTTATTGATATGCAAACTCGTTATCATGTGTCGACGGAATAAAAATTAAATGTTAGTCATAATAATTATTATTGGTGGGCATTTCGGAAAGGTCAGGAAATCGAATGCCTAAGTTAGTTTTCATCACATCCTCTTAGAAAGTTAATTTATTAAATTAATCCGATTTTCGCGCGTTGCGGGCTGCCTTTGGATGCGATTCCTCAGAAGAATTGCGATTTACACAACGATTAAGGCCAAACGAAAGCTAAAAACTTAACGCACAACAAAACGAGCGTAGCACAATTATTCGTGTGCAAAATTCGTGCTCATGTACCGTACAATGCACACAAGCAATCACGAAATGTAAATACATATCTGGGTTATTACTCCAACAGCATAATTATAAGGAGCAAAATTTGAGTGTGCATGCAGCATGAAGTAATTTAATATGCACTCCACTTCCACTTACGAGTGACTTGGGCGAAAAATGTAGTCGAGAAAAATTTCGTCCATTTAAATTTTTTCCGGCATGTAAAATTAATTAGATTAATTACATTCATACATTTTTTTAGCTGCATTCGATAAACACGGAAGGCGGATTTGGAATTTTACTAATATTCGCAGTAAACCGATAAAAAACTAAAAAATAAAAAGGCAACTTACAGGATAATCTATTGTCTAGGGTTGGATTTTCCCAATCCTCGTCCCGAGGCATCCAGTCACGACGTCTTACGCTATCCTGTCTTGTGCTAACGCTGTCTGTAGGTAGTCGTGCCTTTGCTGTAATAACCAAAACCAAAAATAATTTAAAACAAAAACTTACAAGAAAATCCTAGACATAATATAAAATCAAAAAGGACATGTTCTCTTTTGTAAGCTTATTTTTCACGAAAAAGCATTCTCGCATTACGCGAACGTGACATATAATTTTGTCTCGATATTTTATTTTCATAAAACACCAAACAAATTGCCTCATCCATCGACGGATAATTAATTAAGCTTGCAAAAAAATAACATTAAAATCAGCAGGTATTCTCTTAGGTAGGTATATAATCAGTCTTTAATTAAAAACGAAAACATCGTTGAATCGAATAATAATTATTATAAAAAGCATTATAATAATATTTATTATTTTGGACAAAAAAAGCAGTGTAAAGGTTGGTTAACGTAAACAATAAGAAAAACGAAATGAAAAATCCAGTAAACATGCTTAGCTCAGCTAAGTTACTTTGATATGGGGAAAAACGGTTTATAAAAAAATAGGAAGTGAGTCATCTAAATTAGAGAGATCTCAATGTGGATGTAAAATACTGTTTTATCTCTGTTGTCAAATCTCAATCAATTTAACATAATTAGACAATTCGAATACCAATTAAAAAAAATCTTGTATGCGACAAGTAGGAAAAGTTCTCTTACCTCCCCAGTTGCACAATTAGAAAAGTAAGAGGCAGAAAAGTAAAATTTGTACTTTTAAAATGCAAAGTTTGTTGGTGGGTATTAGGACGTAAATTGATAATAAAAATGATAATGATAATAATAATAAAGTCTTTTAATACGGCTGATTTTTTATGGATTAGTACCTTAATTATTTAAAATTAAATTAAAGAAATCCCAATTTGAACGTCGACGAACTCTAACAGTGTAATTAAGTAATAAAAGCAAGGCAAAGAGAAAAAGTAATAACAATTGAAGTTATTTGTTTCAAAAGAATTGTAATAGAATGGTAAATGTATTACTAAGTAATACATTTTTTTTTACTTATTTTATAAACAAATTGCGAGAGACAAGTTAGTGCACTTGTTACAACAATAAAAGAAGCTAATTAATTAGCAATTAACAAATGTCATTATAAGAAGAACTTCCTTCGATAAGCCGTTCCGATTATATTTATTATTAATAAAAAAATGAATTTTTCAGGTTCAATGGCTTTAGGTCGGAATATAAATAAGTATTATCTATAATACATAAATATTTAATCGTCTTTATACGTTTGCATGAATAATACAGTGTCGGCTGTAAAACAATGAGAAATTTTAGTCTGGAAATTAAAAAATCATTTTTAGTGCCTCTATCTTTGGGGCGAAAAATAAAAAAGCGGTGCCTCTTAAATAGTGGAGTAAAGAAAAAACGTGATAAAATTGAAAGAATTAATAAATTTTTCATGTACTCACGTATTTTTTGTCGGCTCATGAGCCAATCGTCTAAAGAATTCAAAACGTTGTTATTATCTTTCGATTTTCCGTCGTGGGAATTTCTAAGTGCTAATCTTCTCTCTTTACTCGTTATCGTACATTCTTCCAATAATTCGAACCAATCCTCTAGTCCTTCGGGAGCACGAAGAAAAACTTTACCGTCACGTCCGAGAATTAACGATACCGTACTGTAGGTCTTTTTATTTTCCCATTCGACTCGATCCACGTCGACTAGTTTAATTTTAAATAAAAATTGACCCATCTCCGATATTTTGTCCGACCCGGACGCACGACGAAAACAGTGCAAATAATCTCTCGTAAGAATAAAATAGCGTTCCTTCCATCTGCTGAACAGTTTGTCCCTCTGTTGCCACAGTAAACCCTTTTTGATGGCGTGCGTTGAATCTTTGCCGAAATTTGGAGGCAGCAGTGACTGAAAATTAAAAAAAAAAAAACGATTAGAAATTTGCTATAAATAGGAAAGTCAAGTGGAAACCTTAAAATAACATGAAAGCTTTTCGGTAAGTAAATACTTTTTAGTGCAAGTAAAGGTTTTGGTTAGAAAAACAAATTGCACTCACTCGAGCTTTATTGAAAATTTCCTTCTCTCGGAACAAATAAAAACAATTTAATCTCGTCCATTTTCTTTTCCCGTAATTTTTATAGTCACAATTAAATATCATATAAAGCGTTAGTGCCGATAAGAAGTACGAGGAAGAGCGGAAAATGCATCGGTCAAAGTACTTCCGGAACAATGACCGCAACTAAATCTAAAAGAGGAAATTCGTAGTGATGTAATTAGGACTGATAAACTTGAAAGTAGGTAGAATGCAAAAATTTTCACTTATGGAAGAAAATTTATTGGCCGAGTAATACATAAAACGGCCATGTCTCGGGAGAAAATTTTCTTTAAAAATTCATCGCCTAATATGAGTTCATTTTCTCGTAAATAACTACGAAACGTTTATATTTTGTTGTTCTCGAGGGAAAAACAAATGGGTAGGTACGTAAGATTATCTTAAATTCTAAATAAGAGAAAATTGTAAATCTTCTTTTTCTTCCTCTTTATACCAGGTAGGTATAGGACGTTGTAATTGAATTCGATTTTCTTCCAAAAAAAAAAAAAAGATAAAAACGAATCGGAATAAATTTTAATAACCCTGTTGCAATATTATAGTTTGAATAAAATGGTGTCATTATAGAAATAATTGAAACTACGAGGATTTCTAATATTGAAAGTTAGACAATAAATTGGGAAATGTCGCAATCCTACGGGAATACGTAATACTCGATTTTCCACCAAAGTTTTCGAATTTGGAAAACTTCTATTTTCATTTCTAAAAACTTAATGTATTGCCGAAAAAAAAAAACTAAATAAATAAATAATGCATTAAGTAAAATTGAATTTGAATTCCATTTCGACTCGACAAAATTTCGTTTTCGGCAATGTGGAATTTTTCTTTCTGTCTTAAAAGTGAAAAGCGAGAAACGAACCATTAAACGAGTGCTAGTTATAACAACAAATTAAATTATCTTATAAAAGTATTTAACAATGCTAAACGATAACCTTTACACAAGTCAAAAGTCACAACTTCCTTCCTGTTATTCCTTCAAAGAATAAGACATCGGAGCATCGCTTTGATAACGCAATCTCCCCTCTTGGGATTGTTTTTCAATAAAATACATCTGTTGGTATTGTCCTTAATTGGATGTTTAACTTTACAAAACGATCTCAAAGTACCACTGCCATTCTCCAATTGCTCCCAGCATTACATAAGTTTCGTACATTTTGGAAACCAGCTGGTGCTGTTTGACAGGAAATAATAAACGCGGTGTGTGCTATCGGGTTTATGTTTACAAATCTTAATTATTTTTTTAAAACCACGAGAACTAAAAATAATTTTCCTTTAATTCTAAGCTGGGAAAACTTTATCCAATTCCAGAGTGTCCTCCCTAAGCCCTGCCACCTGTTTCGCTTGTCTAGGCTTTAAATAATTAACTCTCTTTAAAAGATTCATAATTAATTCGATGGTACTTATCGATTTAGAAGAATTATTTACCAAAGTAATTTATTAAATTAATAATTATCTTCATTTTTATTATTCATAAATAAATTTATAGTATCTACTCTGCCGTGTATAGTATGCTATATATTATGTATAAGCACTCTTGGAAGTTTCAGTAATTTCAAAAATTTAATTTACTTTACGAGGAATTTTTTATGTTTTTGTATTATTATTTAGGTTGCATTTTTAGGAATTTTTTAAATTACTTAATTGAAGCGCATTTTGTTTCAGACTTTGTTTTGACGCTCCAAATAATTATTTCATTGTTTTATTAATTACCAATCTATGCTAAGATTAATTAAAAAAAACGCCGAGACCATGAAGTGGTTAGTCCCACAACTCTAGATAGGAATGCGAACAAAAAAGTGTAAGCCAATTGTTTTTCACTTAAACTTTTAATTTTATAGCATTTGGCTAAGCTAAAAAATTGCAAAAGTAATCATTGCGAAATATTAATTAACTGTATATTTTATAATAAAAAAGTTCGGCCATATGTTGCATTAAAAACAAAATGTGTTGGTTACACTGTGTGTTACAATAATAACAAAATCAAAACAATGTAATTTTGCAGTGTACATTCTATTTACGTGTTAATTACTCTAAATTTCCAATTTATAATTTTAAAAATATAAATAATAACCGCCGACAGGTAATAATTAACTCTGCTGCAAACTACTCTTTTTATTGTTCAAAAACCACACCCACCTAGTAGGTAAAGTAGGTTTTAAATTATTTAAAAAAAATATTTTAACAGGTGAATCGATTTTAAAGTTTAAAAGTGTGTCATCGACAGTGACGTAATGGCTTGACATCTTTTTTTTATCAAATCGTAAGCATTTGTTATGTAATTAGCTAATAATTAAAATGCATAGAAAAAATCAATTTGTGTCAAGGCATTTACAAGATTCATTTAATTTGCATGTAATTATACAGGGCGCGACAGTACGTATAGACTCTTGAAACATTTAGATTTTCAATGCTAATAACTTGTACAACATTTTCAATACTTCAGACGTGGAGAGCGACAATGTTCTAAGCCATAAATTCAATATTTAGGTTTTATTCGGTCTTTTAATAATCTTTGCAGTAATTTGTCTGCAATTTTTCATATGCACCGTAAAATTCAAGTTAACAAACTCTTCTACCACGTTTCTTTCTGAAGCCCAAGATAAAAAGATATAAAAACAAACACGTTTTAATAAATTTATGCCTTTTACACTACAAAGTTGTCGATGCTTATTTTATATTCACATTCTACTACCGAAGTGTTACATATTTTATGTAAGAAAAAAAACGCGTTTAAATTTTTTTTTAACAGCCTACAATGTCAACTGCCGATCGTCGAACTGTATGTAGCAGATATAATTGGCAAAAAAAAAGTTAATTTGCTTTTTGTAGTCAAGCAGAAATTTGAAATTATTTCAATTTGCTGCAACACTCTGTATTTTTATAAACATAAAAATAATTATTGTTATTGGTTAGTCATCGTATTAGCAGCCTTACAAATAAACCAATTTTGCTGTGAATGATTTTATGACTAATTTTATGAATCAAAATCTTGCTTCTTAATTTATGAATTACCTATCTGTATGAGTGTCCACCAACTTTTGACCCCTATTAGCACCGAATAAAAATTAATATTACTCATAATGCTAAACCCCTGGGCCTCCCTGAAGTAACAAAATAAAACATTTTGAAAACGATTAATTTTATTATAAAAAAGCTTCGAAACTCGAGCACTCCTCTACGAAGGAGTGCTTGGTTTTCACCCTAGTACAGACACGATACACCCAACTATCCCGTTGTTTTTTAAAATTAAATATTTTTCACGGAAATTCAATTTGCAATGGTTGAACTAAGGAATCAAAATAAAACCAAAACATCAAAATTCCGTATAATAACGGTAAACCTTTCGCAATTTTCTTCATTCGATCCAATTATACCAAACCTACGCCTGTGTATAACATTTCTAGTGCTTCTTCTTTTCCTACTCTAGCAAATTTAGAAGTATAAAATGGAATCTTCCAAAGTCAAAAAATTTTAGGATTTAAGTTTCTTTTTTTATCGAAACCTGAAAAAGTTAAAACAAATTTCTCGCAAAAATCTCTAGAGTTTTTATACGTATGTACAGAGAAGTTTGAAATTAAGAACAATTTTTGTTAATAAAATTATTTGTATTCTTGTGGTCGCTTTGCAGATATGCCATGCATTTCCGGACTGTTACCCTCGAAAATGAACATTTTAAAGTTAAAACGTTGATAACTACTATATTCCCATATATGTTATGTATGTAATATTCTAGACGGTTGGGGGGGGGGGGGGGGGGTATTTCGTGTATTTATCGTAAACGGTGCTAATTATTGTGCCAGAGGTTGATAATAATAATTGCGCTCCGCGGAGGTAAGAAATAAAGATGTTATAGTTAGACGAACAATCGTGAAAGTAGTTGTTACAATGCAGATCTCTACATAATAATTTTAGTCATATCCTAATTATAACGTGAAGCTTTGTTTGTAACTAAATTTACTGGTAAAGGCAAACATCGTCAGAACGTGGGGGTGTTTGGTGTAGGAGATAGTAGTTAACGTTATATTTTAGGGCGGAAATTGTTAGTATCTATGCATTTCAATGTTAATGGATTTGGAGTCCGATATGAACTCGGGCTACTTGTAATTCACAGCATATTTTCATACTTCCGTCGTATAGGATGACACGATCTTACAATTAGCATACTTGTCATTGACCGATCGTTCAAATCGATACTCGTATTTATACAAGCACCACGGAGGATGTGCGAAAAAAGTAAACACTTCCTTCGCAATAACTTCTTCTTGCCAATTAAACGACACATTATGAATGTGCTAACCGGAAATACAATCCCTTCGGCCCTTCGGTAGAGAACCAACTACCGGCTCCTGCGGGTTATCGCTTTCGACCGGTCCGTTTGTGTAATAAGTAATTTTTAGCAACGAATTTTCTTAAAAAATTCCTTCTTTTAATTCGTTTCGCTTGGCCAAACACTAAATGAATAATTACATTTTCACGAAATTCAGATTAATATTTAATTTCAAGTTTGCGAATAATACACGTTAATCCACTTTAGATTACGGACGAAAGAGCTCCCTAGTTATTGTTTCGTCTGTACATAAATGTTCAAAATTGCAGCAACACCAAAACTTCAAAACCTAGCAAGTATTACAAATTTTCGAATTTAAAAATATCGACTTTATTTCGTTATTGCTTCGTATTTTTAAATTTGGCAGAGAAATATAAACCTTTGAAAGCTTATCCTGGCAAGGAGAGTTATTAAAAGGAAAAATGATGAACGATGGCTGCTCGAAGTAAAATATGTTACAGGTGACACAATTTTGTAAATTATTAAACAACTTTTTTTGGGTACATTGAAAGTGTATTACACAAATTTTCCATCTACCTATATAATACCTATAGGAAGTAAACCTTTTTCAAAAAAAAAGCTTTCAGTTCGTAAGTGCTGGGTTCGACAATTACGAAAATAATCCTTTGTAAGGAATTTTTAATGCATTACGATATCCTGAAACATGACTACGTTACAAAAGACGACAATGACATAAGCCAATAAATACTAATTAAATGAATCATCAAAACATTTACGCTAATAAACGCATTTAACACTGTGAACTTCACACAAGTTAAAATTATGGCTCGACAAATCCTTTTTTTTTTTTATTAACGTCCAACTTGGCTCGAATAATTAAACTTAAAATTAACTACCACTTTAACCAACTGTTCCTGCTTTGAGCTAAAATGTTGTAACATCTAAAATGTGCAACTTTAATATTTTCACTCCATGAATCACGATTTTTACACACACACACACGAGAAAATTGGTAAGAAAATGTCTGGTAATTCTCGGAATATTTCGATAACTTTATTGTATTTAGGAAACTATTAAACCGCAAGGAAAAGTAAAAAAAAGCTGAAATTGTTCGACTGTCGAAATTAAGAGATTTGACAAATTATTTATTATACGCTACGTCGGTGATACAGTAATTTATGAACGGATTACGTACACAGTTAAAAAATCCATGAGTCAAAACAAGAAATGAGTTGTTAATTCCCTTAGAATTTCCCAAATAAGTAAATCGTTGGCGTTGTGACAAAGACTTTTCATTGTAAATTAACGTCGAGATATCTTATCTGCATCAAATAAAAATTAATTTTTTAATATTTCGAATGTGGTTAACGGATGACACATCATCATCGTATGGCTGGACGCTAAAATAATAATTATGATCGATAAATACACCAAATGCCTCACGGCATTTCTGCTGGGCTAATTACAAATATTACAAACTATTAAAAAATCAACAGTGTTCGAGGTCTGGATTAAATTAAATAGGAATATTTTGAACCTGCCTGAACTTCGCGAGCACGGTTTTTTCGCTTTAATTTTTCTGAAAAATTTATTATTATCGTGACTTTTTCAAATATATTAATCCTATCCTCCCAGAAGAGAGAGTTATATTAAGTATATCTTCAGATTGCCATTAAAATATAGGGCTACCCCGCAAGAATTTCAAATTCTCGTCCTGAAACACTGGTTTCTATTCAAAGTTTAAGTCGCGACGACATAATAGCTTAATAGATTGGACGGAATAAAGAAAGAGTAGCAATAAGTATACTCTTTCCGGTAAACATCAAAAATTTTGTTTAACGATTTCCTGAGTTGAATCATAAGAAACACATTCCATCCAGGACCGTCCTAAGATATACTACGGCTCTGGACGCTCCTTTTCACAAGAAAACACACAAATACAAAATAGTAAAAGTCAATTTATTACTATTATTACAATAAACAAAACAAAAAATTCATTAATTTTGAAGTAAATTTTTAATTCAAAATTAAAAAAAAGTTGTTAAATAAAAATCATTCTCTATATTATACAGGTTGCCCCTCTGACCATGGAGAACCTTTGAGGTGATGATGACACTTTTTTAAGATAATTTTTCAAATAAAATTTTTGTCAAAGTCCAAATCCTTGGGGGGGGGGGGGAGGAGATTATTTGAATTTCATATTTCAAACGGCCATAGCTCCGATATTATTGATTTTTAGGTTTAATTGATTAGAACTTTTTTAAATATCATTTTCTTATCTACAAATTAGGTTATAACCCCTTATCGTCTAGAATCAACGGATTTCGAGTTATAAATTAAATTAAGAGATAAAATGTTAAAAAAATTCAGGTTTTTTTATTTTACTTTTCTTGTAAACCCCGTACCTCTTAAACGAAACGTCTTATGAAAAAAACTCACAGCTTAAATCGGATAAGGAATTTAACGGACTACAATTTAGGTAAAATAATTTTTTTTGGGAAATCAACCGTTTTCACAGAAATTCTGAACACAATGAACAAGGTGTAGGTAAAAAAAATGAAAAAATAAAAGGTGTTCTTTATCATCACCTCAAAGGTTCTCCACGGTATAAAATACTCATATAATTTAGTTTACTCTGTTTTTATCCTTTTTAGGACTGATAAAGATCAAAATAAAAATTGTCGTCCCCAAAAGGCTATAACCCATTTGGCCCTGATTCCACCCAAAGAAGCAGTCCTGACGATAATTTTGACGGTTGAGAATCTGAAGAAACTGTTAATTTGGACGTCGGATGGTACAAAGAAACGTACGAATTTATTGAACCTTGCAGAAGAGTATCAAATATTTCATGAATGGTTTAAACCGGTGTACCTACATATTATTAGTAAAGGCAATTTCATTTTGTTGAATTAATAATAATTTAAAGAAAAGTAAATTCACCACATTACATATTTGTTATAAATGCAAACTTGTCATTTACTTTCTAAATTCCTTTGTGTATAGTGCGTTTTCTTGTCCTTAGCATTTTTTTAAAGAAAGTTTTCTACTCGAGGAATATGTCGCCGTAATTTTCCGTTTGATTTATTCCACCGTCCATTGTTTAGGTAATTCCCTATAAATTAGATAAAATAGCGTACGCTCACTAATTTGTTATTTATTTATCTAATTAGTTACAAGTAATTGTGACATTTAAGCGAAGGTCGTTCGTATTTGATTTTACAACAAACTTGCGGATTTCATTTTCATGGTCACAAAAGCGAAATTAAAAATTGAATCAATGAAGCATTCATTTCCTCGATTTAACGACCGGCTTTGTCACTTTTAATTATAAAAATTATCGGCTTTTCGTTTGAAAATTTCAATTCTCATCGGGGATCCGACCTTTGCTTGTCGCGATGGCACGGGAAAAATAAGAAAAATCGCAATTTCGCCCATGGTATCCATCGCTAATTTTAATACGATCCCATTTCCAACCGATTAATTATTTAAAATTATTACTAGCATCAGTAAAAGTGTTCGTAAGGCTTTCACTAATTAATTAAAATTATTAATTTGCGTTATGTAAGTTAACCTGCTTTTACATAAATATTTTAGCATTTAAAAATTCAGTTTTACTTGATGCCGTATAATATAACACAATTCGGGACACAAATTCCACCTAATAGGTTTGTGAAAACTTTAGAAACGTAGTTGCTACAAATATTTGAAATTAACGTTGCGCTACGCCAAGTTGGTGTATAGCGAAAGTTAATAGCAATAAAAAAAACTGGGTACAGCTATTTTTTATGCTCGTAAGCAACACGATTATAACTGCATTTTCATTAAAAAGAACGCTATTTTAATTTTGCATTAAAAAGGTTTTAATGACGCCAGTTTACTATTCTTGGTGCAAAACATAAAACCGATGCTCGCAATGCATAGACAATTGGGGTTGAAAAATATAGGAACGGATTAATGTAAGTGCAAATAATCCCCGCAAATTCTCCGACATATGAATTTTTAAACGCTTAGGAAGCATTTATTTTATAAAATTCAAAAAGAAACCAAAAAGTGTTCAAATAAGCTTTGATATCGATGTAAAAAATTGATTACTTGTATATACAAGAGAAGCTGTATCGG
Source organism: Cantharis rustica (assembly GCA_911387805.1). Classification (NCBI taxonomy): domain Eukaryota; kingdom Metazoa; phylum Arthropoda; class Insecta; order Coleoptera; family Cantharidae; genus Cantharis; species Cantharis rustica. The sequence goes on from OU426877.1 coordinate 642,153, forward strand.
ATAATTTACGAAATTTATATTAAAAATTGGATTATTAACTTTTTGGTATAGTGAAGGGTGGGAAAGCGTTTAATAAAATTTTATTATGGATTTTCGCAATTCCGAATAAAATATTTATTGAATCGGAAGCGATTTATCGCAATTTTTCATAATTACTTTTCGTCGGTTCATTTTGCCACTAACTTATTAGCATTCAAAAATAACTAAAGAAAGAGCTTAACCCATAATCTGGTGGTATTTTTATTTAATTTTGAAATTTTTAGTTCGTTTGAATATTTTTACATTTAAAAACGACCTTTCGGATGAATATTCAAAAATCTGTCCGAGTATTTTAAAATGCATTCATTATTCGTGCATTATTCACATTAAATTATTCATTAGATTCAAAAACGTTATGAAAAATTAACGATATCATTTTCATAATATCGGATTATGGCGTTTCGAATCGATACGAAGGGATTGCCCTTAGCAATTTGCAACGATCATGTAACCTGATGTAACTGGCGCATCCCCAGTTTTCCTAATTTTAGTTGCAAACTAAAATCCAATCGACAATTCAAATTTAGCCAATGATATATTGTAACATTCGAATTTTCAAAAGAAAATAAATTAATTTACGTTTTCAAGTTATTAGCTTGACACGCGATTTTTAAATTTAATTTATTAGATTAGGCAACGGCCGGCGGCCGTAGGGGAGTCCCCGTACAATGTACCTACCTGCCGTATTATATTATTACATAATTTCATTAATTTAAAAAACGAAATGCCTTATTTTGTTTTTACTCTTCGGTCCAAATTTATATAACAAAAATAAACAGTTCGACCTCATTGCAATTTTCCAAATACATAAACATAAAGCAGACACGAGAGTAGGAAAAATCATCATCGCGCTTTGAAAAATGCATTGAAAGGATTGCCTTCTGGTTTATGTACTTGTCAATTTTTTTCTGGAGCTTAAAACCACGATACGGTCCTCCAGGATTAAAATAAAAAATATTACGGTTCGTTAAATTCTCTTACCAGTCTGGCTTTAAAATGCACGATTGTGAATCATCAAATTATGTATCACATTGTTTAATTAGCAAAGCTTTAAAGAAACGTCTAAGTAATTCTAATATAAATAATTAATTTTAATACCGATGGAAATTATAGTTTTTTTTACAATAATAATACTAATTAGCACATGGGTGGCGAGGGCTCGCAATCTAAAATTTTTTTTTGAAATTACATCTTCGGGAGTTTGTTGTAAAAAGTAATTCGAATCTTGCCTGACCGGTTCGATAATTAGTTCATTCGTCCAAACGAGATAAAAAAAATTATCTGTAGGTGCTTAATACAAGTGGTTCACGCATTATCTGTATCAAAACAAAGTAAACAAATTAATTAGAAAGTTACATATTAGTCATTGCCGTTTATAACGGCGCGGAGTCCAAATTTGAAATACACAGTTTTTTTGTAAGAAAAAATAAAACTGACCCATATTTATATTTGTGTGGGAGCAACAACCACATCTTCCAATCTGTAAAAAAAAAATGTTGGTTGACTCAATTAGAAAATGCAGTGCCGTTCGTTCGACATTGTAACCCTCGTAACTGAATTAAGGTTTTTCGTGAAAATTTAAAAATTTTTCTTTTAAACAATATTTTGTTAAACTTTTCGTGCAGTTAAACGACGATAACATAAACTAAGCTAAAAGTTTCGTTTTTAATTGTTCTGAAAATTCAGACGCGGCTAATTGTAAAGTTTAATCAAATTGTGAAAAAATAACAAAATAATTTACTTTTGCTAATTGGCAAACTCGTTAAGTAAAACCATTTCTAACCAATCCGCTCTAATAAAAATTAATTACAAAACGCTTTCTAAAGTGTTTAAGAAAGTTAAAGAGTTCTTACTGTTTCGGAGAGCAAAATTTCAAATTTTAAGTAAAAAGTTGTTAAAGCATTTATAACATCAACAATTAATACTACTCAATATAATTATTTTCCCATCACCTATGTCGCGAAAATTAGAGGAATATTCCACGTTGAGCTCGAGAAAATTTCTGCGACACTCAAAGCAATTAACTTATCGAATTTTTAATTTTGCAAGTACAAACCACAAAGTTTCGAAAACTTGACGATAAGAAAAGTTAAAGTTGCTTTTGTAAAATAAAACTAAAGCAAAGTTAGCACCTATTTTACGCCTCCGATAAGTGTTTTCCGAATTTTCTTTGAAAGTTCTTGTGTGAAAACACGGAATCTCTCGTTCCATAATTTGAAGTAAACAAACTTTTAATTGTCTATTTTTGAATCGACGCAGTGGGATAGCTTTTAACTTATAATAAAAAGTGTAGGACGAGCACTATTAATATGCACGACATGTGTAGAGTTATCTTCGTGAGATTATCATAGAAAGGAAATTACATTATTTATATATTTATGGATGAGCAACAAAATGCTCTATGTAGGTACTTTTTACCATCGCCTTCGCAGAATCGATTTCACTTAATAACTATAGTCAACTTGTGACAATTTTTCTCTAATACTTTAATGCCGTCTTTATAATACAAACGACAATTAACGACTTATCTGATGATGTGGAGAATTTCTAATGACGAAAATCGTAAAGCTTTCAAATTAACGTCAACAAAGCAAACTTTTCTAAAAGGTAAATTTTGAAAAAAATAGATTTTTGCCATAAACTCATAAACTACTTATCGGAGAATATTTAATCTTGGTGTGCTATTTTATCATTTAATTTCCTAAAAATTCGATCTCTTCACTTTTCGTTATAGGATCAACCGTTTTTGCAGTAAAAAAATCATAACGCAATCGATCTGCAATTTGAGGTATTAAAAATAGGTTTCGAAATTGTCTCTTTTTAGATCTTTCTTTATGTCGAAAACATTTTAAAAATGTAGCAACCTAGAAGTGTAATGTCACAGCAGCGATAACAATTTCAAAAATAACGTCGTAGTTCATAGATTATTTAATTCTCTGTTTGCAATTATTTATCTTTCATGTTATGAAATTTGTATGTACACAATCAGTCACCATAACAGATTAAAAAAAAGATCCAACGTTCACGTAATAATTTTCCTCCTCCAGAAACCGCCACCTCGTCGAGCTTTAGTATTCATTGGATTTGTTCGAAATAATTTTCAAATTAATTTGTATTTTGTGTGTTCATGCTACCTACATCAGCCTATTGGGTACATATTATTTACGCTTCTGTTTAGCAAATGAATAAATTTGTTATGCCTCTACTTGCAGACAATTCCCTTGTTTACTGAAAAATTAATTATCGTCAGTAGATATAAAGGAAAATTGTCTTTCCTCTCAATTCAAATCTATAAATTACTGATAACTAAAGCTTTATGTTTCTACTTTTAATTTTTATAACGTTCACGCACAACTCCTCATTAAATACCGCAAACAACAGTACCACAACAGACATTAATGTTTGAAAAACAGATGATGACTTCTGAAGTTCATTTAAAATTGACCTTAACTACCTGCCATTGTATAAAATACAGTTACGAGCGTAAATCGTTTCTACTTGAAATTATCCGCTTAATTGATACCAATTTATTATTATTCAGTTTTTTATTTTATCAATTGACAAAAATCATTCGATTTCGTTTACATTCTAATCAGTGTTTACAATAACAACATCAACATCAAAATTATCATTTTTATTGTTTATATTTTACGTGCATCGCCAAAGATCCTCATTATTCAGAAGTTAACAGAATCGTGATGGTATTTTCGAGCTTTCTGCGCTTAAATCTTAAAATAAAAAAAATCACATTAAACCATTAAATTAATTCGACGAATAAGTTGGTGGTGTCGATAAATTTTCCAGCGATCAGACTGAAATGAGTCGGTGCTCCGTCATGCCTGAATCAGAACCAGAACGGAACATAATCTAAAAGTGCAGTTAGCTCTTCTTCAAAAACATTTCTGTAAAATAAATAAGAACCAACGAAACAGTTACTGAAAAAAGAAATTTTTCAAACAGAAGAGAGGGGGTGAAAAATTAAATTGCAAACTAGGCTTTTTGGATAAAAATCGAAAACATGCCCAAGTTCTTTGGGAGGTTGTGTCTCCGAAACTACATAATATAGTAGTTTGAACAATATTTCTTTTCTAGTTTTAGGCAGAATTGTATAAATCTGATGTAGAGAACTTAAACTTTTTTTTCTAATTTATACTTAGTGTGAATTTGTGTATTTTTCGTAATTTATTCTAAAATACCGATATGGCGAATTACCGTAATACGCACAGCCTGAATTTATTGTTCTTTGCAAATGTTTATTTATTATATACGTAATAAATAAAAATTGACCATGATCTGTGGGAAAAGAAAGCAAAACATTTATTTTCGATAATGCAACCTAATAAGCCAAGTTGGTAATTTTAATTGTCAAATCGAACACTCGAAAACGAATCGTCGATACGAATATTATGCCCAAAAAACCGATCGAAACTTTCTCCTTAATAATCATCATTTTAATGCACATTTTCGACCTAAACGGAGAAAGTAAAATAAGCCGGTTATTTAAAAATTTGTGATCACGAATTTTTGATTTACTTTTGCATCAATTCACACCGAACGCACGACGTTGCTGTTTTAAAATTCTCCGCCCTTTTACGTCTGTTTACCCTTTTGCTCATTCATTTTTCAAAAAATAGTCGACTCAAATATGCGTCCAATTTTCTTTTTTTGAATTTATCTTACAAAATGCAAGTATGCTACCTACCTCGCTAATAATTTATCTTTTGACAAGTGCACAAGTTGGAATAATCCAAACTTAACGAGAACAAAGACAATAATTATATAAATCTGAATGTTAAAGTCCCTTTCACTCCCAACTTCGATTTACCCTCAAATCTAATTTAGTCGAATTCAATTTTGCAAGGTTAAATTAATTTCGATACTCGGCATAACTAAAAATGTTTGTCAATAATTTAACTTGGTAGACGCAACAAAGGGCGATTTTACTCCAAAGGAGAACAATGCAGTATTTTCATTATGCGAACCTGTCTGGAATTTTCTTGTCAAATTTTTGTTTTTTATGTTCATATATTATTATTATAATATGCAGTAGGTGGGCAGGTAGATATATTTTTATTTGCCTTTCGAAAATTGAGAATTATTCGAAAATGCAACAAAAGAATAATATATTACCACGCTACGTTCAAAAAATTGGACTAAAGTAGACTTGGGGCAAGAAGAATAAATTGAAAATGGACCGAAAATTAATATTCCTAAATTCCGAATGACGGAGCCTTTTTCGAAAGAGCTCGATACTCCAACTCGAAGAGATGTTCCATTAACGTCCAAGTTTCGTTAATGACTATTATTTGTTAAAATTCTTTAGGAAAAAGTATCGGTATGTCGATCCTCTTCTAGATGACAGGTACCTTTACCTACGTCTAAAATTGCACGATCGGGTATACCAACAACAATGACTCAAAAAATCATTCTCGTTCTTTGTGCATGAAGGAAGTACAAAAGAAAATAAATGTTAACCCGCAGAATTAGATGATACCGAGCCAACATTTTCCATCTCGTGGATTATTTTATTTTCTTTGCGTATATTATAGTAATAATAAAAATGTTCTCGGCAAATATGCGGAAATTCGATACGAATCTTTTATTAATAATTTTGCACAAGTAAATAATATCGAAATTGAAATTTTCCGATATTACATCAGACGGCAGACGTAAACACGATTTTGCTTGTTTTATTGGGTTACCTCGCCGCAACCGCCGAAAAAATTTGAAAATCTACAAACTTCTTTTTCGATTCAACCCCCGGTGCGAATATTTTCGACCCTCGGTCTATTAAATATTCACGAATAGCGCACGAAACTTTTTAACTTTTAATTGATCCGCTGAAAAATCGATCAAATTTGTAGGTCAATGAATTATTTAGAAAATAACATAATCACGACAATGTGTACCTGTGTGAATGCCTGTCGCTGGCGATGAGAATTTTCTCTTGGGGTACCTTCTTCGTGCCTCAACATCGCACGCTCAACTCTGGCGAGCGTGGGTGAGTCTAAGATACCGGGAACCGTCGCCGTTCGCCCGGAGGGGCAATTCGAATCCATTTGTAACAACATTCCATAAAAAACTTAAAACAATTCGTGCAATATATCACGCGTGTTAAAGTCGGACCGCACGTTCCTACACGACGACCTCTCGCTCTCAAGATTCGGCAACAACTAACTGATATGCGCGCACACTTTCCTAATCTCGTGGTGCACGATAAACGCAGCAGTGGTCAAAAGGAGGTGGAAAATTGAAAATTATTTCCAGATTAAAATTATTCAAAACCAGGAAAGCCCATCATTTTATCTACCTAACTTCCTCATTTGGTCGGCTTATCAATTAGAAAACCTACTATCAGTTACAATTTTTTGCACAATTAATCATCGAATTCCACGGAAGATAAAAACTAACAAATTTACACAGCGATTAGATGATTTAATGCTTTTTAGAAGACGGTTAGCTTCTAATAGCGTCTATGATGAATAAAAAATTTATTTTTATTTTTTCACTCATCCAAAAAATTTCCAAAAAATCAACAAAATTTGTGCTTTTCATAAATATTTCTAACGGATTTCGTCGACGATAGATCTAACCTACAGGATAAGTGGCGGTTGGTACGGAGAGAGCGATAAGACACATAGCTCAATTTTAGTTTCTTTTAGAAGTAAATATTGTTTGGACTGTTTTTGGGGTGATTAAACGGAATAAAACTAAATGTCGTAGATAAATTTTGCCGGTGGACACCGTCTCTTTGTTGCATGTTCGTACAGGTGGTTTCCCGATTTCTTCTCGTAGAACTTTGCATCACAGCAGTACTACATCTTCTGTCTCAACCAGGACTTTTATGAACGCAAGAAAACCAGAGTCTGTCCGTAAATGTAAACTATAATATCCGCATGGGTTTATGGAATTGCAAGTTTGAAATCTGAAAAAGTACCAGATTTTTATTATGGCCAACTTTGAATCATATTTATGGTAATATAAGTAGAATTACACTTTTATCCCACATTTCTTAGTCGTTGCCCGCCCATTATAGCAAACTACCGGCCGCCGCTGGCGCTGCACAGAACGATTGCGGTATCATTTCCATTCATTCGGGGTCATAAAATAAAATTGTCAAGAAAGTTCTTCCGTTCTTTTCAAAACTAGCACGTTCTATCATTTACCTGTTATACAAAGAAGAAATTGTAATTTTCAAAAAATAATTTTTTCCATGAGAAATCACGTAGCAAATAAATTCTTTAGACGATGAGGAGAGCCATATAATAGGGAAAAGAGTAAACAATATTTTAGTCTCTTCTGCTGGATATAATAGTACAAAAAATAATGATCAATAATAATCAATTTAGTAGTTTTTATTAATTCGTCAGTAAAGAAAGGTCTTTCGCACTCGAATGTAATTATTTCTCAATATATTTACTCCAACTTGCCACGATATTGATTTATTGCCAATCCCAGTGCTCTCTTCTTGTTTATTTACCTGTATCGAGTCTCTTGCTACTGGCTCCACGTATAACTGTGTAATTTAGATATCTTTCGTTTAACTCGCTTGCACTAGCAGTTGTTCTCTCTTCGAGTTAACTTATGCCGCTTGGCAAAACCCAAAAAGTTATTTGACATTTTTTTATAATAACACAAAATTATTATAATATAATATTATTAATAACATTTTAACATTCATAACTACTATGCAAATAAAATTTTATGCTCTATAATTAAGAGATAAACTAAATCTATTTGCAATTATTCGGTAATTGCTGCCTCCAAAATTCCTGTCGCTTATTCAAAAAATCGACGGCTTCTTGAATATATCCAATAACTTCCGAATTGTCCTCTTTATTCTTGCATCTTATATCTGGATGGTTTAACAAATTGTCGAGATAGTCTTTATCGTCTTTCAATTCCCTCAATAATCGACTTCCTTTTTTGACCGGTTTCGTTCTAACAGTCGAGGTACTTTTTTTAGTCGACATTTCCCTGGAATCGGTTCTTAAATTTGATGTAAGCTTCGAATCCGTCGTTGTCGGTGTTTTCGTCATCGGACTTTCTGTTCTCGAACAATTTTCCGAATTTCCAGATTTTAATTTTAAATTCGGGAAAGCACCACCGACCGCATTCTCGATAGCTTTCTGAGCTTTGTGAACGCCCAATTGAAATCCTTCGAATTCCGGTCTAATTTTTAACCCTCTGTGATAATACATCAAACTATGCTCGAAATCGCCCAAATAATACAGTGCTTCGGCTTTTTGATAAATACCTTTAACGAACTTTTTGTCGACCGCCAATGCTTGTTCGGCGTCTTTCAAACCATTCTCCGGTTGTCCTAATAAAATGTAACACTTGCTACGTGCCACCAGCGAGTGCTTCTCCATGGGATTTAATTCCAACGCCTAGAACAAAAATATTTGTTAGTTTTCATAAATTTATTTTTACTTCAAATTAGTGGAACACGGTTTGTGACGTCCGTCCGTATACGCTTTCGTAATCAATTTTTGTGACTAATGCGAAATTTTAAGAATATTTTTAACTTCTATTATCCGATTTAATAAACTAAAAACATAATTTCAGACTTTGCTTGCTTAAACAACTGCATTCGTTCGTACAGGAAATTACTTTTTAACAAAAGATTCGATAAATAATAATAATAATATAAAACATAAATTTTACAACGTCTGTTAAATTTAAGCTATCGATGCTGTATCAAAGAAACATACGAAGAGTAAAACACCTTGTGATAGAACATGAGCGCAGAAGTAGGACCTCTTCGAATCAGTTCCGAATGTCCGAGAGCCAAATACGTGGACGGTTCGGCTTCGTCTGGTAATTGTAATATTCTCGTTCTATCTTCTCTTCTTTTAATTCTCAACGATTGCTTTATGTCTCTCGTGCCTAAATTAACGGAGGCGGCGCGATCCTTATCCGTGTAAACTTCTTCGGGTTTCGGCCGTTTCCTCTTCTTTCTCTTCTTCTTTAACTCTTGATTAATTTGTTTTTGTCCAATTTTAGCTTTCTGCTTTTCTTCTTTCGACGTCGCTTTCGTAACCACCGTTTCGTCTTCGTTATCTTCGGTTTTGCTTTCGTCGACTTTTGCCTCTTGCTGCGGTTCCTCTTCTTGAGGTAACTTTTTTTCAAATTCGACTTTTTTTTCTTCCTTCGGTTTACGAAAATGCACGCTTTTAAAGATATCTCCCTTATGAGGTGTAAATAATTTTAAAGGATCCTTTTGATCGCCCTCTACGATTTCCACTGCATCTTCCGTATTCGTGCCCACAAATTGATTGAGAAAATCACTATCGCGATTAATGTCTAATCTAACACCTGCACTGAACCTTACACTTAAGTGGTTACTCATTTTTTTTTAATATTTTCTAACCGAATCGCTTTGATTTTGCAATAATTCTAATATGCAGACATAAGTTGGCGTTGTTGTGCGAAAACTTACACTTCGAATGAAGTTTCCATGACTACCCTATTTGGTGTGATCAATTTTACACCATTGCACCTACTTTACCTTCTAGCACTTAATATTCACACCCCCGCCCAAGAGGTTTGAAAAAAAAATCGATTAAAAAAATTACTTACTTAAATGAAAATTTGGTTTGTCTAAGTAAACGAGATTGCACGATACGTGCGGAAGGAGCAAAAGGGGTTTGTAATGCACAAAATCCATCAATTCGTGATATCTTTATTGCTATCTCCTTCGAAGTGTAATTTTAGTTTTCAATTATATATAACGTGCACCTGAGCTTTTAAAGCATAACTCGAACGTTTTGCGAGTTTCTTATTATAACGAAAGTATCATAAAATAAAAAAATCTCAAACGCATCTAAGATTAATATTGCTTTTATTTTTGATTAAATTTTTTAAAAGAGGTAAAAGTCGAATCGTGACCTGCTTTCACGTGTGAATAATTTAAATCGAAAAGAAAAGTCTTTAACTCTTTATATTTTAATTTTAGTTTTGAAAATGCTGAATTCATTTTCTAGCTAAATTTTAAAATGTTCAATACCAATCGAACCTAAAATCGATCGATTATCCTGACAATGTCGTTTCAAAAAAATTTATATCTAATATCCTTTCGGACGTGAGTCCTGGGTTTTTGTACTCACTTTTCGCCGGATTAAATTCGAACCTTCCACAAATTGTAATTTTATTTCATAATAATCTGATAAATTGTAAACTAGCAACAATGGGCACAGATTTACCTACTACTCAAATACCAAATAATACTTTCGATTTCGGACCAAGTATACCCGGTCTTTGAGATGTTAAATGCACCAATAGGGTTGAAGGGTTTCTCTAAATGTAATACCTTCTAACCGAATTAAAACTCAATTGCGATGCTCGCGAAATAAATTTTTCTATTTTTTATTTCTATTAAAACAAAAAAATAAAATTTGGAATTTTTCAATATATCTTTTAAGCGTTAATTTAATCTATAACTGAAAAGCCATTGATTTTTTAGACAATAAAAGGTTAGAATCTAGATAATTTCATGCTCTTTAAAAAAGCAGTTAAAGTTCAGTTTAACTTGAATTTTTCATAAAAGTTATATTAAAATTATGAAAAATGAAAAATTCTTTATAGAAACGTCACAGATGATATTGCTTTGAAAAATTTTAAAAAGTATATGCCAGAAATTACAGTCGATCTGAAACAAAGTTCAAAGGTATAAGACCGAAGCAAAAAAAGGCGTACGGAAACTTCTTCGTTGAACAAATTTTCAATTATGTAGTCTGATCTCTCAAAAAGTACTAGTTCAACTTCTTTTTGCATGTTGTGAACACCAAAATGTGCCCGTCTCGAATTAATTAAATTGTTTATCATTTCTATCGACTTGGCTCAGTTTTCGGGTTTAATTCCGGAAAAAGTAACAAAACATCCAGATGAATAAAAAAATGTTGTCGATGTAATTTAGTTTTTAATTTGAAAAATTAATGTACCAATAATTTTGGCAGTCTAGACAAGTCGTTTGTGAAACCAAGTGAAGGAAATATCTCTCAAGTTCTTAGCAGCTTTTGTAGATAATTGTCTTTAGATTGCAAGCTTCATTGCTTTGCTTTGGCAAAAAACGCTTTACATTTCCTAAAAACTGAAAGCTTCGAGTAAATTCACTAAACATACAAACAAGCTCTTTGTCTAGACACAGCAAACTCATATTTCTATATTATTATCTTAAATTTTAATGTAAAATTTTCTAACATTAAATGTTGGCAAATTGCTACTAAAATTTAATTTTTTTTTGATTGATGTACATTTTAGGTCTGGTACGCATTGGAGAAACAGTTAGGTACTTACCAAACGAATTTACCAAACAGTCAATAAATTTAGTTTGAATAATTCACGTTGAATTATTATTATCATAGTTAATATTATTTTATACCATGAACTATAAAAGAACAAATTACTAAACGAGTCGACAGATTCGTTAACACCATAATATTATCAGGAATTGGAAAAACCAATAATACTATTATACCGATTTAAATTGGCTGAATTTAATTAACAAAATTAACTTATTAAAATACCCACCTTATTAAAAGCATAGAGAGCTTTCGCAAAATTTTCAGTTTTCACATGGTTTTTGGCTTCTTCGTAATAAATTTTAGCTTCTTTTTGCTGGAGGGCAACTTTGATCATGGATTCCGAACGACCTCTTCGTGATTTCGACATGTTTGATCATTCTAAAGCATAGAAATCTATAGATAAGTATAAAAATGTGAAAATTAAAAATACTTGAAAAAAAACTTATTTGTTTTATGCGAGAAGAACCTATAATTGTTAAATCCGTTATATTCGATGTATTAAAAAAAATTGTTTAATTGATCACTCGAAGGACTTCATTTTTACTCTCACCGCGTCGAAGTAAACTAAAGGACTAAAAAACATTTTATAAAAATGCATTTCGTGTTTCATAATCTACGAATAATAAAAAGAAACAATGATGAATTGCAATGTATTTATAGAACTTGAATAATAAAATCAATTTTATATATTTGACTTTTTTATGTTGGAATATAATAAAAAGGAAATTAAAAATAAAATCGGTTCCAAGCAACTTCAATTTTATTGTTAAAGGGGAAATTGCCAAATAATTTAATTTTTTTTAAATGTTTCCTTTTTTTAAATAAATTAAATTATGTACCTACATAGATACTAACTCACAGTTTTTCCTTCGCCTGCAAATCCGCATTGGGAGTTTCTCCAATAACAATAAATCAAATTAAATTCCCATTTTCTTACTAATCACCGCGTTAATTGTATTTTATATTGGAATAGCAACGTCTGCTATCAACAATTCCTATTAGAAATTCACTAAATTTGTCGAATTCGCGGTTATCGTAAGAGGATTAGAACGAACTGATTATGGAAGCAACCCTACCGCAGACAAAACCACAAGTTTTCATCCCCCGGTACCCGTAACAAAATTAATCCTTATGGCGATGTCTTCAAAAGGTAACTTAATGTATAGCTTGGAAAATTATGATGGAAACTCGTAAAATAAATTCAAAGTACAGAAGCTATTTTTGAAAGCAAATTAAATTTAAATTCGTTTTATATTTATTATATACAAAGCAATGTAGAAGAAGTTTCTTTTTGCTAAGTATGTAGGTATACCTAATACCTACCCCGGTAATATAAATAAATACATTGATTTTTCAAAATTTGCGTTTTACTATTTTAAAGAGTTACGCATATTATAAAATATGCTGCCTACTTGTTGATGAAAGTTACACGACAAATTAACAAACATATTTATAAAATAAATTATTATGTAAATTTTACCTTGACACGATGTTTTCCAAATATAATAATTGCTATTTCGATAGTTTACTCGACCATCTCTTCGGCGAAAATGAATTTTGCACTTCTAATGTTCCAATTGTAGATATTTTCATTTTACTGCACTTAAGCATTCGTGTTTTAGCATAGCGGTTTATGCACGAAATAACATTTGTGTACATTGCGTTCATAAAATATCTAATAGTTTTATTATAGAAGAAGAGACAATAGTCGGTAGTTATGTATACAACGGCCAATATACATAGCTCGTCCCGTATAAAGCATAAATAACAAGATTATATAAATTGGTTCAAAATCGCGTGTCGACAACTGTAATTATTATTATATTATTTAAATCACGCAAACAACATATTTATGGATCAATTTTAATATTTTCTTTTCTTTCAAATTATAGTCATAATTCTTCAAGTTTTAAATTACACAGGTCGTCGGTGACAGACGGGTGTGACGACGCCACGAGTACTGTATAACTTTTTTTTTACAAAATAAGCACGGTAATTTTGAAAAAAGCGAATGCTCATTATCGGCAGGCACATAACGTCGGTTTTCCATGGTAAGGATTTTCGTCCTACAAAAAGTGGGGTAGAAATGATTTTGATATCTCACCGCCACTTTCTGACGTCACGTTATTGTTTTATAGGACATATTCTTGTCTTGCAGTAATGCTAAAGTATAAAAATGGAAATTACTCAAAATTAAGATTTAACTAATGTCATAGTATTGCTATCAGTTTAAAAGTCAAGACCCCGATGAAAAATTCAAGTTTTTTACTTTCACGAGGAATATTTCGTCCTAGATGGATTATGATAAGAATTCGTCTTTTCAAAATAATACCTCCACGGTTAGTTCTATGACAGAAATGAATATAATTTTTTACATTTTCTGTATAAAAACTTTCTTTGTAAATCTAATATTTGACAGGTTACGGCGGCGGTAAGACGAACGTTTTTCTAAAATATCGTGAAGCTTCCTATCTCTTTAAATTCTGGATACTAATAATTGGTAGCATATTGTTGTGGATTTTATGCAACGTTAGCAGCAGAATTTTTTAAATGTTTGCTCTTCCAGGTTGCCATCACACAAAGTAGCTAGAAAGCATCCTCCAACGTCTGCGATGTCTTCTGTTTGGCTTCGAGGTACACATGAAATGATTGCGTTTACGTTACTATTATAGATTTTAATTGAAACTAAAATCTCGCACTTTTGTAACATCTTAAAATTCAACAAAATCCGCACTTTAAATGATTTTTTAGATTCTAAAAATCTATGGTGAAGCCAAAAAGACCTCTACAAATTTTGCACTCTCGTATATTACTGAAAAAGGACACCTGTACCTAACAAATGCATTTTTATGGAATCTTATAAACTTATTTAATTGCAAAAAGTACGCCTCTATACTCAGAGGCGGATAGGCCTACAAATAAATGAGAACTTTCCCGGTAAGCCGCTGTTGAGTAGTAGAATTAGCAGTACATAGATTATAAGCAAAGAATAGTTCTATTCTAACAGTTCTATACAGTGGCGTAACAAGCAGTTGAGGGGCCCGTGTGCGAAGTTGGGGACCGAGGCCCTGTTTTTGTAACAAGATAAAAACAAAAATAAAAACGTATATTACACATAATTAGAAAATAAACAAAAAAAATTATATTAATAGAATAATAAATACAGAAATGATCAACATTTTATAAACTACAACATATTATATTTTCAATAATATTAAATTTTTTTTAAAGATTGAGTAGTCACAGCAGAACCGGAGACCCGCGTGAATAGCACCCACCGCATCCCGGTAGTTCCGCCCCTGGTTCTATAATCCAAATTGTTCAGCTCAACGTTTTGTTCCGATATCTAAACCAACCTCCAGGACATTGTACGATCCACATAAAAATTCTCTATATTTTTCTTATTTAAAATAGATCGTACACAGACAAGAACAGAAGAACGAACTTTTCAAGAAAATTTTTTCGGGTTCAACCGCCGCTTTACGAACCTTACATTGGTTTCTACAACCAACTTAAAAAATGTGTATCTTAATTTATTTTACAAATTTAAATTAAAAATTACCGTATAACCATTAAGGGGCCTATACACGATGAAACATGTTGTATAACTTGGTTCGGTTGTAGGTGATGTTGTATCGTGTGTGGATCAGTCTTTGTATTAAATTTCAAGTTGGACAAACGGTTGGATAAACCTGAGTTGCAGTATACACAGTTTGATTTCTTTGCATATACTAATGTTTGTGGAACTTGATTTGAATGTTGTAGTTCCATGTTCCACTGGGGGTTCCGGAACCCATGTTAAAACCTTTACAGGCTTTGGCTTTGGAACGTCCTTGGCGTCAAGTTTTGCTCCCGCTCAGAGCTCGCTTTCGGTCACCACCCGCTCCAAGCAGTCCTTAGTGACCTGGTCGACGCAGGAAGCAATCATCAGCCCCCCCCCCCCTTTGGTTTTACGTCAGTAAACTTGGGTGAGTAAACTGGCTCCTTACTTTTCTTTGCTGTTTGGAGTCGCATATAGCGCCTCCTTGCAGCCCCCAAAGATCTGGGTGGTTCCTTCCTTTCGGAAGCGCCCCCTGTGTTAAAGTTTTTATTAGGTGGTTCCATAATTGTTCCCACGAGTATTGGGGTAAGACTGTCACCATCGCACAGAGCCCCATGCACGATAGAATGCATTAATACAACGAGGTGCGCCTGGTGCCCCGAGGTTTCTGCGACTAGAGACCGAACTTTCCTTCGGCCTTGCATCCCTTTGGCGTCGCAGTACTGTAGGAATTGTGAGGGTTTTATAGTGATCCACGCAGCCCAGGCGATTAAGCCAAGGCCCTCGTGCCCCCTGTCACTGCTATCCACTATGGGAGTCGTTGCAGCCCACAGGCGGTTTACGATTTGTTTTTGTGTTTGCCAATGAGTCTGGCTCTCTTCACCACAGCTATCCTATCCTTTAAGAAGACGGCAAGAACCGGGCACAAAGAGTTTTTAAGTCGGCCGGCCCCGACCGCCCGTGGGGTCTCCCCACAGTTCGTCCCTTGAGTACATGCCTGCGGCTTCACCGAAAGCTCGCTAGCCCCCTCACCACGCCAAGGTTACAAACATTAGGAGGGGTTCCGAATTGTGCGAGCTGTTGAACCCGACTTCTTTAGTAAAGACAAAATAAAATATTTTATTTTGAAATATTTTTCATTAAAACTTTGAGAAAGTAAGGAAAAAAAGTAGGTTGACTTCCTTACTTTTTCTCTTCTAAATTTTAGAAAAATTACAAGAAAGGCGTGAGCTTACAGTGAAAACGCAGCAAAAACGGTAAGGAATTCGACAAAATTTTATATGTATAATTTGTAGGGAACGAAATGTCTTATAAAAAAGTTCTCTTCAGCACATATTTATCTACTGTAGTTTGAAGACGAAAAGCATTCGAAAGAGAAATTTTAATTATTTAGTTATCAACTCGAAATCTCATCACATTTTAGTATATACAAAAATGTTTTTGGTATCTCTTTCAGTGTTTGCAGCATTTCTACAGCAAGTTAAACAAGTGAATTTTTAAATTTTTCTGGAAAGTTTGAGATTACTCCCTATCTACGTACATCGGAGCGATTGCCTTGCATAGTTGAAGATTAGTTAGAAAAACTCTTTTTTATACATATTAACATGTTCACACATAAATAAATAAATAATTAAAAATTATTACTTAGATAAAATTTGTTATTTTAAAAGCATTTGTAAATAATTAGAAACCTCGCATCGGATATAAATCAAAGTCTCAAAAAAGACTGTATAAATGTTATGTGGTTTAAGGAGACAACCAGCTGTACGATTTCTTCTTTACGGTGGTTGTTGGCAGCCTTTTCAATAATATATTTTGGAAATTGAACGTTAGCAAGTCAAATCAAGTAGCGAATCAAGAAAATTTCCTGCAAGCAGTGAAGATATAATTTATAAACGTCAAACAAGTTATCATATCTCTTAATAAAAGGTTAGAATTTATAAACAGCCTTCCTGTAGAGAACAACTACAAAGTTAAAACATATGACGCTATCTTGCTTCGGTAAGCGACAGGTGTTTTTAATTACAAACTTCTTTGAAAACAGAACCTACAGTGTTATTTATTGTAATCTAAGGATAGGTAGATATTAAATTCGTCTGTATTAAGTATCAGAAAACTGAACAAACAATATAAATTATGTAACTACGATCTTGCGATGATCGCTCGGTAGATGTTAAAATAAATCTCAAATTTTTTAAACGAGCAATGCCCTTTTGTGTTAAAGTATTCCTTTAGATCAAGTATTGTGATCGGTCGTGACATTTTAATAAGAAACGATACACAAATGTGGTATTTCGCAACAAATCGACATCGAAACCTAAAAACTGTCAAAAAGGAAATTGATCAAAAATAACATAATTAGGGGACAAATTTGATTACTTTCGAGTAATTAGCATAATTAGCAATGGTTTTGGTTCATTTTTAATTGTCTATATGTAAATTTTAATATACAAATTCTCTAAAATTAGTTTTGCGGTTAAATGTTCTTTAAACACAATTTAGAAAATAAATGGGCTAAACAGTCTTATTTATGATAAATAATAGAAGGGTGGTGTGTAAAATAGAGTTATTTCAAGATTTTTCAACAAATTAATGAACTATTTTGACAGTTGTTCATTATCGAACGTTTGAGCTTTCGGGGGCTCCAAAATGTAATTACTAGATAACTATTGAGTTAGAAAGATTGAATGAGGTGTTAATAAACTATTTGGAGTCTATTTTATTAAATCTAATCATTTCATTCCGATTTCTGAGCGAAATTACTACATGGAATTTTCCAGGTGGGCATTTTTAGTTATTATTGGCATTTCCGGGGAAAAAAAATTATTTTATTGTAATCCGTTGTGTACTTTAAAGGCAATATTAATACAAAAAGTACTTTTAAATTATTTAAAAATCAATTCAATTTTGAAATAATTCGAATTTTTATACAAGTACGAAGAAAATCCGCTAGATGGCCGTACTGATTTAGCAGATTTTTGAATCACGAGCGTTCACGAAGCTCAGGATTGCATACCCCTTCCGCATTATTTCCGTCCGAACGGCAGCGAGTAGTTCAAAATCGTTCGGTTTGGAAACACGCACTTTTTGCGCTCTGCGGTTTTAAATAATTTCAATGATTTTATTGAGGAAATTACTTTTTTTAAGAAAAATCGATCATTTAAATTAATTTTGTTCTCTCTGAGTGAATAAATTAATACGATAACGATCTTTTTTTAACCGAAAAGACGCGCGCGTAATTTTAAAATATTGTGTTGGTGAATTAAGTTATGGAGAGCATAATCGATGAATCTTGGATGATGACTTTGTGCAATCCCAATCTTGTAATGGATCTTCCACATAAATGGTAAGAACTTAAATTAATTTTTGACTGTGTAATTTTCAAATTTTCGCCCTGTCGATACATTGTCGGCATTTGATTTGTTTCAACGGGCTGCAACTTAGTTTCTTGAAATAATGTTTTCCGTTGACTTCCATTTCGTGGAGTAAAGAAGTACTTTCGATTACAGCAATATCTTCAAAAGTAAATGCTTCCTATATGACCATCAACGTTAACTTCTTTTTATGTTGACCTGCAAAAATACATAATGAAATTTCGCCATCGACTTATTTTGTAACCTAACAATAAATTACGCTAAACGATAATAGTAAAAAATGTTAAGTTTAGCTTGCATCGAAGTTTAGGTTATTATTTGTTTCTTTTTAATATAATGTGTAATTTAGATTTTCAATTGTTTAATTGAAAATTAAGTCCGTGCTTATTATTCAAGTATATCCGAATAGCGCTCGCATATTTTGTAGGTTATAAATTAAAAAATAAACACGGAATTAAATTTTATTTTCTAATTTATATGTTGTATTATGAACAAACTTTTGCAAGTTTTTTTTTTTAAGTGATTCTTTTAATAAAAAGCCATGACTCGGTTTTCAAACGTCAGTTGACCAATTGTTTTTAAAATTAAATTTTGTCGGCGAGTGTCATTTGTTTTGTTTGTCCACCATTGTTTTTCGTTACCAAGCAAAGCTACTTGTTGCGTTTAAAATCAAACAGATTGTGCGTGAATATTAAAAAAGTGCGTGTAATTATTATAAGTTCAAATGAGGCGGGATTAATGATAGCTTTGGTTCTTTTTAAATAAACAATGTTTAATAAAATCAAAAGTTAGAGCAAACTAATTTGGTAAGTTATCTTGTTGGGTTAAAAATATGTTTTTTGTTGATGTCCGATACTGTTTAAGTTCGATTCTTTCATCTCCAGTGGTGAATAGGACTTTCTGTCCAATTTTTGTACAATCGGAAGTAATCGGCAAAAAAAGCCTTCGATCTGGTGCTGTCAGAATCTCCTCCTTAAATATTATGTCCGGTTATATAAAATTTTAAGAGATTTATTTTTCTTTCAGATCGTCTGGCAAGAAATACTAGCAAATAAATAAATCTTGTGTACGTGGTTAAAAGTTTTTTGCGAGCGGTTTGTCAATTTTGTTTGTAATAAAGTGTTCATTTTAAAACTTGTTCTTTCGTAATCGATAAACATATATGTGAGTGTATTCTTTGCCGTCGTACTTCAAGATTGATTGCACGAAGCAGAGGATTGGACTTTGACAATACAACTGGGCTCTACAGTGATAAACGACTTTTTTACGACAGTTTGGCAACAAAAAACTTTTGAATATCTTTTTGTTTGGCTAACCTAAACCTGTTAAGTATATGTGTATTAATAATTTTCTTCTCATTTTAGGTAAGTTCGACAGCGTGGATTGGACAGCATAAGTTCAACGGGATTAAAAAGGTTAGTGAAAAATAATTATTCTCCATGTGATGCAAAAATTGTTATTTTTACATAAGTTGTAGCTTTCGTTCCTGGTGTACGAATGGTGTAGCCATTCAAATGTACTTTTATTTCATCGGTTCATATTTTACAACGGCAAACTTTAAAATATTTCAAATTGAACATGTTAATTAAACATTAATAATATTTAAAGCTTAATAGAAATCTTGAATATTATTAAAGTTTTATTTGCTTGTTCAATTTAAAATATTCCGTTTCAATTAATTCGTAACTAACCACTGCTGTGGTCAATTTTGTCGATCATCGAGGCAAATGTCTGGATAAGCAATTTTTAATTTTTCATTTGATCGAATATTTTTTTCACAATTTAAAAAAAATCAATTAGAATTAAAAAAAGATCTTGTTACATTTTTCGATTCAATTTGGAAACTATAATCTGAACGTTTAAAAATAAACATCAAAAAGCAAGAAGATAAACGAGTGAAATTTGGACCTATGCAACAAAAGTAGATTTGGGAGGAACGGAACAAAGGCTACAATATAATGTAAAAATTACAGTTTTTGAAATTATGCCCGGAGTTTTATTGGATTATTTTGGTACAAGGGACCCTCTACTAGTTTAGTTTTTCGATAATTAAATAATCAGCACAGCGGTGTTAAGCAAACACTGACGGGTTAGTGAGCGGGAAACTATTAGTGTGCATGGCAAGTGACTCCTCGGTTCTACTAAAATTGCAAGCGGTGAATACGATATTATCAACTTATTTTTAATAAATCTATTATTTATGATTTCAAAATAGGCTTAATATACTTAGAAAATTAGAAACGTTACTACTAGGTGCAAAATTAGATTTTGATGGGAACAATCATTATCATCAGCAAGTACTCGTACTCGGAAAATATTTGGCTATTATTCGATTCCTATGGCTTTTACAACTGGATATTATAGTGTTTTATAAATTCCTATAACTTATTGAAAAATAATTTTCCTTTTTTTTTTGTTTTGGAATGCACTTTAGTTTCAGTTATTAGTACAAAAATTTGTTTTAACTCTGTATGTAATAATTGATTTTTTTTAAATTCTAGAAAGAACTGTTATTCTTTCTACGAATTTTAAGCCACGTCAGATCGTGGTATTATGTACCTGCTTTTTTTAACTACGAGAAAAATCTTTTTTTTTTAATTTTTATTTTGCACTTCATGAAAATTTCTTTCGTCTTATTAAATGAAGTTTGTAAAAACTCCAGGGTACTTTCGAAAAAATATCCAAAGTATCAAGTAATAAATAATTGACTTTATTACTTCCGTAAGTTGATAATAACAAAATTTGATGTCGAAGAGCCTAACTAGTGAAATTTCGAAAAATAAAAATATGAATGAAAGTGCGTTCCGAAACAAAGACAAAATTACCTTCTTTTTATTTGATCATTATTTTTCAGTAAGTTTTTGAAAAAAAAAACTATATTGTAAAGAGAAAATTTCCTTTAAATTTTTAATATTTAATAAACGGTTCGAGATAAAACTGTGGTGTCATAGTCATGCATGCACGTGCATGCAGGGCGATGTCACCGTAACAATCCAACGCATTACTTGGCTATCGTGGATTAATTTAGAAATCTAGAAACACAAAGATAATGTTTCCGGTTAACAAAAAAAAAGCCGAGTGTAGTCAAGGTTTTTTGCTGTTAGCTGGAAGACAGAGTCTCAACGAATAACGAATAAGAACAACACGTTTTCTTGATAACGAGCACTTGCAAACAAACTCACTGTTCAAATTTATTTGTAATTAATTCATAATTATTATGAATTTATAAAAATAAATTAATGCATGCATGTGAATGCACGACTGTGCCATGCTATGCCCCATGTATTGTGTAGTAGGTACTATAAAGCTTTGATAATATAATATCATACAGTGTGAAAACTTTAACGGAAATAAATTATATAACTTTAATATTCAATATTTTAAAGAGAATTCTTCATCAGTAAAAATGCAACCTTCCCTAAAACTAAGATGACATGATGAACTTAAACTCATCACTCGGTCTAAGTGTACTCGGATTGTGTCGACACAACCTTTGAAATTTTACAATTTCTTTCCAATTTCAATTATTCAATGACTTTTAAAGTAATTCCAAAAGGTTAAAAATAATAAAACTTTCATTTTTAGTTAAATGCAGCAAGTATGAAATTGAGCAAATTTTACAAAAATTGTTAGAAAATGTAAGGCATGAGTTTTATCATCGATTGTCTTTTTGCAGATAAAACTTAAAAAGGGTAACATCGTCAGGTTTTAGACTTGAAGCCCGTTTCATCACTCTAGTATCCTGGTCCGTTTATCTTTTTTTTGTTACGTAAAATATAACTTTATATTTTAACACTTAACTTGGAATTACTTAGAATAATATAATATCTCCTTTAAAATGAGCTTTCATACGATGTATCATTTTTGACATACTCAACATTAGAAAAAAAAGATTAGGCGTCTCCCTACACAATCGGATAAGTTAAAAAGTGTACATAAAGATGTGCCCAAAAATTGTACATTACGGCATTTGGAGCAATCCCGTTGGTTTTCAACATAAGTTTATTAAAATTTAATTATTTTGAACATAAATAATTTTGTTTAGAAAGAATTAAATTCTTTAATATAAAAATTGTTTATAACTCTAGATACGCGATTATCGAACAAATGTTTGTATCGATTTCTTTATCCGCTTGAGTGTGTAGAGTAGAATGCTACTTGTAAAAATATTTTGAAAACATGCAGTATGCTTTTTTACATTTTGTATTTGTAATAATATCTTTGGTTGTAGTCAAATCTCAAATTCAAAATTGTTGGTGATAAGACTAATATAATAATACAGTAGAACCCCGATTATCTGTGAAGCGATTTTTCCGTGAGCGTTTGCAACTTCGGTAGTATTATACTATGGACTATTCCTGCAGCTATACTTGACGTAGAAGATCTAAAGAGCAAGGAATATGACAATCATCGCGTAACACACATACACGAGCTACCGAAGCTATAAATGTTTTATTAATTTATTTTGAACAGATAAGTGAGACTGAGGTTGTAGATATTTTGCACCTCAGAAAATTGAAAGATTTAATTAAATACAATTTAAGTAAAAGTCAAAAACAAACCAAATTATCTGATTTTTCAAATAGAACTTTTTAATCAATATGTTCCTTGTTTGTAATCTACTATAAATAATATTAACAGCAAACGTCAATTATTATTATTCATGTTTTTCAATTATCCGTGCAGAGCACGGCCCTAGTCGGCCCGGATAATCGAGGTTCTACAGTATAGTACTGAAATTTAAATTTTTCTCTGGTTCTCTCCATTAGCAATATTTTGCGTTGAAAGAGTGCTGTTTCATTAAATTTTCAAATTTAGAGAATTTTTAGAAAAAAAAGAGAATGTAAATCTCGGGGTAAAGGAAAGTAATCTTTTCCTCGTAAGATATAGTAGTTTTTTAAAAATGGGGATTTTGTTGAAAATGTCTAAACTGTCTAAAATATTCTTTTTAAATAAATTATTTTTGGTTCTCCATTGATAATGTAAATAGAAGCTACAATATTTCAGCTTCCGTAACCTTTTTAATTTGCCAAACATGCTACACATTATTATCAAAAACATAAGGCTAAAAAATGAAAATAAAAAACAATATAATTTAAATAATATTCACTTAGAAATATCAACACAAAAAATCAAATTAACTTGAAATAGCCCAGAGACCATATCAGGTCATTTATTATGGATTGACCCCCCCCGTTCATTTTTAAAAAGTGCTAGTATATTCGAGACCCTCAATGCATTATCTTGAAACCAAATATTTTTAATAGATTTGATATTTAACACGTAGTTACTTTTGAAAATTTTGAAATTTTTATTACACTGTTCCAATATAACATTGGGATTATTGAGCTTACATAATTTTTACCTTTTCTGTCCTTGCAAACTATAAGAGAGAAATATCTGCAATGGTATCATACCACATGTAAGGAACTTCTGTTCAATGAAAATGTAGCCCCCATAACATCTACGAGGAAAAATTTGGTTCCTATTCATAACTTTTTCTTGTTCCATAACATTCATATCATTTCTTCGAGGGTCTTCACCGTGGTCATTGTCCTAGCACTTAGTTCAGTCTAGATATAAGTCATTATGTTGAAGCACAGTTGATTTTTCTGCACTAACCAGTTTTGGAATATCATTAAACCTATATTTCTAGTATTTGAACAGCATCGTGATCTTCTGGTTGATTTCAGGACTATCATTTTCTGAAAAAATAATACTTTTTTACTACATATTTTTCCACCAATTATTAAGATCTATGCGATAAGTGTACAGTGAAAAATCTGATGTGACCAAATGTAACAGATTTTTATATTTAAAAATTTTTTCAAAAATATCCTCCCCTACCCTCTCCCTTTCTCTTGCAATTTGGACAATAAATACGGAATTTTTCTCGTTTCTCTTTTTAGTTCATCGCCTGATGATGCCATAGTATGGAAAAAACGTTTGCGATAATATACATGCGGTGTATGTTAACTTAAAACATTTTAGTTCTAAAAAGTGTTTGCGCATTTTTTGTTTTTTCTAAAAAAATTTATATGATTTTTTCTTTCTCTCTCCCAACTATTCACGACGAGTAAATTTTGATGTTTGTTTATAAAATTCAATAACTTGAAGATAATCCGGTTTTAATATGTTTAGTTGATACACCACAAATAATAATTCGGTCGAGTTACTAACGATTTGTTTTTCTTGACTTCATCAGCCTCCCACCTACATCTAGAGATATTTCTTTTTAGTGTTTTCGCTACAAAGTGCAACTAGAGCTAAATATTGTTCAAAACAGATTTCTATCAAAACTAATATGGACAACTACCTTGTAGAGGTATACTGTAGTGTATTACGATAGTATTTTTTTTTAGAAAAGAGCAAATCTAGTTTCTTGCTATTTCTGCTTATGAATCATATTAATTTTTTCAAACACTGCACGAATGTCTTTTCTAATGCCATGAATTAGTTGGCTAAGCGACAGGTCATTTAGACCACGAGAAAATGTCGAAACTTGTATTAAAGTCTTCGTATGGCTGTACTTCAAGTTTCTCGGTTCTTCTGTACAAGAAATGTACAAAGAAACTGTTTTTCGAAAAACTTACTTTATTTTTGAAATACGGCTAAAGTAGTTGTAGATAAATTTAAATATAATACAGTTTTCTACTAAAAACTATTATAAATTTTTCCTAAGACATCAATTTTTACTTATAGCTAAGCACCTAAATAATATATAAAGTAAATATCTAAAAGTTTCCACGGATAGCTGTTGTGGTACTCTCGTAGTAGCCGAATAAGGTTACTCTTTGGAAGCACTTTTCCATTTTCGACCTTAGACGCGAATATAACACGAAATCGTTTTTCCGTAACTCTTTTTTTGTTAACAAATGATTTCCGAAAATAAAAAGTGGTTATGCCAAATTTCATTTGGTGTCTAACAGTAATACTCGCCGTCTGCTAGCAATAGGAAAAAACAAATTCCCGCAGACAAGTCAAGATCAAGCGTGTCTTAAGACACCCTCTCTCGATCGGAAAATCGGTACCGTGACCTAGTTTCCACAAAGACGAGGGGAGGGAGGCCATAGTGCCGGCAACGGCTCTAATCGGAACCGTCGCAATGACCCCCCTCCCAAGCCCAGGTAGTGCAACGACGCGTCACCGGCACCGCCGGGGGCGCGGTTGCCCTTGCTCGTAGCGATTGATCCTCCTGCGAACAAGGACCAAGACCTCGCCTCGTCCCGTCCCTTGCCACGATAAAATTTGACGTCAAAGACAATACTTCTGCCACGGGTGAGCCAGCTATATATAGGCCCACTCCTGCTCGCCACAACTCGCATTATCAGCGACCTTCTAGATGGGGTTTCACGGAACCCCGTCGACGTTTTAAACCCGCCGACAGTCTTGATGCGGCTCTAATCGCATCTAAAGTCGGCGGCTCCCACGGCGGATGGTAGTGTGCGAATTCCTCTACCCGATGCCTTCAGGTGCAAGACACCAGCCATTTTTAAAAGGAAGTATGGGCTCATGTCCCGGTATTACACAAATGCTACTTATGACTTAGTCGTTTGCTAGCACATCCAGTTCGAAAATTTGATTTGTTTTCTCGAAACCTTCAAAATAGTTCTTTAATTGGCCTTCTGGCATATCTATGGAAACTTTTAGGTAAACATTCATAATTAGAAGTTAATTGGAATTAATGCGTTAAAAATATATTAATTTGCTATACCATACCATAAGTAAAAGTGGATGTTTCTCATTTGACGCAATTCTATTATCTATGAGCTCTTTAAATTTGTAAAAATCTCAAAAAGGAAAGATGGTCGAAAAACCGTTTCGTTGTACTTTTGTCGTGCTACCATAACTTGAGCAGTCTTTGAAGGAGTTGGGAAACTTAGGATGTCCTTGATATACTCTAGTGTCCTTAAAAAATGATAAACATTTTTGCAATATTTTTATGTCTTGATAGAGAAATATTGCTATTCAATTAAAATTTAAATGTTTTTTCACTAGAATGTTTTTTGAAATTTTTTTTTTGCTGATTGATTAACTAAAAATGTATACTTTTTTATTTGATTTGCAATATTCCTAAGAAACCGTTACCATATGGTTTTTTACCGGTAGAAGTTTTCGTGGTTAAACAATGTCGTCAAATTGAAATACTTGAAAATAATTTATTTAAAAATGAATTTCAAACAAATACATATTCTAATTATTATTATTGTAATTCTACGTAGTAGTTTTTATGTCAAACCCATCTAAATATTAAATTTACTTTTTTATTGAATTTTAAAATTTACTGTATATTATTTATTCGATTGACACACAAGATATCCAAATTTTTGTAATTTTAAGTCATTTAAGGATGACTTAAGAATTTAAATATGTTGTCGAGGGGGTGCCAAATTTTAATAAGAAGAAAAAAGGTTAAAATCGTGAATCACTTGTGTCCGCTCCTACTATTACCAAATTTCTGTAAAATTGTAACTTTTTATAGCAGATCGTGTTTGACAAATTTAGTTCTCAAACATATAACATATAACATACATATAATTTACTGTTATTATTTTGAACTACGACGTTGTATTTTTTAATATAAATTTAATAATTATTAATTACTTCAAAGTTAATTTTTACCTTGCCAAGAACATCTAAAAAAAATCGTTTTTTCCAAATTCATCCCAAGAATATTTTTATGCGCGTACACTCCGTTGTTAAAAATAGTTATAATGTAATAGTAAAAATTACGATAATGGTGCTACATAATGGTCTTGTACCACTATACGGAACAGAGACGTGGACCTTGAAAGTTAGAATAATGAAACGACTTGAGGCGTTTGAAATGTGAATCTTGAAACCAACGAGGAGGTCCTGCGAAGGGCGCAATTACAATTGATTAATACTAACAGTGAAAATAAAAAAAGAGCAAGGAATTGGAAGAAGTGCTGACTGAGGAATATTAAAGAATGAAATGGTATGTGTTCTGTATTAAAATTGTTCCGTGTTGCACAGAATCTTAGTGCGTTCGTTGAAGTGATTGTTAAATTACGTGAGACCCAACCAGACACTAACAAGATTAAATCAATGAAAATAATTATTATGAATACAAAATTACAAAAAATTGCATCTTCACATAGTTGTATTCATAAACCAAATATCAACCCCTAAGATTTACCATCTCTTTTCCTAAAAATTCTCAACTCTTAAAATTCAACTTAAATTTTCTTTTTCTTCCTACTTTACTGTTAGCAGTTTCAGCAAAAAGGCAAATCATCGACTGCCGGTTTTACGTCTCTAATTTTGTTATTATTTAAAGATTTGTTTGCCATTTTTTTTGTTTATTCAAATATTCCAAATCCAAACCTGTTAAATGTAAATTATTGTCTTTTTTATCGTCTTTTAAATATTATTTTTCTATGTGTGCTAGTATGTATTCTTTACTTAACAGTTAAAATTCATTTAACATTTTGTTTAGTTTGTTTATCTTAATATTACAGATTACATACTACTACTACACTATCCACTTAAAAAATTAATATTTTAGGTTCATTTTCTATTATGTTCATTTTTGGTTGTGTCAAAACAATTACTTGATGTTATGTATGTAGCAGATTGTAATTAATAAATTTGATTTGAATGCGGATTTACTGTAATCATTCATGAGCTTTTGTTTTAATACGTCTCTACGATCGAAAAGATATATCAATGGGGAGGTTAGTAAATAACGGTATATAACTTGGGTTAAAACGTGTAATAATTTAGTAAATGCATTCATTCTAAATCTGAATTTTGTTTAGTTTTGTATCAAGGTAAATTTTAAGAAAAATTACCAAAAAATATTAACAAAAATAATTATTATCCTATTAATAATTGACGTTTAAACTTTTTGTATCGTCCTGTATAATATTTATTAGGCGTTAAATTTAAAACAAACGAAGTTTATCTTTTCAGTTCCGCGAAATTAGGTCTATGCAGTTGCTACCTGAACAATTATGTTGTTTTAATTCGAGGTTTGGTGAATAGAACAAAATAGATAATTGAATTTATTGCATCATTATTATTTGTTGCTATTATTATTAACAGATTAATTATTAATTGGTAATCATCGTTATTATTATTAATAAGTTCGCGATTTTAAAATAGAAGTTTTGTCGCATCAGTTACAAATTGAAGTTTTTGCAATTGTTTTATTTGGCCATTTTGTGACGCGCGTATGTATGCGTTGGTTTATTTATTTCGTTTTCAATATTATTATTATCTAACAAAGTGTTAAATTATTAAAAGTGAAAATTGTGGTATCTTAATGCGGTTCGCGGAAGGTGAATTATGTTTTGGATTCGTTTTAGAACATAATATTTTAATTGCTAATTAACTTGTAGAAGTTTCTTATCGAAACAAGAGACGCGTCAAAATTTTAACATTTTAATACTGTATGCTGTGAGCGAGAGATTAACCCAATTGGTGAATTCATAAAAATTACACAAAAGTATTAAGTATTAAACAGAAAACTCTAAAATTCAACAGGTTGGTGAAATTATTTAAAATTTGCGAATGTCAATAAATGGAAGTGGAAGTTATAAAGAGTGACGTAATGGGCAGCACTCAATACGTGGACGATGATGATTTATAAGGTAGAATTTTATGATTTCTAATTCGTAACTAAATTAACAAAATTAAAATTAAACTTTTACGTTTTCAACTGCCTCTTCGCGCCATAATGCCGGGTTATGACATTCATTCAAGCTCGTATTAGCAAATATGTCAAGTATTTTTCTATGTAACAGCTACATTTATAATTAACGATTAATTTCAATGGAGGCGATTCTTTGGTTAGGGATATATGGCGATTCATATATCGATGGAAATATTCCAAAACAGCATAAGCGTCAAAAACGAAAAACTAGGTTTACTACATATTTCTATGGTTTAACGTAGGCTCTATCGATCGGTGGATACCAAGTATTCAAATTACTTAGAAAAAATTAAATTTTTCAAATTCAAATTACTTTTCATATTATTTAGGTTTAAAAGATTTGTAAGCACCAATTTTTGATAACTCGCATACAATTTTCCTTCAATTCACACACTTAATCGTTCCTTGGACTTCGCCGAATTGCTACATTTTAGTTGTATTATAAAATATAATGCATTCGTGGTTTTTATATCAACACTCTAATTCTCACCGATGTGAATTTATTATTTGAAAAATAATAAATAATTAATAACCTCAACCATATTATTTGAAAAATAGATCAGTATTAAAGCCTTAAACCACACAATAAGAGTGATGGCTTTTATGCGTTTGCGGTTTCAATTTTTCGTTCACCTATGACATTCAAATGCAAAATTAAAAAAACCGTTTGTGGATACGTTTACAATCAACATTGTGCGATAATTTTTTTTTGTGAATGCTAAGGATTGTAAAAACTTATACAATTTCATTTCAAAACTATTATTTTACCACATAATAAAGCCAATATTTAAAATATTACAAATTATTATCAATGGCTCTTAGGCTTATCTAGTGAAAGCTACTCATAAATAATTTTCTTGCATTTTTTCTAAAATATCGTTTATTTTATAAAATAAATTTTTTTTAAGAACTATCAACTTATCTCGAATACTTACATTTCTGCTTTTTTCAAATGCATAAATCACTTCGATCCGATAATTGTGTGGTCGATAATTTCTAGCTGGTAGAATGGTCATTCCAGTTGTATATTATTGGTCCGTGTAGAAATTATTTGTGAAATTTGAAGTGTTATTTTTTAAGATTCTGAAAATTGAAATTACATTAAAATATTAAGACATAATAATATTAATAATAAAAGCATCACGATGGGATTATCAAATAATACCTAAACCACTTGCAATAATAATTACAAGCTTCTTATTTGCTAGCCACTTTACTATCATTATTTTACTATCAATCGTATCACATTTTTACACCACGTTTTTTTAAATTTGTCACATTTTAGGTACTTCTTTCCGAGTCAATTCATTAACTCAATATTTCATTCAAGTTAAATTTAAACAGAAGTCAATTTAATACGTATTGAACCGTTAAAACAAATTAATTTTAACTGTCAATTTAAATACTAGAGGCCATTACTGATCGACTTCTTCACCTCGGGATATCCATCAAATAAATTTATCTAATAGATTCAGATCTTAGAGATATTTTGGGGTGGAA
Source organism: Cantharis rustica (assembly GCA_911387805.1). Classification (NCBI taxonomy): domain Eukaryota; kingdom Metazoa; phylum Arthropoda; class Insecta; order Coleoptera; family Cantharidae; genus Cantharis; species Cantharis rustica. Next base: position 672,591 of record OU426877.1, read on the forward strand.
AAATCGGACCTAAGTATGAAATGTCCGTTTTCTTTAAATACAAAGTTCAACAGTTGACGTCTCTTACATTTCACTAATATACTTGTTCATTTTATTAACTAGATTAAGATGTTAATCAAACGACTAATTTCTTTTGATCAATTTTTAGAAAATATATAGGTACCTATTTATTCTTTTTCGGGATCTAGTGGAAAGCAGCTTACCCATCTACACTTTAGCAACATCACAAAATACATCTTTATTGATATTTGCCAATAAAAGTCTAAATTAACTCGATATGAAATACACAATCTTCGAACTATCCATGTTGGATTTTAAGATTTATACTATTTTGTATTTTAAATATGGATAATCCCGTCATGTATTTTGTTGTATTGCTAATGTGTAGACGGGTAATTTTTCTAAATCACAAAGAAATATTCTAAATTTCAAAATGTTTGATTTGCACCTCCCATTGATGGTTATACAGAATGTCTCTCTGTGAGACATTATGTGTGTGCCACATTATTGTGGTAATAATAGACGTCATCAAATTTATATCTGTGTTGTGTATCGGTTCAAGTTTTATGTTAACCATACTTATAATATTTTTAGTAAAGACGTAATGCACACAAATTCATGCAAAAGTTAAATTAAATTTTATAATTATAATATCGACAACCCCAACGAACAAGAACTGAGTAATTGACTTAAGTTCTAATTTTACGTGAGAGAAAACAAGCTTTTGAAATAATGTTTCTTGTTAAGGCCTTTCTCACATGGAGCTACTAAAAAGTGAGACGAAATTAGTTATAAATTTTATTAAAATATCGAATGTTTTTCTCCTTTGAAAAATATATTCAAATTTAAAATTTTAATTGGAGTGAATTTCAAATAATTTTTGGTATAATTATATGTAATTGGATTTTGCCGAAATTTTTATTTATACTACCATCAAACTAAAATAATTTTTGTATTTTTTTTTACATTTTTTCATTTCTTAAACGAATTGTATATTATGGAAATCCCAGGTGATTCTGATGTATAGCAGGCTGGCGACAAACATGGATCATTGCGAGTGAGTGATTACTGACTCTTTACAAACTGATTCCTGTGAGCCGTCATTGAAATACAAAAACCTCGATGCAGAAGCTACTGATTAGTGATTCGGGTTAGAAACTAGTTTCTTTTTAATAGCTCCACGTGCGAAAGGCCTAATAGTGATAGTAAAAACTGGAGACCGGTAACTAAAACCATCGCAAATAAGAATTATTTTCTTGTTTGTTGAGAGCGCTTCGTCGATATGAAACTAAAAGTGAATTATTAGCAAAGCCAACACCTGTCAATAAAATAATACATTTTTTCCTCAAATCATGTCTTACCTTAAACTTTGACAAGACTTCCCTAACACAATTAAGTTAACAATTCCTTAACAATTTTGAAATAATTGGTAAAATAATCACCTCGTAAACAAACACCAATATTTGGTCGATCTGCTATTGTGCCCATGTTTCTACATCTTAATACTGATATTTAATAAATTAATTTTTTAACTTGTGAAATATAAATAAATAATCTTTGAGTAAACAAGTTAATTAAACGTTTTAATAATAAAGTTTTTATTGAGCTTTCGGCGTTGGACACGTCTTCGTCAGAATAATTTAATATAATACAATGTTTACAAGATTTCATAGATTGTTCAAATGACAATACGTTATCATTCGGTTTCCATATAAACTTGTAAACATTGTATTATATTAAATTATTCTGACGAAGACGTGTCCAACGCCGAAAGCTCAATAAAAACTTTAATATTAAAACGTTTAATTAACTTGTTTACTCAAAGATTATTTACTTAATACTGATATTATCTGATACTTAAGTCATATTTCGGTCCCGATTGCAATACCTACAAAAAAAAACTATTATTAATATAAAATTTAATTCCAAGTATGTTCATTAACAAGTAATTTTTCCATTTTTGCTTTTAATCCAATAAGTGCACGACCTTCCTACTCATTTTTAAAATGTTTTAATTTAATACCTTGCACATAATAAGTTTCTTAGTTTGCTAGTCAAGTTCCATATGGGATCATATTGCCAGCGTATCCTTGGAATATTTCCATCGTTCATATAGTAAACCTCGGCTTTTTATTTTTCTACCTTTTCCATAATAATTAACTTCCAACCTAATTGGACGACCCTTCCTTGCCTAGCATTATCACGTACTATGCCAGTATTACGTATATATTTAAAAAAAAATGATAAGAAATTTTTTAAATTTCCAACTCGATATCAAGCAAATTTTATCAAAAAACTCATCGACAAAATGGTACCTATTTGTTCACAAAGATTGTTCATTTTTAGTTGCTTATTATCAAAGTGTTCAGGTAGACGGAAAATTTTAGGTAATTTTAAGAATTATTTATTTTTTTTAAATAATTCTTATTACAATTTATAAATTTTGTTCCATGTATTACATCTGTACATATAGGGAGAAGAGGATCCTACCCACTTGGAAGGAAACGACGGTGAAGGTGCGTTCTCCAGGCAGTACTTGAAAATAAGTGGATGAATATTCAGGATTACACAGGAGAACAACCCCCAAGACGAATTTCAAAACGAAGTTCGGGTGGGCGGTAAATTTAGGTAAGAGTTAATTAATTTTTTATTATTAATCTTATTTTATTTTATCATTAATTAATTTTAATTATTAATTAGTTAAACTAAATGAAATTATTTGAAAATCGATTAAAATTTAGAAGAAAAGTAGAACAGCTGCAAATTTGTTCAGAAAACTGATTTGATTCATTTTATAAATGACGTATTTAAAACAAACGCAGGTAGTCACAAAAAGGTCCGTTTCAATTGTTTTTTAGTAGCGTCTTTTTCACACGACGCGTTTGCAGTGAAATGAATGAATGTGCGTTCAATTAATTGTGAAAACTTAAAGCAGTGCCAGCGAATAATAATAAATAAGGTTTCGCGTTTGTGGTTACAATACTATGGTAACTATTGGTGGTGTTTTATATCGAGGATTATTAGAAAACAAAAATGACATTCTTACAAAGTTGATTTCGTCATCTTTAAGTTTCACATTTCCGGTAAGACGATTGATAATGATTTTATTTCGGTCTGTTTTAATATAATTTTGTATAAAAGTAAAATAAACTTGCATAAACTAGTTTAACACTGACTCATTTATTAAAAAACGATGACAGTTGTATGCGTTTATATTGTTTTTAAAATAAAATTTCGTTAGCAAATGTCATTTGTGTTTTGTGACGTCTTAATAAGCGAAGCCTACTTGTTGCATTTAAATTAAAGAATAAAATGTGAGTGCAGCAATAAATTTGTGAATATGATGGCAATTATAAGTTTAAAAATTGAATTTGGCCGTGATGCATGCAAAGGTTGATACACCTCAGATTTGTCGAGTTACTTTTTTCGATTAAATTTTCGTTACGAGCCCTGTGCATACAATTAATTTAATGTTTTATAGATTTTTAAAAAACTTTTTTTTTTCAGGAAATCTGGGCAGTCAATTTGCCAAGAATATTAACAGTGAAATAAATCGTGTACTCGGTTATCGATAATACAATTTTTCAAATCGCGAGCGGTTTTGTAACCTAAGTGTCGAGTACGAAATATTTTATGGTAAAGCTTGTATGAAGCTCGGAAATTACGTGTGTCAATTTTGCTTGTGATAAAAGTGTTCATCTTAAAACTGCTTTCAAACGAAATCGATAAAAAATATGTGAGTGTATTATGTGTCGTTGGACTTCACGATTGACTTTACGAAATGGAAATTGGCAATAGGACTACAGCGTTAAAGGTATAGTTTTCTTCTTTTTTTTTACGAAAGTTTAACAAGAAACCTTTCTTTTTGTCTTTTGTTTGACCAATCTAATCCTATTAAATATAAGTATTAACAACCTCTTTTTTTTCCAGGTAAGTTCTACGGCGAGGAGTGGTATATGTTCATCAACTAAAAAGGTTAGTAAAAACTTATTCTTCTTCATGTGATTTTTAGTGCAATGGAAAGTTAAGTGATGTGTTACAATAATTTGTGTTCAATAGATAATTTTCTGAAATTAACAGATTTTAGAATACATGAAATACTTAAAAATAAGTTCATTTTTCGATAATTAAATAATCAGTAGTGTGGCGGGCGCTAAACACACACTGACGGGTTAGTGAGCGAAAAACCCTGGTTGCATTCCTCCTGGTCGCGCCGGAGTACACAAGTTTTTGCATAATTTTTAAAACTCAATTAACGCGTCGCGGCGCAAGTGACTCAGATCTACTTATATTGCAAGCGCCAAATACTAAACAATGGTCAAAATATTCATTTAGTTAACATTTTTGTTGAGAAAGATATTTCTAATAAATTTATTATTTATGACTTCACAATAATAAAGAATTATGTATTTTATAAGTACTTATAAAATTAGAGACTTTGCTATCATAGACAAAATTTCACTGCCGTGATCTCAAATTCAACATTGATCTATTGATTAATGCAAAGGTGAACCACTCCATTAGGTATCAAACAAGGGAATTCCATAGTAATTACTAATTACTCTACACCAATGCGGCTTATTTTCGTCTAATTAAGATAATTAATTTACATTTAATTTTATTCTGAGCTATTGCGGATGGATGTCAACCATTTAGTCAAGAAAGAATAAATTTATATGATATCTTATTATTATATAATATAAAATTCCCATTGTGTATGTGGCTAACACTAATGTAGAAAGTTAATTTTCGTTTCATAATTACACGTACCTCTTCTTTTGTTCTTCTACGGACCCCGTCGTCGTTCAGAATTGTTTATAATATGTTGGGCAAAATTTTGCAATTTCTTCTACACATCTTTTTACATCTCTTCAATAAGCCGTAATTTGTCTTGCAAAGATACAGCTTTTAATATTTAAAAGTTGTATGTGACTATGAAATTTTTGTAGAAAAAGAAACAGTCTATGAATTAATATTTTTTTATGAAGTTGTATCGATATATTAAACCTGAGATTTTCTACCTATTTTTTTAAAAATTCTCGAATTTGTGGCTACAAAATAAAATACAATACAGTCTCGTTAATCCCAACACACGCTAATCCGACCATCCAGTAATCCGAACAAAAGAAAAACTCAGTAGTTTGCACAAATAGTTTATAATTCGAACACAACTAAAAAAATTTTCGGATTATAGAAAAATGTTTTAATTGCGGAAAAAAGGATAGGATGAAAAATAGTATTTACAAGCTGAAGTAGAAGAGTGGGTAAATGGAGGAGTCACGAAAAGAATAATTTAACTACTGATCCAGAAATTATTGAGCAATTTATTGAAGATCCGAACGTAGATGACGAAAATGACAGAACATGTTTTATAAAGAATAAAGAAGCTGTTGTTACTTTTAACATTTATTTAAGATGGTCATGTGAAAATGATGTCCCATCTCATGAAACTTTATTGTTCCAGCGATAATTAAGAGAAGATGCAATTTCGATTTTTAACTTTATCCAGTAATCCGAATGAGGCCAGGTTTCTATTAGTTCGGATTACCGAGACTGTACTGTAAATAAAACAGATGCAACTTACAAAATGACAAAGGACGATAACTTACATTCACGTAAGAGTTATAGAATTACATAAAAGTTACAATAATAAGAAACAATCCAGTACAATACACATCAGAACAATTACGGTTGTAATGGAATTTAAAATTATAAATAATACGAAAAGTTGTAAGCAGCTATTAGACTACCAAATACAGCCAATCCATCTCTCGTAATCATCGTCATTGAATTACGTCAAACAAAGTGGCCGTATACAAAAAATAATTTTACTGAAATTTGTCTGGATATTCAAGTTTTCCGAGGCGTGAAACTTCTGAACCTTCGTAATTGAAATCTCTTTTGGATTGTTAAGTACCGCACCTTTTTTTAGATGGTTTTAATACACGGAAGCCTGTTTCCATTAGATAATTAATTATGTCCGGTATCTAGGAGGTGGTTAGAAAAAATCGACTCCTTTTTGTTCTTAAACCGCATATCAGATGTTCTTTAAGTCGAACCTGGAACGATCTGTAACAATTTATAAGTTTGCATCTGTTTTAATCGTTGAATTTTATTTCAATGCTTTTGAGACAGCTGATGGGAATAGTAAATTTCCCGAAACGATTCACGAAAATAGAAGACTTGGAGAAAAGATATTGACAAAAGAAAGAACCAAATTCACACAAAAAAGTGTTAGTAATTATTATTCATGGAATGCACGGTTTTTATATAAATCAACGAAGAGTGTGCGGTATCGAAGGAAGTTTTCTATTTTTATTCTTATAATTCCTCCAGTGCGGACCTAATTTTATTGGGCCTTACAACTAAATACATTAAGAGCTTCTAAATGAGACTTAACATTTGCGCCCTAGTTGTAACGAATTACAATTGTCGCCAAAAATATTATTACGATAAGATTAGTTTTTTACATGTTCCTGAAATTGAAATTAAAATTTAATTCATAACATAATATAACAACTTATATTATAAGTTCAAAAACTATTTAATTTAATGATTCCAGATCCATTCCAGGTTTGTCTGACGAGAATCGAAAATTCGAAACATAAAGGTGGCGACTGACATGTAACTGAACGTTGTAATGTAATATAATGTAACGTTCGCAGCGAGCATTACATTACAAAGCTCGTTCGACTAATAAACGAGTTGCTCAAAACGAACACGTCGCGATGTAATGTGAAAATCAAAAAAATTCGGCAAAAAATCGACAGTCAAGTGGAGCACGGTTGCTTTGCTCGCCGTTCGTACTCGTTTATCGGTTACATTACATTACAACGTTCAGTTACAAGTCGGTCGCCACCTTAATGTTAAGAGTATGTAACAAACTATATCATTTAATTAAATAGTTTTTGAACTTTAAGTTATGAATTAAATTTTAATTTCAATTTCGTGTAACATGTAAAAAATTAATCTTATCACAAAAATATTGTCACATTTTAATAACATTAATCATATCTAAAATATTATTGTCTTATTACATCCAATCAAAAAAACTTGAACTCTGTAAGCTGCCAATTACAGAATACGGTTTAACCACATATCTGAGGACTCTTGCGAACCATCACACATCATTTCAAGTATGAAAACACACCCAAATACAAAATGTTTCTTTACCGTACACTCTTTGTTAATTTGCATAAAAACTGCACTAGACGAGTAATTATTACTACTGCTTTCTTTTAGGAAATATTGTTACATTTTTAATGAATAATAACCTTCTCTATATCGATGAAATTCACCACTATCATCGTGATCTTGTGGAGTTGCTCAGCAATTTATACAGGTGATGCCTTTTTGCTACAACAATGACAAAATGTACACGTATACAAAATTTCAGAACTTTGGATCTGTGATTGATTGATGGATTCGCCAAATATTTGGCTAATTTGACTAGACTATTAGTTTTGTTTCGTAAATTTTGTGCAAAATAACGAAGAAATTTTAATAATAATAAAAAAATAATATGGGGTCACCGATTCAAAAAATCAAACACTGGACATTATTTCAAAAACTGTAAATTTTACGTAATATATTGTAGCCTTTCGGGCGTGGCAATTAAGAGTTTAAATTAATTCATAATTAACCACTGCTTTGATCTATTTTGCTGTGACTTGAAGCATTCGATGCCCAAAATAAATACCTAAATGACCAATTTCGGTTCTTAATTTAGTTTGAACTATCAACTACTTTTTATTGTACTTACAACCCGATATTGTTTCCGCTACTTAACTATAAAAACTTTGGAAAACCGTACATTTAAAAAAAGCTTATCATTTCTTTAAATAATTAATTGTTCATTCCGAGGACTTTCTTCCAAACGTTCAAAAACACATTAAAATCGATTAAAAAATAAACCAAGGCAGGTTTTTTTTAAATTTAAAAAAAAGTATTTCATCAAACGAAAAAGCAGAACTTTGTTACGTATTCTGGGGACAGCAGGACACATACCTTGATTGCGGGTGACGTATGGTCACGTTAGGTAATTATTTCATAATACGTACATAATTATTTGGAAATGAGATTTTGAAATCATGTCTGAAGTTTGATAGAATTATTTTTGTATAAGTGGTCACTCGTGGCGTTTCAACATTTCGTAACGTCCTGTATACTATTTATTCAGCATTAAATTTAAAACAAACAAAGCATTAAAAGATGTTTTCTTTTGAACGAAATTAGGTTTGTAGGTAAATTTTTAAATTCCCCACGTCAATTGAGTTACTAAGAAGTGCAGCAATTATTTTGCCAATGTGTCGCGTGAGTACGAGGGTTTATGTATTGGTTTTCAATTGTTATCTCATAGCAATGTGAAAAATTGTAAAATCTTAATGCAGTGCGCGAAATGTAAATTATGTTTTGGATTCGCTTTAGAAAATAATATTTTAATTGTTAATTAACTCGTAGAAGTTTATTGTCGAGACAACGACGCTCCGAAACGTGAGTGAGAGATTAATCTTATTAATTTGTAAATGTATCGATATTACACAAAATTACATTATTTAAATAAACTAAAAGGAATTCCTAAAATTCAAGAGGTTTGTCGTAAACTTACTTAAAAAATTGATTGTGTTGAAAAAGGAAGTCAAAATTACTTCCTTTGTTGAAATTATTAAATTATAAGGTACAATTTTATGTTTTCTAATATTATAACTAAAAAAATAAAATTGAACTTACATTTGTGCATTTTTTGAATGCATAGCTTGCACTATAACTATAATTATGTGGTTGATGATGGAATTATGTACATTACTGGTTTGTCGTAATTATTTGTGATATCCCAATCGTTACATTTTGTGATTCTGAAAATTGAAATTATATTAGCGTCATGTATTTAGTAAATAATATCTATACCGCTTGCAATAATAACTAAAAGCTTTTCAAGGGGTTATACGCAGTTGCAAGTCCCAAAAAAAGGATTATTTTAAAATAATTTTTTTTAGACAAGGGTTTTATTGAACAAATATAAGTAATAATCATTCAGATAGTGTCTACTTTTAAGTTACTAATGAGACTTTGATCATGTAAAAATATTGATATATATATATTGCAATGTAAAATATCCAAATTATTATTTTTATATTCAAAAATATTTCTTTAAATTCTAACTTCAATTTCAATACAATTTAAAATGGTAAAGTCAAATTTATACGATACCCGTATCGAAGCTGTCCTCTTATCATCAAAGTTTGTAGTACCTTCAATAATTTTTAATATGAAAATTTAAAATTTTTAACATTTACTTCATTTTTAATCATAATTCTTAAACTTTATCTATTTCCTTCTTTAATTATGTAATTTGCTTCCGTTTAATTTTTACTTCCAAAATACATTCAAACTTTTTCACAATCAACTATATTCCATCCATTAATCTTAATAAAACACTATTCATCAAAAAAATCACTTATATTTTTAAAAACCATAAACTTATCAAAAATTATTCGGACTAATAAATCAATGCGTCCATCATGTCGACCATTTTTTTGGCAAAAGGCCCTGAATTGTTTGTGATTTGTCCCCACCTAACAAATTCTGCAATCTTACAACTTAATAATTAATATCAAAATTTTAATAAATTGTACAGGGTGGGCCCAAATCACTTTGAAACACGACAATATACTGTTCCTGTAGAGTAGAGTGTAGACGATCTCCTGAAGTTGGTCCAAAAAAAAGGCGTTTGGCGGTGATAATGATATCTCTGGTTTGGATTATCTAAAATCAAAAAATAGGTCAGATTCTTTTAGTGGATAGACAAATCTAGGGAGTGATCGAAGGAATAACATTTCTGATAATTATTTCTATTGTTTTAAACAATTGTTAGCGAAAATTCAAATTTTTTTTACATAGTCGCCATGTTTTCAAAAATTTAAATTTTGACTATTCCTTGGATCAATCCTAAGATTCGTCTATCCACTAAAAGAATTTGATCTGTTTTTTGATTTTAGATAATCCAAACCAGAGATATCATGATCACCGCCAAACGCCTTTTTTTGAACGATCTTCGGGAGATCGTCTACAGGAACAGTGTGTGTCAGTATTTTTACATGATCTGAGTGTCATTAATAACTTAAAAATGACCACTATTTGAATAATTATTATTTGTATTTTTGTTCAATAAAATCTTTGTCTATAAAAAATTATTAAAAAAACGCCTTTTTTGGACTTGCAACTGAGTATAACCCCTTAATAGAACATTGAAAAATAAATTGAGAGAGAAACTTCTAACATCCTACACAACAAAGTACGATTTTCCGCTCATGTTCAATATCATAACGACGATACAGATTCCAATACGTGCATCTATTCAAAATGCACATACATACACACTAAGATAACCGACGATACCAAGATAATCAAATACACGTTGAGATGTGCATTGTTGCCTTTACAATTTTTGTTGTACAACAGAAAAAGAAAATACCAACTAAAGCAATTTTCAGCTGCTTACTACTAAATATATCTCATTTTTACGTCACATTCTTTGACTTGATTCTTTAGCTTCTTTTATTTGTGGCAAATTATTTAATTCTAAATTTTATTCGAGTTAAAATTAAACCAAAGTCGATTTTATAACTATTCTTAAATGATAATAATTAACTATAATACATTTTGAGACTTTAAAACGAATTAGTTTTCACTTTAAATTTAAGCATTAGGTCATATTAAGTCGGAAATGTTTGATTTTTTTAAGCACAAAGTTTGACAAATGATATTTTACATTTCCCTATCGTACTTGTAGTATAAGTTATACGGTAATTTGCGAGTTGTCCTTTTTAAAGAACGATAATGTCATCCCGGTTGACTCATTATTTGTTCTAAAATTCCATATTTTCCTCTAGTTAAAATTATATTAATACGAACGAAATTAAAAAATATATCTATCAAGAAACATCTATTGTATTTTTTCGAATACAACTTCCGTCTTTTAATTTTTAATTTCGAAAACGCGACCCGACATCAAGATGATTTATGATGAGAACGCTGTTCGAACTACGGAAGCTGCATTTGGACAATCCCATTCATTCATCTTATTCACCAGATCTTGCACCAACTGACTACCAGTTCTTTCCGACATTGCATCAGTTCTTACAAGGAAAACGTTCAATTCTTAACGATCTGCGGAAAACACTTTTCATGCTTTCATCGTCACTTGCTCATCGGGCTTCCTTACCACCGGCATGAACAACTTTACCTTTAAGGAGGAAAAACTGTGTGGATGATTTAGGTGCACAATTTGATTCAAACTTGCTCCGACAGACCCCAACATATTGAGATAATTAATTTATTTGAGATATAATAAAAGTACGTTATTATGCAAAAGTTAAGTTAAAAACAACTCCAACAAACAAAAAGAGGTAACTCTTTTATCTAATTTTATGTGAGGGAAAAAACAAACTTTAAAATTATTATTCTCGTTAGGATTCTTACTTTGGTAATAAGAAAAGTTGCCAATGTGATAATTACTTTCTTCCCCGAATTATGTCTTACCTTAAATTTTGACATCACTTCATTAAAACAATCTGGTAGGGATGGATTATTTCAGAATTGCCTCATAAATAAACGCCAATATTCGATCGAACTGCTACTCTGCCGATGTTGCTACATCTATGTTTTCACGATTCGTAAGTGGTATTCCTATTGTACGAAACCTATTACGATTTTTAGTGCATCGATCTGGATTGCAATACCTATAAAAAGAAAAACTATTCTTAATGCAAAATTTAATCCAAGTATCCCCGCCAGTACGTATTCTTTTCTTTTCTAATATAACGTTCTACTCACTTTTATATTTTAATTCAAGATCGTACACACAGACATCTTTGTTTGCTAATTAAATTTAAAACGAGATCGTATTGCCAATATGCCACTCGAATATTTCCTTTAATCTCATCTTAAACTTCAGCTTTTTGGTTTTTATTTTTTCAACAATTACATTCCATCTTCCTTGTAACGGCCCTTCTTTATCTGCAATCGTCACGTCGATATTGCAACAATGTATTAAATTTAATCGGCAAAACACTACTTAATTATTTACGAGTTCATTTTACTATTATTTTAAAAAGAAACTTACAAACTAGTTTGGTCAGTAGATAGTAAGTTCCTCTATTTATTTTGGTTATTAGAAATAAAATGCAAAGTCCTAAATTTTTCCTAGTGGTGAACTTAACATTGTACCCATACCTAGAGATATAAACAAAAAACCTATTTTTGACATCTTTGAAGCTCTGTAGAAGAATGTCGAGCACGACAGAAATCGTTGGAGACTTGCAATTATTTCCAGCAATCAAATAAACGTGTATACCAAAATTCAGCTAGATAATAATTTGTTCTATCTTTTCTTTAGTAATCCAAAATGAGAAGGTTACATTTACATGAAATGGTTTCCATTGCCAAATTAATGAGTTTTTCTCTTCAAAATTAATATTACATGACACTTGACTAAAATATAATTAAATTAATAATGCAGCAATTTAAAATATTTGAGGTAGAATTATTATTTCGCTAATTAATTAATATCGCAACTTACTTGGATATGAAAATAATATGGTACGCAATAAGGACGACAACTTGGTGAAATTGACCAACATTTGAAATAAGTTTTCACTAAATATTTGCAGTGGCGTAACAACTATTGGTGTGTGTCAGTGCATCCACTCAGGGGCGCAAAAAATGACTAAATATTATTATTATTTTTTAATTTATTCCGTTCTTAATTTGTATATATTCTGTTAGAAATTCAAGACCACTAAATTTTTGTTAGCAATTTGCAATAAATTATAATATGCGATCGACAACAACCTTGAAAAATTTTTATTTTAAACATGAAATTATTACGTTTCCAACGCATCAACAACAAGAAAAACCTGTCAATATCTGAACTGCAAATCGTAACAAAACGGTTATTTGTGAAAGAACGTTGACACCGTCTTAGTACACACTTATCGGTGACCCCTTAAGTGACCATTTTCGAAAGCGGGTCAAATTCGGACGCCATTGGTTGTTCTTGGGGCGGCTGCGATCTAGGTTGTACCGGGTTAGTATTGTCCGAGTTGAGGAATGGGTGGGTTTTCTAAAAACTGAGTGGAGTTGCAGAGTTTTTCTGCATGCTTTCGGATGTGATCGTCGATGATTTTCAATTTTGCATAGAAATGAAGGCGTTTGTTTCTGGCGTAGCGTAGTATGGGCAGGCAAGGTGTGTCGGAAGCATCTGTTTTGAACGACTCCAATCTTCTTGATGAGATTGGGGGACACCGTTTCCCAGACTGAAGCTGTTTAGGTCAGAGTTGGTTTGATGGATTGCCTTGAAGATCCCGAGTTTGTTGTCGGGTGGCATCGTACTAATTGGAATCGATCATCGGATAGAGCTTACCGAAGATGACTTTTCCGCGATTGGTGACTGTGACGATGCGATGGTTTCCTCGATGCGCCAAGGATCGAACCATTTTTCTAACTCGTTGACGGCTTTCTGGAGTCGGGCGGGGGCAGTGGTCCGGCTCACGTAGGAGAAGTAAACAGCGGTGTCGTCGCCATAAAAAGAAATATTTGTTCTCGGGTTGAGTGCGGCAAGAATGTCACTCATGAAGATATGTTGCAGGGGGACTCCTGCGGCGATGAAAAGCACGGAGGAGCGAGTGCTTTCGAGTTTGATATGGAAACGTCGGTCTTTTAGGTAGAAGGCAACTAGTCGAATCGGGGCTGATTAAATGTTGGTCCGAAATTTCTTGTAGATGAGACCTCTTGGTGCCATACTTCGTCGAAGACTTTTGATACATCGAGCAGTACTAATCCTGTGTACTCGTGTTTGTTGAATCCTAGGGTGAGGTGTTCGACCATGCGGAGGATTTGTTGGACCATGCTGTGGTCTTGTCGGAATCCGAATCGTTCGTCTTGGAGGACTGCGTTGTCGAAAATGGTTTGTTTGAGGAACTAGTGACGATGATTATTTCTGCAACTTTTTCTAGGGACGGGAATAGGATGAAGGAGCGGTAACTTTGGGGTTTTCTGTCGTCTTGTCCTAGTTTGGGAATGACAACTACGTCGGCTAGTTTCTAATCCTGGGGGAAGCATTATATGCGAAGAGAGGCGTTGATGATACCGGTGAGAGCGGCTACTGCTTTGCGTGGCATTTCTTTGATTGATCGATTTGAAATGTCGTCGGGTCCTGGAACTTTCTGTTCTTACGGAATTGGATGACTCGGACGACTTCGGCTATGGTGGCTGGGTCGATGTGGGCGAGATCGTCGATGGGAAGATTTCTTTCTATTACTTTCTTTTGGGTTCATAGTTGAAAGTATCCGTTAGATTCTAATCGCGGTACGTTATCAAATTACAGCGCCGTATTTAGGATTTATTAAATGAATTATGAAGCCGGATCCATATTTAAGGATTCCGGTTTGTTTACTAGGTTTTCTGTAATTTGATTATTTGTACTTGTGAAAGAGCGTTATTACTTGTAACAAAAAACAGAAAGAAAAAAAAAAAATTAAGACATGAGGTCGGTTTACTACAACACGACAATATTTTCTCTCATTTAATTAGGGGATGTGTATTACGTCGGTGATAATTTTTTTTAAATAGATTCAAGTTGTTTTTAATTCATTTTGTTTGTCTTACCGTTTTGTAAGGTTTACTGGATATTTAAACAAAAATCACTTCACTAAAAGCTATGTATTTGTGCTATTAATTTTGTAATTTTACTCTATTGTATCTAAAGTTTTTGCCTACAGAGTATAGCATAATTTATTATACCGCGTTTAGTATACTAATATAAAAACGAAGAAGCTGTTATACTTCGCTCTCGATAAAAATGAGTCGATGCAGCGACGCACTAAATGTTAACAGCTGTAAAAGATAAATGTAGTAGTTTTTAACCATCTACAGGGTCCTATATTTTCTATAAAGCGACCATTACATGGATTAGGAAATTGTTTTTCTTCGGCATTCTAACCATTATTGTCGAACAGGTTGTTCAACTTGAACCATTAAGTCTCTTTCTCATAGAGAAAGATTTCAACATTAAGACCACGCGACAAATTAAATTGGATATTGGTGAGTGAGCCTGTGGCTTTGGCTTTTATTGTTGATCACCCAGGGGAGGGGAATCGACGACTTTACGTGCCGTCCGAAGCACCGAGACAGTCATTAGAACGTTAGTCTCTCTCCGGATTTGAACCGACCCCTTACATTAGTAGTTGATTATTTATAGAGTTATAATGTAATTATGTTTCTCCGAGTAAGTTTGCTTTTCTCAGCTATTCTATCGTACTTTTCTCTATAACTGTTGCTCTCGGACATATATTTTCAGAAACAAAGACGTTTCTATAATAGATACAGCTCACAAAATTATTATCAGGCAGTCATGAAATTCTCATTATTGTTTGAAATTCTTTTAAAAATCATTACTTTCTGCTCTGGTAAAATATCGATTAATATTAATGCCTAAGTAAATCCATCCAAAATAGTAAATCTATGTTACGCAAAGTTTCTAATTTTCGTGTATTTTTAACATTTTTATAAACTGAAATACTTATTAAATTTAGTCAAATCTATGCGGCATTTATCTCTACAAACAAAAAAGTATTTTAATAAATTAGTTCAAAACTCACAATTTTTGAGTTACGCTATCAAATTATTAATAATTAATAATAATAATAATTCATTACGAAACTATACATACATACAGGGTGTCACCGTGACCGTGGAGAAGCTTTGAAGTGGTGATAAAGAACACTTTTCTAAGACGAATTTAGAAATAAAATTTTTGTCCTAGTCCAAACCATTCCTCCCTTTAAAGCAATATTTTGAATTTTTTATTTCAAACGGTCATATCTCCGAAATTATTGATTTTGTAGACTTAATGGATTAGAAATTTTTTAAAGATCATTTGCTTATCTACAAATTAGGTTATAACCACTTGTCGTCTGGAATCAGCGGATTTCGAGTTATAAATTAAATTAATGACCAAATGTTAAAAAACTTCAGTTTTTATTTTTTTTACTTTTTTTGCGAACCGCGTATCTCTTAAACGGAACGTCTTAGAAAGAAACTTACGACCCGAACCGGATAGGGAATTTAACGGGCTACAATTTTGGTCAAATACATTTTCTTGAGAAACTAACCGTTTTCATAGAAATTCTGAAAATAATGAGCAAGGTGTAGGTAAAAAAAAAACAAATTGCGAACTAATTAACAATATTAAAAATAATAAATAAACAATATAAATTAATAAAGTAATTAACGATAATTTAATGCGCCTTATAACAATGTCGCTCAAGCGTCAAACGCTACAATACGTTTTGACATTAATAGTTATTTTAATAGGGCATTATGAAGATGTTTATGTCAAGCGGAACTAATGTAAAAGAACGAAGGCCGCCAGACCCGAGAGTTTTTAAGTTGCTCGAGAGCATAAAGATCGAGTAATGCAAGTGATACATACAACATTTTATATTTCACTGCATTTAAATTTGTGAACAATTAAAATTTATTTATTTATTTTACCTACACCTTGTTCATTATTTTCAGAATTTCTGTAAAAACGGTTGGTTTTCCAAAAAAATTTATTTGACTAAAGTTGTAGCCCGTTAAATTCTCAATCCGGTTTGGGCTGTTAATTTTTTTCTAAGACGTTTTGTTTAAGGGTGGAAGTCCATGTAAGTGCCTCAAAAACAGTCATATTTTAGAAATATTTTAGAAGGTGATAAAATAATTTTATAGTTTTAAATTTTTAATTCAACTTTATTTAACTTTTCTACAATAGAAAAAAAATTTTTATTTTATTTCTTTCCCAAATGGCGGCTCAGGATAAATTTTCGTCTGTCGTCTCCGAGGCGAGGTCCAAAACGGCTGCATTTATCACACATTAACCATTGATCCGAAACAAAAAAATCAAATTGTTTTCTGTTTATAACACATTAACGGGAAGGATAAACCTGTGAAACTAAAAAAAAGCATAAAATTCAATATAAAATAAGCCTTTGAAAAATAAGTCAGAATTTTGAGCTGTTTTTCAGCATTGTTAACTCCCAAAAGGTATTTTATTAACGCGAAATATCTGGAATTTTAGGTTTATCCTTCCGATAATAATGTAGAAAAAAATCTCTCAAAATTTCAGACAAAGCGCTCAAAAACTTTTTGAGTTATAACACGAGCAGTTTTTAAAAATGCAGTTTCGAGATAATCGCCTTCAAAGTTTTAGTATAATATAACGGCCAGTTTTAGTTACTTACCGATTAATCTGAAAATCTTCAAAGATTATGTCTTAGAAAATTATTCATATTAGTATTAAGAAATGCTTTCCTTAAATAAGGACATTAACAGCCGTATTCATAAACGATGCCTTACTTATACTTAAAAAACGACTTTTAAAATAGACCCTTATTGACCTAGTAAATAAGGTTGCAATAAAAACAAATTCGACCTTATTGGTCTTACTTAGCACTTAATACTTGTCTATGAATCTGGGCGTAAAACACATTGTAAAACAAATTGAGATTATAAAGGAAAAAACCTTTTATCTGAAGCGTTATTCATAATTTTTTTATTTTCTCTCGTCAGTACATGCTCAACATACTATATTTTCAGATTATGAAAATAAAAAAAATCGATTTTTTGAAATTTCTATATGAACTTCCCCCTTAAGAGATACCAGAAAACCAGAATTTTTTTAAATTTTTTCCCTTAATTTTATTTATAACTCGAAATCCGTAGATTCTAGACGATAAGGATAAATTATCTAATTTGTAGATAAACGAATGATCTTGAAAAAGGTTCTAATCCATTAAGCGTAAAAAATTAATAATGTCGGAGCTATGGCCGTTTGAAATCAGAAATTCAAGAAATTGCTTTAAAGGGAGGTACCCCCAAGGGTTTGGACTTGGAGAAAAATTTTATTTAAAAATTTGTCTTAGGAAAGTGTCTGTTATCGCCACCTCAAAGGTTCTCCACGGTCACGGGGACACCCTGTATATTATATTCAAGTTCTTAATCTGATGGCTTATTCTAACAAAGTAAGTTTTGAAGCCACCCGTTTTGGCTCAAAAACAATCTACAATAATTAACCATAAAAATGATATACAAATCACATTTCTGCATGAAGAGCAGCATATAAATTACGGCGGAAGGACCTCACACACTTGTGGAGTCGTCAAAGAGACTATTATGTCTCTCCACAAAGCCGGACGGCAAACACGCAAAACACCGCTCGAAATCTGCCGTGGAATGAAAGGGCACATCGAAATTTCCCAAATCCCGTAAAACACGTGCATGACGAGGACTACCCAAGAACAGAAGCTCCAAATTCGCGGGGTTCAGAGTCGGACCATTCGATGACGACCAAACACGTAACGATTCGAGATTGAGACTCAACACATCTATCGCAGTGTCAATGTTCGAAGGCTGACATGACACACTTATTCGAGAATCATCAGCATGAAGATCGAGAGAGAAATCCGGATCCACTACTCTTCCCAAATCGGTGGTATATAATATGAATAACAGTGGAGCAAGAATGCTTTCCTGCGGAACACCACGAGATATATTCAACGGCCGAGATACATTTTCCGCCTACTTAACTACCTGGAATCTATCACGCAAATAACCCGCCAACCACCTACAGAGTCAATCGTCACAGCCATAATGGAGTAGTTTGGTTAAAAGACGATCATGCACAACCCAATTAAAGGTCTTAAAATAGTCAAGAAGCACCAATAAGGTGACTTCAGAACGATCGCCTGATGAAGCATTATCCGAGGTGAGCAGCAACAAAACATGGTGGAGTGCCAAATGCTCACATAAAACATCCCTAATGAAAAACTCCGCTATCTTTGCAAAAGGCGACAAAATGCTAATAGGACGGAGATGAGAGGGCTCCACGGCCATTGGAAGCTTGGAAAGCGGTCAGAAACGTGATGCCTTTCAGATAGATGGCACCTCTTTGGTTCTAAAACAAAAATTTAACATTTGCAGATCACATCACTGCAAAACGGAAGTACGAGCTTCAACGTACGAAGGCTGATACCATCAGGACCAAGAGCGTTGGAGCTATATTTGGAAATTCAAAATATAAATTGTAAATAAATGGTTATTTGGGTGCATCGAACTTATAACCAATTGATTTAAGAAATATAACGTTATAGTACAATTAAAAAATTATAACTAATTTCAGTGGTGAAACGAAACTCAATAATTTTAAATTACTTTACAGTGTATAACGTGTGTTCTATTGTGCACTTACACAATACAGTGTATTTTATTTGTGATAATAATTATCTTAAACACATTTTAGTTTTAAAAAGTGTGCATTTCTTCGGTATTCAAAAATGTTGATACGGCTTATAATATTAGCGGGTGACATTACTTAAATCGCGATAATATTTAATTTGCTAATAATTTTTTGCCTTAATTTTTATAACATAATATAACAAACATTTTAATAATTTTTTTATTATAGGTACTTAACTATTTTATTTTTAATTTGATTTAAATTTATTGATTAATTATTTCATATCTATTCTATTATCTAAATTTATATTGTTTATTTTCCTGTTGTATATTTTTCATGTTTAATATCGTAAATTTTTTTTCTAGCAGTAGAATAGTAATGAATGTCGATTTTTGTATAATTAATATTACGAATTACTATATTTGACTTGCACAATAATACAACTTCTGTTACAGTTTTAATCACTCTGCTATTAAAATACTTTAAAATTGCCTGCATGCAACAAAAATTAAGGAAAATTGTTAACTTAAGCAGGGTCAAAAACCGAGTAAATGCAGTGCGTAGTTACAACAAAAAACCAAAGAAAAATTAAGGTACAAATTAATTTCTTTTTCTAATAATTTTTATTTGAAATCTAGAAATTTTGTTCCAGAACTTTACATCTCTGTAGGGATTTGATGATCCTACCAATTTGGAAAGAACGGAATATCAAGGTTCACTCTCCGCTTAATATTCATCGTTGTTGAAGTCCTAGGATAACACAGGAAAACCCCGTTGTCGAAGTACAGATGGCCGGAAAAATTTAGGCAAGAATTAATTTATTTTTTCAACGATTTTTATTATAAGTTTATGTTTTATGTTCCAGATATTACAACTGTGTAGGGATTTGATAATCCTACCTACTTGAAAGACGGGAATGTAAAGGTGCATTTTCCGCCATAAACTTCTTCTTGGTCGAAGTACCAGGATAATACAGGAAAACTCCGTCGTCGCAGTTCGTTTGGACGGAAAAATTTAGGTAAGAATTAGATTATTTTGTAAAGAATTTTTATTTTAAATTTATGTTTTATGTTCCAGAAATTACATCTGTGTAGGGATTTGATGATCCTACCTTTTTGAAAAGCAGGGAATGTAAAGGTGCATTCTCTGTTTTGAGGTTCTTCGTGGTCGAAGAACCAGGATAATACAGGAAAGCTCGTCGTCGAAGTTCATGTGGACGGAAAAATTTAGGTAAGAATTAATTTATTTTGTAAACAATTTTTATTTTAAATTTATGTTTTATGTTCCAGAAATTACATCTGTGTAGGGATTTGATGATCCTACCCACTTGAAAAGCAGGGAATGTAACGGTGCATTCTCCGCTATAAACTTTTTCGTAGTGGAAGAGCCAGGATAATACAGGAAAAATCCGTCGTCGAAGTTCAGGTGGACGGAAAATTTTAGGTAAGAATTAATTTATTTTGTAACCAATTTTTATTTTTAATTTATGTTTTATGTTCCAGAAATTACATCTGTGTAGGGATTTGATGATCCTACCCACTTGAAAAGCAGGGAATGTAAAGGTGCATTTTCCGCTATAAACTTCTTCGTGGTCGCAGAACCAGGATAAAACAGGAAAACTCCTTCGTCGAAGATCCGGTGGACGGAAAAATTTATGTAAGAATTAATTTATTTTGTAAACAATTTTTATTTTAAATTTATATTTTATGTTCCAGAAATTACATCTGTGTAGGGATTTGATGATCCTGCCTACTTGAAAAGCAGGCAATGTAAAGGTGCCTTCTCTGCTTTAAATTTCTTCGTGGTCGAAGAACCAGGATAAAACAGGAAAACTCGTCGTCGAAGTTCATGTGGACGGAAAAATTTAGGTAAGAATTAATTTATTTTGTAAACAATTTTTATTTTAAATTTATGTTTTATGTTCCAGAAATTACATCAGTGTAGGTATTTGATGATCCTACCTCCTTGAAAAGCAGGGAATGTAAAGGTGCATTTTCCGCTATAAACTTCTTCGTGGTCGCAGAACCAGGATAAAACAGGAAAACTCCTTCGTCGAAGATCCGGTGGACGGAAAAATTTATGTAAGAATTAATTTATTTTGTAAACAATTTTTTTTTAAATTTATATTTTATGTTCCAGAAATTACATCTGTGTAGGGATTTGATGATCCTGCCTACTTGAAAAGCAGGCAATGTAAAGGTGCCTTCTCTGCTTTAAATTTCTTCGTGGTCGAAGAACCAGGATAAAACAGGAAAACTCGTCGTCGAAGTTCATGTGGACGGAAAAATTTAGGTAAGAATTAATTTATTTTGTAAACAATTTTTATTTTAAATTTATGTTTTATGTTCCAGAAATTACATCAGTGTAGGTATTTGATGATCCTACCTCCTTGAAAAGCAGGGAATGTAAAGGTGCATTTTCCGCTATAAACTTCTTCGTGGTCGCAGAACCAGGATAAAACAGGAAAACTCCTTCGTCGAAGATCCGGTGGACGGAAAAATTTATGTAAGAATTAATTTATTTTGTAAACAATTTTTTTTTAAATTTATATTTTATGTTCCAGAAATTACATCTGTGTAGGGATTTGATGATCCTGCCTACTTGAAAAGCAGGCAATGTAAAGGTGCCTTCTCTGCTTTAAATTTCTTCGTGGTCGAAGAACCAGGATAAAACAGGAAAACTCGTCGTCGAAGTTCATGTGGACGGAAAAATTTAGGTAAGAATTAATTTATTTTGTAAACAATTTTTATTTTAAATTTATGTTTT
Organism: Cantharis rustica; assembly: GCA_911387805.1. Classification (NCBI taxonomy): domain Eukaryota; kingdom Metazoa; phylum Arthropoda; class Insecta; order Coleoptera; family Cantharidae; genus Cantharis; species Cantharis rustica. The sequence goes on from OU426877.1 coordinate 694,633, forward strand.
ATGTTCCAGAAATTACATCTGTGTAGGTATTTGATGATCCTACCTCCTTGAAAAGCAGGGAATGTAAAGGTGCATTTTCCGCTATAAACTTCTTCGTGGTCGCAGAACCAGGATAAAACAGGAAAACTCCTTCGTCGAAGATCCGGTGGACGGAAAAATTTATGTAAGAATTAATTTATTTTGTAAACAATTTTTATTTTAAATTTATGTTTTATGTTCCAGAAATTACATCTGTGTAGGGATTTGATGATCCTACCTACTTGAAAAGCAGGGAATGAAAAGGTGCATTCTCTGCTTTAAAGTTCTTCGTGGTCGAAGAACCAGGATAATCCAGGAAAAGTCCGTCGTCGAAGTTCATCTGGACGGAAAGTTTTGGGTAAGAATTAATTTATTTTGTAAACAATTTTTATTTTAAATTCATGTTTTATGTTCCAGAATTACATCTGTGTAGGGATTTGATGATCCTATCTACTTGAAAAGCAGGGAATGAAAAGGTGCATTCTCCGCTTTAAAGTTCTTCGTGGTCGAAGAACCAGGATAATACAGGAAAGCTCCGTCGTCGAAGTACAGGTGGACGGCAAAATTTAGGTAAGAATTAATTTATTTTGTAAACAATTTTTATTTTAAATTCATGTTTTATGTTCCAGAATTACATCTGTGTAGGGATTTGATGATCCTAACTACTTGAAAAGCAGGGAATGTAAAGGTGCATTCTCTGCTTTAAAGTTCTTGGTGGTCGAAGAACCAGCATAATACAGGAAAACTCCGTCGTCGAAGTTCATCTGGACGGAAAAATTTAGGTAAGAATTAATTTATTTTGTAAACAATTTTTATTTTAAATTTATGTTTTATGTTCCAGAAATTACATCTGTGTAGGGATTTGATGATCCTACCTTTTTGAAAAGCAGGGAATGTAAAGGTGCATTCTCTGATTTGAGGTTCTTTGTGGTCGAAGAACCAGGATAATACAGGAAAGCTCGTCGTCGAAGTTCATGTGGACGGAAAAATTTAGGTAAGAATTAATTTATTTTGTAAACAATTTTTATTTTAAATTTATGTTTTATGTTCCAGAAATTACATCTGTGTAGGGATTTGATGATCCTACCCACTTGAAAAACAGGGAATGTAAAGGTGCATTTTCCGCTATAAACTTCTTCGTGGTCGCAGAACCAGGATAAAACAGGAAAACTCCTTCGTCGAAGATCCGGTGGACGGAAAAATTTATGTAAGAATTAATTTATTTTGTAAACAATTTTTATTTTAAATTTATGTTTTATGTTCCAGAAATTGCACCTGTGTAGGGATTTGATGATCCGACCTACTTGAAAAGCAGGCAATGTAAAGGTGCATTCTCTGCTTTAAAGTTCTTCGTGGTCCAAGAACCAGGATAATACAGGAAAACTCCGTCGTCGAAGTTCATCTGGACGGAAAAACTTAGGTAAAAATTAATTTAGTTTGTAAACAATTTTTATTTTAAATTTATGTTTTATGTTCCAGAAATTACAACTGTGTAGGGATGTGATGATCCTACCTACTTGAAAAGCAGGCAATGTAAAGGTGCATTCTCTGCTTTAAAGTTCTTCGTGCTCGAAGAACCAGGATAATACAGGAAAACTCCGTCGTCGAAGTTCATCTGGACGGAAAATTTTAGGTAAGAATTAGTTTATTTTGTAAACAATTTTTATTTTAAATTTATGTTTTATGTTCCAGAAATTGCACCTGTGTAGGGATTTGATGATCCTACCTACTTGAAAAGCAGGGAATGTAAAGGTGCATTCTCTGCTTTAAAGTTCTTGGTGGTCGAAGAACCAGCATAATACAGGAAAACTCCGTCGTCGAAGTTCATCTGGACGGAAAAATTTAGGTAAGAATTAATTTATTTTGTAAACAATTTTTATTTTAAATTTATGTTTTATGTTCCAGAAATTACATCTGTGTAGGGATTTGATGATCCTACCCACTTGAAAAGCAGGGAATGTAACGGTGCATTCTCCGCTATAAACTTCTTCGTGGTCGAAGAACCAGGATAATACAGGAAAACTCCGTCGTCGAAGTTCAGGTGGACGGAAAAATTTAGGTAAGAATTAATTTATTTTGTAAACAATTTTTATTTTAAATTTTTGTGTTATGTTCCAGAAATTACATCTGTGTAGGGTTTTGATGATCCTACCTAGTTGAAAAGCAGGGAAAGTAAAGGTGCATTCTCTACTATAAACTTCTTCGTGGTCGAAGAACCAGGATAATCCAGGAAAACTCCGTCGGCGAAGTACATGTGGACGGAAAAATTTAGGTAAAAATTCAATTAATTTTTAAGTAAGTTTTATTTTACATCTAGAAATTTTGTTCTAGAAATTGCATCTGTTTAGGGATTTGTTTACCTTTTGACCGTCGAAGTTTCAGGATAACATAGGAAGAGGATCAGGTGGCCGGAAAATTTAGGTAAGGATTAGGTTAGATCTAATGTCATACAATAATATCGATTGATTTTAATTAAATTGTTTTTGCAGGAATTAATTTTTAAGGAATTAAGTGCATGCACTGTGGTTCAATGGCGCAGGAATGCAGAACCTGTATTCAAGTGAAGTACTCCGAACGACGATGTCCAGCAGGAAGGCACAACTTAGGTAAGTAAAAACTTGGTTTGTTGTCATTTATTTGTAAATGATAATTTATCAGGAATTAATTACACAGGAGAACAGTAAATTTGCGGCGTGGAATTTTGGAGTCGATATTGGGTAATTCTGGTCTCCTGAATACGAAAACAATATTAGATTTGCCGAATTGACTCTAGTTTTAGAAATAAATAAAAATACATAAAAAAAGTTAGGAAAACGTTTTGCATAATGATTGTCTATTGTATTTTTGGTCAGGACATTTGTAATTTGGAATTTGTAAGGTCCAGCAGTAGTTCGCCATCATATTAAGACTATCCGATCGGCCTTGATATATTTGCTTCATTATCTTGATATTCTGGTGAAACCTTTCCCCTTATTCTTCATTGTATTTAATCACCCAGATTTTCAAAGAATCTGTTTAAATGTTTTGCAAAAAATGTATTTTGATGCTTATATTAGCTCCCAATTTTTCAAAATCTTCAAGCATTTTTCCGACTATTTCGGAATATCCTGCAACTTTGTGATTCCCCAAAAACAATTTGACAACTGCTACAAAGCTTGTCCGTGCTTCCAATTCAATCTGAGTTATATGATTTGTAAAATTATTGTCTTTTATAAGTGTACGGATTTGTGGTCCATCAAAGATGCCTGCTTTTAATTTTTCCATACTGAGGCCGGGAAATAATTAACAAAAATATTTGAAGTCAGCGCCGTAACTACCAGTGTTTTATGTGTTCGGTGAAACACGGGCCACCGCCGAAAGAAGGCCCCCAAGGACCAAACAACAAATTTAACAATTGCACATAGACGTTTGCATGCGCATAGTACTAATTTTGATTTGTTATTATGGAAATAATGCTGATGTCAGCACAAAGAAATTGTAAGAAATCAAAATTCCGTTTTAAACAATTTAAAGTTTATCGTGAGAACTAGAGTCAATTCTAACAAAATAACTATGAGCCGAATACTTTATTACATTAGTGAATCTAAATTCACTCTAAAAGCTTAGGCCGCAGGAAAAAATTTTTATTTTGTTCCCCAGTGTTATCAGCAAATATTGGTGATGCTATATACTTGGAAATATGTATACAAGTTAGCACTTCCCCGGCGAGGTACCAGCTCCTAGATACAATTAAGGAACACCTACTGCCATGTACATCAGATTGGTGGAACTTATGTAGTTATCTGCAACTTAACTATTAATCATTATTCAATATTCATTATTAATTACTAATTCAGTGAGTTGATACACCAGGATTGAATGGTAGGAAGATGCAGTCCGTGGAATACCACATGCGATGCGAATGTGGATACAACTGGTGAGCATTGATGACGATGCGGTCTTAGGTAAGAGATAATTTGATTTATTTAAATTTAAAACTCTAATTTAGAAATTTCGTTGCAGCTATTAAATTTGCAGCGAGAAGAAGATCCCGCCCACTTATAAGTTTCGGTGCCTTGACTGAAGGATTCTAATCCTGGATACAACAAGTATCTTCCGATGACAATGCTTATACGATCGGAGAAACTTAAATAAGAGCAAATTTCTCTATCAATATTCTTAGGTACTAATTTAGATATTTTATTCCACACTTTACATCTCCAGCGAGAGAAAAATATTACATATACTTGGAAGAAATCAAGTAGGGGAGCTGCGTTTGGGGGGCGGCGGGGCTCTGATCCCGTATGCCACAAGTGTGTATACACATAAGTAGTAGATTCGGTTTAGATGATTTAGGTAAGAGAAATTTATCAATTTCTAAAATTTGTTGATTGTAAATTTCTAAAATTTCTTCCAGGAATTACAACTACAGGGAGAGACGAAGATCGCGTCCACTTGAAGAGAAATAAATTGCGAATTGCAGTTAAAGAACCGAGAACGATGTTCATTTGCGCGGAAGAGGCTAGGTACTGGCAAATTCTTTTAATTGATATTGTTAATTATGATTTTCAGGAATTAATTATGTAGCAAACTAAGCAAATTTCAACCACTTGTACGTATATTTACAATTGGTTACGACTGGTAATAACAGTGGACCATATGTCCATCAGGATGTGGGAAGAACTTGGTTAAAAGCGAATCCGATTTATTCTTAATGTTATTTAATGATTTAGAACATTAGTTCCAGGAATTTCAATGCTGCTAGAAATGAATTTCGTATCCACTTGGTGAATATGTAAATAGAGAAGCTGCGACACAAGTGAAGCCTAGAAAACGATTTTCAGGTGGTGGGAAGAATTTGGTTAAGAATAAATTCTTTTAATCGAAATTCTTAATTTCTTATCTTTCCTATTTTTATTATTTCCTAAATATCGTATTATTGTTTATTTTTAATTTAGATCACTACCATCTGGAAATATGCAAGTGGGATGCATACATCGGGATGTAATTGTGGAAGGATGTTATCACAGAAGACAACCAAGAACGGGGTTTACCGGGTGCATATAAATTGGGTAAGAGAAAATTTGTTTTATCAATATTCTTAGTTAATATTTTAGAAATATTATTTCAGGAATTACAAGTGCAGCAAGAAAGGAAGATTCCATCCACCGAGAGGGATACAAATGGTTTATCTCTGGATTCGACCACCTGGAATAAAATCTGGGAAACTCACCACGACGGATTGATTTCACAGCAGAACTAGGAGTACAATAATGTTGACCAGATCGGCAAATCGTAGCAGGTTTATTAGTTGGTAAGGTAAAGAATGAACTTGGGTTAGATTATTATTGATTAGTGTAATTATTATTATTCTTAACTTATTAATATTTTTATTTGGATGGTTTTTGAGTGTTGCTATTTATTTGTATCATGTTTACGTTGTTTATGAGTCAGACATTAATTCTGGATTGCGCAATATATTTCATACATTTGTAAATGCGATATGTCGGTGTGCGTATTCGAGTCGAACCATGAAGTCGATGTCCACCAGCTCCTACGATACTTACCACGTAAGAACAATGGCTATGCTCATTAAAATTTTTAATTACTAATTCTGTACAATTTCTGTTCCACATAGGAAATTATGGAATTACGAAGATTACATCGAAAAAACTCGGAATAATAAATTTTGTTTCGATACAAATCCAGATATGTAGTATGTAGTAGGATTAGTGAATTAATTACTTAGTCAAATGAGTGCCGGAGAGTTAACTTTTAGATATCTAATTAATTTTACGTAAGTTATTTGCAATGCTACCATTAGTAACTTGTTCGTTCTAGGTTGACCAAGTTTCCGGAATGTGGTGAAACAGAAATAGGAAGGACCGACGCCGATCAACCCCCACGAACGCAGATAGATAATCGAGACGACGAGACTTGCAAGGTAAGAATAAATTAATTTGTATAATATTTTTAATTACTAATGTAAAAAGTAATTTCAGTGATTTCAACTTGGAACGGAGTAAAACAAAGATTGTTAAGCCCTTGGGTACGAGAGAAGAACAAGAAGAAAATGGCATCACTTGGAAGCAATTCGAGTGCCAGTACCGACCGTGGATACCGGAAGAAAGAGAACCGGAAAGACGATGTCCACCAGGTCTCAGAACTTATCGGGTAAGTGCACCAGGTTAAAGCAACTTGGGTAATAGCAAATTCGATTTATTAATAATGGTAATCATAATTTTTATTCCAGAAATTACTACTGGGTCGAGAGAAGACGCCCGCCCATTTTGGAAGGATTAAAGTGGAGAAGTTTCGTGCAGCTATCATCAGATGTTCACCACCAGGAGGATCAAACTTTGGTAAGTGCAAATTATGTCTAATAATGTGGTTAATTATTCATTTAGGAAATATTTCCAGGAATTAAGTATGCAGCAAACAAAGAAGATCCAACCACCTGGAAAGTGGAAAAAAGTGGAGCAGGAAATTGGTCTTCATATAGGAAGATCTAAAGGCGGGATCGACAGATAGCAGCCGAACCACCGAGGATCGCAGATTCGCCACGATTCGGACGACGGTAGATTAGAAGACATCTAATTAAGGATCGCCGTCGACGATGGTGGGAGGCGGCGCGACGATGGTGGGAGGCGGCGCGACGTCGGTCGATAAGGTAGCAGTTAAAATTAGTTTTTTAATTTTGCATGGATGCAAATCGCGGAACGACGAGAATTCAGGAAATAGATTTTCAGCGAAATATTTTGGCAAATTTGAAAGTTGGGATATTTTATTTTTTAGAGCGCTACCGAGGCAGCATAGAGTCGGACAGGAGTAGCGAACCTGAATTTGCCTGTCCCCATTTTGATTTGCTGTAGATTTGCTTTGCCGGTACGTTAGATTTTTTCGGTGTAGTAATTAATCAGCTTTTTGGTAGTAGGGCCCCAGTGGTCCTTGGGTTGGTGTTAGAAGGTATCCCACCTTCATTTAAATGTAGCTATAGTAGTAAGGACGTGGAATAGCGGGTCCCCCTCGCGATTGCGTGTAGTATAAACACTGCATCTTTTGCTGCAGAAACTACAAAAAAATTAACTTTCGAATTTCCGTGCGGAAACATAAATTGTTAGGTTGTTTATTTTCATTTTATGCGCAATTAGGAATTAGACTGTATATAATACGAGATTAGTTACCCGACCCGGACCCGCTATTGGGGTTTGTCATAAAAAATGCTACGTACACGTGTAGTAGCATAGGATATCCCCGCCGTCGTGACCCCAATGTACACGTAACACCAGTTCGGCCCCGATAAACCTTTTTCGAGTACAAGCCGTGTGCCGCCACTGTTGTCAGGTTACCAAAAGGTGCAACCGAACCTAGTTGGCCTAGTAAGCCGCAATCGTATAAACGGTTCGGTTGGGCGGCCGTAGATGCCAAAGCGTACTCGGAAGATGTAAAATTAGTATTAGTAAAATTGATGCAGAATTGGATAGATAAAATGGACTATGGGCTTAATTCCAAACGATTTAGGAATAATTTACGACTTTTTTTTATTTATTTTGAAGTTTCGAATTTTTACGTGCTGGACCTAAAAAAAGCTGGTCCAGTGTGGAGCCGGCCTTAGTGGACTGTCGGCTATGCAGTTGATAACTTAAATTGGACCGTTAATTGTAGCCGAATTTATTTTAATACAGCCATCTGCGTCTTCGTAGATCGGTAATTTTCGAGTTCTGGATATCCCAGCGATTTTTTTTAATTTTTTTGTTGTACTCGGAAATTTGGGCTTCTCTGGATCGATATCTCTGAAATTCACTGCCATTTTATAGTGCAATTTATGACCGAAAATAATTGTAAAAAATAAAAGTAGGTGTTGGGCTGGGCAAGGGGGGCAAACTTTATGGAAACAACTTATTTCTTACGGTTTTAGGGACTTTTTACGTCAACTTTTGAAGGATCCATAAATTTTAATGTTTGTAATCTACCATAATTTGGTTTCCTAGTAATCCCCAGGCGGGCGTTCTAAGTCCGGTTGTCCTCTTGTTAAATTCTTACAACCGGCGGTTAAACATTGGCTAACTTGTTGGGGCAAAGGGGACCGAGAGTGTGTTTACCAAGGCATAAAATCGCGGTGGGAATCCTCCCGAACTACTTCAAGCCGTACTTGGCCCGAGGGGACTTGGAGTACGGGCCTAGGTTTCCAAAACGCAGGGCCGTGTAATTAGTGCACCCAAAAGCCCTGCGCGCGTTTAGTTAGCTAACATGTATTATTAGGAACCCCGGAAACCTACGCTCGCTTTTGGGATCCTCTTTGAAAGCAACCGTTACTGACGGTTACTTATGTAGTACTGTGTACATTACTTAAAGCCGCTGGTTCGGTTACCGTCGGTAGCGGTGGGCTCGTTATTTGGGTCGCGTGATATAAGATGTTTTAGTGCGTCACCGGCAAATCGGCTTATCAACATTGGGCGGGCAAACATCGAGCGTACGGCAGTCGATTCGCACCCCGGACTGCAGGAAATATTAGGTACGCCAATTTTACGCGACTTGTTTTTTTCTAGCTCGATTAATTTCGACGTTTGTTCTAGGCTGTCGTATCGCACAATCGGATTAATTCATTTTGGGAAGATAGAAATTTCGTGGCCAACTTCAGGTAAATAAAAAAACTTTTTGATTAGCATGTGATTTATTAACTTAAACATTTATTTGCTCTAGGTTTTTCGTAGGGTATTACGGAACCGGCTTACAAGGTGAACTTGGGTGAGTACAAATTTATTTTATTAATTTCTTATTTTACTAAGTAAGTTATTTTGTTTCAGGTGTTTTCAACTTGCAGCAAGTGACGCAGTAGTCGCTCATCAGAATGAAGAGACAAAGGAAGAAATTGCGGACGCTCAGAAGCCCAGTGGAGAAGTTGCGGTTCCCGATTATCACAGGTGAAAGACGAAGTTGGAGTACTCGGGACAGGACACCCATAAAGGGGTTGTTGGCGGTATCGGCGAAGGGGGAGGAACTCTGTTCCCACCTTGATCCATGGTGTGTGTAGGGCCAACCCCTTAAAATATATAAAGGGGGGTTGGCGATATCGGCGAAGGGGGAGGAACTCTGTTCCCACCTTGATCAAAGGGTAATAAGCATGGTGAGCATAATCGTCGTGTACAAGGCCGAGGGTAACCTCGAATAGGTAGGTATCGCCGAGGTGTACTTCGATGATGATCGTCGAAATGCTTCTCGGAATTTGTTCTGCGGGGTACTTCGGAGATTCATCGTTGAGTACACCAAGGGGATACGGCCCAGTGATCCGCCTAGGGGGTCGCTTCGCCGAGATCAACCCACGGGCGGATCCCAACAGTTCGCCGCGGGGGTAAGTCCCCTTATGGCGTCCTATAGGGATCCACCGGGGAGGAAGTTCTCGGACTTGACTCCCAAGGCGGAATGCACTGAAGTGGCCCCAACCCTCCAACCAGGTGGGCCGTGAACACCTGCGGAGGAGGGTTAAGCCGGCGGGAAAGGAGGACGGCCGGTGTCGGGGGAAATAAGGGGACACCGTGGCCGGAGGGAATGAGGAGAAAAGCGGGGAGGGGAAATTGCGGCAAGAAACTTAATGCCCAAAGGGACGTAAGGGGAAGAGGGGGGTGAGGGGTAAAGGGACGTAAGGGGAAGAGGGGAGTAAGGGGTAAAGGGACGTAAGGGGAAGAGGGGGGTAAGGGGTAAAGGGACGTAAGGGGAAGGGGGGTAAGGGGTAGTGGGACGTAAGGGGCAGAGGGGGGTAAGGGGTAAAGGGACGCAAGGGGAAGAGGGGAGTAAGGGGTACAGGGACGTAAGGGGAAGAAGGGGGTAAGGGGTACAGGGACGTAAGGGGAAGAGGGGGGTGAGGGGTAAAGGGACGTAAGGGGTAGAGAGGGGTAAAGGGACGTAAGGGGAAGAAGGGGTTGAGGGTAAAACGCCGTGAAGGTCGCCCCTCTTTCCCTTCTTGCACTGGGGGTCTTTCCCCTCGTGGGCACACCTTGGTGTCAGGTAGAACAGAGTTCCCCCTTCTTTCGAAATCAGGAGAGAACAGAGTTCCCCCTTCTTCCGAAGTTAGGAGTGAACAGAGTTCCCCCTTCTTTCGTAGTCAGGTGGGAACAGTGTTCCCTCCCTATTCACCATGGAACACCCCCGGTGGTTGCCCAGGGGTGCTTCTTACCCTTATATCAAGGTGGGAACAAAGTTCCTCCCCCTTCGCCGATATCGCCAACCCCCCCTTTATATATTTTAAGGGGTTGGCCCTACACACACCATGGATCAAGGTGGGAACAGAGTTCCTCCCCCTTCGCCGATATCGCCAACCCCCCTTTATATATTTTAAGGGGTTGGCCCTACACACACCATGGATCAAGGTGGGAACAGAGTTCCTCCCACTTCGCCGATACCACCAAACCCCCTTTTGTATATTTTGAAGGGTTGGCCACCTGTGGTTCCAGACCTGCAGTCCTGGGTACTCCGGTTTCTTCACTTGTATTCTTGCTGGCAGGTGGTAACTTCTTCCTTCGCCGTACATACAACTCCTGAAATAAATACATCGAATTTACTAATAACAAATTTTAACAAAACTTATTTGTTCTTACCTAAAATCCATCCGGTTTGGTGAACCTGCAACTTCGTCTTTCACCTGTAATAACCGGAAACCGCAAATTCTCCACTACGCAGTTTCAGGGCGTCCGCAATTTCTTCTTTTGTGTTCGTCCTGGTACTGCATGGAACAAATTAACTAAATTAATAAAAGAATTTAATAAAACATAATTTGTACTCACCTAAGTTCTTCGGGAATGGTTAACCTACAACTTCCGCATTGACCTGCTGGATTCGCGATCAGCAACTTCCTCCTGTGCATCCGAACAAATTCAAATTATACCTAACCTGCAGATATTATCACATGGAATGAAATATGTAATCAGAGAAAAAATTAAAAAAGTAAACTTGTTCTTACCTAAGTTTCGCCGGAACAGTTTTCCCACAACTTGGGCGTTCAGTTCATCTGCAACATCCGGTACCAGCTTCTTTCCCGCAGTAAATTTGTATGCACAGAAGTTCTTCCATGGTATCAACACCACAAGTGGATGGCCTGGATCATCCTCACTCGTTCCGGATGTATTCTCTGCAATCAAACTTATAATTAGAAATTATTTATATTAAAAAAATACATTAATTATTGACAAAATAAAATTTGTTTATATAATAAAGTAATTCTTACCTAAATTTTCCCGTCCACCTGAACTTCGGCGACGCCGTCGAGGTCTTCCTGTGTTATCGTGGGACTTCATCCACGAAGAATATTTAGCGGGGAATGCACCTTTACATTCTCTTCTTTTCAAGTAGGTAGGATCATCAAATCCCTACACAGATGTAATTCTGGAACATAAAACATGAATTTAAAATAAAAATTGTTTACAAAATAAATTAATTCTTACCCAAAACTTTCCGTCCAGATGAACTTCGACGACGGACTTTTCCTGTATTATCCTGGTTCTTGGACCACGAAGAACTTTAAAGCAGAGAATGCACCTTTACATTGCCTGCTTTTCAAGTAGGTCGGATCATCAAATCCCTACACAGGTGCAATTTCTGGAACATAAAACATAAATTTAAAATAAAAATTGTTTACAAAATAAATTAATTCTTACATAAATTTTTCCGTCCACCGGATCTTCGACGAAGGAGTTTTCCTGTTTTATCCTGGTTCTGCGACCACGAAGAAGTTTATAGCGGAAAATGCACCTTTACATTCCCTGCTTTTCAAGGAGGTAGGATCATCAAATCCCTACACAGATGTAATTTCTGGAACATAAAATATAAATTTAAAATAAAAATTGTTTACAAAATAAATTAATTCTTACCTAAATTTTTCCGTCCACATGAACTTCGACGACGGAGTTTTCCTGGATTATCCTGGTTCTTCGACAACGAAGAAGTTTAAAGAGGCGAATGTACTTCTGCATTCCTGTCTTTCAAGTACGTTGGATCATCAAATCCCTACACAGATGTAATTACTGGAACATAAAACATAAATTTAAAATAAAAATTGTTTACAAAATAAATTAATTCTTACCTAAAATTTTCCGTCCACCTGAACTTCGACGACGGAGCTTTCCTGTATTATCCTGGTTCTTCGACCACGAAAAACCTTTAAACAGTGAATGAACCTTTACATTCCCTGCTTTTGGAATAGGTAGGATCATCAAATCCCTACACAAATGTAATTACCGAAACATAAAACATAAATTTAAAATAAAAATTGTTTACAAAATAAATTAATTCTTACCTAAATTTTTCCGTCCACATGAACTTCGACGACGGAGTTTTCCTGGATTATCCTGGTTCTTCGACCACGAAGAACTTTAAAGGGGCGAATGTACCTTTACATTCCCGTGTTTCAAGTACGTAGGATCATCAAATTTCTACACAGATGTAATTTCCGAACCATAAAACATAAATTTAAAATAAAAATTGTTTACAAAATAAATTAATTCTTACCTAAATTTTTCCGTCCACATGAACTTCGACGACGGAGTTTTCCTGGATTATCCTGGTTCTTCGACCACGAAGAACTTTAAAGCAGAGAATGCACCTTTTCATTCCCTGCTTTTCAAGTAGGTAGGATCATCAAATCCCTACACAGATGTAATTTCTGGAACATAAAACATAAATTTAAAATAAAAATTGTTTACAAAATAAATTAATTCTTACCTAAATTTTTCCGTCCACATGAACTTCGACGACGAGTTTTCCTGTTTTATCCTGGTTCTTCGACCACGAAGAAATTTAAAGCAGAGAAGGCACCTTTACATTGCCTGCTTTTCAAGTAGGCAGGATCATCAAATCCCTACACAGATGTAATTTCTGGAACATAAAATATAAATTTAAAATAAAAATTGTTTACAAAATAAATTAATTCTTACATAAATTTTTCCGTCCACCGGATCTTCGACGAAGGAGTTTTCCTGTTTTATCCTGGTTCTGCGACCACGAAGAAGTTTATAGCGGAAAATGCACCTTTACATTCCCTGCTTTTCAAGTGGGTAGGATCATCAAATCCCTACACAGATGTAATTTCTGGAACATAAAACATAAATTAAAAATAAAAATTGGTTACAAAATAAATTAATTCTTACCTAAAATTTTCCGTCCACCTGAACTTCGACGACGGATTTTTCCTGTATTATCCTGGCTCTTCCACTACGAAAAAGTTTATAGCGGAGAATGCACCGTTACATTCCCTGCTTTTCAAGTGGGTAGGATCATCAAATCCCTACACAGATGTAATTTCTGGAACATAAAACATAAATTTAAAATAAAAATTGTTTACAAAATAAATTAATTCTTACCTAAATTTTTCCGTCCACATGAACTTCGACGACGAGCTTTCCTGTATTATCCTGGTTCTTCGACCACGAAGAACCTCAAAACAGAGAATGCACCTTTACATTCCCTGCTTTTCAAAAAGGTAGGATCATCAAATCCCTACACAGATGTAATTTCTGGAACATAAAACATAAATTTAAAATAAAAATTCTTTACAAAATAATCTAATTCTTACCTAAATTTTTCCGTCCAAACGAACTGCGACGACGGAGTTTTCCTGTATTATCCTGGTACTTCGACCAAGAAGAAGTTTATGGCGGAAAATGCACCTTTACATTCCCGTCTTTCAAGTAGGTAGGATTATCAAATCCCTACACAGTTGTAATATCTGGAACATAAAACATAAACTTATAATAAAAATCGTTGAAAAAATAAATTAATTCTTGCCTAAATTTTTCCGGCCATCTGTACTTCGACAACGGGGTTTTCCTGTGTTATCCTAGGACTTCAACAACGATGAATATTAAGCGGAGAGTGAACCTTGATATTCCGTTCTTTCCAAATTGGTAGGATCATCAAATCCCTACAGAGATGTAAAGTTCTGGAACAAAATTTCTAGATTTCAAATAAAAATTATTAGAAAAAGAAATTAATTTGTACCTTAATTTTTCTTTGGTTTTTTGTTGTAACTACGCACTGCATTTACTCGGTTTTTGACCCTGCTTAAGTTAACAATTTTCCTTAATTTTTGTTGCATGCAGGCAATTTTAAAGTATTTTAATAGCAGAGTGATTAAAACTGTAACAGAAGTTGTATTATTGTGCAAGTCAAATATAGTAATTCGTAATATTAATTATACAAAAATCGACATTCATTACTATTCTACTGCTAGAAAAAAAATTTACGATATTAAACATGAAAAATATACAACAGGAAAATAAACAATATAAATTTAGATAATAGAATAGATATGAAATAATTAATCAATAAATTTAAATCAAATTAAAAATAAAATAGTTAAGTACCTATAATAAAAAAATTATTAAAATGTTTGTTATATTATGTTATAAAAATTAAGGCAAAAAATTATTAGCAAATTAAATATTATCGCGATTTAAGTAATGTCACCCGCTAATATTATAAGCCGTATCAACATTTTTGAATACCGAAGAAATGCACACTTTTTAAAACTAAAATGTGTTTAAGATAATTATTATCACAAATAAAATACACTGTATTGTGTAAGTGCACAATAGAACACACGTTATACACTGTAAAGTAATTTAAAATTATTGAGTTTCGTTTCACCACTGAAATTAGTTATAATTTTTTAATTGTACTATAACGTTATATTTCTTAAATCAATTGGTTATAAGTTCGATGCACCCAAATAACCATTTATTTACAATTTATATTTTGAATTTCCAAATATAGCTCCAACGCTCTTGGTCCTGATGGTATCAGCCTTCGTACGTTGAAGCTCGTACTTCCGTTTTGCAGTGATGTGATCTGCAAATGTTAAATTTTTGTTTTAGAACCAAAGAGGTGCCATCTATCTGAAAGGCATCACGTTTCTGACCGCTTTCCAAGCTTCCAATGGCCGTGGAGCCCTCTCATCTCCGTCCTATTAGCATTTTGTCGCCTTTTGCAAAGATAGCGGAGTTTTTCATTAGGGATGTTTTATGTGAGCATTTGGCACTCCACCATGTTTTGTTGCTGCTCACCTCGGATAATGCTTCATCAGGCGATCGTTCTGAAGTCACCTTATTGGTGCTTCTTGACTATTTTAAGACCTTTAATTGGGTTGTGCATGATCGTCTTTTAACCAAACTACTCCATTATGGCTGTGACGATTGACTCTGTAGGTGGTTGGCGGGTTATTTGCGTGATAGATTCCAGGTAGTTAAGTAGGCGGAAAATGTATCTCGGCCGTTGAATATATCTCGTGGTGTTCCGCAGGAAAGCATTCTTGCTCCACTGTTATTCATATTATATACCACCGATTTGGGAAGAGTAGTGGATCCGGATTTCTCTCTCGATCTTCATGCTGATGATTCTCGAATAAGTGTGTCATGTCAGCCTTCGAACATTGACACTGCGATAGATGTGTTGAGTCTCAATCTCGAATCGTTACGTGTTTGGTCGTCATCGAATGGTCCGACTCTGAACCCCGCGAATTTGGAGCTTCTGTTCTTGGGTAGTCCTCGTCATGCACGTGTTTTACGGGATTTGGGAAATTTCGATGTGCCCTTTCATTCCACGGCAGATTTCGAGCGGTGTTTTGCGTGTTTGCCGTCCGGCTTTGTGGAGAGACATAATAGTCTCTTTGACGACTCCACAAGTGTGTGAGGTCCTTCCGCCGTAATTTATATGCTGCTCTTCATGCAGAAATGTGATTTGTATATCATTTTTATGGTTAATTATTGTAGATTGTTTTTGAGCCAAAACGGGTGGCTTCAAAACTTACTTTGTTAGAATAAGCCATCAGATTAAGAACTTGAATATAATATACAGGGTGTCCCCGTGACCGTGGAGAACCTTTGAGGTGGCGATAACAGACACTTTCCTAAGACAAATTTTTAAATAAAATTTTTCTCCAAGTCCAAACCCTTGGGGGTACCTCCCTTTAAAGCAATTTCTTGAATTTCTGATTTCAAACGGCCATAGCTCCGACATTATTAATTTTTTACGCTTAATGGATTAGAACCTTTTTCAAGATCATTCGTTTATCTACAAATTAGATAATTTATCCTTATCGTCTAGAATCTACGGATTTCGAGTTATAAATAAAATTAAGGGAAAAAATTTAAAAAAATTCTGGTTTTCTGGTATCTCTTAAGGGGGAAGTTCATATAGAAATTTCAAAAAATCGATTTTTTTTATTTTCATAATCTGAAAATATAGTATGTTGAGCATGTACTGACGAGAGAAAATAAAAAAATTATGAATAACGCTTCAGATAAAAGGTTTTTTCCTTTATAATCTCAATTTGTTTTACAATGTGTTTTACGCCCAGATTCATAGACAAGTATTAAGTGCTAAGTAAGACCAATAAGGTCGAATTTGTTTTTATTGCAACCTTATTTACTAGGTCAATAAGGGTCTATTTTAAAAGTCGTTTTTTAAGTATAAGTAAGGCATCGTTTATGAATACGGCTGTTAATGTCCTTATTTAAGGAAAGCATTTCTTAATACTAATATGAATAATTTTCTAAGACATAATCTTTGAAGATTTTCAGATTAATCGGTAAGTAACTAAAACTGGCCGTTATATTATACTAAAACTTTGAAGGCGATTATCTCGAAACTGCATTTTTAAAAACTGCTCGTGTTATAACTCAAAAAGTTTTTGAGCGCTTTGTCTGAAATTTTGAGAGATTTTTTTCTACATTATTATCGGAAGGATAAACCTAAAATTCCAGATATTTCGCGTTAATAAAATACCTTTTGGGAGTTAACAATGCTGAAAAACAGCTCAAAATTCTGACTTATTTTTCAAAGGCTTATTTTATATTGAATTTTATGCTTTTTTTTAGTTTCACAGGTTTATCCTTCCCGTTAATGTGTTATAAACAGAAAACAATTTGATTTTTTTGTTTCGGATCAATGGTTAATGTGTGATAAATGCAGCCGTTTTGGACCTCGCCTCGGAGACGACAGACGAAAATTTATCCTGAGCCGCCATTTGGGAAAGAAATAAAATAAAAATTTTTTTTCTATTGTAGAAAAGTTAAATAAAGTTGAATTAAAAATTTAAAACTATAAAATTATTTTATCACCTTCTAAAATATTTCTAAAATATGACTGTTTTTGAGGCACTTACATGGACTTCCACCCTTAAACAAAACGTCTTAGAAAAAAATTAACAGCCCAAACCGGATTGAGAATTTAACGGGCTACAACTTTAGTCAAATAAATTTTTTTGGAAAACCAACCGTTTTTACAGAAATTCTGAAAATAATGAACAAGGTGTAGGTAAAATAAATAAATAAATTTTAATTGTTCACAAATTTAAATGCAGTGAAATATAAAATGTTGTATGTATCACTTGCATTACTCGATCTTTATGCTCTCGAGCAACTTAAAAACTCTCGGGTCTGGCGGCCTTCGTTCTTTTACATTAGTTCCGCTTGACATAAACATCTTCATAATGCCCTATTAAAATAACTATTAATGTCAAAACGTATTGTAGCGTTTGACGCTTGAGCGACATTGTTATAAGGCGCATTAAATTATCGTTAATTACTTTATTAATTTATATTGTTTATTTATTATTTTTAATATTGTTAATTAGTTCGCAATTTGTTTTTTTTTTACCTACACCTTGCTCATTATTTTCAGAATTTCTATGAAAACGGTTAGTTTCTCAAGAAAATGTATTTGACCAAAATTGTAGCCCGTTAAATTCCCTATCCGGTTCGGGTCGTAAGTTTCTTTCTAAGACGTTCCGTTTAAGAGATACGCGGTTCGCAAAAAAAGTAAAAAAAATAAAAACTGAAGTTTTTTAACATTTGGTCATTAATTTAATTTATAACTCGAAATCCGCTGATTCCAGACGACAAGTGGTTATAACCTAATTTGTAGATAAGCAAATGATCTTTAAAAAATTTCTAATCCATTAAGTCTACAAAATCAATAATTTCGGAGATATGACCGTTTGAAATAAAAAATTCAAAATATTGCTTTAAAGGGAGGAATGGTTTGGACTAGGACAAAAATTTTATTTCTAAATTCGTCTTAGAAAAGTGTTCTTTATCACCACTTCAAAGCTTCTCCACGGTCACGGTGACACCCTGTATGTATGTATAGTTTCGTAATGAATTATTATTATTATTAATTATTAATAATTTGATAGCGTAACTCAAAAATTGTGAGTTTTGAACTAATTTATTAAAATACTTTTTTGTTTGTAGAGATAAATGCCGCATAGATTTGACTAAATTTAATAAGTATTTCAGTTTATAAAAATGTTAAAAATACACGAAAATTAGAAACTTTGCGTAACATAGATTTACTATTTTGGATGGATTTACTTAGGCATTAATATTAATCGATATTTTACCAGAGCAGAAAGTAATGATTTTTAAAAGAATTTCAAACAATAATGAGAATTTCATGACTGCCTGATAATAATTTTGTGAGCTGTATCTATTATAGAAACGTCTTTGTTTCTGAAAATATATGTCCGAGAGCAACAGTTATAGAGAAAAGTACGATAGAATAGCTGAGAAAAGCAAACTTACTCGGAGAAACATAATTACATTATAACTCTATAAATAATCAACTACTAATGTAAGGGGTCGGTTCAAATCCGGAGAGAGACTAACGTTCTAATGACTGTCTCGGTGCTTCGGACGGCACGTAAAGTCGTCGATTCCCCTCCCCTGGGTGATCAACAATAAAAGCCAAAGCCACAGGCTCACTCACCAATATCCAATTTAATTTGTCGCGTGGTCTTAATGTTGAAATCTTTCTCTATGAGAAAGAGACTTAATGGTTCAAGTTGAACAACCTGTTCGACAATAATGGTTAGAATGCCGAAGAAAAACAATTTCCTAATCCATGTAATGGTCGCTTTATAGAAAATATAGGACCCTGTAGATGGTTAAAAACTACTACATTTATCTTTTACAGCTGTTAACATTTAGTGCGTCGCTGCATCGACTCATTTTTATCGAGAGCGAAGTATAACAGCTTCTTCGTTTTTATATTAGTATACTAAACGCGGTATAATAAATTATGCTATACTCTGTAGGCAAAAACTTTAGATACAATAGAGTAAAATTACAAAATTAATAGCACAAATACATAGCTTTTAGTGAAGTGATTTTTGTTTAAATATCCAGTAAACCTTACAAAACGGTAAGACAAACAAAATGAATTAAAAACAACTTGAATCTATTTAAAAAAAATTATCACCGACGTAATACACATCCCCTAATTAAATGAGAGAAAATATTGTCGTGTTGTAGTAAACCGACCTCATGTCTTAATTTTTTTTTTTTCTTTCTGTTTTTTGTTACAAGTAATAACGCTCTTTCACAAGTACAAATAATCAAATTACAGAAAACCTAGTAAACAAACCGGAATCCTTAAATATGGATCCGGCTTCATAATTCATTTAATAAATCCTAAATACGGCGCTGTAATTTGATAACGTACCGCGATTAGAATCTAACGGATACTTTCAACTATGAACCCAAAAGAAAGTAATAGAAAGAAATCTTCCCATCGACGATCTCGCCCACATCGACCCAGCCACCATAGCCGAAGTCGTCCGAGTCATCCAATTCCGTAAGAACAGAAAGTTCCAGGACCCGACGACATTTCAAATCGATCAATCAAAGAAATGCCACGCAAAGCAGTAGCCGCTCTCACCGGTATCATCAACGCCTCTCTTCGCATATAATGCTTCCCCCAGGATTAGAAACTAGCCGACGTAGTTGTCATTCCCAAACTAGGACAAGACGACAGAAAACCCCAAAGTTACCGCTCCTTCATCCTATTCCCGTCCCTAGAAAAAGTTGCAGAAATAATCATCGTCACTAGTTCCTCAAACAAACCATTTTCGACAACGCAGTCCTCCAAGACGAACGATTCGGATTCCGACAAGACCACAGCATGGTCCAACAAATCCTCCGCATGGTCGAACACCTCACCCTAGGATTCAACAAACACGAGTACACAGGATTAGTACTGCTCGATGTATCAAAAGTCTTCGACGAAGTATGGCACCAAGAGGTCTCATCTACAAGAAATTTCGGACCAACATTTAATCAGCCCCGATTCGACTAGTTGCCTTCTACCTAAAAGACCGACGTTTCCATATCAAACTCGAAAGCACTCGCTCCTCCGTGCTTTTCATCGCCGCAGGAGTCCCCCTGCAACATATCTTCATGAGTGACATTCTTGCCGCACTCAACCCGAGAACAAATATTTCTTTTTATGGCGACGACACCGCTGTTTACTTCTCCTACGTGAGCCGGACCACTGCCCCCGCCCGACTCCAGAAAGCCGTCAACGAGTTAGAAAAATGGTTCGATCCTTGGCGCATCGAGGAAACCATCGCATCGTCACAGTCACCAATCGCGGAAAAGTCATCTTCGGTAAGCTCTATCCGATGATCGATTCCAATTAGTACGATGCCACCCGACAACAAACTCGGGATCTTCAAGGCAATCCATCAAACCAACTCTGACCTAAACAGCTTCAGTCTGGGAAACGGTGTCCCCCAATCTCATCAAGAAGATTGGAGTCGTTCAAAACAGATGCTTCCGACACACCTTGCCTGCCCATACTACGCTACGCCAGAAACAAACGCCTTCATTTCTATGCAAAATTGAAAATCATCGACGATCACATCCGAAAGCATGCAGAAAAACTCTGCAACTCCACTCAGTTTTTAGAAAACCCACCCATTCCTCAACTCGGACAATACTAACCCGGTACAACCTAGATCGCAGCCGCCCCAAGAACAACCAATGGCGTCCGAATTTGACCCGCTTTCGAAAATGGTCACTTAAGGGGTCACCGATAAGTGTGTACTAAGACGGTGTCAACGTTCTTTCACAAATAACCGTTTTGTTACGATTTGCAGTTCAGATATTGACAGGTTTTTCTTGTTGTTGATGCGTTGGAAACGTAATAATTTCATGTTTAAAATAAAAATTTTTCAAGGTTGTTGTCGATCGCATATTATAATTTATTGCAAATTGCTAACAAAAATTTAGTGGTCTTGAATTTCTAACAGAATATATACAAATTAAGAACGGAATAAATTAAAAAATAATAATAATATTTAGTCATTTTTTGCGCCCCTGAGTGGATGCACTGACACACACCAATAGTTGTTACGCCACTGCAAATATTTAGTGAAAACTTATTTCAAATGTTGGTCAATTTCACCAAGTTGTCGTCCTTATTGCGTACCATATTATTTTCATATCCAAGTAAGTTGCGATATTAATTAATTAGCGAAATAATAATTCTACCTCAAATATTTTAAATTGCTGCATTATTAATTTAATTATATTTTAGTCAAGTGTCATGTAATATTAATTTTGAAGAGAAAAACTCATTAATTTGGCAATGGAAACCATTTCATGTAAATGTAACCTTCTCATTTTGGATTACTAAAGAAAAGATAGAACAAATTATTATCTAGCTGAATTTTGGTATACACGTTTATTTGATTGCTGGAAATAATTGCAAGTCTCCAACGATTTCTGTCGTGCTCGACATTCTTCTACAGAGCTTCAAAGATGTCAAAAATAGGTTTTTTGTTTATATCTCTAGGTATGGGTACAATGTTAAGTTCACCACTAGGAAAAATTTAGGACTTTGCATTTTATTTCTAATAACCAAAATAAATAGAGGAACTTACTATCTACTGACCAAACTAGTTTGTAAGTTTCTTTTTAAAATAATAGTAAAATGAACTCGTAAATAATTAAGTAGTGTTTTGCCGATTAAATTTAATACATTGTTGCAATATCGACGTGACGATTGCAGATAAAGAAGGGCCGTTACAAGGAAGATGGAATGTAATTGTTGAAAAAATAAAAACCAAAAAGCTGAAGTTTAAGATGAGATTAAAGGAAATATTCGAGTGGCATATTGGCAATACGATCTCGTTTTAAATTTAATTAGCAAACAAAGATGTCTGTGTGTACGATCTTGAATTAAAATATAAAAGTGAGTAGAACGTTATATTAGAAAAGAAAAGAATACGTACTGGCGGGGATACTTGGATTAAATTTTGCATTAAGAATAGTTTTTCTTTTTATAGGTATTGCAATCCAGATCGATGCACTAAAAATCGTAATAGGTTTCGTACAATAGGAATACCACTTACGAATCGTGAAAACATAGATGTAGCAACATCGGCAGAGTAGCAGTTCGATCGAATATTGGCGTTTATTTATGAGGCAATTCTGAAATAATCCATCCCTACCAGATTGTTTTAATGAAGTGATGTCAAAATTTAAGGTAAGACATAATTCGGGGAAGAAAGTAATTATCACATTGGCAACTTTTCTTATTACCAAAGTAAGAATCCTAACGAGAATAATAATTTTAAAGTTTGTTTTTTCCCTCACATAAAATTAGATAAAAGAGTTACCTCTTTTTGTTTGTTGGAGTTGTTTTTAACTTAACTTTTGCATAATAACGTACTTTTATTATATCTCAAATAAATTAATTATCTCAATATGTTGGGGTCTGTCGGAGCAAGTTTGAATCAAATTGTGCACCTAAATCATCCACACAGTTTTTCCTCCTTAAAGGTAAAGTTGTTCATGCCGGTGGTAAGGAAGCCCGATGAGCAAGTGACGATGAAAGCATGAAAAGTGTTTTCCGCAGATCGTTAAGAATTGAACGTTTTCCTTGTAAGAACTGATGCAATGTCGGAAAGAACTGGTAGTCAGTTGGTGCAAGATCTGGTGAATAAGATGAATGAATGGGATTGTCCAAATGCAGCTTCCGTAGTTCGAACAGCGTTCTCATCATAAATCATCTTGATGTCGGGTCGCGTTTTCGAAATTAAAAATTAAAAGACGGAAGTTGTATTCGAAAAAATACAATAGATGTTTCTTGATAGATATATTTTTTAATTTCGTTCGTATTAATATAATTTTAACTAGAGGAAAATATGGAATTTTAGAACAAATAATGAGTCAACCGGGATGACATTATCGTTCTTTAAAAAGGACAACTCGCAAATTACCGTATAACTTATACTACAAGTACGATAGGGAAATGTAAAATATCATTTGTCAAACTTTGTGCTTAAAAAAATCAAACATTTCCGACTTAATATGACCTAATGCTTAAATTTAAAGTGAAAACTAATTCGTTTTAAAGTCTCAAAATGTATTATAGTTAATTATTATCATTTAAGAATAGTTATAAAATCGACTTTGGTTTAATTTTAACTCGAATAAAATTTAGAATTAAATAATTTGCCACAAATAAAAGAAGCTAAAGAATCAAGTCAAAGAATGTGACGTAAAAATGAGATATATTTAGTAGTAAGCAGCTGAAAATTGCTTTAGTTGGTATTTTCTTTTTCTGTTGTACAACAAAAATTGTAAAGGCAACAATGCACATCTCAACGTGTATTTGATTATCTTGGTATCGTCGGTTATCTTAGTGTGTATGTATGTGCATTTTGAATAGATGCACGTATTGGAATCTGTATCGTCGTTATGATATTGAACATGAGCGGAAAATCGTACTTTGTTGTGTAGGATGTTAGAAGTTTCTCTCTCAATTTATTTTTCAATGTTCTATTAAGGGGTTATACTCAGTTGCAAGTCCAAAAAAGGCGTTTTTTTAATAATTTTTTATAGACAAAGATTTTATTGAACAAAAATACAAATAATAATTATTCAAATAGTGGTCATTTTTAAGTTATTAATGACACTCAGATCATGTAAAAATACTGACACACACTGTTCCTGTAGACGATCTCCCGAAGATCGTTCAAAAAAAGGCGTTTGGCGGTGATCATGATATCTCTGGTTTGGATTATCTAAAATCAAAAAACAGATCAAATTCTTTTAGTGGATAGACGAATCTTAGGATTGATCCAAGGAATAGTCAAAATTTAAATTTTTGAAAACATGGCGACTATGTAAAAAAAATTTGAATTTTCGCTAACAATTGTTTAAAACAATAGAAATAATTATCAGAAATGTTATTCCTTCGATCACTCCCTAGATTTGTCTATCCACTAAAAGAATCTGACCTATTTTTTGATTTTAGATAATCCAAACCAGAGATATCATTATCACCGCCAAACGCCTTTTTTTTGGACCAACTTCAGGAGATCGTCTACACTCTACTCTACAGGAACAGTATATTGTCGTGTTTCAAAGTGATTTGGGCCCACCCTGTACAATTTATTAAAATTTTGATATTAATTATTAAGTTGTAAGATTGCAGAATTTGTTAGGTGGGGACAAATCACAAACAATTCAGGGCCTTTTGCCAAAAAAATGGTCGACATGATGGACGCATTGATTTATTAGTCCGAATAATTTTTGATAAGTTTATGGTTTTTAAAAATATAAGTGATTTTTTTGATGAATAGTGTTTTATTAAGATTAATGGATGGAATATAGTTGATTGTGAAAAAGTTTGAATGTATTTTGGAAGTAAAAATTAAACGGAAGCAAATTACATAATTAAAGAAGGAAATAGATAAAGTTTAAGAATTATGATTAAAAATGAAGTAAATGTTAAAAATTTTAAATTTTCATATTAAAAATTATTGAAGGTACTACAAACTTTGATGATAAGAGGACAGCTTCGATACGGGTATCGTATAAATTTGACTTTACCATTTTAAATTGTATTGAAATTGAAGTTAGAATTTAAAGAAATATTTTTGAATATAAAAATAATAATTTGGATATTTTACATTGCAATATATATATATCAATATTTTTACATGATCAAAGTCTCATTAGTAACTTAAAAGTAGACACTATCTGAATGATTATTACTTATATTTGTTCAATAAAACCCTTGTCTAAAAAAAATTATTTTAAAATAATCCTTTTTTTGGGACTTGCAACTGCGTATAACCCCTTGAAAAGCTTTTAGTTATTATTGCAAGCGGTATAGATATTATTTACTAAATACATGACGCTAATATAATTTCAATTTTCAGAATCACAAAATGTAACGATTGGGATATCACAAATAATTACGACAAACCAGTAATGTACATAATTCCATCATCAACCACATAATTATAGTTATAGTGCAAGCTATGCATTCAAAAAATGCACAAATGTAAGTTCAATTTTATTTTTTTAGTTATAATATTAGAAAACATAAAATTGTACCTTATAATTTAATAATTTCAACAAAGGAAGTAATTTTGACTTCCTTTTTCAACACAATCAATTTTTTAAGTAAGTTTACGACAAACCTCTTGAATTTTAGGAATTCCTTTTAGTTTATTTAAATAATGTAATTTTGTGTAATATCGATACATTTACAAATTAATAAGATTAATCTCTCACTCACGTTTCGGAGCGTCGTTGTCTCGACAATAAACTTCTACGAGTTAATTAACAATTAAAATATTATTTTCTAAAGCGAATCCAAAACATAATTTACATTTCGCGCACTGCATTAAGATTTTACAATTTTTCACATTGCTATGAGATAACAATTGAAAACCAATACATAAACCCTCGTACTCACGCGACACATTGGCAAAATAATTGCTGCACTTCTTAGTAACTCAATTGACGTGGGGAATTTAAAAATTTACCTACAAACCTAATTTCGTTCAAAAGAAAACATCTTTTAATGCTTTGTTTGTTT
Organism: Cantharis rustica; assembly: GCA_911387805.1. NCBI lineage: Eukaryota > Metazoa > Arthropoda > Insecta > Coleoptera > Cantharidae > Cantharis > Cantharis rustica. The sequence goes on from OU426877.1 coordinate 720,298, forward strand.
TAAATTTAATGCTGAATAAATAGTATACAGGACGTTACGAAATGTTGAAACGCCACGAGTGACCACTTATACAAAAATAATTCTATCAAACTTCAGACATGATTTCAAAATCTCATTTCCAAATAATTATGTACGTATTATGAAATAATTACCTAACGTGACCATACGTCACCCGCAATCAAGGTATGTGTCCTGCTGTCCCCAGAATACGTAACAAAGTTCTGCTTTTTCGTTTGATGAAATACTTTTTTTTAAATTTAAAAAAAACCTGCCTTGGTTTATTTTTTAATCGATTTTAATGTGTTTTTGAACGTTTGGAAGAAAGTCCTCGGAATGAACAATTAATTATTTAAAGAAATGATAAGCTTTTTTTAAATGTACGGTTTTCCAAAGTTTTTATAGTTAAGTAGCGGAAACAATATCGGGTTGTAAGTACAATAAAAAGTAGTTGATAGTTCAAACTAAATTAAGAACCGAAATTGGTCATTTAGGTATTTATTTTGGGCATCGAATGCTTCAAGTCACAGCAAAATAGATCAAAGCAGTGGTTAATTATGAATTAATTTAAACTCTTAATTGCCACGCCCGAAAGGCTACAATATATTACGTAAAATTTACAGTTTTTGAAATAATGTCCAGTGTTTGATTTTTTGAATCGGTGACCCCATATTATTTTTTTATTATTATTAAAATTTCTTCGTTATTTTGCACAAAATTTACGAAACAAAACTAATAGTCTAGTCAAATTAGCCAAATATTTGGCGAATCCATCAATCAATCACAGATCCAAAGTTCTGAAATTTTGTATACGTGTACATTTTGTCATTGTTGTAGCAAAAAGGCATCACCTGTATAAATTGCTGAGCAACTCCACAAGATCACGATGATAGTGGTGAATTTCATCGATATAGAGAAGGTTATTATTCATTAAAAATGTAACAATATTTCCTAAAAGAAAGCAGTAGTAATAATTACTCGTCTAGTGCAGTTTTTATGCAAATTAACAAAGAGTGTACGGTAAAGAAACATTTTGTATTTGGGTGTGTTTTCATACTTGAAATGATGTGTGATGGTTCGCAAGAGTCCTCAGATATGTGGTTAAACCGTATTCTGTAATTGGCAGCTTACAGAGTTCAAGTTTTTTTGATTGGATGTAATAAGACAATAATATTTTAGATATGATTAATGTTATTAAAATGTGACAATATTTTTGTGATAAGATTAATTTTTTACATGTTACACGAAATTGAAATTAAAATTTAATTCATAACTTAAAGTTCAAAAACTATTTAATTAAATGATATAGTTTGTTACATACTCTTAACATTAAGGTGGCGACCGACTTGTAACTGAACGTTGTAATGTAATGTAACCGATAAACGAGTACGAACGGCGAGCAAAGCAACCGTGCTCCACTTGACTGTCGATTTTTTGCCGAATTTTTTTGATTTTCACATTACATCGCGACGTGTTCGTTTTGAGCAACTCGTTTATTAGTCGAACGAGCTTTGTAATGTAATGCTCGCTGCGAACGTTACATTATATTACATTACAACGTTCAGTTACATGTCAGTCGCCACCTTTATGTTTCGAATTTTCGATTCTCGTCAGACAAACCTGGAATGGATCTGGAATCATTAAATTAAATAGTTTTTGAACTTATAATATAAGTTGTTATATTATGTTATGAATTAAATTTTAATTTCAATTTCAGGAACATGTAAAAAACTAATCTTATCGTAATAATATTTTTGGCGACAATTGTAATTCGTTACAACTAGGGCGCAAATGTTAAGTCTCATTTAGAAGCTCTTAATGTATTTAGTTGTAAGGCCCAATAAAATTAGGTCCGCACTGGAGGAATTATAAGAATAAAAATAGAAAACTTCCTTCGATACCGCACACTCTTCGTTGATTTATATAAAAACCGTGCATTCCATGAATAATAATTACTAACACTTTTTTGTGTGAATTTGGTTCTTTCTTTTGTCAATATCTTTTCTCCAAGTCTTCTATTTTCGTGAATCGTTTCGGGAAATTTACTATTCCCATCAGCTGTCTCAAAAGCATTGAAATAAAATTCAACGATTAAAACAGATGCAAACTTATAAATTGTTACAGATCGTTCCAGGTTCGACTTAAAGAACATCTGATATGCGGTTTAAGAACAAAAAGGAGTCGATTTTTTCTAACCACCTCCTAGATACCGGACATAATTAATTATCTAATGGAAACAGGCTTCCGTGTATTAAAACCATCTAAAAAAAGGTGCGGTACTTAACAATCCAAAAGAGATTTCAATTACGAAGGTTCAGAAGTTTCACGCCTCGGAAAACTTGAATATCCAGACAAATTTCAGTAAAATTATTTTTTGTATACGGCCACTTTGTTTGACGTAATTCAATGACGATGATTACGAGAGATGGATTGGCTGTATTTGGTAGTCTAATAGCTGCTTACAACTTTTCGTATTATTTATAATTTTAAATTCCATTACAACCGTAATTGTTCTGATGTGTATTGTACTGGATTGTTTCTTATTATTGTAACTTTTATGTAATTCTATAACTCTTACGTGAATGTAAGTTATCGTCCTTTGTCATTTTGTAAGTTGCATCTGTTTTATTTACAGTACAGTCTCGGTAATCCGAACTAATAGAAACCTGGCCTCATTCGGATTACTGGATAAAGTTAAAAATCGAAATTGCATCTTCTCTTAATTATCGCTGGAACAATAAAGTTTCATGAGATGGGACATCATTTTCACATGACCATCTTAAATAAATGTTAAAAGTAACAACAGCTTCTTTATTCTTTATAAAACATGTTCTGTCATTTTCGTCATCTACGTTCGGATCTTCAATAAATTGCTCAATAATTTCTGGATCAGTAGTTAAATTATTCTTTTCGTGACTCCTCCATTTACCCACTCTTCTACTTCAGCTTGTAAATACTATTTTTCATCCTATCCTTTTTTCCGCAATTAAAACATTTTTCTATAATCCGAAAATTTTTTTAGTTGTGTTCGAATTATAAACTATTTGTGCAAACTACTGAGTTTTTCTTTTGTTCGGATTACTGGATGGTCGGATTAGCGTGTGTTGGGATTAACGAGACTGTATTGTATTTTATTTTGTAGCCACAAATTCGAGAATTTTTAAAAAAATAGGTAGAAAATCTCAGGTTTAATATATCGATACAACTTCATAAAAAAATATTAATTCATAGACTGTTTCTTTTTCTACAAAAATTTCATAGTCACATACAACTTTTAAATATTAAAAGCTGTATCTTTGCAAGACAAATTACGGCTTATTGAAGAGATGTAAAAAGATGTGTAGAAGAAATTGCAAAATTTTGCCCAACATATTATAAACAATTCTGAACGACGACGGGGTCCGTAGAAGAACAAAAGAAGAGGTACGTGTAATTATGAAACGAAAATTAACTTTCTACATTAGTGTTAGCCACATACACAATGGGAATTTTATATTATATAATAATAAGATATCATATAAATTTATTCTTTCTTGACTAAATGGTTGACATCCATCCGCAATAGCTCAGAATAAAATTAAATGTAAATTAATTATCTTAATTAGACGAAAATAAGCCGCATTGGTGTAGAGTAATTAGTAATTACTATGGAATTCCCTTGTTTGATACCTAATGGAGTGGTTCACCTTTGCATTAATCAATAGATCAATGTTGAATTTGAGATCACGGCAGTGAAATTTTGTCTATGATAGCAAAGTCTCTAATTTTATAAGTACTTATAAAATACATAATTCTTTATTATTGTGAAGTCATAAATAATAAATTTATTAGAAATATCTTTCTCAACAAAAATGTTAACTAAATGAATATTTTGACCATTGTTTAGTATTTGGCGCTTGCAATATAAGTAGATCTGAGTCACTTGCGCCGCGACGCGTTAATTGAGTTTTAAAAATTATGCAAAAACTTGTGTACTCCGGCGCGACCAGGAGGAATGCAACCAGGGTTTTTCGCTCACTAACCCGTCAGTGTGTGTTTAGCGCCCGCCACACTACTGATTATTTAATTATCGAAAAATGAACTTATTTTTAAGTATTTCATGTATTCTAAAATCTGTTAATTTCAGAAAATTATCTATTGAACACAAATTATTGTAACACATCACTTAACTTTCCATTGCACTAAAAATCACATGAAGAAGAATAAGTTTTTACTAACCTTTTTAGTTGATGAACATATACCACTCCTCGCCGTAGAACTTACCTGGAAAAAAAAGAGGTTGTTAATACTTATATTTAATAGGATTAGATTGGTCAAACAAAAGACAAAAAGAAAGGTTTCTTGTTAAACTTTCGTAAAAAAAAAGAAGAAAACTATACCTTTAACGCTGTAGTCCTATTGCCAATTTCCATTTCGTAAAGTCAATCGTGAAGTCCAACGACACATAATACACTCACATATTTTTTATCGATTTCGTTTGAAAGCAGTTTTAAGATGAACACTTTTATCACAAGCAAAATTGACACACGTAATTTCCGAGCTTCATACAAGCTTTACCATAAAATATTTCGTACTCGACACTTAGGTTACAAAACCGCTCGCGATTTGAAAAATTGTATTATCGATAACCGAGTACACGATTTATTTCACTGTTAATATTCTTGGCAAATTGACTGCCCAGATTTCCTGAAAAAAAAAAGTTTTTTAAAAATCTATAAAACATTAAATTAATTGTATGCACAGGGCTCGTAACGAAAATTTAATCGAAAAAAGTAACTCGACAAATCTGAGGTGTATCAACCTTTGCATGCATCACGGCCAAATTCAATTTTTAAACTTATAATTGCCATCATATTCACAAATTTATTGCTGCACTCACATTTTATTCTTTAATTTAAATGCAACAAGTAGGCTTCGCTTATTAAGACGTCACAAAACACAAATGACATTTGCTAACGAAATTTTATTTTAAAAACAATATAAACGCATACAACTGTCATCGTTTTTTAATAAATGAGTCAGTGTTAAACTAGTTTATGCAAGTTTATTTTACTTTTATACAAAATTATATTAAAACAGACCGAAATAAAATCATTATCAATCGTCTTACCGGAAATGTGAAACTTAAAGATGACGAAATCAACTTTGTAAGAATGTCATTTTTGTTTTCTAATAATCCTCGATATAAAACACCACCAATAGTTACCATAGTATTGTAACCACAAACGCGAAACCTTATTTATTATTATTCGCTGGCACTGCTTTAAGTTTTCACAATTAATTGAACGCACATTCATTCATTTCACTGCAAACGCGTCGTGTGAAAAAGACGCTACTAAAAAACAATTGAAACGGACCTTTTTGTGACTACCTGCGTTTGTTTTAAATACGTCATTTATAAAATGAATCAAATCAGTTTTCTGAACAAATTTGCAGCTGTTCTACTTTTCTTCTAAATTTTAATCGATTTTCAAATAATTTCATTTAGTTTAACTAATTAATAATTAAAATTAATTAATGATAAAATAAAATAAGATTAATAATAAAAAATTAATTAACTCTTACCTAAATTTACCGCCCACCCGAACTTCGTTTTGAAATTCGTCTTGGGGGTTGTTCTCCTGTGTAATCCTGAATATTCATCCACTTATTTTCAAGTACTGCCTGGAGAACGCACCTTCACCGTCGTTTCCTTCCAAGTGGGTAGGATCCTCTTCTCCCTATATGTACAGATGTAATACATGGAACAAAATTTATAAATTGTAATAAGAATTATTTAAAAAAAATAAATAATTCTTAAAATTACCTAAAATTTTCCGTCTACCTGAACACTTTGATAATAAGCAACTAAAAATGAACAATCTTTGTGAACAAATAGGTACCATTTTGTCGATGAGTTTTTTGATAAAATTTGCTTGATATCGAGTTGGAAATTTAAAAAATTTCTTATCATTTTTTTTTAAATATATACGTAATACTGGCATAGTACGTGATAATGCTAGGCAAGGAAGGGTCGTCCAATTAGGTTGGAAGTTAATTATTATGGAAAAGGTAGAAAAATAAAAAGCCGAGGTTTACTATATGAACGATGGAAATATTCCAAGGATACGCTGGCAATATGATCCCATATGGAACTTGACTAGCAAACTAAGAAACTTATTATGTGCAAGGTATTAAATTAAAACATTTTAAAAATGAGTAGGAAGGTCGTGCACTTATTGGATTAAAAGCAAAAATGGAAAAATTACTTGTTAATGAACATACTTGGAATTAAATTTTATATTAATAATAGTTTTTTTTTGTAGGTATTGCAATCGGGACCGAAATATGACTTAAGTATCAGATAATATCAGTATTAAGTAAATAATCTTTGAGTAATAGCTATTATTACAACTAGGGTAATATGAATAGTATATTTCCCGAGGTTGGCTAGTTACATCTCGAGGGCAAAGCCCGAGAGATGTATAGACAACCAAGGGAAATGTATTCATATTTCCCGTGTTGTAATCAATAGTTTTCTTCTGATTGAAAAATATATTATTAAATATATTAATATTACATCAATAATTAAATTTGAGATTTTGAATTTGCAATAACTCGAAAACGACGCTAGATATCGAAAAACTGAGCAAAAAATTTACCCCCCTTTGCTCGTTCTCAACCCCCCTAGCAATTTGTCGAAGGAAGCCTTATGCAAAATTCTAGATCAATAGCGCGCAGAATGCGCGCAAAATAATTCAGAAAAAGTTAGGTTGGTTTTTAAAATATAAATATAAGTAGGCACATTTTTTATTTTAAACGTCACTTAAATGTCACTTTTAACAGAGATGGCTTTAGTATTTTGTTTTGCATGTTTGATTGTCCAATCACAGTGCGCAAAGTATACTTTAAAATGACGTTTCATATTTCCCTAGGGACAATATGAGCTGACGTTTCATATTTCCCTTGGGAAATATTAGTGTGTTATGACATATTGTAACTAAGGCGATATTGATCTATATTGTTTCAATCAGAAGAAAACAAGTTAATTAAACGTTTTAATATTAAAGTTTTTATTGAGCTTTCGGCGTTGGACACGTCTTCGTCAGAATAATTTAATATAATACAATGTTTACAAGTTTATATGGAAACCGAATGATAACGTATTGTCATTTGAACAATCTATGAAATCTTGTAAACATTGTATTATATTAAATTATTCTGACGAAGACGTGTCCAACGCCGAAAGCTCAATAAAAACTTTATTATTAAAACGTTTAATTAACTTGTTTACTCAAAGATTATTTATTTATATTTCACAAGTTAAAAAATTAATTTATTAAATATCAGTATTAAGATGTAGAAACATGGGCACAATAGCAGATCGACCAAATATTGGTGTTTGTTTACGAGGTGATTATTTTACCAATTATTTCAAAATTGTTAAGGAATTGTTAACTTAATTGTGTTAGGGAAGTCTTGTCAAAGTTTAAGGTAAGACATGATTTGAGGAAAAAATGTATTATTTTATTGACAGGTGTTGGCTTTGCTAATAATTCACTTTTAGTTTCATATCGACGAAGCGCTCTCAACAAACAAGAAAATAATTCTTATTTGCGATGGTTTTAGTTACCGGTCTCCAGTTTTTACTATCACTATTAGGCCTTTCGCACGTGGAGCTATTAAAAAGAAACTAGTTTCTAACCCGAATCACTAATCAGTAGCTTCTGCATCGAGGTTTTTGTATTTCAATGACGGCTCACAGGAATCAGTTTGTAAAGAGTCAGTAATCACTCACTCGCAATGATCCATGTTTGTCGCCAGCCTGCTATACATCAGAATCACCTGGGATTTCCATAATATACAATTCGTTTAAGAAATGAAAAAATGTAAAAAAAAATACAAAAATTATTTTAGTTTGATGGTAGTATAAATAAAAATTTCGGCAAAATCCAATTACATATAATTATACCAAAAATTATTTGAAATTCACTCCAATTAAAATTTTAAATTTGAATATATTTTTCAAAGGAGAAAAACATTCGATATTTTAATAAAATTTATAACTAATTTCGTCTCACTTTTTAGTAGCTCCATGTGAGAAAGGCCTTAACAAGAAACATTATTTCAAAAGCTTGTTTTCTCTCACGTAAAATTAGAACTTAAGTCAATTACTCAGTTCTTGTTCGTTGGGGTTGTCGATATTATAATTATAAAATTTAATTTAACTTTTGCATGAATTTGTGTGCATTACGTCTTTACTAAAAATATTATAAGTATGGTTAACATAAAACTTGAACCGATACACAACACAGATATAAATTTGATGACGTCTATTATTACCACAATAATGTGGCACACACATAATGTCTCACAGAGAGACATTCTGTATAACCATCAATGGGAGGTGCAAATCAAACATTTTGAAATTTAGAATATTTCTTTGTGATTTAGAAAAATTACCCGTCTACACATTAGCAATACAACAAAATACATGACATAATTATCCATATTTAAAATACAAAATAGTATAAATCTTAAAATCCAACACGGATAGTTCGAAGATTGTGTATTTCATATCGAGTTAATTTAGACTTTTATTGGCAAATATCAATAAAGATGTATTTTGTGATGTTGCTAAAGTGTAGATGGGTAAGCTGCTTTCCACTAGATCCCGAAAAAGAATAAATAGGTACCTATATATTTTCTAAAAATTGATCAAAAGAAATTAGTCGTTTGATTAACATCTTAATCTAGTTAATAAAATGAACAAGTATATTAGTGAAATGTAAGAGACGTCAACTGTTGAACTTTGTATTTAAAGAAAACGGACATTTCATACTTAGGTCCGATTTTTCCACCCCAAAATATCTCTAAGATCTGAATCTATTAGATAAATTTATTTGATGGATATCCCGAGGTGAAGAAGTCGATCAGTAATGGCCTCTAGTATTTAAATTGACAGTTAAAATTAATTTGTTTTAACGGTTCAATACGTATTAAATTGACTTCTGTTTAAATTTAACTTGAATGAAATATTGAGTTAATGAATTGACTCGGAAAGAAGTACCTAAAATGTGACAAATTTAAAAAAACGTGGTGTAAAAATGTGATACGATTGATAGTAAAATAATGATAGTAAAGTGGCTAGCAAATAAGAAGCTTGTAATTATTATTGCAAGTGGTTTAGGTATTATTTGATAATCCCATCGTGATGCTTTTATTATTAATATTATTATGTCTTAATATTTTAATGTAATTTCAATTTTCAGAATCTTAAAAAATAACACTTCAAATTTCACAAATAATTTCTACACGGACCAATAATATACAACTGGAATGACCATTCTACCAGCTAGAAATTATCGACCACACAATTATCGGATCGAAGTGATTTATGCATTTGAAAAAAGCAGAAATGTAAGTATTCGAGATAAGTTGATAGTTCTTAAAAAAAATTTATTTTATAAAATAAACGATATTTTAGAAAAAATGCAAGAAAATTATTTATGAGTAGCTTTCACTAGATAAGCCTAAGAGCCATTGATAATAATTTGTAATATTTTAAATATTGGCTTTATTATGTGGTAAAATAATAGTTTTGAAATGAAATTGTATAAGTTTTTACAATCCTTAGCATTCACAAAAAAAAATTATCGCACAATGTTGATTGTAAACGTATCCACAAACGGTTTTTTTAATTTTGCATTTGAATGTCATAGGTGAACGAAAAATTGAAACCGCAAACGCATAAAAGCCATCACTCTTATTGTGTGGTTTAAGGCTTTAATACTGATCTATTTTTCAAATAATATGGTTGAGGTTATTAATTATTTATTATTTTTCAAATAATAAATTCACATCGGTGAGAATTAGAGTGTTGATATAAAAACCACGAATGCATTATATTTTATAATACAACTAAAATGTAGCAATTCGGCGAAGTCCAAGGAACGATTAAGTGTGTGAATTGAAGGAAAATTGTATGCGAGTTATCAAAAATTGGTGCTTACAAATCTTTTAAACCTAAATAATATGAAAAGTAATTTGAATTTGAAAAATTTAATTTTTTCTAAGTAATTTGAATACTTGGTATCCACCGATCGATAGAGCCTACGTTAAACCATAGAAATATGTAGTAAACCTAGTTTTTCGTTTTTGACGCTTATGCTGTTTTGGAATATTTCCATCGATATATGAATCGCCATATATCCCTAACCAAAGAATCGCCTCCATTGAAATTAATCGTTAATTATAAATGTAGCTGTTACATAGAAAAATACTTGACATATTTGCTAATACGAGCTTGAATGAATGTCATAACCCGGCATTATGGCGCGAAAAGGCAGTTGAAAACGTAAAAGTTTAATTTTAATTTTGTTAATTTAGTTACGAATTAGAAATCATAAAATTCTACCTTATAAATCATCATCGTCCACGTATTGAGTGCTGCCCATTACGTCACTCTTTATAACTTCCACTTCCATTTATTGACATTCGAAAATTTTAAATAATTTCACCAACCTGTTGAATTTTAGAGTTTTCTGTTTAATACTTAATACTTTTGTGTAATTTTTATGAATTCACCAATTGGGTTAATCTCTCGCTCACAGCATACAGTATTAAAATGTTAAAATTTTGACGCGTCTCTTGTTTCGATAAGAAACTTCTACAAGTTAATTAGCAATTAAAATATTATGTTCTAAAACGAATCCAAAACATAATTCACCTTCCGCGAACCGCATTAAGATACCACAATTTTCACTTTTAATAATTTAACACTTTGTTAGATAATAATAATATTGAAAACGAAATAAATAAACCAACGCATACATACGCGCGTCACAAAATGGCCAAATAAAACAATTGCAAAAACTTCAATTTGTAACTGATGCGACACGACGAATTTAAAAACTTCTATTTTAAAATCGCGAACTTATTAATAATAATAACGATGATTACCAATTAATAATTAATCTGTTAATAATAATAGCAACAAATAATAATGATGCAATAAATTCAATTATCTATTTTGTTCTATTCACCAAACCTCGAATTAAAACAACATAATTGTTCAGGTAGCAACTGCATAGACCTAATTTCGCGGAACTGAAAAGATAAACTTCGTTTGTTTTAAATTTAACGCCTAATAAATATTATACAGGACGATACAAAAAGTTTAAACGTCAATTATTAATAGGATAATAATTATTTTTGTTAATATTTTTTGGTAATTTTTCTTAAAATTTACCTTGATACAAAACTAAACAAAATTCAGATTTAGAATGAATGCATTTACTAAATTATTACACGTTTTAACCCAAGTTATATACCGAAACTTGCCCTTAAACAGATTTACAGTATTCGGCAAAGCTGATACGGGTTAATATCTAATTTAAGCTACGAGTAAAAAGAAATTTTATTTGTACAAATTATATGAGTGCATTACATAGTAGAGTATTGAATCTTTTAAACTATGATTTTAGTTTCGACAAAGCTTTTAGTACGTGCACTAACTAATTGACAATTTTTGTGTGAAAATTTGCTTCATGTCGTATAGGTCTAAAACTTAAAATAAAGATTATGAACAAAATTGAAGCTAAAAAAACATGGATTGCTTTTGGTTGACTTTTCGGTATCATTGAGATTATGGTCAATAATAATAGCTTTTTATTTGTCTCGATGTTTTTCAAGCCGAAATTAGCCAACACAAATTAAAAGTTGTCCTTATTGACTGTAATCTTCGCGACACTATTTTACTAAATAGTAAATAAAATATCTGAGTAATAATTTTGTGTTGATCGATTAGGAATTTAATTTAAATTATGAAAATTTGTGAAAATAATTATTATCGTTGACAATGCACTTGACTAAATCGATCCAATTTAATTCACAATCTTTTGAAATATAACTTACAACATACGTGTAACATTTGATGAGATTACTTATCGAGAAAGACAAACAAAAGAAAGTTCCTTTTATTTTGTTTTCTTAAATTGAAACATAATAAAAATAACAAATTCTACCTTCAAGTTATAATATCTGCGGTTTTGACAATTGTCTTTTAATTCACAAGTTTCCATCCTTTGGAAATTCATCAAATTGTTTGAATTGAAAGATTATTGTTAATGTTCTCGTTACTTCTTTTGATAACATCACACTTGAAATATTTTTTAGTTATGAAACAAAAGCCGTTTGTTCCGCCAAGAAAGGATAATGTTTAATCGGAAACTTAAGTTATTAACAGTCTTAAATTTTTACAATTATCTACACTTTCCGTTAATTTTAATGCAGTTAAACTCACATTTATAATTTGAAACCCTAAAATTAGACACAAACGCTAACAACAAGTACGCGTAAAACTAAAACAAATGAGCGTTATGCATATCTCGATGAGTCAACTTTAGAACAATTTGTCAGAAATTTGTGGCTAACGACTTTTTTCTAAACCTGAATAATTTTTATCAAACGAATCTACTTTTTAGTTGATTACAAATAATTCAATCAAGACATAATATCAGATTCATTGTTAAAACTTGCAAAAATTCTTTGAACTTTAAAGTAAAGTTAGCTTAAGATTTTATTGTAATCCTAAGATTAGATTCTAAACGAGTTCAAATTTCGGATTTATGTATATTCTGAATATGGATTGATAGCATAATACGTATATGATTGACGTATCTAGAGATTTGATCGTGGTTACGCCACTGCTTACAGATGCGAAGTAGTTCAAATGTCATTCAAGTTCATGACAACCCAGGGCATTTTGAATTTTAAATAACAAGGGAGTACTTCATAAATCGTAACAACCGCCGTTAATGTTTAGATCTTAGATGTAAATCTTGTACAGGTCATTCAAGATCTATGCCAAGGCGGTCGGTGTGGTATGATATAGGTTAGTAAATTATTATAACATGACAAATCCTGATTTTACTTATATTTAGATATATAGAAAAATAGGGTTATTTTAATAAACAAAAGAAACGGCCCAGAAATTATTAAAAGCAAAATTTGTTATCCTTCACAATAATATTACAAAATTTCTCGGATTAATTTCTACTTAACTAAACATTGCATTTTCTTTATTAGTTACTTATGACGACGAATTTACAGAATGATCGATAGACTACCAATGGGATCTTCAATAACATTCGCCCTTCCTTACATCTTCATGAACCGTGTTGAAAAGAAAATACATCACGTTAACCTAGCTAAAAAGCTGGTGGATAGGGTCCGTTACGTGAACAACATGCTACGTCCATGGAATCGTATGTATGAAGAATTATAATTATTTCTAAAGGAAATCAATAAAATACATCGGAGTATTCGATTCACCTTAGAGAACTCAGAAAATAATAGTAACAATTTCTATGACTAGACAATCAAATGGAACTGTAGCAATGCCATTGCCAGGCACATACTCTACCATCGGAAAATTTGGAAACGATCCTTATTTTGTTTAAAACATTTAGCAATATTGTTTTTATTCAAAACCACTTATTATTATTATTTTAAATGCATAAGATTTAAATATAATTAGAAGTGGTTTTATAAGCTGGTTAATAAGAGTTGTAATGTTAACTGTTATAAACCTTATCGCTAGATTGTCGTTGCCAAGTCAAAATGTGATCAGACAAGTATTAACACTTATTTTTAGTTGTTTTAATTGTTAGATCAGTATAAAAAAAACTCAAATTTTGTGTCAATTCTTCATTAGAGATGATCTTACGATATTTTTATCAAAATGCCAAAAAATTCTTAAATTTCAATTTTACATAATGAAATTTGGGTTTATCCGAACGTCAAATTGTAAAGAAACTTGAAGTTTTTCAAAGGATTATCCCAAAAGAATGCATTATAATATAATAGTTCAAAAACAAAAATCGAAGAACCATCTATTGTTTCTTATAACACGGAAGCCTAATCGACGACTTATTGTACCAGAATCCAGCATCCAAATACTTATGTATCGGCCAGAAATGAAGAAAATCTTTTCTTTCGCCGATAGATTAATAAATTCGGTATGCTGGAGCAGGAAAACATTATAATTGCCTGAAAAAAATTGTTAAGATGCAAAAAATGTAAGAAATTGATTAGGGTTCCGTGTTATAAGGATCAATATAGATTTTCTACAATAGTTCCACTGCCTCTTCTATCCAATGGTTCTTCAGATTTTTGTTTTTCAACTATTATACATATAATGCTTTGGGAGAAATTCCAAGTTTCTTTACAATTGACGTTCATATAAATCCTCATTGATCGAAACAATTTAAACAATTAAAAATAAGTGCATTACCTACCTCAACACATTTTGACTTGATGACAATCTAAGATAAGATTTATAACTAGGGCTGGGAATTATATGCATAAAAATCTATCAGTGGACCTATCAAATGAAAGCTAATTTTTGCTTTTGACAGCATGTTTTCGAAGTTTGTCTCGTTAGTTCTGCTTTTTTCGATGGAATGTCTGTATTTCTCTTTTCAAATGAAGATGTACTTGATGTTTTTAATGTTGTTTTTGCAATTGATTTTCAAGTTTTTCAATGTCTTGTAACGAAAGATTGTTTTTACATCATTATTTAATCGTAGTTGACATGAAAGCTTTGTAAACCGGTCAATATGCATCATCATAAGTAACTAATAAAGAAAAAATGCATTTTGCATTGCATTTTGGAACTTTTCTCTACATGATTATTCTTTAAAATAACGGGGGTGTCACAAGGTTAAATGTTGGAAGCAAAAATTCAATAGTGGATTCTGAACTCAAAGTTTAAATATTCATTCTAGCTTGTGCTAATTATTATTATTGTGTAAGATAAGGGGCCTTATTCTCGAACTCACACGATTTGATTCTTATGCGAAACTTTTTGCATGATCAGTTTTGCACACGAATCTGTGATTGCCTAAAATCGGTATTCTCAAATAGCACACAAATTGTATTGCTTACTTACGTAGAGTCGCAGCTTAAAGCATACGAACAAACATCTCGGCCAATAGCAATACAGCATCATTATACGTTAAATAATTTCAAATGTCAGTTTTGAATTGAATTAAAAATTATTTACGATTATAAATTTCGTAAAAAATGCCGAAATAAAAAAAAAAGCCGGATTGGCAATGTGTCTGCGGGACACAATGCTTACAGTTCTATATGGTGCTTGCATAAACGACCTAATCGTTTCAATAACTTCTCGAGCTAGATCTTTAGGTAGGCAAAATAAACGAAAAAATTGCTTTTCTGATAGCTCAAAAGGATCGTTCCTTCTGCAGCAATTTTAACTTCTTCCACCACCTCAATCGTAGATAACATTACCAACTTACAAAAATTTGCCATACTTTGAACAATAATAGGTTTGTTCCAACTTCTGCTAGTTGAAATTTTAACGAAAATGATCTTTATACCACGAAATTTAGTTAAAGAGCATATGTATAGTTCTACAACTGAGAGAGAACTGTTTGTTGGAACAAGCCTAATATTTTCACAGCTGAAACATACTAGTACGGTTACAATCTCATAAGCAACTTTTAAATACGATGTGCGTACTTACTTAATCTTTATAATTAATAAACAGCAGTAGTAGTTATCACTTAATCAAAATCTTAATAAATAAAATCCAAATGAAATTAATTACAAAATTTCTTAATCATAGAAATTTATTATTATTATCAAACCAAACTAAAATACGTCGAAATGTTATGATGTGTGTCGTGTGAGTTCGAGAATAGGGCCCCAGTACACTGTATAAAGAAAATTGAAAGAATAATTATTAACATCCGCATATAAACTTTGAATTCCAAATCTCGGTGAAGTACTTATTTATTATTGTAAAAGTATAAACGAAAAGGTGTAAAAGAACATAAACAAAAGAAATACAAATAAAATCTTAATCGAGTATTGCATAATGCTAAAGTTATTCTGGTATTTGCAAAAAAAAATTAATCCACGTCGTACAACTTAAGATTTCAACATTATTTTATACACCATTAAACTTTTAAAATTTACTAACAACATTTCTTGATTTTAGTTAATTATTGTGGCCGCTTTAAATTATGACCAAGGTGTACCAAAATTGGATAATATAAATGATGAATAAGTAACTATGAGTGGTCGTGGTCTTGACGCTAAACTAAGAAGGTTTTACATCAAAAGCTGAAGTGGATAAAGAAACCTGATTTCAAAATATGATGGGAATAAATTAAGCTGGATGACATCACAAAATGGTATGTGCCAATTAAAATTTCAAAACTTTCTGCTGGACAAAGCTTTTTATTTTTAATTACTTTTATAGTGCTGATTACTTTGCAAGGCTGCTGCAAATAAAACAATAATAAAATGTTTTTCTGTAAAATCAAATACCTAATTCACTTTTAATTTAGCACAGTTGTACACGAAGTTTGATGTTAAGGTTAATTATAGGTCCGAGTACTTCTTTGCAGGATCAAGTTAATAAAATAATAAAGTTAATGGAAAAAGTACTTTACCTACCGACCATTCATTTTCAAAGTAGCCAGTCGAAATAATTTTTATTCTTGAGTAAATTCGAGAAAAAGAAGAACACATCAATTTAGATGGCAAGGGGACGTTCAAAACCAATACTATTTTAAGTTTAACCCCTTCCCTACCAGCTCCCTACCCAAATTGTAAATAGCACCCTCTACCTTACGTAATCATTTTAACGTTTAATTATTGAAATTTTTGAAAATTCATGAAATAACATTTTCAAAACGTTTTCCATTGTTGGCCAAACCTACTTTGGAACTATTCGCGGAATTCCCGATATATTCCTGGACTAATGCAGGTGAATTTCTCCTATTTAAAATTTTGAAGTAGAGGTAACTAGTGAGGAAGGGACTGGAACTTAAAATTCAAATTGTATTAGCTTTAAACGTCCCTTTAGCCATCTAAAACAACATAGTTCGTTTTTTTCTCAAATTTACTCTAAAACAAAAGTTATTTCGGTTGATTACTATTTGTCGTTGGATCTGTAACATCTCCTATGTGTAAGAAAGTAAATGTGCATTAACATACAAATAAGAGATACGTATTAAAATAAAATACATAGCGACACAATGGAGGTTTACAACTCTTAAAATTTTGGTACTTTGCAATTTTTGATATAATTATTATTTCTTATTGGGAATTTTTGACTAATTTGGTTGGAATAAATGTATATGTAGAAGGACGATGAACCTATTTCTAATTCCATTTCAATTAAAATCTGAAAATTGTTAAACTATGTACATAGTAGATATAATTAACCTTAAACAAAATCATTTATTGTCGTTGCGTTTACGATAAGCCAGTCAGTATTTCACAAATCAATACATGTAACCAAAGTAATCTTGCTTTGACTACAACAATTACTAGCTCGAATAAAATTATTTTTAAACCAAAGAAGCCGAAACACATAAAAGTAAACTTACTATTTTTAAGTAAGGTATTTCTTACAAAAGTAATATCGTTTTGATTTGATTCATCATAGTGTTCGACGCGTTTTAAGCAAGATGAAAAAATATACCTACACAAAATGGTGACTGTTATTATACACGAAGGAAATAATTTTAAATTAAGTGAAAAGAACCTTAAAAAGTTAGAACCATTGACCACAAAACATATTTATACCAAACACTATTTACAAGAGGCGATTATAACAAGTGACTTAAAAAACCGATTATATCAAAATAAATCGTTCAAATTTTATAATGAATTTAAATTGAATTGATCACGTTAAATAGTTAGCTAAAATGACATAAATATTAAATCAATTCGATTTAAAAAAAAAAACAGTGAGTACTAACATTATTATTATTATTGGCAACGTAATGAAGTTGAGCAAATCTACCTGATTTTATCGACAACATCATTTTTAATAAGATTTGCGGCAAAAATTCAAAATACTATTAGCCCGTGTTATGTAAAGACCAAACAAACGTAAATAAAATTTGAAAAATATGAAAATTCTACCTTAAACTTCGGTTTTGACAGTCATGTTTCATTTCTTGAGTTCATTTCGAAAATATCACATCTTTGGAATGTTTCACACCGAATTCGAAACCAGAATTATCGTTAATAGTTCGCCTTGATTTTAATTTTCACAATAATTACATATTTCATTAATTTTAATGCAATTAAACTCGCATTTTAAAGATAAAACGCGAAAAATATAGACGCCACAATGCATGTCCGCGTGAAGAAAACAAATGCAAGTAAACCGTCAGTGACGTCACTTGAAAACAATTGAGTTTAAATTTTAAAGGTTGTTAGCGACTTTTTTTCTATAACTGATACGTCTTTATCAAATGAATCAATATTTTAGCAAATTAATCCGTGCGGGTTAACGTTGAAGAAAATTTTCAAGATTGTAATTAAAAATTTACCTAATTTTTATAATAGACGGTTTACGCCGAATCCGAAACTTCACTTATTGTTAGTAGTTGTTGTCGTTTTAAATTTTCACAGTAATTATACTTTCCATTAGTTCTAATACGATTAAACTCACATCTAAATTTACAAAGCGAAAAACACATGCATTACTGCAAACCAGGATCGCGTAAAAATTTATTAACAAATGAAGATAAAGCGTCAGTGTCGCCACCCCAAAAACAATTGAATTTTAAACGTCAGAGCGACTTACTTTCTTTAACTGAATAATTTTTATAAAATTAATCACAATTTGATTGCGATAAACTTCTTGTTTATTTAAGAATTTGCTCTAGATACAGGATGTAATAAAAAAATTTGAACGTTACATTAAAGGAAATGATCAGTTTTTTTCTGGTTATATTGACAAATACTCTCGTATTTACGTATAGGATGTTTTTTTTGGAGGTATCGAATTTTAAAATGAAATAAAACCCATAAAAAACCCCGTAATGGACTATGATATTGGTTTTATTGAAGAGATAATTTTATGCTATTAATGTTTAAATATGATTCTGGGCATATGGGCGGCTGGGTCGAATCTAGAAGCCCAATTTTTTACAACTTTTTTTTGGAGCAGCTGGAACCGTATATCAGCAATGACGCGGCTAATTTTATCTTCCAAGTCGTTCATCGTCTCTGGTTTACTAGCGAATTCACATATCCCCACAGAAAATAATCTAAAGGTATTAAATCATACGATCTTGGATTCCAATTCACATGTACATTATGCAAAATTATCGGTCGTTCCATGATCCCCTCAATAAAACGCGCTCAATGTTGCGCTGTTTTGTTAAAGCAGCAATTCTTCCACATTAATACCATTTAATTGGGAAACGAAAAAGTCCGTTATCATGTCTCTCCGGCCCTCAACGTGCTGGCCACCATCATTTTTGAAGAAATATAGGCTAACGATTCCACCAACCCATAAAGCACATCAAACGGTGACTTTTTGTATATGTAATGACGTCTCAATAAATGCTTGTGGGTTGATTTTCTTCACTCCAAATGCGGCAATTTTGCTTGTTTACATACTAGCTATTCAATTAAAAATGAGTATCATCGCTGAATACAATTTTGTCGTGAAAATAAGATGCAAATTTGCACAATTTGCAAGCGTTTTTCTGACGTAAGTCTATCCATAGTGTAATGGCAAACCAAATTGAGCACAATTCATCTGTCATCTATCAAATTGGCTGTCGGTGGAAAAAGTGTTGCTAGTACAAAAAACAAACCTCCAAAAAACACCCTTTACAAGCCTATTTACATTTCATATGAACTGATAGGAAAATTCAAAAGGCAAATAAATTTAGAATTTGACCTAAGTAAATTAAATGAACGAGTACTAATATGCACATATTGTTTTTGTATTAAGCTATCCACAGATGATCATGCCCATCAAATTTCAAAGGCATACTCGTTGGATTAATAGTTTTGGTGTCGGGGTACTTAATAGAGTTGTATCTTGACAGACAAGTTATTTATGATGTAAAAGTTCGACAA
The DNA here is from genome assembly GCA_911387805.1 of Cantharis rustica. NCBI lineage: Eukaryota > Metazoa > Arthropoda > Insecta > Coleoptera > Cantharidae > Cantharis > Cantharis rustica. The sequence goes on from OU426877.1 coordinate 740,200, forward strand.
TAAGATTCTGGACTCTAATTTTAGATTGCGACCCTAGCTTGTGCTAATATTATTAGCATCTACATATATCGTACATATATGAACTTCGAATTTTGAATCTCAGTACAGTACCTAATTATTATTGTAAAAGTAGAATTGAAGGTTCCTAAAGTGAAGGAAGCGTTTCGATTGCATTTTGAGACAAATTTACTAATAACAATTCTTGTTTGCAGTTAATTATTTATTACGATGTCGTTAAAACAATCATGACAAACGATGTATCAAAGTAAATTGGATAATGTTATATGAATAAGCAACTACTAGAAGTCTCGGTCTTGAAATTAATTCCGAACTAAGAAGGATTTACATCAAATGCAGAAGCAGCTACGGAAACCTATGGGTAGTTTCAAAATATGATAATTATGAATGAATCAATAACTGATGATTTCACAAAATGGTATGTATCAATTCAAATTTAAAGAATATCTACTGGACGAACTCTTTTTTTAAAACACAAACCAAAGCAAACACAATTTGAAAGACTTCTGTGCATATTAATGAGATTTATTTTATTTGGTGTTGCCCTGCTTGTCTTTCGCTTTATATGTGCACATACACTTATGATGTGGTTGCCGCAATTGAAATAATAACAAAAATGTTTTTATGTGAAAATAAAATATCTAATCCACTTTGATTACAGCAAAAATGCAGTTATTGCCGTTAAATTTATGGTAGCCACTATCATGTCGTAGGTAATGGATATATAATTTGCAATTGAAAAATAAATTTTTGTGTCGAGATCTAGCGAAATTAACTAGTGTGGTTGATCAATTCTAATTTCAATACTTGTAACCAGGCTAAAAGTAATCATTCTTTGTTTGCATCAATTACAAACTCCTTTGACCGAATCGGATCGTTTTAAGCACGTTCAAAAAATATACCTACACAAAATGATGACTTTTATAATTGAAAGGAATAATAATTGTGAATTAAGTTAAAAGAAACCTTAAAAATTCAAAACTGTCAACCGCAAAACACATTTATACCCAACACTGATTACAAGTGTCGATTATAACATGTAACTTAAAATGCCGATTATATCGAACTGAATAGTTTAAATTTTACAATGAACCTAAACCGAATTCGTCACTTCAATAACTAAGCTAGCATAAATATTAAATCGGATTAAATTGATTCGACTTGTTGAACGTCCCTATTGAGAATAATCATAAAATTGAAAAAATAAACAATCAAAAATATTTTAATTAATAGTGAATACCAACATTATTTTATATTGTGTTAACTAAATGCAAATTTAAATTAGAATTTTAAAATCTTGGAAAAGAATTATTATTATTGCCAACGTGGTTCATCTAATCTATCCGAACTATTAACTATCGTTAATAGTTCACACTGAATTAAATTTTCACAATAATTACGCATTTCATTAATTTTAATGCAAAATAAACTCGCATTTTAAAGTTAAAAATCGAAAAATATAGACGCCACAATGAAGGTCCGCGTGAAGAAAACAAATGCTAGTAAACCGTCAGTGACGTCACTTCAAAACAATTGAGTTTAAATTTTAAAGGTTGTCAGCGAATTTTTTTCTATAACTGATACGACTTTATCAAATGAATCAATATTTTAGCGAATTAGTCCGTGCAGGTTAATGTTGAAGAAAATTTTCAAGATTGTAATTAAAAAGTTTACGTAATTATTATAATAGACTGTTTACGCCGAATCCGAAACTTCATTTATTGTTAATAGTTAGCGTCGTCGTTTTAAATTTTCACAGTAATTATACCTTCCATTAGTTCTAATACGATTAAACCGAATTTTAAATTTACAAAGCGAAAACAGCGAAAAGCACAATGCACTACTAACACAAAACAGGATCGCGTAAATATTTATTAACAAATGAAGTTGAAGCGTCAGTGTCGCCACCCCAAAAACAATTGAATTTCAAATTTTAAACGTTATTAGCGACCTATTGTATAAAACCGAATCAATGTTTCTGCGAAAAAGTCTGTCGAAGTTTGTGCGGAAAATAATTTTTGGTATAATTAAAATTCTTGGGAAAAAAATCATATGTAATTTGTAGTAGATACCTACATAAGATTAAATAAATTATAAATTTAACTTTCGTTTATTTAAAAATTTACTCTAAATCAAGGAGATGTAACAAAAAGTTGGAACTTGCATTAAAGAAATTATCTGTTTTCTCTTGTTATTTTGACTTTTGCAAACGTACATAATATGTACAAGACTATAAGCATACATATATATTTTATATGAACTAATAGAAAAATTCGTAAGACTTTAGAATCAATCCAAAGTAAATTAAATGAAGAGTGCCGATATGCACATATTATTTTTGTATTAAGCTGTCCACAGATTATCATGCCTATTAAGTATCAAAGGTATACTTATTAGATTAATAGCTTCGTGGTCGTTGGTGTTTGATAGATTTAAGCTTCATTTCCATTATGTCGCCACGGTAAGCGGCACTATGGATATTATAATATGTTGAGATACTATTGATCTTTTATAACAAATAAGTTTAAAGTGAACAAGTTAAATAAACGATAAAATATAAATTTTTTATTTTATGAGCTTTCAGCGAGTTGTATCGCCTTCATCAGAATAATAATTTCATAAAATAAATAAATAAAATAAAAAATTTATATTTTATCGTTTATTTAACTTGTTCACTTTTAAACTTATTTGTTATAATTTATCGCAAGTTAAGAATTAATATATTTATTGATCTTTTATGCAAGATCAAATTGCCGTGTCGCTTAATGGAGATGTAGCTTTACGCTACATCAAGACGGGGGCATCTTGATTGACAAGATATTTATGAAACAAAACATCAGCAGTAATTTTGAACTCAAAAAGTTTAGTTCATTTCGTGTTAAAATTTTAAATAGTACCTATAGGAAGACGGAAAAATAGATAAAGAAAATGTATTCACTTCCAAGGGACTAGCAGCATCGCTAGAGGTTGTTACAGCCATATAAAAACTTTAAAACAAGTTCTCAAGTTTCAACATTTTTCGCGGTCTAAATTACTTGTCTCGTCGCCTATGGAACTGTTTTTGGACAAAGTTCCAAAATAAGTCGAGATCTCATGAAACTACATTTGTTTGGAATTTCCAAAAAAAAATTAACATAGTATACATCAACAAGGCTGTTGTCCCTTTAGTTTGGACGAAAACCTGCACCGAACAATATTTAGCTCTAGTTGCACTTAATTGAGTTTTCTACAGTAGAAACATCAAAATCTACCCATCTTAGATAGTTGTGAGATAGAAAGGAAATATATAAAAATATAGTTTTTTCTTTGCACACTTATCGTATAAATATTAATAATTAACTAGCAAATGGTAAAAATTATTATTTTTTCAGCAATGATGTCTCAAAATGAATCGGAAGATTACGGTGCCGTTCCAATATTTTAAGTATGGGATAAAACGAGATCCAAAACAAAATAATAGTTCAATAATGGCTAGGGCGGAAATATCAACTGTGCTTCCATATAAAGGGCGGTTACAACTAACACAGTAAACCAGCAATTAGAACTAAATCGAACCAAGTGCTACGATAACGACCACAATGAAGACCCTAAAAATAGAAACCAAATTTCACCACGTAGATGTTAAGGAGAGTTTATTTTAATGGAACAGAAGTTGTTTTTACAGAACAGATTTCTCTCAAAGAGAAACTATTTTCGTCTCGATGTATTTCCCAATTACAGAAAAGGTAAAAATTATGTAGGCTCGTTGTACTAATTAATTCTAATGTTATATATCGGAGAAGTGTAAAAAAAATTACAAAGCTATTCCCTCATACAAAAATTTTCCTAAGTATTTCCTAAACATTTAATTCAATTAAACTAACATTTTAAATTTAAAACGCGAAAAATAAACAAATGAAATAATGCGTGAATGATGTCCATTTAGAAGCAATTAAGTTTAAAATTTAACTACGTTTATATTAAAGTAATAATTTTTCTTTAGCGACTTAACAATTTTTGCATAATAAAACAAATTTCATTCTCGGTTAGTCAAATTATATAAAATAAAATGGCTTAACTGATGATGACAAGGTAAAACCTGAATTCGAGCTGAGTATTTTTTAGTTGTTTACATGTAACACAATTTTTTTATGCTAATTAAATTTTGGCAATACAATAATCTTTGAATCTTTCAACTTTCACGCTTAGCACTAATAAAATTTAAAAAATAAGTTTAGGTAAATTTCGATATGGTAGTAACGCGGCGCGTGAATTTAATATTTTAAAATGAATTCGGACGATCTTATTATTATATAGCACGGTTATATAGCAAACAATAACATTTGAGCACTTTAAATTAATAAAAATGTCTACAAGAACTATTTGTTGTACGCTGTCACTTGATGACAAATACAGAATACTAGTACGATTCGAAATGAACCAACCAGGTGACTAGTACGATTGCCCCGTTTTTTATAGCGTTTGAATTCGTAGAAATTATTACATCTCTTCATTCTTAATAGATCTTATGTAAATACGATAATAATTTTTAAAATAAAATTAATTTTTGGTATTTATAAATACATATTTGTTTAAATATTGTTTCAAATGATTAAGCAAAAGTCTGGAAAACTAATTCCGATATTTTAAAATTTTTACGAAAAAGTGGTTACTGTCACGTATCTTATCACAAGAATTGAACTTTTTCCTATTGGAAAGAGGAAACTAAGTTAATAGAATAAAAATAAAGAAAGTTATTGCCGAAAAACAGCTTATTTGTAGATTGGTGACTATCATAATTTAAACGGTGATCGGAAGAACCAAGAAACTTGAAGTACAGCCATACGAAGACTTTAAAACAAGTTTCAACATATTTTTATGATATCAATGACCTGCCCCTTGCCTTTAGGCAAACGTTAAAAAGTGCGGTATACATAGCATTAGAAAAGACATTCGTGCAGTATTTGAAAAATTAATATGATCCACAATAAACTCGCACAGAGTTCCAAAGTGAGCAAAAATCTCAAGAAACTAGATTTTCTCTTTTCTAAAAAAAATTACTATCGTAATGCAATACAGTATTTTATATACCTACAAGGTATGTAGTTAGCTTTGACGAAAATTTGCGTTGAACAATATTTAGCTCTAGTTATACTTCGTAACGAATACATGAAAAAGAAAAATCTCAATCTAGATAGAGCTGATGAGGTCAAGATATTATTTGTGATTTATCAACTAAAAATATTAAAACCGGATTATTTTCTATTTTTATGAGTTTTATATACAAACATCAAATTCCCATCGTGATTAGTTGTGAAATAGGAAGAATGTACATAAAAAATTTTTAAATTTGGTCACCAGATTTTTTCTTTATAATTATCGGAATAAATCTTAATAATTGACTATCAAATAGTAAAAAAGTATTCTTTTTTCAGAAAATGATGGTCATAAAATGAACCAGAAGATCACGGCGCTGTTCCAATACTAGAAATATACAGTTAATAATGTTCCAAAAGTGATTAGTGTAGAAAAAACTCAACTGTACTTCAATATAATGGCTTAGAACTAGACTGGGCCAAGCGCTAGGATAACGACCACGACGAAGAATTTTATGAAATGTACATGTTCATCAAATGTAACAATTTATGAATGGCATGAAACAAGAAAAAATTATGGATAAGAACCAAACTTTGCCTCGTAGATATTATTGAGGGTTCATTTTAATTAAACAGAAGTTCTTTACATGTGGTAGGATAATAACGCAGATATTTCTCTCAAAGAGAAACTACTTTAGCTTCGATATACTTTGCACTGACCGAAAAGGTAAAAATTATGTAAGCTTAATAATCACAATGTTATATTGGAACAGTGTAATTTAAAATATTAAACAAATAAAAATATCTTGTGTTGTCTCATCTTTACTATTTATTACAACTGAAAGACGGTTTCATAAACCGAAACATGTATTGATTTTATTGTAAAATGTAGTTTTATGACTATTATTGGATATAATGTAAATAGTAAAAAGAGACAACACAAGTTATTCTTATTTGTTTAACTTAAAAGCTTTTTACGATATGGTCAAACAAACTGAATTTATTAAAAATATGTTTGGTTTCAAGGTAATGCATCGAGGGCCTCGAATATAATAGCACTTAAAAAAAAACCAATGGAGTCAATTCATAATAAATGACCTGATATGGTCTCTGACCATTTTAAGTTATTTGAATGTTTGTGTGTAATAAGCCTAACATGTTGATATTTCTAAGTGAATATTATTTCAAATCAAATTTTTTAGAAAAACCAAAACTGCACAAACATTAAAACACTAAAATTTCAATAATATTGGTCTTGAGCACCAAAAATTTTAGGTTTGAGATTTTACTACAACCAAAGATATTACAAATACAAAATGTAGAAACATACCGACTGTTTTTAATATTTTTCCAAATTCTTCTATTCTACACACTTACGCGAGTAAAATAGTCGATACAAAAAATATTTGTCTGATAATCGCGCATCTCGAGTTATAAACAATTTTTGTATTAAAGAATTTAATCCTTTCTAAACAAAATTATTTATAATACCTAGAAATGAACTTAAAAATTAATTTCAAGTGAATTTCTGTGGTAATTAGTACTTATATATTGTTAAACATAAATTATAATAAACTTATGTTGAAAACCAAAGGAATTGCTTTAAATTCCGTAATGTACAATTTTTGGGCACATCTTGATGTATACTTTTTTACTTATTCGATTATGTTGAAAAAAATACTACCTCAAGTTTTGGTAAAATATTTTAAAAACATTCTGTATATGATAATTGAAATAAAAATAATTTTCACATTGTGCGTTTGTAATATCTCTGTTAATTATCGAATCTCGAATTCAAAATTTTTGGTGATTTGGAAGCATTTCAAGCCGACGGTCTCCCTAAATTGATGATTTGCCTTTATGCTCAAAGTTCTATTAGTACCTTTGGTCATCGATGTAATCTAATGTAAGAAGAAGAAAATTCAAGTTAAATTCTAAACATTGAAACCGTTTAGGAAAGATTAGAAAAGAGAAGGATTAAAATTTGGTTTATGAATATAAATAATAGTTTCCACTTTCATGTAAAAAAAATATTAACTTGTAGACTCTTTCCCTTCCTATAATATTTTTAAAAATAGGTAAGAATTTAGGGAGAAAATGCAACCTTGTCAAACAAATATGACAGCCGTATAAAAACAAACAATAATAAAATTTGAATAAAGATCACTTTCGACTACCACAATATTAGACCAATTATAAACAAAAGATCAAATTTTATGAAAATCATTGAGTGATGAAATTGACAGTTAAAGCTGACACACAGAATTGAGTGGTATCGGTACATCAAAATTTTCTTGAAATTATGCATTAATTTATGTATCTACTAATACGACAGAGTGTGGAAACTTCAATTGGAATAAATTCTGAAATGTTCCGAGTTATCTTAAAGTGCAGGGTTGCGGTCTCTCGTAATAAAATGTCCATTAAATTTTCCTGATATGAAACTTGGTAAACTTTAGAAATCAAATAATTTAAATCGTAATTATATTACATAATAATATGTATCTCTGCAAAAAATCTATCAATGATAAAACTCCTGCCTTACATTTTCTAACAATTTTTGTAAAATTTGCCCAATTTCATACTTGCTGCATTTAACTAAAAATGTATCTCTCTTGAAAAGGAATTTCCAAGGATGTGTCACTTGACGATGCATTACATTTGAAAACAAACTTTAAGCTGCGTCGACACAATTCGAGTACACTTCTTGTTCCGAATGAATAAGTGCACATCTCTAAGTTCACTTGGATTATGTCAGCGTAGCTTTAGGAATAGTTGCATTTTTTCTAGTGAAGAGAATTTTTAAAGAAGCACTGGATATTGAAGTTACATAATTTATTTTCAAAAGCTTACTGAAAAATAATGATCTCAAATAAAAAGAGAGTAATTTTGTCTTCGTTTCAGAACGCACTTTCATTCAAATACAATGTAAAACATTGAAAACTTATTTTCAATTTTTTTTTCACGACAATGAAATCTTGTACCTGCCAAAATCTAATTTTGCAACGTTTCTAATTTTTTTTAAGTAATGCCTATTTAGAAATCAAATAATAAATTTAGTAGACCCGAGTCATTTGTGTTGCACTAATAACGTTTGATTAATAACATGCCCACAGTTTTCTGCTCACTACTCCGTTAGTGTTGATTATTCACAGAGTTGATGCACTCTTTGATTATTTAATTATCGAAAAACTAAACTAGTGGAGGGTCACTTGTACAAAAATAATCTAACGAAACTCCGGATATAATTTTAAAAGCTGTCGTTTTTACATTACGTTGTAGCCGTTGTTCTGTACCTCCCAAATCTACTTTTGTTTTATCGTTTCAAATTTCACTCCTTCATCTCTTTGTTTTAATTTTTAATCGATTTTAATGTTCTTTTTTTAAACGTTTAGATTATAGTTCCCCAAATGGGCATTGAATCGAAAAACGTAACAACATTTTTGTAAAATTTAAAAAAAAATATTTCGTCAAATGAAAAATTGCCCATCCAGAAATTTGTCTTGGGCATCGAATTCACCATGTACCAACAAAATAGATCACAGCAGTGGTTAGTTATAAATTAATTAAAACTGAATATTTTAAAGTTTCCCGCTGCAAAATATAAACCGATGAAATAGAAGTACATTTGGGAGTACAGTACAGTTTTTGAAATCATGTTTGGAGTTGGATTGGATTACTTTTGTACAAATAACCTAGATAATGTTTAACTATATTTATCATGTTTTTTATTTTTTTACAACATGGAGAATAATTTTTCGCTAACCTTTTTAACTCGGTTCCAAGTGTGGAAGTTACGCTGTCCATTCCAAGCTATCGAACTTACCTGAAATGAGAAGAAAATTATGAATACATAATACTTAACAGGATTTGGTTAGTCAAACAAAAAGACATTCAAAAGGTTTTCGTTGTCAAACATTTGTAAAAAAAGAAAATTATCTTTGCTTACCTTTAACACAATTTCAGTCATTCGCTCCATGAAGTCAATCCTGAAGGAGAACGGCACAAAACACATAATTATATGTTTATCGATTACGATCAAAAAAGTTTTAAAATGAACACTTTATTACAAACAAAACTGACAAACCGCTCGCGAAAAACTTTTATTATCATCGATAACCGCATACACAAAATTTATTTATTTGCTAGTATTTCTTGATGGATGATCTGAAACAAAAAAAATCCCTTAAAAATTTATATAACGGAACATAATATTTCAAGACTTCTCTCTTGACAACAGCAACTTTCGTATGTCAACAAAACACATATTTTTAACCCTACGAGATAACTTACCAAATTAGTTTCCTCTAACTTTTGATTTCATTAAATATTGTTTATTTAAAACAAAACCGAAACTATTATTACTTAATCGTTTATACTCATTATAATTACACGCACTTTTTTGATTTTATGATTTTAAACGCAACAAGTGGTTTTGCTTGTAAACAAAATTAATAAAAACGCTTTAAAAAACAATGGTGGCAATAAAAACAAATGACACTCGCCGACAAAATTTAATTTTTAAATTGAAACTTTCAGCTGACGTTTTTATCAACTTTTTAAAAACTAATCGTCGCCTTCTATTAATGATAAATTTTTTTGAAGAAACTTGAACAATTTTGTTGTTTACACCCAACTTAATCATTGTTAATACAACATAATTATAAATTAGAAAATAACAATTTAATTCCGTGATGATTTATTAATTTATAACCTACAAAATATGCGAGTGCTGTTTGTTTACTATTAGCATTTAGCATAATAATTATTGTAAGGTTACAAAATAAATAAGTCGATGGCGAAATTTAATTATTTATTTTTTACAGGTTGACATAAAAATGAAGTTAACGTTGATGGTAGAGGAAGCATATAGGTTTGAAGATCTTGCCTCCACGAAATGGAAGTCAATGGAAAATATTGTTTCGAGAAACTAAGTTGCATTCCGTTCGAACAAATTAAATACCGACAATGTGTAGATCAGTGTGAAAATTTTAAAAATATCATACTCAAAAATTAATTCAAGTTCTTACCATTTATGTAGAAAATCGATTACAAAATTGGGATTGCACGAAGTAGTCTAAGATTAATTAAGGCTTTCCGTAACTTAATTCACTAGCACAATTTTGTTTTTTGAATTACGCGCACGTCTTTTCGGTTTAAAACAAAACGTTATCATATTAATTAAACACTTGGACAGAACACAATTAATGTAATTGGCCTTTTTTCTTAAAAAAGGTAATTTCATTAATAAAATTATTTAAATTGTTTAAAATCGCAGAGCGCTAAAAGTACGTCTTTCCACAACACTTCAAATTATCAACTAATCGTTTTCGTTCGGTTAGATATGATGCGGAAGGGGTACGTAATCTGGTGCTTCGTGCGCGTTCGGGATTCAAAACTCTGCTAAATCGCTATGGCCATCTAGCGGTTTTTCTTTGTACTTGTATAAAAATTTGAATTATTTCAAAATTGAGTTGATTTTTAAATAATTTAAAAGTACTTTTTGTATTAATATTTTCTTAAAATACGCAACGGACTACAAGGAAATATATTTTTTTTACTGGAAAAGCCGATAATAACTAAAAATGCCCACCTTGAAAATTCCATGTAGTAATTTGCTCAGAAATCGGAAAGAAATGATTAGCTTTGATAAAACAGACCCCAAATAGTATATTTATACATAATTTAATCCTTCCAACACGATAGTTGCTCAATAATTACATTCTGGAGTACCCGAAAACTCAAACGTTGGACAATGTATAAATGTTAAAATCGTGCATTATTTTATGGAAAAATCTTGTAATAACGTTATTTTACACACGACCCTTCTATTATTTATCATAAATAAGGCTTTCTAGCTCATTTATTTCCTAAATTATATTTAAAAAAATTTAACCGCAAAACTAATTTTATAAAATTTCTATATTAAAATTAACATATAGATAATTAAAAATGAACGAAAATCATTGCTAATCATGCTAACTAACCGAAAATAACCAAATTTGTCCGTCAATTATGTTATCTCTGATCAATTTTATATTTTAAAATTTTTAAGTTTCGATGTTAATTTATGATGAGAAATCACATTCGTGTGTCGTTTCTTATTAAATTGTAATGATAGATGGTAATACTTGATGTGAAGGAACACGTTAACATAAAAGGGCATTGCTCGTTTCAAAATTTGATATTCATTTTGACATCTCCCGAGTGAGCATCGTTGTATCGTAGTTACATAATTTATTTTGTTTGTCCAGTTTTTTGATACTAAATACAGATGAATTTAATACCTACTTATACTTAGATTGCAATAAATAACTCTGTAGTTTTGTTTTCAAAGAAGTTTGTAATTAAAAAAAACACCTGTCGCTTAGCGAAGTAAGGAAGCGTCATATGTTTTAACTTTGTTGTTGTGCTCTACAAGAAGGCTGTTGATAAATTCTAACCTTTTATTAAGAGATTCGACAACTTTTTTGACTTTTATAAATTACATCTTTTCTGCTTGCAGGGAATTTTGTTGATTCGGTGCTTAAATGGATTTGCTAATGAAATTTATAAAAGATGGTCGAATAAAATATTGGGTGCGGAGCGAAAAAGAAAACGTGTGGCTTGGTTGTCTTAGTAATCCACATAAAATTTATTTTGAAACAGTCCTTTTCGGGGCTCTTGTTTATATCCGACGGGGGTTTTCTAATTATTTGTATCAACACGCATGCTTTTAAAATTAAAAAATTTTATCTAAATGGTAATTTTTATTTATTTATTGAACAAATTTATAGTATGTAAAAAGAAGAGTTTTCTAAGTAATCTTCAGCTATAAAACGCGAACGCTCTGATAATCTCCGTTAATTGTTTGCAAGTAACTGAGATGAACCTCGAACTCTGCAGAAAAATATCGGTATTGGAAAATTTTAAACTTCACTTGTTTAACTTACTTTAAAAAGGGTAAAATTTTTTGTAAAAAATGAAACGTTGGAGATATCCCAAGTTGATAACTAAAACATCAAAATGTTCTTTTCTGAATGCCTCTAAACCGTCGTAGATAAATGTGGGTGGGTCAATTTTTGTAACTTTTTTGTAGGAAATTTCACTATCTATAAATTACGTTTGTATAATTTCGTCAAATTTCTTACCGTTTTCAATATAAGCTGGCGTCTTACTTTTCTTGTGGTTCTTGTATTTTTTTAAAATTTCTAAAATTGATGAGAGGAAAAGTAGGGAGGCCCATCTACTTTTTCTCCAAATACGTTTTGGTTACTTTGCAACAGCTTTTGGATAACCCCCCATTAACAAACTTTTATAAAATTGCAACTTTTGTTAGAATATGTATTATTGGCAATAATACAGGAAAAGGTAATGAACGAATACCAACCGGGAAGCAGTGGGCTGTCTGATATTTGCTGCAATTTCACATGTCCTGATATCACGTTTGCGGTAAATGTAGTGAGCAGATATCAAAACAATCCAAGTACTACTCACTGGGATGCAGTTAAACGAATAATGAGGTATTTGAAATCTACAAAGAATTTCTGAATAATGTACTCCAAGGATGAATATGCACCTATTGGCTATCCGGATGCAGATTATGCGGGCGATGTGGATAGAAAAAGATCAACCAGCGGTTCCGTATTCAAAATGAATCGAGGAGAAATAACTTGGTGTGGTTGTCGTCAAACTGCTGTTTCATTGTCTACAACAGAGTCCGAATTCATAGCGGCTTCCGAAGCGACAAAAGAAGCAGTTTGGCTCAAACAACTAATATTTAAAAAGTATGTATTCTTTACTTAACAGTTAAAATTCATTATTTTAATAATTGTTTAGTTTGTTCACTTATCTATTGATTAGTAAAATTTAATTATTAGATTTAATTAACATAACTAAAGTCGTACTTTATCTCCGGCGCACAGTATAAAATAATCGATATCTAGCAGAACGTTTCAACGTAGCCACTTTATTACACCGTAGATTTTTTTATTTAAAAAATACTTGCACAATCAAGGACGAACGGCAGACACATGTTTCTGGCTCATTAGTTGTCAGCGGTACCAAACTTTTAGTTTGGCATTCGAATGGCATAACGCCAAGTTTTTTTTAAGGTTTATTATTTAAACCTTTTTTTTTAATTACACAAGGGTAAATTACATCGACGAAATGTAATTTCTTTATGTAATTATTTTCGATACGTTGGTAACACATGGAGAAATAAATAAAAAGTTTTGTATGCACCTTTAGCTGGAGGATCTGTGTACTGTAACTTTAGTTGTAAAAGTACTTTCGTTTTTATTATTAATTAAAACTGGTAAACTAAATCTGGTTTCATTTCTTTTAGTTGCACTTTTTTTGGATCCGTAACGAAGAAGTTGATCGACGTTGGAATTACGCGGAACGACTTGTAAAACGGTGGATAAGAGTTTGGGTTCGGACGTTGGATTTTCTATTACAATCACAGCTTTATTTTTACGTTCTAATTCTGCATTTTGTTTCATGAGCTGTTTGGCTTTTTTATTGAGCAGTTCTTGAGCTTCGGGGTAATGTATTAAAGCTTCGTTTAAATCGGATTTACTTAAAACAAAAAGATTTGAATATCCAAAGGATCTGCGGAAAAAAATAGGGGTGTTAAAGTTTGCAAAAAATTAACATTTAAAGAAATCACCTGACGTCGGCAGTTCTTCGATTCATTCCCGATATGCCTAACAGACTAATTTCGCCAAAAACCGATCCTTCCGATAACGTCGCCAAAACTTCGTCGTCGGTTCTTCCTATAACTTGCACCTTCCCCGACTGCACAATGTACATCTCTTTTCCCACATCGCCTTTCTTGCAAATTATGTCTCCGGGAAGAAAAATCACCGATTTTAATTGTAAAACCAATTCTCTTAGCAAAGCCTCGTCGCAATCGGCAAACACGTTCACCTTGCTGAGCGTTTTAATGTGAACGTTTATTGCTATATCGGTTTTCGTTTTGTGAGGCAAACAATCCATAATTGTATTTTCGTCTAAAAGGTGAAAAATTAAATCGACAAGGTAATTAATATTATCGTGGACTAACCTAAAGTGTGTTGCGTTTCCCAAGTGTAATTAAACCATAATTGAACTCTTCTTTGCATGTCCTGAGGCAAATTAAGTCTTCTCATGTACTCCAAGGTTTCGTCGACCAACTTCCTACATTCCGTTTGAGCCCGAGTCGCCGTCGCGATGATATCTCTTATCTGGCCTATTAAGAGTGCAAATACAAAAACGCCCATTAGCCAAGAGAACGTCATAAACATAAATTCCGCTTCCTGCGTCGGTTTGGGATTCTTTCCGATCGAGGTGGCCGTCTTGGTGGCAAAATAAAAGCAGACGATGTATGCGTTCCCCTTTCCGTTGTAAACGAAGTTGTTGCTTCCTATTCCTTCCCACAAGGAAAATGCATAGTAGGCACATGCGTTCACGTGAATTAGGTACATCATGTACAAGAGGGTTCGGGTTACTCGAATTATGTGTGGCGACGCTATCAGCTTGTCGACGAAGTCGAAAAACTCCCAAAAAGTGTGCAACTTCAAAAATCTCGGCAGTCGCAGTATGATCTTTTCCGGACCATAATAAAAATATAAAAAATCTAGCGGCAGCAACGATAAGACGTCCAACTGTAATCAACATCGATAAGGGAAAAAGGTTTCGTCGCGAGTTTAGCTTACCTTAAATTTGGTCTTTTTCATGTAATTTCTTCTGGTCAAATTATAGTCCGACACTATAAACCCCTCGCTTAGATACATAATTCTGGTTTGCACGAAGAGTATGTCGAAGACGTACACGATATCGGCAAAATAATCGAACAGCATCCATATTGCTCTGTTCGACGGGGTCTGATAGGGAAAGGAACTTCGCAGGGGAATAACCCACACGTTGTATAGAACTGCGAATGCCGTAATGGACATCCAAATCACGTAGGGCTTTCCCTGCGGATCGATTACCGACGTATTGTAAACGTTCATCAAGTGTGCAAATATGTTCCCGTTGAACTGTGTTATTGTTGGTGTACCGCTATCGTCCCACCATTTTTCAGATTCTTCCGTTATTTGGCGTACCCTCTTATTCGAAACCGGTGTCGTCGTTCCGCGACTGCTGATGGACGAAGGAGTTGCAGGGGTTTCCATTTTTTGACGCACGGAACGAGTTCTACTGGAGAAAGCATCTACCAAGTGGCGGACTCTTCCTTGAATAAATTGCTTATTTGTTATTCTAAAAAATAAAATATTTAAATTAAAAAATTTATCGACTCTGTGTTCGACCCCGCAAAGTCTTTTAATAGATATTTTTTATAATTTCACACAAATAAATGGAAGAAAATGTAAAAAAAAATAAAAAAAAAGCTTTCATGTAGGCTAGAGATTTAAGTATACTTTCATTGGCATTGAGATTTAAGCGGCGAATAAATTAAAATCGAAGGTTTTTATTGGTTTTTTTGACTCTAATGTAATGCTACCTTAATTATTGAAATAAAATTTTAGAAAAATTGGTCAAGATTTGATGATTGAACTTATATAATTATTAAACAAATGCATACACTGGTTTATCAATAATTAATTATTGTGTAATGCAAGAAAATTTAAATAAATAACATAATAATTATTTTTAATCGTATAATTTTCGATGTATCTGTATTTAGATGAAAAAAATCTTCTCTCAAACAAAAAGTTCGAGATTTGAATTAGGAAGAAAAACTTTTATGTAAATGTAACAAAATTACTCATTTTACACAATGATCTCGAAATATACCTATATACTGAAGATATATTTTTGGGGTCTCTTATGCTGAGGGGATCCCCCGTTATGCGGGGTTCAGCGTGCGCTAGTTCCGCCTCTGAATTTCTATCAGGTTGTGTGAATTAACGAAGTAACAGCAAATATGCAAAACCGTGGAATAAAATAATTTGATATGAACTAACCTGTGATTGGCCACTATTTTACCAAACTAAAAAGCAAAATAATAGTCGATTATTTTTCTTGTAATTCTCAATAATTACGAGTTGCACTGTCGATATTATAATATATACACTGCGAAAAAAGACTTTTTGCCGTACTAACAACAGAATTTCTTTCCGATGAAAAAAAATTGACGAATTGTCTCAGATTGAATAAAATTTTATCGAGTTTTGCACGGAGAAAAATCTTTTTTCTGTGTGTAAAGCAGAACTTACACGGTAGTATTTAATTCTTCCGAACTTGCCAAATTGTTTTTATCACATTCGCCACTAATAATACTATTATGAATATTAGCACTGGGCTTATTATTTTCCAAAGGTTCGTTGCACCAAGAGCTGGTCGAAATTGTGGAATGTTTTTGTGGGATCTGATCTAACGTTAATTTTTCGGGATAAACCATTCTTTGTATCTGAAACAAATATTATATTATACGGAACTAAATTAATTTGCAAATGAGAGATAAAAAAAAGTAATATGTGAGATAATACCAAGAGATAAGTAAATTTGCATTCGATTTTAGGTAGTTGATATCTAACGACAATTATTAGTATTATTTGGATAAAAATAATCTTACCGTAAGCTTGCAATACGAGTAGGTACCAAATAAATCGATGTGTAACTAAGATTAACGTAAAAGGAAGTTCTATGCACTTAACGATTTCAAATAATTGCTTACCTTTTTGAGTTTGTAAATGTTTTCCATGTTAGTGATGATTAATGGAGATTGCGTGTCATCCAGGTGACCAATTGATAGTTGATTCTACCCACACTCCAGTCGCCATGGTAACAACGACAGAACATTCGGAAAATCGATTTTTATAAATGCCAATGTATAGGATAATGCCAAAGAAATGCTTTTCTTTTGTTCATCAGAAATGACCTACATCGACCTATTAGCGTCTATGTACCAATTCTTTAAAGTAAAAGTGAAAATACATAATTCAAAAATTGCTGAATTTTTCCATACAAATTTTTATTAAAGTCATCAGAAATAGAAATATTTCATCAGAAATAACAGTTGTAGTATCGTATAAATCGATAGGTCGCGTCGGCTTTACTGTAGTGATCCTAAGTCCAATTTATTTAACAAGGTTATCACCATACTAGAACGTATTGTTTAAGTACACAAGACCAAGTGCTAAATTAAAAATCATAATACTGTAATATCTCAACTTTGTAACTGAAATCCTTTGAAAAAAGGAGGCTCGTAT
The DNA here is from genome assembly GCA_911387805.1 of Cantharis rustica. Classification (NCBI taxonomy): domain Eukaryota; kingdom Metazoa; phylum Arthropoda; class Insecta; order Coleoptera; family Cantharidae; genus Cantharis; species Cantharis rustica. Next base: position 757,469 of record OU426877.1, read on the forward strand.
GCTATTCAAAGCAAATACTAGGTATCTAAGTATACTGTAAACATCGTCGTCAAAATCTTTTTTTTCAAAAGTACGAAAAATATTATCTCTTTATAGACGAGTCAAAAATAATGAACAAGGTAAGTACTAAACTACAAAATAAATTATACTATATTATTTTATTGTCGACTCCATTTTTATTTGAAATCTGGATTACGATATAAAATAGTTCCATCAACATGTCGAGTTCCATACAGGAGATTGAAGTACTCTCCAGTCGATACGATTCAATAATATTAAAAAATTGAACCTAAAATCGGGAAAAGTTCCTAAAATATTGTTACAATTTCATTTTATATATTGATTATCGTTAAAATTTGCTATGAAAAATAAAAGAGCACATTATAAAAAATATTTACTAAACCATGGTTAAATATCAATAATAACAAATAATTCGTAGTGATTTTCTTCGGGACGATTTATGATTTGCATCGAAGAATATGTAATCGCCTTAACTTCTGTCCCTTGCGGATGCTTTCCCAAGGTAAATTCTTCACCGTAGCACCTACACTTAATCGAAAGTTCTTCACCGTCAACGATCATTTCCGTAATTTTAATTTTACTACAAATTAAAAAAGGTTCGCAACTAAACAAAAATAACAGCTCGTCCAAAAAGTGAAACAATAGACTTTCTAAATCGTGCCCTGTTGCTTCGATTTCTTTAACATCTTTAATTTCGACTGTTTCTAGTGTCGTCATATAACCAAACATGGCAATACCGCATTGTTCGAATGCCTCTTTCAAGCTGTCGCCCCACGAGTGTAATCTAAAAAGTATTATATTAGTCAAAACGTTGTTACCTTACCTCGACCATTATTTTAATATTTACTGTACATCCGCTGTGTGATCCAAATCTGAAACATGATGCAACATTAGAAATTTAACCTTATATTGCGCAAAAATTAACGATTTACTTACATTCGTATTTACATTCTGATAAACTTAAATCGTCGGTGGTAATATCACCCATCACAAAATTATAAATAATTATATACTACGATTTTAAATTATTTAAGGTTAGATTCGCTGTCAGATGTTGTCAGGAAATCCTAGGTGGCTCGAAACCGTACTAAAATTTAAAGCGGCAAAATTATAGATTGGAATTTGAGTTTAATCACATTTTTTAAGCTTAAAAAAATTAAAGAATTTTTAAATAAAATTGCGCGAAAACTACAGGTTTCCCGTGAGCTTCGGCAGGTTTGCCTTAATGATGAGACTTCCTATTAATTATTACTTTACCAAATATTTGCAAATTTTAAATGGTCCTTTTTATATTTTTTTGTATGAATTTATTCGCGAATAAAATTAAGAATGCGACGTCTGGTGGCAGAATTGAGAACACTTCGATGCGAGTACTAAACGTGGTTTATTGTACTTAAATAAAGATTTTAGAGCAATTTGTTTCGTCATTTCACCTTTTTCTTTGATAATTCGAACATACAAAAAGATTACCAAGGTTGACTCGATCACTGTAAACACAACTATAACCTCAATTACTCGCATATGACGGCCATTTTGACAATTTAGCAGCGCCCCCATCGTTAATTTTATTCGCGAATAAGTTATGGAGTTGTAGATGAACGGTGCACTTTTAGTGCACTTTCGAAACAGTTTAAATTACTTGATAAATAAATGCTAAATCGAAAAAATTAAAGAAAACGCATTAATTAAAAAAAATAATTTTCAAAAGAAACTCGACTTCTCGCCCTTCTCTATCTAATAATATGTTGACTGGGCGTCGTTTTACAAATTTATTGTTAGGTGAGAACCAAACCTGTGCCTGTGGTTAGTTCATTTCATCTTCGAGTGCGGGATTTATCAAAAAAAAAGTACTATCTGACTGTTGAATTTTTTAACATAACAAACTCTCGATATTTTGCTATCAAAAAAAAATGTAAATTAAATTATTAAAAATGCATTTTAAAGTATTTTTCGGGGTATTTTATTATTTAGTATTTTTCGTCAATCTCCAAAGTGCAATTCGTTGGCTGTAAGTATAACATTTTTTTAAATTTTTAATTAATTATCCGGTTAACACGATCTAAAAAAATAAAAAAAAAGTTAAAGGTGAAAATTTACCAAAATTTTATATTTAGGAATGGCAAGAATAAGTTATCGATAAAATTATAAAATATAATTAATAAAAAAAAGTCTGATTGATATAATATATTTTTGACACCAAAAAGCTATAGGTACCTTAAATTATTATTATTAAGAAATAATGATGAGATTATTGTCACACTTTGAAGGTGTGGTTGTTGGCATTATATGTTTATTATACTTAAACATTGAGACTTTTTAAAAGAATGCCGCCTATGAGTAACCGAAGTATTAATTGTGACTTTTATAATCGTAATACTTTACAAAGAACATCAATGTCTTTCCGTACATCAAACAAGTTATGTTATTACACCGTACGTGTAATGGCATAATAATACGCTGGTTTACGGGGCCATAAAACAACAATTTCGTCCTTTTTGAACATTTAATTAAACGCGTTCATAAAAGGCACTTAGCACTATCGGACTATCTTACCTACAAAAAATACAATGATAAAATCAAATTTACGTTAACAAAAGTTAATAAAAAACATTTTTTTTAAATAAATCGCAATAAAAGCTTTCCCGGTTACGATAATGCCATGCCAGATAACCATCGGCAATTAACACGTGATAAAATCTTCAGGTAGATTAAGGATCGCTAATTACAGGTGTAAGCTATATCATTATTAGGTGCCAGACTAAATCATCTATTGTTTAAAATCGCTTTATCGTGGTAAAAAATTACACAAATCCAAATTCCATTCTTTAAAACTGTACCTACGTTCTTATACCTACATTTTATTTCTTGCAAAAAAACACTTTTTTTTTATAAATAATTTTTAATTGTGATAGTAATTATTTATAATAATCTAGTTTGGGTGGAATTAGGTGCAACTGTGTGATTATAAAATTTATATTAAAATTATAAGCATTTTTTCTTTATTACACTAAAGCCCATAGCCAGCCCCCCCCCCCCGAAATGTTTAAAAGAAAAATTTTAATTTCGGAAATAATATAGGTGTATTTTAAAAAGAAATAACCAGCAATTCTTGAAGAAGAATTCGATTTCTAGTTTCACATTTTTTATTATTTACTACTTTTATATTTTTATTATTTTCAATTTTGTAATTTATGTAAGTTTTTAATTATTTGTAGCCTTGATGTCGGACAATTTTATTGTTTTAATACTGACCCCTAACTCTCAACTATATTTTTACTAATTAATTCATTAAATACATTGGCAAAATGTTCTGAAGAATTTTTTTCCAATATCAGAACCCTATTAAAAATATTTCCAATATTGCCAACGACTACAGCAACTGCCGAGAAAAGTTTTTCTAGTTTAACTTATACTTGTTTAAGAAATTCTACTGGTGAAGAAACGCTGAACGGTCCAGCGCTCATGAATATTCACAGGAATGTAAATTTTGATTTCGTTATTATAATAAATAATTTTGCGAATAAGAAAGAAAGGCGCTCAACTTTTTATGTAATATTAATAAAAACAATATGTTAATAAAAAAACCTCGAAAATTTTTTAAAAGTGCCTCCTCCGAAATAAAATCCTGGCTACGAGCCTAATTACACTGTTCAATGTACAAAACCGCAAAATATTACAAGTCGATTTCATTTTACCATTTCATAATATTCAGTCACAGAAAACAACAAAAGCTTAAATAAGCAATTGGCCGAGGGCTCTAAAAAAATATTAGAATAAAAATTAATAACGATGTCTTGGTTTAAATTTTAAATTTTTTAGAGCTATACAACATGCAGAAAATATAAAATGGAACGTCATCAAAGAAAATTACAAAAATGAAAATAATAGTCCCTTTAAATATTATCCCTGTATGCTTGCCAAAGACAAATATGGTTTTACAAAATTACAATCTCAAATATGCCAGAACTACGTGGACCTTATGCCAAGTGTACAAAATGCAGCATCTCTAGCGATGGAAACCTGTCAAAATGTTTTTCAACACAGACGATGGAACTGCTCCGGAATTAAAACTGCACCTATATTGACTTCAGATCTTACAAGAGGTACATAGCACTAGTAAGTTTAATTTTAAAGAATTAGAAAAGGAAATTCCGCAAAGATAAGTGCCTGCTATTTTATTAAGCCCGATCGCTTTAATCCGTTATCGATAGAATTTGTTTTAGCCACTCGTGAACAAGCCTACGTCTACGCAATCAGCTCTGTAGCCTTAACATATTCGTTGGCAAAATTGTGCAACACCGGATCAAATTATCATTGTTCCTGTGACAATCATCCGAAAGATCCGCCAAACGGAAATTTCAAATGGGGCGGCTGCTCAGATAATTTAAAATTTGGAATACGATTTAACAGACGTTTCATCGATTCCATAGAAAGACTCAATTCGAAATTAAATGAAACCAACGATTTTCTAGAAAAACAAGTCTCACAAGTTAATTTACACAACAACCGAGTTGGAAGAAGGGTAAGAATTCAAATTTAAAATTTCTTAATTAAGTAGAAATTTTTATTAGATAATGGATAAAAGTTTAACGATTCAGTGCAAGTGCCATGGTGTGTCTGGATCCTGTAACATAAAAACGTGTTGGAAATCTCTACCCAACATAATAGATATTGGTCAAAAATTATTGCGTCGTTACACCAACGCGGTCCAAGTGACCAATTATTCCGAATTAAATAAGCGCAATTTACCCGAACTGCCCGGACGAAAATCGCCTACAATCGATCAACTTATTTATTTAACTAAATCACCCGATTATTGTACTAAAGATGCGCGATTAGGAAGTTTGGGCACAAAAGGAAGGTACATGTCAGGTTTGATTTTGCTATTTTTAAAAATATAAAAATGGGTTTATTGCAGAAGATGTAACGTTACCTCGAGTGGAACCGATAGTTGTTCTCAGTTATGCTGTGGGAGAGGATATAAAACATTTGTGGAGGAGAAAATTGAAAGATGTCAATGCAAATATCATTATTGCTGTTATGTAGTCTGTAAAACATGTAAAACAACTTCTAAAGTTTATAAATGCAAATAAACTTGCTAAAACGCAAATATTTCTTATAAATTTATTCGTTTTGTGTGAAACAATAAATAAAAAAATTACTTAATTCTTTATTTGTACAAAGTTACAATTAAATTTACTACTTCCGTCATAATTCTGTATGAGCATCGATCGTTTCTAAAAAATAAAACAGAGTGAACAGATACTAGAAATATTTAAACAAAACTTACCTTTTAATTCTACTACAGGATCTAACGTTTCGGCGGGATCAGAATCCAGAAGTCCCGAATCGATTTTCTGTTGTAATTTTTTTATTTCATCGTCGTAACCTTTCCATTCGGGCAAGATTCTTATTGCTGCCGTTAGTTTAGCTTCTTTTGTCATCGGATTATTGCACTAAAAAAATATTTAAACTAAAAATTGCAAAAATAAAATAATTCTTACCAAATCGATAGTCTTGGCTTTCGCTTTTGATTCGTCATCACACCAAGTTTCGCACCATAACCATTCCTGTGGTAAAGATTTAATGGCAACCTGATGGATCATGTTATTGGGTAAATCTTGATCCAAATTTGATAAACTATTAGGATCCTGACTGAGAGCTTGATATTGTCCTCTTAATCGATCGCCAGCCGCTATTCTTCTAAACCTCTTAAGGTCTACAACGTAAAGAGCCGAAATGTGATATCTGCGACCTTGAAGATGGGTTCTCCAATAGCCTTGTTTCCAAAATCTAAAACCATCCATTTCTGTTCTCGAACTACAGAATGGTGTGTAACCGTAAGGTGCTCCACCTAAATCTAGTTGCTGCAACTCTTGCAAGTCAGCTCTTACGACCTAAACATTTCATTTCAGTTATAAAAAGCTTCCAAATTTATCTGTCTGTATTTACCTGATCAGCATCGACAAAAATAATTTTTTTTACATCAAGTGGAAACAACACATCAAGAAATAAAATTTTGTAGCCCCAAATTGTTCTTTGTTTTTCGGTTTGTTGGTGTAACCACCTGGGCCACTTGTATTGAACCAATTCATATTCAAACCCATATTCTTTCGACATGTATGGTAAGAAATCCTGTAGGCACAAAAAGATTCAGATTTATACTTTTATGAAAACTCTTAATGAAAACATACCTTAAATTGTGGAGAAAGATAATTTTTTAAAAACCAAAACTTGACGGGAGTTTTAGTGTGTTTGATGACCGACAACATCATAATCCGTAAAAATCTTTCGTACAAATGCCCGGAAGCTAAGGAAAATATATTTAGTTTTTCGTCCGATTCTTCCTCGACACCTGAGAATGATCTGCAAAAATTAGAGCTACAATCACTGAAGAAAAATGTGTAAAACAAATTTTACGTTGTAATAGAATTCCAAATTCCCGAGGGAGGTTCTTCTTCCGATAGTAAATCTATATGGTACATATCAGGCTTTTTGGAAACTTTAAGTTTAAGTACAGTCGACCTTAAAGAACTAATTAAAACACGAATGTCTGACGAATTTTCGGGTGTGTCGCTTCCTTCGTGACTGATAATGTCGTAAATGTCGGCACTTCTTCCTTGCCTTAATCTTAATAGCCATGCTCCAGGCTTGGCTTTAAGTTGGAAGTAACCCAAATTAGCCATAACAATTGTATCGACCACCACGGGATTTTGTTTTGTTCCAAGCGTAATTTGTAGTCCTCTTGGGGGACTTCCAGCGGCAGTTTCAAAGCAGTGACCTTCTACCAATAAATATTCCAGTTCATATTCGCTAAAAATTTTTCATAAATATTATTTTTGACAACATAATTAGGTGACAAACCTGTGAACGACGCTTTCCACATTTTCAAGTCGGATGTTGTCTAAATCGTATACAGATCTCACAACCTCCACTAGCCAATTTTCGGGTACATGAATGTTTTGTGTAAGTAAAGGTGCAGTAGGCATGTTAGTAAATTTGGCAATGGGACCCGACATTTGCTGACCCTGTTCGTTAAATTGAATTTCAGGTTCCAAAACAAAGCGATAAAAACTAGAAAACAAAATTAACATCACAGTTTCTTTTAAAATCCACTCTCACCTTTTAACTGGCATGTCGCTATTTTTTTCAATGCTATTCAGGAAGACGCGAATGTTACAGTTTAAAACTTCTTGTAAGACTTGCAAAATTGGTCCTAATTTTTGAGCTCCTCTTGAAACGGGATCAACAACCGCGGCAATGTGAAACACTGGTTTTTCTGCATTTGGTGCAGGTAATTTTAGTACCGAATGTTGATCTCCGTGAAAGGTTATTTCAAAACGCGTTCTACTTTGAGGACGAGATACCAAAAGGGGTACTAAGCGTAAAATTGTATTGCTGCTTATAGCTAAAAATTATTTTTTTAATTATATCAGAATTTAAAAACGCAATCGAATACCTTCTCCGTCCTCTGTTTTAGTCAGAGCATTTTGAATTTTCTCCCCATACAAAGCATAACTGAATCTCTCAAGTAAAGAAAAGTCATCCACAGTAAACTCTTCGTTTTCATCCAACGGTCCAAGTACTCTGCCATTAGCCACGATTCCAATTTGACCAACTTTAAACTTCAAAACTCTTTGAGCAAAAACTCTTAGCATTTTCAGAGACAACTCTTGAATGTTTAAATAAGGATCAAGTTCAGGCTAAAGAAAGACAAAATATAAAGTTTGCTAGTAAATTCGCGAAACATTGCGTTCTAGATAGCAATAATTAAACCTACCAGTATATCAATATTTCCCGAGCTTATAGATTTTTCATCTTTTAGAATAGCGGTTAGATAGCTGATTGCTTTATCTGATTGTAATTCTTGTAAAGAAGCTAATACAATTTTATTCAACAAATTGTCATTATCTCCATCTACGTTTGGTAAAAATGCAACACGTACATCGTTATTGCTTTTCTAAAAACAAAAATTAAATTGAAATTATTTGTTAAAAAAAGAAAAGGATAAAATAAGCCTTATAAAACTTAGGTAGGATTAATTTAATAAATTCCTTGAACCCAAACTAAATTTAATAATTCCTTCTACTCCATTTTGCCCTATTGATGGAAAATAAAACTTTATTTTTTTTATCTTACCAAGTGTTCCAAAGCGGAAAGCAGTAATAGCCTACTTTTTGGACAGTTCAAATCTCCCACTACCCAATAAGTCATCGTGTGGTATTTGAGATCTTTTTTAGATGACGAAAAATACTTTAAATTTTCAACTGCCGTCGCCACCATATCACGTTGAGATAACTTTTCTAACCCTTTAATGTCAAGTAAAGTTGCTGCTTTTCCTGACATATCCAAATAAAAGCTGTTGTCCTTATTTAAGATTCTCTGATTGAGTCTCGGCATTACGTTTGGTTGATTCATTATGTAATCCAGAACGTCATCTCTATCGGTAACCTTTCCCCTGAAAATGGCCTTTTGTAAGATCGGCGTTTGTGACATAACTTCCTGTAAAACGGCTTCTTCAAATTCGTCAACATTTAACTGCGATTTTTGCAATGGAATTCCATTCAGCAGAGCTTGTGGAGTGTTGTGCAATCCGGATCGTTGAATGAAATCTTCGGAAAGTTGCCGTCCAAAATCAAATACCGAATCTTCGCCTAATATTTCATTAACATCGGCATTGTATTTTTTGATTAATTGTTCTTTGACAAGCTCAACTGTTATGTCTTCATTTTTAGCCAGCGATACCATCTAAAAATGTTTTAATAAATTACAAAGAACTATGAACAATTATTACAATAATTACCGAGGTTAAAAATTCTAATGCCGCAATTGGGTCCTGCTTTTGCATTACATAATTAAACGAGCACAGCATTGCAACTCCCGCATCTTCTAAACCTGTTAAAGATATCGTCGAATTTACAGACAAAACTAAACCCACTCGGAGAGGTGCCGTGTGTATAACTAAAGATTGCAACAATTTTAAGATGCCACGTACTTCACTCTTGATTGGATTTATTACCAGAACCTGATTAACAAAATTAAAATGACAAAGATTTTAAAAGTGCAAAATTTGACTTACTAAATTAAAAATATTTCTTCTAACTTGCCGAAGCATGCCCGGAAATGTAGGCTTCAACAATTCCATTAGATTTGTTGACCACCGCGTATATTGAGCATCCTTTTCGATGTCGTTAATCCAATTGACTGCCGAATCTCGTATATCCATGGCAAAATCTTGTGTACCCGTGTTGCTGTCGCTAAAATCTAAAGACAACAAAGATGCCTGTTGATCGTTATTGATACCAATTCCGTGTAACCCTTGCATGCTTCGCATTTCCTGACGCAAAATCTCCAAAATAGAATAAATATCCACTAAATCGAGATCAAAAAACATTCCGTTAATAAATAATGCCGTATCGGAAGGTTGTAAATTTAAAGTGGACGCAAAAACGTCCTGATTTTTTTTTATTTCTTTTTTTAAATCGGCATTTACAACTGTTTTTACCAAAGACTTTGCCTAAAATTTCAAATTCAAGTTACAACAAAAAACAAGCAAAATTTAAATTAATTACCTGCATGGGAAAATTTTGTGCAATAGAAGTGAAAATTTTTAGTGCCTCCTCTTTTGGGGCGCTCATGATTCGTTCGGCTGCTTGTAAGCTCAACTCTTGAAACTGCCACACTTTTAAAGGTGCCATTTCGTTTGACGATTCTTCCAAATATTGCTTAAATTTTTCGAGATTTTTTTTATGATCGGGAAACAAATTTCTGAAACCAAAGTAAGTTACCATAATAATTTTCGCATTTGGTTCGCCAGTTCTCACTTTAATTTTAAGAAATCGAAACCTTCAATTTCGGTGTCTTCATCTTCTTGCAAATTTTCGTTTGAATTTTGATCTTCCTGAATTTGAATATCATCTTGTACTTTATATTCTGTAGATTTCATTTGCAATTCGACTCCATAGCCCGACAATCTTAACTGCCTATTGGGATGGTTCTAAAATAATTTTAAAAGGTATAATTACCTCACAAAGACAATTTGCGAGTTTTACCTTGACATAATGTCGAACAACGTAATCGATGTTTCCTTCTATTGCAAACTGTTTAAGTTTACTATGGAAGGTTGTGAACTCTTGGGTACCTAACTCTCCGTATAAAACTACCACTAAGCTTTTATTTTCTGAACCGGGATAATGAGTGTCGACACGATACAAGTCAACTTTTCCGTTGTGTTCCTTCGAATTAAACTATAAAGTTTAATATTATCATCATAAAAAAGTAGAATTAAAAATATATAATCTTACGTTGTTGATGTAATTTTCGGCTTCTTTTAAATTACAAGTTATTTTATCACCAACTTCCACAATAACGGAACACAAGTTTTGTGAATTTTTGTCCGTTACCATTTGATTAAACATCTCAATTTTCGGAGAATAGATATGTAAAGACAAACCCAATTTTAAAATGGCCAATTCAGAAGAACTAATATACTTGGCCGATTGTTCAAGCACAACATCGTACTTTTTTTTGTCGGTGTCTATTACGAAAAAAACTCGCTATAAATGATTTTAAGCATAAAATAAGTGCACCGTACCTAATTTATATAGAGGTGGATTCAAATTACAAATGGAATCGATGAAATTCCAATAAAAATCAGTATTTTCGTCGGCCAAATACTCGGCCACCTCCAATACTAACGGAGTAACCTGCCATTGAGCGTCCAACAAAGTCGTTACCGATTTTACTTTTTTCGTTTTGCAATTTACTCCAACATTTATAAGTAAATACAGAGCAAGGACTACCGCAAGATAATTATTCATCTTAAAATAAGCTAAAAAGAGAAAAGATGTATAATGGCCAAGAATTTAAAATAAAACAAAAAATTATTAATTAAATAACTCGAAACGAGAAGAGAGTTTTACGAAAGTTCCGATTGCAAGTATGGAAAGCACTAGAAATTTGAATAAATTTAAAATATTGCTTACCCAGCAATTAAGTGCCAACCGACAGGATTAACAGATTAACAGAAACACTAATGAGAAATATAATTTATTTATGTGTTTCTAATTATTTAATTATTATCTATCTAAAATTTGAACATTTTCCCAATTTTCGTGAATGCCGCTAAGCATTCGCTAAGTAAAAACAAAAATACGGGTATATTTGACATTTACTCGACGTTAAGGTTAGCACAAGTGTACCAATGAAAAACCGACAGCTACAACGTCAGTGACAACAAAACATTCCAAATATAGCATTATAAAAACGTATAATAAAAATTTTTAAATTATTTTGTTTAAGACTTCTGCTTCCGTTTCGGAGGAGAATGAAAATGCCACCAATCGAAACAGTTTTTTTCTACGTCTTCTGATACCGAGCATATTGAGATTTATTTGTTCTGTTAACTTCATTTGTTAAGTATTCAAAAAAAATATTTTTGTAGGAAAAGTAATCATCAAACGCTGGTTTTTATCCGACTTTTAAAAATATAATTTTTATTAATAAATACTATTTTTATCCTTATAACTATAACTATTGGGAAACACTGAAAGCAAGAATCGTAAAAAACAAAATATGAAAAGTGGTAAAAGAGGATTAGAACTACGTATATATTAAATCAAAAAATAAAAGAAGGAATGTAAGGGGGTAATGACTACCTCCCCACCTTCAGAATTCACGAACTGTTTATTTACTTAACTACAGCTAGAAACAAATTTTAGGGGATGTTCTATCGCTAATCAAGATAAAAATAAATCTCTCTTGATTATATTAAAAACATTGTAAAACAAAGTATAATAAGTATACTTAGATGGCGCTATATGTCACATTCTGAATTTCTGTTTGAAGTTGAAAGATTTGCAAAGTTGCTAACTGTGAAAATTTTGAAATTTTCTTTTCAATCACGTTAGTTAATTTAACGTTTAATTACACAAATTTAAATTTGGAAAAATGTCCGAACCACAGAACGGTAAGTCCTTCGCATTTTGCAATTTCGTTGATCATATAAGTAAATCTAAAATTTGTTTTATAACCTTACTTTTCAAATTGTAAAATGCTAGGTTAATATAATATTTCATTGCTTAAAGAATATTAAAATTATTTTCGATAACCGTTTAACATTTTTGAGTTTGAGTTGACCCAAGGCTACATACAACCAACAATTTGGTGTCAAATCTATGTGTGGTTACTTCGGCTTACTCAACACAGAAATGTTATTTTATGGTTTTAATATTATTAAAGCTGTTGACTTTCAGGTTTAACAACACCAGTCCGTGTTAAACTTAGACGAATCTGTAAGTTTAGTGTGGTGGTGGTATATCGTCGACCTAGAAGCATAAGGTCATATGTGACAATTTTGATTTTTTCTTATTACATCAAACGACAATAATTCAAAAAAATCTATTTACAAGTCCATATGATATGTTTGCAGCAAAAGTTCTTTTGCTAACATGCGACTTTATCGTAAGTGCTGTTTAATGAAACGGCAGTTATCTTTGTACAAAAAGTAAAGAATTAGTTTTTTTTGATTATTCCAAAATATGACCATATACTTCCGAGGCAACGATATGTGTGTGTGTATTTCAGTAAAACCAATTTGTTTTAAATTTAACACCTTTATTTAAATAAAATTAATTTTGTTTTATTTTAAGATGATAAACATCATGCGATAGAGAAGAACATTAAAAATATGCAACTAAGATCTTATAAAAAAAAGTACGCTCAGCAGATGTATTATAGAAGAAAAAGCGTACTGAACGTAATTAATGAAAGTGTGAATAATAAGATGCCCGTACATGCTCGCTTAGGAATGAGAACAATTAATTTACGAAGAGGTGCATACCAATTTGGAAATAATGACGTCATTAACAATAGATTGCCTCTCAGAAGAAAACTTATTAGAAATCAAGGAATACCGTTGACGTTACAAAATAGATTAAGATTAAGGCGTAAAGGTACCGGAATCTATCCAAACAAAACTACAGATTATACCATACAGATACGCAACAATTTGGCTACCCCAAATTATAATAATGCGATGAATAATATGAAACACAGTTGCATTGGACAATTAAATGCGCAATTGCAGCAAGAAATAAGTGTAATTCAGACGGAAGCAAATAATGAATCTCCAGAAGTTATACCTTCACTTCCCATACATGTTGCTGGCTATGGAGTGACGAACATATCACTGAGCCAACGCTTTTCCGTGTAATATTCTGTTAAAATGCAAATTTGTTTTATTTACATTTTTTAATTTGTAAGAATTTTTTTATTTTATTACTTTAATATGATTAAAATTAAGTTTAGTAAATTGTGGTATTTTCATTAAAATACTTATTGTAATAATTTTGCATTTATATAAATGTATATTATATATTGCACAAATTTAATATCGTATTTTCTTTAGAAACCTCAATATTTGATTAGTAAAATTATTTAGGAAACTAATGCATAAACCTTGTAAATTTTTGTTGCTTTATAATACTCAGCAAATTGTCCTCTTTTTAATAGTGCAGTTTAAATTCTAACAGTAACTCAAGTTCACAAGCCGCCATCGTCCAAAAAATAATCAAAAGAATTTTGATTTCAATCGAATATCTATTTGTTTACTTAAATTAAAAGCTTTAAATGCATTAAGAAAATTAACAATACTACATAAATTTTTTTTGAAATCCAGCAAATATTTTAATTCTAAAAATGAAAATCGAGATTCTCCATCAGAGATGGCCCGGTTGTAATATGGCAAAATCAACGCCTTCTTTAAGCAACAACACAACACTTTATCGTTGTTTTTCTACACTAAAAGAAAAGTTAAATAAAGAGCAAGTTCAAAAGGAAAATGAGGAATCTAATGATCCAAGAGTCGAGAAATAAAAAGAAAAATTAAACTGTCAAGTTTTTATTAAATACAAATAAATTTTATTATAAATTTACTTCTTTTGTTTTTTGTCAGCAGCAGCAACAGGAGCTTTGGATTTGCTGGCTTTAGAAGCAGTTGGAGCAGCAGCAGGAGCTTTAGCTTTTTTGCTGACCTTTACTGTTTTGGGCTTGCTGGCCTTTGCTTTCAAAATTTGCTCACGTCTTCGTTTTTGTAAATTTGCAGTCTTGATAACTGCACTATTGTTGGGAAGAAGAATTCCACGCTTCTCAGCTAAAACCTTTTGCCTTAACAATTGACTCTTTTGAGTTCTCAATATGGATTGACGTTTAAGAACAGCAGCATAAGGATTGAGTTTAAGCATAGCACGTGTATTGGTCAATGGGTTAAGATGTTTAACTCTACGGATCACCTTCTTCTGTGGCGCACGTAAAACTTGTTTGATTTCTTCAGACTTCAAAATACGAGACAAGTCGGTGTTTGCCATTTTAGGTTGGGGTAAATTGTAACCTGAAAAAATCCCAACCGTTAGAGAATAAATCTTCTTTAATGAAATTCAAAATAAAATCTGTTTTGAAACATCAGTACTTTGTAAAATAATCACCAAATTTGTCATAAACACGGACCAAAGTAAAATCATCACGAATAAAATATAATACCAAAGTAAATAAATAAAAAATATTTACCCTTCTTCTTTTTGGATAAGCTGGACCATGTTCCAAAAAGTTTATCAAGTTGCTGGAATGCAGACTGAGTCCAGATGACAAATCGTCCAACGTGTCCACCAGGAGCTAACTTAAGTAAGTTTAGCTTATCCACATTCACCAAATCTACACCTGGGATGTTACGGAAAGCACGTTTTAATCCTTGATCCTTGTGGTAGATAATCAAAGGTCCACGACGTTGAATACGACGACGATTCCTCATCTTACCCTTACCGGCGCGCATACGTTGGGATTTGTACACCTTTTGTACATCTTCCCATGCCTTGATTCGTCTCAAAAATTGAACAGCTTGTTTAGTTTTAGTCAATTCTTGGATAGAATCGGTTATAACCAATGGTACTTCTGGCGTTTTGTCGATGACGTGTCCCTTACTGAGAACCAAAGCTGGAACTCCGCTAGCGGCAACTGCAGATGCCAAAGCATAACGGCGTTGGTTTACATTCACACGTCTATGCCAACGACGCCAAGTCTTAGTTGGAGCAAACATACGTCCACCTCTGCACATGTTACCAAAAGCACCCTGACCGGATCTGTGGGTACCACCTCCACGAACACGAGGAATACGAGCAACAGCTCGACCGGTACCCCATGATTCAGCGGAAGTTTGGTGACCTAAATAAAAGCAAAGTGTCAGTTTTGTACATAAATATAAATTCATATTCAAATGTTAAGATTCCTTAACATCAGAACTTTGTAGTCTAATCACTAAAATTGTCATAAACACGGACCAAAGTAAAATCATCATCGAGAGATAAAATTCTACCGATTTAAAAATACTAAACCGTACCTGCTTTTTCGCTAACGCAATAAGGTTGGCGACTGTTGAATGAAACTTGTTGATGTACGAAGCTCACAATATCGGGCCTGATTGGTGCCTTGAAGACCGTGGGCATAACCACTAACTTGTTTTCGACGGCTTCACCTTTTTCATTGTAAACCGTCACGAGGGGCCTCACTGTAGCGAGTGACTAAAAATTTAAATTACAATATTACATGTAAGTTCAACGATCAATAATTATTATTGTATCCGAAAATAAACCACAAAAATATTAAATTATTATAAACCCGGCATGGGTCATTTCAAGTTCTCTCCACGTTTTACCTTATTTGGCGTAAAAGATGTTAAAAAGAAGTAAAATTAAAGCCATACTGTGGATAAAAAGCACGTGGCATGCGATTTCGTGTAGGTTAAAAATTTGTAAAAAGTTGTAGGTAAACTAATCGAAAGCAAAATTTAAGCTTGTGAAAATTGAAAGAAAATGTTTGCAATAAATAAAGTATAATTTTGTATTGTACTTACCATTTTTAATAAATCGTGCCGTCGACGACACTATTCGCATACAATCACATAAAAGAAAGATGTCGAATACTTCATAACCGCTCGAAAAAGCAGAGGTCGTTACCTGTATCCGCAGGACGCCCGGACGTGGCGCTAAAATTTAAAATGTTACAATTTAGTATTTTTAAGATTTTGTTTCCTCTTTGAGTTTTAAATTTATCGAGATTAAAACTAGAAGCTCAACACAAAAAAATATTGTTTGTGCTTTATTTGTAAAATGTGTTTTAATTCTGTTTTTTCAAAATTTGGAATGAATTTTTCGTGGAATCATTTTTTTTTTAATTCTAAAAAAAATTATGAAATAAAAAATATATATTTTGGTTCGGATCCAAGTACACTGAACTAAAAACAGTCAAAAATAAAAATTTTATTGAATCAATAAAATTTTAACAGACGAATAAAAGATTTAAAAATTTCGTCTAATTTCAGCTAATTTTTGTTTATAATTTATTATAATTTGTATCCATTACTTTTTAAACACCGTGTGTATGGGAATAAATGACAATCAAGACTTGGGATAACCTCAGTTAATAGACTACGTCATTTCTATTTGTTTTGTCGTAATAAATAGTTAAGGTGATTCATATGTTATAAATTATTTTATGATTTTGCCTAAAAGATGTTTTCGAGTTCGCCAAATTATACGAAATTAAAAACCAATTTACGTTTGGCCCTTAACCGACTGAAATTGTTAGAGAAGAAGAAAACTGAATTAGCTCAGAAAGCAAGAAAAGAAATCGCAGATTTTATACAGGCGGGCAAGTATGAACGAGCTAAAATTAGAGTCGAACACATAATTAGGTAAAGAAATTTAAAATTCAATTGTTACGAGGCTGTCATTTTTTTTATCTTTAGGGAAGATTACCTCGTCGAAGCTATGGAAATAGTAGAAATGTATTGCGATTTGCTGTTGGCACGATTTGGTTTGATTACTCAAATGAAAGATTTAGATGAAGGTATTGCGGAAGCCGTGTCGACTCTCATTTGGGTTTCACCACGTTTACAAGCCGACGTTCAAGTATGAATTTCATTAACACAATTAGGAGATGAGATTTATCGTATTACTTTTAGGAATTGAAAGTGATTTCTGAGATGCTCACTTCTAAGTATGGAATGCCATATGCCGAAACTTGTAGAACCGAAGCTTGTACGACAATTAGTGATAAATTGAAACATAAATTATCAATTCATAGTCCACCCAAGTTACTCATTGAAAGATATTTAATAGAAATTGCAAAGATTTATAACATTCCTTACGAACCCGATCCTCAAGTGATGCAAGAAGGTCAAGGTGGTGAGTTTTTAAATAAAAAAAATAAGTGCGATTTTGTAAAAAATTCATTTTTTAGGTTCTGAAGGCGTTCTTATAGATTTTGGCGATAAAAATAATTTAGATGGAGGTGGAACACCACAACCGCTGGGATTTATAGGATATCCTCAACCACCGCCTCTACCAACTATACCCTTTAATTACCCCGTAAGATAATCGGGAGACAATTTTAAAAAATTCACTAATCAATTAATGTTTTACTTTAGTCTTTACCCAACACAGAAAATACCGAATATCCCAATCAGAATAAACCAAATGATTCTCCACATGGCGGTATACCTTATGGAGCACCCTTTTCCTATAATATTCCACCTGGAATGGAATCTAAAGAATCTAACATTCAATACGGTGTAAGTTGTCTTCATACAAAAATGTCACAATATTTTTGGATGATTTTTTAAATTGTTTTAGGATAATTCTTTACCAACATACAGCATGGCTATATCACCAGACGACAATTTTCAAGTATATAAATATTTTTTGATTTAGATTATAAAAATGTACGCAATTTTTAAATTTTAGAATAAAGAACAGGAAGCCAAAGCTTTACCCCCAAAAATATCGGGAGACTCTTTTCCAAGTCTTCCAGACTTACCTGCTGTACCATCCGATAGCCCTAAAACATCACACGGCAGTGACATAGATTTTGATGATCTGACCCGTCGTTTTGAAGAACTTAAGAAAAAGAAGTAAATATTTTATCTAAGCAAATTTTAAGCTTTAATGTTAGTTAACGTTTGACGTTGTATTATAACGACAACACCTATTATGGGCTTTTAGAACATCATTTTATGTAAAATTTAATTTTTTAAGTAGTTTGTCAAAAAAGTTACTAACACAAGAATAAAAGTTGCAAAGAACTTTGTACCAAGTTATCTAATTTTAAAATGCTTGTTAGATGAAATAACTGTATTTTTATAAATTAATTTTATTGCATTTATTCTACTCAAAATAAAGTATAATCCAGTTACAATTAAATTTTATTTCATTTTATTCGGTCAATATTAATAGAATTTATAGTAAATTATCGGATGGAAAACCTGCTTTTTACTAATACTTTACTACTTGAATTCATATCATAGTTCTACGTAACTTTTTATTATCGGTGGATCTTCTGGGATTGCTATCGCTTTTAAGTTTCCTAAAAAGATTTACAAAGTCGAACTAGCAGAATCATCATCAAAGGTTAATTAAATAATATTCTAGAATTGGTTCCAAATTAAATTTAATTTGCATCAAAATCGGTATTTGTTTTTTCTGCATTTTAAGTTTATTTTTTAAATATTATTAAAAATTTTTGTAATTCATAAGAGAGGAAATGATTGCTATATTAGTATCTACTAAATGAAAAAAATATACATTTTCAAAGAGATTTTTACTTTATTTTCTATGTCGACTAAATTAGCATCATGCAATAATATTTTATAAACGTTTTAAATTAGTTTAAAATCGCTGCACGGTAACCCGATTGAACCAGTGTTGGTAACTTTAAAAACTGCTCCAGCCGGATCTGCTTGAGTTTGTCCATCAACAACCAACTGGGCACTCGTGACGTACATTACATCCAACTTTGGACCTCCGAAGGCTATTGCCGTAATCTGCAATGTAAATGTGAAATATGCTTTAATAATTTAATTATTTTTTACCTGATTTGCGGGAAAATAAATTGTGGTGAGCAATTCAGACGTATTCGGATTAATTTTTATGATCCTTCCACCGTTAAACACGGCCACCCATAGGTTTCCTTCGTTGTCCATAGTCATTCCATCGGGCACACCGGGGATATCGTGATCGTTCAAGTCAAATATTGCTTTTTTGTTACTAATTTTTCCCTTAATGATATCATAATCGTATTGATCCACAGTTCTCAACGGCGAGTCGATGTAATACATCTTTTTAAGATGCACATTCCAAGCTAGCCCATTGGAAATGCTCACTTTGGATAAATGTTTCTTAACTTGCTGTTTTTCCATTAAGGTGTACAGGGATCCCTTTTCGGGTTCCAATTTACCAATTTCCGGTTCGGGTCCCATGGTACCTAAAGAAACTGTTTAAAATTTTATTTTTAAAATTAAAAGTGTTTACCGGCCCACAATCTTCCACAAGGATCGCATTTTCCATCATTGAACCTGTTGTTGGCATTTTCGCTCTCTTTATCGACTTCCGCAATGACATCAACTTTGGACACCTTTTCACTTTTTCCATCCCATGTCACCACGGCAATTTTTTTTCCTATTCCTACGAGAAAAGCGTTTTTCTGTTTTTCGACCGGTATTATGAACGCAACCGCACCACCTTCTGGATAATTTTCAAAAATTACTTGACAAATAAATTTAAAGAATAAATTAGTAAAAGTTACCGATTTTAGCTTTGGTATGCGTATTTGTCGACGGCACGTATTTGTGAATCGCTTGACCTAAGATGTCGACATAATAGAGACACTGTGAAGATATGTCCCAATGAGGACCTTCACTTAATGTGGCTCTTTTTGTTACGACTTCTACGACTGGCGTCATTTTGAAAATAACTGATGATCAAGAAAACTCCAAGATGTCTTTTATACGAAATGCAATCTTTCAGGGGTTAATTAAATTTGATAACTCGAGATCAAATTTAATTAAAAATAAATCGATTTTCATAATATCTACAGGCGATGATTTATTAAAGACTTTTGACGCTCGCCGAGGTCTAGAAATATTTTAATTTCAAAAAATTATAAAAAAAAGATATTAATTATGGTAGAAAAATAATGAAAGCAATTATTTCGATCTTATTAAAAAAAAACGCACTATCAAATTTTTTAGAAAAACTAAAAAATGGATAAAAAAATTGATTATAAAAAAATAATCGAAATTGCACGCTCTACACTGCATAAAGTCATTTTGCTAGTTTTTTATTACCTTAATTTTTAGCGACTTGGCAACGGATTAGAATCGTGATTATGTGTTATAATTTTAACATGTTTGTAATTTTTGAACTCTTAAAAAATATGTATTTCACCTTAATCTACTGTGGTATACAATGTCACTAATTTGGCTTGACTAGGAAGTTTCGATATCTTTGTGTTTTTAAATTTCAGTAATCGAGGCAATATCTTTTTATCACTCTAATCTTTAGATTAGTCGATAGATAGTCTGTCTATTATGTATCTAGAAATGGAATTTTTCGCTTAAATCCTTGAGGTATAATTTTGAATTTTTAACATTTGTTTTACTTAATTTAATTTTTGTTGATCTTGAACAATTCATAATAAATAATAAATTTTCAGAATCTTTCTCTTTCCGTTCTCTTTTTTACTCCTTCTTTCACTTAAAGTAGTTTAATTTCCATAAATAATATGTTTCCATCAGTTAATGCAATGCATAATGCAAAAATTCATTACAATAGCATAATTAATAAGTATTGTATTTATTTGGTGGGATTTTCATATTACTTCCATTATGGAAGATGAATGGATACGATATAATTTTTGTTTACCTTCAGGTTCCACCACCCAATTAGAGTTTGTTAGAGTTTAATCTATAAAACTCTATAATTTTTTAGAGTAAAACAAAAGCGAAAAACTGCGAAGCTGAATGTCATTATTTTGTCACACTTTTTTGGACATGGGATGCTTTCTAAGCATATTTTGTCCTTCGATAAATTTGTCCCTGTTCCGGTTGGAGTTTATTTCCACGCAGATTCTCATTTCGCGATGCGGTTACTGAACTGCAAGTAATTCCTAATACTTAGCTTAATAAATGTTGGTTTATTAAAATTATAAGTTGGATAAATTTCATTTGAAGTAAAACTTTTGTGAAAATTTTGTAACACCTTAGCGGCATTTGTATTTAATTAGCATAATCCTGCTATAGATTCACATGTTTAAAAATCTGTGTAATAATAAATTAAACACGAATTGAATTTTAAAAACGCGCAATATAATAATGAAGTAAGTTAAGATAGAAAAAGTATGTCAAATAAATATCATTAAAAGTAGACGAGGAATTGTTATTCTTTTTATTGGAATATTTCACAGCGGAGGTAAACGCATGAATTATTCAACGAGGTTACTTCTTCGTTTTTCCGACAATCAATTATTACAATATCAAGAAGTCTCCGTCTTAAACGCGCCAAACTAGTTATTGTTTGCGTAATTAAGTAGGTGCATTCTATTTTGCTTTATATATTTTAAATCATTATCTTCCGAGATAATTATGATTTATCATTTGGAAAAGAGAGTGGAATATTGCAACCATCGCCGTTTATATGTTGCAATTTTATTTTAACTATTTCAATTGCCCATGAACAAAGAAAAACACGACATGTTGGTTTTAATTTGTTAATATTCACAAGTAATAAAAAATTACGCAAATGAAGAGGTGTCCGAAAACGAGAGGAAAAGTTGTTTGCCCCCCTCCGGCGTGCGATATTATTTAAAAAAACAAGATTTAAAGAAATAATTAATTTGTCGGGCTTTGGTAATGAACTTGCGGTATAACCAACAAACAACACACAACTCGTGTTTTTTTTTGTGAAAACTTTAAAATTCATTATCTCCGATGTTTTAGTTTAAAAAGTAATAATAATTTAAAAGTCGTTTGCCGCTTTTTTATAAAATTCCTATACCAATAAATCTGGAGATGTTTTTTAAAGCGACGTACGTAATATATCACAATATTATATCTCTAGGTATCTATTGGTAATATTATAATATATTTTTATAAAATGGGTATAGCAATAAATTATTTTGAAAAAGAACGATTGAGTAACCGTTTCAATAAACCAAGGTTACGAAGATTACTGACCTTATGCAAAAAAAAATAACATTGACCAAGTTATGTAAATCTCATTAGACGAACGAAGAGATACCTAGATAATATATCGAAAAGCAAAAACTCTTCATCCGAATAACAATAAAACGTTGGAGTAACAGTTAATTACCCCTATTTAACCAGACGCTGCGAAAAAAAGAAAATCAACAATGAAAAGATTACTCAACGTAATTTAAATAAAAAATTTAGAATGTAAATATGAATACAATTGCAATTAATTCATTAATTGTCTTGCTGGAAAAGAACGCCAATTACTCTAAGGTGGAAATGCAATTTATTCCGCATCTCGTGCCAGCAAAAATTATTTAAAAAATAACTAGTATCTAATCAGTTTATAGTTTCAATTTTACTTTGGAACGCAAATCTTTCACCGAGGTGGCATTACAGATCCAATTGTTTGTCCCACAATTACCATTATGTAAAAGTAAAAGGAAGTGCAGGTAATAACAATTAAATTTAGATTTGCCTATAATAAAAAATGAAACTCTTCTTACGATGTTGTTACGAGCAACAAATTCATGTTTTTGTCCACAACAAATAATACATAAACAAAATCTTAGTCGTATTTATTTAGGTAATTTTTCGAATTTACGTTAACCACGGTGCGGT
The DNA here is from genome assembly GCA_911387805.1 of Cantharis rustica. NCBI lineage: Eukaryota > Metazoa > Arthropoda > Insecta > Coleoptera > Cantharidae > Cantharis > Cantharis rustica. The sequence goes on from OU426877.1 coordinate 780,186, forward strand.
AATAACCAGAAAGCCATCGGAAGATAAATGGCAAACAGTTTGGTCCGGATTTATGTGTTGAGGAAGAGTGTAAGATCGATTTATCGCCGTCTTGCGTTTGAGAAATTCCGTCGGATTTCCATCGGAATTTTCATTTTGAGCAATCATTTCCACCGTATCCTTCGTCACGTTGCAATGAATCTCTTGCGGCTTAAAACCTCTGCAATCGACTACGACCTAAAAATTTGGCATTAAAATACTTTTTAAACTAAACTGACGAGAAATTGCAACTTGAAATTTATCATTTTGAAACGTTACGTTATCCATATTTTTGCTATTGCCCTCGGACTCTCGATTGCAGCAGTTACAGCGCAACAAGGAAGCCCATTTTGGCGCTAAAATTTAAAATTAAATTAATGAAACAAACATTTTCGACTACTCACATAAAAATCTTATTGCTTGGACGAAAATGCAGTCTTCTGTAAATCGTCCACGATTTTTAACAGGAATGTTATAGGATCGACAAATTTCGCTTTCGGTTGCGGTACTATCGAGGCTCATTTATTTTTTTATAACAACGAAAAGCGCCGAAATTACAGAAATTTAAATTTTTTAATACATTATAATTATTATGTTATGATGGTAAATTAATGTGACGTTTTGCGATAATTTTGAAGTATTCCCATGGTTTTACCCGCTGGGATGCTACCTATTTATTATAGGTCAAAAATGATGTGTTTAATTAAATGATTTTCGGTAATTACAAATTTTACACACAATTACACACTATTTATTTGCTTCACGATTTGAATAAAAAATATTAAATGTTAAGTTTATTATATGAATCATAAAATTGCACCATTCGATGGTTGCGAAAAGTATTTATTATCAGATTTAACGAATTAAGCCACCGGTAGAAAAGTTAATCTTTAATATCATTAAATTTACAGTTCAAGGTGCTTCAAGGTAGAAACTAATTCAATTTTATGAATTAGCACGTTTCCATTTATCACAAGAGTGTAGATAATTATTATGATACATGAAAACTTCAGTTTAGAAGGACAACCAGGAATTAAATAGATTTTGTTCAATAATTCTGAAAGCTCACGTTTCATATTTATACATAATCATCATTAAAAAACAATGTCCAGGACACCGAAAACAAAAATTCCGAAAGGCAAACAAATCAGATTAAATGCTAAAATTTTAAAATCTTAAATAACTTTGTTGAGTTGAAACCAATTGCCTCAAATAATACCTACATCCGAAATTTTTTGTAAAATTTTTTTTATATGAATACAGAATCTAAGAAGTGGCAGGAGAGAAAGGAAGCTTTCGAAAAATCTTCGTTTTCCTAATCTAGGACTACGTCCTGTTTTTTAACCATGTGATATACCAAATTTTGAGCACTTGCATAATATATTCTGGTAGGGTGCTAACCTTGCTTACTCGGGCTCGGGCTCGGGCTTTTTTAGAACACAGTAGCATGTCGATTTAAGCCTTACACCACACTATTAAACAAAATAGGAACACAAAACGAATGCAAAAGTACTTGATCTCACTAAACAGGGCCGTCCTAAGATATATGACGCCCCTGGGCTACTAAAATTAATTCGCTTCTCTTCAAAAAAAAATCCACAATAATACAAAATACAAAAAATCAATTTATTACTATTACCCTAAACGAAAACATAAAATTCATACAAAAATAAAAAATATATACAGGGTCTTTCCGGATACACTTTACATAGGGGATAGAGAACACTCTTATAAGAAACATTTCAGCCTTTGAGAGTTGGGCCTTTTTAAAGCATTTTTTTAAATTTCCACTTTCACGTGGCTATCGTCCGGAAAATATTAATTATTTAGTAAAAATTGATTAGTTCCCTACAACCATTTTTTTGTCTAAAATCAACGACTTTGAAGTTATGAATAAAAGCAGGTAAAAAAATTTGGAAAAATTGAAGCTTTTTTTTATTTTGGTTTTTTTTCAAAATCCTGTATCTTTTATTCTCTCTATTTCGGATATGAAATTTAACGGACTACAACTTTTAGCTAGCAAAAATTTTTGAAAAACCAATCCATTTCACAAAAAATCAGAAAATAATAAATAAGGCAGCTACGAAACAAATAATTAAATACACAAAATTTTTATATTTTTGAAAAATTTTTTTTTTTAATTAATTAAGGTAAAGCTAGTACATTATTTAAGTAAATCTTTAAAATAACTACCCTTATTTTCAATACACAGTCGTGATTGTTTAAAAAGATGTAATTAATTAATTTAATTTTTTGTTTTGTAGCTGCCTTGTTTACGATTTTCTGATTTTCTGTGAAAGGGATTGGTTTTTCAAAAAATTTTACTAGACAGAAGTTGTAGTCCGTTAAATTTCCTATCCGGAATGGGACGCAAAAATTTTTGTAATATAAAATGTTTCGTTTAAAAGATATAGTTTAAAAAAATAATAATAAGAAAATCTCGAATTTTTCAACATTTCTTAACTTACTTTAATTTATAACTCGAAAGCCGTTAATTTTAGACAATAAAAAGTTTAAATCTAGTTTGTAGATTATTTCACGCTCTTTAAAAAAGCACTAATCCGTTTTTACCCAAAAATCAATATTTTCTGGGCTATGGTCGCATGAAAGTGGAAATTAAAAAAAAAAAACGTTAAAAAAGTCTAACTCTCGAAGGCTTGAGTTTAGAAAAAAATTTTGCTAAAAATGTTTCTTAGAAAAGTGTCCTCTATCAAGTTATGTAAAGTATATCCGGGACACCCTGTATAAACAGAAACAAACTTTAGACTAAACAAAAAACAAAAGTTGTTAAAAAGTCATTCTCTATATACAGGGTGCCCCTCTGACCATGGAGATCCTTTAAAGTGGCGATAAAGGACACTTTGCTAAGATAAATAAAAAAAAAGATTTGAAATAAAATTTTTTTCGATGTCCAAACCCTTTAAAGCAATATTTTGAATTTCCGATTTCAAACGGCCATAGTTCCGATATTATTGATTTTTTAGACTTAATAGATTAGACCTTTTTTAAAGATCATTTGCTTATCTACAAATTAGGTTATAACCTTTTATCGTCTAAAATCAACGGATTTCGAGTTATAAATTAAATTAAGAGAAAAAATGTTAAAAAATATTCAGGTTTTTTTTTTCTTGCGAACTCCATATCTCTTAAACGGAACGTCTTAGAAAAAAACTCACAGCCCAAATCGGATAGGGAATTTAACGGACTACAACTTTGGTCAAATACATTTTTTTGGGAAACCAACCGTTTTTACATACATTCTGAAAATAATAAACAAGGTGTGGATAAAAAAATAAATTTTGTAACAAAAATATAATCACCACCTCAAAGGTTCTCTACGGTTACGGGGACACCCGGTATAAAATACTCATATAATTTAATTTGTTTTGTTTCAAAGAAGATCGTAAATAAGTTTTTATCCTTTTTAGGACTGATAAAGATCAAAATAAAAATTGTCACCCTCAAAAGGCTTGCCCCCTGGGGCTATAGCCCATTTAGCCCTGTTCGTTTGGAGATTGTTCAAACGAAAAGTTAATGTGATACCAATCTGTAACAAATTAGTATTAATTATTGCTTTAAATTAAGATTAAGATTAAAAAAATATTTATTAGAAATCCAATTTACTTTCTTTTCGTCAAGTGATGACGGAAATCCTATCTGTCCGACCCTATAACGGAGCAGATTTATACACCGAGCGGGAAGACTTCTTAAAATTAAAAATTTAGGAAGCAAATCATATATTATTAAAATTATATTTAGAAAAACTCGGAGCAAATAGCATTTAAATCTATTGTTAAATTCTGGATTCAATAACGACTTAGATTCAAAAGCGATACGAGTTTTAATTTAAAATAATGATAAGATTTGAAAAGTACCATTTTATTTCTGATGAGATAAAGAAAGACCGAATAAAAGCGAAGTGACATTCAAAAATAATAATTTTTAAACAGGTTTAGAACAATCACCACCTGCTGAATAATTCAACATTTTTTAATGCCATGCAGTTTTTTACTACTATCCATAAATAATATATTAAAAAAAGTGCATACGATTCATGCAGAATTTATGGCTTTTAAATAAATTGTACATCAAGAATTTCAAAATTGCCCTGACACGTAAAACTTATACGTAAATTCTAATAATAGACGATAATTCGGTTAGAAATTTAATATATTATCTCGAAATTTTAGTTTAATTAAATTAATACATCCCTCTAACAGCGGGGTAGGTAGGTAGTAATATTAAATCTAATATTCGTCATGTATTATAAACAAAAAATTTTTGAATCTGCATTTTTTATCATTTTTCACAATTTTGGTAGCAATAATTGTCGAATAAAAATTATTTATGATCAATAAATTTAATAAACAAATTTATTCGAGATGTAAACCTGTATGCAATAATTAAGCATAGTTATTGCAATTTTTAAGTAGGTGAGTATAAAATTAATGACAATTATTATTTTCAATGTTAATTTGGGCAACTTTCAATTTTTATACTTATAAATTTTGTAAAATTTACAAAAGATGAAGATGGGTAGGATATCGTCAATACGATTCAACGTGAAATGAATTACTAAGAGATTGTTTAATAATTGACAAAAGGTCGTCGAAATCAATATTTGCTGTTAGTTGCATGGTTTTTCATTTTTCCTTTTACCAAGCTCTTCCTCGATAATTAAAAATCCACTTACGATAGGCAAGAAAGGTCAACAATTATTATCGATAACTCAAATAATTATTGTTACATCCGCTTTAAAGAGTTTATTGATTTGGTGAAAGGACTAAAAAATTATTTTAAACTTGAACAGAAGCAGGACCGAAAGAGCGATAGATTAAATTTTTTTTTTTTTGGTAAATTTTGATGGCAAAAGTTGAACGAATTTGTTTTCAACAACTATCGTTTAACCCAGATCTAGTTTTTCGAAAAATATCTATCTAAAAGTTTAACACTTTACTTGTGCAGAAAATTAATTGTAACAAAAATTACATAACACAACTTCGATATTAACCGGAGAAAGTAAAGGTAGAATGAAATTTTCAAATTGGGAGCAGCTACCACCGATACATTTCCATTTTTTATGTCTCTGCTCTAAAAATGCGCTATTTTGGGATGGAAAGGTAAAATGAGCATAATTTGAAATCTAAAACATCGAATATACATAATCTTGGCTAGATATAATAAAAGAGATTATATAGAATAGGTTTTGCAATATTTCAACCTTTACATATACCGAAACCTTTCTCGTTGTGCGTCTGTTAAAAATTGCCCATCAAAAAAATTAACATTGATAACTCGAAATTAATTCTGCTCTCCATTAATTACATTGCAATTTAATTATAAATAACGGTCGATCCGACTTTCGATTTGTTTCGATTCGAGTGAATAAAAATTAATTAAATAAATCGAGAAGGTTTTCGTAAATTTCATCCAACTTAGATTGCTGTACCTACCTGTGCATTAATTGTATTCACTTGATTTGATTATACGTTACTCAATTTCTTGTTCTTGCAGTTTTCGTAATAATGTAATGATGACAGTCGCTTTAAGGGGGGATGTTAATTTTTGTTTGTTAGGAAACAAAATATAACTATTTTAAACAGGATGGGGGATTACCATCAAGGTTTAAATTTACTATATAAGCAAAATTTATTAGGTTTTGTTTATTAGTAAATTTTTAATAACAAACATGAAGGTAATTAAAAATTGTTCAGTTCTTGTGTTAAAATATTGTTTAATCGTTCATTTTCAGGGAGTTCTCGTATTGGCGGCTGTGGCATTAATTGCAACAGTTGAAGGTATTTATTACATTTTTTTTAAAACCCTACGCTCTAAAATTTCCTTTAATTACATTCGGAAAATTTTACTTTGTTTTTCTATAAGTAGGTACATAATTTGTGACGCCGATCTTTCGATCGATCAATTCAATCAAAATTTTAAATCATGTTATGATTTGCACATAAAACGTTCACACGTCAAAATAATTCAATTCAAATCCTTTTATCGATAATAATAATTATGATATTAAATAATAATTCACACCAACTCGTTAAATTGCATCTTCGTGCTTTCCTTTTGCACGTCAAACAACTTTTTCTTATACCAATTTAAAATATCGACGATAATCCAAATTGTCGAATAAGCCATATAATTAAAACAAAAATTAGATTTATTACATTCTTAACTTTTTCAGCTGGCTACCTTGGAGGAGGTGGCGGTGGCGGCGGATATGGCGGCGGCGGAGGTTGGAGCGGAGGCGGAGGAGGTTGGAAGAGTGGAGGAGGTGGATGGAGTTCAGGAGGAGGAGGAGGCGGATGGAATTTAGGAGGAGGAGGTGGCGGATGGAACTTAGGAGGAGGAGGAGGTGGATGGAACTTGGGAGGAGGCGGAGGCGGATGGAAAAGTGGTGGAGGAGGAGGAGGATGGAAAAGTGGTGGAGGAGGAGGAGGATGGAAAAGTGGTGGCGGAGGAGGAGGATGGAACGGAGGAGGAGGTGGAATTAAAATTATCAAGGTTATATCAAGCGGAGGAGGAGGAGGCGGTTGGAACGGCGGCGGCGGCGGCGGTGGATGGAACGGCGGTGGCGGTGGAGGATATGGAGGAGGAGGAGGCTGGAAATCAGGAGGAGGAGGAGGTATACATCATAGCATTTTTTAAACCGTTATAATCTATAAATAAAAATTATTTTTAGGTGGTTGGTGGTAAAGAAGAATTTTTTCTGAAGCTATTATGTGATCAAAATATTAGTAACCTGACTTTTGTAAATATTTTTGTATATTTTTGTCTCAAATTAAGTATCTTTATTACAATTTTGTACGCAGTACCTATGTATTCGACACTGAATTATTTGTAAATATAAAAAAATAAATATTATGATTCTAAGAAAATTTACAACAAAATTACTTCATTTAATTAACATACGAAAACCTATTAAATTAATATTTAATATTTGTTTCGATCAAATTTGATAAGCGAAACTGCATTCTTCTCGCATAATATTAAAATAATTCATATTTTTCCTTATTCACTGTTAATTTTTTTGAGTATATGTATAAATCATATGCCAGCAATAATTAAAATACTAAACACAGCTATCAAATCTTAAAGTGTCATTTGTGGAATTTTCGCCACAAAATGCAGTTTTTCAAAAATTGGAAAATCTCCTAAAGGAAAAAAGATAATCATAAAATCTTTTGTTTGTTTTTGTTCTAAAAGATAAAATATGCTTTACTACATAAAACAGCAAAATTACTGGCTTTTTTATTCCTTTATTATTTTTTTTTACACTTCAAAACCAAAAATTTTGTTTGTACACTTGTCATTCATTCTCGAGAAAACTGATATGTTTTTCGTCTTGCAGTCATTGTTTTTTGGGGTTCCACGACTTTATATTATTAATTTATGGAACCGACATAGAGGAGGATTACAAAGAACTGATATTGTACATGGTTTGTGTAGAAGACTTTTAAAAGTTTGAAGTAAATAGTTCCTTTCAATGTAGCTGTTGTCTCAATAGACTTCAGTGAAAATTACGCTCTCACGATACAAAAAGAAGCTCAAGGACCTCAGATTCATGCTCTATTCATCCTGTAATCATTCACTGCAAGAATGCAACCGATGAAAAACTTGTTCTAAATCATATCTATAATCAATAGATAAGTGGTTTAGGTAGTGTAACTCGATATTAATCATATCAAATTTTTAGAATAAACCAACAGGGATTCGGGAATAATTAGCAAGGACGAAAAAGTAGCTATTGGTTTTAATTAATTTAATAATCGGAAAAACTTTATGATGGAATTAGAAGATTTGAACAAGATTTAAGTCGATTTATCGCTGTAGGGGATGGAAAGATAAATTTCATTTTATAAATAACACATAATCGCCCCTGCAATAATATTTCTAACGATTAATCATAAATCCTCACTGCCATTTTCTGGGAGATAAAAATTCTGCTGTTATAACTAACATTTTTATTTTTAGGTCCTGATACCATCTTCCTGATTTGTTGCCATTTGATTCTGCAGATTTGATGTCTTGCCAGTTAAAAAGAATTCTGTTCCTTCAATTTCTAAATCAAAAAAAAAAATACGAATCGTCCATCAAAACGTAAACTAAATATTTCTAAAATATCCGATGTATTGTAAAAACTTAAAAGGAACTAAAACATATTAAACATAAAAAGATTTTTTATTAAAAAAATTTATACAAAAACGATCTTAAATCTATTAATTAAAAATATCTTTGTCTATTTCGTATTTAAAAGTATTTGATATCATCGTTGTATTTTATTTTTTGGAAAGTGGAACCAAGAGGAGGTAGATATTCGGGCGCATTTGTTGACGGACGCTGTGTAGAGTAATCGAAACCAGATACTTTGGAAGTGCCCACCGATTGAGAATTTACGGTTGCACCAAACCGCGATCCGCTACCACCACCAAATGTTCCAAATGACGAACCACTTGTAGGTTTGGATGTAGAAAATTCAACTCGTGGTTTATTTACTTCATATTTGTTAACGTTCGAAAAAACAGAAGTTTGACCACTTCCAGTAGATGGAAACTTTGACGAAAACGAAGAAGTTGTTTTCTGCGTATTAAATGAAGCTCCACCAGTACCAAATCCTCCAAACGATGACTGATCAACCGGTTTGGGTAAATCAATTTTTGGCTTATTAAAATCGTATTTGTTGACTGTCGATACAAATGAAGTTTGACCACCTCCACTGATACCTCCAGATGGAACAGAAGAACCAAAGCTAGATTGATAGGTCGTTTTTTGTACGCCAGTACCAATTACTCCAAATGAAGTTTGACCAATCGGCTTAGATGTGACTTTAGGTGTATTAAAATCGTATTTGTTAAAACTCGATACAAATGAAGTTTGACCACCTCCACTGCTACCTGTAGATGGAACCGAAGACCCAAAGGTAGATTGAGAACTTGTTTTTTGTACTCCAGTACCAAATACTCCAAATGAAGTTTGACCAACTGGCTTAGGTGTGGGTTTAGGTAAATCTATTTTAGGTTTATTAAAATCGTATTTGTTAACGGTTGATACAAATGAAGTTTGACCACCTCCACTGGTTCCTCCAGATGAAACCGAAGATCCAAAACTAGATTGTGAGGTGGTTTTTTGTGTACCAGAGCCAAACACTCCAAATGAACTCTGACCTACCGGCTTAGATATTTCGATTTTAGGTTTATTAAAATCATATTTGTTAGCGGTTGATACAAATGAAGTTTGACCACTTCCACTGATTCCTCCAGATGAAACCGAAGAACCAAACGTAGATTGCGAGGTTGTCTTTTGTACGCCAGTACCAAATACTCCAAACGAAGATTGACCAACGGGCTTAGGTGTAGGTTTATTAAAATCGTATTTGTTGACTGTTGATACAAATGAAGTTTGACCACCTCCACTGATTCCTCCAGATGGTACCGAAGATCCAAAAGTAGATTGTGAAGTGGTTTTTTGTGCACCAGAGCCAAACACTCCAAATGAACTCTGACCTACCGGCTTAGATATATCGATTTTAGGTTTATTAAAATCATATTTGTTAGCGGTTGATACAAATGAAGTTTGACCACTTCCACTGCTTCCTCCAGATGAAACCGAAGAACCAAACGTAGATTGCGAGGTGGTTTTTTGTACGCCAGTACCAAATACTCCAAACGAAGATTGACCAACAGGCTTAGGTGTAGGTTTATTAAAATCGTATTTGTTGACTGTTGATACAAATGAAGTTTGACCACCTCCACTAATTCCTCCAGATGGTACCGAAGATCCAAAAGTAGATTGTGAAGTGGTTTTTTGTGCACCAGAGCCAAACACTCCAAATGAACTCTGACCTACCGGCTTAGATATATCGATTTTAGGTTTATTAAAATCATATTTGTTAGCGGTTGATACAAATGAAGTTTGACCACTTCCACTGCTTCCTCCAGATGAAACCGAAGAACCAAACGTAGATTGCGAGGTGGTTTTTTGTACGCCAGTACCAAATACTCCAAACGAAGATTGACCAACAGGCTTAGGTGTAGGTTTATTAAAATCGTATTTGTTGACTGTTGATACAAATGAAGTTTGACCACTTCCACTGATTCCTCCAGATGGTACCGAAGATCCAAAAGTAGATTGTGAAGTGGTTTTTTGTGCACCAGAGCCAAACACTCCAAATGAACTTTGACCTACCGGCTTAGATAATTCGATTTTAGGTTTATTAAAATCGTATTTGTTAGCGGTTGATACAAATGAAGTTTGACCACCTCCACTAGTTCCTCCAGATGAAACCGAAGATCCAAAAGTAGATTGTGAGGTAGTTTTTTGTGTACCAGAGCCAAACACTCCAAATGAACTTTGACCTACCGGCTTAGATAATTCAATTTTAGGTTTATTAAAATCGTATTTGTTAGCGGTTGATACAAATGAAGTTTGACCACCTCCACTGGTACCTCCAGATGAAACCGAAGAACCAAAAGCAGATTGTGAGGTGGTTTTTTGTACGCCAGTACCAAATCCTCCAAACGAAGTTTGACCAACAGGCTTAGATGTGGATTTATTAAAATCGTATTTGTTAGCGGTTGATACAAATGAAGTTTGACCACCTCCACCGGTTCCTCCAGACGAAACCGAAGATCCAAATGTAGATTGTGAGGTAGTTTTTTGTGTTCCAGAGCCAAACACTCCAAATGAACTTTGTCCTACCGGCTTAGATAATTCAATTTTAGGTTTATTAAAATCGTATTTGTTAGCGGTTGATACAAATGAAGTTTGACCACCTCCACCGCTTCCACCAGATGATACGGAAGATCCATAAGTAGATTGTGAAGTGGTTTTCTGTACACCAGAGCCAAACACTCCAAATGAACTTTGCCCTACCGGCTTAGATAATTCAATTTTAGGTTTACTAAAATCGTATTTATTAGCTGTTGATACAAATGAAGTTTGACCACCTCCACTGGTACCTCCAGATGAAACCGAAGAACCAAAAGCAGATTGTGAGGTGGTTTTTTGTACGCCAGTACCAAATCCTCCAAACGAAGTTTGACCAACAGGCTTAGATGTGGATTTATTAAAATCGTATTTGTTAGCGGTTGATACAAATGAAGTTTGACCACCTCCACCGGTTCCTCCAGACGAAACCGAAGATCCAAATGTAGATTGTGAGGTAGTTTTTTGTGTTCCAGAGCCAAACACTCCAAATGAACTTTGTCCTACCGGCTTAGATAATTCAATTTTAGGTTTACTAAAATCGTATTTATTAGCTGTTGATACAAATGAAGTTTGACCACCTCCACTAGTTCCTCCAGATGAAACCGAAGAACCAAAAGTAGATTGTGAGGTGGTTTTCTGTACGCCAGTACCAAATCCTCCAAACGAAGTTGGACCAACAGGCTTAGGTGTGGGTTTATTGAAATCGTATTTGTTAGCGGTTGATACAAATGAAGTTTGTCCACCTCCACCGCTTCCTCCAGATGAAACGGAAGATCCATAAGTAGATTGTGAAGTAGTTTTCTGTACACCAGAGCCAAACACACCAAATGAACTTTGACCTACCGGTTTAGATAATTCGATTTTTGGTTTATTAAAATCGTATTTGTTGACTGTTGATCCAAATGTTGTTTGACCACCTCCACTAATTCCTCCAGATCCAAAAGTAGATTGCGATGTGGTTTTTTGTACACCAGAGCCAAACACTCCAAATGAACTTTGACCTACCGGTTTAGATAATTCGATTTTAGGTTTATTATAATCGTATTTGTTAGCGGTTGATACAAATGAAGTTTGACCACCTCCACTGGTTCCTCCAGATGAAACCGAAGAACCGAAAGTAGATTGTGAGGTGGTTTTTTGTACGTCAGTACCAAATACTCCAAACGAAGTTTGACCAACAGGCTTAGGTGTGGGTTTATTAAAATCATATTTGTTAAAACTTGATACGAATGAAGTTTGACCACTTCCACTAATTCCTCCAGATGGAACCGAAGAACCAAAGGTTGATTGGGAGGTTGTTTTTTGTACTCCGGTACCAAAAATTCCAAATCCGGACTGATCTGCTGGTTTAGTTTGAACAATTTCTATTTTGGGTTTGTTATAATCGTATTTGTTAACGGTTGATACAAATGAAGTTTGACCACCCCCACTAATTCCTCCAGATCCGAAAGTAGATTGTGAGGTTGTTTTTTGTACGCCAGTACCGAATACTCCAAATGAAGTTTGACCAACAGGCTTAGGTGTGGGCTTAGGTAAGTCGATTTTGGGTTTATTAAAATCGTATTTGTTGAAACTTGATACGAATGAAGTTTGACCACCTCCACTGATTCCTACAGATGGAACCGAAGAACCAAAAGTTGTTTGAGAGGTTGTTTTTTGTACGCCAGTACCAAAAATTCCGAATTCTGACTGATCTGCTGGTTTAGTTTGAACAATTTCTATTTTGGGTTTGTTATAATCGTATTTGTTAACGGTTGATACAAATGAAGTTTGACCACCTCCACTGATACCTACAGATGGAACGGAAGATCCAAAGGAAGATTGCGAAGTCGTTTTTTGTACTCCAGTACCAAATACTCCAAATGAAGTTTGCCCAACTGGTTTAGGTTTAGATATATCAATTTCTAATTTGGGTTTGTTATAATCGTACTTAGTAGATGTTGATACGAAAGATGATTGGCCGCTGCCCGTAGTTCCCAAAGATGGAAATTTAGATGTAAACGTATTTGTTTTTTGTTCATTTACTTTGTTAAAGTTAGTATTAATAGAAGAACTTCCCCCGCTTCCAAAAACGTTAACATTTACACTTGGTTTGGATGTATCATATCGGTTTACGTTTGATGTAATAGTTGATCCTCCGCTACCAAAAATGCCGAAAGATGAAGGCTTTTGTGTTTGAATTTCCACACTTGGTTTACTAAATGTGTATTTATTGAAGTTAGTGGTGACCGAAGTTTGTCCACCCCCGCTTCCAAAATTTTTTGAAGGCGTTACACCTATTAATATTGGCTTTGGATTTTCTTCAAATTTGATACTCGGTTTTGGGTAATTATATCCGGTTGGAATTGGAGAAGCGGTGGTTGCTGATCCAAACGAAGTCGAAGGCTTTTGAGTGGGTAGCTCGAACGATATGGATGGTTTATCGTAGAAATATCCATCCCTCACATTATCGGAACCGAAGTTAATTTGTTTTTTACTTCGATTTAATTCCGACGCCCAAGTTGCGGATATAAGCAGTAGCGTCACAGCATAAATAATGTTCTAAAATAAAAACATGAGTTGTTAATTTTTTATTAATTATTTCAATATTATTTATGAAAAAATAAAATCGTCGAAGGCTCACTAAGGGTGAAAATATTTAAAAAAATCAAAGAAAATCCTTTGGTTACAAATGAATAATTAAATTTTAAAAGTTTCAGTTTTTCAGCACCGCCGCGATGTCTAAGATTAGTTGTTTGTATCGGCTATTTACATATTATGAGCGATGATTTTCCGTAGCCCGGATTTTCATAAATATGTACATAAATTAATATTAAAATATAAATTAATGTATTCGTGAAAATGAATTTATGAACCTTAAATTATTTTATACGGTTATTAAATTTTTTATTTTTACATGCCAAGTTGTTCGAAACTTCTTTTTATTGTTTCTAATAATAACATAAACAATTAATTATTGTTGTGCACGGATTTATTAAATTTTAAAAATATAAAATTTTTATAAGTTTATGAAATGCCAAGGTTTTCGCTATCCCATCGGATCAAAAAGTTTTTATGCAAATAACGTTTTTTATTATTGTATTAAAAGATCTCTGTTGTATCACTTAGTATGTAAAAACAGTGACAATAAAATTTTATTATAATAATAATATTATTATGTAAAAATTGAAACATAATCCTATGTTGTAGTAATTTATTGTAAACTACACAATGAAGGCATTTACAATTGTTACGTAATCGCCTCTTTTAAAATTTGCTTAATTACCGATCGATTTTGATCTTGGACTTGGTAAAAAAATTAATTCTAAATCCAGAGCCGGATTTAGGAAAGTATAATAGGATGTCGATGATGAATCAGACAAAGACATTTTTTTTTCTCTACTGCAGAAAAACGTGTTGGTTATTTTTAAGTTACAACGGTCCTGACACTCGAGTGCATTTTTTAAAATTTAAATTAAATGATGTAACATATAAACTACTAGTTTAGCACACAGATTACAATCTGATGCAAATAATTATTTTAATGTGATTAAATATATGCAATAGCTTGGCTAGAATTTGCGATCTGGTAAACGATAGGAAGTATGAGAGAAGCAATCAAATGGTAGTTTTACCATGAGAAAATTGAACGTACTATGTACATTATGTGTAATGTAATTAAAAAATCTATTAAAGAGTAGGTCCACACAATAAAATATACCGTATAAACTTGAAGATTTATTTTAACCAGATTTTTATTTAAAATGAAAATTAAGCCTGGTCTTTAAAAAAAAACTTTTAAAAATAATTTATTATTCGGGATTTTATAAATAATAATGATGGTGAAATATAAAATTAATAGGCGTATTTTTATGATATTAAAGATATCATTTCAAAATTTAAGAAACCCCTTAACATATTTTTTCGTTAATTTAACGGTATTTGGAAATGAAGGAGCTTAATAAATTTTAATGTTGTTAATATAAAAAGTAAAAAACTTTAAATTAAAAGGTTTTCAATTTCTCATGTTAATAAAATGTAGTAATAACGTAAAAAAGATCTTAAATTGTATACAAACAAAAATATCTTAGCCAATCAAAAATCTTAAAAGAAAATTTAAAGGAAGACCGAGTAAAGGGCAATATTTACAGTAATAACTAATAAAAGTGGTGTCCATCGATAAATTATGACAAATCATTTAAGACACACCCTGTATTTTAAAAGACCTTCTAAAAAATAACCGATTTAAATTTTTCTAAATAGATATTTTTAGAAAACTGTAATAGTGAAGGTCGAGCGAAAAGGACTACTGTGAATTTATATATTTATTTAATAGTTGCAATGCCATTCGTCTCCCATTATAAATGATGTAATCGAGTCTAAATGTGATCGATGTAGATGAGAGTCAACAAATCTCAATTCGCGACCAGATGCTACCTTATAGGTCGCGCCCAACCGAAAGGACGAGCGCTTAGTCCTTTTTGTATTTTTGTTTCGATCCCCAACTTTACCTACCCATACTGTAATTTTTCATATATTAATACTTATATTTACAGGAAAAAATTGCTTTAGGCTTTTAAAATTATTATTAATGTTGAAGTTCAATTTAATTTTTGTTCATAATTCATTCATAAAATAATCGTGTTGAAATTATTGATAGTAAATTTAGCACACGGTGTTAATATACGTGTAGCGTAAAGGTTATACCTTCTTCATTATCCGAAGAAAAGAGAAAGCCATATACCATTATTATACGCAGAAAAATAATAGTAGTAGTAAATAATAAAGTCATAAAATAATAGTTGAGTATAATAATAATATATAAGTCGCAGATTCTAATTTCCTTGAAAATTGTACAAAATATACTAAAAATATAAAAACATCTCAAAATCAAAATCTTTTGCGTAAAAATTGCGGTGTGGTGTCTGTCAAAAAGATGTCCCGTGTAAAACATAATATTTTTAAAATCTCGTTATTATATTAATTTATTATATTATTGAGAATTTCCTAAGGTCAGGTTTAAATTATGCAATAATAATAATTATCGAAATTTTATTTGGAATTTGTAAATTTTAATAAAAGGTCACGAAATATTTATTTTAATTTTTTAAACTATTATTAAACATCCAATCCAGTTCAGAAACAACAATACCATACTTTCAAGGATTAAATGTTGTGTGAAACACGTTTTCGGGTTTAAATTTGAAAATTTTTTAATCAAAACTTGTTATACGATAGATTAGATAATTTGAATAATTTTAATGGTGGCCATAAATGCTTAATTATTAAATTAAAATTATCGTTAGTATAGGATCTCTTTTTTCTAATCCGGAAAGGTTCGTGAGCCCCCACAACAATAAAACAAATTTTAAATTTTAAAAATAGTACCTATATAAAATTATATACATGTATTTGAATATTTCGATTTCGATTAACTTTGTGGTTATTTTTTATAAATTTACATAATGAATTTCATTGAATTTATTTAATATTATAAACTGAAAATGTATCGAATAACAATTTAATTAATGAAGGGAGCTACGAGCCAAATTTCCTTGAGAAGACAAGGATGATGTGTTGCCTCCGTTGTTATTTATTATATTTTTTATTGACGATTGTGTAAAAAAACAAACATAAACTAACGAAAACGTTAAAATAATGAATTTTAACAATAAAAATTTAAAAATTCATTTTTAAGTTATTTTTAAAATATGAGAGACGCTTGTAAAAACGCAAGCAGATGATGACTTGATGACTTTTTAAAGTTTCAATGGGCGGACGAGCTACACTTTGCCGAAGTATATTATGGAAATTAAATTTAAAGTGTTTATTTAAATAATTATAATATTTGTCATTGTATTGACATATCATTCGTGATAATGTAGGCTAAATGACGATGGAACGACAAATTCGAATGCATTTTCAACGAGAGTATAGAATATACCATACGAAAAAATTAAGAACGTGAAAAATTTTTCAACTTTTCCATACTTAATATATTTTAAATATAATGGAAATAAAATATAATACCTTGTTATGACTTATGAGTAATAATATTTTTAACGGTTTGTATGTAGATATGGAAAGATAGATGGTGAAATTGATAGACCTCCGATGGTGATGGTGAAATATAATGTACATGACGTAATTGACAAAATATATTGATTTGGTTTTTTCTCAAATGCCATTCTCATCAAAAACATATACATATATAATCCATTCCTAATGTTGTTACACTCAAATGCTTCAAAAATTAACGACAAATTTGGTATTTCACATTGGAATTTCTATAAATTAATCGGTGTGGTTTTGAGAGTAAACCATTTCATAAATTCTTGTAAAATATTATTTTACTATAAAAATGACAGTTTGGGATAAATTAATAATATTTCAATCCACCAAATACCAATTCGTTGCATTAAGTAGCATTCGAGCATAATTTTCCGTTTAAAATATAATTATTTAAAAATGAGTAAAATTCAGATTATTTTAGTTTCAAATTTTTTTTCTTGTTTTTTAATATAGTTTAGAAAATAAAAAATATTTCAGGACATTAAAAAAAAATTGTAGGTGCAACAAAAATTAAAGACTTTTGAGCTTTTGCAATAAATATTTAATTTAATTGTAATCAAGCATTTCTATAATTTTAATTATATCATAACACCACGTAGAACATAAAATTAATCCACCGATTGTCTACCGTATTAATTTATTCGATTATAAATAGTAATAATAATAAAAACTTCTTTCGTAATGAAACTTTTATTGGCGATATCTTCTCTAAATTACATAAATTAGTTACCATTTATCAATGAAATTTTTTTTCGATTTTATGTAAATACCGGACAAATCAATTTATTGTAAACCATTTTTAATAAATTTTACTGACGGCAGATAATAATTTTCAAGAATTCCAAATGTCGTTAAATAAGATGCATCTATGGCATAACATTAGATATTTGGTTAAATTGCATAAAAGTGATTTATGTTGACTAAATATTGAAATCGATTTTTAAAAATGAGGGGGCCCTGGTTCAATTGGGTCGTCGGGTCGGGTAAAAATGAATTTATTTTTTAACTGCCCAAATTTTTTGCAAGGATGTTATGTTTGAAAAAGATTTGGACATCAATAACCTCCCATTTAAAAACGAGCCGTTGACCCTTTTTTAATAGAAAAATTGTTAGCAATAATTTAAACAATGAGACAAACACTATTAATCATTCTAAGTTTAACAAATTTTAAAACAACTTAAAAATGGTTTAAGAAGAACAATTTATTTTCATTGCTTCTATGAATAAAATTTAAATGTTAATCAAAAGTTTTCGTTAATGTTTATTAAAAATTCATAATCTCGCGCGTATCGAGTTTCCTAAGGTCACTTTAAAGATCATAATTTTTCAATACATATATAGATAAAATTAAGTGCACCAGCTATTAGCTTATGCTAAGGTGTATCCGATGTTTACGTAATTATTAATTTCTTTACAGCTTCGGGCATTAATTTAGACTATTTTAATAGCACGATTTCATATACATGTCTTCTCTAAAAGATCACTCGTACAATATCCGCATAATGCTAGAGTAATTACACTAAATCAACTATTCTTCTTCGATGGTTAGTAAAAAAATTTTATTATTTCAAATATCGTGAGTTGCACTTTTATTTTGCCAATAGAATTAAAGTCGTCCTTTGAAATCGAAATAACGAATTCATTAAAAAATTTATCTCGATCGAAATGTTAAAACAAATTATTTTAATATTGCAGGCAAACAGAAATACTCAGGTATTTTTAAAATTTAAATAACAGAAATTGCCGAAAGCTTAGGAAAAAATTAGATTTTCGAATTATGTTGTTTATTACCTATTAGCTTGGTGATTTTTAAATTTTAATTTAATAAAAAGATTTAAGGAGCCCTCGTTATTTTTTCACAAAAAACTTATTTCATTAAAAGTCACCTACCATTTTGCTAGAGCACTTTCGACCATAGCACAACACGACAGAAATTAATATTAAGACACAAGTTAATATGACTTTTATATATACTGTATTGTGCAGACGAAGGCAATCAAGTTGTGAAACATCTTTGCTATATGTAAATTTTAAAGCTCATCACTGCTCATCTGTGAATGAAAGATGAACCCAAAAACAAGTGCTTAATTCGATAATCACACAAAAAATACATTTACATTGTTTTAAAATATTTTATGTGGCTATTTATTGTCTTGTCTATCTATCTAAAGAATATAAAGGCTTTTTTTTTAACCAGATAACTATTAATAATTTTATTAAACTTTTTACGATGATTTAAGTATAAATATCCCATTACGGTAATGTTTTTTCATATTTTTTGATTAAATTGAAATTTTTTAATTTTGTCAAATCTTCTAATTTTTTAAAATAATGTGGTTTATTACAGTAGGTATATTATATTAGAGGTCGAACTTCAGGGTTCACGGTATTTAAATTTCTAAAAAGTAAAAATTTTGAAGTTACATTATAATCATAAGTAGCGCACGTATCTAATTGTCACCAAAAAATCATAAACGTTGGAGAGGGGCTCTCTTTTATAGATTTGATTCTATCATTATTCAAGCAGCATACAAAATTCAGAATTATAGCAATAATAGGCGAGAACTTTGCCACCCATTCATAAATCATTTTAGGTACCAAAACCTACAGGAATAGAAATCTTGCTTGTATTAAAAACCAGAATTCGGAAAAAAAGCAGTTCTGAAAGTAAATTAGTCGAATTTTATTTGAATGGAAAAATTTTTAATTGAAACAAAAATTATTTTATAAACTAATTTTTGTTTGCACTTTTTATTTTAATTAGTTTCACCTTTAAGCTTTTCTTCTGACTAACAAATATCTCTTTTTTAAAAGTCTATTTTGATAGGTTTTTAAAAATAAAAGTTTTGTAGGTGAGAAGAAGCTTCACCTCAAGGTGAAACTAATAATTTTTTTATTACAATTATTACTTCTTTTTATTATTAAACATGTTTACTTTCATTTTTATTGGTAAATATAATATTTTTTATAGCTTTGTAGTACCTATGCATAATATTAATAATATTATAGTAAATAGCAATCAAATGAAATTATATTATCGTTAAAAATGTGTCAAGTAGCATTAATTTATGAATTAAATTTGTTAAATTTTTCGTTTACTTTTATAGTAATGTTTATTAAATAAAATAACATCCATATTTTACATTCCGAAACTGTTTTAAATCAAATCAATTTATTATTGTAATACAACAATTTTTATCGTTTGTGCGTTTAAAAAAATTTTTTAATTATAAAATCTTACTCAAAATAATAAGTCCCTTAAAAACGATTCCTCCTTCGTGGTGCCCCAATCTCTAGTGTTATTTATGATTTGTTTTTTTTGTGTGTTAAATTTGTAGTTGTTCTCACATTTATTTCTTCTTCAACTCATTTTGAAACTTCGTTGTTTCTTACCATTAATGCACTGAGTTTTTACACTTAGTTCTGGCGAGGTTCTGTGAGCACTTGCATAATATTCTGGTAGGGTGTTAACCTTACCAATGTATAACCCTCAGATGAAACTCGGGCTTTAAATAACAACAGTGCAGTCGGCACGATCAAGCATCGAACTGCGGTCTCCCAAATTTTTGTGGGATTTGTTACAAAATTAAAACTGCAAGTTACTGAAATGAATGCAAAAAGTAAGTATTTATCTTGAACATTAAGAGAGAGGATTTAAATTTTTACTATATTATGCTTCGTGAATTTTAGGAACCGAATTGAAAAGCGACGTAGTAAAAATTAGTCCAAACTCTAAATAAGTCGACCACCCTAATTCAAAGAGCAAAATGCTGCTTTGCTTATTAATCAATTAGAGATGAATCTCGTTCCGTATAACAGTTTCTAATGTTACAACGTACTTGCGACAACCGAAACCGACGAGAGTGAATTCTTCTTCTCCATGGGATAATTAAAAATTTCGAAGTAGCTATAATACGTCCAGAATCCAGAATTAACTGGTGTTGGACCCTGATGCTCCAACACACACACAAAATAAGAATTTCAAAATACAAAATTTCAGGTACCTACCTACGCAAATTACTGTAAGTGAAGTAGCCTTTCCTTTAACCAGGGTTTTACTTTGGTATTGTGATCTACACTTGTAGCACAAAACATAATCGAAAACTGAAGTTGCCCTTTTATTCACGGAAATAATTTAAGAAAACTAAAGCTCAATATTTACGTACAATTTAGAAAATATCTCATTATTTTCTTTTAAACTGTAAATAAAACCAAAAAAGAATGTTACTTACAACTAAAAACAAAATCGTAATTTTTGAAAAAGAATTTAAATTTTGTCAACGAATGCATACTGCCAGTCATCCAATTTTACTGTGTTAATTCAAATTAATATACAATAATTTATTTTAACAGGTAAAAATTTAAAAAGGTTGTATTAAAGCATACTTATTTTTACAAAACAACTTTCTCTCTATTGTTGCTTATATTCCCAAGTTGTAAACCTAATTTAAAATGAACTTCTTTGGCTGTCACCTGGGCAACTTCTAAAGCTTTTTCCGCTCCGTCCTCCAATACTTTTAATAAATAATCAGGATTGCCACGCAAATCTATCAATTTGGTACGAATTGGAGTAAGATACTCAATAACATATTCAGCTAATTGTAATTTATACCTGCAAATTTAAAATAGAAGACTAAAAGTTAAAATATTTACAAATTACCGTAACGTATCTAATCCTTCACATTCTCTACAAATATCGTCCACGCTTTTTTCCGATATTAGTGAATGAATACGAACTAAGTTTGATATGCCCGGCCTACTTTTTGGTTCAAAAGTTATCTAAAACATACATTGATCACAATTATTTTCCGTTCCATATTAAACTAAAGAATAATATAAAAATACCTTAGAATTAAAATCACTCACGGCCCCTTTAATTTTTTTTACGATAACATCGGGATTGTCTGTTAAATAAATTACACTTTTAGGATTAGAATCAGACTTGTCCATTTCTTTCATTGGATCTTTCAAGCTACGTATTTTAGTAAAGCTTGCACCTAAAATCCATAAATCCATCGATAAATTGGTAAAATGTAAGATATAACAAACTACCATCATCCCTAGTAAATTGTGGTATTGGAAACGTTAAGCCATATTTTTGGTTAAACATTTTTGCTATTTCTTGAGCCAACTGCAGATATTCAAATTGATAACCTCCTGCGGGTACTCGGGTAGCTCTGCGATTAAAAAATTGTACTTTCTAAAGTTCACAAATACGAAATACAAACTTGTATAATAAAATATCGACAGCTTGAGAAATTGGATGCATGAATAATTCCACTGGTATGTCTTCAAAATTCACAAACTTGTCTTTCAATTGAGGCAACTGTGATAATCTAAAAAACTTGATTTTCAAACAAGTAAGAACATTTATAATCTTTAATAGCAAACCTAGCCATTGTCGCAATGCAAGTTGTGTGCCAGCACAATTCATTATGTTGATAAATATGCGATTGTTGAAATAAAATCGATTTGTTGGGGTCGATACCGCAAGCCAACAAAGTTGCAGTGGTTTCCAAAATATTTTTCTTCTGTACTTTAGGTTCCTTAAAGTCAAATAATAATACTACAGCAGTTGTAGTGGTGTTGGGATGGTGTAACTTACACAAGATGTCGTAGAATCTTCGATACTAAGCATAACATCTTTGCCCAAGTTTTGTGACCAAACACATTCTTTAATACTAGTCAAGCAATCTCCCAAGTGGGTATTTCCTGTAGCCTCGAGTCCTAATAATATTTTATCCCCCGGTGTGACCTACAACAATCTTTTGTAACATTAAAAAAAAAATTGTTTCAGTTAGCTCACATTAACGTTCTTTTGTTTCGAAATATTTGGATGAATTTTAAGACAAACGTTGCTATGTTTAATACCTAACTTGGAATTAACCTCCTGCATGGTTGTGTTAGCAACTTTCGAAGCATTCTTAGCTCCATCATCCAAGATCCTGATTAAATATTCAGGATTGGCAATAAAATCCAACAATTTAGTACGAATTGGTGTCAGATGTTCTATGATGCAATCGGTCAATAATGACTTATACCTAGGAAATTAAAAGACTACAACGATAAAGGACAAAATCATCCAAATATATTACTGTAAAATATTTAATCCCTCGTATTCCTTACAAATACTATCGACACTCTTTTCAGATAGCATGGAATGAATAAACACCAAATTTGTAAGTTCGGGTCTGCCTTCTAGACTAAGAGTCACCTAAAATTAAAAAAATACAGTGATGAACATTTAATAAAACTTGACGTACATTGGAGCTATTACCGTAAACGGCACCCTTAATTTTATTAACTATATCATCGGGACTATCGGTTAAGCATATTCTACTATCACGATTACGATCAGATTTTGACATTTTCTTTAACGGATCCTTTAAACTTTTTATTTTTGAAACAGCTTCGTCTATTAAATAAAATTATTAAGGTCAAAATATGGAAAATTTAAATATCGGTACCAGATATGATAGCTTCAGGAATTGAAAATGTTCGACCATATCTCTTGTTAAACATCCGAGCTAATTCTCGACACAATTGTATGTGTTGTAATTGATCCTCGCCAACTGGTATATGGGTGGCTCTATAAAATATTACCTTTACAATTCCTAATGTTTAAATTGCAGGCAATGCAAAATACTAACTTGTACAACAATATATCTGCACTTTGCAAAACCGGATAGAAGTACAATGCTAGTGGTACATTTTCTAAAGTACAAGATTTTGTCTTAAATTGCGGTAAATGAGCCAGTCTAAAACATACATTTTCATACATGTGGGAAAAAAATGTACTTACAAACTAGATAAAAGTTAAGTTTGAGATAAATTATACAGTAAAACTCTTTAGCTTAATCTAAGCATCAACTATTTACCACAAACTATCTAAAGTCATAAAGCAGACCTTGCCATAGTGGAAATTGCCCTTAAGTACCGCCACAACTCGGTGTGTTGATATACGCTAGATTGTTGAAACAAAATTGTTTTATTTGGATCAATGCCGCAGGCCAATAAAGTAGCTGTCAATTCCAAAATACTTCCCGATAGTTCTTTAGGATCCTAGAATTAAATATTTAAAAAATCAACGCTTTCAATGTCTTGCGACGACTGCTTACAAAAGGTAACGTCATAGCATGCAAATCGACGATACTAAGAATAACGTCCTGGCCAGAATTTTGTAATTTTATCCATTGACTTATTGCACCCAAATAATTTCCCAAGTGTACACTACCTGTTGGTTGAATTCCAGAAAACACTTTATCGGGAACATTGTTTTTAGATTTAATCTGAAAAATGTTAGTTTAAGAAAAACTGAAAACTTAAGGTCCATTTGTCAAGTAATACATTTGTGATACTGCGAGAATTTTTACCGCACTTGGTAAAATTGCGTAATCCTTTCAAGAGTAACATATTAGTTATTATTCGGAAATATACTAATTCATAACCTAAAAATTAGTTGGGACAGTTGGGATCATGTTGGGACATCAAGTAGTCGTTGTATACACGGTAAGTGGGAAATTAGTAAATTTTCTCGAAACGTCACTTTTCTACAACATTGTTTTGTATAAACAATTGTTTTGAAAAATGGCATGCCCCCCCCCTTCCTCCGGGGAAGAACCCATCGTTATCTTCCCGTTTCCCGATATCCGTAAGATGTTTTAAATTTTTCTGAACAAATGGAAAAAGTAAGAAACAGTATAACATTATGTAACGGTGCGCTACTGCTTCCGTGCTTCTACAGTGACATTTTATATAGCACCAGAAAGAAGTTACCTAATCTGTCAGTCCTTGATCGAAAAACAAATTTGTCATTTGTCATGGTAGTGACGTTAATTTTAAGAATTTTAATTTAAAGTGTGCAAAAACTATACTTATAGATTGATTGAGTTATTGATGTTTTTCGATTAAGCTTTGTTAAATCTAAACGACATGGGTTAGTATTTTCAATATTTCTTTTTTAAGGAAGAGAAAGCTATTATTACATATTATTATCCTCTTGTTTTACTTCTAGCAAATATGCCCTACAAATTAACTTACAATTTCGAAGGAAATTATAGAACGAGACCAGAGCAAAACTTAGCCGGAGCAAGTAAAAAGGAATCGTTAGAGTTGTTATTGAATCGTGCTCACGAAGAACGACAAAAGAGACGTGTAAGTAAAATCATGATGCAGAAAACCTTGGATCGGCATAAATTCATATTTAAAGCTACCAATTAGACCGTTAGAGATGGCGAATAAGTGATCGATCGCATCATCTTGTCAATTAAATGCAAGTCATATTTATTAAATCTCCAAAGTAATTGCTATTTAATATCTATTCAAAATAGTGGTGAAAGTTGGTTAGAAAAATTGACTGATTTCTCAAATTTCATTAAGACTCGACAATAAGAATTCCGATAGCCCGTTAATTAAAGATCTATTTGTAGGACAAACGTTTAAGGCATAAAAATGCAATAATAATCCAATCTTATGTGAGGAGTTACTTAATTAGAAAACGTAAAAAGGAAGAGGAAAGAAAAAGTTTTGATAATTACGAAAATGTTTTAAACATAAAGCAACTGATGCAGCATTTATTGTTTTTTTATAATTCCAATGTTGATAACGAACGACTGGTAATAATTTATTTTTCATAAAAAACAGTTTCTCATCAGCTTACGATTTTGTTCTAGCTTCGAACATGCCAAAAACTTTTAGAAAATCAAGTGGAAATCATAGCTAAAATGGATACGGATAATTCGATTAATTGGTGCATTAGAAGAATGTTGCATTTATGTGGAAGTAGTCTATTAAAAAGTGAATATTTCGTTACTTGTTTGAAATGTATTAAAATTTTTACAGAAAATACAAATTCCAAAACAAGATTAGAACTCTGGCCATACCTTATTAGTAAAAGTAAGTTTTTCATTTCGTCATTTTCATTTAATCTCTAAACATTTTTATTTTAGATTTATTTAGTCAAGTTAGAAAGCTTATAGACAATCCCAATGTCGATCCTACACAAATTTTATTTTTAATTTACAATCCTTTGTCGTGTGTACCTCAAATTTCCTCGTCCGTTGGTAGGGATATAATTTTATCAGGGTTTTGCAATACATTTTTGTCTTCTACGGTTACACCGGCTCTGAAGAATGTCGTAATACCACACTTGCAAAATTATTCCTCCCTTTTTTATAACGATATTATAACATTTTTAAATAGCACACCTCCCGACGAACATTCGGTCAATGTATTTTATGTTGTACTTGCGATAGAACCCTTAAATCATTGTAAGTATTATTGATACATTAAATGTGACAGAAATAATAGTTTGTATTACTTTTTAGCCCCTACTGCAGACAGCCTCAAAGTTTTGGCAAATTTCAGCAGAAATTTACGGTCTATGAATTGGAAAATGGATATTGAAGATTTATCTGAAGATGAAGACGATAGCGACGTCGAAGAAATGGAAACATCATCTGAACAAGTGTCTCTGCAAGATTACATTCATTTATTGAATCGCTCTAATCGAGTGACAAAATTAATTAACTTCTTTATTGAAAACACCCACGACGATGAAATTCTAATGGCGGTGGTGCAGTTATGTCATAATTTATTGCTTTCTTGTAAAGATTCTATTAGAAAATTTATGTAAGTATTTTTTTTAACACAAAGAATATTTTTTACTTAATTTAAAAATTATATTAATAAAATGATATTTTCGATGGATTAATCGCTAGAGAAAATTGTGTATAATTAACTTCACGTACTTTGTGAATAATTCACTGTATTTTACATACTTCATCAGTAATTCACCTTACTTCATTACTTACAGATAAAATCCCAGAAGCAGTGGCTTAATATACAGTTAGCAAATAATAAAAAAATATTAATATTATATAATATTTATAATAACATAAATAATGTGCAAGATTTTAAATTTTGTGAAAATTATTTAATAATATGATGGCTAATGCACAAAAAAGATTGTCTTAGAAATATTTGGGAGGGACTTTTCTAAAGTCTAGCTCTGTATAATTCACTTCAGGTCTGTCGAATGATATTTATTTCCGTGTGCTGACCAACCGAGCTATTTTTCCGTTTTTCCAAAACTTAGTTTTTGTTTTGGTTTTATTAACCAGTTTTGCAACTGGTTAATAGCATTTCATAATTATTAATTATGGGTTTGTTGTATCAAAATTTATGAATATTTTTATAAAAAGATCTACGTTTGTTACAATTTGAGCCAATTTATTTAAAATCGTTAATTTCCTTCTAAAGTTTGGAGTCTGGAGTTTGGAGTTATATTATAGAAATTCTCTAATAGAGTAGTTCTTGATTATATAAATCTTGTGCCGAGTAATTTTAAAGTATTTTGTTAAGACGTTGAATTAAAAATTGCAACTATTAATATTTCATCTTTGTTTCAGGTTACTGTTTATGTTGTCATTAAAAGGCTGCTTTCTTAACAAGTTATGGCTCAACATATTAAAAAATAAATCGTCTTTACAAATAAGTAGTATGTCATTGATGAGTTGGAAGGATATCCATAAGGCAATTTCAGTGTTCTGTGATATGTTTACTTTTTTCACTGAAACGCTAACGGATTCGGATACGAGCGATACGAGTACAACATTTACGAATGAGGAATTAAGATCGATGTCGGAAATTCTTAAAAATATGGCATTAAATTTAATCGATATTGCATTTTCCATGTGTTCGCCTAGCAACATTACACCTAGTACCGAAGTTATACGATTATACTACTCTTGTTTAAAATGCGTAAAAATTTTGTACACGTTGGATTTACGCAAGAATTTTTGTAAAGAAAACTTTTGGACGCAAAAGAGGATTAGCTTACCGTCGGGTATAGGTAAACAAATGTGTTTGTCGTTAAAAGTTGGACCCTTTTATAATAATACTACGCACAAGGACGACGACGAACGTTTGCCTCCACTGACTACCATGGAACAAAGATCGCTGGCCATTCTAAAAGAGTTACCATTTTTAGTCGAATTTAATACCAGGGTAATATTGTTGAGAGATATGTGCCGTGCCAGTGCTATGTCTCCCGAAACAACTATACGTCACTTTTTAAGTGGAAATACAATAAAAGTGCGTAGAACACATATCTATGAAGATTCTTTTAACAAATTATCGCGTCAAAATGAATTAAATTTAAAAAAGAGAATTAGAATACAATTTATAAATAATTTGGGCTTGGACGAAGCAGGAATCGATGGCGGTGGAATTTTTAAAGAATTTGTTAACGAACTGCTCAAAACATCTTTCGATCCTAATCGTGGCTTTTTTTTACTAACAAACGACAACATGCTATATCCAAATCCTAATGTTGCTTCTGTAATGGAAAATTTCAGCGAACATTATTATTTTATTGGTCGTTTGCTTGGGAAAGCCATTTTTGAAACTGTCTTGGTTGATTTGCCTTTTGCAGAATTCTTTTTGGTTAAATTATTGCTGGATCGTGCCGATTCTCATTACCTAAAATCTTTGGATCCAGTATTGTATAAAAATTTACTATTTTTACGCGACTTTGATGGCGACGTGGAGGATATGGATCTGGATTTTACCTTAAACAGCGATATTTTAGGAGAAACTACAGTAAGAAATATTGTACTTTTTACATTTTGCGCTGATATCATTTTTATAGGTTATCGAATTGAAACCCAACGGTAAAAACATTGCGGTAACAAATTATAATCGACTGGAATATATTCATAAGTTGGCTAATTATAAATTGAATACACAAATTAAAAAACAATGTTTAGCTTTTCGTGAGGGTTTGGACAGTGTGGTTCCAATTTTATGGCTTCGCATGTTTAATCATAAAGAACTGCAAATTATTATTAGCGGTGGAAATCAACAAATCAACATTGATGATTTTAGAGCTCACACTACTTACGGAGGTATTATATTGAATTATAATTTGCCCGTAATATAGTTGATTATAAAATTGTGTGAATTTTGTTTCAGGCGAATTTAATGAAAATCATGAAACGATTTTATTATTTTGGAAAATATTTAATAACTTTACAAATGCCCAAAAGAAGCAGTTGCTTAAATTTGTAACTAGCAGTACTCGACCGCCTTTATTAGGATTTAAGGTAAAACGATTATATATTTTAAAATAATTAATAAACACTTGTTCAAAATTATTATTAGGAATTAAATCCAAAATTTTGTATTCATTCCTCTGGAAGAGAAGATCGTATGCCAACTGCAAGTACGTGTTTAAATTTATTAAAGTTGCCAATAATCAAAGACGAAGAAGCATTGAGAGGAAAATTATTAGCTGCCATCGAACAGCAAGCAGGATTTGAATTGTCATAATGTTTTTATTGTATTTTAATAAGAATTTATAATTGTACAATGTATAACTTTTACTATTTTCTATTTGTGTGATTTGATTATTTATGTTAAAAACTATTTTTATTTTAAACAGCATGAAATGTTTGATTTTATAGACCAAGTAAAAGTTTAATTTATTTATAAACTTGATTATTTAATTATTTAAATAGTCGAATAGGCTGTTCAAGCTCATTTTAACAAACGATTCTTGAGTGAATTTGAGGAGTAATAAACAATCTTGCTGTGCCGATTAGTGATTTTACAATTTATACTTGCACTGGTAGAAACGACCTGAAGTACATTAGATGCATCACAAAATTGAACAACAAACTAACAATGGGGTTGCGAGATTTTATATTAAAGCTGGGCTCTGTCTGGGTGAAACTGAAAATTAAATACAGTGGAATCTCGATTACTCAAATTTCAAGAGAAATTATTTTTAAACTAGAATATCTCTTTACTGTTCGAAGTCGATGACTCGCGAGCTACGAATTAAATTAAGTATAAAACAATGATTAAAAAATATTAAAATTTATTTTCCTGCAAACCCTATATCTTTTCAACAAAGACGCTTTCAAAAAATTGAGCTCTTTTAGATAGCTGTAACTATCCCGCAGAAGAACTTAAAAATTAATTTTTTTTTAGGAAAATCAAGTAGATACGTATATTTGATTTATTGTCATTTTGAAAATTTACTAAAATGAGTTAAAGTTGAACTTTCTGCTATAATAAACCTGGGTCACAGTGTCGGGGTAATGAATATGTTTGAGTACAAAATAAAAAACTGATTGTAACTCCATATCTCGTGGGAGGAAACAATCTTAAGAAAAATAATTGATAACATAAACCGAATCTTTGATTATAATAAACCCGAATGATAACATTAACCGTGGTTCCAATAAGCGGCGTCCACCGTATCTTCTAAAATAATAAATAAATTAATATTTAAACCCGATGGAAAAAGAATACAAGTTTCTTCGCCTTGGTATTTATTTTTATGCGAATAAACTTTTTGGAAAATATAAAAAGAGTCGAAGATTTCGAAATGCAAATTGTTTTGCAATTTTTTCCATACGCCCGCCCACAGGAAAGTACTTGTACTTGGAGACGAAAAATTTTTATCTACTAATTTTTGAATTCCTGTTCGTAAATTAGAGAAAAGCAAGATTAAAACAAGTTAAGCATGTGATTCGGTGAATAAATGATAAAATAATGCACCACGTTAAAGATGGTCAAGCTCAGAATTTGACCGACTTGGCATGCAATTATGATGAACGTTGATATGTCAAGAGTTTTTAGTGTAATATTTTTGATTTTCTAAAATTTTGAACTACGTTTTTGTTCTTCGGGGTCTGTATGTTTTTTTAACTTAGCTAGCGTATTTTTTTATGGCGAATAAATTGATATGTAAACGAGTAAATTTTAAATGAACCATCAAATTGTGGTTTAAAATAATACGGACGGCTGTAGGAACTTCCTTAAAAAATTAATTAAAATTAGGTCGTTATAAAGTAATACAATTTTGGAAATCACATGGAAAATTTACAAGTGAAAGTTAGAAATACAAATAAAGTATTAATTTACGACAACACTATTTGTTTATAGGAAACGAAGGTGTTAATATGTCTTTTAAATTTTTATCTTATTTGAGTACAATTTTGTTTTTAAATTTATAATTCGAATTAAAATTTTAATTTATCGATAGTAGCTGAAGTTATTAGCACTAAAATAATTGTGGATCGGTAAAGGTATAGGACTTGGAAAATTCTTTTCCGAAGGGAATATTTTGAAATTTTAGTCTGGTAGATAATATGATTTTTGAAACATCAAAAATTCTGATCGTATTATTTGTTGTCACTTTTGAGATTTAATTTTCAAGAGCTGTATATTAAGCTTTCACTTGAAAAATATTTACCAACTTTTACTTTTAAAGATGATTTAAATATGTGAGGGGTCAAAGTGCGTTTAACATAGTCATTTGTGTGTTAATTGATGCGTCCATTAATTCGCCGATATAAAAATTATGTAATTATTAAATTCATTAAGAAGTATTGCACTTTTTATACCATTCACCTTCAAAACTGTGGATATCAATTTCGTTTGGTTAAGCAATAATCTTAAACGAAAGCTCTAATATATTATTAGGTAAACTCTCGGCAAGTAAAAATTTATAATTTAAATTTTATTATAATAATAATAATTATAGTAATACTGCATCGACGCTTTGTCGAATGTTGATTTATTTAAAATTGAAATTCAGAAATTGTCTGCATTATTTTTTGTGCACGATAATATTAATATCGGACAGGTTAAAATATTGAGCAGATTAAATTGTACGTAAGTACTGTAAATACTTTCATAATTTTATAATTTTTATAAGGACTTGCGTGAACGTTGTTTTTGGGTCAATCGTCTCTTTAATGCGATCGCCTAAGAGCACACAAAGTGAATGCATTTTTTTTCTGAATCAGAATGCAGAATTGATCTAACAAAATTAATTAAGTACATCGGATTGCGTATTTTTGTAAGTTTTTCAAACACGATCGTTGGAAAAACGAAAAAAATGCTTAGTGAAACTGATGTAGAGTTTTTAAATAGTAGGGATTCAAATAGTAATCTCGTGAGAGGGAGAGTTGTAAAAGAAGAGTCTTTTCCGGATGAGAATAGTTGCAAGTCGCGCTTTTACTTTGTGCTTACCACGATGGCGCCGGCTATTATAAAAATTAGTGTTAAAATAAAGAAAAATTATTTTAGTTACGTTGTATTCGTTTTGTGTCTCGAAGCAACTTTTGCACAATTTATTGTGGGACCATCGCAAACAGTAAGTGAAAACGATTTAAAAGCCTCGAAATATAAAAAAGAGCTTTTTTTGAAAACAATTTTTTTCTTCAAATACCTAAGCCAGTAAGTAATCAGGTATAACTTGAGGAGATAGATTTTCGGCTTAGTATAATGCATACTCATATATTTTAAGGTGTAACGGCAATTAATGTGAAAAATATTCGAATTCCCATAATTCTTTAAAAAATACATCCATTCAATTATTTTCTCACGCAAATAATTATTTTATTTTAGCGAAACCAACAATACGTGTGTTAATTTTAAGATTACAGTTTTAATTTCTTTTTCCTTCCACTACTTATAGGATTAAAGGAATTTAATTTAATCATTTATTAAAATAATATACTGATTATAAAAAGGATAACGGAGAACAATAGGTAATTTCAGTTCTTTCACTAAATTTTGACAATTTTTGTGAGAAATCTATCGAAGATATTCTTTGTATTTTTCCTAAGAATATAAATTGAAAATAGGTTAATAGAGAGATATCGTCGGGAACGAGGTAAAGAATTCAAAATTCTTTCGGACCATCGATCGAAGAGTTAAAAAAATATTGAATGATTATTTATCGAATTATGTACTGATAGAGCAGCAAATAGGTACCGGTGAAGTACCGCATTGACTGACATTTTTATTATATCTGCTGTAGCATCATATTATGTACATATAGCCAAAACTTGGCCACCACTAAATGGATATTACGTACATTTGTCAATACGATGCTTTTCTCTTCACATTCTAGATTGTAAACACATGCTCTAAGCTATAGTAAATACTTCCTATTTTAAAGCTAAGTAATGTGGCCTACAAAGGATCGATCAACTTCTTCGAAAAGAATTACACTCATTACTTGTATTACCTAACAACATAATGCATGCAGTTTAGTCGCTTCTTGAAAATTATAATCTTTTTCTTTTTGTTTTTGTTGTTTTTTAATTATTCGGATAGAAGTATTCAAAGAAATGAAAAATGTGAGCAAGCAGGAAAGCTATGTAAATTTTGTATTTCACCCCCTTAGCGCGTGGTCGGTTTCGAGATTACCAAAAGCGATCCCACAATTTATTATTAATGTAATTTTAATAAATTATCGTCGAATCAACGAACAACACGAAATAAATGGTTTATTTACTAAATATATTTAAATAATAATAATAGACGGTCGCCGTTACTCCGAGTAGATTTGAATTAATTTACTTGTTAGTGGCAACTTTCGACTGCGATGTATAATATTTGCTATTGTAGTTTTTGTTTGAATTACTTATAACAATAAGATAAATCTTACTTTCATTTTTTAATATTAGGCTTTGTCGATTAAAAGAAGTCGTTCCATTCATTTTATGATAAATTTTAAGTTTACCTAATTACGGCGTAAAAGAAAAAAGTAAAAATTTTCATAGCCAATACCGGCAATCAATAATCGATTAATAAAAATAATAAGAAATTGTATGTCGTTTTGAGGCAATCAAGTTATTAAACAGTAAAAGTAGTACTTTAATTGGTATATAAAAATTAAATTTTTATTCTCATCTCAGTATCTGGGTACGTAATATATCCATCATAAAAGTGTTTGTTTTATAAATTATAAAGAGATGTGTGACCTTAGGAGAAAGTTATCTTGGGTAGGACACGTCGATGAATTTTTAAGGTCAGGTCGAACTTGATCGGAAACGAAATTTATCCTCGCGAGAGTTTTCCCACGAAAAAATGAAAAACCCACCCGAGACAAACAATTTGTCTGATTTTCGATTATAAAAGTGTGGTTTGGAGCATATCACTTGGGGATTGCAAAAACTGAAAATTAAAAACAAATTACTTATATTAGCTATCAATAAAGTTGCAATTTCTACGATCCATAAAGTAATTAGAATGCTATCTTTAGCGTGCAAGTAATAAGTAATTGCGTAATTAACAATCGACGGATCAACAAACTAATATTAAAAGAGTTAGCCAAGCGTTATAAAGCGTTTAATTCACAAGATTTCTGCACTAGATTCGCATTTAATTGTCAATTAAATTTTTTACGGCCTATACATAATATTTTGTAATTTACTTTACCTAGTACTTTTTAAACAGACTTATTTAAATAAATCGATCGATGCAATAATTGATTATTGCAATTTTACGCATAATTGTTATTTAATCGAATACTTAAATATTTCAAGAAAAAGCTGCAAGTAATATAAATTATTTAAACTTCAGGTTTCGTAGCTTTCATAAAAAATTATAACAATTAGCTTAGGTATAATATGCATTTTAACTAAATTTAATTATGCCACGTTATGTATCGGTAGAGTATAAGATTCCTCTTCACTTTCTCCAGCCTCTGGGCACCGTAAATATGGCAAGTGAAAACCCATGGGTAATCAATTTACCGCTCACTCGCTCACCCATATAAATTTGTAATGTCCGTTGTTATGGTAATATCTTCCGATGTCTCTTGGGTGGATAATATACTTCCTCAAAAAAAATAACAGATAATAATAATTTATTAGACCATTTTCGGTCCGTTAAAAGATTTTACGTAATTTATTTATTTTAGGCCAAATAAGCGCACGAAGCGGTAAAATGTTATTGCTTAAGTGACTTTTTTTTTCTATCGTCTAATACTCTAGGATGTTATTACACGAACGAGTTAAGTAAGTGTTATAGGTATTTAAATCGATAAAAAAAGATGTACTAAACCTAATTTAAATTCAATGCTCGTATCGACGATTCGTCATTTATATATAGATAAAATATATATAATTAAGTAATGCAATGCGTTTCTCTCAAGTCCGAGAGATATTTACCTACTTACGTATTTAAATTAATGCAGAACTCAACTATAATATAGTAATCTTAAGAATGTTCATTAAAGAAGTCAACTTTTACTTTAAACGAAACTGTTTAAGTTGTTTGTTAAATCATATTCATAACGACCGTCGTCGTCGTCGTCGTCGTCGGAATATAAGGCAACGATCGAATCGAATTTTCCCATAATTAAATTTACTTTTACGATAAATGATTATAATTTTTAACAATACAATAAATATCAAGTCAAGTAAAACAATAATTATTTAAAGAAAAGCACTTGAGCAATTTAGCATTTTACTTTTCAAATCAAACTTTTAATAGGGAACAACAATAAAAGAAAGCAATTACCGTTTTTGTACAATAAAAAGTTTAAAATGTGACAAGTATAAAAGTTGTTGGACCATTTTACAATTAGATAGTACTACGAAAAATTAAAGGAAAGTATTCAATCTTTACGTAATTCCAACGAGAATTATCAAAATTAATTCAACACATTAAATCCACAATGAATTATCATTAAAAACCAAGGAAGAGTAACAAAACTGATTGCGTAATATTTTGTCTTCCGATGTGAATTTCTATTCAAATTTTTACGCGGATTCCATCGTCATTGTGATTTGTGTGAAATATTCTCAAGCGAGATGCTTTAACCGGAACTTCCTCCGCTAATGTGTTATTAATTTTATCCTTCTAGTTATGCTAATGAAATCTTTAATAAACATTAATTGGCAGATACGAAAATATTTTTGAAATTAAATCTCCGTTGCAGACCTTTCCGGCACAATTGAACGCGCCAAGATTGTCGCCCCAACAGCAGGGCCATATTTTAAGCGACATACAACAGCACCAGCACAGATTCAACATCCATCAAAATTTATTAAACAATCAGCCGTTCCCGCTAAGACAATCCGCTAATTTGGGAAGCGAGCAAATCTTGCAAAGTCAACAACAATTTAATCAACAACAAAAATTCCTACAAAATCAACATCACCATCAACAACAGCAACCTCAGGTAGTTAATCATATACCCAAAGACATTCCTCCGATCGCACACACACCAATTATCACTAATCAGCACATATTACCATCTTCATTAAATCATCAACAAAATAAAAAAATTATTCAACATCACACACAAACTAGCTTCACTCCCAACTATTCTCAGCAGCTCCTCAATAATAATAATAATAATAGCAAGCAAATTGAATTTGTTAATAATTTTAATAATGCTCAGCAGCAACTTAATCAAAAATTTCAGATCTCATCTGGCGAATCGCAATTTTCGATAGACGACACTTTACAAAGACAGGAAAACTTGACACCCGATCAAAAAAAACTCATACAGGACAAACAGGCGATAATAGATAAACACAACCAATACGTAAAAAAACAGTACGAAGCTGCTCTAAGTAAAGCGCAATCGGACCACATAGAATTTGTAGAAAAACAAAAAAATTTGAAAAAGAAATTGTACACCCGTTTGTACAAACCTCCCGGTGCGCCCAGGGTCGATTATTCTTTAAATAATCCCAGATACATTTATCCCGAAGAAGTTCCCCTATTTAATTCGGCAATAAAACAATATTATAAACTACATCCGACGACGACCACGACGACGACGACGACCACAACCACCACCACCACTACCCAACCTCCACCGACAATCAAAACCTACGAAAAATCAAAAATAACCGACTACGAACTAGAAACCAGCCAACAAAATTTATTTAACCAAATTAAGTTGCAAAGTGCTCAAAAAAAAGTTAAATCGAGCGATCGATTCGAAAAGCAAATTCAATTTTTACCTACCGCAATTCCGGCGTCGGAACAAAAAATAAAACCCATCGAATCGTTGGACGATCTCAGTCAATTGCAAAACCAATACAAAAATAATCAAATAAATAAAGACGATCTATTGGCTCAATTGAGATTAGCGATCGGCGAAAATCCGGAAGAAGAGTTAGGAAAAAATATTGCGTCCAGGGAGATATCGCTTCCCAATGGCCAAAAGGTCCAAATAATAAAGACGTCCGATCCTAATCTAATTAAAGGCGCGACACCGCTAAGCGGCATTAATTCCATTCAAGAATTGGTGCAGAACACCGGCACTACGACCACCACCACCACCACAACCACGAAACCTCCAAAAGAATATTTCGAAGAGTTAACGAAAGGCGTGCTGCCGCCGGGAGCAGATTTTGAATTATTAAAACATGGAGACAACGGCGGTTTGGAACACATAAGCGGTATACCGTCGAATCTGCCCAACGAGAAAAAAGTTACCTTCGTTTTATTGGAAGAACAAGCCGACGGTAGTTACAAAGTTCAAGGCGTGAAAGGAAACGACGAAAAGTCCAAAAACGAAACCGAAGTGGAATCCGTTATAAAAAAAATCAAGCAGGGAGAAATAAAATTGCCATCTTTACCCAAAAAGACGCCCTCCGTGTCGTTTCCTTCGGTATCTTCCACGACCTCGCCAAAATCTACCGTCAAGTTTGTCGTGACTACCACAGGAGCTCCGTCGACTAAGCAGACTTATCCGACCAAAAGCATTCCGTCCGTCACAGTTTTGCCCAATTCGTTTGCCGGTTCGGACAAAGTCACGAAAACCTTTAAATTGTCCACCAACATTGGCGTGGCTCCTTCGACGAATTCTGCTACACGAATTTTGACGTCGGGCTCGGCTCCAAGGGAAATCGTAAGCGTAAATCCGTCGTTGAAGGTGAGGTTTAATCAAAATTCGGGATCAAACGATTTGATTCGACAGGCGTCCACGGCTTCCACCGTTAGCAAAAATTCAATATACGACAGCAATTTTGGAATATCGTCCACGTACAAACCGATTTCGTCTCCGTCATTTAAATCGTCGACGTTTCAAAATAAACCGACGGCGACGACGGAAGTTCCATCGACTACCACCGAAAATCTGTTCAACATCACATCGAAGAGGTTCGAATTGACGGAGGTGTTGAAGAAAAGCGGCCTATATGCCATGGCCAAATTTTTGAAACAGTCCGGCTTGGACACGATTTTGAACGAAACCGGACCGTACACCGTGTTCGCTCCAACCGATAAAGCGTTCAGAACTTTATTGGTCCAATTGGGAGGTCCAGATAGAGCGGAAGAAAAGTTCAAGGAAAATCCGAGACTATTGAGCGGGGTAAGAATTTTTTACATCTACCCTAATATAAATTGATCACCCAATAATTTTTTCCAGTTGTTGTTGCATCACGTAATTCCTGGATCTTTCACGATCGACACGTTACAGGACGAAATGACCGGTGTATCTTTGGCTGGCACGCAATTGAGAGTTAATCAGTACAAAATGCACGATCAGGAATGGAACGACATAAAAGTAAGTTTAAAAAAAAGAAAAAGATCGTTGCGCGTCGCATTTACGACTTCTCCGAATAAAAGAATGAATTGTAAATCATTCGCTAAAACAATGCAAACACATTTTCAGATAACCACGATTAACGGTGCCAAGGTGGTCGAAGATAAAAGGGATATCGAAATTCCTCAAGGAACAGCACACGCCGTGGATCGTGTCATGTTTCCCCTTCCCGTGGGCGACATTATTCAAACATTGCAATCGGATCGTGAGAGAAGATTTACAAATTTCTTAAGAACATTATTTACGTCTGGGTTAGCAGAAAGTTTACAAGGTGGGCTATTGTGTTATGAGCATTTGAGGTTTAAATGCAAATAAATTTAATTTTTATAGGAACCAAAACGTTCACGCTTTTCGCACCAACGGACAAAGCTTTTCTAATTTTGTCGCCCGAAGATGTGACGAAAACGGTAACGGATCGAACCTTGGCCAGAGAATTGATAATGAGGCATTTGATCCCGGGAACGTTGTACACGAGCGGAATGAGATATTATCAAGTTCGAGACAGCTTGGAACCGGAACGCCAAATTACCCTTAGCAAAAGCTCGGGTGAGTGCACTCAATTTTTAATTCCGACTCGATTTTAGTTTTTAAACAGAATTAATAATATTGGGTATTACGTAGACAGGTAGGTCAAAAAAGAAAGGTGGTTGATGCAGTTTTAACAACAATCGGTGAAAGGACGCGTCGAATAAAGTCTACAATATAAACAGCTATACACAAATACATACATACACAACATAATACAAAAAACAAGACACTTTCTTTAATGGTTTTTATTTAAATGCATCTTATTCTAATTAACCTACTTGTATTAACAATAACTTGACCTTTAAATTAATTACCTCTTTAATTTGCATCATAATAATTAATAATAAATATTTGGGAAATTTTCCGTTTAAGACAATTTATGAGAAAATTCGCG
Organism: Cantharis rustica; assembly: GCA_911387805.1. NCBI lineage: Eukaryota > Metazoa > Arthropoda > Insecta > Coleoptera > Cantharidae > Cantharis > Cantharis rustica. The sequence continues at coordinate 819,269 of OU426877.1, forward strand.
CGCGCAGAAAATAATTTGTGTAAATAGCGATCGCGCGACCAAATTTATAATTTGTATTGCCTGCCGTTTTAAATAATAATTTGGTCACGATTTCATCATTAGGCGAATTATTTTAACATCTACTTTTTATTTGCTATTGTTTCCCAATTTTTAAAAAAATTCAAACAAGATAAATTTTTCAAAATGAATTACTATGGGCAAAGCACGAAACATTGCTTCAGAAAGTATTTACAATAATATATTTAATGAGCCTTTGTGCAAGCTTCAATTTTATATTGCAGAAAAATATATTCAATTTTACTTTCTCCTATTCAAAATAATTATATTGGGACACCACTTAGTTATTAATACACGCGATTAGTACAAAAGTTGACTAAAATCCAATATCTGCCAATACAATCTCTAAATATTCACTTTCCAAAATTCACCGTTCCTCCTCTAATACAATAATAATAATAATAAAAGAAGTGCTGCCTTATTTAAAATTTAAGTACCGCAGTACCTACTCTCCAGATAGACTTGGATACCTACGAATATACCGCAAATAATTAAAAAGAAAAGTTACAATGAGAGGAAGTTCGGCAATTAAAAAATTTCAATTAAAATACAAAAGAAAACTGGTCGGTGTAATTTTTGAAACACCGGTACGCAAATGAAGCATAACGAAATAATTGGCAAATTAAAAATCTGTAATCTTATTGTTACATTTTCGAATAATTTTCGTAACAAATTTGAATAACAATTTTACTTTCTTTGATGACCACCAACTTTTACGAGTAAATCACATAATAACATCATCATCATTTTAATATTTAGAAATGGTGACTTTGAACCTCGAGGCATTTAAAACTTTCCCAAATATGCGGAATGTAAATCTTAGCTTCGTCGACGTCGGCATAAGAAAACGTAAATAAAAAATAAACCACTTTTTCTACCAATTTCCCCGTGCAATTTATAACGAACAAACATTTTTAATTTATTATTACCAGACATTTTTCGGTTTCTCGACAATAAAATATTTTTGAGTGCAAATAAATGTGCCAGTCGATAGCTTGTACTATAACTTGGTTCAAATAATTATTTTATCAACTGAAAATTTACAAAAATCCCCCAACAATTAAACGTCACACAAGAAAAAATGCAGTTATACATAATTAACACACAAATTCGCGTGACTTCCGCATCGGGACTTATACCCAGATATACTACAAGTTTTTAAAATGTAACTTCGAAACACAGCAAAACATCCTGTATTTACGCGCAAGTTTTTAGTGTAAAAAATAAATATCCAAAGTAAAACCAAAAAAAAAACTTACTCTCGATTCGTTCCGTAATTTTCAATCCCCATTCTACACAGCAGGATAAGTTATTCGTTTGCCAATTTTGGGAGATATTCCATACCCTTCCGGTCGCTCCGATTCCTGAGAAAAGAAAAGAAAATCGCACCAACAAATCTACAGTGAATCGTAACGACTTGAAATTTTAGAAAACATTTTATAATATTATATTGGCTGAATAATTTTTTAAATTTGTACCTAATCAAAATAATTTAAATATTTATGTTTTCAGGAAAAGTCAAAGTAAACAATGCTCAAATTGTGACACCAAATATTCCAGCAACAAATGGAGTTTTACATGCGATAGATGTTTTATTATAGAATAATAAATTAATGCGATTATTTTAAATTTGCCATTTTCAAATAAAGATACAATTTATTTTTATTGCCACATTTAAAAGATGTGATATAGAAAGAGTTGTTTTCAAATTTTAACTAAAAAAAACTGTATTTATTTTTTAAATAAAATCATTTCGAGATTTTATTTTTACTTTCTGTTAAAGAATCGGTTGGTGTTATTTTATTTTTAAAAAAATAATTTTGTTGTATAAATTTGTAAATTGATATGGTCAGTGCAAATATGTACATCGAACATACAACAAAGTATTTGGAAAGTTTGCTTCTGGAGGAAAATTGACGCTCCTTATTTTTAAATAAATTAATCGTAAATTTCCTTCGGCAAGTTTTCTGTTCCACAATTTTTGTACGTACCGCTTACCACGTTAAAATTATTTATAAGTTCTAAGTTATATTATTAATAATTAAATGTTGTAATTATTATTGTATGCAGTATTATAGTTACGAGTTAAAATAAAAGTTTTTTTGAAAATTTATTTATTCTTTCATCTTTATACACATATATATTTAAATTAGTTTAAATTAGTAAATAGTCTTATACTTTTTAAGTTCCACCATTATGTGATGAATGTTTGTAAGTTGAGTACGAATATTTGGCGTTAATAATTTGTGAAATCTGTGATAATATTGTATCAACTGTGTTAAAGCCAATTGTAGAAGACCGGAGCCTGTCACGAGATTAGGAAAAGACAACAAAACTTCGCGATTTAATTCTTCCAACGATTTTTTCCACGTCAACGAAAAATTCTGAACCAACGTCAGCGATTTTGGTTCGTACTTTTTCAACTGATCCTGTTGTCCCTTTTCTAATAAATGTTCGCACTCCTTGACAAATTGCATCATTTCGCCGAAATGTGGACTCAATATTTCTTCCACGTACTCGGTACTTTTAGAAGTCAATCTGGCCCGAAAGCTTTCGGCTTCCTTCGAATTATCCCGCGTCCTTTCCATAATAATATTTAAAACCATGTCGTAATTGTTGATCAAATAAATTAATTGCTCTTTACGTTGGGGAAAAATACCGGCCATTCTTAAAATGAATAATTCCACTTCTTCTTGCAATTCTGCTAATAATTTATTAATCAACTCGTTTGGAAAGTTTTCACTAATTCCAACCAAGGCGGCACTAAATTCGGCGTAACGACGAGTGATCTGCAAAAGAACAATAAAGAACACTTTCGTGTGAAACATTGTTTGTCATTTACATAATGTGGTCCCATTTCTCTATTGAATTTGGTCGGATCGCAATCCCGAACGCTGGCAATGTTCAATTTAAACACATATTCGAGTCGTGGCAAAATTATCTCTTGCAAATTCTCCCAATAGGTATCCAAAGCTGGAACGCATCTTTTATGACACATCAGTTGATAGCGCAATATGAGATGAAAACATAAAAAAAGAGCTATCATATCGTAGCATTCGGAGACAAAACTTTCCAAATTTTTCTGTAAAGCAACTATTTAGTTAAATAATATATTTTATAAAATACCACGTTGCATAGTGGAGCGTATATAAAAAGCTGGTAATAAACCAAAAATAAATTTGAAGGCATAAAAGAATCTTATATTCCTTTCTTTTATTTTTACAGGTAGTTGTACCCCTAAATGGTCTAATATTTAAATTGCTTATTTTTGAAAATTACAATCATCTAGTTTTGTATGTACAATTTCAAGAGTTTTTTATTTTATTTTATAATTAAAACTAGATTAAGTTTGAGAAAAATTAAAAATCTAATTTGGAGAAAAAGACTAACCTCTGTTTTTGAAAATTGGAAATTTTGTTACTAATTTTTAATTTGAAGCAATCGACAAAACGTAAAATTACATGATTTGTTACCAACTTTCAGATAATCTTGCTCCCCTATGCTTCGTTTCAAAGCTTACCGTGAGCAAAACTAAAGTTTTACCCAATATGTGGTTAAATAATTCTTGCGCTTGCGGTCCTCGTACCATAAAAAATTCACTAAGAAATAGGTATTCTCTGCACGCATTATCCACGACTGCATACTGTTCGCTTCTAAACAAAGCCTCGTATGGATACTAAAATGTAAACATAGTTCAAATAAACATTTTTAAACGTAATAAACGTTACCCTATTTTTCATTTGTGCGTGAGGTACTATAATAGGAGCTTCCAGTTGTTGTGCTAAAACGTTACCCCGACTACCTATCGAAAACACCGTGGTTTTATGCTTCAAAGAGGTCTTGTGAAATAAACCTCTCGATGCTGTATCTTCTATACCCATAAGGTCGTCCTTACTGGCACACTCCTCGTATTGCAATTTCATAATGCGTCCCGAATAAGATTTAAAATAGGAAAAATAAATTTTACTCATCGTGTCGATGTACTCGTTACATATTTCTTGTGCCACGTTACGTTCGTTGGATAATACAAATTCGTAAAAAAATTTGTGTTTTAGCAAAACATTCTGAGGAACCTGATAGTTTGCCATGGGTTTACGGAATTTAAACACCTGTTCCAATAAGTATATACGCAACTTGGACATTGCCTTAATTTTTAACTTTTCTAAAATGTCTTTAACGTCTAAGCAGGATTTGGATTCTTTGAAACTTTGCTCTTTAACGAAGCTTAATTTATGATTTAAAATTTGCAAATGTATCAAGAAATCTTTGTCCGTTACACTACCATCTAAAATGCCGTTTATGAGGCTCTCGGACACGACCATGTCGTCGATGAACTGACTGAGCTGACCCCTAATTGCCTGCCTGTTAGACAATTCTTGACTCATCGAAATCGATTTCTTTTGCAAGGATACAATTTCGCTACTTATGCTACCCAAGTCGCTTTGAAAGCCCAATAACATATTTTCCATTCGTTCCAAAATTTGATCGCAAGCTGAAATTTGATTATGCAAACTTGCTATATTCTGACTTTCTTTGATATAATCCTGTATGGATTTGTTTTCCACTTCTTTTAACTCCTTTTCGATTTGCTTCGAGTATTGACGTAAATCCGTACCAGTTTTTAAGATCTCTTGCACGACTTCGTCTTCCAAATTTTGCTGGATCTGAGATTTAGATTCTTCCATCGAGCCTGTTCTAATTAACCGACTCATGTTTATCGTAATTTACAGAAATATAATTTATGCTTTAATATAGGTTACGTTTGTAAACTGACAGCTGAAACGTCAACAGTTGCAACTTAGCGTAGTTTGTGTTGCCTAATACTTCAGGCGAAAATTAAAATTTTGAAAAATAGTGGATGGATTTTTGAAAATAAATAAATAATAATAAATAATTTTTGAAAGACTTTTATAAAATAAGTGTAATATGCTAGTACAAATTTTCTAAAACATTAGAATGTGTTAATTTCAGTAAAATATTTTCAAATCTCATATTAATTCAACTTTCAAAAATCGCACTCTCTACAAAGTGTAAAACTATTGTTTAAAACTAATAAATTGTATAACTTGTCACGGAGACTCCCTTGATAGAAAATATAATATAAAATATTGGTAGAATTTTTCTCTAATCTCAGGAAATTGCCAAAGCTCCTATAATGCAAAAATACCATTTTCTAGATAAAAATAAATAAAAGTTTTTTAAATTACCTTAAACATCATGTCATTATTTAGCTTATTGCTTCAATATATAGCTCTGATATTCAAATCAAGAATAAATATTTATCTCAGCGTCAAAATTTGATTTGAACAACGAAATTTGTCCATATTGTAAAAAAAATTGTATAAGTTGTATTTTAACTAAAATTAATTTTTACATTTCCTATTGATAAAATTCTTAAATTTAATCCAAAAAATCTGCAAAAAAGAATTGATGTTCTTAGAAATCCTCGCAATCAGAACAGAATCATAACTTTAATTTTATTTTAGTTAGCAAAAAATAGGAATATAAATTTAAAAAATGAAAAATTAGTTTAAATATTTGGTAAATATTTAATAAGTATTAATTGTAAGTTTTAAAAGTAATTTTAATTATTTAGATTTTTTAATTTAGATATCAATTACCTGCTGGGTATTTGCAAATAATTTGTGAAGACCAGTAAATAAAGTTTACGATTAAATTATTTCTATTTAATGATTTATTAATCTGATACGTGACAAATACCACATTACCACACAGCGGGCGAGGATACCTAAAGTTGTTACCCAGAGTTCGAATTTGAATCCTGATGTAAAAAATTTTCAATTTGAACTGTGAGCAGGGCAGCAACTTAATCTATTCTCGTTCGCTGTAAAATCAAATAAAATATTACATTTTTAAAAATTTTGTGGTTCGAAGATAAGAGTTGAGGTCAGACTGTTCTTATGTCAAAATACGGAGATTTAGTATATACAAGAATTTTTGCAGGTGGTTGTCTTTTTAATAAAAACTAGGAAAACCCATAGAAGCTTTATAAACGCTGTAAACCGGATATTTATAATATAATTGAAATGTTATTATTACGTTTTACCTGTCAGATTTAAATTTTCAAAAACCGAGAAAATACATGATAAATGTTGTCAATCCGGGATTAGTTTGAACAGCTAATGTAATTTTATTATTAGAGATTCTACATTATCGGGTACCTACTACCGATTGGGTGCATTTCAGCATAAAAATATAAAAGAAGTAAAAGTTTAAGTTTGATTTTGAAGAAGTGACGTTGTTTAATGTTGTACACGATCTATAACGAAGATAACACACGTTTAAATAAAATTACTGAGCCGTGATCAATTATTATCATAATTTAATAATAGTACATGTTAGTTAATTTATTTATCAAGATTTGATGAGATAACAACATAAATACTGTAGATGGTATACTTATCTATGCATAAGAATAACTTGTCAAAAGTTGTTGACGAAGAGTAAAATAATATAATAGTAATTAACGCACACGTAGTATTTATTTTTGAATAATAATAATAATAATATGTGAGATTTTAATTATTGTCTCAAAGCTTAACCATCATTAGTAATAGTTTCGTGTTTCTCAACATTAATGTGACCGCATATAAATAATAATAATAATAAATAGTGCCTACCCGTATATAGGTATACACATAGAAATATTTATAATCATAACTTATTGTGAAATTACCTACTATGCTGCATCTGACAATTGAGATTTATTTTCTACCGTTTAACTTGCATTTACAGAAATGTTATTCAATTTTTAAAATTATCAAAATTTCATATCATTTCATTTCATTTTATAGAATAATTTATACATGCGGATGAAAATTATTCTCCTACCGAGCCAAAGTTTACGAGGTCGTAACGATGAATAATGTGACGAATGCTAAAGTTTTCTTGGAGCCCAGTAATAATTATTATTATTATTCAAAAATACTAGATTAATTCCAAAATCTTGATGCAATGTTAATGATGTAGTAAACACTCCTAAACACTTAACATTTACAATTTTAAGACATTTATCAACTTTCTGATCTGATACTATTTCAATAAACCATAGCACAGCCATTTATTTATTCAAATTTTTTAAAAAAACATATTCAGAAAATTTTTTAAATTTTTCTCCAGTTGTAAATACATAAATTAACACAAATAAATAAATTCATCTTTAATGAATCCAACGATTTAAAAAATTATTTATCACATAAAAAATTGCACGGTTCGACTCCCCATTTTTTAATAATAAATAAAAACATTTAATTTCTCTAAACTACCCATTATTATTATTATATTTCATATTTAATATTTTGTAAATTATTAAATATTAATTTTTTTAACATCAGTGCCCTAATAAATTGTCAAATAATTTTCGTCGCGCTATGATATCATAACTTCTGAATTTTAATTGTCTGATGAATATTAAATAATCGTCAATATTTATTTTTATTTGAAATATAAATTATAACAGATTATGATAGGTTACTTTAGTATTAGCATATCGACTATAAATTTTTTTTATAGTTATTTATTTAATTTGCCCTATTCTATTTTGTAGTGTTTTGAGATTATTTCATTATGTCTTAATTACTTTTATATCATCGTTAGTTGACATTAGTCGATGGGTGGTACGAATAAAAATTAGCTAATACTTGCATTAAATTTAAAAAAGTGTCGAGAAGTATATTTTAAATCTAAAGATGTTATTTCTCAATACAGTGAAAAATGTTAAAGCTTTAAATATTTTTTTATCGTCTTCGGATGCCGGTAACCAAATGTACTTCAAGTTTTCGATAACCAGTCAAGTTACTGTAGCACATGAAAAGAATAAGAAAACAGTTTTTCGGCAATAATACCGTAAAAGTAGTTAAAATATTTTTACTCGTAGCTATGTTCTTCATTTCTTTCTTTATTCTTACAAACACTACGCAGTGATATTATTATTGTATTTCAAAAAGAAAAAAATTATTATTAAAAAGCCGTTTTGTTGTACTTTTGTGGTGCTACCATAATAAAAGCGGTCTTCAGAGAAGATGGGAAATTTGAATTTTGAATTGGATTGAATTCAATTTTTGGTATCCAAAATGCAGCTAAGAATTAACTTGTCCATTTAAAAAAATGTTACTTTATATTTCAGAAGTTCTAAATATTTATTCTATATTAATATTAATGTAATCCGATTTTACGTCGACGGGGAGGACGTGTGAACTTTTATTTTATTTAGCGAATTTTATAAACTACGAGGAAAGGCAGACATCTAATAAGACATCAATAAGGCTTGCCAGACAATCTACTTCATTATAATATTAAAGGTTGGAACTACTTAGCGAATACGTCATTGTAGTTTAATTATTAAGGATCCAAAAATCCCACAAAAATCATCTTAATTATTCTGCAGGGTGTGGCAGCATATTGAGAACTTGAGAAAATTTAAGTTCTTGAAAATATTTAAAGGAAAGTTTATTAATCCTGTCACGTTTTACTAAAATGTTTCCAAAGTGCATTATTTTGTAAGATATTTTGAATCAGGTGTATAATAATATAAGCAAGAATAAATATTGCAACAGTGAGTCAGTGTACACCTACAAAGCATTAATTGATATTTTATTCAAAAATTTACATTTTGAACATGAAAATGTAATTTATTTCTATTAAATTAATATTTGCTTTTGATTACACTCTCTGTAATCTTTAACAACATTTATAATATCAATAAGGCGATATTTATTGAGTAGTATGTAGTTAGGTATGTAAATGATGCTCTATAATATACATACAGGCGTACACTTTTTAAAATTAGTATATTTTACCAACAATTTATCGATAAATACAACTGTAATACTCATACTTGGAACTTATGTCATCTAGTCAGATGTTTAGTAATCGTATAAATTAAGATCGTCATAATTATATTAAAAATAAACTTTAAGGCAATTTTTAGATTTCTATTCATGTGTTAAAGAGAGTGAAATCTACAAACGAGATTCTAATATTTGTTTGTCTAACATCAACGGCTGTCGAGTTCTGGATTAAATTAAACAAGTGAAAAAATATCGAAAAATTTGAACTTTTATTTTTTAAAAATAAACTTAAATACAAATTATGTTGGAAAACCTTTGAGGTGGTGATAAAAGACGCTTTTCTAAGACGAATTTTCAAATAAAACTTTTGTCCAAGTCAAAACCCTTGGGGGGTACCTCCATTTAAAGCAATTGTTTGAATTTCTGATTTAAAGCGGCCATAGCTCCGACATTATTGATATTTTAGCCTTAAGAAATTCGAACTTTTTTAAAGATAATTTGCATATCTATAAATTCGGTTATAACTCCTTATCGTCTAGAATTAACGAATTTCGAGTTATAAATTAAATTAAGAGAAAAAATGTTAAAAAGATTCACGTTTTATTTCTTTACTTTTTTTGCAAACCCCGTATATCTTAAACAAAAAGTCTTAGAAAAAAACTGTCAAATTTTGATTTGATTTTATAATTTTTTTTAATTTCAAAACCTATTATAGCATTTGAAGTTTGAGTGACATTGTTATAAAGCGGATTAAATTATTGTTAATAAATTAGTTTATTTATTTTATTTTTACCAAATTAATTTTTTAACTTGTGAAATATAATTAAATAATCTTGGAATAAACAAGTTAATTAAACGTTAATCAAAAAAACGTTTAATTAACTTGTTTACCCTTGTTCACATACACTTTGTTCATAATTTGCAGAATTTCTGTGAAAACGGTTGGTTTCCTCGGACCAAAGCTGTAGCCCGTTAAATTCCCTATCCGGTTTAAGCCACCAGTTTTTATCTAAGACATTTTGTTTAAGAGATACGGGGTTGACAAGAAAATTAATTTTAACTGTTAAGTAAAGAATACATACTTACATAGAAAAATAATATTTAAAAAATAATAAAAACGACAATAATTCACATTTAACAGGTTTGAAATATTCAAACTTCAAATATTTAAATATTCAAAAAATATGGCAGGTTCAAACCTGTTAAATGTGAATTACTGTCGATTTTATTGTTTTTTAAATATTATTTTACTATGTGTAAGTATTATATTATGTTTAGTTTGTTTATTGTAGCATTTACATACTACTAACTACCACACTATAGACATAAAAATTTATTTTTTATGTTAATTTTCTATTATTTTTTTTAACATTTTTTCCCTTTATTTAATTTATAACTCGAAATTTATTGATTCTAGACAATATAGGGTTATAACCTAATTTGTAGATAACCGAATGATAACCGGAGCTATGGCCGTTTGAAATCAGAAACTCAAAAAATTTCTTTAAAGGAAGGTACCCCCCAAGAGTTTGAACTTGGACAAAAATTTTATTTGAAAATTTGTCTGAAAAAAGCATCCTTTATCACCACAAAGGTTTTCCACGGTCACGAAGACACCCGTATATTTTTTACAAACAAAAGAATCTTGATTTATTTTAATTTTTAAAAGGTTATCTCTAAACTTTTTATTATTAATTTGTTTGTTTTTTTGAAAAGGTTTTAAACGTAAATGGGTGGCAACTACAGCTTAGTAATTTTCACATCAATAATTTACAAAGCAAAGCTGATTAGCACCGGTATAATAATAATGTAGATGTTGTCCGCTGCCGCCCACGAAGCTTCAGGTTCTGTTTTTTATGAAAGCTTAAAATTTTCAATTCATCCATTCGGTTTGCCGCGCTTTTTACTCTACATAATCATAACAATTAAAAAAAAATAAATATTCCTGTACAATAAGAAAATAATAGTAATAATAATGTAGTATATTTTTGGAATCCGGAATTGAAATTTTAAAAGGACTGATTTTAGCTAATCAAGTTAAACTTTAACGATTAAAATTATAATTAAGTACAATTTTATGCAAATAGCTGAAATTAATTCACTTGCGATTTTAATAATAATAAGATCACCTCACTTTTTATATTTTTGAAGTTCTATTTGTATAATTAACGGATAAATTTTTCAGTTCCGTGCATATCTAGTGGACTAACGTTAAAATTTATTGTTTTCGATCAAATTAACATATTCATTTGCATAATCACGAAGAAAAAATTTAATGTTCCAAAACTATATATAATTTTAATTCAAGGTTTTCGTGTAACAACCAATTATCTTAATTTCGATACAGGAAAACCAGCTCGAGATGTACGATAATATGCTTTTCAACTGATTGGGGAGGAAAATTTATTTATGTAAATTTGGAAAATTACAGAACACAGCATCGTCGACTCTATTTTGACATTTGAAAAGTTTAGAAAAATTTATGATAGAGAATTAAACTAGGTGTAGTTTTTCAAGGTAAAATATAACGAAAAAAATAAAAAATAAAACATGTTTTACTAACCAAAAGTCCTTGGCAAACCTCAAGCAAATATACCCATAACTTATCTGTGTTATGATGAGATTTGAATTTTGAAATGCATTTTTTTACCTACGATAAATTTAAATTTCGTATAATTATCGGTTGTTGCAATTCAAACTTTTTGTCGAACTGAACCCAGATCAAATTTTGACCAGAATTAATATTCACGTTTTTTCTGTATTACTGAAATTATTTTGGAAAAGCTATGCAGTTTAAGCTGTAATCAAGATATCAACAGTTTTGAAATTTCTTGTAATAAAAATTACTCGGTAATTGGAAACTGGCAATAAATAAATAAAGAGATAAAAGTTAATTTTATTGTTTAATGTAGCCCATAAATTTTTATTAGATGGCCCAACGTTTAACGTATTATATTCTATTTTTTTTTTTTAGAGAAAATAAAGAATTTATTATAAATTTTAGATCGTGTTTGAAAAACAAATATTTATTTTTAGCATTGTTTTTATTCTATATCTTTCGCACACCGAAAGTTCGTTAAACACAAAAAAAATTGAGACGCCTCAAACGAGAATATTAATTAACTCTTTTACACAAAATCGTCGAAAAACTTTGACCCCTATTGGTTCAAGGCAATTTAAATTTTTAATGGCTAAAAAAATTTCCGAAAATTGAACAATCATACGTAAACTTGAAAGGATATTTTCACATCGTTGTACGATGCTAATTTAATTACATAAATGTGTAAATATGGAACGATCGGTAAAAGGTGTTCGAGATTCAATAATAATTTCTTGAGAAATTGTAATAATATACGACAAACGCAAATAAAGTTTTATAGAATAATTAATTTTGAAATATACGTAGTAGTTTCCATAATAATATGAGAAAAATATTAATTATAAGATAAAAAATGTTGCAAGAGGTAACAGTTTTGAAAATGTGATTTAATTTAGGTTGATATATAAAAGTCTTACAACAGAAGTAAATCATTTATTATTAGCATAAATCGATCAAATTATAATAAAAAGAACACCGAACGTCCTTGTTAATTTAAATAAGATGATGAGGGCCCGTCCTTCTTTTATTGTCTTTACTTGCCACATTTTTAAATCCTCAAAATTGGGCGTCGTTAATTAAGAAATTCAAAAATTTCTAATTGCAAACTTCTATACGACCACCATCAACTACAAAATGTATGCATCCCCTGGCGTAACATCTCCAACTGCTCAAAATATAATCGAAAGATGTTGCAAATTTCCGCCTACTTTGCACAGCATTTTAGATTGTATGTATTCTTATGCCACGGAAAACCGTGACCTCTGAAAGATTTTCTTGCATAGTTTTGGATCGGGTGTGGTTAAGATGAACCAGAGCATCGGTGGGGGTTTTCTATATAAAATAATTTAAATTCGTTCTGATGTTAGATTGTGAATCCTGTGGATATTTGTACCCCATCAAAATGAAATCGGTAAGCTACACTTTTTTCTTAGCTTTTAAATTATTTTAAATGTACATTTATTATTTCTTTTATATTTTCGCAAAATAAACTGAATAAGAATAAGAATTTATTAAAATTTTATATCATTATTATTAAAAGTTTTTTTGTTTTTTTTTTGTTTAATTTTTCTAAGAGGCAGATTTTCAAAATTTTAGAAATTATTTTTTTTTACCATTAATTTTATATTTAAAATCGAATATCCTTTGGCGGAACCATAAAAATCTTTCGTGTTTTTAAATTTTCACCTATTTTAATCCTTAATCCTTGGCGTGCAAAAATTACATTTTTAAAAAAATAATTTATATTTACTTTCAATGTTGGAAAATTAAACTTTCGTACCCTTATTGAAAGCTGTGTAGGTAAAGTTTTTGTGTGCAAGATTTAATTTCAAATTTTAAGTAATAATTTTAATTGCAGCTAAAATGATGATCATAAAATTTTGAAATTTATGTTCTCCAATGAGAACATGTTTTGTGTTTTAATCCGATTTAATATTTGAAGGTGACTTTTTAATCTATAATTTTTATTACAAATCATAAAATTTGTTTTTCAAAATTTACACATTAAATATCGGTGTTACAAAAGCACTAAAAATTGATTTATGACAAGGTCTACAAAAATTGTTAATTTTATTTAGCATCTTTAAAATAAGAATATAATATGCAAAAATTAATTTTATATATTATCTATTTTTTCTATTAAAAACAGAAAACTGTTCAGTTTGCTTAATATATAAAATATAAATTTAAGAAATTAAAAGATAAAAAATAATGAAACGTGCAGTTTTCTTCTTAACTTATTACGTAGATATTAGTGCAATGTAAAAATGAAAAAAATCTATCCCACAATAAAAGTTTGTAACGTTTCGAAATAGTTGTAATAAAAAAGAATACATCGCCAATGTTCCATAAAATGCGCACATTTACAAAATAAAATAAATGACTTTTGCATTTATGTAAATTCGGATTAATTTAATTCTGAAATATTACATAGTGAATGTAATTCTAGTATATTAGTGTTTGGTATTAAATAATCAAGAATGGATGCCGTAATTTTACATAGATTTTTTTAAATAAATACATTTTTGAATTTTTTTAATACGGTAGGGTTATTAAACCTCTCCAGTTAGAAAGTTCGCACGTCAATGATAACAGTTTAATAATATTGAAGTTAATTATAATTGCACATTGAAAACCAATTGAAAAGATACTTACTTAGTAACCTACCTTATATCTATTTGAAGATGGTAATCGCAATTTATAATTTATAATGGAACCTTTATCCTGTCTTTAAATGTTTTACAGAAATATGACAAGTTAACAGAAAGTGCTTATTTATTGTGACATTATAAATTTTATACTAAATAAGGGAAATGTCATTCATTCGTTTTAGTTTTGAATGAAAAAATTAATATTTTAATTGGCGACATTATAAAATTCAGTGTAATTATTACGACGTTCGTTAAATTACCCAACAATGCCAAATTTCGGTATACCGTATGTATAATTCTACCTATTTAGTAAGAACGATGTAATTGGTTACTTAAATTAATTGCACTTAAAAAAAATTGTAGGTATAATTCGACGTTATTAGTCACTATTAGAACTATAATACAACTTACCTATGCTAAAAATGCGATTTTGTAATAGGTATAACTTTAACGATTTTACAAATACAGAAATAGTAGGTAGTGGATTAGTAAAATAAATAGGTAAAGGTCATCAAATTAAACGGCAAATTAATGACATGCCTTCAGAATACAATGGATAAATTATGAGCGGATCCTATAACCAAATTAAGAAATTTTAATAAACTGTAATTTTTTAATCGGTCATCTCGCCGTCACTTTACTCGTATGTGTCCGATCATATTTTACCTACAATACAATAATAATAAAACATTTATTTCTATTGTAAGCCCGGAGGCAGGAAATAAATCGGGCTTCTGTCTTACGCACGCATCGAAGTCTCCAAGTTAAAACTAAGCGCTTTCAATGTTTTTTAAACAATTACGTTTGTTTTAGATAATAATCTGTTGCTTGTTGGCCGTCGCAAGTGCGGGACCATATTACAACAATCCATATCAAAAACCATCGTACGAACCACAACAGCAATATTATCAACCACCTCAAGTTTACAATAAAGGAGTGGTTGGTATTGTTTCCGAAAATAACGAATTAAATCTAGATGGATCTTTCAGATATGGGTAAGTACAAAAGTTAAAAATATTCTAGTCTATCTTATAGAATTCTTAGACGATTTTTAGTATATCCTGATAAAAGATATCGTCATAATTAAATTAAAATATTTGGTTCTTCTTATATATTATGATTTTCTTTAGCAATAAAGAATTAAGTATCTATAGGTACGTGGGTGCAATTAATTCTGCAACCATAGGTGCACAAATTAAATGCACGTAAACATTACAAAGTTTAACCACAAACTAATTATTAGACAATACTTCTCACACCTCGCATCATGTCAAAACAAGAATAAATCATAATAATTATTATATTAAAGCATTTCGTATGCATAACTATAGGGAAATAATTTAAACACAATAGACGGTGGTTGCGTAATTCGAACGTGACTAAGTATTAACGATAATTTAACTTACATCTAAATTAACCTTTTCCCTCTTCAGATACGTAACTGCCGATGGTCAACAAGTTCAAGCAGAGGGTTACCTTAAGGGCCCAGAGTCGGAAGTTATTAATGGAGTTTATTCCTACACCGCTCCAAACGGGGAAAAAATCGTAACCAAATATATTGCCGACGAAAATGGTTTCCGCGCCGAAGGTCCACATATTCCAACACCTCCACCAATTCCAGAAGCTATTCTCCGATCTCTCGCTTATAATGCAGCTCATCCCGACAAATACGATAACCAAGCACAATATTATGAACCTCAACCAAATTACAGGCCGCTACAACAATACCGACCCTTCAAATCCTACAAATAATTTAATTAATTAATACAATGATTCGCTTGCATTAGAAAGGCCAGTAAGTTTTAAGAATCGTGTCTCTCTAATGAGAGGTTTAATATTGTTTAATTGATTAATTGTATCTCATTAAATATTTAAGAGCAGTTTTGTATTTTTAATAACAAAAAAAATAAATCCTGAGCAATTTTATACGTACATTAGTTTTATTAAATATCTGTTCTAAAGGTTGAATATCTACATTTAAATAAAATTACTTATTATAGCAATTATAAGTAATAGTTATAAATAATATATGAAAAAGCGTTGTAGGTCTTAAGTCGGTAGACCTAGATCCTAGCATCTTGCAAAAAAGACTTGCGAAGGGAAATTTCAACAAGAAAACTTAGTAAAAGCAATATAATAATAATTATTAAAACAATTTTGTTTTAGATGCTGTAAACCATATTATATTTCTCCCCAACAATTTTGATCTACAATTTATTTTTTGCAACTACAACAACATAATTTAGCCATCCTTCTCGCGGGAGATGAGACAATCGTATCTCAGGTTGGGTTCTATCGTTCTCAAAACAAAAGTAAAATTTCCAATCAAAAAAAATAAATCGTTTTCCAAAAATTATAAAATCAAATCCAATTTAAATTCAATGTAAATGTTTAATAATTTTAAAAGAGAACGAAGTTTGACTTCCCTTATTCAAATCGTCGCTTTATCACTTTAAGCATTCGCCCGCTCGAACAAATATAATTTTAATACAAATTTAAAATTTTTAATCCTTAAACAATTCTCAAAATTAATAACTCCAACTATTCTTTCCAGATCAATCTAATCAATCAAATCTACTGCTCAGTAGCAACCATTCAAAATAATTCCAAAACTTTAAAAACTACGCGCTAAGGCAAACGCATTAAAATCTCTTTATTTAAACCAATATCAAAATTATTACTCACAACTTTATAAATCAAAGACCAAAATCAACGACCAGCTCGTTCGACGTATTTGGCTAAAAGACCTCGTATTTCCGTCGATTCGCTCCCACCTCTCAAATTTCACAATCTTACAAATTTTCTTAAAAATGTACAGGGTGGGTGCGAATCCTTTTGAAATACCACAATATATTACAATTTATGCGATGCATAAATAAATTGTCAGTGAACCTTTAGTAAAGGTTTTCAAGTTGACATTTTAACATCCTGGAAAGATAACAAAGAATAAAGATGACGTGGGCTAAAATGTATGCCAAATCCATCATTGAAGTTCAGCCATAACATCGCTAAAAGAACTTGTAAATGTAGTTTTTTATGCTTTAACTATTTAGTGCAAGATCAGAGAAAATATCTTAATTAGTTCGTAGCCATGGAAAGGCACCTAGGGGCACGTGCCCCCCCCCTCCCCCCCCGAAATGTGCAAAAGAAAAAATTCTTTGAAAGTAAAAAATTTAAATTTTGAAAATAAAATAGGTATATTTTAAAGAGGTGGTATACCCAGCAATTCTTGAAGAAGAATTCGATTTCTAGAAACAAAAATAGTTAAATGTAAACGATTTGTCAAAGAATTCATCAGATACATTGGCAAAATGTTCTGATGAATTTTTTTCTAATGTCACAACCCTATTAAAAATATTTGCAATATTACCAGTGACTACAGCAACTGGCGAGAGAAGTTTTTCTAGCTTAAAACGAATAAAAACTTATTTAAGAAATTCTACTGGCGAAGAAAGGCTAAACGGTCTAGCGTTCATGAATATTCATAAGAATATAAATTTTGATTCCGATATTATAATAAATAATTTTTATGTAATGTTTGTTTTAAATAAAAATAAATTAAATAATAAATAAACAATGAGTTAATTTTACAAAAAAAATTTTAATAAGTTTAGAAAAATAAAATATTGAAAAAATTTGTTTGTAATAAAAAAAATTTTCGAAAGAGAACCTCCGAAAATTTAAGTGTCCTCTCCGAAATGAAATCCTGGCTACGGACCTGTTGGATTTTAAATGAAATCGGAACAGCTCTATAGAGAAAGGTACAAGAAGTCACAAAATCTTGGATTGGCTGTTTTCTGGATCAGAGTTAACCAACGAAATACCTAGGCTTTGGCTACTCTTGGTCTAGAAGTGATCGAACATTTCGATAAGTCTGTCAATGATTGCAATTGTTGGTTACTCATCAGAATTTTTAAAATGATTTTGTAGACTGCAATTCAAGTCCATTGTCCTGGCAAAAAAAGTCGATATCGACACTTTATATGCCGATAGACGTAATTATATTTTACATAATATGTTTCAGAAGGCAGTAAGAACTAAATATATTATTTAATTTTGCACATTTAAAACCCTGAAATATGCATAACTCAATTTTCAAAAAAAATACTAATATGATATTCTTTTCAAAATAAGTTTTTAAATTTTGTGGAATCAATGCGCGAATATTTTAACAAATTGTCTTGATTGCAAAAATTGGGGTTCAATGTAAAACTAAGTTGTAAATTTGTTGATTTATTATTTTTTTTATACTTTTTTTGTTTTTTCAGTGCCATGAAAATCTTATACGCCAACTTCAGGATGCCCAAGACGTTGGAAAGCTTGTAATGGAATTAGGCACTCAGGGATCTGATAAAAAGTCTTCCAAAATTACAACAACAACTGCAAGATATTAAAGAACAAGTAAGTAATTATACAGTTTAACAAGGTGAGATCAACATTAATTATTTTCAGATCATGTGTCCAATTTGTTTAAATTGCTTGAAAAATATAATATTTTTATGCGGTCATGGATTATACCAAATGTGTAGAGATCAAATGTTTGAGTGTCCTATTTGTAGAAAAACGGTGAAGAAATGAATTTTGCTATATTAACAAAACAAAACTTCTACAATTTTACCATAAATATGTGTGTTTATGGCTTCCTGTATTATATCTGAATGTTGCGCACTTTTTATCGTCGAATCCAATCATTTGTCTAGATGGTTTAGATTTATTGCTCTAAATTGTGATTTTGTGATAATTGTAAAGAAGTATGTAAATGTCCTATAATATGATTTGAATGGAGCCTTGGCACCATAAACAATCCATGAATAAAACTGATTTGAAGGTAAAAATTAAAAAAATGAATTACATGAATTACGGGGACGCACAATTTTCATAAAAATTTTAAATATAAAATATTTGTTTGTCGAGGATGTCCTTTGAAATAAGTTAGCGTTTTCATAAATTTTATGTTCTTACTATACATACATTTCTGTGTATTATACTTACCACCAAAGCTGTCATCAAAATTCTACTTTGCTTTAAAATGTGTCTAGTTGCTGGTTAAACTTATATTTGCTCGATTTTACATAAGTATAACGTATTATAAAAATTTAATTTTTTTAATGGTGAATCCCTCAAAATAATAACCTTCATTGATAATTTGGTTTTAAATTTTTAGTTCTGCATAGAAAGCTATAAAATTAATAAAATTAATTAATTTGAAAATTATATAAAAAATTCTTATTATAATAAATAATTAATTAATTCATAATAATTATGAATAATAATACCGCGCTGGTGATGTAGTTGCATGGTTTGCAGGCGAATTGTGCATTACGAATTTTTTACCTAATTTTCAAAAAGAATTTTTTATATGCCTATTATTTAGTTTTAAAACATTAATTTTTTTTATAATGATGTGGAATTTATGTCACCTTCGGATGCATATGCGAAAAATGAGAATATTTTTCGAACAATGAAAATGCATTGTTCTTATAATTTCGTCTGTTAATTTTTCTCATGTCATATTATACCCAGTTAGCCAACATTCCAAAAAGTTTTTTTGTTGTAATAGTTGTTTCAAAGTTACACATATCTTCTTAATTTACAAAATTCCATAAATTGAAGCCATCTAGTTTTTTTCAGTTTTTTAGTAGTTTTTTCTTTCACATTCTCGAGAATACTTTTATCAAATAATAATCATCTTTTAATTATAATTTAATTGCATTAAATATTTTTAAATTATTAACTTGTGAAATATTTTAAATTGAATAGTTTTTAACAGTTTTTCAGTTGAAAACTATTGAATTTTAAATATTTATATATTTCAAACGGCCATAGCTCCAATATTATTAATTTTTTATACTTAATGGATTAGAACTTTTTTAAAGATCATTTTCTTATCTACAAATTAGGTTATAACCTCTTATTGTCTAGAATCTACGGATTTCGAGTTATAAATTAAATTAAGGGATAAAATGTTAAAAAAATTTAGGTTTTATTATTTTTACTTTTCTTTCGAACCCCGTATCTCTGAAACGAAAGGTTTTAAAAAAAAACTTACAGCTCAAAAGGGATAGGAAATTTAACGGGCTACAACTTTAGTCAAATAAATTTTTTTGGAAAATCAACCGTTTTCATAGAAATTCTAAAAATAATGAACAAGGTGTAGGTTATCGGAGCTATGGCCGTTTGAAATCGGAAATTCAAAAAATTGCTTTAAATAGAGGTATCTCTCAAGGGTTTCGACTTGGATAAAAATGTTATTTAAAAATTTGTCTTAGAAGGGTGTTCTTTATCACCACTTCAAAGGTTCTCCACGGTCATGAAAAGAGCAATGTTTGTGCGTTAAATTTTTATTATATTTGTGTCGCTGGCAGAACCCCATAACTGTAAGCCTTAGGTTCAGATAGTTTCGAATGACGCCAGAATCAATATAGCTTTTGTATGATGATACACTAAAAAATTTTTTGTGAATCTAGCTTCGAACCCTGGCACACTAGATGTCGAATTCTTGTAATAGGTAGGCAGTAAAATTAAAATAAGGGAGAGCGTAGAGTACATTTCTAAATTTTTGCTTTCAAAAATTGACGCCAAATGATAGGTGTGGAAATGATTTATAGATCACCCCATTAGATAGGGGGTGAGAATACAGAGATACTTTAGATTCATTTAAAACAGAGTTCTATTGTATGTAAAACGTAAATTGTAAATTTTGAAATTGTTAACCGTTAAAGAAATATTTGCAGAAATTACAGTACTCAAAGAAAACTCCAATAAACTGTTTTCAAACTTATGACATTAACATTAAAATGGCAGTTATTACACAAAAACAAATCCAAAAAAATTAAGAAAGAAAAATTCAAAGAGAATTTTGGGTACTTTGAAGAATGCGGTGGAATCCTGTAAATCCAAGGATTTTTTCAAATTACAACATTTTGTATATAAGTTTATCGTATACACGTCATGTTATTTTGACTATTAGAAAATTCTGCACTTGAGCTACCACAATAATATACCTACCATAAATTATAAAACAATATTGCATCGTGTGTTGCCTATTTTCTAGAAATAATTTTCATCTGTTCGACAACGTGGAATTTTTAATCGTTGGATTTTCGAGCATTTTACTTTTGAAGGATAACCTTTCTTCGCTAGATTGCTTTTATAGTTCTTCCACAGTCTTCCAGACGTCTGCATCGATTAGTTATCTAAAAAAAAAAATTTATAAATTAATACATAATCAAATTACCAGTGACTGCGTCATAATACAATTTGACACTTAAAAATGGCATTTTAGAAGCTTGCACTCTTAAATTATTAATTAAATTAATTAAAGGGTTTAATTCATAATGTCCGAAGATGACGAAAAGCCGTTAAAGAGGCCAAAACTGCATGGTTACATGCAAAGACAAATTGTAAAGAATTTCGTCGGTGCCTTTATTTGTGCTGCCATTGGCGCGTTATCTTTCAAATTCTTTTATGTCGATCCATTTAAACATAGAGTCGAAGAGTATTACAGGTATTTTTTACTTGCTAACTTAATATTGAGGAAATTTTTCAAAATTTTTTGTTGCAGAACTACGAATATTGACGAGTTGTTTGAAACCATACGTAAAAATAAAATATTCGATAGTTGTTAAAAAAATAAATAAAAAAAATGTAATACAAATTTGTTAGCATATACAAATTTAATTATTAGGTAATAATGTACGTTGTATCCGTAACAAAAAATTAAATAGTATATACAATAAAATACTGACGTTTTATTTAAAAATTACTCTTATTGGGTAAGTGGCAATTATAATTATTATCAAAATAATTATTATTATCGGAACTAACCTGAATTGGCGCATTATAATATTTTAATATTTTCCTTCGAGATAATAAATATATACAGTACCTATTCAAAAAATTAGGCGTACTAGAAGATATTTTATAAAATCGTTTTAAAATATAAATTTAGCATGCATAGTGGCAACTTTTGGTAATTTATAAGTTTATAGTGAACCTGATCTGCAATATCGAAGCAAATTTAAATTATAAAAATACTTTTTTTTTAGATTGGCCTGGAAATTCTCCAGACTTAAATCCAATAGCAAATGTCTGGACTCTGGAGTCTTCTAAAATCCATATATAGTCTAGATAATACCACTATAGACAAATTGAAGGAGAACATCTTAAATGTATGGCAAAATGACCAAAGTATTAATCCTTTGATCCTTAAGGACATGATAACAAAATGTGTTCAAAGCATGACGCAGAGAAATACAGAATGCTAAGGGTGGCAGCATTAAATATTAATGAATTTGTTTTGTTTTTATATTTTATGCTACTAATAACTGATTTTTAATTATTAGTCCTGAAAAAATTATCTAGTTTTTTATAATTAACTTAAAAAATAGAAGTGCGGCTAATTTTTTGAGTAGGGACTGTAAATTAAACACTTTCTGTAAGAATAGTGTAAATTTTAATTAATCCTTTAATGTAAATTATTGTTTGCTGTTTAATTAGAAAAATATAAACATTATATTTTTTAAATTTTAAAATTAACAATTTTTTTAATCTAGAAGCATTTAATTATCCTAGGTAATGTCGACTAACAAACAAACAAAACTTGTTTACTATTGCCGAAAATAAATAATCTAATTTTATTTCTTGTTTGTGAAGTAGCGAATGCAGATTTCAATATGTCCTGCGACCCGAAAAGTATACCGCGTCCTATTATGTCTGGTAGATTAAACAGGACTATCGGAAGGCAACTGGTAACGGCGTTCATACTGGGTTTTTCTGCTGTGTTTTCGTATTGGAGATTTATCAACATACCTTATAAAGAGAAGCACCGCGAATTTTACAAGTAAGCTAAAATTAATATGATATTTTGATTCGACTAGTAATTAATTGTATTATTTCAAGAACTTACGATATCGACAAATCCTTTGAACAAATTCGAAAGACGGGAGCGTTCTCGTCCTGTTAACGAAAAAAAGTTGTCAAATTTTCTTTTTTCCTGCAATGTAAAATAAAAATTATTAAAAAATTGCACTCGTTGAAACTTATTTTCCGAAGAGTCCATCCGTATTGCATCACAATGGCAAAAAAAATGAAATTTATCTTCGCTCTTAAACAGCGCAACCTTTCACTAAAAAATAAATAATGCATCGATCAGCAAATGGTAGGCAGTACACTATTCACCGTGGAAGACGTTTGCATAATAATTGTGCATTTTCATTTAAAATATAGCTAGAAATCGACAAAGGAGTCTCGTTAAAATAAGAACAATTAAAGGTCGAAAGTGAGTTCAAATGGATCTTGAGGAATGTTCCCATGAACCTGCTGACATAGCAACTATTTTATTATCTACCAATGCATCTTCACTATCTCTTACATAACTTTAGCACGACCTAGACGTCTTACCATAATTTACCACCAATAACAACTATTGTGGGTAATACGATCAAATTTTATTGAAAAACGTTATGTAAGTTAATAAATTTATTGCGGCTCGTAATATATCGGACTCGCGATTAACTTAAGCATAGTAACTTTCAAATAAAAATATATCTTGGCATAATTACCATTCGACTACCGTTGCATCTTCGTTTGCTACCACAGTCGAGTGGTTCCCAGTGGTATCACAATATTATCAACATTTTTGGTTCACGTACTTTTGCCTTTCAAAAAATCGGTCGTCTTCTCTAAAACGTTAGTCACCAGCAACTGATGCGATCCTGCCATTTGCTACAACATCGAAGCATTTCTAGCTGTTTCTTTTTATTTAGAACCATAAAAGGTTCTCCAAAATCACAGTGTCCGACTTATTATTAAACTACTTTTAAAAATTGAAACCTTTATGACTTCATCCTGAGGAATCGATTTGAATTGGATAAATAAGAAAGGCACCGAAAGCATTTAAAATAATTTACTAATTAATATTTTTTATGTACGCACGTAAAATTTAATGTGCGGTTTACAAACAATTAACTACTGTTAAGATACATTTATGGTACAACAATATCCACCTGATGCATTGGGTTAAATTGAGTCATGATTTAATCGAGCATTAACCTAATTAAGATTGGCACGTTCACGAGTACGACATTCACTTCTATTGCTTGTTGCTGGTGAATCGGTATCATCTTAAAATAATTTCGAAATTTTTATTAGCAACAAAGCTCTTCGGCTCGCTCAATTAATTACCATCGATTATTGAAGATAGTAATTAGAAGAAAATTACCATCGTTGCAAAATTTGAACCGAATTAAAATTATGTGGGTAGGTCCGTCGTAAGGATTCGCAAAAATTAACAGGATTTCAAAATGTTTGTGCATCTTTGCCCCCCAAAATTAACATCCACAAAAGAAGTTGTAATATGTATCATCTCTTATACGTACTAAAATAAATGCAATAAATTATGTATAGCATAATTCGTTTAAGTTTTCTTTTCTAATAATTAAATGAACACTTTAAATTAATGATTATAATTATTTACAGTCGTCTTTCTGTATTGTTAATAATGTGAGCAACGACAGGCCGTTAGTATTATGAATCATTTAATTATTGTTAGCCATTTAGTTAATTATTATAGTTTGTTATTAGCCAATAAAATTTAAATAATTAGAATTTATTTTTACTTTTAAGGTAACATCCACATTAACTTCTAAAACTAATAAATTTAACTTTTTTATGTCGATTTAACCTTATATGTTCTACATTCCTTGCCGTAGCCATCGCAACCGATATTGGCAATATTTCAGTATTTAATTTATTTCAATAATTATTATAAATGTTTCAATTAATAATTACAGACAATTAACTATTGCACTTCTGTTTGCAAATGATTCAGCTGCAATCGTAGAGTAATCAAAGATGACCATACAAAGACGACCACCTGGCCAATCAAAAATCGAGAAGATTCTAGTAGAGGCCAGTCATAACATTATAGAAATCCGCATCTCGATAATATGTTCTTGTTATAAATTATTTTTAGTTTATATCTTCTTCAAGTATACTAAAAATAGTATACTAAATATACTAAAAAATTCAAGATTAAAATTTCGTCCTTTGAGGTTGTTCTACCAGACTCCTTTATTCATTGAATATTACGTGGTATAAAATTTTGATGAATTCTAGCGATTGTGTAAATTTGGAACATTTTCGAGTTCAATTTTAAATCAATGAACACGAATTACTCAATTAGCACCGATGGTCCAGGCAAATGACGAAGAGGTTTCTGGAAAGCTCTTTTCGTACTCTTATATTACATGACTGCCCGAATGACTCGATCTTCTTGACCGTTTCAAACATTTTTTTTTTATGGAAAGCTTTATTGAAATTAGTAAAAGAAGTCTCTTTAAATTTCACTCAAACTAGGCAGGCTCCTTATCTGCTCTAGTTTTTCCGGTATTACAATACTGCTATGACGTCGCAAATTGTAAATCTACCGTATTTCCATTGTTGGGATTAAGTGGAAACTCGAGAATGTACTAGAGAACGAAAAGACCTTTCCGTTGATGTATTGAAACCTTGGTTAGCACAAACTTTGAGCACATTGCTGTTATCTTATACAAATCCTACGCTCTAGAGAGTTTAAATTTGATGCAGATTCTACTAGTGCAATAAAGCAGTGTTAAGTCGTCTTTTTATCATTCATTGAAGATGCAGTAAAATGTGTAACTTTATTAAATAATTTCTTCCTGCGGTTGAATCCACCGCAAAAACAAATTACATTAAAATAAAATTAATATAATATCTACTACGTATAACATTAAAATAAAAAATAAAAGTTTGTAGAAGCTATTGACCTAAATTTTGCTTTGCAGATTCAAAGGAGTCGGAGGCGCATAAGGATAACCGTAATAATAAAACATTAACATAAAAAGTACTCGTGTTCTACATAATATATTACAACCGAATGACGTCACATGATATTTTCGCTTACATAATTTAATTTAAATTTGTACAGGAATTAAGTTAAACAAATCTTAACATCACAAAAAAATCAAATTTTCACATTTTCTCGCACATTACGTGGTGCAACGATGGTTTTTCTATTTTGTTTACTCCTGTTGAATAAATTAATCGATCAGTTAGCTTTAGTTATAAAGTAAAATGGGTTGTCTGTAATTTTGAGATTTTATGTTATTACTAGAGCCCGGATTCTAAGCTTTTCGCTTATTGCTCTAAATTATAAGCAAAAGATATTTTTTGCTTTTTTCTCAAGATTTTGCTTAAAACGCACGTTGGTGCTTATTAGAGCTTTTTCAATGTTTTTTTTAATGACCGACGGAGTACATGATTAAAGCTGGAACAAAACTCATAGTATTTAATTTACTGTACATGTCTGGCACATGGGACTATCCATGGCCGTCCTAAGATATACGACGCTCCTGGGCTACTAAAATTAATGCGCCTCTCTTCAAACCGAAACCCACAAATACAAAATAAAAAAAGTCAATTTATTACTATTACTCTAAATGAAAACATAAAATTCATACAAAAATAAAAAAATATATACTGTCGTGAAACAAAATATTTCGACCCACCCTGTGCTAAATTGTAAAAAGTTGTGAATTTGATTTTTGAATGTTTAAATTGGAAAAGTACAGAGTGGGGAGAAAAGATAAAGATACGAGGCTTTTTTGGCCAACTATGGCCGACAGCGGATGCAAGACTTTGTATGCCCGCTGAGTTTTGATATTTTTTGAAGAATTGTGAGTAATGTTTTATTTTTGATTGATTAAATAAATAATTTTGATGCGAATGCTTTATTGCGTGTTTTTGGATAAAATATTTTTGGTATCTGGAATTGATTTGAAATAATTTTGATAAGTTGCTACCGAGCGGTAGAAGATTTGATTGATTTGGTTAATTTGGAAAGAGCAGTTGAAATTATAAATTTCGATTTGAATTTAGGATTGGAAAGTTTAAAATTATATTTGTGCGAACGAATGGTGCAGTTGATAAGCCGTCGATTTGGATAAAGGCAAATCAAGCTTCATTCCCATCGAATAAAAGTGAAATTTTACATTACGGAAAATTTAAATTAAATTGGATTGAAAATTTATTATTGGAGTATTTATTTTTTTGACAAGAAGAATTTTTTTTTTATTTTGGTACAAAATTACCACAGCAGCTTTTGGCTGTAGAAAACGAAAGAACCCTTCGACCGCTTGAAAATTACCAACTGCTTCCGCACACCAGGGTTGCCTGAGCAAAAATAGGTGTGTGGGAATTTTCTACAAAAAAAAACATAACAATACATATACGCTTTACATAACTTAGGTGGTGATAGAGGACACTTTTCTAAGAACCATTCTTAACAAAGATTTTTTTCTAAATTAGCCTTCCAGAGTTAGGCCTCTTTAAAGAATTTTTTTAAATTTCCATTTTCGGTTGGACATCGTCCGGAAAATATTAGCTTTTTAGTAAAAATTGATTAGTGCTTTTTAAATAGCGTGAAGTAATTTACAAACTAGATTCAACCATTTTTTGTCTAAAATCAAGGACTTTTTATATTTTTGTTTTTTTTCAAAACCCTGTATTTTTACAAAAATTCTGACGTCTCATTCCGCATAGAACATTTAACAGACATTTATCAGAAAGTAATAAACAAGGCAGCTACAAAATAAAAAATTAAATTTTTATTGAAAATTTTTTTATTAATTAAGTAATAGTATATTATCTACGCGGGAGATATGAGATGCATTACCGGCGAAAGATTTAAAAGCCAGAGGGCCGTAGGCCCGAGGGCTTTTGAATCATGAGTCCGGTAATGCATCGTTATCTCACAAGTTTGATATACTATTTTATCTACTTCCTTGTTTAAATAGCATTTAATAATAAATAATAATTAAAATAATTTACACTTGACAAATGAAAACATAAAAAGCTGTTTATCTCGAAAACGAGACAAGATATCGAAAAAATAACTCAAAAATGTCCCCCCCCAGCCTTTACCCCCCCCCCGCCGAGGGTAATGTTCTCGCTACCAGATGCATTAATTAGCGCGCCCTAACTCCAAGAAATATTGATGAAAACTCGATTGAAACAAATAAAGTTATACAAGTTATAAGAAATCTAGTGATTGCAAAATAAAACAAATGAGTAATTTGTCAAAAAAAATTGTGTAATTTCATTAACATGGTTGATACTTTTGATGTTGATGAAGCCGCGGCAAAGCTTGTAGAACAACGATTGCCGACGAAATCAAAAAAGAAATATGAAATACAGTATTTTATTTTATTTTATTCATGTTTATGTGCTTGTCGTGTAGTTATTGTAGTTAGTGCCGGTATTATATATGTCAATATATAAACGTCAGATAATATTACCTCCCTTGGGAATTTTACAAATATTAATCATTGCAGTAAGTAACCGCGATCATATCCACGCCATTTGATGGAGATAAGTACGCATTTATTTACCGGAAGTAGATAAATGTTCAAAATGACTACCCTCATTTTCAATACACAGTTGTGATTGTTTTAAAAAATGTACTAATTCATAAAATAGTTTTTCAATAAAATTAATTAATTTAATTTTTTGATTTGTACCTACCTTGTTTACTATTTTCTGATTTTCTATGAAAGGGATTAATTTTTCAAACATATTTACTAAACAGAAGTTGTAGTCCGTTAAATTTCCTATCTGGAATTGGGCGTCAGAATATTTGTAAAATGTTTCGTTTAAAAGATGGCAAGTTAAAAAAAAAAATTCTCGAAATTTTCAACATTTTTTTACTTACTTCAATTCAAAACTTTTTTTGGTTTTATAAATTATATAAATAATAAAGTTTTATAAATTTTTGAGAATTTTTGTAAAGGCGGCTTCGAGAACGCAAGCTTTTAAAGAAAATTTTTCCGATTACACCTCTACTTCCCAAACCGCAGTGAATTATCGTCGGCACCAATAAAGGAAATGTCAAGAAACTTTTAAGAATACATTAATTCGAAAACAATTATGTTATACTATTTATTAAAGCTAATTTTTTATACGTTCCATCATCCATCAAAAATTTGGAAAAAAAAAGTTTGCCTTTAGTGGAATCGGCAGAAATTATAAATAATCTCAGAAAGAAATCTTTAGAGATGCAAGGAAATGTGGGACATCAAAGCTATGTCGAGTTTTACGCGTCCCCTGAATTGTAAATTTTAAAATGCCGTTTTTTCGAAAACTATATGATAAATCCTAATACAAAATTTTTGTTGCAATATGCTTAGAAAAGTGTCCTTTTTCCAATAGTGTATAGGAAAAAGTTCAAATCATGAGATGAATTAACTGACAGTAACCCAAATGAGCTCCCATTACGTCGGTTGAAGTTTGGCAAATTTTTTCGATTTATAAGCAGTTAATAAACGACAGACGACAATCTTTCATAATAAAAAATTTGGAAAAATATATCGTGGGCATACAGGCAAAAGTGACCAAGTCAAAAAATAGAATTTCGAGATAAATCAAATTAAATGTTTTGCATTTTGCGAAAAATCAGCTTTATAATATTTTTAATTAATTTTTTCGAATAATGAAACATCTTCAATACGTTATTAGAACATAGACATTTTTTTCAGACCTGTGTCTTACATTTTTACGGTACTTAGTCATTTTAACTCATTTTCACAATTTTTTACCTGTATGCCCACGATACGATAATTAATTTTTTTATAATTATTAAGCGAATGTCCAATTAATATTTAATAAAAATTTACTGCTTTTCTTCAATTTATAGAACTGTTTTCTTTGTTTTTGAAACTTTTTAAAGCGCTTATTTTGAAATTCTAAGTGCTTATAAATCCGGGCTCTAGATATCACATTTTTAATATTTAACATCCAAAATTAAGTTAGTAAACAATTTAGTACAGCGAAGGTATGCGATTTTAACAAACCCGATTATAAATTTATAACACATAACAATTTAAGAAAGGTAAATATTCACTGAACACAACTAACCCGCTTATAATGAACTATTGTTGGTACATAGGGCAATTTGTATAAAAAGAATTATGTGCGTACACCTAAGATTTTTTCTAAAAATTTTATTCAACTACTTATCGAGTAATTAATTAATGATTTTTTACCAAGATTGGAACTAAATTTTTTTCACATTATTAAAAAAAATAACTTTTAACAATTACTTTCATTATTATTTTTAATAATTTTGTGAATTAATTATTTTTGTTTTTATTGTTTATTTGATCTGCTAAAAAAAACTCTTATCGAAATGAAGAAATTTTAAAATATGATTTGATTTTAAAAAAATGTAGTTAAAAATTTTTTTTTAAATATTAACTTTGATGGGGTAGAATAACGTTTCGAAATTGTGGTAAAAATAATGGTGCTATTGAGTAACTTCAACTTGCACATATCGCACGTTACTTTACAACATAATAAAATAATAAAAATTATACCTATAAACTTTTAACCATAATAATTAGTACAGATAATTTTAAGATATTACGGTAAAATATGTAATCATAGTTTCGCCACCCGAACATTACGGCGAAGTTGTTGAGGGAATAGAAAACCTAGTTGAAAATTTTAAAGATGCATGCATACATTAAAGATAATTTCTCCGATTGCAAAAAGCGTCCAAGTGGTAAAGAAGTGCAAGTATAAGAATAATTAACGGTTGGGTAACGGCAGAACATAATATCAACTTGACACACAATTGAAAGTAAACTCGTTTATATTTTTAGTGAGACGATTAAAACTAATATACTATAATTTATTTATGTTAGATGGATACATAATTATTTAGTAGGTATTAAAAAAATTCTCCGGTCTTACTTGTCTGTTTATTTGAACAAGATTGAGAAAATGTATATATACATATTTACACATCCTTTTCACAATTTTTAATTGAGCCGGTAATTGAATTTGTCCTAAAATAAATTCGACGTTTACTTTGTCAGTATAAATCGTAATAAAAACTCAAGACTTTAGATTTTACTTACTAAATTTATGTAAAAATTAAATTTTATTTGCGGCGTTCTCGTCTCGACTATATTTCAAAATAAAGTTTCAATTCGGTGACAATTATTTTTAAGTAAATAATGCTGTTTGCCAATTTATACTGGCCATTCGAGAATTATTTAAAAACACCAAATGTAATAAATTATAAAATTTGTAATAAATCTTTTTGAATGAAAAATGATGTAGAAAACCAAAAAAGGAAAATTCTTACCGAGACGATGTCAAAAATTTTTACAACCTTTCCATTTCAACTACACTTAAAAATAAATTAAAATAGCATTTTTAGCTGTCGATGTTAACTTAGATGTAAGGTATACGGCGAAAAATGTATTACACATACCTCATCAGATGTTGCTATTATTACTTTCTACAAGCATAATTTTTTTAAGTATTTGACATGAATTGCCTTTAGGTCCTGCGATTGAAATCTGACGTGGCTAAGAAATTTGCGTCTGGACGATGATTAGGTTAAAAGTTAATTATGATAAATTTGAAATATTTCACAAATATGCCCTAAACACACACAAAGTTATTGTTATAATTATTGTTAAAACACATTCGTAACAGAGCAATTACCGTGAGTAGATCAAGAACACGATGGATCATCTTTGGAATGTAAAAGGATACATCATCATGAACGTTTTACTTTTCTTTATTTTTTTTTACTAAAACTTCTCAACCATAAAAAATTATTTAAATATTTTCAATGCTTTCGTTGTGCAATTTAATTGCACGTTTACAATATTTTTAATATTGTTTAATTTATATAAAATTAATAAATCATTAAGTAACATCGACGTCGTTAAGTTAACGATTAAATAAAGCATAACTAGAACACTAGAACACTGATCAGGAAATTAATAAGGAATTTATTACATTTATGCAGCTATAAAATTTACATCTTCGCTAATTATTTATAAGGAACAGCGATAGTTTTAAAATAAATAATAGGACAGATATTTCCTGTGCACCACATAAATATAATAAATAAAAAATAATTCTCTAATTAAAAAGGTAGTTTTTTTCTTCGATAATTAAGATTTTATTACTAAAGTACAGTTTTATATTATTTCCACCTCTGATTTGTTGCAATAGATTTTTTTTTTTTTTTTTAATATTTTAACTAATTTTATTTTTCCCACGGTATCGACTTGAGCCTTGCCGTGAAGATCTGTACTAGATAACCAATAAATAAATAAATCACCCACGAAAGAGTGTTTTCTTCATATACTAAGTTACTTGCAGTTTTTTGCTCTTCATCGAGACTAAAAAAATATTGAAGAATTCTAAATTTTATATATTGTTTTCTGGAAAACATTGTATTTTTTAAAGGAAACGTTTGCAAAAAGTCTTTTTTATAATATAAAATTCAGTGGCCAATAACTTTTGTTTACTAAACTTTTTTGAAAAACTAACCCACCTGCCGATAAAACCGAAAATGATGAATAGAGAAGAAAATATGAAAAAAGTAATTATATTTTGTTGAATAAAATTGAAATTAAACTTTAAAATTATTTGAGCAAATTTTCGAGAAAAAAAAGTATTATCTTAAATTCCTTCCTTTGTGTTGCTTTAAGTTGTCTCGAAGTTAAAATATTTAGGAAGATTCAGAATTACTAACAAAATATATTTTTCATCCCCCAAACAACGCTCTTCGATTGTGCTTAAAACTTTATTAGCGTATTTATGTTTTTAATAAATATTTGAAACCAATTTTTGGCGTTTGAAAACCGCGAGGCAACAGATATTCACCTACAAAAAAATATGTACAAACTAAAAATTCTGCAATAATTACAATTAAAATAAAATAATTGTTTAATGGCATTGTTTTTGATATCATAATTTAAATTTTCTCTATTTGTACAAAAATGATATCGTTATCACATTTTTTGCGTCTTCTCCTTCATCAATATCATGTTTTGTTGGTAAGTAGGTAATTACGTAACAAAATTTATTGAACATCTTTTAACAAATCGATAAATTCTAAACAAATTAAAATTTTGCTTTCCTTTTACGATAAATCGATAGATAATGCATATTATACGTACATAAGTGAAAGAACGCCATAAATCACAAAATTTCGGTTTACCTAGTAAGGAATAAGTATTGCGAAAGACAAAAAAACCAATTAACTGTTAGGTTAATTGCACGTATTGTTATTTTGAGGTAAATGAAGGTCTCGATACAATTACGATATTATAGTGAAAAGGGCATATCATAATATTAAATAATGCACACCTTAAAATATGTCAACCTGAAATCTCGCTGAAATATAAATAATATAATCTCTATACTTAGTACTATAATATCAGGTATAATACTTAACTCAATTATTATTTTAAGATTAAACAAACGATGGATAAAGTTTTAAAACGAATAACATAAGAAAACTTTTAGTTGGTTAATTACATAAATTTAGTTACTTAATGAAGTTTTAGCAAAATTAAATTACGCTTTTGAAGACGACGTATCGGTAATTTTGATTCCACTTAAAAGTGTGCAATACACGTTCGCATAATTACCCAAATTATTATTGTGGAATCATCAATTCACACTTTAAACATCGAATCAATATTTAAAAAATGTAGGTTCTATAATTAAGTGGGGCATTTTTTGTCAAAATTATATAATCGTTTATCTCTGTAATGATAAAAATTAGTCCTCGCAGTCGACGGAACGCACAAAAAAACCAACTAAAAAAAAGTGCAATATGCAATGACGATGCCTCTTTATGTGAAAGGCCAATAAGGCACGCAGGTCGCATCGTTTGTGTCACTTTTATTTTCATAAAAGAAGATGATCCCGTTTTTGCTTAATGTTCTGATTAATTCAAAGAGTGGGGTTGTATTTTCTGTAGCTATTTTATACTATATAAAGAGAATCTTCTTCAGCATCCACAACAGTTTTAAGTTTGTTACTATTACAGTTTGTGTTTTAAAATAAACTCCACATCATGAAGTTGGTGAGTTAATAGACATTTTGTTAAAAAATTCAAAAGCACAAATCGCATTTTTGAAAAAGTTCTCTGCTTACGTAATATTCGATTTGAGTGCACGTGAAAGATGAAAATAAATCGTTTTCACCCTTTCTCTTTGATGTACCGCCAGGAGCTAGTTAAATAACTTTGCAAACACGAGAACAATGAGAGATGTTCGCTTTTGGGTATTATATGCAATTTTGTAAAAACACAATTGCAAAACTGCACGACACTTTTTAGACTTATACGGATGCATACCTGTAGATGACCGGCCATTAAGGAATAATTAAGGTTACTTCACTTATGTAACTTGAGGACAAATTGTATATCGTTGCAAAATTTTATAATAATCATTGTTATTTTCAAAATCTTTCAAATTAACATCGTATATTATTAACTTTTACAAACTGCAACCTAATTAATGTTCGACCAATTGAAGCTACGAATTTGTTAAAAATTAAAGTAATAGTTATTGTTATGTTTGCAAAAGTTTCAAGTGTTATGCAAATTAAATATAAAAAAAAAAATCATGCACCTAAATTGAAACGTAATTTTAAATAAACTAAATAAATGAGCACATCGCATGTACAAAGGCAGTAAAGTCAATTATGTTTATATTATAGCACATAATATTATGTACGTATACAAAAGTTATGTGTTACATAATAGTACACTAATTAGATTATGTACCGTAAGGTACATCGTCAGTTGTTGATCCAAGTCGAAATTTTTCTAAATTTTCTCTCTCGGTAATTTTCTATTATTTCCTCCTTTCGTTTGAGTTATAGCTACGAAAAGCTTACTTTGCCCACGGGCAAGGTTAAAAACCGGTTAGCAAAATATTCACACTATAAGCGGATTAAATGAATGCGATAGTATTTTAGATTCATTCATAAATGTTGTTCGCTATTATAATTATGACGAAATTCAATTGTAAGAATATCGTCAAGTTTTATGAATTAAATTTTTAAATTTTCCTGTCTGGTGCGAATCCCGTACCTACGACGTACCGTCGTACCTACGTATAATTCATCCCTTAAATATTACAATCATCGTTTTCTCTATTATCACGTCTCATCTTGTCGATGGCCAAAAATATTTAAATTTATTGGTTTTTATGCGAATTCAAGTAATTATGGAAACAATAAATTTTTTACAAATCAATATTGTTAATGAATTAACCTTAGATAAAACGAGCTTTCCAATTCGACAAATAATAATAGTTGACCTCACATCTTGTAGCAGATATACACAATAACGGATTATTTATTTTCAGTTACTGCTGGCAGTTGTGGTGAGCATTTCGTGTGCGGCTCGTTTGGATAACACGTACCTTCCTCCTGCTGGTGCAGGCGGTGCCGGTGGTGGTCCCGGTTTGTCGACACCCTTCGGACCTGGCGGTAAAGGACCCGGTGGATTTGGTAAATATTACTATTGACTAATTGTAGTGAAAATCGTGACCCAACCATCTGTTAGCGTTTGTGCTTTAGTTGTTTCTTTGTTACCTTTTTTATTTAGATCGACGGTGAAATATAAATTATAGACTAAACGTGAAAGGTCATTAGGTTGTTCAGCTTCTTTAAGTACTTGTGAAGTTGTTACGTTTTCTAGTTACATATTTATAAGCGCCAATTGCTAATATAATTCTCAAGTATAAATGTCAAAGTACATCTCGTCGTTCGATACTTTCATCTTCGACATAAATATTTATATAAATTATGTAGTGTCTTGGTAATGTAATCCATTTCTGTGCGATTGCATTGCAATAAAAACCATTACCGTATTTTCAAGGTATCTAAATAATGATCTCACACATTCTCTTATTGTATCGATTGCTAAATTTGCTCATCGTTATTGCAACTACTACATATTATTATATTCGTATTCTGTATAATCCAAGGTGGTGGCAGACCTGGATCATCGTACGGCCCACCCACTGGTCCAGGACAAGGCGGACCTGGAGGATCGCGCGGACCTGCCGGTCCAGGCAGACCTGGAGGATACGGACAAAACGGTGGTGGTGGAGGAGGAGGCGGCGGTGGTGGCGGAGGAGGTTACAACGGACCAGCTGGAGGTGGCGGTCCAGATGCTGGTGCAACTATTCTTAAATACGACAACACACCCAACGCCGGAGATGGAACTTACGAATACAGGTACGTTGCTGTTTTTCTATATACGAATAGCATTAAGAGTTATTGGTTTTAGTTACGAAACTTCCAATGGAATTAAAGCCGAAGAACAAGGACAACCTGGTGCCCCAGGTCCAGATGGGGAAGGCGGTGAAGCCGTTAAAGGATCTTTCTCGTACACCGCACCCGACGGACAACAAATTGAAATCACTTACACGGCCGATGAAAACGGATTCGTACCACAAGGCGCTCATCTTCCAACACCACCTCCAATCCCAGAAGAAATCTTAAAGGCTCTAGAACAAAACGCTGCCGATGAGGCTGCCGGCAAGATCGATGATGGTTCGTACTCCGGAGGCGGTGGCGGAGGAAGCGGCGGCGGTAACGGTGGATATCCAAGCGGAGGAAACGGAGGTTATCCAAGCGGCGGAAACGGAGGCTATCCCAGTGGAGGTGGCGGAGGATATCCCAGTGGAGGAAACAATGGAGGTGGCGGTGGAAGTTTCCCAGGAGGCAACGGCGGACGACCAGGAGGTAGTGGTGGATTCCCCGGTGCTCGACCGGGAGGTAGTAAACCAGGATTTAATCCTCAAACAGGATACACTTACTAAGTTACGGTAAAATTATAAAATTTTTGAATTATTCGAAACATTGATAATAATTTTATGTTGCAGATTATAACATCGCATACTAGTAATATTTATTTAATATATCACTGCCATTATGTTCATCTCATATTAAATTCTAAACATAATAAATTATGATGTTTAGTTAATAAAATTAAACATTTTAGTTTTGCAAAAGTGTGTACATAAGATTTAGGGTACTTAATGTAAAAAAAAGGTACAAACGTTGTAAATGCGCATTAGATGCATTAATTAGTCAATAATAGAGAATTAATTTAATATAATTATGCTGACATTGCTATGATAAAGGCTATTGATTATATTTATTATTGTGATTTTTGAATGGTGCTATGTGGATTTTAATGCCATATTTAACTTTAAGCGTTAATTAAATTAAATGTGGTATTAAAATAGATTATTTATTAGATTTTCTAATGAATCATTGTGTACTTAACCAAGTATAGGTATATAATTATGCGTAACTATAATTATTGTAAATATTTTTTAATAAATTGCAAGTACATAACATATAAGTTTTCATAAAAACCCTATATCCACTATTACACTATAGATATATCTAGCAGTTTTAACACCCACGGAAGAGATAAATAATGATAAAAACTTAAAAATAATTTAAATAGTTTAAATTGCAAAGCGATTTCTAAATTTAATTCGTATCATTCCTATTGTTTTATTTATAAGATCATAAAATAAGCAGGAGCATTAGCTTTGATGCTAGGAGATTTCAATGATCGATAGAACACAAACCCCAGTTACAATTGAATTTTTTCAAGAAAACTTGTCTTAAAATACAGGATATTTAATTATTTTTGTATTCCGTTGCCATTTTATTATTATTTATATCTATTGTTTTTACTATCATTCTTGTTGTGATTTATAATATTGTGGAAAATAATATTTTTTAAATTTGTCAAAAAAGTAAATTCTACAGGTACATACGCAATATTTCTTGGTACGCCCCGCCGTTTTCGATATTATAACATAATATAATAATGCGATTATATAATAGCAACTTTTAAATTAATCCATAAGTAACAACAAGGATTAATCCTACGTATCCTACGTTAGGCGCGCGATCTGCCTTTGTAAACCAAGCTTTATTTAACCATAAGTATTTCTTGTAAAGTAGTTAAATAAAGTTTTTCTTTTTCTTCTACTTTTAGGCTAGGATGCTTCCGTTTGCCTTTCAATGCACTTGCATTTTGCATAATATTCTGATAGGGTTCTAACCTTGCCAGATGCATAGCCCTTGCTTAGATGAAAATCGGACTTTAGATCACAGCAGCGCAGTGTCGCACCGTCTACCACACAATTCTTGTATTTACACGTTAAAAAGATTCTATAGTCTACGCCGGCTTGCACATAATTGAATTCTCAGTATCTTAAGGTTATCTTTCGAAGATGGAATTATTGTCCTGTTGGTGGTCGTCAGTGCAGATTTTGCGTCTGGTATTGTCGGATTTTTTATTCCTGACAAGTTGTGTGCCGGCCTCCCCGTGGCGGTCCTTGAGTACACCGTCACTAATCGCCCCAGCGTTGTCGAATAAAAATAGCTCCCTAGGATGAAGAGTATCCTATGACCAGGGCCTGGTCAGGTTTTTCTTTAAAATAATGCTACTTAGGGACTGTACATACTTAGACGAATCAATATATTTTAAAGTGCTGTATGCCAGCCAAGTCGAAAGAAAGAAAGAACCAACTCTTTCGATATGTAATGATTTTTTAATAGAGAATATTCGGGTTTGTTGAATCAAATTAAACAGTTTAAATTTTTTTGTTCTATATAATAATTTGGTACGAAACTTTGAATCGGAAAAATCCTGTTAGTAAAGATTTTGACTTAGTTTCTGTCATTAAATCAAAGATTTCTTTGGAAACTCGCGTTTAAATAAATATTTTAATCAAGTTTTTAAAGACGCCAATGCCTTAGCTTTTGCGAGGTGCTAGACTTTAAAAATATGCCTAAACGACAAGTGTGGTGAGGAAGCAATCATTGAGCTTTGCCAAAAATATGAAATCAAAGTATTTTTCACATTATAGATACAGCTATAAAGATAAACTCCTTAGAGTTAAGGCTTTCTTAAATTACTGAGCATAGAAAACATTTTTAAGAGCCTTAAGAGCACTGCCAAAAGATGAATTGTTAGAACATTGTAAAAACCTCGAGACTGTTTTAACCCACGAGAACTCATGTGATATAAATGTATTAGAACTTTCGGAGAAGTCATCAGTAATTTTTCTCCTCGAGACGTTTTAAAATTTATAACAGATTTAAGATTTGGTTCAAATCTTTGGTCCAAATTGGTAACAGTTGCAAGTGGTGAAAGAAGCTTTTCTTAATAAAAAATTATCTGCGATCCACCATGACGCAGATTAGATTATCTGGATTTGCTATAATTTCAATAGGATATAAGGTTTGCGACAGTATAAATTTTAATTATTAAAAGTTCTGCAGAGGAAAAAGGGCAAAGAAAATTATTTTAATTGCGAGGTAGAGTTTAATATTCTCACAAAAAAAATTGATTATTTACTTTATTTATTATTTATTTTACTTCTTAAGTTCTTTGTACTGGGACGAATTTCCTTTTCAGTCATTGAACTAAAAAGAAAATTCGAAAATAAATTTCTAATTTATGCTTCTTTTTACTCCTTACAATAGGCAACTTCAATTCTCAAACGTTTAATGTGCTTATATGAATAATTTTCAAACTTTCGTAATAATTTTAATTACAATTATAGTACTAATTTTAAGTATAAATTCCCCGAATTTATTTTTCCTTTCTGATTTTTTTAGAATACCTTATTAAATTTGCATGTTCTTAAAGTTTTTATTATACTTATAATAAAAAAATGTTATAAAACATTCAAATTTAAATATAAATATATATTATTAAATTCTAGTAATAGAAATAAAAAATTTAAATAATGAATATTATAATATGTATAATTATAATGAATAAATACAACAAGATTACTATATTGTTTCGTTGTTATTTGCTAATTTTAACATTTATTATTTATTTATTTATTAAAGAAAAATGCAAAGCATGCAAATATTTTTAAATTGTATTTAAATAAATAAAATTTCGCATATAATCAACAAATAAAAATATTTTAACTGTCTGTAGCTTTGCCTTAAATGGATGCAGGAAGAACTGCGATCTTACCTTTTCCTCTTCCTCTTTAAAGGCATTGGAAAATCGCCGTGGTGTAAAGCTTTTCAAAAGTGAAATATACTAGTCATTACATACAAATAAAATACGTACCAATACGAATATTATAAATAATTGATGTTTGTAATAATATTTAAACAGGTATTTGTTTATTGCTGATCAGATTACACTTACAGTCCAGTTTAATAAAACTAAAGGTCGAAACTATTTTAAATTTTAATTTGTGGCTTTTAGCGTATCCTATAAGCAAGTAATAATTAAGTTTTTATAAAATTTGAATTATTGTTGTTTTTGCATAATCATCTATGCAAATAATTTTATAATAAAAAATTTAATTCTATAAATTTCTCATCCGACTAAAAGAAAGCTTTCCGATTCGCTTCTAAGCCATCACGTCTTATATAGCCCATCGGGTCCTGGGACATTGATGCCACATAGCAGGAGATACTAGGATCGATGCCCACACAGAAACAAATGGCATTCTAAAAAAGCACATTTTGAAGTTTCTTACAAAAATAAAATATTTATTGAAAACACATAATTATTTTATAGGTAATTTATCTATCTATGGATAATACTATAGAAAACTGCATAGAAATGGACGGCTGCTTCTACGCACACCATTTTCATTTTACCTTTACGTTTTAGACTTTCTGTCCGTGACATCACTCTTATCGTTGGTCTCTCCATCATTTTCTAAGTCGACCTACAATTCTCTTAAATTTGGGTTAATAAACATAAAGTTGAATTTATGTCGAAATCTTGGTTCAAGATCAGTTAGTTTAAAAGCAATAAGTCGAAGGTGATTTTGAGAATACAATAATTTTTGTCATACTAATATTCTTTGTTACAAACAAAAGCGTAGTGGTATTCCACGTTGCGGGGAGCCAAACGGACACTAAAATATAAATAATATTTGAACAAGGTGGAACTCGGATGACCAATGGTCAATAAAAACAAAAGTTGTCGAAATATTTTTTAAATATTTAAAAAAATATATAATCATTTCGAGTACGTCGAGAGCGAATATATTGACAAACAAATGTGATGAAAGAGTGTGCGAATCGAAAAGTAAGAGGTAGACCACGTAAGATATAGTATATAATCGAATGTATTAGACGAAAGTGCAAAAAAGAAAAAAATAGGTATGCGAGTATAGACTACCAAAATTTTTAAAGTTAATTTTCCCTTAAAATTATCAAAATTTTGTAAATTAAATATACTTATTACGATGATATTTCGTGTTACGAGTTTTGGCAATTAAATGTCTATTTTTTCACAAGGATTCTTATTAGGTTTAAAACTTAAAAATTTGTAATTTTCTGTGTCGGTTGTATAACTTTAATATTTAAATAGCAAACGTTGACATGTTATGGCATCGCGAAATAAATTAGTAAATTAATTTAAATCAATTATCTTGAGTAGATGTGTGTGTGTGTGTGTGTACTATGTGTGACATCCTTAATCAATCTTTTTATTACGTTACTTTCGATGCCCCACTAATATTTCCTCCTACACAACAAAGACCATGCCTCTTTATTTATTTACTTTTGAACCTTTAATAATTAGTTATTCCTTTATTTAAAAAGTATTATTAAATTTTTTCCAACCGAACGTAATATTTAACCTCGTAATGATTAGTTAGTAACGATAAGTCGACAATTTAATTGATAAATATTAAAAAATGCAATCAAAAATTTATTTTCCCATTATAATAACAAAGTAAATTATATAAGAACACTTCTGAGGTAATCGCCTTGGTTTGCATAATTAAATTTGTGGATCAATTCTTGGTTTAATATTAAAATTGACTAACACGCCATAAAATGTGCGTAACTAGAATCTTCAAAATTTTTAGAAAACAAACTGCGGTTTAATCAGAAAAAATGTCCTTGGGGAAAATACGAAATCATCGTATGTGGTCCTTTATGCAACTGTGAAATATTAAGTGTTAATCAATTATTCATCGATTTAATTGACAAC
This sequence comes from Cantharis rustica, assembly GCA_911387805.1. Classification (NCBI taxonomy): domain Eukaryota; kingdom Metazoa; phylum Arthropoda; class Insecta; order Coleoptera; family Cantharidae; genus Cantharis; species Cantharis rustica. The sequence continues at coordinate 861,251 of OU426877.1, forward strand.
CACGATAAAATTTATTTAATTTGAATAAAAACTATGCAAATATGCTTCGACAGAGTAAGTTTTACAGTTTGAACAATCGAATTGCGCGATTTTCGGTCGCTTACCATTGTAATCGAGCAAATGATATTGGGAAAGACGCTCGAGCTTTTATTTAAAAAAAGATTAAGCGACGGGAGTAGGATACTTGAAAATTTAGGATCAGCACTAGGATTAGTTGGCTTCTGATTATTTGAGTGGGGAATAATCGAGAAGAATATTATGGTATAAATATTGGAGTCGTTTCAGATATTTTCTATAGTTATCAGTTTTTAGTGATTGGATTAAATTGTCGAATAGAATAATCATTATGAAAGTGGTGAGTAAATATTTCGATCGATATAAGTACGACATAATTTTCTTACCATGTAAACAAATAAATAATAAAAGCGTGGGCGAAATTCGCCAATACATTGACCCAGCCTCTTATTTATATCCGTTTAATTAATTGCGTTAATCTGCTAAACAATTAATTCGTAAAATTAGAATTATAAATTATATCGATTTTGTAACGGCTGCGATTTTTGTTTATTTAAAAAAAATTTAAATATCAAATGTTTGAAATGTAAACATTTAACATTAAATTTAATATCAATTTTTACTTGATTTATGATGTTGATCGGTTTGACAATTTTTCTTTTTTTTTTTTTAATTTGTAAATATAAAACGTTGCAAAAGTGAATGAATAATTTTATCGTTTACTTAAAAATATTAAATTCTCGTTATATTATGTAGATCTGTCGATCTTTTTTTTTTCAAAAATAATTATTAAAGGCTCTCTCAAATCTTTAATACGAATTAATTTTGAATTTTACTACACCGCGAGACCGCGAATGTTATGATTTCTTTAGTTTCCAACAGCAGCAAGTGGAATCTAACGTAGTAGAGTAACATTTTTCGTTTTGCATTTTTTTAGGTTCGGCGTACTTCTTGCTTAATTAATTTCAGTTTTATACTTCATTATTGTAAAGATGATAATTTAAAGTTCAATAGGACAGCCTAGAGTGTCTATATTAGATATACATTTAAGATGAAGCAACAGACATAAAATGACACGTCGCTTATGTTCTATTATTATTTATTTTCTCTTATTGTACAACTGTTACATCGATAAAGGTCAATTGTTGTAAAAATATTTACTAATAGTTTGTTCGGTACCTACTCTGATAAAATCTGTTTTTTTTCTTATTTTGTCATGTACTTTCAGATAATCTTCCTTGTCGTATTGGCTGTGGCATTTGCGGCTCCACAAGGATCGTCCTCTAAAGATCTCTATATTGTAAGACAAGAACAAGACATTAATGTAGATGGATCTTACAAATATGGGTAAATTATTTCATATATTATTATATAAAAAAAAAACATCTCGGTATATATTTCAAAAAAATATTGTATATTGCATAACCTAACGTAAAAAACCATTTTGATTTTGAAAATTAATACCATTTATACATAATTTTTTACACACATAGACGATGGCGATGAATAAGCAATATTAATTACTCAAGTTTTACAAAATCACTTTATATGTTATATTATGAACTTTAAATTGCATTACAAGGGTTACGTATACATCTCTTTATATTGATTATTATTATTATTTAACAATCAAATTGAATTGAATTGACATCGGCGAAAGGCGATCGTAGTATAAAAGTTTTGATATCCCACAACCGATTAAACAAATAATATATAATATACAGGTGCTAATAACCCAGGCAGTGGATGCACCTTCATAAAATCTAAACAAAAAAAATATTGTCACTGGTATTTTAACATGGAAATATTTCGATTCAAAATCGATTCGTAGTTCGGAATATCTGTATTTTAGAATAATCACCAAAATAATATTTTTCCCAACTAACGTGAAGAAAAAAAGGATTAGTATATCGTAAATATAATTTCGCAAATATTTTCGTCATTTACTATGACATCATCGAACGATAAATTAAATCGAAAATGTCGAGAAGATTTGTTTAAATATTTGTTCGGAAAAGTGTTTGGTGCATTTTGTGGCGATTCTAAAATACAAATAATATACCGTATTATTTATAATTATAATAATAAATATTTAAAATGTGGAAACGAAGGAATACGCGCATAAATACCAATTTTTATTAATATAAATATCTTATTATATTATCTAGTTATTTTAAGTGGGCAATTAAGTGTCTATAATTTATTATAAAATTTTTTGCAAAAAAATATTTAGTTAAAATATTAAAATATTATTAATACGGTGGGATAGAAAATTATTAATTTTTTAAACGAAAGACAATCAAATTAATTCTATCACTCGTCATTGGTATATAATTATTATGTTGTTTTTATAAAGAACCGTATTTATAATTTTAACTTCATTATATTATAATAGTATAATACGTATACATATATTATTATAATGTGTGTTGCAAGAATCGCTTCCTCCTTGATTTTTTTCGATCTCGACCTATAACGACTTGAATTTTATCCTTAATTTATCTTAATTTAATTACCACTTTGAATATATTATTACAGTTTCGAAACTTCTAATGGTATAAGTGCCGAAGAGCAAGGCTTTCTGAAAAACGCTGGCCAGCCCGAAAAAGAAGTGCAAGTCGCACAAGGTACGAATAAATATACCGCACCCAATGGCGAAGTAATTGAAACCTCTTACATTGCCGACGAAAATGGTTACCAAGTACAAGGAGCCCATTTGCCAACGCCGCCGCCAATACCGGAACCCATATTGAAAGCTCTGCAATGGATCTTGGATCATCCAGAGCCGGAACAAAAATCGTCGAAATATTAAATTTACGTATGTAAAATTCAAATTACCATTTCAATGCAATGTAAATACTATTACAATTTTGTAAAGACGTCTACACCAAAAACTAATAAATGTACTTTTGTAATATATTGAAAATTTAATTTCGAATTAACTCCCATTTGTTTGCCGAACCAAATTATAATAACCAAGAGATCCGCTATTAAAATACCATATCGCACAAGGTCATTGTTTTACGTAAATTCTTCTCGTTGATGATGAACTTCAATCGTGAACCGATCAAATAGAAAGGAACCTTGACATACAGCAAAAAAATTAAATTAAAGAATAAATAAAATTTTAAATTTAAATGGACGACAAAGTATATATAGTACATTTTAACGTCCACCTACGTGTTACGTGCGTCGAACCACATAGCGGAGAACATTCGTAAATCCCAATTTATTGCTAATAAAAAATTAATTAAAAATTAAAAAGTGACATAACGTAAGAAGTGGCATAGAGAATTTTAAAAGTTTAATATCTTAATAATTCGCGAAGGTGTTCATGAAACTATTAAAGCTCTTCGATAACCATGTTCCAATCGGTAAATGGTCTTTTAATAATCTTAATTTATTTAAATTTTTAAATTTTAAGCACCATTTAAAAATCCTCTTCTTCTCGTTTCTCCACATGTCTTGTTCTAAATATTTAAATTACAAGGTTTTCGTAAACTATTCTCAGGGTTAAATATTTTCTGACACATCGCATTTTTTTAACTTCATCCTTAAAACTTTTTAATTTTTATTTTAAATTAATTTTAATGTGCCAACTAAGTTTGCCTGCCGATCGAAAAAGCTTTCTTAACAATTTCTTCGTTCTTTTGGTTTTCTGCGTCTTTCTTTTTTTTTTTTTTTGATGAATATTTTTGTTTATCATCGGCATTTCGTCCTTGTGTAGTACGTAATATGTTTTGTCGTATTGACAAAAATTTTAAAATTTCGCCAAACTGAAAATGAAAAAACCTCTTGGACGAGTATTTTTAACGACAATTAGCCAATTTTCCTGTTCGATATACCATTTTCTAACTAAAATGGAACCATCATGTGCAATTCCGACACCTAAGTTAATTAATTTGCCAATAAGTATACTATTAGCATTTAAAATTTTACTAAATAGTGATTTTTAAAAACTTGTTAATTAAAACTAATTAGTGGTTAAAATTAATATTCCTAACTTAAAATAAACATTAAGGAAATTTATTGCTTTAATTAATTTTAGAAATTTTGTAACATCTTTGCTCACAGTCATCTTGGGATAACGTAAATATTAATTATTTATTATTGTCCAAGTAAATCTTGGCGCAATTTTAACAGAAACATCAGTACGGTAGAAATCAATCCCATGTGCTAAAAGATTAAGAAGGAAATGAAAAGTTAATATAATATAGATCACAACATTTTACCACCGTAATAACGGCCATATCTAATTCGTAACATCCACTGGCATGAATTAATATTTTTTCGTGTAGCATTTGCTGAAGAAGTAATTTACGCTAAAAAAAGAATCGTAACAGTAATTACATTTAACGAAAAGAAGAAACTTGGAAATTAGTAATTTGATGATGACACTCTTATTATACCTATGCAATTTGTGCAACTTTGATTTAAAATGTTACCGTTTTGAATGGATTTCGAAACGTTGAGCTCATAATGTAGTCAAGACATTTTTGCTTTAAAAAAGAAAGTATTAAATAAAATAACAACCTACGTTTTATCTTAAAACGTCAATAACATTAACATAAGCTGATTTTGATGGTTATTATTATTTAATACGCAAAATACAGACACAACAAATTTATTACACCTAACCACATTTTTACATTTCAAATAATATTCCATTTTCAGTATTTTATTATGCAATTTTTTTTTTTTTAGATAATATCTTCGTCATTTATTAACCTAAAGAAAAATATTTATAAATCTCGCAGAGATCTACAAGCTCGACAAAATTTTGATTGCTAATAATAAATTTTAATACAAAAAATGACAATCGAATTTAAATACGAAACAGCCATAACTAACTCTTGTAAATAATTTTTGGTTACGCACAAATTCAAAAGGTGGTAAATTAATGTCTTCTTGGAGCTTTCCGAATGATAATTTTTCGGAAAATTAGTGAGACTAACATAAAAGGAATGAAAAACTGAACGATTTTGAAATCTAATAAGTCACAATTTTTTTTTTTTTAATAATCTTATTTAATATGTTGTCCTTGATACTTATACACCTGAAGACCACGTTTGGATCACGATTTTAGCGATCGTTGTATAGTATATCCCTAGGAATGTTTTCTATCTCTCACGTTTTTTAGTTTTTTAAGCTGATCTATGGTTTCAACTTTTGATTTTAAATATCTTCACAAAAAATAATCACAGGGTGAATGGGTGCATGATAATGGTGTCCACATAACAGGATGAATAAAAAATAGGCCGTTCTCTTCAAGAAAATTCAAAGTCTTCGTGCGTGCGCTGTGCTGGTGCGGAGTTCTTGGTGAAATACCAGTAGAATATAATCATGAGTTAATGATGGCTGAGTTAATTTTAGCACCCGGTTCAACAAAAATTGAGGTTGTGATTTCATAATTGGATATTCTCATGAACACCATAACTCCTTTTGAATGGGTAAGTTTTGCGAATACGTCCAATTCTTTTGCCGATTGCTCGCTGTTGAAGTACTGAATTTTTCGAACCATGCTTTAAACCATTTTTTCTGCTTCATAATTGTTTTTTCAGAAATATGTCTTCTTGGTTTCTTCAATAATTTGAGGTTTAATTTTTTATTTAAATTTTAGTGCTCTATGGAATACTTTGAATTTTGTTTACAAAAGAACTGTTATAGGTGAAATTTGAATTTAAATTCGTTCAGTTTTTTATTCACTGCACCGGTAGATATTAATTAAGAGTTTAATGAAATATTGCTGCTCCTTTCTCTAATTTTAGGACTCTATCCAGTTATTTCCAACCGTGTGTCAAAATTTTCACTTTTGGCACAGATGTCACCGAGGTCAATAAAATCGAATTGTCGCAAGGATTTGGAAAGGATAGAAAAAGATAGATCTATAAATGATTAAGATAAAGAATTTGAAATTAATATTATAAGGAACATAACACACAACAATAGGTATAATACATAATCTAATTTAAAACAATTGAAAAAAGAGTTATAGAAATAAATAGCACAACACAAGTTACCAGATAGTAAAATAAAAAGAAGTTTCTCGCCATTACTTTCTATGGAAAAAGGTCAGAGTAAAAGGCGATAATACAATTTATTGGACAATAAGACCTGTCAAATGATGTTCTACATAGGTGGACAAACCTGTAGATTATTTAAAAAGAGGCTTAAGTTATTTTTTTTTCTGAAAAAAACAATGCTCATGAAAAATCAAATTTTTCAGACTATCTGATAGGAAATTAACTTTATACGGAGATTAAAAATATAGATCTGCTTCATATTCAGAATTAAAAAAACTTTTAAAAAATTGCTTAGAGAGCTTGCAAAACTTTATAAAATTTGACAAAGATTTCACGAGTTTTCACAAAAGCTTCATGAGATTGCACAAAAACTTGACGAAAATTTCATGCACAGACTTTTCATTTAATGATTGCTCCTTTGTGCCGTTTTCAGTTTTATTCGTTATAATCAAAAACAGAAGAGTATTAAAACTAATGATTTGTTGTCATTTAGTATTAAAACTTTGAGAGCAAATAGTAAAAATGTTAACAAGTCTAGGTTTAATAATAATGTAAGCCATACCTTATTTGAAAGTTCCGCATTGAAATATGGCAAAGTCAGCTCCGATTCAATTCTCTGCGTTTGCTTAATCTGTAATAATTTGTTATGTTAATTTTTAAAATGTATAAAAATCATTACAATATGTAGTATGTATGTTATTAAATTTGAATAAAATTTAAAAATTTGCTGGCCAAACAAAGAATGAAAAATTAAAATCTTTTGATTTTATTTCGGTTGCTAAAATCCCATTGTCGATAGCTAAAGATGTTTATTTTTTTTTACTTATTTATCTTGCTATTGTTTATTTGGCCACTTAATTTTTAAATTAATTCTATTTTAAATATAATTTCACCGATTAACACTGACGTAAAGCATATTTAAAATAAGCAAACTAAACAAAATGTTAAAATAATGAATTTTAACTGAACTAAAGAATACATACTTAGATAAAAAAACAATAAAAAAAACAACAATTTACACATAACAGGTTTGAACTTAGAATGTTTGAATAAACAAGAAAAATAAAAATGAAAAATGATAAAAAATCTTTAAATACTGACTAAGAATTTTTGAAAAAAAATACGTTATAAAAATATAATAAAAATTTAAAATAAAAACTTTGTAAACTACCACACTATTCACTTAAAAATTGATTTTTTAGGTTCTTTTTCTATTATATAGTATATTTTATTAAAATAAAATTTTAAGAACGCTCATTGCTACCGAAATATACTAAAATTGCACTTATTTCCTTTTATTTTTTGGTTAACTTATAAGATACCAGGACCACAGGGCTAAATGGGCTACAACAACGGAGCGAAAACCTATTGAGGACGGAAATTTTTATTTTGATCTTTTTCAACCCTAAAAAAGATAAAATAATATTTATGATCTTCTTTGGGACTGAGCATATTAAATACCGGGTGTCCTCGTGACCGTAGAGAACCTTTGAGGTGATGACAAAGGACACTTTTCTAAGACAAATTTTTAAATAAAATTTTTTATCCAAGTCGAAAACCAAGAGATTTTTTTGAATTTTTGATTTCAAACGGCCATAGCTTCGATATTATTAAATTTTTAGGCTTAATTGATTAGAACTTTTTTAAAGATCATTTGCTTATCTACAAATTATGTCATAACCCCTTATTGTCTAAAATCAACGGATTTCGAGTTATAAATTAAACTAAGGAAAAAAATGTTTTAAAAAATTCATGTTTTATATCTTTTACTTTTGTTGGGAACTCCGTATCTCTTAAACAAAAGGTCTTAGGAAAAAACTGGCCTGTCAAACCGAATAGGAAATTTAACGGGCTACAACTTTGGTTAAATAATTTCTTTTGGGAAACTTACCGTTTTTACAGAAATTCTAAAAATAATGAACAAGGTGTAGTTAAAAAAAGAATAAATTCACAAAATTTATTTTAATAAATTAATTAATTAATTCCTCTCTGGTTTCGGGCTTTCGTCTATCACTGTAAATTATAGATTTAAGAGCGCCCTATAAAAATTAGTCGGGAGGTGTTACATTGGATGATCGTGCCAACTAATTTATAAATCCTCCTCTTCCTATCCATTTTTCTGGATACTCAGTATTTAAAAAAAAAAATTTAATTTTGTATGAATTTTATGTTTTTGTTTGGTGTAATAGTAATAAATTGACTTTTTCCATTTTGTATTTGTGTCTTCTTATGAAGAGGGACGCATTAATTTTATTAGCCCATGAGCGTCGTATCTCTTAGGACAGCCCTGTAAGGTACATAATAATGTATTGAAACTCTTCCAAATAGGAGAAGTAAAGATAAAAAGAGATTTGTGTCAGGATTTGGAAATATTTTAGAAGATAATTATTTTTAGAAATTGTGGAAATGTTTAAGTCATGTGGAAGTTTCTAGAAAATGATACGATGAAACGAAAATATACCTAGTACACTAGGTATCTTTTGTCGACGATTTAATCCTCGCAAAATGCTTTACGAACGCGAGGATTTACGTTTACTATTAGGCAAGATTACTCGATAAGTCTTCCCAATTTATAATTTAATAATATAAAATGAGACAAAACAATGCTTTACCTGAAATTTTAACATTTGGCAAACCGAAAGTAGCACAATTAGTTCTGTTCCGTATATCATAAATCCAAGTACGCCTTGATGAATAGTTATAATCGTGGTAAACTTGAGGGTAACCACCAACGTAATCAGCTCACAAAACGTAATGGAAACGTTGCATAATATTGGAATTGAAAAAACGGCAGTTATTTCCTGAACTAAATGAAAACACAAGTTATGAAGTTCCATAAACGTGGACATTGCGTCGTCGACCAATTGGAAATCTTTAGGTCGAAACCTCTCCAATTTTCTGATGTGTTTATTTAAAGCATCGAGTCTTCTAGAAGCAAGCAATAATGTGCAAGTGTAAAAATAAAAAGGTATGTGACGAACGATGAATGCTGGTGCCAAATTAATTAATTGAGATAAAATGTTTATGCAATTATAGGAACCAAATGGCTCTTCGGATAAAATTTGCACCACTTCCCATAGAGGTGTCGATACTATGAACAAATAAACTGGGATGATCACAAACCACATGAATAAAGCTGCAAAGTGAAATAATTTGTAAGAATATGGCAAATTTATCTTGTCGAATAATTTGTCTATTTTATGGACGATCTTCAGGCAATTAATAAAGCTCTCTTGTTCAAACACAAAAATGAAAATTGTTACCACAGAAAATATGTTGAAAATCAAATAAACGGCACCAACAATAAAATCTATTACGGATATGTACGTATTAATTACTTGGTTTAACATACGTACGGCACAAGTTGCCATGATAAATACCGAAATACCTAAAACAATTAAAAAAATTAATGGTCAACGTACAAAGTTCCCCAGATTACAGACACGCGTTTTTATAATTAAATGAACTCTTCGTAATTTAAGAAAACAAACTTTTATTTTGTGAGAAGGAAGGATAGAATAAGGTAATTTGAAGTGATTCGAGTTAAATTTTTGGTCCTTTATCCTTGTCAACCAGTAAAATATAATGTTGATTTTAATGTTTTTCTAAATTACTGATGTTATGATTACATTGGTTTGTGCAAAATTTACTAATGGATAAATCGCATAGAACCTAGATTTTATTATAAAAATCTATATTAATATGGAGAACTTTCGCCGCCCCTAGCTTTAAGTTAACTTAAAAAGACTTATTACCTCCGTTGTATAAAAGATGTTGTATGCCAGGTGGAGAAACTACGTAGCGTCTATTATTATTTTCATCGTAAACCCTGGTAAATGGTGCTATACCACATAGTTTCGCAGGATAATACATCAAATCCAAGATGTCGTACATATTAGTGGCAATTTTTACCATTTTTCAAGTTTACTTTTAGGATTTAAAATTTTTCTTGTCGTATAAACGTGTAATAATTACAAATACACATCGGTGAATATCAAAAATACATTTAAAATAATACCAATAAACTAATGGTCAAGCGGTTTGATTATATTATTGTATTATTAAACCGAACCTAATGGTAATTTCGTATATCAATTTCGAGAATTGATTTATCATAAAATCACCAAAATTATTAGTATTGTGGTATTGTGTAATAAATGATGTAGAAATAAGTAGCAATATAATAATTAAAATTCTAAACGTATCCAAATTCACCGGCATTAATATGCAACACATTATACGTCTTATTTAAATTAATTAAAATAATCAACTGTTACGCTGATGCGCAAAACAATAATGTCAAGAGACATGAAGAATTTACATTTGCATTACAAAAAAAATTGGTTTTAAAATATCTTTGCAAAACATAATCACAAATATTTCCTGATCTTATATAAATTTCACTAAGTACTCATAATACTCCTGAATGTAATCCAACGGCGCGCGGCGTCGGCGTCGCGTACCGAAAATTTGTCTTACCAATCTATCCTTTCGTTAATATTCCTCTAGTTGCGCGTTGCATTAGATTATAATTAAAAATTAACTCCGATTTATATTAAAAGAATTAAAAATTTTACCTGCGGATGCATTAATGCACATTTGTGCTTTTTTAAAAAAAATACTCCTTCTCTTGTTTGTTTATCGAAATTTTTGCAAAATATTAGTAAATAAAACCCTCGCTTTGTATAAATCTGCTATGTACAAATAAACTAGTAGTACAACTAAATTTAATTTCAAGCTGATTATTGTAATTCAAAATTAATTTCGACTATTCCAAACTAATTTCGGTTATTCTAAATTAATCAAGCTTCCTTGCAGTAGTTAATCCCTTAGTATTTATCAGTGGCGTAGCCAGGAATTTAATTCGGGGGGGAGGCCCACGAGCAAAGCAAGTCTTGTAATACCGTCGCAGACGAAAATTTTTCAAATTTTCAAAGTCAAACGCTTAATAGAAAGTTAGAAAATTACAATACAACGAAAATTTGGGGGGGGGGGCAAGCACTGGTATTTATGAATAATTTTTGTAATCATTACAAATTCATTCCAAGGCAATTTACAAGATAATTTCAGATCAATTTAAATGTCGCGGATCTAAGCTTTTTATAAACTAAAATAATGTGATGTTTTTTTTGTTTTTTATGAAAATACAAGATACGCAAATCAAACTTGGAATTTTAAAACAAATAATAAAAATTTAATTAATATTTACTTATTCGAATATAATTTCGCTTAGAGACCGTTCATTAATCACGTAAGAGTTCAAGCAGGGGGGGGGGGGGGTCGAAGTATCCCTTACGTAAGTTTAACTTAAAAAATTTTTAAATTAAATTTAAAAATCTAATATAATAATAATTATCATTATTATTGGTATGGTGCATATAACACAAAAATACTATATAAATAAAAGAATTCTAGAACAAGGAAGAACGATTACAGAAGCAATTAGAAGTGAGAGTAATAATGTGAATTAAGAAGATGGTATCAAACCATAATATGTTATTATTTATATTTTACAAATATAAGGAGTGAGATGGGGGTCAAAATTAATTTAAAAAAAATCCTTACGTAAGGAGAGGGAGAGGAGTTGCCAAAATCTTACGTACCCTTTACATGGAGGGAGGAGAATTAATGGACGCTACCTTATATATTTATAATTTATTGTAAATTGCGTAAGCAAGCGTAAGAAAGTGTGTTCATCTAGATAATTATTGATAATTAGATTTTAGTTTAGTTTTGCTTTATTATAATATATTAGCATATTTTTTTTTTATATTTTCTTACTAAAATTTGAAATATTGAAATAGTAAAATTGATACAGTGTTGTTATAGATACAGGGTGTCACGTGACCGTCAAGAACCTTTTAGGTGGTTATAAAGAACACTTTTCTAAGACAAATTTTTAAACAAAATTTTTGTCCAAGTTCAAACCCTTGGGGGTACCTCTCTTTAAACCAATATTTTGAATTTCTGATTTCAAACGGCCATAGCTACGATATTATTGATTTTTTAGATTTAATGGATTAGACCTTTCTTAAAGATCATTTGCTTATCTACAAACTAGGTTATATCCCCTTATCGTCTAGAAGAAACGGATTTCGAGTTATTAAATTAAGGAAAAAACTGTTAAAAAAATTCAAGTTTTATTTCTTTTTCTTGCGAACCCCGTAAACAAAACGTCTTAGAAAAGGGCTAATGACTTAAACCGGATAGGGAATTTAACGGGCTACAATTTTGATCAAATATTTTTTTTTGGGATACCAACCGTTTTCAAAGAAATTCTGAATTTAATGAACAATGTGTAGGTAAAATAGAAATAAATTTACAAAATTTTTAAAAATCTCATTTGTTTTACAATTTGTTTTAATGTCAAAACGTATTGTAGCATTTTGACGTTTGAGCGACATTGTTATAAACCGCATTAGTTTATCGTTAATTACTTTATTTATTATTGTTAATTAGTTTGTGATTTATGTTTTTTACCTACACTTTGTTCATTATTTTTAGAATTTCTGTAAAAACGGTTGGGTTCCCAAAAAAATTTATTTGACCGATGTTGTAGCCCGTTAAATTCCCTATCCGGTTTGGGCTATTGGTTTTTTTCTAAGACGTTTCGTTTAAGAGATACGGAGTTTGCAAGAAAAGTAAAAAAATAGAACCTAAATTTTTTTAACATTATTTCTCTTAATTTAATTTATAACTCGAAAGCTGTTTATTTTATACAATAAGGGGATATAAACTAATTTGTAGATAAGCAAATGATCTTTAAAAAAGGTCTAATCTATTAAGTCTAAAAAATCAATAATATTGGAGCTATGACCGTTTGAAATCAGAAATTCAAAATATTGTTTTAAAGAGAGGTACCCGGCAAGGGTTTGGACTTGGACAAAAATTGTATTTGAAAATTGTCGTTTATCACCACTTCAAAGATTCTTTACGGTTACGGAGACACCCTGTATATTACGACAGGAAAACAGTTAATATTTTAACAGGCTCGATTCGGTTTCGATGTATTTTAAATGCTCACTTTGTAAAAATAGCTGTTTTAATTTCACGATTATTTACCTTCTGTAAAAAAAAATTAGTTGCAAACATAAAATATGTACGAATGCATATAATTATATAAAACAAAAAGTTAAACTTTAAAAATTTACCATCTAAATCTCTGTGGTACATGAACCAAACTTTCATCTGGTATAATGTACCATGTACGTTGAACATCCTCTAATTTATACTTGTAATTTTTTAAATTGGAGCGGGAGAGGAGTTTATTTGCTATCATATTAATTTGCTAAAATAGAAGATCCTCTGCGGAGGAGTAATATTACTCCCATTTGTTTTATTTCTAAATAGGCTTGGGTTATTTTTTCTAAAACAGTTTTTATTATATTACCATGCTTTAATATAATATACTAATATACACTACATAACATTACAGATGGTATAATTTAATTAAAATAAAAATAGTATCGATATAACTTACTAACATTTCGTGAAGGTTAGAATTTGCACGAACATAAAATATACAATTATTGTTAAACGTGACGATATTATGTAGATACCCACTATTACTGCCATATTATTTAATATTTTAAAACGACAGACTGCAGGTTTAATTTTCAGATGATATAAGTGATAAAAAAATTTTAATTACATTAAGAATAAAAACCTAACTATTGGATAATTTGTCATAAATAAACCATTAATTAAACGCAAAAATTTGGCTTTTCCATTTGACTTCTGAAAAGTGATCAAATAATTTACTTGTTAGAAAGCGTTAAACTTTTGTATAAAAGTAACAAATTAGTACTATTTTTTGTGCGTTACTGTGAAACTTAAAAAAAGTTTGAATGGTCCATCAAATCAATCAATCAAAATAATTAGTTATTAATAATGACGACGACGATAATAATATTTATTGGTGTTTTTTCTTTCTTTAATTAAATACGAGAAACAGAAATTGATTTCGTAACGTCTTCAGAAATTCAAAAATAGTACGCAAAGAAAAGTTTCATCATTCTTTACTGGATTATTTTTAGATATTGTTGATAGATTTAATTGTTGTCCTTAACCTTTTTACTTCAACGAATGCATTATTATTATCATCGCTATTTTAAAATTCACCAATAATATAAGAAAAATTTTAAAACCGAATAATTTAAATTATAATAAAAATGATCTTGGCGACATTTTTATTTGATTTGCTTTGTCTATTCTGAGCTTCGCTGTCGAATATGCCACGCTTTAAAAGTGCGTACAGTACGCAAATTATGAAAACTCACAAAAATTCCAGAATAATTATTAAACAAATCGAGCTCATAAATAATTATTGTATCTACCTCTCACGTAACATTTTACTGTCGTCGAAATGTATACCAGATAATGCAGATTACACACTTAAAGGTTATCTACATGAAATTTTAATTAAACATCACTTATTTGCATAAACATCTGGCGGAAAGTACATCTTCCTTGCGTTTCAAAATCTTTGAAAAAAAAAATATATAAAATCGACGTTAATATTATAACTTTAATTTACTTTCAAAAAATTAAGGTTGTTGGTATTAGTAGTAAGTACTTTACGGAAAAATGTAATAAATAGCAAAACATTTAACTTTTGTTAACATTTTATAGCCGATTAGATCAGAGATATTACAAAACCTTACTTAATCAGAGGTTAAACTTAATTGTGAAGGTGTGGTGCGTCTTCTTAAAAAGATGCTAACATTTCTAGTTTTGTGAGTTAACAAAGCTGCGTCCTTACACCTAGAGTATATTAATTACTGAAAGGTAAATTCGTTACGGCGGTTTCTACGATAAATTTTTAGAAAACTGGTAATTAGTACTCTCTTTCGCCTTTGGTCGTGACCTTTTATGCCGATTAATGGCAAGGTTGCTCACTTCTATTAAGCCACCGTGTTTTATCGAAATCAATCTTAAGAGTTTATCGTTGCTTTTTTAAAAATCCGTTGCAAATTAAAGATCTCCCGAAAAACTTCTAGTGGGTAGGTTATTGGGTACTTTATTTCGGGTTATAAAAAATATGTCTATCTTAACTGCTTTTAAAGAACGTCACTCGAAAACTAGCAAAATTCAATAAAAAATAAAAATTTTATTTAAAAAAGAAAAATCTATACTTTTCAATTTAAACCTAATTACATTCTTCGTTAGTTGGTGTGCAAACAATTTTAAATTCCCCGCTTTAAAAGTAAGTTCTGCAGTAGGGCAAAAGAAAGTAAATGTATAAAATAGTAAAAAAAAAAATAAATGTTAAATAGGCTAAAAAATAAAATGTAGTAGTAAAGAAGACGAGTTTTTCAAAGTGGTAAAGAGAAAGAGGTCACGAAATATAATCATTAAAATGTATCGCATAGTAAAAAGGTCAAAAGTTCTTTTATAATTAAATTAAATTTAGTTTTGTCAGTCGACAACATATTCTGCTTTTTTTTATCTTGTCGGTTGAATGAAGCTACCTACCCCTTCAGATTCTTCTAGTAGTAGCAAATTAATTAATCTAGTAGTAAATTTAATTCCAAATCATTAATTTGGGTAATTCCTTTATACGTTTTGTCTTAATTTTATTAACACGTTCCCGTCTGAAAAGGCGTAATCGGATGCAATGCTAGAAAATTATATTCCAGTAAAATAAATTCTAAATTAACGCAATTATAATAAAAAAATCATTTATCACAAAAGACATTTTTTGTCTTCATTTTTGTTCCTATACATTTTTTTATTTTGTCGCCCCGTTTTCGACTGAGAGTGACTTAAAGCAGACTCGGTAAAACTTTTTAATAAAATTAAAAATGCACAATGCAATAGACGAGTTTCACTATTTTTTTTATTTTTTTATTTGAAAGTAGAGGTCAAACTGAGCATTCACAATTTTTCCCAAAATTTTTTAGGTACGTCTAAGGTAAGAAAATAATTGTTAAAGAACCGGCCGCTGACGTCACGAGCCGGCTATCGACTTTAGAAGCCAATAAAAACAGCTCAGTTGCCAAATAGAAACTGTTGAAAGTTGGTAAGGTAAACCAATAACACTTTTGTTACGCGTGATATCTAGTAGTTGCTCGTCTTGTTTTGATATTCAAACAGCTAACGGCGCATAATTATGGTTAATTTTCATTGGTCAATCATGGCGCTCAGTTTAAATACTTTTCCAATTTTCAAAAAAAAATTTAAATCTTAGGCTGAGTTTTGAGACCAACCAATTATACAGATAAATAGTATTTTGATCAAAGTTTTATGTTCATATATTATTTTAAAAATTTGTGATTAGTGAATTGCTTTCTCAGGGGATTCCCATAGGATGTTTATCGAGACTGCTTTAAAATGAGACGACGAATAAAAAATTGTGTGGAAACAAAAATAAAGGGAAAGAATTATCTATAAAAAATGTCTGAAAAGTATTTTTGTAAAAGCGAATTTTATAATTATGATAAAAACAGTGTTCAAAAGGAACAATTTTGTGAGTAACTGTAAATCTCTTTTCTTTTAATTTTTCAAGTGAAAATCTCGTTTCTCTCACAAAGTTATAAATCTTGCGAATGTTTAATATAATTCCTAAATGCGCGATTTTTATACAAATATTTATATAGAATATTTTATTTGCACGAGTGTGTAGAACAGAATGTCAAATCAAAGTTTGACGACACATTTTAAAAACACACTGTATACGATTATTTAAAAGAGCTTCCGCTAATCAATTTTTATTGGTGCGAATATTTTCGCCTAAATTGAGGGCCGGATGCGAAGGTGCGGAGATTTCTTGGTCAACGAAAGATACAATAGTTTTAAAAAAATATTTTCGAACAAAAAATTCACATTAAAGAACATAGATTTATATTATAAATTATTTTCTCTAAGCGAAAGATATTTATTAACTTTGTGGGTTCACCCACAATACCGCTCCGTTATCTTTCCCAAAATTTGGTACCGTCTCGACTCGAAAAATTAATCGCAATAAATTTTAAAAAGAGTATCGATTAAGAATAATATTATGAAACTAAACGCACTTGAACTAAATAACTTATCTTAATAGAAATTAAAGAAGGCGGACGCTCCACAGGAGCGCCTGGTACCAAAGAAGTTAAAATGAAAATTCTATAATATAAAGCGTTTTTATATAGTGGATACCCAATTCCTACTACTACTTGAGAGAGATATTCAAATGAATGAAAGACTATGTGTAATTTTTTCTAAAGTTTAAGTTTTACCATTTAATATCGCATCTTTAATTTATACATTATTAGAGGTATCTATGTTTAGCATTAAAAAAAACTAATATATTAAAATTAATTTACTTTTTATGATAAATTTTAAATATTGGTTAATAATTACGTCGATTGCATCACTATAAGGATTATTTAAATTTACCCTCAATTTTGTAATCGATTTTATTAGGGGTGGCGTACGTTATCTTACATTTTTCTGTCGTCTAATGGTAGTGGTATAATTGAAAAAAAAAATAGTACGTGCAAAAAAAGAATTAAACAAAGTTAATCTGAATTAGTTGATGCTCTTCGCTCGATTGCTAAAAACGAATGTAAAGGTCAGCCGAAATGTTAATTTGTATTTTAATAATTCATGTATTTAATGCATTTTTATAATAATTATTTCATTTAGAAAGCTTATAATGTAATTGCACATTAGCGTTAGTACTTTATCTGTAATTATTATGTAACGAATAAATAATAACGAAACAAAATCGTTTTGATAATAAAGGACAAATAAAAAATTTCGAGGAGCATTTTCATGCATCCTATGGGAATTTTTAAAGTTACGTCATTCTGAAAGAAAAACCAACTTTTAAAGCGTTATTAAAATTTTATAAAGTGGCATTCAAATAAATACATTTTTAATGAATTTATCGTTAAATGCCATTAAGGATATCTATAAATCAATAAAATATTATGTGATCGAATGGTAGAAGAAAAAGGTATTGTGTAAGAATTTTCACATTTTAAAATTTGAAGCTCACTTGCATAAAATTTACACTCTTAAAAACTAAATTAAAATTTGTTTATATTATAAACCATTGTTGGTTAAATATCAAATTAATTTTAAAATGGTAAAATTATTTATCGATTTATTATTAATTAATTGCCTACATAATAAATTATGCATTAAGTGGTATAATATCTAATAGTTGGTTAGAAAAATTCATCGATTCTCGAAAAGTCGTTGCGTATTATAACAAAAAAATAAAAAAATTAAAATTGCGCGTGTTTTAAAAATGTTATTCGCTTTTTGTTAATGCAGTTTTGTAAATAATACTAACTATACTTAAATGGTTGTTGTTCGAAAATATGAGACTAAAAGTATTTCAAAATAAAATTAATTTAAGTATTATTGCAAAATCTTCTCGTAAGGTCGGTAGTCATGATCATGCATTAATTATTAAATGTCAAAAAGGTCGCAAATCCACGTTGGTTAATTAAACAAAAAAAAACGCAAAATAAAAAATGTAAAGACGAAATTTCAAAAAGTAATTTTTTAAAAAAAGATCCGCCTTGTAGCGACGACAGCAAAGCGAAAAATATCGAATAAAGCAAATTTGAATGGATTCGTGTAATAATTGCACACTCGAACGCAAATTATATTGTTATTGTATTTAGAAAAGGTGCAACGAACAATAATTCCAACACAAATGTCAAGTTATTTACCTTTGCGATTTTTTCTACTTGCGCACAAGTACCTAAAAGCCATCTACATAATATAATGTGTAATATAATTCAGAAATTCTACCAATAATAATTGCATAATTTTTATTTGTCAACTACCGGTAGCATTAAAAACGATAGCAATTTGAATTAAATGTTAATTAATAAATAAAATGTCCTTGAGAATTATTGATGTACGAAGATGGAAGATATCTACGTAAAAAATTAAAACTTATACATCCAAAAACTAGGATAGTCCACGATAGAATTAAGAGATGGTAAACTATTTACCTCATGACTTTCGTCCTCACTATAAATATCAATCTTTTCGAGTCTTCTTCACAGTCTTCAATCAGTTGACTTATCAGTAGCATCATGAACTCCTGGGTAAGTCTCGAGATATGATCGCAAATTAAAAATCTTGCTAATCGTCGACGACATATTTTCAGGTTGTGTTTTTAGCAGTTTTGGCTTGCGCCTTTGCCCAAAAAGGCTCTCCGTCCAACTTACAAGTTGTCGGCATCGTCAAACAAGCGTCCGACCTTAATGCCGATGGATCTTACGTGTGGAGGTAACGAATCTCGCTTCTTATTTTTCTTAGTATTTGTTGGACTTAAAATTTTTTATTTCTTCGCAGCTTCGAAACCGAAAATGGAATTGCCGCAAGAGAACAAGGAGGTTTGAAACAAGTTCCAGACTCCAAAGAACCAGGAAACGCTGCCGAAGGTGCATACACTTACACCGCTCCAGATAACAGCAAAGTCGAAATCTCGTACACCGCTGACGAACGTGGTTTCATTCCCTCCGGCAATGTTCTCCCAGTCGCTCCACCAACTCCCCCAGCAATTCTCCGTCTTTTGGAATGGCTCGCATCTCACCCAGAAGAACAACAACGTAAATTGTAAACTTCTTAATGTTATAAATGTTATGCAAAAGGAAAATAATGTGATGAATCTTATAAACGTGCCACCTTATTTATAAATGACTACAAAGTAGTCAAAATTCTTTTTATGTTATGTTAATTATCAATAATAAAATAAATCAAATCCATAAAAAAGAATTTTTATTCTTTCGCGAACTCATACAATTTCCCCATCTCTGCTTTGGCTAACTAATGTTAACAGTTGTGCGACCAATCAATCAATTAATCCGTATAATATAGCAAAGACATAAATTAATATTAGTGCTATTATTTTCTTAAAATAAAAGTTATCACGTAAAATTCACGTGCCATCGAGTCGAGCAGCCTTCGCGACATTCGATAATTTTAATAAATTTAAAGAAAACTAAATTGGCTCCTCGATCTTATAATTTAAACAAATAACAATCGCAGATTCCAACAACGACATAATATACCTAATATATTATGCACAGTTATACTCACAAAAATATTCCGATGCCTTTCGACGCCTATAAAAATCGCTTTCGCAGCAATATCAGACATTTTTTGTTTTTTTTTGCCATCCGTATCTCGAAAACGGTGCAACAAAATGGAAAAATCAGAGCCACCTCAACCACAGGGCTAAATGGGCTATAGCCCCGGACGCAAGCCTTTGGGGAGGGGGGCAATTTTTATTTTGATTTTTTCTACCTTTAAAAAAGATAAAATAATATATTGCAGTGATACTCTCCAAAAAACTTGGTTTTCACCTGCATTTCAAAATACCGCGATAAACCTCCTCTTCGCGGGAAATTCTTCTCCAAAATTAATAAAAAATAATTAATGATCCAAATCAAAATAACAAATGCGTCTCCAAAAATAATCAAGCGTGTTCAAATCCAAATGTAACGTAAATGTAAAATAAATTTTAATTTTATTTAAAAGGGAACTAAGTTTGATTTGCCTTATCCAAAACGTCGGCTTATCAATTGCACTCTCTTTCCTTTAAATTTAATTTTATTTTCCAATTTTATCTTCATTATTCAAATCAAAACTAATAATTTTTCCTTCCAATGAATCATTCAAGCCTCTCACAAATAAATATCCAAACTCCAAAATATCAAAACAGTTCCAAAAAAAATAAAGAATAATGCGTTTGCATAAACTAACTTTATTCAATATCAGAATATAACTCACAAATTTAAACTTGTATCAAAAATCTCAATAATTGCTTCGAGACAAAATCGCACAACAGGCTCGTGCGGCCGCTATCGGCAAAAGACCTCGTATCTCCTACGATTCACCCCCACCTGTCTAATTTCACAATCTTACAAAATTACAACTATTAAAATAAAATTTTCTTAAAAATGTACAGGATGGGTGCGAATCCTTTTGAAACACCACCATATAGTACGATTTTCTTTGGGACAGAGCAAATTAAATGACATGAGTATTTTATATACCGGGTGTCCCCGTGACCATGGAGCACCATTGAGATGATGATAAAGAAGACTTTTCTAAGACAAATTTTTAAATACAATTTTTATCCAAGTTCAAACGCTTGGAGGATACCTCTTTTTAAAGCAATTTTTTGAATTTCTGATTTCAAACGGCCATAGCTCCGATATTATTAATTTTTTAGGTTTAATGGATTAGAACTTTTTTAAATATTATTCGCTTATCTACAAATTAGGTTATAATCTCTTATCGTCTAGAATCAACAGATTTGGAGTTATAAATTAAATTAAGGGAAAAACTGTTAAAAAATTCAGGTTTTATTTCTTTTTCTTGCGAACCCCGTATCTCTTAAACAAAACGTCTTAGAAAACAACTGAAAGCTTAAACCGGATAGGAAATTTAACAGGCTACAACTTTGGTCAAATACATTTTTTTGGAAAACTAACCGTTTTTATAGAAATTCTAAAAATAATAAACAATGTGTAGGAAAAAAAATAAATTTACAAAAAATTTTAAAATTTTGTATGAATTTTATGATTTTGTTTATTGTAATAGTAATAAATTGACTTTTTCCATTTTGCATTTGTGTCTTCTTATAAAGTGGAGCTCATTAATTTTAGTAGCCCAGGGGCCTCCTTAAGACGGCTCTGGAGCCGTCAACAGCAAAAACAACTAGGTGTAGAGGCCGAAGACCCAGGAGAGCCTCTATCGAAGCGGCGGGCGTTGATGCTATTGCCCCCGTAATACCCAAGCACGCCAGTCTTTGCAGTCTGTTGAGCCGGTTTATGCTTTCCCTTTTACTGGCTTTGTGCCACCAGATTAGAGCTGAGTATGTGATCGTGGGTATCACCACTTTGGTATACAACCAAAGCACCGGTTTAGGTTTTAGTCCCCACGTTTTACCGATCATGCTCCTACAGGCGCCGAGAGCCCTAGTCGCTTTGTTCGTAATGTGACGGATGTGAGGTGTGAAGGTCAGCCTGTTGTCCAGAAGTAGACCCAGGTATTTGACCTCCCTCTGCAGCTCCTCCCCCCGCAACCTCAGAGTCCTCACATCCTGAAGTTTTGTGCGTTGTGTAAACGTCACAACAGAGGTTTTACTCGGATTTACCGATAGCTCCTCTCTTGCGCACTATCTTCGACGATTCTGAGTGCGTTTTGCATCAACAATGACATGACTCCTCCGAATTTCCCAATAACAAAAATTGTGATATCAGCAAATCCCTGTCTATTTACCGCTGACTGTTCCAGCTCCCGCAGAAGATTATCCACCATCAGGCACCACAGCAGGGGCGAGAGACCCCCCCCCTGCGGACATCCACGCGCGACAGAAACCTCCACAGTCGTCTGTCCCATCTAGCTCTGATTTTCCTGTCTCTGAGAGTGGAACCAATTCAACCAGTTATGGCTGGGTCGACTCCACGACTTCCGACAGCTCTCACTATTCCTTTCACTGTTTCCTCAAAGGAGGCGTTATCAAACGCCCCCTCTATGTCTAGAAAGGCTCCCAGAGCAATTTCTTGGCTTCCAAGAGCCCCTGCTATCCCGTGAGTTAGTTCGTGTAAACTAAGCTCACACGATTTACCCGATTGATAGGCATACTGGTGTCTGTGTAGAGGTGAATTCACCAATACACTATCCCTAATGTGCCTATCTATGGTATCAGTTTCTCCAGTGTCTTCAACAAAAAAGACATCAGGCTAATTGGACGAAATGACTTTGCCTGGGCATATGATGCACGTCCTGGCTTGGGTATAAATACCACTCTTGCCATTCGCCAGCTTTGAGGTACATAGTTGTGTTTCTATCCCCTGTTGTATCCCCTGGGGAAAATTCCGTCCTCGCCTTGAGATTTGAATGGTTTGAAAGTGTTAATCGCCCATTCAACTATCGTTTTGTTAATTATGCTGTCTGCAATTTCCAGTTGCTCCTGCTCGCCCGACTAGTCGAAACGGCTTGGTGCCCCTGGTCATTAGAGCCATCGTCAGGTTTGGGAACACATTCCGGAAAGTGTGTTCGGAGCAGTAGCCTCAGAGTCTCCTCCCCCGATGATGTGAACCCTCCCTGTGGTTTTTCGAGGAGGTGCGCCTGGTGCCCCGAGGTTTCTGCGACTAGAGACCGAACTTTCCTACGGCCTTGCATCCCTTTGGCCTCGCAGTACTGTAGGAATTGGGAGAGTTTTATACTTCCTCCATGAGTATTCCTTTGCCTTTTGTATGACGTACGTATATTTCAGACGGGAGCTTTTGTAAGCTTCCCAGTCTCATGTTCTTTTAGCTTTGTTAAAAGACTTTCGAGGCTCTGCAACTCGAGACTTCGAAATTCAAGTTTACGGTTCCACCACATGGTCTCCCGCTTACGTTTCCTCTCTTTTAGAGAGCAGTTTTCCTCGAAAGCTGTAATGATGGCCGACGTTATCGCGTCGTTCATCACTTCCAGCTCCGCTGTTAGTAACCCTCGACGGACATTCCTCCACCCCGTCTTCGACTCTCCTTGAAGAGAGCCCAGTCACAGGTTCTGGGGTTCCTGTACGAGGCCTCCGCCATTGGTGGGGTTTTGATGTTAAACCTTATGTATATTTGTGATCAGAGAGTGACTCCTCCCAAGAAACGTGCCATTCTCTGATCACTTGACTGACGAGGGAAGTCCCTATCGTTATGTCAATTACCTCCTCCCTTGCCACAGTGACAAAGGTAGGCTCCTCTCCCTTGTTCAACAAGACAAATTCAAGTAAGAATACGCTTCTGCTGTTTGTCTTCTTGCTCCACCATATTATGTGATGTGCATTGGAGTCACGGTCGATCACCAGTTGTGTTTTACTGCTTTTGCAGTCCAGTACCAGATTTTCTAACTCTTTTGGAGGAGGTGGTTCCGGTTGGTCATATGGAAGGTATGCAGATGCTACCACAAGGTCTATTAAGCTCCCTTCCATAGATATTTTAAATTTGGCTGCTATTAGGTCTCTGGTACAGAGCCCCCATAGCGGAAAAAGACAAAGCCTCTTTTTTGCAATGATACATACTCTAAGATGATTCTCTCCCGGTCTCCTAGAGAAGTAAGCCCCCTGATTCGGCATCCGTTATCCAGGGTTCCTGAATCAGGGCCACGTCAATGTTGTGTTTAATTATAAACCTGCCGAAGCAGCCTTGCAATGGCGAAGGTTTACCTGAACTAACCGGATCATCGCACTTGCGATCCGGTTGAGAGAGTAGCTTCTCCCGCAGCCCTGTCCTCGTTGCCATCAGCCTAAGGTGCGACTTCAGCCGAAGGCCCAGGCTCACTAAAAGGTGTGGATAACAGGGGTAACTCTAGGTCCCCCCCCGCCGCCTTCTTCTATAGCTTCTCCCCGCTCCTGCTTCTTCCGCAGTTTTTTAAAGGTTATTCTGGAGAAGTTCAGGTAGGGCTTACATTGAATTTCCTGGATTTTAATCCAGGATAATTCGTCAACCAGAAATATTAATTGCTGGCCTTTAGTATCGGATTTCTTTTCCAATACTGACCAGGTCTCAGTTCTGAGCCCCTGGTTTTGGACTTTCAGTATTTTTAAAATGAGTTCCGGTTCCACTGGGGGTTCCGGAACCCATGTTAAAATCTTTACGGGCTTTGGCTTAGGAACGTCCTTGGCGTCAAGTTTTGCTCCCGCCCAGAGCTCGCTTTTAGCCACCACCCGCTCCAAGCAGTACTTAGAGACCTGGTCGACGCAGGAGGCAATCATCAGCCCCCCCCCCTTTGGTTTTACGTCAGTAAACTTGGGTGAGGTTGATTGTACGATGTTTATTGGTACGCGAAGGTACAATGGCTACCCTTATGTCTGTCAAGACAGACTTGTAAGAGATGACAGGGTTTGCTCCCTTCTTTGGTCTACCCGCGCTTGCGGGTGCACTCGCATCTGACCGGTTACGCTTTTGGCCCACGGTCGAGGTACCTGGTGTTGGTTCAGGAGTAGGTTTTGTTGCCTTCTCTGCCTCCTTACTTTTCTTTGCTGTTTGGAGTCCCATATAGCGCCTCTTTGCAGCCCCCAAAGGTCTGGGTGGTTCCTTGCTTTCGGAAGCGCCCCCTGTGTTAAAGTTTTTATTAGGTGGTTCCATAATTGTTCCCACGAGTATTGGGGTAAGACTGTCATCATCGCACAGAGCCCCATGCACGATAGAAGGCATTAATACAACGAGGTGCGCCTGGTGCCCCGAGGTTTCTGCGACTAGAGACCGAACTTTCCTACGGCCTTGCATCTCTTTGGCGTCGCAGTACTGTAGGAATTGGGAGGGTTTTATAGTGATCCACGCAGCCCAGGCGATTAAGCCAAGGCCCTCGTGCCCCCTTTCACTGGTATCCACTATGGGAGTCGTTGCAGCCCACAGGCGGCTTACGATTTGTTTTTGTGTTTGCCAATTAGTCGGGCTCTCTCCACCACAGCCATCCTATCCTTTAAGTAGACGGCAAGAACCGGCACAAAGAGTTTTTAAGTCCCGGCCGGCCCCGTGAGGCCTTCCCATCATTCGTCCCTTGAGTACATGCCTGCGGCTTCATTGAAAGCTGGCTAGCCACCTCGCCACACCAAGGTTATAAACATTAGAAGGGGTTCCGAATTGTGCGAGCTGTTGATCCCGACTTCTTTAGTAAAGAAAAAATAAACTATTTTATTTAGAAATATTTTTCATTGAAACTTTGAGAAAGTAAGGAAAAAAAGTAGGTTGACTCCCTTACTTTTTCTCTTCTAAATTTTAGAAAAATTACAAGAAAGAAAACGGTAAGGAATTCGACAAAATTTTATATGGATAATTTGTAGGGAACGAAATGTCCTATAAAAAAGTTCCCTTCGGCACACATTTATCTACTGTAGTTTGAAGACGAAAAGCATTCGAAAGAGAAATTTTAATTATTTAGTTGTTATCAACTCGAAATCTCTTCACACTTTAGTTTATACAAAAATGTTTTTGGCATCTCTTCCAGTATTCGCAGCATTTCTACAGCAAGTTAAACAAGTGAATTTTTAAATTTTTCTGGAAAGTTTGAGATTACTCCCTATCTACGTACATCAGAGCGATTGCCTTGCATAGTTGAAGATTAGTTGGAAAAACTCTTTTTTATACATATTAACATGTTCACACATAAATAAATAAATAATTAAAAATTATTACTTAAATAAAATTTTTTATTTTAAAAGCATTTGTAAATAATTAGAAACCTCGCATCGGATATAAATCAAAGTCTCAAAAAGGACTGTATAAATGTTATGTGGTTTACGGAGACAACCAGCTGTACGATTTCTTCCTTCCGATGGTTGTTGGCAGCCTTCTCAATAATATATTTTAGAAATTGGACGTTAGCAAGTCAAATCAAGTAGCGAATCAAGAAAATTCCCTGCAAGTAGTTAAGATATAATTTATAAACGTCAAAAAAGTTATTATATCTCTTGATAAAAGGTTAGAATTTATAAACGGCCTTCCTGTAGAGAACAACTACAAAGTTAAAACATATGACGCTATCTTGCTTCGGTAAGCGACAGGTGTTTTTAATTACAAACTTCTTTGAAAACAGAACCTACAGTGTTATTTATTGTAATCTAAGGATAGGTAAGTATTAAATTCGTCTGTATTAAATATCAGAAAACTGAACAAACCATATAAATTATGTAACTACGATCTTGCGATGCTCGCTCGGTAGATGTCAAAATAAATCTCAAATTTTTTAAACGAGCAATGCCCTTTTGTGTTAAAGTATTCCTTTAGATCAAGTATTGTGATCGATCGTGACATTTTAATAAGAAACGATACACAAATGTGGTATTTCGCAACAAATCGACATCGAAACCTAAAAACTGTCAAAAAGGAAATTGATCAAAAATAACATAATTAGGGGACAAATTTGATTACTTTCGAGTAATTAGCATAATTAGCAATGGTTTTGGTTCATTTTTAATTGTCTATATGTAAATTTTAATATACAAATTCTCTAAAATTAGTTTTGCGGTTAAATGTTCTTTAAACACAATTTAGAAAATAAATGGGCTAAACAGTCTTATTTATGATAAATAATAGAAGGGTGGTGTGTAAAATAGAGTTATTTCAAGATTTTTCAACAAATTAATGAACTATTTTGACAGTTGTTCATTATCGAACGTTTGAGCTTTCGGGGGCTCCAAAATGTAATTACAAGATAAATATTGCGTTGGAAGGATTGAATTAGGTGTTAATGAACTATTTGGAGTCTATTTTATTAAATCTAATCATTTCATTCCGATTTCTGAGCGAAATTACTACATGGAATTTTCGAGGTGGGCATTTTTAGTTATTATTGGCATTTCCGGGGAAAAAAATTTATTTTATTGTAATCCGTTGTGTACTTTAAAGGCAATATTAATACCAAAAGTACTTTTAAATTATTTAAAAATCAATTCAATTTTGAAATAATTCGAATTTTTATTCAAGTACGAAGAAAATCCGCTAGATGGCCGTACTGATTTAGCAGATTTTTGAATCACGAGCGTTCACGAAGCTCAGGATTGCATACCCCTTCCGCATTATTTCCGTCCGAACGGCAGCGGAGTAGTTCAAAATCGTTCGGCTTGGAAACACGCACTTTTTGCGCTCTGCGGTTTTAAATAATTTCAATGATTTTATTGAGGAAATTACTTTTTTTAAGAAAAATCGATCATTTAAATTAATTTTGTTCTCTCTGAGTGAATAAATTAATACGATAACGATTTTTTTTAACCGAAAAGACGCGCGCGTCATTTTAAAATATTGTGTTGGTGAATTAAGTTATGGAGAGCATAATCGATGAATCTTAGATGATGACTTTGTGCAATCCCAATCTTGTAATAGATCTTCCACATAAATGGTAAGAACTTGAATTAATTTTTGACTGTGTAATTTTCAAATTTTCGCCCTGTCGATACATTGTCGGCATTTGATTTGTTTCAACGGGCTGCAACTTAGTTTCTTGAAACAATGTTCTCCGTTGGCTTCCATTTCGTGGAGTAAAGAAGTACTTTCGATTACAGCAATATCTTCAAAAGTAAATGCTTCCTATATGACCATCAACGTTAACTTCTTTTTATGTCGACCTGCAAAAATACATAATGAAATTTCGCCATCGACTTATTTTGTAACCTAACAATAAATTACGCTAAACGATAATAGTAAAATATGTTAAGTTTAGCTTGCACCGAAGTTTAGGTTATTATTTGTTTCTTTTTAATATAATGTGTAATTTAGGTTTTCAATTGTTTAATTGAAAATTAAGTCCGTGCTTATTATTCAAGTATATCCGAATAGCGCTCGCATATTTTGTAGGTTATAAATTAAAAAATAAACACGGAATTAAATTTTATTTTCTAATTTATATGTTGTATTATGATAAACTTGTGCAAGTGTTTTTTTAAAGTGATTCTTTTAAGAAAAAGCCATGACTCGGTTTTCAAACGTCAGTTGACCAATTGTTTTTAAAATTAAATTTTGTCGGCGAGTGTCATTTGTTTTGTTTGTCCACCATTGTTTTTCGTTACCAAGCAAAGCTACTTGTTGCGTTTAAAATCAAACAGATTGTGCGTAAATATTAAAAAAGTGCGTGTAATTATTATAAGTTCAAATGAGGCGGGATTAATGATAGCTTTGGTTCTTTTTAAATAAACAATGTTTAATAAAATCAAAAGTTAGAGCAAACTAATTTGGTAAGTTATCTTGTTGGGTTAAAAATATGTTTTTTGTTGATGTCCGATACTGTTTAAGTTCGATTCTTTCATCTCCAGTGGTGAATAGGACTTTCTGTCCAATTTTTGTACAATCGGAAGTAATCGGCAAAAAAAACCTTCGATCTGGTGCTGTCAGAATCTCCTCCTTAAATATTATGTCCGGTTATATAAAATTTTAAGAGATTTATTTTTCTTTCAGATCGTCTGGCAAGAAATACTGGCAAATAAATAAATCTTGTGTCAATTGTCAATTTTGTTTGTAATAAAGTGTTCATTTTAAAACTTGTTCGTTCGTAATCGATAAACATATATGTGAGTGTATTCTTTGCCGTTGCACTTCAAGATTGATTGCACGAAGCAGAGGATTGGACTTTGACAATACAACTGGGCTCTACAGTGATAAAGGTATGTAACAATAATTTTCTTTTTTACGACAGTTTGGCAACAAAAAACTTTTGAATATCTTTTTGTTTGGCTAACCTAAACCTGTTAAGTATATGTGTATTAATAATTTTCTTCTCATTTTAGGTAAGTTCGACAGCGTGGATTGGACAGCATAAGTTCAACGGGATTAAAAAGGTTAGTGAAAAATAATTATTCTCCATGTGATGCAAAAATTGTTATTTTTACATAAGTTGTAGCTTTCGTTCCTGGTGTACGAATGGTGTAGCCATTCAAATGTACTTTTATTTCATCGGTTCATATTTTACAACGGCAAACTTTAAAATATTTCAAATTGAATATGTTAATTAAACATTAATAATATTTAAAGCTTAATAGAAATCTTGAATATTATTAAAGTTTTATTTGCTTGTTCAATTTAAAATATTCAGTTTCAATTAATTCGTAACTAACCACTGCTGTGGTCAATTTTGTCGATCATCGAGGCAAATGTCTGGATGGGCAATTTTTAATTTTTCATTTGATCGAATATTTTTTTCACAATTTAAAAAAAATCAATTAGAATTAAAAAAAGATCTTGTTACATTTTTCGATTCAATTTGGAAACTATAATCTGAACGTTTAAAAATAAACATCAAAAAGCAAGAAGATAAACGAGTGAAATTTGGACCTATGCAACAAAAGTAGATTTGGGAGGAACGGAACAAAGGCTACAATATAATGTAAAAATTACAGTTTTTGAAATTATGCCCGGAGTTTTATTGGATTATTTTGGTACAAGGGACCCTCTACTAGTTTAGTTTTTCGATAATTAAATAATCAGCACAGCGGTGTTAAGCAAACACTGACGGGTTAGTGAGCGGAAAACTATTAGTGTGCATGGCAAGTGACTCCTCGGTTCTACTAAAATTGCAAGCGGTGAATACGATATTATCAACTTATTTTTAATAAATCTATTATTTATGATTTCAAAATAGGCTTAATATACTTAGAAAATTAGAAACGTTACTACTAGGTGCAAAATTAGATTTTGGTGGGAACAATCATTATCATCAGCAAGTACTCGTACTCGGAAAATATTTGGCTATTATTCGATTCCTATGGCTTTTACAACTGGATATTATAGTGTTTTATAAATTCCTATAACTTATTGAAAAATAATTTTCCTTTTTTTTTGTTTTGGAATGCACTTTAGTTTCAGTTATTAGTACAAAAATTTGTTTTAACTCTGTATGTAATAATTGATTTTTTTTAAATTCTATAAAGAACTGTTATTCTTTCTACGAATTTTAAGCCACGTCAGATCGTGGTATTATGTACCTGCTTTTTTTAACTACGAGAAAAATCTTTTTTTTTGAATTTTTATTTTGCACTTCATGAAAATTTCATTCGTCTTATTAAATGAAGTTTGTAAAAACTCCAGGGTACTTTCGAAAAAATATCCAAAGTATCAAGTAATAAATAATTGACTTTATTACTTCGGTAAGTTGATAATAACAAAATTTGATGTCGAAGAGTCTAACTAGTGGAATTTCGAAAAATGAAAATATGAATGAAAGTGCGTTCCGAAACAAAGACAAAATTACCTTCTTTTTATTTGATCATTATTTTTCAGTAAGTTTTTGAAAAAAAAAACTATATTGTAAAGAGAAAATTTCCTTTAAATTTTTAATATTTAATAAACGGTTCGAGATAAAACTGTGGTGTCATAGTCATGCATGCACGTGCATGCAGGGCGATGTCACCGTAACAATCCAACGCATTACTTGGCTATCGTGGATTAATTTAGAAATCTAGGAACACAAGGATAAAGTTTCCGGTTAACAAAAAAAAAAGCCGAGTGTAGTCAAGGTTTTTTGCTGTTAGCTGGAAGACAGAGTCTCAACGAATAACGAATAAGAACAACACGTTTTCTTGATAACGAGCACTTGCAAACAAACTCACTGTTCAAATTTATTTGTAATTAATTCATAATTATTATGAATTTATAAAAATAAATTAATGCATGCATGTGAATGCAGGACTGTGCCATGCTATGCCCCATGTATTGTGTAGTAGTAGGTACTATAAAGCTTTGATAATATAATATCATACAGTGTGAAAACTTTAACGGAAATAAATTATATAACTTTAATATTCAATATTTTAAAGAGAATTCTTCATCAGAAAAACTGCAACCTTCCCTAAAACTAAGATGACATGATGAACTTAAACTCATCACTCGGTCTAAGTGTACTCGGATTGTGTCGACACAACCTTTGAAATTTTACAATTTCTTTCCAATTTCAATTATTCAATAACTTTTAAAGTAATTCCAAAAGGTTAAAAAAAATAAAACTTTCATTTTTAGTTAAATGCAGCAAGTATGAAATTGAGCAAATTTTACAAAAATTGTTAGAAAATGTAAGGCATGAGTTTTATCATCGATTGTCTTTTTGCAGATAAAACTTTAAAAGGGTAACATCGTCAGGTTTTAGACTTGAAGCCCGTTTCATCACTCTAGTATCCTGGTCCGTTTATCTTTTTTTTGTTAGGTAAAATATAACTTTATATTTTAACACTTAACTTGGAATTACTTAGAATAATATAATATCTCCTTTAAAATGAGCTTTCATACGATGTATCAGTTTTGACATACTCAACATTAGAAAAAAAAGGTTAGGCGTCTCCCTACACAATCGGATAAGTTAAAAAGTGTACATAAAGATGTGCCCAAAAATTGTACATTACGGCATTTGGAGCAATCCTGTTGGTTTTCAACATACGTTTATTAAAATTTAATTATTTTGAACATAAATAATTTTGTTTAGAAAGAATTAAATTCTTTAA
The DNA here is from genome assembly GCA_911387805.1 of Cantharis rustica. Taxonomy (NCBI): domain Eukaryota; kingdom Metazoa; phylum Arthropoda; class Insecta; order Coleoptera; family Cantharidae; genus Cantharis; species Cantharis rustica. Next base: position 893,213 of record OU426877.1, read on the forward strand.
TATAAAAATTGTTTATAACTCTAGATACGCGATTATCGAACAAATGTTTGTATCGATTTCTTTATCCGCTTGAGTGTGTAGAGTAGAATGCTACTTGTAAAAATATTTTGAAATCATGCAGTATGCTTTTTTACATTTTGTATTTGTAATAATATCTTTGGTTGTAGTCAAATCTCAAATTCAAAATTGTTGGTGATAAGACTAATATAATAATACAGTAGAACCCCGATTATCTGTGAAGCGATTTTTCCGTGAGCGTTTGCAACTTCGGTAGTATTATACTATGTACTATGTACTATGTACAGTGAAAAATCTGATGTGACCAAATGTAACAGATTTTTATATTTAAAATTTTTTTCAAAAATATCCTCCCCTACCCTCTCCCTTTCTCTTGCAATTTGGACAATAAATACGGAATTTTTCTCGTTTCTCTTTTTAGTTCATCGCCTGATGATGCCATAGTATGGAAAAAACGTTTGCGATAATATACATGCGGTGTATGTTAACTTAAAACATTTTAGTTCTAAAAAGTGTTTGCGCATTTTTTGGTTTTTCTAAAAAAATGTATATGATTTTTTCTTTCTCTCTCCCAACTATTCACGACGAGTAAATTTTGATGTTTGTTTATAAAATTCAATAACTTGAAGATAATCCGGTTTTAATATAATATATTGTTTAGTTGATACACCACAAATAATAATTCGGTCGAGTTACTAACGATTTGTTTTTCTTGACTTCATCAGCCTCCCACCTACATCTAGAGATATTTCTTTTTAGTGTTTTCGCTACAAAGTGCAACTAGAGCTAAATATTGTTCAAAACAGATTTCTATCAAAACTAATATGGACAACTACCTTGTAGAGGTATACTGTAGTGTATTACGATAGTAGTTTTTTTAGAAAAGAGCAAATCTAGTTTCTTGCTATTTCTGCTTATGAATCACATTAATTTTTTCAAACACTGCACGAATGTCTTTTCTAATGCCATGAATTAGTTGGCTTAGCGACAGGTCATTTAGACCACGAAAAAATGTCGAAACTTGTATTAAAGTCTTCGTATGGCTGTACTTCAAGTTTCTCGGTTCTTCTGTACAAGAAATGTACAAAGAAACTGTTTTTTGAAATACGGCTAAAGTAGTTTTAGATAAATTTAAATATAATACAGTTTTCTACTAAAAACTATTATAAATTTTTCCTAAGACATCAATTTTTACTTATAGCTAAGCACCTAAATAATATATAAAGTAAATATCTAAAAGTTTTCACGGATAGCTGTTGTGGTACTCTCGTAGTAGCCGAATAAGGTTACTCTTTGGAAGCACTTTTCCATTTTCGACCTCTCGAACACTCGAACCTCGACCTCGACCTCTCGAACACACGATTTCGAACACGAAATCGTTTTTCCGTAACTCTTTTTTTGTTAACAAATGATTTCCGAAAATAAAAAGTGGTTATGCCAAATTTCATTTGGTGTCTAACAGTAATACTCGCCGTCTGCTAGCAATAGGAAAAACCAAATTCCCGCAGACAAGTCAAGATCAAGCGTGTCTTAAGGCACCCTTTCTCGACCGGAAAATCGGTACCGTGACCTAGTTTCCACAAAGACGAGGGGAGGGAGGCCATAGTGCCGGCAACGGCTCTAATCGGAACCGTCGCAATGACCCCCCTTCCAAGCCCAGGTAGTGCAACGACGCGTCACCGGCACCGCCGGGGGCGCGGTTGCCCTTGCTCGTAGCGAATGATCCTCCTGCGACCAAGGACCAAGACCTCGCCTCGTCCCTTGCCACGATAAAATTTGACGTCAAAGACAATACTTCTGCCACGGGTGAGCCAGCTATATATAGGCCCACTCCTGCTCGCCACAACTCGCATTATCAGCGACCTTCTAGATGGGGTTTCACGGAACCCCGTCGACGTTTTAAACCCGCCGACAGTCTTGATGCGGCTCTAATCGCATCTAAAGTCGGCGGCTCCCACGGCGGATGGTAGTGTGCGAATTCCTCTACCCGATGCCTTCAGGTGCAAGACACCAGCCATTTTTAAAAGGAAGTATGGGCTCATGTCCCGGTATTACACAAATGCTACTTATGACTTAGTCGTTTGCTAGCACATCCAGTTCGAAAATTTGATTTGTTTTCTCGAAACCTTCAAAATAGTTCTTTAATTGGCCTTCTGGCATATCTATGGAAACTTTTAGGTAAACATTCATAATTAGAAGTTAATTGGAATTAATGCGTTAAAAATATATTAATTTGCTATACCATACCATAAGTAAAAGTGGATGTTTCTCATTTGACGCAATTCTATTAACTATGAGCTTTAAATTTGTAAAAATCTCAGAAAGGAAAGATGGTCGAAAAACCGTTTTGTTGTACTTTTGTCGTGCTACCATAACTTGAGCAGTCTTTGAAGGAGTTGGGAAACTCCTTGTCCTTGATATACTCTAGTGTCCTTAAAAAATGAAAAAAATATTTGCAATATTTTTGCACGTTTTTATGTCTTGATAGAGAAATATTGCTATTCAATTAAAATTTAAATGGTTTTTCACTAGAATGTTTTTTGAAATTTTTTTTTGCTGATTGATTAACTAAAAATGTTCACTTTTATATTTGATTTGCAATATTCCTAAGAAACCGTTACCATATGGTTAAACAATGTCGTCAAATTGAAATACTTGAAAATAATTTATTTAAAAATGAATTTCAAACAAATACATATTCTAATTATTATTATTGTAATTCTACGTAGTAGTTTTTATGTCAAACCCATCTAAATATTAAATTTACTTTTTTATTGAATTTTAAAATTTACTGTATATTATTTATTCGATTGACACACAAGATATCCAAATTTTTGTAATTTTAAGTCATTTAAGGAGGACTTAAGAATTTAAATATGTTGTCGAGGGGGTGCCAAATTTTAATAAGAAGAAAAAAGGTTAAAATCGTGAATCACTTGTGTCCGCCCCTACTATTACCAAATTTCTGTAAAATTGTAACTTTTTATAGCAGATCGTGTTTGACAAATTTAGTTACTCAAACTTTGGATTCCATTAACTTGTCTTAAAATATGACTTGGTAATGGTAACCTAGATAACATTTTGGTGTGCACCTAACTAACACTTGACAAAATACTATAATCACTTATAATACCATAAGTGGTCAAAGTTATGTCGACTATTTTTGAGGTGGTTACGAACATTTATAACGTTTGCACTTGTTGCTCGTTGAACGAAATCATTGTGCTTCTCCAGCATCACTTGATTCCGTAACTGACTAATATTTCGATTCCATCGGCTAACTTTTTAACTTGTTTTGCTATAGTTAAATGTTTTATTTCATTTTATGAACAATTTTAGGAAATCTACAAAAGTAACTTTAATTATACGTAATTAAATAAATATCTCTTTGGATTGTCTCCGATACGTTGATTTCTTCATCCGTGGATATTATTTCAAAGCAAATTTTCTAAGCCAAGAAATTTATTAACATTACTAATATGAATAGTACATATAATTTACTGTTATTATTTTGAACTACGACGTTGTATTTTTTAATATAAATTTAATAATTATTAATTACTTCAAAGTTAATTTTTACCTTGCCAAGAACATTCTAAAAAAAATAGTTTTTTCCAAATTCATCCCAAGAATATTTTTATGCGCGTACACTCCGTTGTTAAAAATAGTTATAATGTAATAGTAAAAATTAAGATAATGGTGCTACATAATGGTCTTGTACCACTATACGGAACAAAGACGTGGTCCTTGAAAGTTGGAATAATGAAACGACTTGAGGCGTTTGAAATGTGAATCTTGAAAGCAACGAGGAGGTCCTGCGAAGGACGCAATTACAATTGATTAATACTAACGGGGAAAATAAAAAAAGAGCAAGGAATTGGAAGAAGTGCTGACTGAGGAATATTAAAGAATGAACTGGTATGTGTTCTGTATTAAAGTTGAAGTGATTGTTAAATTACGTGAGACCCAACCAGACACTAACAAGATTAAATCAATGAAAATAATTATTATGAATACAAAATTACAAAAAATTGCATCTTCTTCACATAGTTGTATTTATAAACCAAATATCAACCCCTAAGATTTACCATCTCTTTTCCTAAAAATTCTTAACTCTTAAAATTCAGCTTAAATTTTCTTTTTCTTTCTACTTTACTGTTAGCAGTTTCAGCAAAAAGGCAAATCATCGACTGCCGGTTTTACGTCTCTAATTTTGTTATTATTTAAAGATTTGTTTGCCATTTTTTTTGTTTATTCAAATATTCCAAATCCAAACCTGTTAAATGTAAATTATTGTCTTTTTTATCGTCTTTTAAATATTATTTTTCTATGTGTGCTAGTATGTATTCTTTACTTAACAGTTAAAATTCATTTAACATTTTGTTTAGTTTGTTTATCTTAATATTACAGATTACATACTACTACTACACTATCCACTTAAAAAATTAATATTTTAGGTTCATTTTTGGTTGTGTCAAAACAATTACTTGATGTTATGTATGTAGCAGATTGTAATTAATAAATTTGATTTGAATGCGGATTTACTGTAATCATTCACGAGCTTTTGTTTTAATACGTCTCTACGATCGAAAAGATATATCAATGGGGAGGTTAGTAAATAACGGTATATAACTTGGGTTAAAACGTGTAATAATAATTTAGTAAATGCATTCATTCTAAATCTGAATTTTGTTTAGTTTTGTATCAAGGTAAATTTTAAGAAAAATTACCAAAAAATATTAACAAAAATAATTATTATCCTATTAATAATTGACGTTTAAACTTTTTGTATCGTCCTGTATAATATTTATTAGGCGTTAAATTTAAAACAAACGAAGTTTATCTGTTCAGTTCCGCGAAATTAGGTCTATGCAGTTGCTACCTGAACAATTATGTTGTTTTAATTCGAGGTTTGGTGAATAGAACAAAATAGATAATTGAATTTATTGCATCATTATTATTTGTTGCTATTATTATTAACAGATTAATTATTAATTGGTAATCATCGTTATTATTATTAATAAGTTCGGGATTTTAAAATAGAAGTTTTGTCGCATCAGTTACAAATTGAAGTTTTTGCAATTGTTTTATTTGGCCATTTTGTGACGCGCGTATGTATGCGTTGGTTTATTTATTTCGTTTTCAATATTATTATTATCTAACAAAGTGTTAAATTATTAAAAGTGAAAATTGTGGTATCTTAATGCGGTTCGCGGAAGGTGAATTATGTTTTGGATTCGTTTTAGAACATAATATTTTAATTGCTAATTAACTTGTAGAAGTTTCTTATCGAAACAAGAGACGCGTCAAAATTTTAACATTTTAATACTGTATGCTGTGAGCGAGAGATTAACCCAATTGGTGAATTCATAAAAATTACACAAAAGTATTAAGTATTAAACAGAAAACTCTAAAATTCAACAGGTTGGTGAAATTATTTAAAATTTGCGAATGTCAATAAATGGAAGTGGAAGTTATAAAGAGTGACGTAATGGGCAGCACTCAATACGTGGACGATGATGATTTATAAGGTAGAATTTTATGATTTCTAATACTTACTCGTAACTAAATTAACAAAATTAAAATTAAACTTTTACGTTTTCAACTGCCTCTTCGCGCCATAATGCCGGGTATGACATTCATTCAAGCTCGTATTTGAGAATAAAAATCGAATACGAGCTCACGTGTGATCTATAAATTTGCTCGTATTAGCAAATAAGTCAAGTATTTTTGTATGTAACAGCTACATTTATAATTAACGATTAATTTCGATGGAGGCAATTCTTTGGTTAGGGATATATGGCGATTCATATATCGATGGAAATATTCCAAAACAGCATAAGCGTCAAAAACGAAAAACTAGGTTTACTACATATTTCTATGGTTTAACGTAGGCTCTATCGATCGGTGGATACCAAGTATTCAAATTACTTAGAAAAAATTAAATTTTTCAAATTCAAATTACTTTTCATATTATTTAGATTTAAAAGATTCGTAAGCACCAATTTTTGATAACTCGCATACAATTTTCCTTCAATTCACACACTTAATCGTTCCTTGGATTTCGCCGAATTGCTACATTTTAGTTGTATTATAAAATATAATGCATTCGTGGTTTTTATATCAACACTCTAATTCTCACCGATGTGAATTTATTATTTGAAAAATAATAAATAATTAATAACCTCAACCATATTAAAAATAGATCAGTATTAAAGCCTTAAACCACACAATAAGAGTGATGGCTTTTATGCGGTCGCGGTTTCAATTTTTCGTTCACCTATGACATTCAAATGCAAAATTAAAAAAACCGTTTGTGGATACGTTCACAATTAACATTGTGCGATAATTTTTTTTGTGAATGCTAAGGATTGTAAAAACTTATACAATTTCATTTCAAAACTATTATTTTACCACATAATAAAGCCAATATTTAAAATATTACAAATTATTATCAATGGCTCTTAGGCTTATCTAGTGAAAGCTACTCATAAATAATTTTCTTGCATTTTTTGTAAAATATCGTTTATTTAATAAAATAAATTTTTTTTAAGAACTATCAACTTATCTCGAATACTTACATTTCTGCTTTTTTCAAATGCATAAATCACTTCGATCCGATAATTGTGTGGTGGATAATTTCTAGCTGGTAGAATGGTCATTCCAGTTGTATATTATTGGTCCGTGTAGAAATTTGAAGTGTTATTTTTTAAGATTCTGAAAATTGAAATTACATTAAAATATTAAGACATAATAATATTAATAATAAAAGCATCACGATGGAATTATCAAATAATACCTAAACCACTTGCAATAATAATTACAAGCTTCTTATTTGTTAGCCACTTTACTATCATTATTTTACTATCAATCGTATCACATTTTTACACCACGTTTTTTTAAATTTGTCACATTTTAGGTACTTCTTTCCGAGTCAATTCATTAACTCAATATTTCATTCAAGTTAAGTTAAAGTTAAGAATTCAAGTTATTTTTAGTAAAGACGTAATGCACACAAATTCATGCAAAAGTTAAATTAAATTTTATAATTATAATATCGACAACCTCAACGAACAAGAACTGAGTAATTGACTTAAGTTCTAATTTTACGTGAGAGAAAGCAAGCTTTTGAAATAATGTTTCTTGTTAAGGCCTTTCTCACATGGAGCTACTAAAAAGTGAGACGAAATTAGTTATAAATTTTATTAAAATATCGAATGTTTTTCTCCTTTAAAAAATATATTCAAATTTAAAATTTTAATTGGAGTGAATTTCAAATAATTTTTGGTATAATTATATGTAATTGGATTTTGCTGAAATTTTTATTTATACTTTACCATTTAAACTAAAATAATTTTTGTATTTTTTTTTTTTACATTTTTTCATTTCTTAAACGAATTGTATATTATGGAAATCGCAGGTGATTCTGATGTATAGCAGGCTGACAACAAACATGGATCATTGCGAGTGAGTGTTTACTGACTCTTTACAAACTGATTCCTACTAACTAGTTGCGTCATGTGTGAGCCGTCATTGAAATACAAAAACCTCGATGCAGAAGCTACTGATTAGTGATTCGGGTTAGAAACTAGTTTCTTTTTAATAGCTCCACGTGCGAAAGGCCTAATAGTAATAGTAAAAACTGGAGACCGGTAACTAAAACCATCGCTAATAAGAATTATTTTCTTGTTTGTTGAGAGCGCTTCGTCGATATGAAACTAAAAGTGAATTATTAGCAAAGCCAACACCTGTCAATAAAATAATACAATTTTTCCTCAAATCATGTCTTACCTTAAACTTTGACAAGACTTCCCTAACACAATTGGGTTAACAATTCCTTAACAATTTTGAAATAATTGGTAAAATAATCACCTCGTAAACAAACACCAATATTTGGTCGATCTGCTATTGTGCCCATGTTTCTACATCTTAATACTGATATTATCTGATACTAAGTCATATTTATATTTGGTCCCGATTGCAATACCTACAAAAAAAAATCAACTACTATTATTAATATAAAATTTAATTCCAAGTATGTTCATTAACAAGTAATTTTTCCATTTTTGCTTTTAATCCAATAAGTGCACGACCTTCCTCCTCATTTTTAAAATGTTTTAATTTAATACCTTGCACATAATAAGTTTCTTAGTTTGCTAGTCAAGTTCCATATGGAATCAGATCAATTTTTTATACAATCCAATAATTAATAAATTATATTATTATTACTTTGTACCCCGTAACAAGAATACATTATGCCAATAATTTTATGAACTAACTTTGTGATAATGACAAATATTTTAATAATTTATTTAGGTACTATTATTATTATTATTATTATTATTTTGTGTGTAGTAGAATATTTTGCAAATTTGATTTAATATGAATTTTTACATTTTTCGTAACCTTTTAATATGCATTTATAATTATGTATAATTATTAATTTAATGTTTATTTGACTTGCACAATAATTTTGAAAAGCTGTTCCAGTTTAAATTGAAAGTATCTGTAGTTTAGCGACGAGGAAAGCGGAAGAAAACTAGAATGTAGCCAGAATTCTTCTAAGTTAAATTTCGTGTCATTAATATCGTTAATTGTTCATTTAGATATTTTATTCCAGCACTATTACATCAGCATCGATCGAGGAAGATTCCATCTACTTGGGTGGACACCAGTAGAGAATTTGTCACACCAGAGTGCAACACATGCCGATTTTGCGACCACGTTCGAAAAGCTTATGCGAGAGCAAATTTATTTTGTGAAGTATTCTTAATTACTAATTTAGAAATTTTAAACCACGCGTTACATCTCCAACGCGAAAAGAACATTCTAGCTACTTAAAAAGATGCAAGTAGAGAAGTTGCGTTCCCCAGGATGCTGCAGAGGGGAAATGCAGATTCCGGATACTGCTGGAAAACAAAGATGAAGTGGGTTCTACTTCAGTCATTGGTTGAAGTGGGTCAACATAATAGAAAGAACTTCGGTGAGCCTTAAATTATTTTAATTATTTATGCAAAATTCCTAATTTCTTAAAATTCTTGTTCCAGATTACATCTGATGCTATTGCAGGTGGATGAATATTTTGGACAACGAAGGAAATTCTATAGTTTTTTAATAATTTTAATTTTCTATCTAGAAATTTCATTTCAGAAATTACATCTGTAAAGGGAGAAGTGGATCCAACCCACTTGGAAGGAAACGACGGTGAAGGTGCGTTCTCCAGGCAGTACTTGAAAATAAGTGGATGAATATTCAGGATTACACAGGAGAACAACCCCCAAGACGAATTTCAAAACGAAGTTCGGGTGGGCGGTAAATTTAGGTAAGAGTTAATTAATTTTTTATTATTAATCTTATTTTATTTTATCATTAATTAATTTTAATTATTAATTAGTTAAACTAAATGAAATTATTTGAAAATCGATTAAAATTTAGAAGAAAAGTAGAACAGCTGCAAATTTGTTCAGAAAACTGATTTGATTCATTTTATAAATGACGTATTTAAAACAAACGCAGGTAGTCACAAAAAGGTCCGTTTCAATTGTTTTTTAGTAGCGTCTTTTTCACACGACGCGTTTGCAGTGAAATGAATGAATGTGCGTTCAATTAATTGTGAAAACTTAAAGCAGTGCCAGCGAATAATAATAAATAAGGTTTCGCGTTTGTGGTTACAATACTATGGTAACTATTGGTGGTGTTTTATATCGAGGATTATTAGAAAACAAAAATGACATTCTTACAAAGTTGATTTCGTCATCTTTAAGTTTCACATTTCCGGTAAGACGATTGATAATGATTTTATTTCGGTCTGTTTTAATATAATTTTGTATAAAAGTAAAATAAACTTGCATAAACTAGTTTAACACTGACTCATTTATTAAAAAACGATGACAGTTGTATGCGTTTATATTGTTTTTAAAATAAAATTTCGTTAGCAAATGTCATTTGTGTTTTGTGACGTCTTAATAAGCGAAGCCTACTTGTTGCATTTAAATTAAAGAATAAAATGTGAGTGCAGCAATAAATTTGTGAATATGATGGCAATTATAAGTTTAAAAATTGAATTTGGCCGTGATGCATGCAAAGGTTGATACACCTCAGATTTGTCGAGTTACTTTTTTCGATTAAATTTTCGTTACGAGCCCTGTGCATACAATTAATTTAATGTTTTATAGATTTTTAAAAAACTTTTTTTTTTCCAGGAAATCTGGGCAGTCAATTTGCCAAGAATATTAACAGTGAATTAAATCGTGTACTCGGTTATCGATAATACAATTTTTCAAATCGCGAGCGGTTTTGTAACCTAAGTGTCGAGTACGAAATATTTTATGGTAAAGCTTGTATGAAGCTCGGAAATTACGTGTGTCAATTTTGCTTGTGATAAAAGTGTTCATCTTAAAACTGCTTTCAAACGAAATCGATAAAAAATATGTGAGTGTATTATGTGTCGTTGGACTTCACGATTGACTTTACGAAATGGAAATTGGCAATAGGACTACAGTGTTAAAGGTATAGTTTTCTTCTTTTTTTTTACGAAAGTTTAACAAGAAACCTTTCTTTTTGTCTTTTGTTTGACCAATCTAATCCTATTAAATATAAGTATTAACAATCTTTTTTTTTTCCAGGTAAGTTCTACGGCGAGGAGTGGTATATGTATGTTCATCAACTAAAAAGGTTAGTAAAAACTTATTCTTCTTCATGTGATTTTTAGTGCAATGGAAAGTTAAGTGATGTGTTACAATAATTTGTGTTCAATAGATAATTTTCTGAAATTAACAGATTTTAGAATACATGAAATACTTAAAAATAAGTTCATTTTTCGATAATTAAATAATCAGTAGTGTGGCGGGCGCTAAACACACACTGACGGGTTAGTGAGCGAAAAACCCTGGTTGCATTCCTCCTGGTCGCGCCGGAGTAAACAAGTTTTTGCATAATTTTTAAAACTCAATTAACGCGTCGCGGCGCAAGTGACTCAGATCTACTTATATTGCAAGCGCCAAATACTAAACATTGGTCAAAATATTCATTTATTTAAAATTTTTGTTGAGAAAGATATTTCTAATAAATTTATTATTTATGACTTCACAATAATAAAGAATTATGTATTTTATAGGTACTTATAAAATTAGAGACTTTGCTATCATAGACAAAATTTCACTGCCGTGATCTCAAATTCAACATTGATCTATTGATTAATGCAAAGGTGAACCACTCCATTAGGTATCAAACAAGGGAATTCCATAGTAAACCATCCACTAATTACTGTACACTAATGAGGCTTATTTTCGTCTAATCAAGATAATTAATTTACATTTAATTTTATTCTGAGCTATTGCGGATGTCAACCATTTAGCCAAGAAAGAATAAATTTATATAATATCTTATTATTATATAATATAAAATTCCTATTGTGTATGTGGCTAACACTAATGTAGAAAGTTAATTTTCGTTTCATAATTACACGTACCTCTTCTTTTGTTCTCTACGAACCCCGTCGTCGTTCGGAATTGTTTATAATGTGTTGGGCAAAATTTTGCAATTTCTTCTACACATCTTTTTACATCTCTTCAATAAGCCGTAATTTGTCTTGCAAAGATACAGCTTTTAATATTTAAAAGTCGTATGTGACTATGAAATTTTTGTAGAAAAAGAAACAGTCTACGAATTAATATTTTTTTATGAAGTTGTATCGATATATTAAACCTGAGATTATCTACCTATTTTTTTAAAAATGCTCGAATTTGTGGCTACAAAATAAAATACAATACAGTCTCGTTAATCCAAACACACGCTAATCCGACCATCCAGTAATCCGAACAAAAGAAAAACTCAGTAGTTTGCACAAATAGTTTATAATTCGAACACAACTAAAAAAAAATTCCGGATTATAGAAAAATGTTTGAATTGCGGAAAAAAGGATAGGATGAAAAATGGTATTTACAAGCTGAAGTAGAAGAGTGGGTAAATGGAGGAGTCACGAAAAGAATAATTTAACTGATCCAGAAATTATTGAGCAATTTATTGAAGATCCGAACGTAGATGACGAAAATGACAGAACATGTTTTATAAAGAATAAAGAAGCTGCCGTTAGTTTTAACATTTATTTAAGATGGTCATGTGAAAATGATGTCCCATCTCATGAAACTTTATTGTTCCAGCAATAATTAAGAGAAGAGGCAATTTCGATTTTTAACTTTATCCAGTAATCCGAACTTCTCAATCCAGTACAATACACATCAGAACAATTACGGTTGTAATGGAATTTGAAATTATAAATAATAGGAAAAGTTGTAAGCAGCGATTAGACTACCAAATACAGCCAATCCATCTCTCGTAATCATCATCATTGAATTACGTCAAACAAAGTGGCCGTATACAAAAAATAATTTTACTGAAATTTGTCTGGATATTCAAGTTTTCCGAGGCGTGAAACTTCTGAACCTTCGTAATTGAAAACTCTTTCGGATTGTTAAGTACCGCACCTTTTTTTAGATGGTTTTAATACACGGAAGCCTGCTTCCATTAGATAATTAATTATGTCCGGTATCTAGGAGGTGGTTAGAAAAAATCGACTCCTTTTTGTTCTTAAACCGCATATCAGATGTTCTTTAAGTCGGACCTGGAACGATCTGTAACAATTTATAAGTTTGCATCTGTTTTAATCGTTGAATTTTATTTCACTGCTTTTGAGACAGCTGATGGGAATAGTAAATTTCCCGAAACGATTCACGAAAATAAAAGACTTGGAGAAAAGATATTGACAAAAGAAAACCAAATTCACACAAAAAAGTGTTGGTAATTATTATTCATGGAATGCACGGTTTTTATATAAATCAACAAAGAGTGTGCGGTATCGAAGGAAGTTTTCTATTTTTATTCTTATAATTCATCCAGTGCGGACCTAATTTTTTTGGGCCTTACAACTAAATACATTAAGAGCTTCTAAATGAGACTTAAGATTTGCGCCCTAGTTGTAAGGAATTACAATTGTCGCCAAAAATATTATTACGATAAGATTAATTTTTTACATGTTCCTGAAATTGAAATTAAAATTTAATTCATAACATAATATAACAACTTATATTATAAGTTCAAAAACTATTTAATTTAATGATTCCAGATCCATTCCAGGTTTGTCTGACGAGAATCGAAAATTCGAAACATAAAGGTGGCGACTGACATGTAACTGAACGTTGTAATGTAATATAATGTAACGTTCGCAGCGAGCATTACATTACAAAGCTCGTTCGACTAATAAACGAGTTGCTCAAAACGAACACGTCGCGATGTAATGTGAAAATCAAAGGAATTCAGCAAAAAACCGACAGTCGAGTGGAGCACGGATGCTTTGCTTGCCGTTCGTACTCGTTTATCGGTTACATTACATTACAACGTTCAGTTACAAGTCGATCGCCACCTTACTGTTAAGAGTATGTAACAAACTATATCATTCAATTAAATAGTTTTTGAACTTTAAGTTATGAATTAAATTTTAATTTCAATTTCGTGTAACATGTAAAAAATTAATCTTATCACAAAAATATTGTCACATGTTAATAACATTAATCATATCTAAAATATTATTGTCTTATTACATCCAATCAAAAAAACTTGAACTCTGTAAGCTACCAATTACAGAATACGGTTTAACAACATATCTGAGGACTCTTGGGAACCATCACACACCATTTCAAGTATGAAAACACACCCAAATACAAAATGTTTCTTTACCGTACACTCTTTATTAATTTGCATAAAAACTGCACTAGACGAGTAATTATTACTACTGCTTTCTTTTAGGAAATACTGTTACATTTTTAATGAATAATAACCTTCTCTATATCGATGAAATTCGCCACTATCATCGTGATCTTGTGGAGTTGCTCAGCAATTTATACAGGTGATGCCTTTTTGCTACAACAATGACAAAATGTACACGTATACAAAATTTCGGAACTTTGGATCTGTGATTGATTGATGGATTCGTCAAATATTTGGCTAATTTGACTAGGCTATTAGTTTTGTTTCGTAAATTTTGTGCAAAATAACGAAGAAATTTTAATAATAAAAAAATAATATGGGGTCACCGATTCAAAAAATCAAACTCTGGACATTATTTCAAAAACTGTAAATTTTACGTAATATATTGTAGCCTTTCGGGCGTTGCAATTAAGAGTTTAAATTAATTCATAATTAACCACTGCTTTGATCTATTTTGCTGTGACTTGAAGCATTCGATGCCCAAAATAAATACCTAAATGACCAATTTCGGTTCTTAATTTAGTTTGAACTATCAACTACTTTTTATTGTCCTTACAACCCGATATTGTTTCCGCTACTTAACTATAAAAGCTTTGAAAAATCGTACATTTAAAAAAAGCTTATCATTTTTTTAAATAATTTATTGTTCATTCCGAGGACTTTCTTCCAAACGTTAAAAAACACATTAAAATCGATTAAAAAATAAACCAAGGCAGGTTTTTTTAAATTTTAGAAAAAGTATTTCATCAAACTAAAAAGCAGGACTTTCTTACGTATTCTGGGGACAGCAGGACACATACCTTGATTGCGGGTGACGTATGGTCACGTTAGGTAATTATGTCATAATACGTACATAATTATTTGAAAATGAGATTTTGAAATCATGTCTGAAGTTTGATAGAATTTTATGTTTTCTAATATTATAACTAAAAAAATAAAATTGAACTTACATTTGCGCATTTTTTGAATGCATAGCTTGCACTATAACTATAATTATGTGGTTGATGATGGAATTATGTACATTACTGGTTTGTCGTAATTATTTGTGATATCCCAATCGTTACATTTTGTGATTCTGAAAATTGAAATTATATTAGCGTCATGTATTTAGTAAATAATATCTATACCGCTTGCAATAATAACTAAAAGCTTTTCAAGGGGTTATACGCAGTTGCAAGTCCCAAAAAAAGGATTATTTTAAAATAATTTAAAACTGCTTACTAGTAAATATATCTCATTTTTACATCACATTCTTTGACTTGATTCTTTAGCTTCTTTTATTTGAGGCAAATTATTAAATTCAAAATTTTATTCAAGTTAAAATTAAACCAAAGTCGATTTTATAACTATTCTAAATGATAATAATTAACTATAATACATTTTGAGACTTTAAAACGAATTAGTTTTCACTTTAAATTTAAGCATTAGGTCCTATTAAGTAGGAAATGTTTGATTTTTTTAAGCACAAAGTTTGACAAATGATATCTTACATTTCCCTATCGTACTTGTAGTATAAGTTATACGGTAATTTGCGAGTTGTCCTTTTTAAAGAACGATAGTGTCATCCCGGTTGACTCTTTATTTGTTCTAAAATTCCATATTTTCCTATAGTTAAAATTATATTAATACGGACGAAATTAAAAAATATATTTATCAAGAAACATCTATTGTATTTTTTCGAATACAACTTCCGTCTTTTAATTTTTAATTTCGAAAACGCGACCCGACATCAAGATGATTTATGATGAGAACGCTGTTCGAACTACGGAAGCTGCGTTTGGACAATCTCATTCATTCACCTTATTCACCAGATCTTGCACCAACTGACTACCAGTTCTTTCCGACATTGCATCAGTTCTTACAAGGAAAACGTTCAATTCTTAACGATCTGCGGAAAACAGTTTTCATGCTTTCATCGTCACTTGCTCATCGGGCTTCCTTACCACCGGCATGAACAACTTTACCTTTAAGGAGGAAAAACTGTGTGGATGATTTAGGTGCACAATTTGATTCAAACTTGCTCCGACAGACTCCAACATATTGAGATAATTAATTTATTTGAGATATAATAAAAGTACCTTATTATGCAAAAGTTAAGTTAAAAACAACTCCAACAAACAAAAAGAGGTAACTCTTTTATCTAATTTTATGTGAGGGAAAAAACAAACTTTAAAATTATTATTCTCGTTAGAATTCTTACTTTGGTAATAAGAAAAGTTGCCAATGTGATAATTACTTTCTTTCCCGAATTATGTCTTACCTTAAATTTTGACATCACTTCATTAAAACAATCTGGTAGGGATGGATTATTTCAGAATTGCCTCATAAATAAACGCCAATATTCGATCGAACTGCTACTCTGCCGATGTTGCTACATCTATGTTTTCACGATTCGTAAGTGGTATTCCTATTGTACGAAACCTATTACGATTTTTAGTGCATCGATCTGGATTGCAATACCTATAAAAAGAAAAACTATTCTTAATGCAAAATTTAATCCAAGTATCCCCGCCAGTACGTATTCTTTTCTTTTCTAGTATAACGTTCTACTCACTTTTATATTTTAATTCAAGATCGTACACACAGACATCTTTGTTTGCTAATTAAATTTAAAACGAGATCGTATTGCCAATATGCCACTCGAATATTTCCTTTAATCTCATCTTAAACTTCAGCTTTTTGGTTTTTATTTTTTCAACAATTACATTCCAACTTCCTTGTAACGGTCCTTCTTTATCTGCAATCGTCACGTCGATATTGCAACAATGTATTAAATTTAATCGGCAAAACACTACTTAATTATTTACGAGTTCATTTTACTATTATTTTAAAAAGAAACTTACAAACTAGTTTGGTCAGTAGATAGTAAGTTCCTCTATTTATTTTGGTTATTAGAAATAAAATGCAAAGTTCTACATTTTTCCTAGTGGTGAACTTAACATTGTACCCATACCTAGAGATATAAACAAAAAACCTATTTTTGACATCTTTGAAGCTCTGTAGAAGAATGTCGAGCACGACAGAAATTGTTGGAGACTTGCAATTATTTCCAGCAATCAAATAAACGTGTATACCAAAATTCGGCTAGATAATAATTTGTTCTATCTTTAGTAATCCAAAATGAGAAGGTTACATTTACACGAAATGGTTTCCATTGCCAAATTAACTAGTTTTTCTCTTCAAAATTAATATTCCATGGCACTTGACTAAAATATAATTAAATTAATAATGCAGCAATTTAAAATATTTGAGGTAGAATTATTATTTCGCTAATTAATTAATATCGCAACTTACTTCGCTATGAAAATAATATGGCACGCAATAAGGACGACAACTTGGTGAAATTGACCAACATTTGAAATAAGTTATCACTAAATATTTGCAGTGGCGTAACAACTATTGGTGTGTGTCAGTGCATCCACTCAGGGGCGCAAAAAATGACTAAATATTATTATTATTTTTTAATTTATTCCGTTCTTAATTTGTATATATTCTGTTGGAAATTCAAGATCACTAAATTTTTGTCGGCAATTTGCAATAAATTATAATATGCGATCGACAACAACCTTGAAACATTTTTATTTTAAACATGAAATTATTACGTTTCCAACGCATCAAGAACAAGAAAAACCTGTCAATAGCTGAACTGCAAATCGTAACAAAACGGTTATTTGTGAAAGAACGTTGACACCGTCTTAGTACACACTTATCGGTGACCCCTTAAGTGACCATTTTCGAAAGCGGGTCAAATTCGGGCGCCATTGGTTGTTCTTGGGGCGGCTGCGATCTAGGTTGTACCGGGTTAGTATTGTCCGAGTTGAGGAATGGGTGGGTTTTCTAAAAACTGAGTGGAGTTGCAGAGTTTTTCTGCCTGCTTTCGGATGTGATCGTCGATGATTTTCAATTTTGCATAGAAATGAAGGCGTTTGTTTCTGGCGTAGCGTAGTATGGGCAGGCAAGGTGTGTCGGAAGCATCTGTTTTGAACGACTCCAATCTTCTTGATGAGATTGGGGGACACCGTTTCCCAGACTGAAGCTGTTTAGGTCAGAGTTGGTCTGATGGATTGCCTTGAAGATCCCGAGTTTGTTGTCGGGTGGCATCGTACTAATTGAAATTGATCATCGGATAGAGCTTACCGAAGATGACTTTTCCGCGATTGGTGACTGTGACGATGGGGTGGTTTCCTCGATGCGCCAAGTTTCGAACCATTTTTCTAACTCGTTGACGGCTTTCTGGAGTCGGGCGGGGGCAGTGGTCCGACTCACGTAGGAGAAGTAAACAGCGGTGTCGTCACCATAAAAAGAAATATTTGTTCTCGGGTTGAGTGCGGCAAGAATGTCACTCATGAAAATATGTTGCAGGGGGACTCCTGCGGCGATGAAAAGCACGGAGGAGCGAGTGCTTTCGAGTTTGATATGGAAACGTCGGTCTTTTAGGTAGAAGGCAACTAGTCGAATCGGGGCTGATTAAATGTTGGCCCGAAATTTCTTGTAGATGATACCTCTTGGTGCCATACTTCGTCGAAGACTTTTGATACATCGAGCAGTACTAATCCTGTGTACTCGTGTTTGTTGAATCCTAGGGCGAGGTGTTCGACCATGCGGAGGATTTGTTGGACCATGCTAACGTGGTCTTGTCGGAATCCGAATTGTTCGTCTTGGCGGACTGCGTTGTCGAAAATGGTTTGTTTGAGGAACTAGTGACGATGATTCTTTCTGCAACTTTTTCTAGGGACGGGAATAGGATGAAGGAGCGGTAACTTTGGGGTTTTCTGTTGTCTTGTCCTAGTTTGGGAATGACAACTACGTCGGCTAGTTTCTAATCCTGGGGGAAGCATCATATGCGAAGAGAGGCGTTGATGATACCGGCGAGAGCGGCTACTGCTTTGCGTGGCATTTCTTTGATTGATCGATTTGAAATGTCGTCGGGCCCTGGAACTTTTCTGTTCTTACGGAATTGAATGACTCGGACGACTTCGGCTATGGTGGTTGGGTCGATGTGGGCGAGATCGTCGATGGGAAGATTTCTTTCTATTACTTTCTTTTGGGTTCATAGTTGAAAGTATCCGTTAGATTCTAATCGCGGTACGTTATCAAATTACAGCGCCGTATTTAGGATTTATTAAATGAATTATGAAGCCGGGTTCATATTTAAGGATTCCGGTTTGTTTACTAGGTTTTCTGTAATTTGATTATTTGTACTTGTGAAAGAGCGTTATTACTTATAACAAAAAAAAAGAAAGAAGAAAAAAAAATTAAGACATGAGGTCGGTTTACTACAATACGACAATATTTTCTCTCATTTAATTAGGGGATGTGTATTACGTCGGTGATAATTTTTTTTAAATAGATTCAAGTCGTTTTTAATTCATTTTGTTTGTCTTACCGTTTTGTAAGGTTTACTGGATATTTAAACAAAAATCACTTCACTAAAAGCTATGTGAATTGCTAACTGCAGAAAGGGGACATGTCACATTTTTTATGAAATTGAAATTTTGATATTTTGTTAATCTAGATGCCTAGACGCACAATGTACTGCAAAAATGTAACATCTTATATTATTCCCCTTGATACTGTGAGCTGTTAAAGAATTCAGTTACTACATAAACGGAACTTGTCCAGGACATATAATTTTTTTTGCAGTAAAATGATAGCAAACTGCTAGTCTGTCGGTTAAATATAGTACATATTATCCTAACTTATTATTCATAATATTAAATAAATTCATTGGTGTCATTAAAAACGCAAATTTATCTGAATCCGATTAATTAATAAAAAGAAGATGGCTGATATAAAAAATACGATCAACTTCATCCCAGATGCTTATGAAGGATTTTAGAAAGAAATTACAGCGTAGCCAATTAAGGATAATGAAGACGACGATGAATAATACTGTATTTTTACTATTTTTTAATAAAATACTTAAAAAAAATAATTTTTTTGTCTTTTACTGCAGAAAAGACACATGTCCATATCTCTAATTTGGCAGTTGATCTAATTGAAAAAACAAAAATTAAATGCATTATATCCTAATTCGAAGTAGATCTTCTAAGGCATGTCTTGCCAAAAATTTGAATAAAAAAGATTGACTTTTAAGTAATCACACAGTTTTTTTTATTTCCTGAACATTTTTGGAAATGTGACATGTCCCCTTTCTGCAATTAGTCATTCATGTATTTGTGCTATTAATTTTGTAATTTTACTCTATTGTATCTAAAGTTTTTGCCTACAGAGTATAGCATAATTTATTATACCGCGTTTAGTATACTAATATAAAAACGAAGAAGCTGTTATACTTCGCTCTCGATAAAAATGAGTCGATGCAGCGACGCACTAAATGTTAACAGCTGTAAAAGATAAATGTAGTAGTTTTTAACCATCTACAGGGTCCTATATTTTCTATAAAGCGACCATTACATGGATTAGGAAATTGTTTTTCTTCGGCATTCTAACCATTATTGTCGAACAGGTTGTTCAACTTGAACCATTAAGTCTCTTTCTCATAGAGAAAGATTTCAACATTAAGACCACGCGACAAATTAAACCGGATATTGGTGAGTGAGCCTGTGGCTTCGGCTTTTATTGTTGATCACACAGGGGGATCGACGACTTTACGTGCCGTCCGAAGCACCGAGACAGTCATTAGAACGTTAGTCTCTCCCCGGATTTGAACCGACCCCTTACATTAGTAGTTGATTATTTATAGAGTTATAATGTAATTATGTTTCTCCGAGTAAGTTTGCTTTTCTCAGCTATTCTATCGTACTTTTCTCTATAACTGTTGCTCTCGGACATATATTTTCAGAAACAAAGACGTTTCTATAATAGATACAGCTCACAAAATTATTATCAGGCAGTCATGAAATTCTCGTTATTGTTTGAAATTCTTTTAAAAATCATTACTTTCTGCTCTGGTAAAATATCGATTAATATTAATGCCTAAGTAAATCCATCCAAAATAGTAAATCTATGTTACGCAAAGTTTCTAATTTTCGTGTATTTTCAACATTTTTGTAAACTGAAATACTTATTAAATTTAGTCAAATCTATGCGGCATTTAGCTCTACAAACAAAAAAGTATTTTAATAAATTAGTTAAAAACTCACAATTTTTGAGTTACGCTATCAAATTATTAATAATTAATAATAATAATAATTTATTACGAAACTATACATACATACAGGGTGTCACCGTGACCGTGGAGAAGCTTTGAAGTGGTGATAAAGGACACTTTTCTAAGACGAATTTAGAAATAAAATTTTTGTCCTAGTCCAAACCATTCCTCCCTTTAAAGCAATATTTTGAATTTTTTATTTCAAACGGTCATATCTCCGAAATTATTGATTTTGTAGACTTAATGGATTAGAACTTTTTTAAAGATCATTTGCTTATCTACAAATTAGGTTATAACCACTTGTCGTCTGGAATCAACGGATTTCGAGTTATAAATTAAATTAATGAACAAAATGTTAAAAACTTCAGTTTTTATTTTTTTTACTTTTTTTGCGAACCGCGTATCTCTTAAACGGAACGTCCTAGAAAGAAACTTACGACCCGAACCGGATAGGGAATTTAACGGGCTACAATTTTGGTCAAATACATTTTCTTGAGAAACTAACCGTTTTCACAGAAATTCTGAAAATAATGAGCAAGGTGAAGGTAAAAAAAAATAAATTGCGAACTAATTAACAATAAAATGGTAAAAGTTATTAACATGTGATAATATTTATATTAAAATTGATTTTTACATGTTATATGAAATTGAAAAATAATTAAAATCCATAACTTACATAAAATTGTGCAAAAACTATTTAAATGAATTAGTCTGCGACACCCTGTTATAACTTGGTGTTTCGATAGTTATAACAGGGTGTCGCAGACTAATTCATTTAAATAGTTTTTGCACAATTTTGCACACCCTGTTATAACTATCGAAACACCAAGTTATAACAGGGTGTCGCAGACTAATTCATTTAAATAGTTTTTGCACAATTTTATGTAAGTTATGGATTTTAATTATTTTTCAATTTCATATAACATGTAAAAATCAATTCTAATTAACAATATTAAAAATAATAAATAAACAATATAAATTAATAAAGTAATTAACGATAATTTAATGCGCCTTAATGAGCCATATTTTAGAAATTTTTTAGAAGGTGATAAAATAATTTTATATTAAAATTGATTTTTACATGTTAAATGAAATTGAAAAATAATTAAAATCCATAACTTACATAAAATTGTGCAAGAACTATTTAAATGAATTAGTCTGCGACACCCTGTTATAACTTGGTGTTTCGATTTTCGGAATCTCATCAGGCAAACCTGGAAAAATGTAGAAATTATTGAAAAGTTATGCTTTTAATTATTTATTTAAATAATTAAATAGTTAATTCGTTTAAAATTTAAATAGTTCTTGCACAATTTAATGTAAGTTATGGATTTTAATTATTTTTCAATTTCATTTAACATGTAAAAATCAATTTTAATATAAATATTATCACATGTTAATAACTTTTACCATTTTATAAAATAATTTTATATAGTTTTAAATTTTTAATTCAACTTTATTTAACTTTTCTACAATACAAAAAAATTTTTTATTTTATTTCTTTCCCAAATGGCGGCTCAGGATAAATTTTCGTCTGTCGTCTCCGAGGCGAGGTCCAAAAGGGCTGCATTTATCACACATTAACCATTGATCCGAAACAAAAAAATCAAATTGTTTTCTGTTTATAACACATTAACGGGAAGGATAAACCTGTGAAACTAAAACAAAGCATAAAATTCAATATAAAATAAGCCTTTGAAAAATAAGTCAGAATTTTGAGCTGTTTTTCAGCATTGTTAACTCCCAAAAGGTATTTTATTAACGCGAAATATCTGGAATTTTAGGTTTATCCTTCCGATAATAATGTAGAAAAAAATCTCTCAAAATTTCAGACAAAGCGCTCAAAAACTTTTTGAGTTATAACACGAGCAGTTTTTAAAAATGCAGTTTCGAGATAATCGCCTTCAAAGTGTTAGTATAATATAACGGCCAGTTTTAGTTACTTACCGATTAATCTGAAAAACATCAAAGAATATGTCTTAGAAAATTATTGATATTAGTATTAAGAAATGCTTTCCTTAAATAAGGACATTAAAACACATTCTAAAAGAAATTGAGATTATAAAGGAAAAAACCTTTTACCTGAAGCGTTATTCATAATTTTTTTATTTTCTCTCGTCAGTACATGCTCAACATACTATATTTTCAGATGATGAAAATAAAAAAAATCCATTTTTTGAAATTTCTATATGGACTTTCCCCTTAAGAGATACGAGGTTCGCAAGAAAAGTAAAAAAAATAAAACCAAAATTTTTTTAAATTTTTTCCATTAATTTTATTTATAACTCGAAATCCGTAGATTCTAGACGATAAGGATAAATTATCTAATTTGTAGATAAACGAATGATCTTGAAAAAGGTTCTAATCCATTAAGCGTAAAAAATTAATAATGTCCGGAGCTATGGCCGTTTGAAATCAGAAATTCAAGAAATTGCTTTAAAGGGAGGTACCCCCAAGGGTTTGGACTTGGAGAAAAATTTTATTTAAAAATTTGTCTTAGGAAAGTGTCTGTTATCGCCACCTCAAAGGTTCTCCACGGTCACGGGGACACCCTGTATATTATATTCAAGTTCTTAATCTGATGGCTTATTCTAACAAAATTAGTTTTGAAGCCACCCGTTTCGGCTCAAAAACAATCTACAATAATTAACCATAAAAATGATATACAAATCACATTTCTGCACGAAGAGCAGCATATAAATTACGGCGGAAGGACCCCACACACTTGTGGAGTCGTCAAAGAGACTATTATGTCTCTCCACAAAGCCGGACGGCAAACACGCAAAACACCGCTCGAAATCTGCCGTGGAATGAAAGGGCACATCGAAATTTCCCAAATCCCGTAAAACACGTGCATGACGAGGACTACCCAAGAACAGAAGCTCCGAATTCGCGGGGTTCAGAGTCGGACCATTCGATGACGACCAAACACGTAACGATTCGAGATTGAGACTCAACACATCTATCGCAGTGTCAATGTTCGAAGGCTGACATGACACATTTATTCGAGAATCATCAACATGAAGATCGAGAGAGAAATCCGGATCCACTACTCTTCACAAATCGGTGGTATATAATATGAATAACAGTGGAGCAAGAATGCTTTCCTGCGGAACATCACGAGAAATATTCAACGGCCGAGATACATTTTCCCCCTACTCAACTACCTGGAATCTATCACGCAAATAACCCGCCAACCACCTACAGAGTCAATCGTCACAGCCATAATGGAGTAGTTTGGTTAAAAGACGATCATGCACAACCCAATTAAAGGTCTTAAAATAGTCAAGAAGCACCAATAAGGTGACTTCAGAACGATCGCCTGATGAAGCATTATCCGAGGTGAGCAGCAACAAAACATGGTGGAGTGCCAAATGCTCACATAAAACATCCCTAATGAAAAACTTCGCTATCTTTGCAAAAGGCGACAAAATGCTAATAGGACGGAGATGAGAGGGCTCCACGGCCATTGGAAGCTTGGAAAGCGGTCAAAAACGTGATGTCTTTCAGATAGATGGCACCCCTTTGGTTCTAAAACAAAAATTTAACATTTGCAGATCACATCACTGCAAAACGGAAGTACGAGCTTCAACGTACGAAGGCTGATACCATCAGGACCAAGAGCGTTGGAGCTATATTTGGAAATTCAAAATATAAATTGAAAATAAATGGTTATTTATGGTTATTTGGATCGAACTTATAACCAATTGATTTAAGAAATATAACGTTATATAGTACAATTAAAAAATTATAACTAATTTCAGTGGTGAAACGAAACTCAATAATTTTAAATTACTTTACAGTGTATAACGTGTTTTCTATCGTGCACTTACACAATACAGTGTATTTTATTTGTGATAATAATTATCTTAAACACATTTTAGTTTTAAAAAGTGTGCATTTCTTCGGTATACAAAAATGTTGATACGGCTTATAATATTAGCGGGTTACATTACTTAAATCGCGATAATATTTAATTTGCTAATAATTTGTTGCTCTAATTTTTATAACATAATATAACAAACATTTTAATAATTTTTTTATTATAGGTACTTAACTATTTTATTTTTAATTTGATTTAAATTTATTGATTAATTATTTCATATCTATTCTATTATGTAAATTTATATTGTTTATTTTCCTGTTGTATATTTTTCATGTTTAATATCGTAAATTTTTTTTCTAGCAGTAGAATAGTATTGAATGTCGATTTTTGTATAATTAATATTACGATTTACTATATTTGACTTGCACAATAATACAAGTTCTGTTTCAGTTTTAATCACTCTGCTATTAAAATACTTTAAAATTGCCTGCAAGCAACAAAATCAAGGAAAATTGTTAGCTTAAGCAGGATCAAATACCGAGTAGATGCAGTGCGTAGTTACAATAAAAAACCAAAGAAAAATTTAGGTAAGAATTAATTTATTTTGTAAACAATTTTTATTTTAAATTCATGTTTTATGTTCCAGAAATTACGTCTGTGTAGGGATTTGATTATCCTACGTACTTGAAAGACGGGAATGTAAAGGTACATTCGCCTCTTTAAACTTCTTCGTGGTCGAAGAACCAGGATAATCCAGGAAAACTCCGTCGTCGTAGTTCATGTGGACAGAAAAATTTAGGTAAGAATTAATTTATTTTGTAAACAATTTTTATTTTAAATTCATGTTTTATGTTCCAGAAATTACATCTGTGTAGGGATTTGATTATCCTACGTACTTGAAAGACGGGAATGTAAAGGTACATTCGCCTCTTTATACTTCTTAGTGGTCGAAGAACCAGGATAATCCAGGAAAACTCCGTCGTCGAAGTTCATGTGGACGGAAAAATTTAGGTAAGAATTAATTTATTTTGTAAACAATTTTTATTTTAAATTCATGTTTTATGTTCCAGAAATTACGTCTGTGTAGGGATTTCATGATCCTACCTACTTGAAAAGCAGGGAATGTAAAGGTGCATTCTCTGCTTTACAGTTCTTCGTCGTCGAAGAACCAGGATAATACAGGAAAACTCGTCGTCGAAGTTCATGTGGACGGAAAAATTTAGGTAAGAATTAATTTATTTTGTAAACAATTTTTATTTTAAATTTGTGTTTTATGTTCCAGAAATTACATCTGTGTAGAAATTTGATGATCCTACCTACTTGAAAAGCAGAGAATGTAAAGGTGCATTCTCTGCTTTAAAGTTCTTCGGCCTCGAAGAACCAGGATAATACAGGAAAACTCCGTCGTCGAAGTTCATCTGGACGGAAAATTTTAGGTAAGAATTAATTTATTTTGTAAACAATTTTTATTTTTAATTTATGTTTTATGTTCCAGAAATTACATCTGTGTAGGGATTTGATGATCCTACCTACTTGAAAAGCAGGCAATGTAAAGGTGCATATCTGCTTTAAAGTTCTTCGTGGTGGAAGAACCAGGATAATACAGGAAAACTCCGTCGTCGAAGTTCACCTGGACGGAAAAATTTAGGTAAGAATTAATTTATTTTGTAAACAATTTTTATTTTAAATTTATGTTTTATGTTCCAGAAATTACAACTGTGTAGTGATTTGATGATCCTACCTACTTGAAAATCAGGGAATGTAAAGGTGCATTCTCCGCTATAAACTTCTTCGTGGTCGAAGAACCAGGATAATACAGGAAAACTCCATCGTCGAAGTTCGGGTGGACGGAAAAATTTAGGTGAGAATTAATTTATTTTGTAAACATTTTTTATTTTAAATTTATGTTTTATGTTCCAGAAATTACTTCTGTGTAGGGTTTTGATGATCCTACGTACTGGAAAGACGGGAATGTAAAGGTGCATTCTCCTCTTTAAACTGCTTCGTGGTCGAGGAACTAGGATAATCCAGGAAAACTCCGTCGTCGAAGTACATGTGGACGGAAAAATTTAGGTAAAAATTCAATTAATTTTTAAGTAAGTTTTATTTTACAACTAGAAAGTTTGTTCTAGAAATTGCATCTGTTTAGGGATTTGTTTACCTTTTGACCGTCGAAGTTTCAGGATAACACAGGAAGAGGATCAGGTGGCCGGAAAATTTAGGTAAGGATTAGGTTAGATCTAATGCCATACAATAATATCGATTGATTTTAATTAAATTGTATTTCCAGGAATTAATTTTTAAGGGATTAAGTGCATGAACTGTAGTTCAATGATTCAAGAATGCAGAACCTGTATTCAAGTGAAGTACTCCGAACGACGATGTCCAGCAGGAAGGCACAACTTAGGCAAGTAAAAACTGGGTTTGTTGTCATTTATTTGTAAATGATAATTTATCAGGAATTAATTATCAGCAAATATTGGTGATGCTATATACTTGGAAATATGTATACAAGTTAGCACTTCTCCGGCGAGGTGCCAGCTCCTAGATACAATTAAGGAACTCCTACTGCCATGTACATCAGATTGGTGGAACTTATGTAGTTATCCGCAACTTAACTATTAATCATTATTCAATATTCATTATTAATTACTAATTCAGTGAGTTCATACACCAGGATTGAATGGTGGGAAGATGCAGTCTGTGGAATACCAGATGCGATGCGAATGTGGATACAACTGGTGAGCATTGATGACGATGCGGTCTTAGGTAAGAGATAATTTGATTTATTTAAATTTAAAACTCTAATTTAGAAATTTCGTTGCAGCTATTAAATTTGCAGCGAGAAGAAGATCCCGCCCACTTATAAGTTTCGGTGCCTTGACTGAAGGATTCTAATCCTGGATACAACAAGTATCTTCCGATGACAATGCTTATACGATCGGAGAAACTTAAATAAGAGCAAATTTCTCTATCAATATTCTTAGGTACTAATTTAGATATTTTATTCCAGACTTTACATCTCCAGCGAGAGAAAAATATTACATATACTTGGAAGAAATCAAGTAGAGGAGCTGCGTTTGGGGGGCGGCGGGACTCTGATCCCGTATGCCACAAGTGTGTATACACATAAGTAGTAGATTCGGTTTAGATGATTTAGGTAAGAGAAATTTATCAATTTCTAAAATTTGTTGATTGTAAATTTCTAAAATTTCTTCCAGGAATTACAACTACAGGGAGAGACGAAGATCGCGTCTACTTGAAGAGAAATAAATTGCGAATTGCAGTTAAAGAACCGAGAACGATGTTCATTTGCGCGGAAGAGGCTAGGTACTGGCAAATTCTTTTAATTGATATTGTTAATTATGATTTTCAGGAATTAATTATGTAGCAAACTAAGCAAATTTCAACCACTTGTACGTATATTTACAATTGGTTACGACTGGTAATAACAGTGGACCATATGTCCATCGGGATGTGGGAAGAACTTGGTTAAAAGCGAATCCGATTTATTCTTAATGTTATTTAATGATTTAGAACATTAGTTCCAGGAATTTCAATGCTGCTAGAAATGAATTTCGTATCCACTTGGTGAATATGTAAATAGAGAAGCTGCGACACAAGTGAACCCTAGAAAACGATTTTCAGGTGGTGGGAAGAATTTGGTTAAGAATAAATTCTTTTAATCGAAATTCTTAATTTCTTATCTTTCCTATTTTTATTATTTCCTAAATATCGTATTATTGTTTATTTTTAATTTAGATCACTGCCATCTGGAAATATGCAAGTGGGATGCATACATCGGGATGTAATTGTGGAAGGATGTTATCACAGAAGACAACCAAGAACGGGGTTTACCGGGTGCATATAAATTGGGTAAGAGAAAATTTGTTAGACGTAAAACATGGATCCAGTACAACTGGTTTGGCAGAACATGCACTCACCTCATCGCACAGTTTCTCTCAGAATGACGTAGAAATTTTGGCGACTGAGAGTAACTACAGTAAACGGACCTTCCTGGAAGCAGCATACATAAGCACCACACCTAACAACATCAATAAGCAGACTGATTTTAGGTACATCAATGCGGGTTACAAGGATCTTCTTAATAAATACAAGATAAAGACAGGACAATAACAGCATTCACAGTAACCTCACCAACTTCGGATTTTCTTCTGTTTCAAGGTTGTTTTTTCCCCCCTGTTGACTAAGTTATCATTGTTTGATGACAGCACACTTCATCCTTTTTTCGCACAGATTCGCCCGAAGCGGAATCAGCATCATGGACAACATTTAATAACTAATACTGCGGAGGATACATAAAGGGTTGCCTACCTCAACGTTAACCTTTAAAGAATTGAATTTTATCAAGCCAACACATATATTTTTACGTTTCCATCACTATCAATTAGTTTTAATTGATAACCATTTAGTTTAATAAGGTGTTATAGAGGACAATAATTTTTGCGGTATTTTGCAAAATTGTATTTCAATGTATGTTTTTAACCAGAGTCATATTTATCTATTATTTATATTTTAACATTGTTGACTTCGTTGAGAGTGATCTTTTGTGCAACATTGTATATGTATATCTCCTTACATGCTGTTATCAAACGAGCCAACATCACTCGGTTTTTCGGTGAGTTTTTTGGGTGTTTTCTGTGTTGAAAGCGTTATTTTTGAACTTTGTCGGTTTTATATTGTTGTTCTTTTTTCTTAGTCTTGAGAATGGACCCATAAAGGCGTCCGAAACGTCGACAAACTGAGATAGCGTTTGATTTGCAAATCCCAGCCAACCTGCAACTTCCTTACCATACTTTATTATTTGGGTGAAAATTGCTCTCTTATTTGAAAATTTGTTTTATCAATATTCTTGGTTAATATTTTAGAAATATTATTTCAGGAATTACAAGTGCAGCAAGAAAGGAAGATTCCATCCACCGAGAGGGATACAAACGGTTTATCTCTGGATTCGACCACCTGGAATAAAATCTGGGAAACTCACCACGACGGATTGATTTCACAGCAGAACTAGGAGTACAATAATCTTGACCAGATCGGCAAATCGTAGCAGGTTTATTAGTTGGTAAGGTAAAGAATGAACTTGGGTTAGATTATTATTGACTAGTGTAATTATTATTATTCTTAACTTATTAATATTTTTATTTGTATGGTTTTTGAGTGTTGTTATTTATTTGTATCATGTTTACGTTGTTTATGAGTCAGACGTTAATTCTGGATGGCGCAATATATTTCATACATTTGCAAATGCGATATGTCAGTGTGCGTATTCGAGTCGAACCATGAAGTCGATGTCCACCAGCTCCTACGATACTTACCAGGTAAGAACGATGGCTGTGCTCATTAAAATTTTTAATTACTAAATCTGTACAATTTCTGTTCCACATAGGAAATTATGGGATCACGAAGATGACATCGAAAAAACGCGGAATAATAAATTTTGTTTCGGTAGAAATCCAGATATGTAGTATGTAGGTTTGATGAATTAATTACTTAGTCAAACTTTTAGATATCTAATTAATTTTACGTAAGTTATTTGCAATGCTACCATTAGTAACTTGTTGGTTTTAGGTTGACCAAGTTTCCGGAATGTGGTGAAACAGAAATAGGAAGGACCGACGCCGATCAACCCCCACGAACGCAGATAGATAATCGAGGCGACGAGACTTGCAAGGTAAGAATAAATTAATTTGTATAATATTTTTAATTACTAATGTAAAAAGTAATTTCAGTGATTTCAACTTGGAACGGAGTAAAACAAAAATTGTTAAGCCCTTGGGTACGAGAGAAGAACAAGAAGAAAATGGCATCACCTGGAAGCAATTCGAGTGCCAGTACCGACCGTGGATACCGGAAGAAAGAGAACCGGAAAGACGATGTCCACCAGGTCTCAGAACTTATCGGGTAAGTGCACCAGGTTAAAGCAACTTGGGTAATAGCAAATTCGATTTATTAATAATGGTAATCATAATTTTTATTCCAGAAATTACTACTGGGTCGAGAGAAGACGCCCGCCCATTTTGGAAGGATTAAAGTGGAGAAGTTGCGTGCAGCTATCATCAGATGTTCACCACCAGGAGGACCAAACTTTGGTAAGTGCAAATTATGACTAATAATGTGGTTAATTATTTATTTAGGAATTTATTTTCAGGAATTAAGTATGCAGCAAACAAAGAAGATCCACCCACCTGGAAAGTGGAAAAAAGTGGAGCAGGAAATTGGTCTTCCTTCATATAGGAAGAATCTTAGAGGCGGGATCGACAGATGGCAGCCGAACCACCGAGGATCGCAGATTCGCCACGATTCGGACGACGGTAGATTAGAAGACATCTAATTAAGGATCGCCGTCGACGATGGTGGGAGCCGGCGCGACGTCGGTCGATAAGGTAGCAGTTAAAATTAGTTTTTTAATTTTGCATGGATGCAAATCGCGGAACGACGAGAATTCAGGAAATAGATTTTCAGCGAAATATTTTGGTAAATTTGAAAGTTGGGATATTTTATTTTTTAGAGCGCTACCGAGGCAGCATAGAGTCGGACAGGAGTAGCGAACCTGAATTTGCCTGTCCCCATTTTGATTTGCTGTAGATTTGCTTTGCCGGTACGTTAGATTTTTTCGGTGTAGTAATTAATCAGCTTTTTGGTAGTAGGGCCCCAGTGGTCCTGGGGTTGGTGTTAGAAGGTATCCCACCTTCATTTAAATGTAGCTATAGTAGTAAGGACGTGGAATAGCGGGTCCCCCTCGCGATTGCGTGTAGTATAAACACTGCATCTTTTGCTGCAGAAACTACAAAAAAATTAACTGTCGAATTTCCGTGCGGAAACATAAATTGTTAGGTTGTTTATTTTCATTTTATGCGCAATTAGGAATTAGACTGTATATAATACGAGATTAGTTACCCGACCCGGACCCGCTATTGGGGTTTGTCATAAAAAATGCTACGTACACGTGTAGTAGCATAGGATATCCCCGCCGTCGTGACCCCAATGTACACGTAACACCAGTTCGGCCCCGATAAACCTTTTTCGAGTACAAGCCGTGTGCCGCCACTGTTGTCAGGTTACCAAAAGGTGCAACCGAACCTAGTTGGCCTAGTAAGCCGCAATCGTATAAACGGTTCGGTTGGGCGGCTGTAGATGCCAAAGCGTACTCGGAAGATGTAAAATTAGTATTAGTAAAATTGATGCAGAATTGGATAGATAAAATGGACTATGGGCTTAATTCCAAACGATTTAGGAATAATTTACGACTTTTTTTTATTTATTTTGAAGTTTCGAATTTTTACGTGCTCGACCTAAAAAAAAGCTGCTCCAGTGTGGAGCCGGCCTTAGTCGACTGTCGGCTATGCAGTTGATAACTTAAATTGGACCGTTAATTGTAGCCGAATTTATTTTAATACAGCCATCTGCGTCTTCGTAGATCTGTAATTTTCGAGTTCTGGATATCCCAGCGATTTTTTTTAATTTTTTTGTTGTACTCGGAAATTTGGGCTTCTCTGGATCGATAAATTTCGAGTTCCGAGTATGTGAAGAATTTTTTTTATGACTGCAGCGACTCTGAAATTCACTGCCATTTTATAGTGCAATTTATGACCGAAAATAATTGTAAAAAATAAAAGTAGGTGTTGGGCTGGGCAAGGGGGGCAAACTTTATGGAAACAACTTATTTCTTACGGTTTTAGGGACTTTTTACGCCAACTTTTGAAGGATCCATAAATTTTAATGTTTGTAATCTACCATAATTTGGTTTCCTAGTAATCCCCAGGCGGGCGTTCTAAGTCCGGTTGTCCTCTTGTTAAATTCTTACAACCGGCGGTTCGGGGACCGAACGTCGGTTAAACATTGGCTAACTTGTTGGGGCAAAGGGGACCGAGAGTGTGTTTACCAAGGCATAAAATCGCGGTGGGAATCCTCCCGAACTACTTCAAGCCGTACTTGGCCCGAGGGGACTTGGAGTACGGGCCCAGGTTTCCAAAACGCAGGGCCGTGTAATTAGTGCACCCAAAAGCCCTGCGCGCGTTTAGTTAGCTAACATGTATTATTAGGAACCCCGGAAACCTACGCTCGCTTTTGGGATCCTCTTTGAAAGCAACCGTTACTGACGGTTACTTATGTAGTACTGTGTACATTACTTAAAGCCGCTGGTTCGGTTACCGTCGGTAGCGGTGGGCTCGTTATTTGGGTCGCGTGATATAAGATGTTTTAGTGCGTCACCGGCAAATCGGCTTATCAACATTGGGCGGGCAAACATCGAGCGTACGGCAGTCGATTCGCACCCCGGACTGCAGGAAATATTAGGTACGCCAATTTTACGCGACTTGTTTTTTTCTAGCTCGATTAATTTCGACGTTTGTTCTAGGCTGTCGTATCGCACAATCGGATTAATTCATTTTGGGAAGATAGAAATTTCGTGGCCAACTTCAGGTAAATAAAAAAACTTTTTGATTAGCATGTGATTTATTAACTTAAACATTTATTTGCTCTAGGTTTTTCGTAGGGTATTACGGAACCGGCTTACAAGGTGAACTTGGGTGAGTACAAATTTATTTTATTAATTTCTTATTTTACTAAGTAAGTTATTTTGTTTCAGGTGTTTTCAACTTGCAGCAAGTGACGCAGTAGTCGCTCATCGGAAGGAAGAGACAAAGGAAGAAATTGCGGACGCTCAGAAGCACAGTGGAGAAGTTGCGGTTCCCGGTTATCACAGGTGAAAGACGAAGTTGGAGTACTCAGGACAGAGGACACCCATAAAGGGGTTGTTGGCGGTATCGGCGAAGGGGGAGGAACTCTGTTCCCACCTTGATCCATGGTGTGTGTAGGGCCAACCCCTTAAAATATATAAAGGGGGGTTGGCGATATCGGCGAAGGGGGAGGAACTCTGTTCCCACCTTGATCAAAGGGTATAAGCATGGTGAGCATAATCGTCGTGTACAAGGCCGAGGGTAACCTCGAATAGGTAGGTATCGCCGAGGTGTACTTCGATGATGATCGTCGAAGTGCTTCTCGGAATTTGTTCTGCGGGGTACTTCGGAGATTCATCGTTGAGTACACCAAGGGGATACGGCCCAGTGATCCGCCTAGGGGGTCGCTTCGCCGAGATCAACCCACGGGCGGATCCCAACAGTTCGCCGCGGGGATAAGTCCCCTTATGGCGTCCTATAGGGATCCACCGGGGAGGAAGTTCTCGGACTTGAGTCCCAAGGCGGAATGCACTGAAGTGGCCTCAACCCTCCAACCAGGTGGGCCGTGAACACCTGCGGAGGAGGGTTAAGCCGGCGGGAAAGGAGGACGGCCGGTGTCGGGGGAAATAAGGGGACACCGTTGCCGGAGGGAATGAGGAGAAAAGAGGGGAGGGGAAATTGCGGCAAGAAACTTAATGCCCAAAGGGACGTAAGGGGAAGAGGGTGGTAAGGGGTAAAGGGACGAGGGGGGTAAGGGGTAAAGGGGAAGAGGGGGGTAAGGGGCAAAGGGACGTAAGGGTTAGAGGGACGTAAGGGGCAGAGGGGGGTAAGGGGCAAAGGGACGTAAGGGTTAGAGGGACGTAAGGGGTAGAGGGACGTAAGGGGAAGAGGGGGGTGAGGGGTAAAGGGACGAAAGGGGTAAGGGGTAAAGGGGAAGAGGGGTGTAAGGGGCAAAGGGACGTAAGGGTTAGAGGGACGTAAGGGGAAGAGGGGGGTAAGGGGTAGAGGGGGGTAAGGGGCAAAGGGACGTAAGGGTTAGAGGGACGTAAGGGGTAGAGGGGGGTAAGGGGTAGAGGGACGTAAGGGGAAGAGGGGGGTGAGGGGTAAAGGGACGTAAGGGGCAGAAGGGGGTTAGGGGTAAAGGGACGTCAGGGGTACAGGGGGAAGGGGTGTGAGGGGTAAAACGCCGTGAAGGACATCCCCTCTTTCCCTTCTTGCACTGGGGGTCTTTCCCCTCGTGGGAACACCTTGGTGACAGGTAGGAACAGAGTTCCCCCTTCTTTCGAAATCAGGAAAGAACAGAGTTCCCCCTTCTTTCGTAGTCAGGTGGGAACAGTGTTCCCTCCCTATTCACCATGGAACACCCCCGGTAGTTGCCCAGGGGTGCTTCTTACCCTTATATCAAGGTGGGAACAAAGTTCCTCCCCCTTCGCCGATATCGCCAAACCCCCCTTTATATATTTTAAGGGGTTGGCCCTACATACACCATGGATCAAGGTGGGAACAGAGTTCCTCCCCCTTCGCCGATATCGCCAACCCCCCTTTATATATTTTAAGGGATTGGCCCTACACACACCATGGATCAAGGTGGGAACAGAGTTCCTCCCCCTTCGCCGATACCACCAACCCCCCTTTTGTATATTTTGAAGGGTTGGCCACCTTTGGTTCAAGACCTGCAGTCCTGGGTACTCCGGCTTCTTCACTTGTATTCTTGCTGGTAGGTGGTAACTTCTTCCTTCGCCGTACATACAACTCCTGAAATAAATACATCGAAATTACTAATAACAAATTTTAACAAAACTTATTTGTTCTTACCTAAAATCCATCCGGTTTGGTGAACCTGCAACTTCGTCTTTCACCTGTGATAACCGGAAACCGCAAATTCTCCACTACGCAGTTTCCGGCGTCCGCATTTTCTTCTTTTGTGTTCGTCCTGGTACTACATGGAACAAATTAACTAAATTAATAAAAGAATTTAATAAAACATAATTTGTACTCACCTAAGTTCTTCGGGAATGGTTAACCTACAACTTCCGCATTGACCTGCTGGATTCGCGATCAGCAACTTCCTCCTGTGCATCCGAACAAATTCAAATTATACCTAACCTGCAGATATTATCACATGGAATGAAATATGTAATCAGAGAAAAAATTAAAAAAGTAAACTTGTTCTTACCTAAGTTTCGCCGGAACAGTTTTCCCACAACTTGGGCGTTCAGTTCATCTGCAACATCCGGTACCAGCTTCTTTCCCGCAGTAAATTTGTATGCACAGAAGTTCTTCCATGGTATCAACACCACAAGTGGATGGCCTGGATCATCCTCACTCGTTCCGGATATATTCTCTGCAATCAAACTTATAATTAGAAATTAAATATATTAAAAAAATACATTAATTATTGACAAAATAAAAATACAAAATAAATTTTGTTTACAAAATAAATTAATTCTTACCTAAATTTTCCCGTCCACCTGAACTTCGGCGACGCCGCCGAGGTCTTCCTGTGTTATCGTGGGACTTCATCCACGAAGAATATTTAGCGGGGAATGCACCTTTACATTCTCTTCTTACTAGTAGGTAGGATCATCAAATCCCTACACAGATGTAATTTCTGGAACATAAAACATGAATTTAAAATAAAAATTGTTTACAAAGTAAATTAATTCTTACCTAAATTTTTCCGTCCACATGAACTTCGACGACGGAGTTTTCCAGGATTGTCCTGGTTCTTCGACCACGAAGAACTTTAAAGAGGCGAATGTACCTCTGCATTCCTGTCTTTCAAGTACGTTGGATCATCAAATCCCTACACAGATGTAATTTCTGGAACATAAAACATGAATTTAAAATAAAAATTGTTTTTAAACCACATGAACTTCGACTACGGAGTTTTACTGGATTATCCAGGTTCCTCGACCAGGAAGAAGTTCAAAGAGGAGAATGCACCTTTACATTCCCGTCTTTCAAGTACGTAGGATCATTAAATCCCCACACAGAAGTAATTTCTGGAACATAAAACATAAATTTAGAATAAAAATTGTTTACAAAATAAATTAATTCTTACCTAAATTTTTCCGTCCACATGAACTGCGACGAAGGAGTTTTCCTGGATTATCCTGGTTCTTCGACCACGAAGAAGTTTAAAGAGGCGAATGTACCTTTACATTCCCGTCTTTCAAGTACGTAGGATAATCAAATCCCTACACAGATGTAATTTCTGGAACATAAAACATGAATTTAAAATAAAAATTATTTACAAAATAAATTAATTCTTACCTAAATTTTTCCGTCCACATGAACTTCGACGACGGAGTTTTCCTGGATTATCCTGGTTCTTCGACCACGAAGAAGTTGAAAGACGGGAATGCACCTTTACATCCCCGTCTTTCAAGTACGTAGGATCATCAAATCCCTACACAGTAGTAATTTCTGGAACATAAAACATAAATTTAAAATAAAATTTGTTTACAAAATAAATTAATTCTTACCTAAGTTTTTCCGTCCACATGAACTTCGACGACGAGTTTTCCTGTATTATCCTGGTTCTTCGACGACGAAGAACTGTAAAGCAGAGAATGCACCTTTACATTCCCTGCTTTTCAAGTGGGTAGGATCATGAAATCCCTACACAGATGTAATTTCTGGAACATAAAACATAAATTTAAAATAAAAATTGTTTACAAAATAAATTAATTCTTACCTAAGTTTTTCCGTCCACATGAACTTCGACGACGAGTTTTCCTGTATTATCCTGGTTCTTCGATAACGAAGAACTTTAAAGCAGAGAATGCACCTTTACATACCCTGCTTTTCAAGTAGGTAGGATCATGAAATCCCTACACAGATGTAATTTCTGGAACATAAAACATAAATTTAAAATAAAAATTGTTTACAAAATAAATTATTCTTACCTAAGTTTTTCCGTCCACATGAACTTCGACGACGAGTTTTCCTGTATTATCCTGGTTCTTCGACGACGAAGAACTTTAAAGCAGAGAAAGCACCTTTACATTCCCTCCTTTTCAAGTAGGTACGAACATCAAATCCCTACACAGGTGTAATTTCTGGAACATAAAACACAAATTTAAAATAAAAATTGTTTACAAAATAAATTAATTCTTACCTAAATTTTTCCGTCCACATGAACTTCGACGACGAGTTTTCCTGTATTATCCTGGTTCTTCGACGACGAAGAACTGTAAAGCAGAGAATGCACCTTTACATTCCCTGCTTTTCAAGTAGGTAGGATCATGAAATCCCTACACAGATGTAATTTCTGGAACATAAAACATAAATTTAAAATAAAAATTGTTTACAAAATAAATTAATTCTTACCTAAGTTTTTCCGTCCACATGAACTTCGACGACGAGATTTCCTGTATTATCCTGGTTCTTCGACGACGAAGAACTGTAAAGCAGAGAATGCACCTTTACATTCCCTGCTTTTCAAGTAGGTACGATCATGAAATCCCTACACAGATGTAATTTCTGGAACATAAAACATAAATTTAAAATAAAAATTGTTTACAAAATAAATTAATTCTTACCTAAATTTTTACGTCCATAGAACTTCGACTACGGAGTTTTCCTGTATTATCCTGCTACCTCAACTACGATGCATATTAAGCGGAGAATGAACCTTGACATTCCGTTCTTTCCAAATCGGTGGGATCATGAAGTCCCTACACAGTTGTAATTTCTGGAACAAAATTTCTAGTTTTAAAATAAAAATTATTTAAAAAAGAAATTAATCTGTACCTAAATTTTTCTTTGCTTTTTTAATTTAACTACGCACTGCATCTACTCGGTATTTGATCCTGCTTAAGTTAACAATTTTCCTTGATTTTGTTGCTTGCAGGCAATTTTAAAGTATTTTAATAGCAGAGTGATTAAAACTGAAACAGAACTTGTATTATTGTGCAAGTCAAATATAGTAAATCGTAATATTAATTATACAAAAATCGACATTCAATACTATTCTACTGCTAGAAAAAAAATTTACGATATTAAACATGAAAAATATACAACAGGAAAATAAAGAATATAAATTTACATAATAGAATAGATATGAAATAATTAATCAATAAATTTAAATCAAATTAAAAATAAAATAGTTAAGTACCTATAATAAAAAAATTATTAAAATGTTTGTTATATTATGTTATAAAAATTAGAGCAACAAATTATTAGCAAATTAAATATTATCGCGATTTAAGTAATGTAACCCGCTAATATTATAAGCCGTATCAACATTTTTGTATACCGAAGAAATGCACACTTTTTAAAACTAAAATGTGTTTAAGATAATTATTATCACAAATAAAATACACTGTATTGTGTAAGTGCACGATAGAAAACACGTTATACACTGTAAAGTAATTTAAAATTATTGAGTTTCGTTTCACCACTGAAATTAGTTATAATTTTTTAATTGTACTATATAACGTTATATTTCTTAAATCAATTGGTTATAAGTTCGATCCAAATAACCATAAATAACCATTTATTTTCAATTTATATTTTGAATTTCCAAATATAGCTCCAACGCTCTTGGTCCTGATGGTATCAGCCTTCGTACGTTGAAGCTCGTACTTCCGTTTTGCAGTGATGTGATCTGCAAATGTTAAATTTTTGTTTTAGAACCAAAGGGGTGCCATCTATCTGAAAGACATCACGTTTTTGACCGCTTTCCAAGCTTCCAATGGCCGTGGAGCCCTCTCATCTCCGTCCTATTAGCATTTTGTCGCCTTTTGCAAAGATAGCGAAGTTTTTCATTAGGGATGTTTTATGTGAGCATTTGGCACTCCACCATGTTTTGTTGCTGCTCACCTCGGATAA
Organism: Cantharis rustica; assembly: GCA_911387805.1. Lineage (NCBI taxonomy): Eukaryota > Metazoa > Arthropoda > Insecta > Coleoptera > Cantharidae > Cantharis > Cantharis rustica. The sequence goes on from OU426877.1 coordinate 932,475, forward strand.
TGCTTCATCAGGCGATCGTTCTGAAGTCACCTTATTGGTGCTTCTTGACTATTTTAAGACCTTTAATTGGGTTGTGCATGATCGTCTTTTAACCAAACTACTCCATTATGGCTGTGACGATTGACTCTGTAGGTGGTTGGCGGGTTATTTGCGTGATAGATTCCAGGTAGTTGAGTAGGGGGAAAATGTATCTCGGCCGTTGAATATTTCTCGTGATGTTCCGCAGGAAAGCATTCTTGCTCCACTGTTATTCATATTATATACCACCGATTTGTGAAGAGTAGTGGATCCGGATTTCTCTCTCGATCTTCATGCTGATGATTCTCGAATAAATGTGTCATGTCAGCCTTCGAACATTGACACTGCGATAGATGTGTTGAGTCTCAATCTCGAATCGTTACGTGTTTGGTCGTCATCGAATGGTCCGACTCTGAACCCCGCGAATTCGGAGCTTCTGTTCTTGGGTAGTCCTCGTCATGCACGTGTTTTACGGGATTTGGGAAATTTCGATGTGCCCTTTCATTCCACGGCAGATTTCGAGCGGTGTTTTGCGTGTTTGCCGTCCGGCTTTGTGGAGAGACATAATAGTCTCTTTGACGACTCCACAAGTGTGTGGGGTCCTTCCGCCGTAATTTATATGCTGCTCTTCGTGCAGAAATGTGATTTGTATATCATTTTTATGGTTAATTATTGTAGATTGTTTTTGAGCCGAAACGGGTGGCTTCAAAACTAATTTTGTTAGAATAAGCCATCAGATTAAGAACTTGAATATAATATACAGGGTGTCCCCGTGACCGTGGAGAACCTTTGAGGTGGCGATAACAGACACTTTCCTAAGACAAATTTTTAAATAAAATTTTTCTCCAAGTCCAAACCCTTGGGGGTACCTCCCTTTAAAGCAATTTCTTGAATTTCTGATTTCAAACGGCCATAGCTCCGGACATTATTAATTTTTTACGCTTAATGGATTAGAACCTTTTTCAAGATCATTCGTTTATCTACAAATTAGATAATTTATCCTTATCGTCTAGAATCTACGGATTTCGAGTTATAAATAAAATTAATGGAAAAAATTTAAAAAAATTTTGGTTTTATTTTTTTTACTTTTCTTGCGAACCTCGTATCTCTTAAGGGGAAAGTCCATATAGAAATTTCAAAAAATGGATTTTTTTTATTTTCATCATCTGAAAATATAGTATGTTGAGCATGTACTGACGAGAGAAAATAAAAAAATTATGAATAACGCTTCAGGTAAAAGGTTTTTTCCTTTATAATCTCAATTTCTTTTAGAATGTGTTTTAATGTCCTTATTTAAGGAAAGCATTTCTTAATACTAATATCAATAATTTTCTAAGACATATTCTTTGATGTTTTTCAGATTAATCGGTAAGTAACTAAAACTGGCCGTTATATTATACTAACACTTTGAAGGCGATTATCTCGAAACTGCATTTTTAAAAACTGCTCGTGTTATAACTCAAAAAGTTTTTGAGCGCTTTGTCTGAAATTTTGAGAGATTTTTTTCTACATTATTATCGGAAGGATAAACCTAAAATTCCAGATATTTCGCGTTAATAAAATACCTTTTGGGAGTTAACAATGCTGAAAAACAGCTCAAAATTCTGACTTATTTTTCAAAGGCTTATTTTATATTGAATTTTATGCTTTGTTTTAGTTTCACAGGTTTATCCTTCCCGTTAATGTGTTATAAACAGAAAACAATTTGATTTTTTTGTTTCGGATCAATGGTTAATGTGTGATAAATGCAGCCCTTTTGGACCTCGCCTCGGAGACGACAGACGAAAATTTATCCTGAGCCGCCATTTGGGAAAGAAATAAAATAAAAAATTTTTTTGTATTGTAGAAAAGTTAAATAAAGTTGAATTAAAAATTTAAAACTATATAAAATTATTTTATAAAATGGTAAAAGTTATTAACATGTGATAATATTTATATTAAAATTGATTTTTACATGTTAAATGAAATTGAAAAATAATTAAAATCCATAACTTACATTAAATTGTGCAAGAACTATTTAAATTTTAAACGAATTAACTATTTAATTATTTAAATAAATAATTAAAAGCATAACTTTTCAATAATTTCTACATTTTTCCAGGTTTGCCTGATGAGATTCCGAAAATCGAAACACCAAGTTATAACAGGGTGTCGCAGACTAATTCATTTAAATAGTTCTTGCACAATTTTATGTAAGTTATGGATTTTAATTATTTTTCAATTTCATTTAACATGTAAAAATCAATTTTAATATAAAATTATTTTATCACCTTCTAAAAAATTTCTAAAATATGGCTCATTAAGGCGCATTAAATTATCGTTAATTACTTTATTAATTTATATTGTTTATTTATTATTTTTAATATTGTTAATTAGAATTGATTTTTACATGTTATATGAAATTGAAAAATAATTAAAATCCATAACTTACATAAAATTGTGCAAAAACTATTTAAATGAATTAGTCTGCGACACCCTGTTATAACTTGGTGTTTCGATAGTTATAACAGGGTGTGCAAAATTGTGCAAAAACTATTTAAATGAATTAGTCTGCGACACCCTGTTATAACTATCGAAACACCAAGTTATAACAGGGTGTCGCAGACTAATTCATTTAAATAGTTTTTGCACAATTTTATGTAAGTTATGGATTTTAATTATTTTTCAATTTCATATAACATGTAAAAATCAATTTTAATATAAATATTATCACATGTTAATAACTTTTACCATTTTATTGTTAATTAGTTCGCAATTTATTTTTTTTTACCTTCACCTTGCTCATTATTTTCAGAATTTCTGTGAAAACGGTTAGTTTCTCAAGAAAATGTATTTGACCAAAATTGTAGCCCGTTAAATTCCCTATCCGGTTCGGGTCGTAAGTTTCTTTCTAGGACGTTCCGTTTAAGAGATACGCGGTTCGCAAAAAAAGTAAAAAAAATAAAAACTGAAGTTTTTAACATTTTGTTCATTAATTTAATTTATAACTCGAAATCCGTTGATTCCAGACGACAAGTGGTTATAACCTAATTTGTAGATAAGCAAATGATCTTTAAAAAAGTTCTAATCCATTAAGTCTACAAAATCAATAATTTCGGAGATATGACCGTTTGAAATAAAAAATTCAAAATATTGCTTTAAAGGGAGGAATGGTTTGGACTAGGACAAAAATTTTATTTCTAAATTCGTCTTAGAAAAGTGTCCTTTATCACCACTTCAAAGCTTCTCCACGGTCACGGTGACACCCTGTATGTATGTATAGTTTCGTAATAAATTATTATTATTATTAATTATTAATAATTTGATAGCGTAACTCAAAAATTGTGAGTTTTTAACTAATTTATTAAAATACTTTTTTGTTTGTAGAGCTAAATGCCGCATAGATTTGACTAAATTTAATAAGTATTTCAGTTTACAAAAATGTTGAAAATACACGAAAATTAGAAACTTTGCGTAACATAGATTTACTATTTTGGATGGATTTACTTAGGCATTAATATTAATCGATATTTTACCAGAGCAGAAAGTAATGATTTTTAAAAGAATTTCAAACAATAACGAGAATTTCATGACTGCCTGATAATAATTTTGTGAGCTGTATCTGTTATAGAAACGTCTTTGTTTCTGAAAATATATGTCCGAGAGCAACAGTTATAGAGAAAAGTACGATAGAATAGCTGAGAAAAGCAAACTTACTCGGAGAAACATAATTACATTATAACTCTATAAATAATCAACTACTAATGTAAGGGGTCGGTTCAAATCCGGGGAGAGACTAACGTTCTAATGACTGTCTCGGTGCTTCGGACGGCACGTAAAGTCGTCGATCCCCCTGTGTGATCAACAATAAAAGCCGAAGCCACAGGCTCACTCACCAATATCCGGTTTAATTTGTCGCGTGGTCTTAATGTTGAAATCTTTCTCTATGAGAAAGAGACTTAATGGTTCAAGTTGAACAACCTGTTCGACAATAATGGTTAGAATGCCGAAGAAAAACAATTTCCTAATCCATGTAATGGTCGCTTTATAGAAAATATAGGACCCTGTAGATGGTTAAAAACTACTACATTTATCTTTTACAGCTGTTAACATTTAGTGCGTCGCTGCATCGACTCATTTTTATCGAGAGCGAAGTATAACAGCTTCTTCGTTTTTATATTAGTATACTAAACGCGGTATAATAAATTATGCTATACTCTGTAGGCAAAAACTTTAGATACAATAGAGTAAAATTACAAAATTAATAGCACAAATACATGAATGACTAATTGCAGAAAGGGGACATGTCACATTTCCAAAAATGTTCAGGAAATAAAAAAAACTGTGTGATTACTTAAAAGTCAATCTTTTTTATTCAAATTTTTGGCAAGACATGCCTTAGAAGATCTACTTCGAATTAGGATATAATGCATTTAATTTTTGTTTTTTCAATTAGATCAACTGCCAAATTAGAGATATGGACATGTGTCTTTTCTGCAGTAAAAGACAAAAAAATTATTTTTTTTAAGTATTTTATTAAAAAATAGTAAAAATACAGTATTATTCATCGTCGTCTTCATTATCCTTAATTGGCTACGCTGTAATTTCTTTCTAAAATCCTTCATAAGCATCTGGGATGAAGTTGATCGTATTTTTTATATCAGCCATCTTCTTTTTATTAATTAATCGGATTCAGATAAATTTGCGTTTTTAATGACACCAATGAATTTATTTAATATTATGAATAATAAGTTAGGATAATATGTACTATATTTAACCGACAGACTAGCAGTTTGCTATCATTTTACTGCAAAAAAAATTATATGTCCTGGACAAGTTCCGTTTATGTAGTAACTGAATTCTTTAACAGCTCACAGTATCAAGGGGAATAATATAAGATGTTACATTTTTGCAGTACATTGTGCGTCTAGGCATCTAGATTAACAAAATATCAAAATTTCAATTTCATAAAAAATGTGACATGTCCCCTTTCTGCAGTTAGCAATTCACATAGCTTTTAGTGAAGTGATTTTTGTTTAAATATCCAGTAAACCTTACAAAACGGTAAGACAAACAAAATGAATTAAAAACGACTTGAATCTATTTAAAAAAAATTATCACCGACGTAATACACATCCCCTAATTAAATGAGAGAAAATATTGTCGTATTGTAGTAAACCGACCTCATGTCTTAATTTTTTTTTCTTCTTTCTTTTTTTTTGTTATAAGTAATAACGCTCTTTCACAAGTACAAATAATCAAATTACAGAAAACCTAGTAAACAAACCGGAATCCTTAAATATGAACCCGGCTTCATAATTCATTTAATAAATCCTAAATACGGCGCTGTAATTTGATAACGTACCGCGATTAGAATCTAACGGATACTTTCAACTATGAACCCAAAAGAAAGTAATAGAAAGAAATCTTCCCATCGACGATCTCGCCCACATCGACCCAACCACCATAGCCGAAGTCGTCCGAGTCATTCAATTCCGTAAGAACAGAAAAGTTCCAGGGCCCGACGACATTTCAAATCGATCAATCAAAGAAATGCCACGCAAAGCAGTAGCCGCTCTCGCCGGTATCATCAACGCCTCTCTTCGCATATGATGCTTCCCCCAGGATTAGAAACTAGCCGACGTAGTTGTCATTCCCAAACTAGGACAAGACAACAGAAAACCCCAAAGTTACCGCTCCTTCATCCTATTCCCGTCCCTAGAAAAAGTTGCAGAAAGAATCATCGTCACTAGTTCCTCAAACAAACCATTTTCGACAACGCAGTCCGCCAAGACGAACAATTCGGATTCCGACAAGACCACGTTAGCATGGTCCAACAAATCCTCCGCATGGTCGAACACCTCGCCCTAGGATTCAACAAACACGAGTACACAGGATTAGTACTGCTCGATGTATCAAAAGTCTTCGACGAAGTATGGCACCAAGAGGTATCATCTACAAGAAATTTCGGGCCAACATTTAATCAGCCCCGATTCGACTAGTTGCCTTCTACCTAAAAGACCGACGTTTCCATATCAAACTCGAAAGCACTCGCTCCTCCGTGCTTTTCATCGCCGCAGGAGTCCCCCTGCAACATATTTTCATGAGTGACATTCTTGCCGCACTCAACCCGAGAACAAATATTTCTTTTTATGGTGACGACACCGCTGTTTACTTCTCCTACGTGAGTCGGACCACTGCCCCCGCCCGACTCCAGAAAGCCGTCAACGAGTTAGAAAAATGGTTCGAAACTTGGCGCATCGAGGAAACCACCCCATCGTCACAGTCACCAATCGCGGAAAAGTCATCTTCGGTAAGCTCTATCCGATGATCAATTTCAATTAGTACGATGCCACCCGACAACAAACTCGGGATCTTCAAGGCAATCCATCAGACCAACTCTGACCTAAACAGCTTCAGTCTGGGAAACGGTGTCCCCCAATCTCATCAAGAAGATTGGAGTCGTTCAAAACAGATGCTTCCGACACACCTTGCCTGCCCATACTACGCTACGCCAGAAACAAACGCCTTCATTTCTATGCAAAATTGAAAATCATCGACGATCACATCCGAAAGCAGGCAGAAAAACTCTGCAACTCCACTCAGTTTTTAGAAAACCCACCCATTCCTCAACTCGGACAATACTAACCCGGTACAACCTAGATCGCAGCCGCCCCAAGAACAACCAATGGCGCCCGAATTTGACCCGCTTTCGAAAATGGTCACTTAAGGGGTCACCGATAAGTGTGTACTAAGACGGTGTCAACGTTCTTTCACAAATAACCGTTTTGTTACGATTTGCAGTTCAGCTATTGACAGGTTTTTCTTGTTCTTGATGCGTTGGAAACGTAATAATTTCATGTTTAAAATAAAAATGTTTCAAGGTTGTTGTCGATCGCATATTATAATTTATTGCAAATTGCCGACAAAAATTTAGTGATCTTGAATTTCCAACAGAATATATACAAATTAAGAACGGAATAAATTAAAAAATAATAATAATATTTAGTCATTTTTTGCGCCCCTGAGTGGATGCACTGACACACACCAATAGTTGTTACGCCACTGCAAATATTTAGTGATAACTTATTTCAAATGTTGGTCAATTTCACCAAGTTGTCGTCCTTATTGCGTGCCATATTATTTTCATAGCGAAGTAAGTTGCGATATTAATTAATTAGCGAAATAATAATTCTACCTCAAATATTTTAAATTGCTGCATTATTAATTTAATTATATTTTAGTCAAGTGCCATGGAATATTAATTTTGAAGAGAAAAACTAGTTAATTTGGCAATGGAAACCATTTCGTGTAAATGTAACCTTCTCATTTTGGATTACTAAAGATAGAACAAATTATTATCTAGCCGAATTTTGGTATACACGTTTATTTGATTGCTGGAAATAATTGCAAGTCTCCAACAATTTCTGTCGTGCTCGACATTCTTCTACAGAGCTTCAAAGATGTCAAAAATAGGTTTTTTGTTTATATCTCTAGGTATGGGTACAATGTTAAGTTCACCACTAGGAAAAATGTAGAACTTTGCATTTTATTTCTAATAACCAAAATAAATAGAGGAACTTACTATCTACTGACCAAACTAGTTTGTAAGTTTCTTTTTAAAATAATAGTAAAATGAACTCGTAAATAATTAAGTAGTGTTTTGCCGATTAAATTTAATACATTGTTGCAATATCGACGTGACGATTGCAGATAAAGAAGGACCGTTACAAGGAAGTTGGAATGTAATTGTTGAAAAAATAAAAACCAAAAAGCTGAAGTTTAAGATGAGATTAAAGGAAATATTCGAGTGGCATATTGGCAATACGATCTCGTTTTAAATTTAATTAGCAAACAAAGATGTCTGTGTGTACGATCTTGAATTAAAATATAAAAGTGAGTAGAACGTTATACTAGAAAAGAAAAGAATACGTACTGGCGGGGATACTTGGATTAAATTTTGCATTAAGAATAGTTTTTCTTTTTATAGGTATTGCAATCCAGATCGATGCACTAAAAATCGTAATAGGTTTCGTACAATAGGAATACCACTTACGAATCGTGAAAACATAGATGTAGCAACATCGGCAGAGTAGCAGTTCGATCGAATATTGGCGTTTATTTATGAGGCAATTCTGAAATAATCCATCCCTACCAGATTGTTTTAATGAAGTGATGTCAAAATTTAAGGTAAGACATAATTCGGGAAAGAAAGTAATTATCACATTGGCAACTTTTCTTATTACCAAAGTAAGAATTCTAACGAGAATAATAATTTTAAAGTTTGTTTTTTCCCTCACATAAAATTAGATAAAAGAGTTACCTCTTTTTGTTTGTTGGAGTTGTTTTTAACTTAACTTTTGCATAATAAAGTACTTTTATTATATCTCAAATAAATTAATTATCTCAATATGTTGGAGTCTGTCGGAGCAAGTTTGAATCAAATTGTGCACCTAAATCATCCACACAGTTTTTCCTCCTTAAAGGTAAAGTTGTTCATGCCGGTGGTAAGGAAGCCCGATGAGCAAGTGACGATGAAAGCATGAAAACTGTTTTCCGCAGATCGTTAAGAATTGAACGTTTTCCTTGTAAGAACTGATGCAATGTCGGAAAGAACTGGTAGTCAGTTGGTGCAAGATCTGGTGAATAAGGTGAATGAATGAGATTGTCCAAACGCAGCTTCCGTAGTTCGAACAGCGTTCTCATCATAAATCATCTTGATGTCGGGTCGCGTTTTCGAAATTAAAAATTAAAAGACGGAAGTTGTATTCGAAAAAATACAATAGATGTTTCTTGATAAATATATTTTTTAATTTCGTCCGTATTAATATAATTTTAACTATAGGAAAATATGGAATTTTAGAACAAATAAAGAGTCAACCGGGATGACACTATCGTTCTTTAAAAAGGACAACTCGCAAATTACCGTATAACTTATACTACAAGTACGATAGGGAAATGTAAGATATCATTTGTCAAACTTTGTGCTTAAAAAAATCAAACATTTCCTACTTAATAGGACCTAATGCTTAAATTTAAAGTGAAAACTAATTCGTTTTAAAGTCTCAAAATGTATTATAGTTAATTATTATCATTTAGAATAGTTATAAAATCGACTTTGGTTTAATTTTAACTTGAATAAAATTTTGAATTTAATAATTTGCCTCAAATAAAAGAAGCTAAAGAATCAAGTCAAAGAATGTGATGTAAAAATGAGATATATTTACTAGTAAGCAGTTTTAAATTATTTTAAAATAATCCTTTTTTTGGGACTTGCAACTGCGTATAACCCCTTGAAAAGCTTTTAGTTATTATTGCAAGCGGTATAGATATTATTTACTAAATACATGACGCTAATATAATTTCAATTTTCAGAATCACAAAATGTAACGATTGGGATATCACAAATAATTACGACAAACCAGTAATGTACATAATTCCATCATCAACCACATAATTATAGTTATAGTGCAAGCTATGCATTCAAAAAATGCGCAAATGTAAGTTCAATTTTATTTTTTTAGTTATAATATTAGAAAACATAAAATTCTATCAAACTTCAGACATGATTTCAAAATCTCATTTTCAAATAATTATGTACGTATTATGACATAATTACCTAACGTGACCATACGTCACCCGCAATCAAGGTATGTGTCCTGCTGTCCCCAGAATACGTAAGAAAGTCCTGCTTTTTAGTTTGATGAAATACTTTTTCTAAAATTTAAAAAAACCTGCCTTGGTTTATTTTTTAATCGATTTTAATGTGTTTTTTAACGTTTGGAAGAAAGTCCTCGGAATGAACAATAAATTATTTAAAAAAATGATAAGCTTTTTTTAAATGTACGATTTTTCAAAGCTTTTATAGTTAAGTAGCGGAAACAATATCGGGTTGTAAGGACAATAAAAAGTAGTTGATAGTTCAAACTAAATTAAGAACCGAAATTGGTCATTTAGGTATTTATTTTGGGCATCGAATGCTTCAAGTCACAGCAAAATAGATCAAAGCAGTGGTTAATTATGAATTAATTTAAACTCTTAATTGCAACGCCCGAAAGGCTACAATATATTACGTAAAATTTACAGTTTTTGAAATAATGTCCAGAGTTTGATTTTTTGAATCGGTGACCCCATATTATTTTTTTATTATTAAAATTTCTTCGTTATTTTGCACAAAATTTACGAAACAAAACTAATAGCCTAGTCAAATTAGCCAAATATTTGACGAATCCATCAATCAATCACAGATCCAAAGTTCCGAAATTTTGTATACGTGTACATTTTGTCATTGTTGTAGCAAAAAGGCATCACCTGTATAAATTGCTGAGCAACTCCACAAGATCACGATGATAGTGGCGAATTTCATCGATATAGAGAAGGTTATTATTCATTAAAAATGTAACAGTATTTCCTAAAAGAAAGCAGTAGTAATAATTACTCGTCTAGTGCAGTTTTTATGCAAATTAATAAAGAGTGTACGGTAAAGAAACATTTTGTATTTGGGTGTGTTTTCATACTTGAAATGGTGTGTGATGGTTCCCAAGAGTCCTCAGATATGTTGTTAAACCGTATTCTGTAATTGGTAGCTTACAGAGTTCAAGTTTTTTTGATTGGATGTAATAAGACAATAATATTTTAGATATGATTAATGTTATTAACATGTGACAATATTTTTGTGATAAGATTAATTTTTTACATGTTACACGAAATTGAAATTAAAATTTAATTCATAACTTAAAGTTCAAAAACTATTTAATTGAATGATATAGTTTGTTACATACTCTTAACAGTAAGGTGGCGATCGACTTGTAACTGAACGTTGTAATGTAATGTAACCGATAAACGAGTACGAACGGCAAGCAAAGCATCCGTGCTCCACTCGACTGTCGGTTTTTTGCTGAATTCCTTTGATTTTCACATTACATCGCGACGTGTTCGTTTTGAGCAACTCGTTTATTAGTCGAACGAGCTTTGTAATGTAATGCTCGCTGCGAACGTTACATTATATTACATTACAACGTTCAGTTACATGTCAGTCGCCACCTTTATGTTTCGAATTTTCGATTCTCGTCAGACAAACCTGGAATGGATCTGGAATCATTAAATTAAATAGTTTTTGAACTTATAATATAAGTTGTTATATTATGTTATGAATTAAATTTTAATTTCAATTTCAGGAACATGTAAAAAATTAATCTTATCGTAATAATATTTTTGGCGACAATTGTAATTCCTTACAACTAGGGCGCAAATCTTAAGTCTCATTTAGAAGCTCTTAATGTATTTAGTTGTAAGGCCCAAAAAAATTAGGTCCGCACTGGATGAATTATAAGAATAAAAATAGAAAACTTCCTTCGATACCGCACACTCTTTGTTGATTTATATAAAAACCGTGCATTCCATGAATAATAATTACCAACACTTTTTTGTGTGAATTTGGTTTTCTTTTGTCAATATCTTTTCTCCAAGTCTTTTATTTTCGTGAATCGTTTCGGGAAATTTACTATTCCCATCAGCTGTCTCAAAAGCAGTGAAATAAAATTCAACGATTAAAACAGATGCAAACTTATAAATTGTTACAGATCGTTCCAGGTCCGACTTAAAGAACATCTGATATGCGGTTTAAGAACAAAAAGGAGTCGATTTTTTCTAACCACCTCCTAGATACCGGACATAATTAATTATCTAATGGAAGCAGGCTTCCGTGTATTAAAACCATCTAAAAAAAGGTGCGGTACTTAACAATCCGAAAGAGTTTTCAATTACGAAGGTTCAGAAGTTTCACGCCTCGGAAAACTTGAATATCCAGACAAATTTCAGTAAAATTATTTTTTGTATACGGCCACTTTGTTTGACGTAATTCAATGATGATGATTACGAGAGATGGATTGGCTGTATTTGGTAGTCTAATCGCTGCTTACAACTTTTCCTATTATTTATAATTTCAAATTCCATTACAACCGTAATTGTTCTGATGTGTATTGTACTGGATTGAGAAGTTCGGATTACTGGATAAAGTTAAAAATCGAAATTGCCTCTTCTCTTAATTATTGCTGGAACAATAAAGTTTCATGAGATGGGACATCATTTTCACATGACCATCTTAAATAAATGTTAAAACTAACGGCAGCTTCTTTATTCTTTATAAAACATGTTCTGTCATTTTCGTCATCTACGTTCGGATCTTCAATAAATTGCTCAATAATTTCTGGATCAGTTAAATTATTCTTTTCGTGACTCCTCCATTTACCCACTCTTCTACTTCAGCTTGTAAATACCATTTTTCATCCTATCCTTTTTTCCGCAATTCAAACATTTTTCTATAATCCGGAATTTTTTTTTAGTTGTGTTCGAATTATAAACTATTTGTGCAAACTACTGAGTTTTTCTTTTGTTCGGATTACTGGATGGTCGGATTAGCGTGTGTTTGGATTAACGAGACTGTATTGTATTTTATTTTGTAGCCACAAATTCGAGCATTTTTAAAAAAATAGGTAGATAATCTCAGGTTTAATATATCGATACAACTTCATAAAAAAATATTAATTCGTAGACTGTTTCTTTTTCTACAAAAATTTCATAGTCACATACGACTTTTAAATATTAAAAGCTGTATCTTTGCAAGACAAATTACGGCTTATTGAAGAGATGTAAAAAGATGTGTAGAAGAAATTGCAAAATTTTGCCCAACACATTATAAACAATTCCGAACGACGACGGGGTTCGTAGAGAACAAAAGAAGAGGTACGTGTAATTATGAAACGAAAATTAACTTTCTACATTAGTGTTAGCCACATACACAATAGGAATTTTATATTATATAATAATAAGATATTATATAAATTTATTCTTTCTTGGCTAAATGGTTGACATCCGCAATAGCTCAGAATAAAATTAAATGTAAATTAATTATCTTGATTAGACGAAAATAAGCCTCATTAGTGTACAGTAATTAGTGGATGGTTTACTATGGAATTCCCTTGTTTGATACCTAATGGAGTGGTTCACCTTTGCATTAATCAATAGATCAATGTTGAATTTGAGATCACGGCAGTGAAATTTTGTCTATGATAGCAAAGTCTCTAATTTTATAAGTACCTATAAAATACATAATTCTTTATTATTGTGAAGTCATAAATAATAAATTTATTAGAAATATCTTTCTCAACAAAAATTTTAAATAAATGAATATTTTGACCAATGTTTAGTATTTGGCGCTTGCAATATAAGTAGATCTGAGTCACTTGCGCCGCGACGCGTTAATTGAGTTTTAAAAATTATGCAAAAACTTGTTTACTCCGGCGCGACCAGGAGGAATGCAACCAGGGTTTTTCGCTCACTAACCCGTCAGTGTGTGTTTAGCGCCCGCCACACTACTGATTATTTAATTATCGAAAAATGAACTTATTTTTAAGTATTTCATGTATTCTAAAATCTGTTAATTTCAGAAAATTATCTATTGAACACAAATTATTGTAACACATCACTTAACTTTCCATTGCACTAAAAATCACATGAAGAAGAATAAGTTTTTACTAACCTTTTTAGTTGATGAACATACATATACCACTCCTCGCCGTAGAACTTACCTGGAAAAAAAAAAGATTGTTAATACTTATATTTAATAGGATTAGATTGGTCAAACAAAAGACAAAAAGAAAGGTTTCTTGTTAAACTTTCGTAAAAAAAAAGAAGAAAACTATACCTTTAACACTGTAGTCCTATTGCCAATTTCCATTTCGTAAAGTCAATCGTGAAGTCCAACGACACATAATACACTCACATATTTTTTATCGATTTCGTTTGAAAGCAGTTTTAAGATGAACACTTTTATCACAAGCAAAATTGACACACGTAATTTCCGAGCTTCATACAAGCTTTACCATAAAATATTTCGTACTCGACACTTAGGTTACAAAACCGCTCGCGATTTGAAAAATTGTATTATCGATAACCGAGTACACGATTTAATTCACTGTTAATATTCTTGGCAAATTGACTGCCCAGATTTCCTGGAAAAAAAAAAGTTTTTTAAAAATCTATAAAACATTAAATTAATTGTATGCACAGGGCTCGTAACGAAAATTTAATCGAAAAAAGTAACTCGACAAATCTGAGGTGTATCAACCTTTGCATGCATCACGGCCAAATTCAATTTTTAAACTTATAATTGCCATCATATTCACAAATTTATTGCTGCACTCACATTTTATTCTTTAATTTAAATGCAACAAGTAGGCTTCGCTTATTAAGACGTCACAAAACACAAATGACATTTGCTAACGAAATTTTATTTTAAAAACAATATAAACGCATACAACTGTCATCGTTTTTTAATAAATGAGTCAGTGTTAAACTAGTTTATGCAAGTTTATTTTACTTTTATACAAAATTATATTAAAACAGACCGAAATAAAATCATTATCAATCGTCTTACCGGAAATGTGAAACTTAAAGATGACGAAATCAACTTTGTAAGAATGTCATTTTTGTTTTCTAATAATCCTCGATATAAAACACCACCAATAGTTACCATAGTATTGTAACCACAAACGCGAAACCTTATTTATTATTATTCGCTGGCACTGCTTTAAGTTTTCACAATTAATTGAACGCACATTCATTCATTTCACTGCAAACGCGTCGTGTGAAAAAGACGCTACTAAAAAACAATTGAAACGGACCTTTTTGTGACTACCTGCGTTTGTTTTAAATACGTCATTTATAAAATGAATCAAATCAGTTTTCTGAACAAATTTGCAGCTGTTCTACTTTTCTTCTAAATTTTAATCGATTTTCAAATAATTTCATTTAGTTTAACTAATTAATAATTAAAATTAATTAATGATAAAATAAAATAAGATTAATAATAAAAAATTAATTAACTCTTACCTAAATTTACCGCCCACCCGAACTTCGTTTTGAAATTCGTCTTGGGGGTTGTTCTCCTGTGTAATCCTGAATATTCATCCACTTATTTTCAAGTACTGCCTGGAGAACGCACCTTCACCGTCGTTTCCTTCCAAGTGGGTTGGATCCACTTCTCCCTTTACAGATGTAATTTCTGAAATGAAATTTCTAGATAGAAAATTAAAATTATTAAAAAACTATAGAATTTCCTTCGTTGTCCAAAATATTCATCCACCTGCAATAGCATCAGATGTAATCTGGAACAAGAATTTTAAGAAATTAGGAATTTTGCATAAATAATTAAAATAATTTAAGGCTCACCGAAGTTCTTTCTATTATGTTGACCCACTTCAACCAATGACTGAAGTAGAACCCACTTCATCTTTGTTTTCCAGCAGTATCCGGAATCTGCATTTCCCCTCTGCAGCATCCTGGGGAACGCAACTTCTCTACTTGCATCTTTTTAAGTAGCTAGAATGTTCTTTTCGCGTTGGAGATGTAACGCGTGGTTTAAAATTTCTAAATTAGTAATTAAGAATACTTCACAAAATAAATTTGCTCTCGCATAAGCTTTTCGAACGTGGTCGCAAAATCGGCATGTGTTGCACTCTGGTGTGACAAATTCTCTACTGGTGTCCACCCAAGTAGATGGAATCTTCCTCGATCGATGCTGATGTAATAGTGCTGGAATAAAATATCTAAATGAACAATTAATGATATTAATGACACGAAATTTAACTTAGAAGAATTCTGGCTACATTCTAGTTTTCTTCCGCTTTCCTCGTCGCTAAACTACAGATACTTTCAATTTAAACTGGAACAGCTTTTCAAAATTATTGTGCAAGTCAAATAAACATTAAATTAATAATTATACATAATTATAAATGCATATTAAAAGGTTACGAAAAATGTAAAAATTCATATTAAATCAAATTTGCAAAATATTCTACTACACACAAAATAATAATAATAATAATAATAATAGTACCTAAATAAATTATTAAAATATTTGTCATTATCACAAAGTTAGTTCATAAAATTATTGGCATAATGTATTCTTGTTACGGGGTACAAAGTAATAATAATATAATTTATTAATTATTGGATTGTATAAAAAATTGATCTGATTCCATATGGAACTTGACTAGCAAACTAAGAAACTTATTATGTGCAAGGTATTAAATTAAAACATTTTAAAAATGAGGAGGAAGGTCGTGCACTTATTGGATTAAAAGCAAAAATGGAAAAATTACTTGTTAATGAACATACTTGGAATTAAATTTTATATTAATAATAGTAGTTGATTTTTTTTTGTAGGTATTGCAATCGGGACCAAATATAAATATGACTTAGTATCAGATAATATCAGTATTAAGATGTAGAAACATGGGCACAATAGCAGATCGACCAAATATTGGTGTTTGTTTACGAGGTGATTATTTTACCAATTATTTCAAAATTGTTAAGGAATTGTTAACCCAATTGTGTTAGGGAAGTCTTGTCAAAGTTTAAGGTAAGACATGATTTGAGGAAAAATTGTATTATTTTATTGACAGGTGTTGGCTTTGCTAATAATTCACTTTTAGTTTCATATCGACGAAGCGCTCTCAACAAACAAGAAAATAATTCTTATTAGCGATGGTTTTAGTTACCGGTCTCCAGTTTTTACTATTACTATTAGGCCTTTCGCACGTGGAGCTATTAAAAAGAAACTAGTTTCTAACCCGAATCACTAATCAGTAGCTTCTGCATCGAGGTTTTTGTATTTCAATGACGGCTCACACATGACGCAACTAGTTAGTAGGAATCAGTTTGTAAAGAGTCAGTAAACACTCACTCGCAATGATCCATGTTTGTTGTCAGCCTGCTATACATCAGAATCACCTGCGATTTCCATAATATACAATTCGTTTAAGAAATGAAAAAATGTAAAAAAAAAAAATACAAAAATTATTTTAGTTTAAATGGTAAAGTATAAATAAAAATTTCAGCAAAATCCAATTACATATAATTATACCAAAAATTATTTGAAATTCACTCCAATTAAAATTTTAAATTTGAATATATTTTTTAAAGGAGAAAAACATTCGATATTTTAATAAAATTTATAACTAATTTCGTCTCACTTTTTAGTAGCTCCATGTGAGAAAGGCCTTAACAAGAAACATTATTTCAAAAGCTTGCTTTCTCTCACGTAAAATTAGAACTTAAGTCAATTACTCAGTTCTTGTTCGTTGAGGTTGTCGATATTATAATTATAAAATTTAATTTAACTTTTGCATGAATTTGTGTGCATTACGTCTTTACTAAAAATAACTTGAATTCTTAACTTTAACTTAACTTGAATGAAATATTGAGTTAATGAATTGACTCGGAAAGAAGTACCTAAAATGTGACAAATTTAAAAAAACGTGGTGTAAAAATGTGATACGATTGATAGTAAAATAATGATAGTAAAGTGGCTAACAAATAAGAAGCTTGTAATTATTATTGCAAGTGGTTTAGGTATTATTTGATAATTCCATCGTGATGCTTTTATTATTAATATTATTATGTCTTAATATTTTAATGTAATTTCAATTTTCAGAATCTTAAAAAATAACACTTCAAATTTCTACACGGACCAATAATATACAACTGGAATGACCATTCTACCAGCTAGAAATTATCCACCACACAATTATCGGATCGAAGTGATTTATGCATTTGAAAAAAGCAGAAATGTAAGTATTCGAGATAAGTTGATAGTTCTTAAAAAAAATTTATTTTATTAAATAAACGATATTTTACAAAAAATGCAAGAAAATTATTTATGAGTAGCTTTCACTAGATAAGCCTAAGAGCCATTGATAATAATTTGTAATATTTTAAATATTGGCTTTATTATGTGGTAAAATAATAGTTTTGAAATGAAATTGTATAAGTTTTTACAATCCTTAGCATTCACAAAAAAAATTATCGCACAATGTTAATTGTGAACGTATCCACAAACGGTTTTTTTAATTTTGCATTTGAATGTCATAGGTGAACGAAAAATTGAAACCGCGACCGCATAAAAGCCATCACTCTTATTGTGTGGTTTAAGGCTTTAATACTGATCTATTTTTAATATGGTTGAGGTTATTAATTATTTATTATTTTTCAAATAATAAATTCACATCGGTGAGAATTAGAGTGTTGATATAAAAACCACGAATGCATTATATTTTATAATACAACTAAAATGTAGCAATTCGGCGAAATCCAAGGAACGATTAAGTGTGTGAATTGAAGGAAAATTGTATGCGAGTTATCAAAAATTGGTGCTTACGAATCTTTTAAATCTAAATAATATGAAAAGTAATTTGAATTTGAAAAATTTAATTTTTTCTAAGTAATTTGAATACTTGGTATCCACCGATCGATAGAGCCTACGTTAAACCATAGAAATATGTAGTAAACCTAGTTTTTCGTTTTTGACGCTTATGCTGTTTTGGAATATTTCCATCGATATATGAATCGCCATATATCCCTAACCAAAGAATTGCCTCCATCGAAATTAATCGTTAATTATAAATGTAGCTGTTACATACAAAAATACTTGACTTATTTGCTAATACGAGCAAATTTATAGATCACACGTGAGCTCGTATTCGATTTTTATTCTCAAATACGAGCTTGAATGAATGTCATACCCGGCATTATGGCGCGAAGAGGCAGTTGAAAACGTAAAAGTTTAATTTTAATTTTGTTAATTTAGTTACGAGTAAGTATTAGAAATCATAAAATTCTACCTTATAAATCATCATCGTCCACGTATTGAGTGCTGCCCATTACGTCACTCTTTATAACTTCCACTTCCATTTATTGACATTCGCAAATTTTAAATAATTTCACCAACCTGTTGAATTTTAGAGTTTTCTGTTTAATACTTAATACTTTTGTGTAATTTTTATGAATTCACCAATTGGGTTAATCTCTCGCTCACAGCATACAGTATTAAAATGTTAAAATTTTGACGCGTCTCTTGTTTCGATAAGAAACTTCTACAAGTTAATTAGCAATTAAAATATTATGTTCTAAAACGAATCCAAAACATAATTCACCTTCCGCGAACCGCATTAAGATACCACAATTTTCACTTTTAATAATTTAACACTTTGTTAGATAATAATAATATTGAAAACGAAATAAATAAACCAACGCATACATACGCGCGTCACAAAATGGCCAAATAAAACAATTGCAAAAACTTCAATTTGTAACTGATGCGACAAAACTTCTATTTTAAAATCCCGAACTTATTAATAATAATAACGATGATTACCAATTAATAATTAATCTGTTAATAATAATAGCAACAAATAATAATGATGCAATAAATTCAATTATCTATTTTGTTCTATTCACCAAACCTCGAATTAAAACAACATAATTGTTCAGGTAGCAACTGCATAGACCTAATTTCGCGGAACTGAACAGATAAACTTCGTTTGTTTTAAATTTAACGCCTAATAAACATTATACAGGACGATACAAAAAGTTTAAACGTCAATTATTAATAGGATAATAATTATTTTTGTTAATATTTTTTGGTAATTTTTCTTAAAATTTACCTTGATACAAAACTAAACAAAATTCAGATTTAGAATGAATGCATTTACTAAATTATTATTACACGTTTTAACCCAAGTTATATACCGTTATTTACTAACCTCCCCATTGATATATCTTTTCGATCGTAGAGACGTATTAAAACAAAAGCTCGTGAATGATTACAGTAAATCCGCATTCAAATCAAATTTATTAATTACAATCTGCTACATACATAACATCAAGTAATTGTTTTGACACAACCAAAAATGAACCTAAAATATTAATTTTTTAAGTGGATAGTGTAGTAGTAGTATGTAATCTGTAATATTAAGATAAACAAACTAAACAAAATGTTAAATGAATTTTAACTGTTAAGTAAAGAATACATACTAGCACACATAGAAAAATAATATTTAAAAGACGATAAAAAAGACAATAATTTACATTTAACAGGTTTGGATTTGGAATATTTGAATAAACAAAAAAAATGGCAAACAAATCTTTAAATAATAACAAAATTAGAGACGTAAAACCGGCAGTCGATGATTTGCCTTTTTGCTGAAACTGCTAACAGTAAAGTAGAAAGAAAAAGAAAATTTAAGCTGAATTTTAAGAGTTAAGAATTTTTAGGAAAAGAGATGGTAAATCTTAGGGGTTGATATTTGGTTTATAAATACAACTATGTGAAGAAGATGCAATTTTTTGTAATTTTGTATTCATAATAATTATTTTCATTGATTTAATCTTGTTAGTGTCTGGTTGGGTCTCACGTAATTTAACAATCACTTCAACTTTAATACAGAACACATACCAGTTCATTCTTTAATATTCCTCAGTCAGCACTTCTTCCAATTCCTTGCTCTTTTTTTATTTTCCCCGTTAGTATTAATCAATTGTAATTGCGTCCTTCGCAGGACCTCCTCGTTGCTTTCAAGATTCACATTTCAAACGCCTCAAGTCGTTTCATTATTCCAACTTTCAAGGACCACGTCTTTGTTCCGTATAGTGGTACAAGACCATTATGTAGCACCATTATCTTAATTTTTACTATTACATTATAACTATTTTTAACAACGGAGTGTACGCGCATAAAAATATTCTTGGGATGAATTTGGAAAAAACTATTTTTTTTAGAATGTTCTTGGCAAGGTAAAAATTAACTTTGAAGTAATTAATAATTATTAAATTTATATTAAAAAATACAACGTCGTAGTTCAAAATAATAACAGTAAATTATATGTACTATTCATATTAGTAATGTTAATAAATTTCTTGGCTTAGAAAATTTGCTTTGAAATAATATCCACGGATGAAGAAATCAACGTATCGGAGACAATCCAAAGAGATATTTATTTAATTACGTATAATTAAAGTTACTTTTGTAGATTTCCTAAAATTGTTCATAAAATGAAATAAAACATTTAACTATAGCAAAACAAGTTAAAAAGTTAGCCGATGGAATCGAAATATTAGTCAGTTACGGAATCAAGTGATGCTGGAGAAGCACAATGATTTCGTTCAACGAGCAACAAGTGCAAACGTTATAAATGTTCGTAACCACCTCAAAAATAGTCGACATAACTTTGACCACTTATGGTATTATAAGTGATTATAGTATTTTGTCAAGTGTTAGTTAGGTGCACACCAAAATGTTATCTAGGTTACCATTACCAAGTCATATTTTAAGACAAGTTAATGGAATCCAAAGTTTGAGTAACTAAATTTGTCAAACACGATCTGCTATAAAAAGTTACAATTTTACAGAAATTTGGTAATAGTAGGGGCGGACACAAGTGATTCACGATTTTAACCTTTTTTCTTCTTATTAAAATTTGGCACCCCCTCGACAACATATTTAAATTCTTAAGTCCTCCTTAAATGACTTAAAATTACAAAAATTTGGATATCTTGTGTGTCAATCGAATAAATAATATACAGTAAATTTTAAAATTCAATAAAAAAGTAAATTTAATATTTAGATGGGTTTGACATAAAAACTACTACGTAGAATTACAATAATAATAATTAGAATATGTATTTGTTTGAAATTCATTTTTAAATAAATTATTTTCAAGTATTTCAATTTGACGACATTGTTTAACCATATGGTAACGGTTTCTTAGGAATATTGCAAATCAAATATAAAAGTGAACATTTTTAGTTAATCAATCAGCAAAAAAAAAATTTCAAAAAACATTCTAGTGAAAAACCATTTAAATTTTAATTGAATAGCAATATTTCTCTATCAAGACATAAAAACGTGCAAAAATATTGCAAATATTTTTTTCATTTTTTAAGGACACTAGAGTATATCAAGGACAAGGAGTTTCCCAACTCCTTCAAAGACTGCTCAAGTTATGGTAGCACGACAAAAGTACAACAAAACGGTTTTTCGACCATCTTTCCTTTCTGAGATTTTTACAAATTTAAAGCTCATAGTTAATAGAATTGCGTCAAATGAGAAACATCCACTTTTACTTATGGTATGGTATAGCAAATTAATATATTTTTAACGCATTAATTCCAATTAACTTCTAATTATGAATGTTTACCTAAAAGTTTCCATAGATATGCCAGAAGGCCAATTAAAGAACTATTTTGAAGGTTTCGAGAAAACAAATCAAATTTTCGAACTGGATGTGCTAGCAAACGACTAAGTCATAAGTAGCATTTGTGTAATACCGGGACATGAGCCCATACTTCCTTTTAAAAATGGCTGGTGTCTTGCACCTGAAGGCATCGGGTAGAGGAATTCGCACACTACCATCCGCCGTGGGAGCCGCCGACTTTAGATGCGATTAGAGCCGCATCAAGACTGTCGGCGGGTTTAAAACGTCGACGGGGTTCCGTGAAACCCCATCTAGAAGGTCGCTGATAATGCGAGTTGTGGCGAGCAGGAGTGGGCCTATATATAGCTGGCTCACCCGTGGCAGAAGTATTGTCTTTGACGTCAAATTTTATCGTGGCAAGGGACGAGGCGAGGTCTTGGTCCTTGGTCGCAGGAGGATCATTCGCTACGAGCAAGGGCAACCGCGCCCCCGGCGGTGCCGGTGACGCGTCGTTGCACTACCTGGGCTTGGAAGGGGGGTCATTGCGACGGTTCCGATTAGAGCCGTTGCCGGCACTATGGCCTCCCTCCCCTCGTCTTTGTGGAAACTAGGTCACGGTACCGATTTTCCGGTCGAGAAAGGGTGCCTTAAGACACGCTTGATCTTGACTTGTCTGCGGGAATTTGGTTTTTCCTATTGCTAGCAGACGGCGAGTATTACTGTTAGACACCAAATGAAATTTGGCATAACCACTTTTTATTTTCGGAAATCATTTGTTAACAAAAAAAGAGTTACGGAAAAACGATTTCGTGTTCGAAATCGTGTGTTCGAGAGGTCGAGGTCGAGGTTCGAGTGTTCGAGAGGTCGAAAATGGAAAAGTGCTTCCAAAGAGTAACCTTATTCGGCTACTACGAGAGTACCACAACAGCTATCCGTGAAAACTTTTAGATATTTACTTTATATATTATTTAGGTGCTTAGCTATAAGTAAAAATTGATGTCTTAGGAAAAATTTATAATAGTTTTTAGTAGAAAACTGTATTATATTTAAATTTATCTAAAACTACTTTAGCCGTATTTCAAAAAACAGTTTCTTTGTACATTTCTTGTACAGAAGAACCGAGAAACTTGAAGTACAGCCATACGAAGACTTTAATACAAGTTTCGACATTTTTTCGTGGTCTAAATGACCTGTCGCTAAGCCAACTAATTCATGGCATTAGAAAAGACATTCGTGCAGTGTTTGAAAAAATTAATGTGATTCATAAGCAGAAATAGCAAGAAACTAGATTTGCTCTTTTCTAAAAAAACTACTATCGTAATACACTACAGTATACCTCTACAAGGTAGTTGTCCATATTAGTTTTGATAGAAATCTGTTTTGAACAATATTTAGCTCTAGTTGCACTTTGTAGCGAAAACACTAAAAAGAAATATCTCTAGATGTAGGTGGGAGGCTGATGAAGTCAAGAAAAACAAATCGTTAGTAACTCGACCGAATTATTATTTGTGGTGTATCAACTAAACAATATATTATATTAAAACCGGATTATCTTCAAGTTATTGAATTTTATAAACAAACATCAAAATTTACTCGTCGTGAATAGTTGGGAGAGAGAAAGAAAAAATCATATAAATTTTTTTAGAAAAACCAAAAAATGCGCAAACACTTTTTAGAACTAAAATGTTTTAAGTTAACATACACCGCATGTATATTATCGCAAACGTTTTTTCCATACTATGGCATCATCAGGCGATGAACTAAAAAGAGAAACGAGAAAAATTCCGTATTTATTGTCCAAATTGCAAGAGAAAGGGAGAGGGTAGGGGAGGATATTTTTGAAAAAAATTTTAAATATAAAAATCTGTTACATTTGGTCACATCAGATTTTTCACTGTACATAGTACATAGTACATAGTATAATACTACCGAAGTTGCAAACGCTCACGGAAAAATCGCTTCACAGATAATCGGGGTTCTACTGTATTATTATATTAGTCTTATCACCAACAATTTTGAATTTGAGATTTGACTACAACCAAAGATATTATTACAAATACAAAATGTAAAAAAGCATACTGCATGATTTCAAAATATTTTTACAAGTAGCATTCTACTCTACACACTCAAGCGGATAAAGAAATCGATACAAACATTTGTTCGATAATCGCGTATCTAGAGTTATAAACAATTTTTATATTAAAGAATTTAATTCTTTCTAAACAAAATTATTTATGTTCAAAATAATTAAATTTTAATAAACGTATGTTGAAAACCAACAGGATTGCTCCAAATGCCGTAATGTACAATTTTTGGGCACATCTTTATGTACACTTTTTAACTTATCCGATTGTGTAGGGAGACGCCTAACCTTTTTTTTCTAATGTTGAGTATGTCAAAACTGATACATCGTATGAAAGCTCATTTTAAAGGAGATATTATATTATTCTAAGTAATTCCAAGTTAAGTGTTAAAATATAAAGTTATATTTTACCTAACAAAAAAAAGATAAACGGACCAGGATACTAGAGTGATGAAACGGGCTTCAAGTCTAAAACCTGACGATGTTACCCTTTTAAAGTTTTATCTGCAAAAAGACAATCGATGATAAAACTCATGCCTTACATTTTCTAACAATTTTTGTAAAATTTGCTCAATTTCATACTTGCTGCATTTAACTAAAAATGAAAGTTTTATTTTTTTTAACCTTTTGGAATTACTTTAAAAGTTATTGAATAATTGAAATTGGAAAGAAATTGTAAAATTTCAAAGGTTGTGTCGACACAATCCGAGTACACTTAGACCGAGTGATGAGTTTAAGTTCATCATGTCATCTTAGTTTTAGGGAAGGTTGCAGTTTTTCTGATGAAGAATTCTCTTTAAAATATTGAATATTAAAGTTATATAATTTATTTCCGTTAAAGTTTTCACACTGTATGATATTATATTATCAAAGCTTTATAGTACCTACTACTACACAATACATGGGGCATAGCATGGCACAGTCCTGCATTCACATGCATGCATTAATTTATTTTTATAAATTCATAATAATTATGAATTAATTACAAATAAATTTGAACAGTGAGTTTGTTTGCAAGTGCTCGTTATCAAGAAAACGTGTTGTTCTTATTCGTTATTCGTTGAGACTCTGTCTTCCAGCTAACAGCAAAAAACCTTGACTACACTCGGCTTTTTTTTTTGTTAACCGGAAACTTTATCCTTGTGTTCCTAGATTTCTAAATTAATCCACGATAGCCAAGTAATGCGTTGGATTGTTACGGTGACATCGCCCTGCATGCACGTGCATGCATGACTATGACACCACAGTTTTATCTCGAACCGTTTATTAAATATTAAAAATTTAAAGGAAATTTTCTCTTTACAATATAGTTTTTTTTTTCAAAAACTTACTGAAAAATAATGATCAAATAAAAAGAAGGTAATTTTGTCTTTGTTTCGGAACGCACTTTCATTCATATTTTCATTTTTCGAAATTCCACTAGTTAGACTCTTCGACATCAAATTTTGTTATTATCAACTTACCGAAGTAATAAAGTCAATTATTTATTACTTGATACTTTGGATATTTTTTCGAAAGTACCCTGGAGTTTTTACAAACTTCATTTAATAAGACGAATGAAATTTTCATGAAGTGCAAAATAAAAATTCAAAAAAAAAGATTTTTCTCGTAGTTAAAAAAAGCAGGTACATAATACCACGATCTGACGTGGCTTAAAATTCGTAGAAAGAATAACAGTTCTTTATAGAATTTAAAAAAAATCAATTATTACATACAGAGTTAAAACAAATTTTTGTACTAATAACTGAAACTAAAGTGCATTCCAAAACAAAAAAAAAGGAAAATTATTTTTCAATAAGTTATAGGAATTTATAAAACACTATAATATCCAGTTGTAAAAGCCATAGGAATCGAATAATAGCCAAATATTTTCCGAGTACGAGTACTTGCTGATGATAATGATTGTTCCCACCAAAATCTAATTTTGCACCTAGTAGTAACGTTTCTAATTTTCTAAGTATATTAAGCCTATTTTGAAATCATAAATAATAGATTTATTAAAAATAAGTTGATAATATCGTATTCACCGCTTGCAATTTTAGTAGAACCGAGGAGTCACTTGCCATGCACACTAATAGTTTTCCGCTCACTAACCCGTCAGTGTTTGCTTAACACCGCTGTGCTGATTATTTAATTATCGAAAAACTAAACTAGTAGAGGGTCCCTTGTACCAAAATAATCCAATAAAACTCCGGGCATAATTTCAAAAACTGTAATTTTTACATTATATTGTAGCCTTTGTTCCGTTCCTCCCAAATCTACTTTTGTTGCATAGGTCCAAATTTCACTCGTTTATCTTCTTGCTTTTTGATGTTTATTTTTAAACGTTCAGATTATAGTTTCCAAATTGAATCGAAAAATGTAACAAGATCTTTTTTTAATTCTAATTGATTTTTTTTAAATTGTGAAAAAAATATTCGATCAAATGAAAAATTAAAAATTGCCCATCCAGACATTTGCCTCGATGATCGACAAAATTGACCACAGCAGTGGTTAGTTACGAATTAATTGAAACTGAATATTTTAAATTGAACAAGCAAATAAAACTTTAATAATATTCAAGATTTCTATTAAGCTTTAAATATTATTAATGTTTAATTAACATATTCAATTTGAAATATTTTAAAGTTTGCCGTTGTAAAATATGAACCGATGAAATAAAAGTACATTTGAATGGCTACACCATTCGTACACCAGGAACGAAAGCTACAACTTATGTAAAAATAACAATTTTTGCATCACATGGAGAATAATTATTTTTCACTAACCTTTTTAATCCCGTTGAACTTATGCTGTCCAATCCACGCTGTCGAACTTACCTAAAATGAGAAGAAAATTATTAATACACATATACTTAACAGGTTTAGGTTAGCCAAACAAAAAGATATTCAAAAGTTTTTTGTTGCCAAACTGTCGTAAAAAAGAAAATTATTGTTACATACCTTTATCACTGTAGAGCCCAGTTGTATTGTCAAAGTCCAATCCTCTGCTTCGTGCAATCAATCTTGAAGTGCAACGGCAAAGAATACACTCACATATATGTTTATCGATTACGAACGAACAAGTTTTAAAATGAACACTTTATTACAAACAAAATTGACAATTGACACAAGATTTATTTATTTGCCAGTATTTCTTGCCAGACGATCTGAAAGAAAAATAAATCTCTTAAAATTTTATATAACCGGACATAATATTTAAGGAGGAGATTCTGACAGCACCAGATCGAAGGTTTTTTTTGCCGATTACTTCCGATTGTACAAAAATTGGACAGAAAGTCCTATTCACCACTGGAGATGAAAGAATCGAACTTAAACAGTATCGGACATCAACAAAAAACATATTTTTAACCCAACAAGATAACTTACCAAATTAGTTTGCTCTAACTTTTGATTTTATTAAACATTGTTTATTTAAAAAGAACCAAAGCTATCATTAATCCCGCCTCATTTGAACTTATAATAATTACACGCACTTTTTTAATATTTACGCACAATCTGTTTGATTTTAAACGCAACAAGTAGCTTTGCTTGGTAACGAAAAACAATGGTGGACAAACAAAACAAATGACACTCGCCGACAAAATTTAATTTTAAAAACAATTGGTCAACTGACGTTTGAAAACCGAGTCATGGCTTTTTCTTAAAAGAATCACTTTAAAAAAACACTTGCACAAGTTTATCATAATACAACATATAAATTAGAAAATAAAATTTAATTCCGTGTTTATTTTTTAATTTATAACCTACAAAATATGCGAGCGCTATTCGGATATACTTGAATAATAAGCACGGACTTAATTTTCAATTAAACAATTGAAAACCTAAATTACACATTATATTAAAAAGAAACAAATAATAACCTAAACTTCGGTGCAAGCTAAACTTAACATATTTTACTATTATCGTTTAGCGTAATTTATTGTTAGGTTACAAAATAAGTCGATGGCGAAATTTCATTATGTATTTTTGCAGGTCGACATAAAAAGAAGTTAACGTTGATGGTCATATAGGAAGCATTTACTTTTGAAGATATTGCTGTAATCGAAAGTACTTCTTTACTCCACGAAATGGAAGCCAACGGAGAACATTGTTTCAAGAAACTAAGTTGCAGCCCGTTGAAACAAATCAAATGCCGACAATGTATCGACAGGGCGAAAATTTGAAAATTACACAGTCAAAAATTAATTCAAGTTCTTACCATTTATGTGGAAGATCTATTACAAGATTGGGATTGCACAAAGTCATCATCTAAGATTCATCGATTATGCTCTCCATAACTTAATTCACCAACACAATATTTTAAAATGACGCGCGCGTCTTTTCGGTTAAAAAAAATCGTTATCGTATTAATTTATTCACTCAGAGAGAACAAAATTAATTTAAATGATCGATTTTTCTTAAAAAAAGTAATTTCCTCAATAAAATCATTGAAATTATTTAAAACCGCAGAGCGCAAAAAGTGCGTGTTTCCAAGCCGAACGATTTTGAACTACTCCGCTGCCGTTCGGACGGAAATAATGCGGAAGGGGTATGCAATCCTGAGCTTCGTGAACGCTCGTGATTCAAAAATCTGCTAAATCAGTACGGCCATCTAGCGGATTTTCTTCGTACTTGAATAAAAATTCGAATTATTTCAAAATTGAATTGATTTTTAAATAATTTAAAAGTACTTTTTGTATTAATATTGCCTTTAAAGTACACAACGGATTACAATAAAATAAATTTTTTTTCCCGGAAATGCCAATAATAACTAAAAATGCCCACCTCGAAAATTCCATGTAGTAATTTCGCTCAGAAATCGGAATGAAATGATTAGATTTAATAAAATAGACTCCAAATAGTTCATTAACACCTAATTCAATCCTTCCAACGCAATATTTATCTTGTAATTACATTTTGGAGCCCCCGAAAGCTCAAACGTTCGATAATGAACAACTGTCAAAATAGTTCATTAATTTGTTGAAAAATCTTGAAATAACTCTATTTTACACACCACCCTTCTATTATTTATCATAAATAAGACTGTTTAGCCCATTTATTTTCTAAATTGTGTTTAAAGAACATTTAACCGCAAAACTAATTTTAGAGAATTTGTATATTAAAATTTACATATAGACAATTAAAAATGAACCAAAACCATTGCTAATTATGCTAATTACTCGAAAGTAATCAAATTTGTCCCCTAATTATGTTATTTTTGATCAATTTCCTTTTTGACAGTTTTTAGGTTTCGATGTCGATTTGTTGCGAAATACCACATTTGTGTATCGTTTCTTATTAAAATGTCACGATCGATCACAATACTTGATCTAAA
The DNA here is from genome assembly GCA_911387805.1 of Cantharis rustica. NCBI lineage: Eukaryota > Metazoa > Arthropoda > Insecta > Coleoptera > Cantharidae > Cantharis > Cantharis rustica. The sequence goes on from OU426877.1 coordinate 961,905, forward strand.
GGAATACTTTAACACAAAAGGGCATTGCTCGTTTAAAAAATTTGAGATTTATTTTGACATCTACCGAGCGAGCATCGCAAGATCGTAGTTACATAATTTATATGGTTTGTTCAGTTTTCTGATATTTAATACAGACGAATTTAATACTTACCTATCCTTAGATTACAATAAATAACACTGTAGGTTCTGTTTTCAAAGAAGTTTGTAATTAAAAACACCTGTCGCTTACCGAAGCAAGATAGCGTCATATGTTTTAACTTTGTAGTTGTTCTCTACAGGAAGGCCGTTTATAAATTCTAACCTTTTATCAAGAGATATAATAACTTTTTTGACGTTTATAAATTATATCTTAACTACTTGCAGGGAATTTTCTTGATTCGCTACTTGATTTGACTTGCTAACGTCCAATTTCTAAAATATATTATTGAGAAGGCTGCCAACAACCATCGGAAGGAAGAAATCGTACAGCTGGTTGTCTCCGTAAACCACATAACATTTATACAGTCCTTTTTGAGACTTTGATTTATATCCGATGCGAGGTTTCTAATTATTTACAAATGCTTTTAAAATAAAAAATTTTATTTAAGTAATAATTTTTAATTATTTATTTATTTATGTGTGAACATGTTAATATGTATAAAAAAGAGTTTTTCCAACTAATCTTCAACTATGCAAGGCAATCGCTCTGATGTACGTAGATAGGGAGTAATCTCAAACTTTCCAGAAAAATTTAAAAATTCACTTGTTTAACTTGCTGTAGAAATGCTGCGAATACTGGAAGAGATGCCAAAAACATTTTTGTATAAACTAAAGTGTGAAGAGATTTCGAGTTGATAACTAAATAATTAAAATTTCTCTTTCGAATGCTTTTCGTCTTCAAACTACAGTAGATAAATGTGTGCCGAAGGGAACTTTTTTATAGGACATTTCGTTCCCTACAAATTATCCATATAAAATTTTGTCGAATTCCTTACCGTTTTCTTTCTTGTAATTTTTGCTAAAATTTAGAAGAGAAAAAGTAAGGAAGTCAACCTACTTTTTTTCCTTACTTTCTCAAGTGGGGCCGGCCGGTACTTAAGAACTCTTTGTGACCGGTTCTTGCCGTCTTCTTAAAGGATAGGATGGCTGTGGTGGAGAGAGCCAGACTAATTGTCAAACACAAAAACAAATCGTAAACCGCCTGTGGGCTGCAACGACTCCCATAGTGGATAGCAGTGACAGGGGGCACGAGGGCCTTGGCTTAATCGCCTGTGCTGCGTGGATCACTATAAAACCCTCCCAATTCCTACAGTACTGCGATGGCAAAGGGATGCAAGGCCGAAGTAAAGTTCGGTTTCTAGTCGCAGAAACCTCGGGGCACCAGGCGCACCTCGTTGTATTAATGCCTTTTATCGTGCATGGGGCTCTGTGCGATGGTGACAGTCTAATAAAAACTTTAACACAGAGGGCGCTTCCGAAAGGAAGGAACCACACAGACCTTTGGGGGCTGCAAAGAGGCGCTATATGCGACTCCAAACAGCAAAGAAAAGTAAGGAGGCAGAGACGGCAACAAAACCAACACCAGGTACCTCGACCGGGGGCCAAAAGCGTAACCGGTCAGATGCGAGTGCACCCGCAAGCGCGGGTAGACCAAAGAAGGGAGCAAACCCTGTCATCTCTTACAAGTCTGTCAGACATAAGGGTAGCCATTGTACCTTCGCGTACCAATAAACCTCGCACCATCAACCTCACCCTAGTTTACTGACGTAAAACCAAAGGGGGGGGGCTGATGATTGCCTCCTGCGTCGACCAGGTCACTAAGGACTGCTTGGAGCGGGTGGTTTAATCCACCAATAATTAATCGTTTCCAGCTCACCGTTGAAGTTTGTCGTTTCATTTTCAAATCATCGATCGATTCCTGTTCCTTTAACTTTTTGAAGCAGGAAGCAGGTTTTCAGATAGTGAAACACAGAAGGGAAAGAAAGTAACCGAATTATACGAACTTGGCTAACATCAACCCTAAAGTCGACTTAGCGGGTGTAAAGCAAACATGCGTTATTGGTTCTTCGAAAGTGGCATCTGATTTATGCGACGTTGGTAGAAAATGTTGGCTCCATGTTAGCCGAGTGTCGGCTAGTGCTTCCGAGAACACAATGAATACCTTTTTAAATTCCAAATTTCCAAATGAAAAATTTTTGTGCACAAAATTAAGTACATACTTTGATGTCTCATCTTTTAAAGTAGGTACGAATATGGCAATAAACCAAAGGGTATAATGGTTTGCCGTTTTAACTTTTTTCGAGGACTGAAAGAAGGTGCCGGCTCAAAAACCTAATGCGAGTACTACTTTATCGAACTCTGATGTTCAGAAAAAGATTCCTAAAGTGTATTGGCAAAATTGTGGAGGTCCATACCACACAAACAATGATTTTATAATTGCACACTTAAATATCAGATCGCTTGTGCAATGTTTTGATCATTTTGCCAGTGTAATAACAGATTTAAATCTGCAAATTATTTCTGTCACAGAGAGTTGGTTGTTGCCCTCTTTTCCGTAATCGTTGATTGCAATTCCTGGCTATTCTCTACATCGATGCGATCGCTTGAGCAGAGGCGGTGGGGTGTGTTGCTATGTTCGGAAAGGCATCAAAAATCGAATTATTAACCTGAATGATGGTGGGGCAACTCCTCGAGGCAACTATGGGTTTGTATTTGCATTAACAATAAAACATATGCAGTGGGTACGATTTATCGTTCACCTCTTGTTTCAGTTTCCTTCATCGATGAACTGGAACATACGTTGTCTACGCTTATTGTCGAATTCGATGGAATTATTCTTTTGGGGGACCTTAATATGGATTTGCTATCTGATTCAAATCTTGGTGCATCTGTGAAGTTACTGTTTGCTTCATTTAATCTGGTGCAAGTTATCAACCAGCCTACACGTGTCACTGTTAACGCGGAATCTCTTATTGATGTTATCTGTTTGAGTAATGATATTAAATTTTCCGATGCCTGTACTCACGACATGTCCCACATGATTGATCATTGCTTAGTGAGTTGCAAGTTAGACGTCAGCAGCAAAGGAATTGTTCTTCAATATTCAACATTCAGAAATCTGAATAATATCAACACAGAAGAGTTTGCTTTTGATGCTAGCAATATTGACTGGACACACGTTGTGAATTATGATAATATTAATGATAAGCTCTCTTATGTCAACTCTGCCATCCTATACCTTTTTGATACAATAATAATAATACTTTATTTCCAACAGGTAACCCCAGTAATAGGAAACATAAAAGAACGTGAAGTCATAGAAAACATCATAAAAATTACACAAAATATAAACATTACACAAAACAAATCAAATATTATGATCTAGTTTTAAGGTATTCGTATATACTGTTCTTAGTTTTGATCGGGCCATCACATCTAATAATCACATATTTCCGAAATCTTATTTGTGTTATCGCACATAGTATTGATTGAGCTTTTCTTCATTATATTCGTTCTATAGTGTCTTATGTAAAAAATATTGTTGTTTCTTCTACCTTCTCTGGGTGGGACATACTTAATGTTTTAAGCTAATCCGTCACGGTCCACATTGTGTTTTATTAATTTTTGTAGGAATAAAACAGATGCTATAGTAGGATTTTTTTTAACTCGCGTATGACTAAGCTCCAAGTGCAGTGAGATTTAACGTATAACATTTGGTTATCTTTGTCATATTTAGAAAAAAGTAACTATTAGAAAAGAGACAGAAAAAAAATACGTCGCCGTAACTTTGTAATGAAAATGAATTAAACGTACGTCGATTTTATAGTTATTAATTATATAAGAGGATTAAGGAGCCTATAATCTACGAGAAAAAATGGGCACTCGAGGCGCAGCCGAGAGTCACATTTTTTCGAGAAGATTATAGGCTCGTTAATTCCCGAATGTAATTCAACATTTTATCCACGACCATGTCCAAAACCACAAGAAAAAATTTTGGTTTTGAGAAACGTCAGATTTGACAAATTGATTTTGACCAATACCTACTGATTTTGAGCTGAAAACTAATCCACTAGTGTATTATGAATTCTAATCCACTAGTGTATTAAAAGGCATCTAATCTACGGAAAACGGACGTATTAAACCTTCCTAATATAGTTGTCGTGAATAAACTATTTTAACTGTCATCTCGTTTGATTTTTGACCTATAATCTTGTCAAAGATTATGACATCTGACATCTCGTTTGATATAAAGAACCCTAAGACATACGTTTCGTAAATTTTGATAAGTCATACGCGAGTTAAAAAAAATTCGACTATATAAACTTTTTTTTCGACGTATTTTACTTAGTTTTTTCTGAGGGCAAAGAGATCAAAAAGTTAAGGCGTATATAATAAATAAACACAATAATTTAAAATGTAAATTCTTGATTAACAATCGTAGTTAATAGTCAACTCTTCGGAATCACAGCCCTCTAATTAATCAAATAAGTCAGTCAGATTGAGAAACTGTCAGAGCAGTTTTGAAAACAATAAAAAACCTTGCGATTGTTTTACAGTCGTGGGTACTATATATCCTGCATTATCTTCTGTATTTGTTTTAACACTTTTTGGTAATTTCCTTTTATTATTTATTTATTTTGTCGTTGACAGAAAGAACGAACTAATATTTTTCCGTTTTGGTGATATTTAGTTGTTATTATTTAATACATAATATAAACATTTGATATGAAAACTCGAGTTATCGAATATGGTAGTTGTATATGGGGGGGGGGGGGGGGACTCACGAAGTGAAAACAAAACTTGTTACAAGCTTAAGCGAAAAACACAGAATTAAAAGACTAAAATTAGACATCTTTTAAAATTTCTCGCACATCTACTTGTTATTTCTTTGATTGTGACAGACAGGGCTAAATGGGCTATAGCCCCGGGGCGCAAGCCTTTTGGGGGCGGTAATTTTCATTTTGATCATCATCAGTCCTAAAAAAGATAAAAACTTTTTTAAGTTTATCTTTGGGACAGAGCAAATTAAATTATAAGAGTATTTTATACCGGGTATCACCGTGACCGTGGAAAACCTTTGAGGTGGCGATAAAGGACACTTATATTTTTACAAACAAATTTTTTTTTATCTACACCTTGTTTATTATTTTAAGGATTTCTGTGAAAACAGTTGGTTTCCCAAAAAAATTTATTTGACCAAAGTTGTAGCCCGTTAAATTCCCTATCCGGTTTGGGCCGTCAGCTTTTTTCTAAGACGTTTCGTTTAAGAGATACAGTGCTTGCAAGAAAAGTAAATTTTTTTAACATTTTTTCCCTTAATTTAATTTATAACTCGAAATCCGTTGATTCTAGACGATAAAGGGTGATAACTTAATTTGTAGATAAGCGAATTATCTTTAAAAAAGTTCTAATTCGTTAAGCCTAAAAAGTCAATATCTGAGCTATGACCGTTTGAAATCAGAAATTCAAAAAATTGATTTAAAGAAAGGTACTACTCCCCTCCAAGAGTTTGGACTTGGACAAAAATTTTATTTGAAAATTTGTCTTAGAATAGTGTCATGTATTACCTCCTCATAGGTTTTCCACGGTCACGGGAACACCCTGTATATAGAGAATGACTTATTTAACAGCTTTTGCCTTTTGTTTACTCCAAACTTTTTTAAATTCTATAATATGAATTTAATGTTTTGTTTAGTGTAATAGCAATAAATAAATATTTGCGGGTTTTCTTATGAAGAGGAGCGCATTAATTATAGCAGCCCCGGGACGTCGTATATCTTAGAACGGTCCTGGTGACAGATCCACTAAATCATATAAAGATGTTCAACCTTTGGTATCTAATATGAAATGAAATTGCAAAAGAATAGGTACTGGAAAAATATAGAAAATAAAATATCCGTCTTCTTCTGCCTGTTTTCGTCAACTTAAAAATCTCGTCTCGTATAGAGGTAGAGGTAATTTTAAAAATTGTTGTTGGTACTTTTAAATTTCCTTCTACGGCTTATCGAAAATGAAAAACGAAAAGAAAAACCTCTACTTAATAATTATTAAAAGAATACAATACCTACAGGCTTATTTCACAATTTCCATGTTGTAAGTACATAATAAATAAAAAGATCGATTTTAAATTTTGATGCGGATAAATTAAATATACTAGTACAAGTGATAAGGATTTAAAAGTAAAAATTGTAGCTGCTCAATAATTAATTATTATTTGAGAAAATCGTGTTGGGTGCGCAACGTGTGTTGTCGACTTACCGGCGCGCATTTCCACGACGCCGCCACCGTCGGTACGCGTCGTCGCCGATATGACGAGCTCACAATAAAAATGAAAAATCGTTTGACTTTTTTAATAACGGCTTTAATATAAAAAATGTGAATGAAGAGTTTTAACATTAAGGTAAAAAAGTATTTTAAAACATAATCGCTCGCGTCGTGGCGATGTAAAATAAAGAAGAAAGTTAGTTCCTCGCACTCGTTTGCGAGATCAATACTTTTAATATTTTTTAACTTTACCACAATTTGATGAATTATAAATTTTCAGATTATAGTACTTTACGTGCTATCATTAATACCATGGCCCGGACCGACCATATTCAAAATATCGTGCCCGAAAGATAATGCAAGAATTGTGAGAAAAATCATACAAAACAAATGGATTCCCGTATTAGAAAAATATAAAGTTAACATCCCCTTGGAATGTCCGTTTCATCCTTTGAGGGACATTTTTGGGCCACAAGAGATGGCCAAACAGCAGCACCGACTATCGCAATGGACGTGCGGATTGTGTGGAAAATCGTTTTTCGAAGAGAAATATTTAGATTTACATTTCGATAATCGTCACAAGGGACACATTAATATGGTAAGCAATTTATATTGTATATCGTAATGCACCACGGGGTAGATAAATAACATTATCGAACATTTTCAGGCAGAAGACGCAGTCTGTTTGGCCGATTATTGCGATATTATACGATGCGATGTACTCAAGACTCTAGAAGAAAAAATTATTCAGCCGGACGTTGTAAACACCGACATAGAAATTTGGCGTGAAGCTTCGGCTTATCGAACAGAATTGGCAGTTTCGGGTTCTAAAGATTTAGTAAAATACAAAAAGAACGACGACGTCCTCTTTACCACTAGAAAAATTATAAATAATCAGAAAAAAATTGAGCACTGCGAAAAGTACGAAGGTCCAGACGGAACTGCGTCTACAAACAATAATAACAATAATAATAATAATGGTCGATGACGATGTCTTTTTTTTTACTTATTTTTTTGTAACGTTTCATTTCAGATGGAGATACTAGCGAAGAAGACAAATCTCAAAACGTTAGTTCCAATAATATGTGTCAAAACGACTTGGTCGACTCGGCTTTGCCGTCAAACGATAATAAACAGCAAAGAATAGCAGAATTACAAAAATTGAAGGCCAATTGTAAACCAGAAGAATTGCAATCTCTAAAGACAAAGTGCGAAATATTAGTTCGAGACTGTATAGCTGGATTGTTAATACAGCTCTCTATAAAAGACTTTAAAGAAATTGAAGGTGGGTGCCGTATTATCGTAACGGTATTTTTATATACTTACATACATACCCTTTATTGCATAACAAAATTATTTACAGACGAACTCAATAGAGCAGTTTGTTGGTATTTAACGTGCGACAGATATTGGGAAGACTCGCAAAGCGATTTTCGACATTTTCCTTGGGGTTTAGTTTGCGTGGTCGTTATGGTTTTATCTTTAGGAATATGCATTTGTTACTACATAATATGGGTTCTTTTCGAGTGAGTATTTGCGCAATGTTTCTACCACTTTTCTTCCATTTCCAATTGGTATCGGTGACAAATTATATAGAAAGATTATAAACTCTTCTTATGGCGTACAACAAAAGGTGCAAAAATCAAAATTTTATATGCAACTACAGAAGATATTATATAATAGGTAGAGTACTGCTTACGTATTACTCGAAAAGTACACTTTTACTACAATTTAATCTCGTTCTCTGTATTGCATTGGAAAATTAACGCAATCTGTCTGTAAAATACCAGTCCCGATAGCAGTCAAACGACCTAACCACCACGAATTTAATTTTTTGAAAAATAAACAAAACAGCTCTTTAGTTAAGTTGAACTATTAATCGTGGCGAAAATGTTTTCATATCCACGCTTTTTGTATCCTTCCAAGCACCCAAGTAAATTTCTAATTAATTGTAGTACGGACGACGTTAGTGTCACGAGCACAAGTATAACGGATCGTTCGACACCATCTCCGGCACATCTTTTACGTGGAGAGATGTCACAAAGTGCGGATGGGCAGCATACCTACGGAGAAGATTATTATAGTCAATCCGATAAAGATAACGAGTACATTTACGTAACTTATCCTCCGGATTTAAAAAGAAGACTACTAGAAAGGTAAATGTTTTAAAATTTAATTTGGTGTACCCAAGTAGAAGCTTAACTTAACTTGCCATAAGAAGGAATTTTTCTTGTATCCCTACCGTTCGGAAGGTGTACGCAATTCTTTGTTCCCAATTAAAAGTTAAATTAAAAATTAATATTTCTTCGGTAGTAAGTACCTGCCTTCGTCAAATAGTACTTGTTATAAAATTTGTTCTCTTACCTTGCAAAGTTTAGTAATAGTTTAGTAATAGCAAGTAGTAATAAAATGTTTTAATTGTAGTTGCTACAATCGTACAACCCGTTTGTGACCACCATTTAGTACTAAACAAGTGGAACATCACTTTTTCATTAAAAAATATTTAATTAAAAAATTATAATTCACTCACTATTATTATAGAATAGATGTTTTAGGTAATGCTTGATTGAAAATGTTTAAAATTTTGCATGCATTTAGATTAGGTAACCATAGGCTCCGTGCGACCTGACGCCGTGCCGTAATGACCGACATAAGCAAACGTCGTCGATATTCGTTATTACTAAAATTTTATTGGCATGCACAGATTTCTACTTAATGATCGATATAACAAAAGATAATATTCGTCTCTTTGACATGTCCACGACTTTTCGATCGCACCATTACGGCGCCGATAATATTATCGATACGCACGAAGCCTTGGTTCCGCCTTTTTTACTAGGTACGATAATAACTGAACTTTTTATACCACAAAGTGTAGCCTTTGCATCACTTTTGTGTACTTACAAAATAAATAAATAAATAAATAAATAAATATTTAGTCAGTTTTATGCAGTTTTCTTTAACAAAAATAAAAAAAGTGTACCGACAAAAACATCGACAGCACAATTTTTGCAATCCTATATCGAAAAACACGAGAGGAAATACTTTTGAAATGGAATTCAAATATTTTCGTCTAAAACATCTAAAACTCTCTCTTCAAATTTATTATTTCGATTCATAATAAGACAATAAAAATTACATTAAAAAACTGTCAATAATTTACATTAGAATCATATTATAGTAAAACGATATACATATATACAATATATACATTACAGAAAGACCAATAAAGTGAATTTTAATATCAAAAGTATTTAAATTCCGAAAGTTAAAATATTTTGTGCAAAACTTCAAAACCTTATTGCTCAAGTGGAAAATTCAGTTTATTGGACTTTTATAAATATTTCCTTTCAATGATACACTTTATATTATTATGGCAGTTGTAAAAAAATATTTGTTACAAAGAAGCACTTGAAAGCGATATACAATTCTCGATTAAAAACATCCATGTTACAAAAATAGCTGCATCAAAAATTGCAGTTTCATAATAAAAATGCAAGACTAAAATAACTCGACTCAGTCACATTTAAATTTTTAATAAGTAAGTCGCGTTGAGAGTTGTTACCGTCCGGCATTTCGTTTCAGTCTTGAAAGTTTTAAAACATTACAATAGTAAATTTATATATTGAAAATTAACTTTGCATAACAAAGCAATTTGGTTAGTAAATTTATAGTCGAGATGTCTATAGATTCCAGCTATACAGTTTTCTACAAAGCACCAACACAAGAATGGAATTCACGAATTTTTAGAAAATTAAATTCCACTTTAAAATTTAATGCAAACAAACCGTCAGTTTAACCATCCATTAAATTCTATTTTACTTTATAAGGACAACGATAATAATCGATTTGTTATTGTTGAGTAAAAATTACGAACAAACTACTATATTAATTTCTCAAATATTAATTTACTATTTTACTTCACGGATAATAAAATTTTGAATGTTTACCAACTTAAATTTTAAACTATCATTATTTTAAAAAAATATTTAATTTTTAATGGCTTTTAGAACCTGAGATTCAAATCCAAAAGTTATACCGAGGGTCTCAAACCTACGTAGTACCAAAAACCTTTTTTATTCTTGCTAGTAAGCTTATAAATTCACGCTTGCAACAGATAACTACGAGGGGCTAACAGACTTGGTCTGGATCAATTTATTTACTTATATTAAAGAGTATTGTCGGTATTCAATGTATTCGTGTCAAATTTCGTATTTGGTGTATACAAATTGAAGTTTTTAATCCCCCGAGTAAATATAATTTAAAAATTTCTTCCTAAGAGTTAAATTTTTATTAAATTATGTTTTAAAAATTTGCACTTTTACTTAAACGTAAGCTGCCGTATGACGTCCACGCAATCTGTTAAAAAACACGTTCCAACTGTGTACAGTCTTTCGTGACCAAATCCAAACACTCGATGTAATTCCAACTATCATGTACATCAAATATTTGATCATAAATACTTCGAATAGAGGCCTCTCGTCCGATTCCTTAGTTCTAGGACAAGGGATCGTATATTGAGGTTTGTTTTTGCACATATCCTTCCTCCAGGTGTTAATCCAAACGTCAAAATTAACATACTCGTAAATTAAACATCCAATTACGACCATGGCCGGGACGGTGTACAAAACCGAAAATACTCCAATTCTTATCATCAATTTTTCTAATTTATCGGTTCTTGTTCCATCGTGTTTCATCACGGTGCGAATACGAAACAGCGATACGAACCCAAACAGTAGAAAAACTATGCCCAATATTAGATAACCAGAGAGAGGCAATAGGACAAACCGTTGCAAAGCATCGACGTTCCACAAGCCAACGTAACAGACTCCACTTAAAATGTCACCTGAAATCAAAAATGAATTTAGTGCTAGCTTCTTATAACAAACTACAACTGCAACAAAAATAAACGAATTGGGTTATTAAAAGCCAATTTCGTCAAGAAATTTAAAATAGCATTAACATTTAAGCAGAAAATTTAGTTAAAATAAACATTGGTATTCTACGAAGAGGATTGTTGCCCAATAGATAATTTAGGTCTACCGTGCACTTAATCTTGACGCTCAAAAAACAGAGGGGCAAACAAATGCATGAAAATTATCTTAGAAAAAATGTGACCTCGTCATTTTTAACAATTTAAACGAGGTTTTGTAAGAAGTACTAGAACGAGGGTAGTTTTCTATTGCTTTTCTAAGCAACAGCAGGGCAGTATAGCAAGAACGGGGTTATCCCCATCCAGAACCGAGATTTGGATCCGCACTCGAATGTCCCCTAAATTTCAGCTATTCAGATGGTCCTGCAAATGACCGAATATCGATTTTGTCAATTTACTTTTATATTACCACGCTATCCATCGTTAAGATGTTAAATAATTTTAATAGTTATTTTAATCAAGAAAACTCTATGGCTAACAAAGTCATGAGCTAATCTATATACAAATCACGGAGATAGTTTGGTTCTAGAAATTAGAATGCAGGATAAAGTACAAGCGGTGGAATAAGATGAACTTGACTCACTTTCTCTCGGTTGTACACCAATCCTGTCTCAAATTTTGTTTGGGTATTTCGGGAGCAAAGCTATCCGATGTGGATAATTAATCGAATATTAATTCCTATTACTGAAATCTCTATCGAATGTCCATTTAAATTTACAGTTTAATGTCAATTCCAAACGACAACGTTATAGAAGAAGATATTGGGCATCCAGAGTCCACGTAGTAATATACGTTTGGCCTACATCGACTTTGCGAATAGTTTTAAATTTTGCTAGCTAGTTTTAACTCAAGTCAAACAACGTTCTACCTTACCACCAATACAGTTTGCTATTGTTATATAATGCATAATAATATCGATATTTATGAATTACGATGCACTTTAAATAAATACTCAAGTAGCGAGTTTAGGTGATTTTCCTTTGGAAATTCTTCGGAAATACGATCGTCGAGTCTGCCAATATATAATATCATTATAACAAGTTTTTGGGGTCAAGCAAATGGATACGCGACCACCAATAGATTAACGTGCTGCTATAATGCAGATACGACATATGACCATTCAAAACTCGCTCATCACTTAAGCCCTTTAGCTTAAGTAGAACGGTGCTGCGAGTATGAGTTTACAAAATTTTTAACGTCTCATACGTACTCGCATTCATATTTTTACTACGCATTATAACAAGAACGACCTTGAAATTATCGTTGACCTGAACAACATAATATTATAATATCAGTATCCGACAATAGAAATCTACCTGAATGCAGGCAGGTATTGCCGTTTCCAAAATAAATAATTAAGGAAGTGGTCTGCTGAAAGTAAGCGTTCTCTCTCTCTCCCCTTTAAGGAGAGAATTTAATTTAATTTTTTATTTTTTCCTAAAAATCATCTACGCCATATCTCATCCGGATGCATCACACATCTCCTTCTCGATTTTGATATGAATCGAAAGGACAAACAAAAATGGCTATTAGGAAATATTAAAAAAAATATTATTATCTTTTTATCCTGCGAGAAAAACGTCAACCGATCTAACAATTCTATTCAAAATTGCTGTTTTTGACTATCGGCCCAATGAAATATTTAATTTTTTTTAATTTAAAATAATTAAAGTAAAATAAAATAATTTTAGTAAGAGTAGTATACATAATACTAACTTATTAGAAAAACTAACGATAAAAATATAATGCGTAAAACCCGGGGGGAGTAATAATCGAGCAGATTTACGGATTACTTTTATTACGCAATCAGCATATTGCCGATTCTATCTCCTACATTAAAGATCCCGATATCGACGCTGGGCAATATTAAAAGTGATTATAATTTAGGGTGTTCTCCTCCCCTGCTAGCAATAACTTGCGTAAAAGTCGATTAAAATGTTTATAGTCGAAGCAGAAATTTTAGTCATCACCAAATAATAATAATAAATTCGTCACGGGGACGACGGCGCGGCGTTCGAAAAATCGCAGTCAACTTAAAAATGTATTTAAATAACATTAAAAAAAAATTGAATTAGTTTAATATTATGTCAAATTAAATTTTAAAAAATGTGGATATTTGGGTACGGTTCTTTAATTTGGAATGCAGATTTTCCTTACGACTCAAAATTGCACGGTTACATAAATGGATTCCACAGAAAATTTTATCAGCATAGCACCGATCACAGAGGAACGCCGGAAAATCCAGGACGAGTTGTGACTTTACTGCCGGGAAATGAGCACAGCCGAGTTTGGGGTGTAGCTTATAAACTTAGAGAAGACGACATCGATTGGGTGATCAATCAACTCGATTATAGAGAACAGGGGGGTTATGAGAGAAAAAGAGTTGTGTTTTTTCCTAAATTAGCGCCGTCCAAGCCTTTCGAAATTACGGTGTATCAGGCTAACATGGACAATGCCAATTACGGAGGATTTGCGGACGAACTTAGCATTGCCAAACAAATTATTGGAGCGGCCGGATCCAGTGGTACGAACGTCGAGTATATTTGTAATTTGGCTCAGGCCATGAGGGAGATTGCTCCCGACGTAAACGACGAACATTTGTTTTCTACGGAAGAGGAAGTAAATAGACTACTAAAAATTTAAAATTCCAAAAAATGTATATTTTATATGCACGCCAATAAATTAATGGTGGTAGGTGTGTTCGTATATTATTTCGCAATAATTATTATGTACCAATGTCGACGCTGGAATTGTTGGAAATTTATGAAAAAATTGCGACACGTAAAGGCAGCACTTGCAGATAGGTATGTTGTATGTTAATTAGGTAAGTACTATATTTATTTCAAATAGTAAAAAAAGAAGAAAAGATTCGATTGCATATCGATGATAATATAATTTTATTATTTAATTATTATTCGTTATTGCGGATGGCAGAGAAAGTCAAACGAACGAAAAATAATAATTTAAACCTTTCTATGCAGGTGCTAAAGAAATCGTCCCCGATGATCCCTCGCGTAAAACAAGTTTATTGACGCCATTGTATTTGAATATTTAAAACCTATTTGGGGAACCAGAATACACAAACTCGCGGTGTATCCGAAATTAGAAAATTTTGTAACAGTCGGTAGATTTTAAAAATAATGCAAGTGTAAAGAATTTCGAAACGATGCCGCCGCGCCAAACATTAAGTAGGTACATAATTTAAATTTTCCATTTGAAAATTCATTTTTTGCAACTGACGAATTGAATTCTTGTTGCACGCCCTTCCGGTTTCTCTTTTCGTCACATTGGTGGGGAACTGTCAATATTGGACGAAATCTAGATGGTAATCAAAACGTTAGCGAAAATAGTAATACTTGCAGTGTATTTATTACAAAACTTGGTCAATTATATTTCAGATGTAATGTGAAAATATGAAATACCGGATGTCCGTTTTGAAATTCGTATACATAGAAATTTAATATCGTTTTTAGCAGTTTAGTAGACGAACCCCCCCATACACAACTCACCGACTCGACCTACATACCTAAAAATGCCATGGATGAAATCGAAAAATTGTAGGCCATTTTTTCATGTTTTTAAAAAGTTGGTAGTTGCAGAATTAAAACTGAAACACAACCATCGTGTGTCTAATAATTAATTCCCCCATTTCCAAAAACACGAAAAAATTACAATTTTATATAAATTTCGAATATAAATCGATAAAAGAAATAATTATAATTAATACCACTAACTGTTAAAAAACAATATTAAATAAGAACTTAATCTAAATAGAAATAATATCTCCGAGAGACGGCCGAATAGGTACTCGATTTCGACTTGCTTCGGAAGGCAATGTCAAACTACCGGAGTGTAAATGGTCATGAAAAAACCGTCTGAAAATGAACATGGAGCCCATGTTAAGCGGCAAGTCCCTTATATAGGTGATAATGCGTCTGAAGAAAAAGAATACCGTTTAAAATCAAATCACTGCAGATCTCTGTGCATAATACAATACATTAAATTTTGTCGACGAACATCAAATTGGCAAACCAACGGATACAGTTTAATTTCTGGAACATGATAAAACTATTCGTTTAGGTTCTCGGAAGCTTGCCTTTGTCGCTCGAAAAGGTTTTCCTTCACAATTGGATGGCAACATGATAAAACTATTCGTTAAGGTTCTCCGAAGCTTGCCTTTGTCTCTCGAGAAGGTTTTCCTTCACAATTGGATGGCCGGTAAAAGTAAAACTTAACTCACCGTCAACCTTTCCCATTGCCAAAATTGTTATGGTTTGAATGGCGGGAACGGCCCACGCCGCTAGATGAAAATATTGGGAGTTGGCTTCGATGGCTTCGTGGCCCCACTTAAGACCCGCAGCCAAAAACCAAGTTAAAGTCAACACCACCCACCATATGCCGGATGCCATGGTGTAAAAGTACAACACCATAAACAAGATTGTACATAATTCGTATTTTGTACCTTGAGTTATGGTACTGACTGTTTGATAACCGGGAAATGGTTCGCGACACGCAATGGAGTCGCCTGCGATAAATCCGACGACGTAAGCTAGTGCCACCATCAAATAACATACGGATAAGAAAATGATGGGTCTCTCCGGATACTTAAATCTGTTGGTATCGATTGCGAACGTGAGAACCGTAAACAGACAACTAACGGAACACAAAACCGCCCAAGTCCCGATCCAAATTTTGGAAAATTTGCGTTCGTTATCACTAAAAAACATCATGGTACAAGGAGCGCCGCAATCTTTTTCCACGCCGTCGCCCACTTTTAAAGAGTAGTCCAGCATAGCGGGAACTTTAAATTGCACCGGACATTTAAATCCTATATCTCTTCCCGGATGAACGTCACGAAAGGGAGTTTCCGGATGAGAACTTATGGTACCCAAATGGTATCCTCCAAAAGAAGAGGGAGTCGTGGGAGCGGAGGTTTTATTTTCTCCTACGCACAAGATCCCGTCGACGTCTTGGCCCTCCGGATATTGTGCACAATCCAAATGGTCGGGCCACTCGAAACCGAAACGTTTCATGATCGACTCGCATCCGTTTTTGGCGGAAAAACACAAAGACCTGCACGGAGGTATCGCGCGCTCCAAAATGGTACAAACCGGAACATAAACCGAGCATAAGAAGAATTGCAAATCGGGACTACATTTAACTTTCACTAATGGAAAATATTGGTGCACTTCGAGACCAGCGTCTTCTTGCTTCTGATGATTGAGAATATTGGGCATTATGGTGGTGTTGTATTGGATATCCATACAAAAAGGCACAGTAATCTGTTGACACTTATCGTAACGAGCTACGAGTTCATCTCTATCCGAGACCCGAGTCGTGCCATGCTCGAATTCTTTGCTGCCACCGCACATAAACAACACAAATAAAACAAAGAATATCCACATTTTCGATAACGACGTTGCCCTATTTTACTCCCACATCTTATTAATCCACGCTTCTTGACGATAATAAATAAACGAATTTTAATTTATCTTACAATTTCCACCTATTATTTACATCGTTTACAAATTAAAAACCGACACACACACACAAACTTTACATTCTACAACGACCATAGCGACACTAATTTGCCTCCTCGAAACAAGAGAGCCAGCACAAAGATTATCGACATGGAGTTTTCTGTACAAACTACTACCGCCCTCTGTTCCTTACCAATATAAAGTATACTCGAACGAAAGTCGAAAAGCCAATATCTCCTGCACAACATAGGACGCTGCGAATTTCGATCATGGTTGGCAAAGCGGCTAATAAATATAGTAATAGTAGGTACCATAGCCAACCAGGAATAATTTATTGTTCCGTTGCCAATCGCAAAAAAGAATATGTATTTCGGTTCGGTAAGGGTTGAGGCTTGAGGAGTCGACTTTCAATAGTTTTTTCTAGGTCAAAAATGCTAAAAGTCTTGGGCCAAATGCACGATTTTGAGTAATATAGCTTATCGAGTGTATACCTCGAAAACTATAACAGATACAAAAACATTCTTTGATAAATTTTATCTGCTTCAATTTTGTAACTTCATTTACGATCCATCAGCTGACGGTCGCCCATTCAACGTAACCCTACTTTGCACTTCGATCCACCACTTCGCGATCGAAAGCTAAGACAACAATGTTGCTTTCGTTAAGAAACGACCACAAAGAGCACTTAAGTTTGCTGTTTAATCACTCACCTTCAGGTATTAGAATAATTTAAAAAGAATTGCTTTACCGTTTTAACCGAAACTTAAAATTTGCAGTTGTAGTCGATTTTTGCAAATTGGCAATTGATTTTTTACAAAACGGACCAAACATTAAATTATACAATACCGCAGCACAAAAACTACAAGTGGAACCCGAAGTGGTGCAAAATTGTATTTTCGGATTGGTAAATTTGCTTCTCGAAAGTTGTAAACACAAGGTTATATATATTCTTATAATTATTTTGATAAACTCTCAAATTTCTTAGTTTCAGTTGAACGAAAACGATTTTCGAGATTCCGTCTTGACAGTCGGTTTTACCCAGGAACAGCAAAATATACTAAGTAAATTTTATGTTTCCAAACGTAAGGATATAACAGAGATCTTAGCTAAACTTACCGTGAGCGAACCTCATTATCACGACTTAAATTGGAGATTTGAAATTGAGGTACATAATATATCTCAACATTTCTATCCAAATCCTATTTTAATATGTCACATTTAATAGATTGCATCGAGATCCTTGCTGGAGCAGGTCACTCCTTTAATTGGCATGGATTTAGTTCTCAAAGAGCAAAATCTTGATTCTTTCGATGGTTTTCCGTCGGAGAAGCGCATATCCTTGCAAACTGACATCTCAAATTTGCAACACTTGAGTGAATCTCTCGAAAGTGCTCTTATTGAATCGAAAAGTCGTTACTCGAGAAGGATACAACGTGCATTTAATAATTAAATGTAGCGAAACATAATTTATATGTTGTAAGTTGTATTGTAACAAAAATATCATATATTTTAATTTTTGATGTACTCTTTTTGGCGATATGGCAATATTATTTAACATAAGTAGATTTATTCAATTTTATTCTTTATAATCTTTGTAGGAGTGTACCGAAGACCACCTAACGAAGGTCGAAAGTAATTTACACAATAAATTTTAGAAAAGCGTTTTTTACCTAATAATAATTACAAGTTTATAAAATAACTTACATTTTTTGAACATGTTAAAGAAGGAGACGGCAAGTTTTTCTGCACTCACCATTGTGTATCTCGACTCGACCAAACACACTCGAAATACTAACTCCATTAATTTCTTTCCATTATGTAGGTAATTTTGTCTGTCTCACCAATAACTTTTTTATCTTAGATTCTGCATCTCGCAAATTACAGAGGCTTTGGTAATTATTTCATATAAATATATTAGTATTTCAACAGAAGTTTTCTAGATATGAATATTATTTCAATTGTTGACAAGTTATATTGTTTCTTCACATCTGTACCTAATTTCTCTAAGCTTGACCCTATTTGATTTTAGTAATTTCAATAATTATAAATTTCTCGCGTGTCTGGTATGTCGCCTTAGCTTCTGCCAAGTTGATCGTCTATTCACCGCATAATGTATGACTATGATAAAGATATCAAAATCATTTTAACAATTACAATTCTAAAATACAAGAACAATAGAGATCAACAAAACATTGCAGCCTTAAAAGAAAAAACAAGTGTTACAATCTAAACGCTGCAAAATCTGTACATTTCAGATTTCTTTGGAACATCACCAAAAACTATAAGACAGATTAAAGAAGTAATCATCATTTAAGCAGTTTGTGCCATTCTAGCAATCGAACTTTAAAATACGTAGTTTGTTCTATGATGTTTTTCTTCTAAATCTAGATGAATTCCAAATTTCAAAACAATCGAGCAGGTATGTATTTGTAGTCAATGGTGCCACTCATAAACCTTGGATAACGGATAACTCGGAATCTAATTTTCTGTCATAGTGATCTATTGTTATAATGTTATATTATGAAAGTTCAGCTCGTAGCTGCTTGGAAGAAAAACATGTCCATTAGACTTCTTATGGAAAGCAACGTCGACTTTCATATTTGTAGCCACAATATTTTAGTTATTTCCGTTGCCCTTTTTTGTAAATAATAATAAACAAGCAATAAACTATATTTCATAAATTTATTATATTAAACATATAAGAAAAACCAACAAAAATTTGCCACATAAGTTAATTTTTCTCAACATTGTAACAACAAAAATTATATAAAAACTTTTGAAATAAAATATTTCTTTAACATAACAAGAATTATAGGGTTTCTAAAGAGGAATAGAAAAAACACTCGTTGATAATAAATAAAATAAATTAAAGTGTCTTTTTCCTTTTTTCATAAAGGATTCAATAACAAAAATATTCGAGAATAAATTAGGTAATGTAGAGTCGAACAAAATTATAAACATGTTAATAACTTACTGTATGTGATTTAAGTAACCGAGAACCTACTAAATTTGATTTTAAACAAGTAATAGTGCAAAAACATTAACCCAAGTAGTAAGGGCTTGCATGCGTATAAGGTTTCTTCCCAGTCACCCGTAACAAGCTATTTATCACCACACAACAAAAATTAAGTTAAAGTCATAAATAAAAAAATATGAAAAATAAACAAGTTAGAAAAGCGTCAATTTTTTGAGTAAAAATATAAAACGCCCTCTCATATATTTATCATCCGCTGCTACTTGGATATCAAACTTCTACAGATTCGGTTTCTGAAGCGCACACAACCATGTTTTGTTGCTTATTATTATTTCGATTAGACAAGTATTGCTTGCAATCAAACACTTCGGCTTGCTAAGACAAAAAGAACAGTGTAATTGTAATACAAATTTCGACACAAAGGTGCCCTACCTTGCGTACTAAGTTGGGAAACTCATTGGAAATGCGATTCCAATCGTCCGGTTGTGTTAAGCAATATGGCGACATTGAAAGTTTGATCAAATACTCTAGAGAGTACACAAATTTTTGTGACGGTTCAGATTCCGCATGCGTCTTTCCTAACATGATATCTTCGGCTGTAGAACGAGGTCTACGAAGTGAGCCTACAATTCATAATATACTGTAAACTAAAGTAACTTGAATGAATTTTGTTTCAGATTATTATTGCTTACCAGAAAAATCGTCGGATTGACCATTAGGTAATCCTGGTGAAGGAAGAGATTCGGGTGGAGATAGTGGAGATTCTGTCGATTCGTGCGTTGCTATAATAGGCTGTGGCAAATTGTCAAAACCATACAATTGACCCAGATCTTCGAGAGGTTCGCCAGAAAAAAATTCGTCCAAAACTAGTTTGCACGTCTATTATAGAAGAAAGAAAAACAATTGAGACAGTTGAAGCAAGTACAAAGTAAAAAATTAAAATACTCACGCGAACCAACTCCAAATTGTCGCCTGCAATTTTTACGACGTGACTTCCAACTACTACAGAATATTTAAATTCTCCAATGGACGCGTCGTTGGTGCTTAAGCTATGAATGAGAGTGCGAGAAGCGCGAGCCGAGTGAGGCAAAGCACTGTCTTCGGACGCAGACGAGTTGATGCTAGAACTGGAACCGGTCAAAGGACCACTCACACCTTGTTCACGAACTGGAGACGCATTACGACGTATGGTATCTTCTATGAGTTGTTTTGCGTGACTGAAATAAAGTGAAATTACAAACGTATAGCGCATTTGTTGAACGAAAAATTACATACTTGATGCTTTCTTCGTTTGCTCCTGTAATCTGAACGAGACGCTCCTTGGCACCAGGATTTACTGTAAATATATCGGTTTAGAAAGATTTATAAATTAAAATTTGTCAGTCGAAAGCGATGTGGAGTTAATAAAATTAATGCAAAAATATTTCAAGTCGAAAAATAAAATGCAATTATTTTTTGTGGTGGTTCCACCTTCTGTGTCTGAATGCGTCGTAAAGTGTACCGGCTGTGAGTCTCACTACTTTAGTTCTAAAATCTACATACATACATTCAGCATGAAGACCCATAAAAAAATTTAAAGCGGGGCAGTTTTACAGTGTTACAGGTGAATCAAAAAAAGAATAGATTATTTTAATTAATTTGCCAAGTAGAGGGTTTTGCCGCAAAAATCCAAAACTCAAAATTAAATAAAGTTAAACATCCAACTAACTATGTATTGTGCAAAAAATCAGCGAAAATTAGAAAAAATTAACAAACACACAAAGTTTAGTTGATTAATAATTGATGTGTGCAAAAGAGAATTATTTTTTTTTTTAAATAATAAGGATAAATAATTAAACGTCACAGTGATGTTATAATAAGAAAAGCATAATCACAATCCAATCTTTGCGCACTTTTACCTCTTTGAAACGAAATAATCGTTTCGCTAAGTTCTTCAATCATGTGCACTCTTCTACCTTTGATTCCCATCACTATAAGAAATACACGCTAAAAACTGTTTACCCCAATTCAAAACTTCCCGTAAAATTGCTGTTTGTTTTATTTCAACAATTAATGATTACTAACCTTTCCCGGAATCTGAGTTACGTATAACAACTTCGTCTTTACAATAATTCTTTCCCGAAATTCTTGTCGGCTTCGCAAATTTTCCCGAAGGCTTGAGAATTTCTCCGGCCGCCAAAATTGGTGCAGTGGAGACCGCGGACGACATCGAATCTGTCAAACTGGTAGTATCCACCGCCTCCAGCTGAAAATAAATTTTAGCGAAACTGCAAGAGAATAAATTAAACGAAATAATACCTGCACACACTGACTAATTTTATTTTTATAATACTGATACATAAAATCTGTGCCTTTCCAATTTTTTGCTCTCAATTCGATAAGTTCGAGTAAATATAATCTAGATAAATAATCGAGTCGTTCGTCGTCTTGAGAACTGTTGCGAAAAACGACAAAAGCGCGATTCAATTGATCTTGATAAAGATGTTCCAAGTATGGACCGTACACCTGATAATTTTAAACGTCAACGTAAATTTACAAAAGGTAAAGTTATATGCATATTCACCTTAAGATGTTGACCCAAATTCATGATGTTATCTTTATAAGATAGCTTGGAGTCGCTGCTTTTATTTACCAATAAGGCAGAAACTTGTTCAACTATCTGCATTACGTTATCAACTAAAAATGTGCACATTTAGGTTAAGGATAAAAATAATAAATAACTAAATAAGTACCAGTTCCCATAACACCATCTTGTTGCAATTTGTTGGCTAAAATCTGTGATTGACTGGGCGATTTGGGCAATTCGTGTTTTTTGTATTGTCTCAATCTGGCAGATATTCCTCCCAGAGACATTGTCGCCAATCACGAACACCCAATGTCCTAATAAAGGAAAATTAATTAGTGACCAAATTGTGGGTGACTCACGATTGTGAAAGTAAGCGCAAAAAGCGAACAAAAAAATAACAATCATCGGAACAACGGAAATTATTTAATTAAGTTGAGCTAAATTTAAACGGATTTAATCAAAATTAACAAATTTAAATACCGTAAAAGTTGTTGCGAATTGCACACAGTACAAAAATAAGGCGATCAGCTGTTATACAATTTAGATATCAAAACATTTTAAAATGACATTAAATTTTTTACGCTTGATCGAAATTTGATTACGTCGACACGTTTTTCGATGTCGAATTATTTGGGAAATTTTTTGCACTCCTCGTCGTCCGTCGGTTGTTTTGATTTGCGATCAAAAATAAAGCGATAAATTTTAGAAAAAATAAATCTTTTTTCCATTTAGAATAATAATTAATATAAATTATAGAAAAATTTATAATAGCGTGCATGCAATATATTTTATATCATAAGAATAGAAAAATCACAATATTCATGTGCGCAGTAAATGGGATTTATTGGTTCATGCAATGCCAACATCAATAATTATTCTTGTTAGTTTATGTTTCGTGCTGGACCAATTAGCGCCATATATCTAAAAATATATCACAAAAATTTGTCGTTCACTCTGTATATCAAAAGTGTAAAATATTTGAGGTTACGTTTGATTTCTAATTCATTGGTTGTCAAGTTTGAGAGTTCGAGTTCGAGTAAAGTAGATTTTATATGAAGAAATTTATTTTACGACTAGTTTTATTGTAACTTTAATTGTTAATAAAGAGGATACAATTTTTTTGGACCAAAATGGTGCAGGTACATGTTTTATAGTTATAAACGAATAATGTTGAATTAACCTCACGTGAAAATGTTAGTACTTCTTCTCCTACTAACATTTTCCTGTATAGATGAATAATTTTTGAAACATTTTTACATCGGGTGGTAGACTGCTTTTGTGCTTCTTTAAAATTATTCCCTTTCTTGTTGAACAATATTTTATTAGATTTTTTTTTTACAGGCACAGTACGTTGGAACCAGTAACTTGGATTTACCTCGGGCCTTGTCTTTATTCAACGAGATGAATCTTAGTGTACAACACGTTTCTATGTTAGTTAACAATATGATTCAAAAAGTTAACAACGGCGAAATAAGCACAAGCCAAGGTCTAAGTTTTTTGGAAATGAAATACAACATGCTGTTGAGTTATCTGATTGATCTGACTTCTGTTATTCTAACAAAAAATGTCGGAAAGAAGATCGAGGGCAATCCTTGCATTGACCGTTTAGTCGAAATTCGTACAGTTCTGGAGAAAATTAAACCAATCGAAAATAAATTAAAGTATCAAATTGACAAGCTGGTTAAAAGTTCTGTTAGCAACGACATTGTCAATAATTCTACCGGTTTTAAGCCAAATACTGCCAATTTTGTTGGAGAATCGGACGGGGAAAATTCGAGCGAAGATGACGAGAATAAAGAAGTCAATTTGGATAGGATAAAACCACGAGATGAAAATAATGGTGACGTTTATGTGCCACCAAAAATTGCAGCCGTGCATTATACAGGTAACTTTAATTTCTATTTTAAATCAAAAATTTAAACTGCAATTTAAATTTTTTATCAGAACAAAGCATTCACGAATTAAACAAAAACGCCCAGAAGAAAAAAAAAAAGTTGGCCTTATCTGCCGCAATTTTGGACGATTTAAGAGAAGAATATTTAGATACTCCGGTGGAAATTTCTCAAATTGACCGAGCTCAACAAAATGTGATTAAAGAGCAAAGGGAAAAACAAGAATACGAAGAAGAATATTTAACACGTTTGCCTGTTACAAAAGCTGAGAAGCAAATGCAACGGCAGTTGACTACAATGGGAACCTTGGGAGACGAAATTACGGGCTTTAGGAAACGAAAATTGTCCAGTAAAAACTCTAAGGGAAAAAGAAATGCTAAACGGAAACGTTTTCATTAAACTTGAAACTTTTGATTGTCGTGGAAGCGCCGTTTATAATTATTTACATGTTTGTTAATGTACTACATTGCAAAATAGATATTTTTTCAATTGACACATTTTGCTTTATGTTCTGGGGGTAACGAACCGTCGGTATTCGTATAAATATTTGGATTGTAAGAAACTTGTCGAGATCCTTTGATTTGTTGAATTTCTTTCAGTTGTCTGAGGTAGCCTTCGTCGTAAAATTTATCGCGAGTCATTGTGGGCGGTTCCTGTTCCCATTTGAATATTCGGTTTTGTAAAAAGGGAACATCGGGCAGTGAAAACTTGAAAAAAATATTTGTACTGATAAATCCAGTTGTAAAATTTGAGGCATGCTTACACGTTTCATTACATACGGATACGGCGGACGATAACTTTTTTGCATTGTTGTGGTGAAACTTTCTGCACATAGCGGTGGGCAAACTTTATCGTTTACATCCATTTCACATGCTAAAGTACTAAAAAAATTGTTATTAAAAATTAGTTGTTCAAATCATGTAAATGTAAAGTGCACCTACTCCTTAAAGGTATAATAATTGATTAAATATTTATTGGGTTTCGTGCTTAATTTATCCACGCTATCTTTTAGGTGGATTTGTTCAAGCATTATTTGGGTTGTAGTGGTTAATTTTTCGTTAGGCATAAATCCTAGACGATTGTAGTGGGATAGCATGTAATTTAGACTTCCGGGACAGTATGGATCTTGATCGATGGGCAAACTTTCTTGGTACTTTTGCCAGTCCGTATTTTTAATTTTTGAAGAGTATTCACATTTTGTATAAAAGACAGTGGGTTCTCGTTTGGCCACATTTTTGTCTGGTAGTTCGAGCTACAAATATAATGTATATATTGTGTGCCGTAATTATAATTTTATAGATTAATATTACCCTAAAAGGAGGTGGCATTTTCTTTATAGTAAATCTGAAGAATTAAAAAAATTTATAATTGTTTATTTCTATACCAATAATATTGGAACTTTTCTTGACAGACGTCGGCGTATGCAAGCACACCGGATTTTTCTCATCAAATCTTCCTCGCAAAGTGCTGGCAACATTTTTAAATAAATATAAACTTTTTTTTTTAAATAAAATTTAGGTTTAGTTTGTTGATATGTAAAATATATCGTAATTGGTGTTCGGTAGCCAGTAGTTCTCTACAACAATAAATACCTTTGTTGTAACTAATAAGTTGGATGGAATAATATAATTGTTGACGAATAATAAATTACTTCACTCTTGATATTGTAGTGGTAAAACGTAAAATCAAATTTTTCTACCCGGCCATGGCCATCAACCCAAACATACCATATTATTGTCTAATACCAGGAACCCCACGTTGTGCACAAAAGGAAAGTTCTTACAACAAATCAAGTCGTCAATGGGTCTCGTAAACTTAAGAAGAACTGGTGAGTCAATAATACACATTAAGATGGTTCACATGGTTTTATAATTTCTAATGAAATTTTGACAAACACAAAATTTAAAATTCAAGAAGCTTTATTAATGTGGAGTAACTCTTTTGGCGTACCCACTCTTTTTTATCAACTTTTTTTTTTATAACTTTTCTGTTGTCGCGCCACCTGTCGCCGACCCAATTTTTTTATGCGAATCTCGTGAATCCATTCATGCGCGTCACCCAACAGAAACTATACTCGGATTACGACAGCGCTTGACCAAAGTTTGCTGCGAGGTTCTCAAGTAGCCCATCTTTTTCGTAGCGTTGCAAATAGCTTATACACCAAATTGATTTTTTGCAAAGATCTAGCTTCGGCAACTGCAATTTTATTTTATGTTCGTTTCTCTACAGTGTAATGCTACATTTTTAAATTAAAATTATATTAATATATTCCAGCGAAGAGTAATGCAACACAAAATCTTCAAATACCTGTACTGTAAAATTTAGAAAAATGGACTCTGATTCTGAGGCGACGAAGTGAAACTTTTGTGAAGAAGGGATTAGGAGAAAATAACTAAAACAGCAATATTATTTCTTTTATTAATATATTTATTTTATTGCTCTTCCGAGACAGTTTCGTTGTAATCAGAATTAAAAATAAGTAATTATTTCTGGCTAAAAAGTGAGAGATAAAATTCAGTTTTATTCAAGTTGGTAATGCTTGGAAAACTCTGCCATTGAAGTGATTTTTTTTTACAAAAGTTGGTCACATGAATATTTGACACCGTTTGTGTGGTTGTTGTACGACGGCACTTCGCAATTCTATTATTTCACACTAAATTCCAACCAATTGTACGGTGTTTTTGTTATCAATTGAACATTAAAATTTCAATTAACGTAACGGAAATACAAAAGTAAGGGTGTTATTGGTTATAATTTAAAAAATCGGATTCTTTGATTGTGTCTGAATCCAGGTCATAACGCAGCAATGGCGGAGGATATCGACGTCGAGGCGATGTTGGAGGCTCCTTATAAAAAAGACGTAAGTTTTAACGAAATCGTTGCACTATTATGAAAAAATAAATTATAAAACTATCTTTTATTTGTTGTTTATTAGATAATAATAATAACAACGGAACGCTGTCGTCGACAACGAGTAAAATTTGATTGGCTCAACGACGCAATCGTTGTTACAATTATTATTTTTTAAATACATAATAAATTATCTTGTATTACTGTATTGCATTTTATATCATTCCCTGATTTTGTTATTTTAGACGTGAGGTATATTTCGGGTATGCGCCACCTGCAAGCGTTCCACTCAGGTATTGCCCTATAATAAGTATTTATAACACAGATTTATAATTTAAATTATTATAATTAGGTTTTTGAACCAAACGATAGGTTCAATTACAAGATTGGTGTGTGAATATGTATTTTTGCAAAAAAAAAAAAGATTGTGTGAGATTTGAAAAACTTACTATGTTTGTATGTACGAAATGGCTGATGTAACTTTTTCACCCTAGGACGGCGAGGATGTTCTTCCAGGGTGGTTTGAGAGTCCCTTACTGCTGCCTCTTTGGTGATGTCACTAGGTGCAACTAGGACGCGTTTGTAAAAGTACACACATGTAATTCTAATTAACTCTGACTCTTTAAAATGGAATAATTAAGAAAAATTAATTAAACTAAAATTACAAAACTTTTCCTGTCGAAATTTGAAAGTAGAGCTGTTTTTATGTTTTCGTCGACTACTCTTGTCGGCCAAATGATTATTGCAATTTTGCCAATGAAATATTTATTTACAAATTTTAAATCGAATCTAAAAAGTTTAAAAAAGAAATGATCGCTCGGCTTGGCAAAATTGTAACAGTTCAAACGTTACACTTTCGACTTTCGATAAAATAATTTCCTTTGCAGTTTTCTAATTTATGGTTTTGTTAATTTTACCCTACTTTACGCTTTAAAAAATTCATTTTACCACAAATTTTCAAAATTTATTTAATTAGACATTGTAGTTTACACATCGTAAATGATTTTCCAAAATTATCGAAACTTGTGTAAAATGCATGAGCGTCTTGACAATTTTAAATTTATTTTAAAAAAAAGGGTCTTATTGGGTGTATTTTTTCAGAAGTATTGATCTGGATCGAGTTTACCCAGCACGTACCTTTGTAACTCTGTGATACGGTAAGTCTAGTCCCCCGGCTAGACGACACCTAACACGTTTCAGCTATCCAACGACTTCATCATACAAACACTTTGGTCGGTCTAAAAGCAAATATAAAAGTGTATATGTTTCAGGTTTTTTAAAATCTAAATCGATCCAAAAATTAATCGCTTGTTCCTGTTCCTTATTTGATTTGGAAAAAATGTAACATTGGACAGGCACAAGTGGATAAATTTATTAAGTTGGATGTCGCTTATGCATATCGTTGCATTCAATAAAATTGTGTTTGTGCGTTTCGACGAATATACATAATTAGGTAATTATTGTTGTAATGAAATTTATTAACACAATTTGTTTTTGCCACCTGCGCGGCCCTCTTCACTTTGTTGCTGTTCGTAGGACGATGTTAATGGTAAAATTAAGGACAATGGTGAAGTCGGGAGAAGAAGAACTCCAGAGTGAGTATACACGTCTTTGCGTCCTTGTCGACATTTTATATTACTATAATTTGCTTTTTTTTTTTTTTGCAGACGCTCAAGTCGTCGTAGTAGGTCACGAGATAGACGAGACAAAAGGGGCAATCGGGATAAGGATCGAAAGCGCGAAAGCAAAAGTAGAGAAAGAAAGCGAGACAAACGGTCCAAGTCCAAAGATAGAAAACGTTCCAAGTCGAGAGACAAAAGATCCAAGTCAAAGGATCGTCGCAGTCGTTCTAAGGAGCGCAGGTAAATTTTAAGTTTTAAAAGTTGCTTTTATTAAAAATTTTTATTTTGTCGCTTAGACGTAAAAGAAGTAACAGCAAAGAGAAGCGAGCTAGAGAACAAAGAAGTCGTAGCAAAGAGACGACGAAACCGCGTCGCCGGTCACTTTCGCCACCTTCCGTGCGTTTGCCTTTTCCTAAAAAGTCTCGTTCACCTATAGGCTTAGGTTATAGTCGAGGCGGATCTCCCAACGAAGAATTAAGTCCAGAAGAACGAGATGCTCGTACCGTATTTGTAATGCAATTATCGCAAAGAGTAAGAGCACGCGATTTGGAAGAGTTCTTTAGTTCTGTTGGTAAGGTTCGTGATGTGAGATTAATTACCTGCAACAAAACTAGGCGTTTCAAGGGAATTGCCTATATTGAATTTCGTGATCCGGAAAGTGTCGCATTGGTTAGTATTAATTCATATTTTCACTTTTTTTTATTTCAAATTGTTTTTTGATCTTAATTTTTCATCTTTGTAGGCTTTGGGCTTGACGGGTCAAAAATTATCGGGTGTGCCGATAATAGTTCAACATACGCAAGCCGAAAAGAATCGAATGGGCAATACCATGCCAAATCTGATACCTAAAACTACGGGCCCAATGCGTTTGTACGTTGGTTCGTTACATTTCAACATTACCGAAGAAATGCTTAGGGGCATTTTTGAGCCCTTTGGTAAAATTGACAATATTCAACTTATAATGGATCCTGAAACGGGTCGGTCTAAGGGTTATGGCTTTATAACGGTAAGTAGACACTTTTACTTTCAGTGTAGTAAGGCAATTTTACTTTTCTGTTTTTTTAAATTCTAGTTCCATAATTGTGAAGATGCAAAGAAAGCTTTGGAACAATTGAATGGCTTTGAATTGGCCGGTCGTCCTATGAAAGTGGGCAACGTAACGGAAAGATTAGAGTTACAATCTCAAGGACCATCGATACTTGATTCAGACGAGTTGGATCGTTCGGGCATAGATTTGGGAGCTACCGGTAGATTGCAGTTGATGTTTAAATTGGCAGAAGGTGCAGGTTTACAAGTACCACAAGCGGCTGCCAATGCCCTTAGCATGGCGACGGGGCAGCCGGTGGTTCCACAAATACCCACCAATTCGACTCCTCCCATAGCTACTCAATGCTTTATGCTTAGCAATATGTTTGATCCTGTATCGTAAGTTTGTTTATTTGCTTGAATTTTACTTGAATTTAATTTTTTTGATTTTCAATTTAAAGAGAATCCGCTCACAATTGGGACATTGAAATTAGAGATGATGTTATTGAGGAGTGCAACAGGCACGGAGGAGTTTTACATGTGTACGTGGATAAGGGTTCACCACAAGGCAACGTTTATGTCAAGTGTCCATCAATTGCCACGGCGGTAGCATCTGTGAATTCTCTTCACGGACGTTGGTTTGCTGGACGAGTGATAACGGCAGCTTATGTTCCTCTTCTAAATTATCATTCTCTGTTTCCTGATGCAATGACAGCTTCACAACTTTTGTTACCTACCGTAAAACGGGCATAACAAAGTGATTCTAAAAAATATTAACTTTTAAGCTGGTGCTGTATATTGTGTATTAATATTGTTACTTTTATTTTTCAAAATCTAATTCAAGTTTTAATTTTATTTAAATAATAACATTTAATATTATTTATAGTACGTTATGTCTATTTTTATAGACCAGTTGCAAATGGCACTGAACCTTCTGATCGTGGGTGGTTATCTTGTGCGTTTAACATTTCGCCGAGTTTTCTGTATAAATTTGTTACCTTAGCCATTATATGTTCCATCTTCACTATGTGCAGGTGTAGTCGGCATTGGATTATTTTGTTTGTTTTTTTAATAAAATTTACGTTTTATAAAAAATGAACGTACGTGTGCTCCGAGGTTTAATTAATGTTACGAAAACGGGTAGGCGATGAAAATAGATTTCGAAGATTTTCTTTTGGTATTTCGGCCAAGTTGACCGAATGTACCGACAAAAACAGTTTTAATAAATTGGCAAAATTGCACAATGGTTTTTTTAATATTTTATTGCATATTTATTGTTGACTTTGTAAGTGTTTATGTATTATGTACGCATGCATGGAATTAGCAATTCATATAATTTTATTTTTTATTCAAAGTTTAAGTTGCTCGAGTTGTAGTTTTTATACAAATTTTGTCAAATATTAGTAGCAAAACTGTAACTTGGAACGGATGTATTTGTTTTTAAAAATTATTTAAGAGTAATAAAAAATACTACATAGGTTATTAACTTACAAATTTTCTTGTGCTTCGTTTGAAAAGTGATACGTAGCAGAAGTTGTTGAACATTCTCCCTGCTCTATATTTTGCTTATGTTAATAACGTTTAAATTAAGATTTACACAGGAAGATTGCCAATAACATTTTTTATCGATATAGTATAATAATTATAAGATAATTGAACTCGCAAGTTCAATTAAAGATGGCAAAATGGTCATCCATCCTAAGCTTAATTTGAGATGTACCTACCTAAATTAAACCATATCGTTAAAATTCACTAGCAGTCTAAGGACGTACATAATGTAAAAAGGTAAGGAATTTTGTATGAATACCTGGTGTGCATTTCTTATGTACTCGACAATTCTGCGTTGCTAGAGCTTTCGTTTTAATTTGTGGGAGATGACTTATGCGAGGGCATAAATTCAATATGGCGATCATTTACTATATCCTATAAAAATAAAGCACTTAATTTAATCAAAATAATCTAGGTAGCTTATAAAAGCGTGCATTTGTGTTTCACGGATTTCTCGAAATTTATTGAACCATGATTATTCATAGAATTTGACTAATTCAAACGTGAGCCTTATCTCTCACCGATACTTAAGATAAGTATTCTTTTCTTTAATCCATATTACACTTTTCGATAATTCTAGTGATTTAATTTGGTATTATTAAAAAATATAATATTTAAAATAATTATTGGATAACTTTTGCTCCATCGTCAAGTATACGATTACAGCAACCTGTGGCCTCTCCATTATAGGTCGTTGTGAAAATGGAAGCGACATAACCTATTTATTATAATTTTTAGTTTGATATGTCCGATTTTAAAGAAACTTTTTTTAGGAACGATACTATTAAATAATAGTCTATTTGAAGAAAATTAAAATAGATTTATTTGCCATGAAATGCAACTGCAGCAATGAATTTAAATACAAACTGTATCAAGAGCAGAAAAGTGCCACCGCAAAATATAATCCTTCGATTGAAAGAACGTGAAACATTTGGTAACAGAAAGCCGGGAACGCATTTTCATATTTCGAGACAATTTTATCAGAACGTGTTTCCAAATTTTACCATAATCAACGTAGAAAAACCGCCTTGTTTTTTAAGAAAGTTCAGTCCGGATGGAAAACATTTTATTGCCTTTTCGGCAGATCAGACTTCGCTGGAAGTATACACCTACAGAGGACCTGCATCCGCGGGCGATCTTTTACAGGGTGTGGCGGCGCCAGACAAGAAGGGTAAAAATGCCACAAATATCAAAAATAAAATATTCGAAAGATTTTTCAAGGTTAGTCTCGATTAAAAAATGTTTGAAAAGCTAATTTAAAAAGGTTTTCAGTTGAAATTTGTAATAAATGTTGCTCAAAGTGGAGAGCAATTAAATCGCGAGTGCAGTTTGTTTAGCGACGATGGAAGATATGTTATTATAGGATCTGCATCTTACATTCCCGACGATTTGAGGCCTCACTTTTATGAAATATACACAAACAACGAATCGGTTGTTCCAAATCCAAGGTAAATAGCTCGTGCTTACGTCAGTCGCCTTGCCTTGCTTTTTATTGTTCGCTATTGTTGTTTTAGGTCGCCTTTAGAAGATTATACCCTTCACTTGGTGGATCTTCAGTTGGGGAAATTGTGTGATACGCGAGAATTTAAAGTAGACAAGATATTTCTTTCTCACAATCAGGGTTTGTACTTGTACAAAGACACCTTGGCCGTGCTGTCGGTTCAACATCAAGTAATTCACATATTTCAAATATTGGACGGAATGTTTGTCGATATAAGGCAAATCGGACGGTTTTGTTTTGAAGACGACTCCTATTTATTTAGTGCAGTATTTCCAACGGAGAGAGCGTTTAAAGAACCCTTTTTAAATTGCTTAAAACACAGAATTTTGACCTTTTTATTTAAACGTGCCCATTGCATTAGTAAAGCTAGCAAAAATCCCAAAGAACTATGCAAGTTTTATCAATATTTTGATAATTTTGAGGGTCTGCGACTTTGGAAGATGCAACTTTTAGACGAGAATCATTTGTTGGTTAAATTTGCAAGCGAAGAAGTTGTTACATTAAAGTCCACTGATGCAAATGGACAATATTCATTTTTTGTCGTTTACAACATAATCGACACCAAGGTGCTGGCTATTTACGAGAATACATCTAAAGAGTTACTGAGTTTGTTTGAGAACTTTTGCGATTCCTTTAGAAATACAAATATTTATACGGAAACCCAATTTACGTGTAGTCCCTCGAACAATCTTTATGCCAAACTCATTCAACATAGGTGAGAATTAAAAATCATATCAAATTTTTAGAATAAACCAAAAAATGCACCAACACTTTTTAGAACTAAAATGTTTAAGTTAACACAATACAAATACACCGTATGTATATTATCGCAAACGTTTTCACGATACTATGGCATCATCGGGCGATGAACTAGAAAGAGAAACGAGAAAATTTCCGTATTTATTGACCAAATTGCAAGAGAAAAGGGAGAGGGTAGGAGGGGGGTATTTTTAAAAATGGTATATTTTTGTGTGAATTTACTAGAGGGTAGGGATATATTTAATATAAAAGTTAGAAGGGGGGGAGTATTATTTATTAAAAATGTTTAGTAGGGGTGAGTTATTTAAATCATATTTAGTAATGAAGATGAATATTTTAATTTATTAATTTCTATAGCTTCCAAAAATTCCAGTTTTTCACTTTTTTGTTCAATGTGTAAAATTTCGTATCCCCCTGTTTATGGTTTGTGTCTAGTAGGTGTTTCGCGAAAGTCGATTTTCCATCTGCAAGTCTGTGGGATCGTGTGTGTTCGATAATATATATTATAATAATATAATATAACGTAATACGGTGTATTTATATTGTGTTAACTTAAACATTTTAGTTCTAAAAAATGTTGGTGCATTTTTTGGTTTATTCTAAAAATTTGATATGATTAATATCGAGTTACACTACCTAAACTGCTTATCTAGTGATTATTATTAGAATTAAAAGTTTGGCATATCAGATTACTTGGATAAAATGTCGAATTTTTTATTTTTGTAGGTTTAAACAGACAATTGTGAGTGCAAAATTTGGCGGAAAGACGGAAGCGACGAAAAGACTATTAGCTCAATTGCCAATAAGTGCTCAGTCTTACAGTAGCTCTCCATATTTGGATTTATCTTTATTTAGTTACGACGACAAATGGGTATCGGTCATGGAACGTCCTAAAACATGCGGCGACTATCCGATACGGTAAGTTTATAGTTTAGTTTTTTTTTATTTTCAACAATTATATTTATTTTAGTTTTTATGCGAGAGATTCCGGATTCTTAAAATTTCGTATATACGCCGGCAGCACAATAAGAACGGCCACGCCACCTGCCAGACGTTTAGCCGCATTCACGTTTCATCCAACCGATCCGTTTGCGATCTCGGTACAACGCACAAACGGAGAATATGTAGTTAATTTTCATGTTCGGCACGATAATATGTTAAGCGATGCCGATACCATTTAAATAATAAAAATTGATATTGGTTTTAAATTGTTAATAAATAATATCCTTGTAAATATTTTTATATAATAATATCTTTTCCCACCTATTTTTGCTATCCGATACTAATAAATGGACGGTTTTGTTATTTAAAAGATAAGGGCTTTTTATTTACGTAGATTTTTTGTAGAACACGACTTTAATCAAAATTTCAGAGAGCATCTTTAGTAAAAATGAACGATAAAATTGATAAAAAAAATCTTATCTTGACAAGTATACTTTTATTTATCGAGCGATTAACAAGATAACTATAATCAATAGGGCACGATAATGAAATCATTCTTCAGCAGAATAAGGGGACCATAGGAACGATGGACAAGTTTACTATCGTAACGTTATAAAAAATATTTTGTTAAAACGTAAATCATTTAAATTGACTTTTACAGGGTGATTATGTGTGGCTGCAATCCAAGAAGAAAGGTCCTTTTGTAATACCCATTGGTGGGAAAATAATATCCTACGATCAAAAACGCGTTCGCATTAAAGACGATGATGGAAATGAAATTGTGACGGATCCACAACAAGTCATACTGAAAATTATGCACGTTTCTTCTATACAAGGCGTCGAGGATATGATTAATTTAGGCGACTTGCAAGAGCACGCCATATTAAGAAATTTACAAATTCGTTACAACAACGCGAATATTTATGTAAGAAATTTGTATTATGTTATTAAGTGTGCTGGTTACAATTTTATTTTTTTGCAGACTTATACGGGTAGCATGTTGGTCGCCTTGAATCCGTATCAAGTTTTACCTATTTACACCAGTGCTTTAATTAATCAATACAACAATCGAAAGATTGGAGATCTACCTCCTCACATTTTTGCTATCGGAGATTCTTGTTACACCAACATGAAGAACACAAACACAAATCAGTGTGTCGTCATTAGGTAGGTATTACAACAATGGCGAACCTTAGGCTTGTCGTTCCATTTTAATACTCTGATTTGTTTTTAGCGGAGAAAGTGGCGCGGGCAAAACAGAAAGTACAAAATTAATTTTACAATATTTGACCGCAACGAGTGGAAAACATTCGTGGATCGAGCAACAAATTTTAGAAGCAAATCCCATTATGGAAGCTTTCGGCAATGCGAAAACCGTTCGAAATGATAATTCTTCTCGTTTTGGTAAATACATTGATGTTTATTTTAATAAAAGCGGAAATATCCAAGGCGCAAAAATTGAACAATATCTGTTGGAAAAGAGTCGCATTGTATTTCAAAATGAAGGCGAACGAAATTTTCACATATTTTACAGCTTGATGGCGGGCTTATCGAAAGAAGAAAAAAAAAAGTTTGAATTGCTACAAGCGCCAGATTATAATTATTTAAAAGGGGGCAGCTGTTTAACTTGTGACGGACGTGTCGAATCGTCCGAGTTTGCCAGTATAAAAGGTGCCATGAAAGTTTTGAGTTTTTCGGACAAAGAATGCAACGAAATTTTTCAATTGCTGGCCGTCATATTGCATTTAGGCAACATAACATTTAAAAGCACAACGATTTTAAATTTGGATGCGTCCGATATCGCAGACGTCAACTTATTAAACAAGATTGCCATCTTGTTGGGCACAAATAAATTGCGTTTGATTGAGGCTTTTACAAAAAAAAGTATCTTGGCTCACGGAGACAAGGTTATTTCACATTTGAGTAAAGATCAAGCTTCGCAAGTTAGAGATGCTTTTGCCAAAGTATTGTACAGTCAGATGTTTGAGTGGATCATCGATAAAATTAACGATGTAATACATAAAAACAATGCCCTTGCTAGAAACTCGATCGGGGTTTTGGATATTTTTGGATTTGAAAATTTTTCTGTCAACAGTTTCGAACAATTGTGTATTAATTGGGCAAACGAAAATTTGCAACAATTTTTTGTACATCACATTTTTAAAATGGAACAAGAATATTACACCAAGGAAGGTATTATTTGGAAGCACATCTCGTTTATAGATAATCAAAACATTTTGGACATGATTGGTACAAAACGTTTAAACATTATGGCTTTAATAGATGAGGAATCAAAGTTTCCGAAAGGAACCGATTTGACTTTGTTATCTAAATTACATTCTACCCATTGCAATAAAGATATTTATAAAAAGCCCAAATCGGACCTAGTTTCAGCTTTCGGAATTCATCACTTTGCTGGAGAAGTTTTTTACAATGTTCCTGGTAAGTACAAACGAGAATGACATTTGACTTTATTTATTTTAAGAAAACTACAATAATTACTCGTCCCGTCATTATTTTATTGTTAGTTTTTAGATTTATCTCTTGTAGAAAATTATCGATTATTTTCACAGTAGTATTTCAATCTCCGCAGATCGAATTAAAATTGTAAAGCTTTACTTCCTAGTTTTAATAGCATTTCTTAGCGTTGTATTTGCGCTATTGCTGACACCTTTTGTAAATATTAAGAAAAAGCTACCTACTCGTGGTTTAGTAAAAGCTCGCTACCGATTTAATTTTTAATTGCTTATAGATTCTAGCATATTTGTAACCTAACGATGCGTATTGTAAATATTTTTTGGTTATTATTAACTAAAGCAGTAACTTACAGATTTCTTGGAAAAGAATCGTAATTCCTTCAGTCAAGATTTGAAGGTATTGATACAAAATTGTACCAACCAATACCTGTGCAGATTATTCGAGAACGACTTAAAACCGAACAACGCAAATAATAAGCGCGACGTGACATTGGCATCGCAATTCCGTACATCCTTGGACGTTCTGATGAAAACTTTAAATTCGTGTCGTCCATATTTTATTAGGTGCATTAAACCTAACGAAATGAAGCAAGCCAAAGTACCAATAATCAAAATAATTTTTTATTACTTATCTCACAATTATTATATTTTTGCAGTTGTTTGATCGAGATTTATGCTTCCGTCAGCTGAGATATTCTGGGATGATGGAAACCGCGCGTATTCGTCAAGCCGGATATCCCATACGTTATACCTATTTGGAATTTTTTCAAAGATATCGTTACATAGACAAGAGCATAACTGCCGACGACAAGGCCGAGACGAAAGAGGCGAGCAAAAAAATATGCGCGGCGGTTTTAAACAAAAATAAAGATTATCAATTTGGTCTTACCAAGATATTTTTAAAAGAAGTGCACTACAATTATTTGGAAACGGAACGAAATCGAAGCGTTCAGCAGAGCGTATTGATTTTGCAGAGAGTAATCAAAGGGTGGTTAATCAGAAGAAAATTTTTGAAACTGAAAGCGGCCGCTCTGATTTTTCAAAGATATTTTCGTTCAAGAGGCTATCGTTCTTGTTACTTGGCAACGAGGACAGGATATCGAAGACTGCAGGCGGTCATTCGGTCTCGAAGGGAGAAGTATTCCTTTGGCAAGTTAAAAATTGCCGTAAGTGGCTTACAAGCGCACTGCAGGGGATACTTTGTGCGTAATAAACATCAGTTTGGTAAAATTATTAATATTGTTGGCTTAAGAAGAATCGAAGAAAAAGAGTTGAAAAAATCTGGGGAGAAAAATTATAAGTTCATTGCCGAAACGAACATGAAGAAACGTTTAATGGATGTCAATAAGGAGTACACGTTGAAAGAACGCGAGATAAAAGGAAACGAAGACACCAACGCCCTAGAATTAATCGAGAGCGAATTTGATTTCTTAGGGAAACTCTCCTTTCCTTCTGATAATAAGAACAACAATAAAGAATTAACGGTTAGAACTTATTTATAAACTGTATCTGACTGTTTTCTGTAATATAATCGATTATTATAATTATTATTACTTTTTAATCGATTGGGCAGCGTCTAAATAATTTTTTATTTTAAGGATATGTTAAAGCACCACAAAATCCCGCAAACGATTTACAATTCCATTTTGGTTGAGGATCTTTCTCAATACAATTTTCAAAAATTTGCTGTTACTCATTTTTTAAAAAACGTCGATTCGCAATATTCGACAAACGTCTTAAATGAATCTCTGTTAGACTTACCGACTCCCGACGATGTTATAGCGGCTCGGGCGTTGTCGGTAACGATAATGAGGTTTATGGGTGATTTATCCGAGTCTAATTTTGAACAAGTTGATACGGCAATAAAAGGAAACATTATGAATTTACTTACTCAAACTGTTAGTAGAAGCTTTGCTAATCGCAAGGAATTTCAGGTAAGTAAATACGTATTTTAAAAAATCGTAACATGACAAATTGCAAGGGATAAAAATCATTTCGTGTTATAGGAAATGTTGCGTCAGGATACGTATCGACCGAATTTAGATAAAGTTAGCATGACTTTAAAGCGAAAAAACAAATTGTTGGAAAACGTACGTAGAGGTCTAGTAGAAGACACTTTTACTGCTAATAACTACAAAGAGTGGTACAAAAGAAGAACAACTAACATCGAAAAACTACATTTCATTATAGGACACGGAATTTTAAGACCCGAATTGAGGTAAAATTTTGATTTTCTTAAATTCTTTTGTGAAAAACTCGTTTCATGCAATTTTTGATAAAAGCACATTTTATCCCTTTCAATTTTTCTTTTCGTGTTGTTAATGATATTATGTTAGATATACTACGTGTGTAATTTTAACTGAACATATAAGCGATAGATAACTAAGTTAAAATAACGGACTATTAATAAATTATTAGACTTATCTACACAATTTATTGCAAAGTAAAATTTAGCAATTACACTTGATTTTAATTTCATATTTCATTAATATGAACTTGCCAATGATAGATAGACTTTATATGATTAATGTTATTAACACGTGATAATAATTATGATAAGATTAAATTATTTTCATGTTAAATTAAAAATTAAAGTCATAACTTATTAAGGACAAAACCTATTTAATTGAATGATTATAGTTTGTTACACTGCGTTAACATTTGTGTTTCGAATTTCCAGGTTTGTCTAACGAGAATCCGAAATTCGAAACACAATGTTTTAAATGTCTTAATTTAATAATTTAAATTAATTTTATATGTAATTTAATATTTGTTTGTTTTGAGTTTTTCTATTAATATTCAATTGCAGGGACGAAATTTATTGTCAGATTTGTAAGCAGTTGACAAAGAATCCTTCTAAAACGTCACACGCAAGAGGTTGGATCTTGTTATCCTTATGTGTCGGCTGCTTTCCCCCAACTGAAAAGTTTGTAAATTATTTGCGGGCATTCATCCGAGAAGGTCCTCCGGGTTATGCTCCTTACTGCGAGGGAAGATTAAAGCGTACGTTTAAAAATGGCGCTCGCACTCAACCGCCCAGTTGGTTGGAATTACAAGCAACAAAAACTAAAGAGCCCATTCATTTGATGGTGTCGTTTATGAATAAAAGCTCCGAACAAATCGAAATAGATTCGGCTACCACGTCCGAAGAAGTTTGTCGACAAATAGCTCTCAAATTGAATTTAAAAGATGCTTTTGGCTTTTCCCTTTTTATAACCCTTCAAAATAAAGTGATGTCTTTGGGTAACGATTGCGATCACGTGATGGATGCCATTTCAAAGTGCGAGCAATATGCCAAAGAGCAAGGCGTAGAAGAGAAGGCGGCCCTTTGGAGTCTATTTTATAGAAAAGAAATTTTTACCCCTTGGCACGATCCCACCCAGGATTCGGTTGCGACCGATCTCATTTATCATCAAATTGTGCGCGGTTTAAGATTCGGCGAGTACAAGTGTAACGCCGAGGGCGACGTCGCCACGTTGGCGGCTCAACAATATTACATAGAAAACGGACCTTATATGGATCTGAAAATATTACGTTCCAGAAGTGACAAATACCTTCCCGCCTATTTAATTAAACAAGGCGCAAATATGAAAGAATGGGAACAAAAGATCGTGGACGCGTTCGGTAAGAGCGTTTGTGTTAAACAGAGATACCCAACTATTAGAGCCAAAGAGGATATAGTGAGGTACGCAAAAATCGTTTGGCCCATCTTGTTTTCTAGATTCTTCGAAGCGGTCAAAGTTTCTGGTCCGAATTTACCAAGAAATAATGTCGTAATTGCGGTCAATTGGACGGGGATGTACATGATCGACGATTGCGAAGAAATACTGATGGAACTGTCGTTTATCGATATTGCGTACGTCGGATACGAGCAAAATAGCCGATCTCTTAA
This sequence comes from Cantharis rustica, assembly GCA_911387805.1. NCBI lineage: Eukaryota > Metazoa > Arthropoda > Insecta > Coleoptera > Cantharidae > Cantharis > Cantharis rustica. The sequence goes on from OU426877.1 coordinate 1,002,610, forward strand.
GCACACATTCAATTTGCATACGATAAACAGAGAGGAGTACGTATTTCGCTGTTCCGAATCGCAAAACTTGAATAAATTGCTCGTTTATTTGTTGGACGGACTAAAGAGTCGTTCGCAGTATTGCGTAGCGATACAAGATTACAGACATCCCGACGAGGCGGCTTCCTTTCTCGTTCTGAAGAAAGGTGACTTAATAGAGTTGAAAAATGGAGAGAAAGGCGAAGCATTGATTTCTTCGACTTGGGGTTACGGCGAGTGCGAAGGACGCGTCGGCGATTTTCCCACGGAGGCCGTTCAAATTTTGCCCACGCTACTAAAGCCAAAACCGAACATGTTAATGCCGTTCAAAAAGGATGTCGATTTTCGTTCCGGCAGCAGCGGTGCCGAACAAAACGCGGACCCACCGCAAACATTAAAATTGTACACTTTAGCAAATTATGCACAAGAACACTTCAGAATATCCAAAACTAGCGCCGTAAAACAAACTTCCGTTTCTTCCATCGTACGAAGAAATTCGCAAGAAGAACTTTGGAAGTACACCAATCAACCTATACTACAACCTTTGTTGAAAAAATTACTTACAGACGAAGGTGCGTGCAAAAACGCTCTGAAAGCATTTACGGCCATACTCAAGTATATGGGAGACCTGCCAAGTGCAGAGACGAAAGCCGGCGACACAGAACACACCGACGAAATATTCACCGAATGTTTGGTAAATGATGCGTTAAAAGACGAAATTTATTGTCAAATTATACGCCAATTGACTTACAATCGTTTGTCTCGTAGTCAAGAAAGGGGCTGGGAGCTATTGTACTTGGTCACCGGTTTATACGTTCCGAGCCCATCTCTGACCACCGAAGTAACCAAATTTCTCAAATCTCGAACACATCCGTTCGTCGAAGCGTGCTTGAAGCGTATACAAAAAACGCAGAAATTAGGTTTTCGTAAATATCCACCTTATTCGGCCGAAGTTGACGCAATACAACGTCACAGTATGGAAATTTATCATAAAATTTATTTTCCCAACGACACGGAAGAAGCGATGGAAATTGATTCCACCACCAAAGCTTCAGATTTAGTCTCGTCTCTTTCCAAACAACTTTGTCTACTATCCGAAGATGGTTACAGTATTTTTATTGTGATTTCCGACAAGGTTTTTTCCATTCCGGATAACTCTTATTTCTACGATTTCTTGCAAGAACTTACTAATCGAGTTAGGGGGTTCAAAGCAAGTCGGAACGGTAAGACGATTTATTTTAATTTTAAAGCAAAAACTTTTTTATCCATATTAATATTAATTTATTATAGATGCGGTCGATGTACAAATTCGGTATCAAGTTTTCTTTATGAGAAAATTGTGGTTTAATATCGTGCCCGGTCGTGACTTAATTGCCGATCAAATATTCTACTATCATCAAGAATTGCCAAAATATTTAAGAGGTTTCCACAAGTGCACCAAAAGTGAGGCGACAAAATTGGCGGCGCTCATTTATCGTGCCAAATTCGATGACGATTTAACTAGTTTGAAACAAATTTCTGCTGCCAACTTGAAAGAATACGTACCCCAGGATATCGCTGGAACGCAATCCATGACCGAATGGAAACGGAATATCTTAACTGCCTACGATAACGACTACGGCACGAGTGCGGAAGAAGCTAAAACTAAATTTTTGGAAATTGTTTATCGATGGCCAACCTTTGGGTCGACATTCTTCCAAGTTAAACAAACTTCCGATTCCGCTTATCCGGAAAATGTCACGATTTCTATAAACAAATATGGCGTTAGCATTATACATCCTCAAACGAAGGTAAGCACTAATTTTATTGTAGGAAAGTTAAAAGCTCGTTACTCGAACTCCATTTGCGAACACATTTCAAAATATTTATTTTCACCAACTCGGTTTGCTTGCAAACGAGTTTTTCGAATAAACGACACTGCATCATTGGCTCGCGAGTTAAAAGCGCGATATTGACTGTATTCGAAGCTTTCTTTTCTCAACCATTTCGAAAAACGCATTAGTGTTGGAATAAGCGATATTCAAAAAATTTATTTTTAATACATTAATTTCTTTTTAAGGATATACTTGTTACACACAATTTCTTCGAATTGAATAATTGGTCGTCTGGAGACACGTATTTTTATTTATCTATCGGAAACGTTATGAAAGCAACAAAGTTGTTGTGTGAAACTTCTGCGGGTTATAAGATGGACGATTTAATAACATCCTATATGGATTATTTAAGCAAATATGAGAAGAACATTGGATCATGATTAAAGTTTAAAATTATTTTAAAATAAATGTAGGTAATTAGAATATTAACATTATTAATAATTAAAACAAAACTTGCACTTGTATTACGAAATAGTATTTTGAAGGGCTTATAGTTTGCAACCCAAAAATTTCAACATTAAATTTATAAAAATCATGGTGCCGTTCGGGCGCTTATCGTATTATTATACTACGGCCGTCCCGACTTCCTAACATGTGAAAGATGTGCCGTTCGACGTGGGACGTAGGGGATGTTTGAAACTTAATTTTAATTAAATGCAATCTGTTGCGGGTCACATGATTTTGATGAATGTAAATAATATTTTTTAATCAAAATTTTATTATTGTAAATAATCACGTGACGATTATCACTTGTTACTTGACGACCGCTGTTGATGACGTCCTTCCTGTAGATGTAAAGTTTTATGGAAAGCCGACCGATTCCATAGAAAATTCGGAAATAATAAACAAGGTAAGTATGAAATAAAATAAAAAAATTGACAAGGATCACCAAAATTCGTACAGATCTCTTTTAGAAGGAATTATAACGAAATATTAACACCCGTATTCATAAAAATTTCTTAAAGTGTCGCTTAGGAATGTTTTAGTTATAACACTGTTATAAATATGTTATAAACCTGTTGTAACTTTTTATGAATACAGCTGTAAGAATTTACGTTCCCTCAGAACCCGAACATCTATTATAATATTATTATGTGAAACTTAAAGAATATATTACTTATTCAGATGCACCGCTTCGACAATATATTGAAAGTTCCAAATCGTTGCTTGGGGTCTCCCTATAAAACTGAAATACTGCTCTAAATTTCTGTATTTTTTGCAACTCCATCACGTAAAATCGCGAAACTATTGACGAAAGTCAATATTTATATTTGCATTTACGGCTTACAGTTCTGAAGATGGATCAATAAATGATCCGAAACGTCGACTAGCACAACATTGTAGTTTTATTTGTTTATCCACAATCCCAAGAACTCCATCTATTTCCACATTATTTTTTGGACAAAGAACTTCATTTTTCATAAGTCAACAAAGCTCACGTACCTTTTTTAGGTATAGAAAGAAGCATTATGATCTGCATAAGACACAAGGTCCGTCCACATAATTAAAATTTATGTATACATGACGGTCCAAATTGTTATTAGCCGAATAGATTTACCTATCTATCGAAGGATACTTAATTATTCTGATATTACATTACATGGCGACCAAAAATACTTTTTGCTTGTTTTATTTTTTTATAGTAGGAATATAAAATAGAAAATAACTTAAAAAAAGTTATTAGAATTTTTTAAGTATTTATGTGGTATTTAGTAGTACGGTAGTACTTAACAGTTAAAATTTATTAGGAATATAAAAATGATAAAAGTTTTTATTTACCCTGTATGTAAAATAAAATTATTATGTTGGTGTTGTAACATTTTCGAGTTAGTTGACCATGGGGGTGAAAGTAGGATTTGAAATACCGCAACACAATCTTCGGGTGCCTTATCGTAATTTTTCGGTTACACTCGACTTAAAGCATCACGGTTGTTGGCTTCTTAGTGATTTCTAGCAAATTTCTAGTGGTTTTTTAAATTACGTAGTTGGTTAAGTTTAGTAATTACGTTATTTTAGGTTATTTTTTCGTAAGAAAAAGACGCGTTCTTTGTACCGCATTTTGTGAATCGAGTAAAGTGCAAGTTTATTGTGTTATGAAAGTTAAGTATAAGGTTGTACAGATACTACATCATTTAAACATTTTTTTTTTCAATTTCAGGTTTTGAAACAATGGAATATATTGGCCGTAAAAATTTAGCTGTAAATATCCAGGTTGTATCAATCACTATTATTTAAATACCAAAGGCAATTATATAAACAAGCATTTCTTTAGATTTCCTAAAAATGATGATCATAAAATTTGGAGAAATGTTTGTAATGTAGATAGTTCACAAAATTCAATTTTAATCAACGCAATTTTGTAAACGAGGCAAAGCAACGTTTAATTTCCGGGACCGTACTAGTACCTCCTCTTATTGAAATTTCAAATGTTCAAAATAATGTAACAAACTCTTTAGAAGTTATTGCCGATGAACAACTTATCGAAAGGGAAGATTTGTCTATTTTAGGCGATTCTGTTTCTTTAAGTTGTTCCAGCAGTGGACCTTGCTCTTCCTCTACTGCTTCATGCTCATATTCTGATTTGCCTCTTTTACATGATAATGAAATAACAAGCAATGTATTTAATCTTCGAGATCACAATTATTATAAAGTCATTGGTTAATGATTCACGTTAACATATTTGTTTTATTTACTGTTTGTTGTACATATTGTTATTTTCTTTAAATTTTTAATTTACATTTATAGAAAATGTTTATTTATGTTGAAAAATTATATATATATATTATATATCGATTATAATTGAATTGTTTTTATATTATGTGTTTAATATATTTCGTATGCATTTTTAATTTGACTGAATTTTTATTGATAATCAACCTTGGCCACACATTAGCAGATAATTGTTTCAAATTCTCAAGAAATTTATTTATATATTTTCTATAATTACCTGTTTATTATAAAAAATTTATAAATAAATCTTTTAAGAATTTGAAATTTTAAATCTTATATAAAATTATGAAATTCTAAAGAGCTATTCAAACGTCGCGCTAAATTTTAGTTTGCCTTACGGCCGCAGGAGGGTCGTGTTGCGACGATTTAACATGTAAGGTTCGCTTCTCCTAAATATATGTTCTGTGTAGTTGACGATGCTAACGCTAGTCGCAAGCAGCAAAAGCAGTGACGGACGGACAGCCACAGACAGTTTATCTTTATCGTTGGTTAGTGCGCTTTGTAAGTAATTTTATTAGATTGATTCGATCAATTATCACTTTTTGTTCTAGCAATTTTGTTTCGATTTATTATTGCATTAAAATTAATTAAAGCGTGTAGTTAATTGGATAAAATTTAGTGAATTTTAAGCGGAGATACCTATACGAATATCATTTATGGGCACGATAGATACAAATGTCGTCGCCATTTTGATGACCGGTTTGTATATGGTCTTCTAATAGCATAATAATTAACGTCCTCTCAATTGTTGTGTAAATTTGATTAATTCATTGCTGGCATGTTGTTTAGTTGTAATTAAATAATTGCATCGTTCAAAATTGACTTTTTGTTGCGTGTTTGTAATAGGGCGTGTGCTTGAACGTTGAGCGCAGAAATATTGATAAAACAAATTTCTAGCCGATATTTTTAATAAATTAATTATCAGATTTCAAGTTATCGTAAAAACAAACAAACCAAGTTAATTTTTTGACAACTAGTGATTAAAGTTTGGCTTAATTTGCAGAGATAAACGCAAAAAGTTTGCTTCAATTTGGCGGCCTTCGATTATGGAGCCGTTGAATTCGGAACTAATTACTAGAAGTTTAAATTTTCACGGTCAACAATTGCAGAAAGCTTGGGAAGCTGGTCGCGGAGAACAAGATTTGATAAAGAATAATGTTAGAGATTTGAACTTTCAAGTTTACGGTCAGAGGCAGAAATATTTGTCCTTCCAAGATCGTGCTAAACGTTTAAAGCTGCAACACTTTATTGTGAAGAAAGCCAATTGGTTGTTTGATATTAAGAATGTGTCTAGGGGCAACAATTCTTTAGATCAAACTGTTACCGAAGATATGTACGCCATCATGCCGCCGTTTGAGACTTATCTCAACGTCGATAAGCAGAGCCGTTTAAAATATTTTTTCAAGGTTAGTGTCACTTCCTGCCTCCTTTATGTAAATAATTTTGTTTCTATTTTAAACAGAATGTGCGCATCGGGAATTTAATTTTGGGTACCATTGTTAGCAAGACTCAATCGGGAATGATGTTGAAAGTACTATGCACGGTGGGACCAGGCGTTTCATCCGTTCACTACGTCGCAGATATTAATATAAAGGTAAAGATGGCTTAAATTCTATAAAAACTTTTTTTTTTTATATGTGGACATTCTTGCAGGCATTTTGTCCGGTGGCAAATATAATTCCCGCCGTGGACCGGAAAGGTGTAACTCGCAGTTACATGATGAATGATTCGGTGTGTTGCGAAGTGTTAGAAGTAATTCCGGATACCGATAAAATGGTTTGTGGAATGAAAGGTACTACGCAACAACCAAACGAACCCGAATTACGTCCAGCATTAGGCCTCGTTGGGGCAGACGATTTTCCTTTAGTTTACAAGTAAGTATGCCTCATTTTGATCAACAATAAGTTTGCACCAATTTCATTAAAATTGTGTAGCGGGGGGGAAATTATTTTTACTAACCACATCATTAATAAGGTTTGAGGGTCCTTCAATTTTAATTTTAAAAATTTGTCAATGCACGTGAGTTTTGAAAAAATATTGCTTTATTGTATTTTTAGTGAAATTTTATTTACTTTACTGTGTGTTGGATGTTGGAATATTCAGGAAAGTGAATTTTTAATTTAATTATAGGTTCCTGCATAAAGGAATTGTAAAAGAATTTTACGTTTATTATAAATGCGAAATAAGTTAAAAATACAGGTGTTATTATTATAACATTATCCAAGTAAAAAATTCGTCAAGTGTCATAACTTGTCTTTATGTATGTGTTTAAATAAGAGCACTTAGCACACACTGCCTGTGAGATTGAACTAAAAACACAGTGGCACTCACGCTCTCACGGTTGGGTTTGTTCTACATTTTTGCAGGTGAGATTATTTTTAAACACTTGTCGATTGCAAAGCGAATGACAAATACAAAGGTATTCATCTGTTTACTAAATTTTTTAGCTAAACGTTTTGTTGTTTTATACAATATACATTTTCCGCAGTATCCAAAATATCTATTAAAATAAAATTTAAAATGTGTCTCATTGAAAAACAAACCAGACAAAAATTATATTGCTGTGTTGGAAAAATTAAAAACGTAATTCCCATCCATCGTTGTTATAAAAATTATTATAAATAATGGAATCAATATTTAAAGTTCATCTTCTTCGTTTTTGGAATTGTATTGGTACGTATTGCTTTTTCTAGGATTATGTTTATTTAACATTGCTCAAAAAGTTTTTTTTTGTAACAACCAATAATGAACTTTACAAAACTGCTTTAATGCTTTTAAAAAGATTTAAAAAAAAAAGATGTTACTTACCATGACCTAGTTAATTTCCAAATTGTAGATAATTTCATTCGACGAAGAAATAGACGATTTTATGAAGAATTTTTTATTTTAAACCCAACAAAAGTACAAGAGAATTTCGACGCAAATACTTTCGATCGAAGAACATTTTTGATAAAAACAGAAGATTTTTCTATTTCTTAAAAATGCCACTAGCATTGTTTTACTAATATAAGCTTTTATAATAATATGTATTATATTACAATAATATATATTTTATTTTTTGAAGAACATCGCACGGTACACGTTATATACAGTTGGATCCGTTTTGTATTGTTAACACGTTTGTGAATATTTTACTTGTAATTTCAGAAAAGCATTGGATCATAAAGGTGAAGGTTACGATGCAGTTTTAGAAAAAAGCGTAGGCTTCAACAATCCAAACAATATCTCTTACTTATCCGATGTTATGGGACTATCTTCTAATTTGACTTTCATGTCCGGTTTAAGGTGAATTGCTTTGTCGCAAATTTTGGTCACTTATTAATTTTTTTGTGTTGTCTTTAGTGATCGCTTTCCGGAACAGGAATATTCGCACGAATTGCGCCTAGTGCAGGCCAGCAAGTGGGCTTACCGTAATGTGGCAGACGGCATCGATCATTTTAAAGCTGGTCGGCATACGGAAGCTTTTCAATGTTTGAATAAAGCACTCAACATAGATCCAAAAAATGTCGAGGGTTTGGTAGCTCGAGGTGCATTGTATGCCAACAGTGGCAATTTTCAGAAAGCCATTGAAGATTTTGAAGCGGCGCTAAAATTAAATCCTAGTCACGCTAACGCACGTAAATATATGGGAGAAACTTTGGTAGCTCTGGGTCGCAGTTACGAAGAAGAAAATAAAATGGAAGAAGCTCGCAAGGCATATCAAAGTTGTCTAAGTATAATTCCATTTCACGAGGAGGCACAAAATTCGTTGGAATTTTTAAAGAATAAAAATCAAACTTTAAAAAATTTAATCGAACCTGGAGATCTTTTGTTGCCAAATTTGAGTGCGTCTGTATCCGGTGTTGCGCCATCGAAGGCGACCGATGTAAATGACGCTTTAAAGCAATTATTAAAGAACGAAGACGACGATAAAAAGGATAAAAAAAAGAAGAAGAAAAGCAAAAAACGTAAAAATAGAAGACGCTCAAGTTCAAGTTCTAGTTCGAGTTCTTCAGGTAGCAACGATAGTTCTAGTAGTTCGTCGTCTAGTAGTAGTGATTCTAGTAGTAGTTCTGGGGATTCTGACTTTAAAAAGCGTAAGAAGCATAGGTCTCGCTCCCATAGGCGAGAAAAACAAAATTCTCTCTCTCCACTCAGCAAGCGCATGGCTTTAATGGATCCCACACATGATACACCTGTTGCTTATCAATTTAATAAACCGGCAGCTTCAACATCTTTTGATTTTGGTTTCGATCAAACTGCCGAGGCTCCCAAGCCCGAACTCGACGATTACGAATTAAAGGTTCGTTCCTTTTTGGAACAAACCAAAGGCGACTCGGATTATGAGGAAAAGGTAAGGAAATTTTTAGAGGAAAGTGCTCGATGGAAGAAGGATAAGAAGGGCGAGGATTCTAAAAAGAAGAAGAAAAAGAAAGATAAAAAGGCTAAAAAGGAAATCAAAAAAAAGAAGAGGGACAAAAAGTTAAAGCGAAAACATTTTGATTTGACCGAATTGGAGGACTTGGAAAATAAAAAGTTGAGAGATGCATTGAAAAAGGAATTGGGAATTAAAGAGAAGCGCAGTAAACGTCATAATATTAATTCCGACGACGAAGATTATTTGTTGCAGAAAGCTGGCTACAGCAAGAGGTGCTTATACTTATTGGTAGTTATTTTTACTATTATATATTTTATTTTTTTTGTGTAGATTTTTGGAGAGTTTACCCGATCTTGAAGAATTGGAATCAAAATTAAATGCTTATTATGCTTTGGAGAAGGAATCGAAAAGGTAAATTTTTAATTTTTCCAAATGTCAAATTTAGTAAAACTAACTTGTTTTTTTTTTTTTTTAGGAGCGAACTGAGTGACAGTCCAAAGCGCTCTTTAACACTGGACTCCCCTTCGCCAACAAGAGAACAGAAAGCTAGGCAAGCAGTTGCAGAAGCCACGGCAAGCGCTACTGCCAGTGGGGCACCTACAAAGTGGAAAATGCAAATTGGCAATGCTTCTGCAGGAAGCGGTGGTTCTAGATTTAAAAAGAAGCCAGAACGTGAAGATTGGTCAGAAGAACACTTGATGGAAAAACGTTCCAGTAAATCTACAGATTTGCTAGAGGAAGCTAAGAAAGCTACCGTGGCATCGTCGTCGTTACCTCCAATTGAAAAGAACGTGAGTATTCGCAAAGCGATGGCTTTGAAAGAACCTCTTCCGCCCATCAAGAAGGATTACGAGGCTCTAAGAAGACCCAAAATCACTTTACCAATACAGCCTAACAAACCATTAATTCCTCCCGGCCAAGTGGTGCTAGATAAGTTTGGTAACTTTCGACTTTTATCTCCCGCTCAGAGGTTGCATGTCGATAGACATGATGATATGCCACCTTTACCTCCGGGAGCTCCACCTAAAGATTCGTATGGAAGTAAGTAAAGAATGTTTTGCTTTTTTATTTCAAATATTAAAAAAACCACTTTTGTGCAGGCAGTCGAAAACCTCCTGAGCCACCGGGCAGACCACGATCTGGAAGTAGATCAAGTCGGAGGAGTCGTTCTCGTTCTCGCGGTCGAAAATATAGTCGTTCGAGGTCTTCGAGTATGTCACGTTCACGTTCGAGAAGTTACCGAAGTCGATCCAGATCATATTATAGTAGATCGCGTTCCCGCTCGGGATCTTATTATTCGCGCAGTCGTTCTCGTTCTCGCAGTTATTCTGGCGAAAGGCGGCGTTATCGAAGAGGTGGTTTTAGGGGTGGACGGTATGGTGATCGAGGAACATATTACAAACCACGTTTACCGCCGCGCGGCGGAGGCGGTGGATATAACAGGGGCAGGGGAAATTATTACCGTGATTCTAGAGATGGTTATAGAGATTATCGTGGCAGAGGTCGGCCATATAACAGAGGTGGTGGACGTAGACCACGTGGCCGTTTCACTCGTGGCGGTTATAGAGATTATCGAGATCGAAGGTAACTTTTTTTCTAAATTTTATTTTATTCTTACAATAAAATGTAATTTTAGATACGACCGAAGTCGTTCTAGGGATCGCAGTAGGTCTTTGAGTGGTAGTCGTGAATCTGTGGAAACTATGAGGAAAGTAAATGCCGAGAAAGAAAAGATTAACAAGTATTTGGATAACGATGGCGAACCTATTAGGCACGAGGGACCACTCTCTGAAGGTGAGGATAGAGACGATTACACCGGAGAAAAGTATGTAGATAGAGAATCATATGATGGCAAGTGGGGAGAAAAAAATAATGGGGATGCTAAACATGACGATAAACATAAAGGTATTCCAAACGAAACTAATTTGGAGGAAATGGACAAATTTTTAGATAAAGCCAAGAAAGATAAGAAAGAGGAAATGTTGGAAAGAAATAAGGATTTCCTGAAAGATAAGCCTTAAAGATGTGGCACCTGCGTTAAGAATTTATGTTTGTTTATCCTTACGAAAAAATATTTGTTAGTAATTTTACTGTCATTTAATAGAGCAGTAAGTATAGTTCAATAGCATAAAAAAAAACTTGCAAAGTAGAAAACGCATTTTTCATTTTTGTGTGAACATGATGGTAAAAATTCAATTTTGTTGTTATTCAGTTTGTTTTTTGTATATTTTATTTGTGTGCTTTGTGAAGACGAATCGATTTCATACTTTGGTTGCACATTGTCGGACTTGAATTTACCTAAACTTGAAGGTATCTAACCGTAACTTTTGAGAAATTCTCGCAAAGCAAATAGAGAATTTATAGAGGATTCTATTTTAGTAATTATTTTAACATTTTCTTTTGTAATCTTTATAGATGTGTATATTATTAATAAATTGGGAAGCTACAAAAAAATATATTTTATTTTAGATTTAATTACACTTACTTTCTATTACATTCAAATGATTTACTCACATTTTCATTTGGTATATATTTTCATATCAAAGCAAGAGATTTCAAACTTGATATAATTATAAATTAATTAGTAATACATTATTCTCTTGATTATTTATAGGTAACAAATAAAGTAAAAATTTATTTTGTCTCATATTTTTTTGAGAGTTGCAAAAGTAGTTACTTATAAACTTAGGGCCGATTTATCCATCTGTTCAGTGAAGTGTCTGTTAACTATGTGTTGTGTAAAATTATAAACCTGTAAGCATTTTGGGTATATTGACTTTGTTATGTCAGTATGATATGTTCAGTACTTACGAGTTAAATAATGTTTTTAAACAGGTAGTACAATTGCGAAGAAAGCTATATGTAACCCCAAGTAAGAAAGTGAGACTATGAATAATTTAAGGAAGCTTTATGCTTATTGCGATGATTACAAGAATTCATTCATGAGCACGATTTAAAGAAAAACAAATCGTTTGACGCCAACTTTTTTATGCTTATTTTGCTTTGTTAAAGTTCTTATGCATTTTCCCAATTTTTTTTGTTTTGCTCTTTTTTTCTGCTTTTCGTTGTTTTCTTATTTGTTTTATATTTTTTCTTATATAATTTTTATTTATATTAAAAATTCAATTAATGTATTTAATTCGTATTACATATTTTGATTTGAATTACTTACACTATTTGATTTTGATTTATATTAGATCCATTTTAAATTCAATTGCTAATACAAGTTTACGAAACAAATAGCAACACAATTTTGCTGTATGGTTTATTTACGTTTACTACCTGGTGGGTAAAAGTGTTGGGTAAATTTATTTTTTTCTAGTGAGTTGATTTTACTAAGAGGTGAATAACATACACTTTACTGAGAGGTGAATAATTTGGCTCTTAGAGTTAATAAAAAAATTTATTTAAAAGATTTTATAAATTGTTTTTTAGGACCCATACTTTTAGAGCCACAAAAGTATCTCTAAAATGACCTATACATAGCGAATGTGGTCCTACGGACCTAGATTCAAACAATTTTAAAAGAACCGAGGATATCACTCATGTGAAATTAGTTTGTATTTTTTAATCAAAAATGATATACCAGAAACATTTTGTAGTAGAAGAAATCTAGATATTTCAAATGCAACAGTGGTAACTAACAGAACTTTCATAATTATTGGAATTGTGAGTGCATACCTAAAAAAAACCTACGTGCTAGTTTCATTGTAGCCCAAGAAATAATTCCTGGAGGGTTTGCAAAATATATGTGCTGGAGAACTGCGCGAGTAGTGCCGTCGAACGTTTAATGAAATTTCCAATATTTTTATTATGATCTTTTAAATTTTCCATCTTGGACGCAATTGACAAAAATAATAAGGCGAAAATAAAAAAGTTTCCAAATTTCGTTTTAACGTTTAACGGTGCTATACTCGCTTAGATGAGTTTATTTTGAAGGTTTAGACCACCTATATTGTACTTTTAGGTGTGTGCTCAAAATTCCTACTTTGATTGTTGCCCGTTATTTGCATTTTATTAGTTTTAAATTTGTATGTATTCTACCTTTGTTGTGTTATACTTTAGTAGTATTTGAGTTATACTCTAATGTACCCTTTTTGAAAAAGAACAAAAGAAATATTTCAATATTTCCCCATTTTGTGTTTTTATGCCCAGTCGTCGGGCTTATTTTCAAATTAATAATATTCATGAAAATTTGAGTTGATCACTCGGAAGCGTTCTCTAATTAAATACATAGACAATTTTCTTACTATTATGCTAAGGAATTTTTTTCTACAATGTGATTTAAAGTTACACTTTATTTTCCACTCGTTAAAAATGTTTGGATCGGAACGTGACTTAATAATTGGTTACCTATGTTCTGAAATAGCGCAGAAAGTTTCTTCCTTAATTGGGGTGTCATTACCTTTAGAACCTCTTGTCCATTTTGTTTGAGAAAAAGATTTGTTGCGTCGGCTGCAAATAAAAAATCCGAATTTGTATTATTTGAAAAACCGCAACTTACTCAAAATGCGATGGTTTCTGAAAACATTTTTTACAACCATGTTAACATTGTCGACGTTCAAATCCAGGTTTAATGTATCTACGTGCAAATATTTTAAATCCTTTTTGTAATTGATACTCACTTTTCCATTTATTATCGCCGTTATATCGTCTAAAAATTAACTTATTTAAAACATACCAACATTTTATTTGAATTTCACCGAAAAGTGCTTGAAAAGTTCCGTTCCCACTAGCCGGCAATATGAGGAGGACACCGGAACTCAGATATTTGGAATTAATTCGTAGTTGTGGAATTTTTACTGTCGCTTCGAAAGGTTTTCCATTTTCGCTTAATCTAAAAATTATTTTTATATAAAATTAATAACCAATTTTAACGAAAAATAAGTTAAACTACGTTACTTAATTTTTTTAACGGTAAAATTGCTTGCTCCGTAAATGTTGATGTCTCTTAGAGACACTTTGTAACCGTTTGGTCCGGTTGTAAGAGATAACGATAATTCGTCCATTTGAAAGGGTTCCACCGATGGCAATTCGATTTCTTTTATTCCGTTAGCAAGATACGGACTAAGATGATGCAATGCACCTTTTAGACATTCTATAAGTTGAGGATCGTTTTCGTTGCATTGTTTTATGTAATCGGCTAAAAAAGAATGTTGACTAATTGGTTATCAAAAAAATGCAGATGGATATTTAAGAGAATAGAAAATTAATTTTCCTAAGGATAAGGTATGAAACAAAAGTGTTGCACCGAAAGTAAATAGAAGAGGTAAATAAAAAGTTTAAAAAATAGAATTGACTATTTACGGTATTTTCTTGGGTAAAGTCAAGATTTGGTTAGTGTCGGGTAAAATCGAGAGAGTGAAAAGGAAGAATCGATTACAAGAAGATGGATGCCTATGAGAAAAATGTAGTAGTGAAAGAGTAAATCATTGGGTATAATAAGATTTTCACTTTATTCAAATTATTTAAGACTACAATAATTCAATAATAACTTATCTCGTAAACGTTTTTATTATGGTTTATGATATGTAGAGTATTATAATTATTATTATAGTCCACACGACAGAATATAAAAAATATTGTTGGATATGATTGTCCAACTTTGGACGTGGGTCTCTTTATCATAGGAAAATCTGCTTAAACCGAATTGGGGAATGTGCTCGTGAGTTTGGTTTTTATTGTTGATACGGGACACGAAGACGATCGCAAAGTTCAATTCTACAAAATTTTATGAGGCTTATTACTCCTAGCTGCTTGTAGCGAAGATTTTCTTTCATCTGTCTTCTGCTCCAAATGTCAGCTACCCGTCTCGTATTTCCGGAAGAGATACGTGGACTGCTATTCCTTTATCAAAAATTCACACAAAAAGACGTCGACAGCGTAAAACTCTTAACTAATTTCAACTATGGTCGTCGACACGCCACACCAAAATTTACCAATTTTTTGCCTTTTTAAATATTCAAATTCTTAGTAATTATTTTTGTGTTTTTAGTGTTTGTGTTTCAGTTATTTTACAAATTTCACCTGTCTGGTAAGTATTTTGCTGTTGTTATCTCTAAATTTTGTTATTATTGTTTAATTTCAATTTTTTTTTTTTAGTTTATCCGTAAGGATTTCCAAGGCTGTATTAAATTTTATAAGGGTATCATTTTTACTTTCCGAGCCAAAGCAAACAAATTTGTGAAATTTCAAGTTGTTACACCTTGCACGAGAGTATAATTATTATTATAGTTTTATATTTTACTTTCACAATATTTTAATTGCACCATTTCGGAGGTTAATCTTAATTGTGAAATTTTCCTTGCTTGTGGGCAATAAAGATTATTATTATTAATGCGTTTTGGAAGGTGAGAAATTAATATTGTCGCAAGAAATGCGTCCGAGGGTCGCTAAATATTTGTATCGTATACAAGCTAAGATTATTATTATTATCGATGCTTTCGCAAGGATTGGCAAGAAATTTATTTCGTCGACGGGTATTATTAATTTGTCAAAAAAAACATCCCTTAAAAGTAATTACATGGTATTTGGCGGAACCTCGGAGAGCTCCGGAGCTCTAGCGTCTCCACCGCCGAGAATTTTACTTAGCGGTCGGCCATTTTTTGAGGAATAATTATTAACAAAAAAATAGTTTAATAAAAATGCACTCTTAATATTATTAATAATAAAAACATTATTACTTACGAACGTCGTTAGAAATTTCAGGATCATTATTAGCATCGACTACGTAAATTGTTATCACCAAGGAAAAAAAATATAATTTGAACATTACGTGTTTTTATAACGCGCACAATTTAAATTCAACAAAATGAAATGTTATGCATGCGAACCATCGGATGCAGAAAAGTGTAAATGAACGAAAAGACATAAAATTGTCTATTCACTTTCTCCCCAATTTATTTCTTGTCCCAAATTTTTAAATCGTAAAAATGCTCGACCATTATCTTTCCTTTCGAGCCTTAAATGAAATTTAAATTTTGCTTTTCAAAAGACGAAAAAGCCGATACAAAATAAACGCACATAAATAAGTAGATATTATAATATATTTTATTATATTAAGGGGATTGTCATTTTTCGTTGTTATCTAAGATGGACGCGCATTTCCATTCAAAAGCTATTTACATGAACAGCGGTGAAAGTGCCGCAGTTATTTAACACATAATTTTAAGTTGGACCGTTAATCGGTCAACCGTTAATAAAAAATTATTATCTATTATTTTTCCGCAATTTTTATGCAGCGGAATTTTAAAATTCGATAAAGTGAAAAAATAAATATTTAAATAGGTATAATAATCTGGCTTAGGTACTATTTTAAACTACCTACCCGTCGACAGACGTTTTGATTAATTAAATTCGAATTGTGGCTCTAAAAAGTGTAGTCGTCCGAAAAAATAATAAGTCTGACAAATATACAAATTGTAATAATTATAAAGACTCTCCCCGTTTTCGCCGATCGCTCGTATCCGCTTTCTAATATTATACACATTAACGGTTTATTTAATTGAACTCTTATTATCGGTTGTTTTTTTTAAATTTATTTCTTATTGTAAAATAGAAAGAGAAATTGTTTTCACTTTTGAAGACGACTTTTAACAATTCGTATCTACAGTCGAAGAGTTATGTACCAGATACTTGTTAACTATACATAACATATATATTTACTGTTAAAATATTGAGTACTAATATAAAGAAAATATATTTTATATTTATATTAATATAATGCAATATCGTCATGTACGAGGAAACGAATTTTTTCGCACATATCAATTTGAAAATGTTGTTAATTATTATCATAATATTTTCGTTTGGCGTAACTAAGAGATGCCAAACTTGTAATAGCAATAAATTGGGTAAGTTTTAAATCAAAATTACATAATAAACTGCCAATTTCGTAATGGCACCATTTAAATTATGTAAGTAATTAATTTGAATGTATTAAAATTTATTTGCAGCTGATTATTTTGGCGCATGCACGAAAACAGATTTGAATTTTGATTCTTGTGTGAAAGAATTGCTTAGTTCCATTCGCCCTTTATTCAAATCGGGTAAGTATAATATACATATACCTAAGTTAGTTAGGTATACCAAAATCCTAGAATTCTTAAATAATTCAATTCGTTTACATTAAATAATGATGTGCGAAAAATAAATTAGCAAACTAACCCCCCCCCCCCCAACTTTCTTCTTCGGTTAGTATAATACAACTGAAGTGGAAATAAGATAAGGGATGACGATCTTCTTAACACTCCAAAAAATGATATACCTACCTAATATTATGTTATTATAACTATCGATTAAAACTAGCATTAGGCCATCGTCATAATATGTGATGTCACTATAAGTATTAAGTTAGCTTTCTTTACATATGAATATTATAATGGTTTGGTTATATTATGTAAATATTCTTTATTGGAAGATTTAGATATTTGTGTTTCGAATAGGAAAATCGGAAAATCCGAAAGGTTTATAAACTAGAAAACAAGTCTGCTTACAGAAGCAGACTTCTGAAGTGATAGATAAAATAAAAGAGATTAGAAAAACAAACGAAAGTTGTTAACCGAGTGGACCTGTTTCGGTGAAACAGTATAATATATTGAATTAAATCGGATTAAATGTCAAAAAGCACCCTTTTTTAACCGACTTCAAAAAAGGAAGAGGTTATCAATTCGGTTGTATTTTTTTTTAAATGTTTGTTATCTCAGAACTTCGTCATTTATAAACCAAATTTCAAAATTATTTTTGCTTTAAATCAAGTTGGCCCCATTATAATTTCAATGGTATTAGACCTTCCAATACTTCCAAAACGCTTGGCTGGGCCCCGACTGCAAGGAATACAATAATTGGCCGCCTGTGCCAGCTATAGTTGAAGTAACTAAATAACGTAATTATTTTTTACTTTTTAGTGCTTTTTTTTTTGAAGTCGGTTTTATTTTATTTTTTTAATTTTCTATAGCATAGAATTAGGGTGTATGTCTATCTACCCTTAACATCGCAGGTCCACCACCTGTTCTGCCAACTCTGGCGTAGTTTTTCTGTCATCATTCGCTTGTCTTCTTTCTAGTATGATTTCGTCCTGCCCAGGGATTGCAGGTCAATTGGCACGATTCTGGCTGTGATAGCCAGCACCGCGTTTTTGGAAACGATACGCGCTAACTACTATGAGCGCAGCTCTTTCTTGTAATTATTAACAGGTCGTCGTACACTAACATTACAACTCCTTTGTAAATTAATACTTAAAATTTACAAGTTAATCGTTCTCTACGACGGACGAGTTTAATGCCACCCCCATAGATTAACTAATTTATTTATCTAATGCCACCCCCCGTGGACTATCCAAGTTGCGCCTGCCTGCCTTACAACAATCATTGTTCACGGTAGAAAATGTAGGTGACACTACCGATCTGATATTGAAATTAAAATTCAAACAGAAACCTACTTATTTCAAAAAAAAGAAAGGCAATTCAAAAATAAAATATACAAAATTGCCCTGTAACAGATTGACTGTTACAATGGAACAGCTTGGCCAAAAACTATAAAAAATATTTGGAAGAAGATCGAATACCAGTTTTGCCATGGGCAGGACGCTCCCCAGTAGGAGGCAGGAATTCAATCGAAAACGTTCGAGAGCTTCTAAAAAGGCTACTAGGAAAAAAAAGTTATTACCACAAAGGTGCAATTGATTTCAAGAAACGTATACCTCAATAGAATCATAAAGAGAATGTAAAATATTACTCTAAACTGCATTGAAAGGATGTCACGTAGAGTAGCTGCTCTCCATGCTGCGAAGGGTAGATTATTATATATATTAAAAAATTTAAATTCTGTTATGGTTCTGTACTTTTCTTGTATAAAACATTTATGAAGTAATTCATAAAATGTTATTATTTGACTATGATTAGGTATAAATTTACAAAACCTAAAAATGTAGTGGGTGACCTAATAATTAGGACAAGGACTGTATATTATGTTTGCGCTTCGGTATTAATAAATTATTATTCTTATTAGGAATGAAAATTTTCAGGACTTTTCTTGGACTAGATATTATTATACGCGACGAAGCTCGTGCACTTGCGGTGTCTATCCCTTAGCGGCCCTCCGCTAGTGCGCCCGTGTCTAATGGAAAATACTTTTAAAAATAGCAAGTACAATCGAAAAACAAAACAATTTTTCTGGATGTAACCATAAAAATAAGGTTAGGTACTAGTAATTAACAGAGACTTAGATAGTAGATACTAAATGTACACAATTTATGTATTTACATTATGTATACTAGTTTGCCGTGGTGCGAAAATAAAAGTAAACAAACGCCGAGAGGAGTAACAAAATTTGAGTGGCAAAACTGTTTTTAAAAGTAGTACAAATAGAAAATATTCTCACGAGCGGTGTGGCAATTAAAAATTTTGATATTCGTACGTAAAATAATAACAATACGTGACGCATTTTTCTCATTCATTCATCCGTTCATTGAAGTGTGTCACAGATGGGACGAAAAGAGCACTCACCTTGTCGCTCTCCTAATGATTTATTGGCCTGTTGTACGCATGTCGGTATCGTTCATTCATAAAAAGAACTTATTGTATTATGTCCATTCTAAGATAAATATAGTAATTCACGTGTTGGCCATTTTAAAAAATAAACCGACTTTATGTAATTTCCTCAAAGTGCTGCCTTCGTATTATTTACCACGCCATTATGCTTGCTTTAATTTGTGTTACGTTAAAGTCTCACCGAGTGAGTGCCTTTTAGCTTTTCGTGCCATTTATTTGGATATGGAGAAAACATGGCCGACGAAAATTTCAGGGTTAGAACTGAAGAACGTTTAAAAATTAAAATCGGTAAGTACAATTCGCGTTGCTCCCTCATTTTAGTTTGCTCGAATATTATTCTCCTTTTACGTCCCGTTCATTTTTTAATCGGCTCGTGTCACCAAAACATGGCTCTCCTACTATTCCACTTTTCTCTTTCGCCTGCAGATGTTACAAATTGCGATATTTACCCATTTATGCGCTGCCCGTTGCTTACACTCTCCTATAAGATTTCCTTTTTGCAGGAGAAGCAAAAAATCTGTTGTGTCGTACTCACGGCTCGGCGTTACATCGCGACGTTTACTGCATACTGTCGTTGGACCAGGAAGAAATATTTCGCACCTCGACTGTCGAAAAAACGCTCAGGTAATTTAATTCGATTGTCGGCTAGAGTGTCTCGCGCACGTATTCTTTCAATTTTGCTTTGTCTTTATTGCAGTCCATTTTTTGGAGAGGAATTTCAGTTTGAAATACCCCGAAAGTTTCGATACTTATCCGTTTACCTGTACGACAGAGATCGACACTTGAAGCAAGATAAAATTATAGGTATTAAAATGACGTCGTGTTGAACACTCGCCTTCTTTGTCGATAATCTTTTCATTTTACAGGTAAAGTTGCCATAAAGAGACAGGACTTGGCTTCGTACAACAACAAAGATCACTGGTTTACCATAAAAGCCGTCGATGCCGATTCGGAAGTGCAAGGCAAAGCTAATATTGACATCAGATTTGAGACATTTAACAATAAAAATCGATTGGGCACTCACAAGCGATTGTTGGTTCGTGTGATTGAGTGTTCCGATTTAACAATTAAAAATGGTTCGTGCGATCCTTTTGCTATGGTTTGTGTTACTTACTCAAACGGCAAAAGGATATCCAAAAGAAGTAAAGTACGTAAAAAGACGGTGTGTCCTCGATACGATGAAACTTTCGAATTTGACACTTGCATTGGACAAGAGCGAGACAAAAATGTTCTTTACACGGTGTGTTCCGAAAATGAAGGTGAAATTTGTGAACTTCTTGTTTCGTTTTGGCACGATAGCCCCGGAATGTCGGGCGATGTCTTTTTAGGAGAAGTCAGAGTGCAACTTCACGGCTCGCAACAACAAAATGCTGCTCTTAGAAACGCATGGTAATTTTTGTGTATCCATACCAACGTGCAACATTCAAATGTGTCTCCTTTTTTTAGGTATTTTCTTCAACCTCGTCCCACGAAAGATAGACCCATGCCGTCTTGCGCAACGCCGCCCGGTACCAGGCTCTCCGTTACTAGCCCATTAGGATCGCTTCGTTTAAATATACAATATACAATAGATTATGTTTTTTCTGATTATGTGTATATGCCTTTACGTGATTTGCTACTACAAAGTGTTCATACAAGGGTAAGAATAAGGTTTTCTCTTTTCGTTTTATTGCATTCATAATGATATAGTATATTGTTACCTACTTATTTTATTTTTCTTTTTCAAGTCGATTTCGACCAGCCCTGTATATGTTTTGGGTGAAATTATATCAAATAAAACGGATTTGGCACAAGCTTTAGTTAGAATTTTTTTGCATCACGGAGAAATTGTTACCATTATTCGAGCACTTGCTAAAAATGAAATATCCACTTTAACGTGAGTAAAACCTCTTTTTTAAATGCACTCTCCAACTTGTAAAATTTAAAAAGATATTCAAATCAAAGTGAACGACTTTACAATTAAAGTATGCTGACGTTATTTTTTACGTCTCCCCACTACAAGTGCCATGTTAGTTGGTGCAATTTTTAGGTTTGCTTAGAATATTCACGATTTTTGCACATTCTGTTATGTCGGAAGTGATGTTTTGTGATACCAGAAATCCAGTGAGCGCTAATTTATAGCAAACCTAAAGATGCAGCTAAGCCATTTTTTAATTAGCAAGGCTTCTAGTTGACGATATTATTTTACAAAAATAATGACTAATATTTTTGTCGGACCATATGCATTTACACCTCGTACGGAAAGTGGCTACTGCCACTGTTTGATGAATTTATGAGGGAAGTATCTATCTGAAATAATAGATCGTTTGATTCAAGTCACATACATTTTTTTGCTTTAGTAATCACAAAATAAATTATTTTTGAAATTTAAATGCACCAACTTATGTTATGATTAATTTAAAAATATAAGACATTTCTAGACATATTATTTTATATTTTAAACTTTGTTTCTATTAACCTTTGAATGGAGTAAAATGATAACCAAACAATAACAAACTTTGCCATTAAAATCAAATTAAATAAAAAATATTCAAGTCAAATAAAAAAATTGATCTGAATGGCAAAGTTTATTTTGTTAATGCTTTCCTTTGCTAGATTCAACACAGCGGTAGATCTAGCAAAGTGATTCGTAATTTTATTTCCTTTTGTGTTCAGTTCAATCTTGTTGACCGATTCTTTAGTCAATTTGGTTATTTGTTTAGCATCAACTGGCATATTGCTTTTATACCACTTGGGAGAAAAATTAAAAATAGGCGATCGGTTTGGATATTATCCCAACGATGACCGATCATTTTTTAAAATAGGATATGACATATTTTTGGATTCGCGTGTTGTGTATGAACGCAAGTTCATACATGCAATATGAAAAAACATTTTTTGTATGACAAATGGATTATTCTTACACCAACACCCTATCATCTCCAGCAACTTATTTTTGGTGAGGGATGCAGAGCTTTGCTTCAGTTTTTCTTGCCATTTTCAAAATATCTTTTTTTTGGCATTTCTGGAGTTGGCTAATTTAAAATTCTATGTCGTTAAATGTACTATCAAATGATCTGTTAAAATCGTTGCAACAAATTTGTTGTATTTAGTTTGGCCGTCTTATTCCACTTGGTTTTAACCACGGCCTATAATCTTCTCTCAACATATAATTTTTTATGCTTTCAAAATATTTCAAATTGCTTCCAAATAGATGTATTGCCGATTATAACATATTGTTCTTGCATTGAACTTGATCAAGAATTGTTTTGAAGATTGAAAAAAAATCTTGCCTTTTCAGTTATTCTAATTATTAATTTTTTTATAATTGAATTTATTAAATGTCAATGTCGCGAAGACATATTGTACAAGAAATAATTGAATAAACAAGATAAATTATTGCCAATAGCAAAATGACGTGATTTGTGTAAACCAAACATTTGGTAACGAAACGTATCAGTAGTAGTACTATTATTGTTACTATTGCCGAAAAGTTTTTAACCAAATTTATAGGTCCGGTCTGATGACGTTATAAGAATGAAAATCCTCCTTAACTTGTGTTGAAAGTTTCAATTCTGCAACTGTTTTTATGCAACTTTTGTAAAAGTTTTGCATATTAAACAAATATATAATTTTTTATATCGATGAATATAAATTTTCTAATTTCATTTATATCAAAATATTTTTTGTAGGTTGAGTAGGCGAGAAGGAATCCACAAAAATGTTAAATTCTACTGTTTTAGTTTGAAAACAGAAACTCGCCTTTAAAAAAAGACCGGTAAAAATTAACGAATAAAGATAAATTTGGAAATATACAATTATACAAGATCTTTTTTAAATGGGGCTATTGTTGGATTTAGGGATACGCTGGAATAATATTTATTATTTTGATTTTTTATGAAAATCTCAGTTTGATTTAAATTTAGAGAAAAATGTCGAGTTATTGAAAATAAATAATAACAAATATTAAAAAAAACATTAGTGTAATATTGAGGCATTTTTTAAGCTTAATAATTTTATAAATTTAAATTGAAACACAAATTACATCGATAAATAATTACCGAGCAAGATTGGCATAAAAGTCATAGTTCAATGCAAGGTAATAAAAATTATCTTAGAAAATGTTAGAAGGAAGATGGAAACTTAACGTTTAAACTGCAGAAGAATTTTGTTGTCTAAGATCTAAGAATTGCAAGGGAATTAATGGCAGGATTTGCAAGAAAACTGTCGAGCAATAAACAATTTGCAAGAAATCCAAATGCAGTCGAGTCTCGAAATAGTGAATTAAATATGGCAAAGACCTTTCACTTTTTCAGAGTTGTTCACTATTTCGGTATTTACAAAATTTACAATAAAATCAAATTAAGAAAATGAAAACTTTATTTTAAGGAAAATTGATGGTTACCTACAAACATAATTACAATATGAATAGGAAAAATTATGTTATTTTTGATTGTACTTGTTTTTAGTTTAATTTAATACTTAATATTTTTTTGCCTTAAATTACAGTTACTCGAAAAAGTATTCGGACGCTCCTATGTTAGCAATGTAAATTGTTCCTTTTGAACAATGTTTTTATCATATAAAAATGGTTTTTTACAACAATACTTATTAGACATTTTTTGTCGCTTTCGTGGTCTTCAATTTTGTTCATATACATTTTTCTATTTTGTCGTCTCGTTTTCGACCGAGAGTGACTTAAAGTAGACTTGGTAAAACTTTTTAATAAAATTAAAAATGCACAATGGGATTCTCATGAGATTTTTACCGAGACTGCTTTAAGTCACTCTCGGTCGAAAACGAGGCGACGAATAAAAAGATGTGTGGAAACAAAAATGAAAAAAATGAAATTATCTACAAAAAATGTCTGAAAAGTATTTTTATATGCTAAAAAGTTTTCAAAAAGTACAATTTACATTGCTAACAGAGTAGCGTTCGAATACTTTTCCGAGTAACTGTATGTAAATTAAGCAAAGTTGATATTTCAACTTCTTCATTTTTTTCACTCCACTGAATAACATCATTTAAAGATGTCAATGCTTGATTTATTTAAATAAGTTTATCATTAAAAGTATAAGAAACCTCATCCTCGTCTTCTTTTTCTGGATCAGAATCGATCTGAATTTTCTTCCCTGTATATAATAGTGGAATATTTTCTTCATCGTTACTAAATAAATTTGCTGGTGCGTAATAGTTTAAAATCGTAGGAATCAAGCTGGAAATCACTGGTCTAATGAGTGCTTTTTAAACTCTCTTCTTAGAGAGTTAAACTCTTAAAACGCTTAAACAATATTGGTAATGTACGACTTTTATTGGTTGCAAATATTTTTTTACTGTTTTAAATAAAGTTGAACGACGTCCTAAATCACATTTATTTCTTAATCAGAATTTTGTGACGTAGAGGCACAAATATTTGAGACAAACTTTATACTCCGGAGCTGCCTCGGTTTGTTAAAATTGGGATATCGGTGTTTTTAAAATAACTTCTTTTAGTGATTTGAAGCATCTGAAATGTTTCACCACTCGAAGCGGCATTCTTCAATTGAAGAATTTTTCTAATTAACAAAATTCAATAGAATTGTGGAGCTGTTTTTTCTTTTGCATCGTTGTTCTTAATTGCCATGATCGAATATGTATTTTGCGGATTAGTGTAAACTATGTAATGAAAGTATGTGATAATCACTTCAATCTTTCTGAACTACATAATTATATTAGGTAACCAGAAGGGCAAACTAACTCGCAAAATTATGAGTGCTCCATGGCCCTTGCCATAGATAAAGGAGCGCACATTGCAGTACCTTATTAAAAATAAGTAAATTGAATATTTTTTACTATGTTAACATATTGTTCGTGTTAACTGTGTCGAAATACCTCTGAGTGAAGCTTGTTGGAACTCTTCTCTTTATGGAATTTGGAAGACATAGTAAAAACTTTAAATATTTTGGTTTTAAAAAGTGAGAGTAAATTTTTTGGTTTTTTTAAATGCTGACACCGATTATAATTTCACACATAAGTAAATTTAAAAAAAGAAACACCACCACAATGTTACAGTATGTGAAACTAATTTAACTTTCCAACACGTTGAAAATAATATGCCACGACATTTTGGAGTAGCTCTTTACATTCAGAAAATAGCAACATTCAATACCATTAATTTTCTTAGTGCAATTTAAATATTAAACAAACTATAAAATTATTCAAGTTGAAAAATTCTATTTTTTTTTATATTTCCATCTTTGAAATTTGAAAAATTAAATTAAATAATGAAAAATTAAAACTGTTTCAGTTTTAAAATGTAGGTCAACCATCAATAAGTAAGTGTAATGCAAAAATAAGCATTTTGATATCTCTTTTCATATTATCGTTAAAAAAAAATCAAAACCTCTTCTTAACGTAATTTTATAATCTTTTGTAAGCGCACCTAAATTGCGAATTGAGCTTGGTTCATCTTTATTTCAAAATTATTATTGGAATTAATTGTTTTACGAAATATCTCTTTAACATTTTAGACGGGGAGTTTTTATAAATCAATTTTTTTAAGATCTTGACAAATAAAATAGTTTGGTGCGTTTCATTTAATATACGCATAATTCAGTACGTAATTAAAAAAAATTTAATAGTAAATAATAATTATGGGAATATTATTATATTATATTATTAAAACTGTGCGTATTTATCTAGGTGCATTTACATACCTGATAATAATTATCTCGAACTATTTATAATTCCCGAGTATTGCTACAATTTTTAATTCAACAACAATAATCTCACTTGCTTGATTTTATTAATTATTGTGTAATAATTATAATATAGTAATTAATTTTTTATTATTCTTTTTGCTTGCTTGCTTGCTTATTTACTTTTTTTGATAAGAAACAAAAAAGTTTCAATTTCTTATTTTTAGGGATCCTACAACAATATTTCGAGGTAACACTTTAGTATCGAAAATGATGGACGAAGCGATGCGATTGATTGGCTCGCAGTATTTGCAAAAAACTCTCAGACCAACCTTGGATCTAATTTTGAGCGAGAAAAAATCGTGCGAAATCGACGTGACGCGCATTCAGGACATGAATCTAACAAAAACTAATTTAGCCAATTTAAAGGAGTACGTACAAAGAATATTTCAAGCAATCACGGAGAGTGCGGTGCACTGTCCCACTTTAATGTGTCAGATATTTTATAATTTACGAGAATGTGCCACGACTTATTTTCCCAATAATCGCGAAGTTCAATATTCGGTTATATCTGGATTTATTTTTTTGAGGTTTTTTGCTCCGGCAATTTTGGGACCTCGTTTATTTGATCTCACCAATGAACAGTTGGTAAGGAAAGATTGCGTCGGACGATTTTAAGTTTTAATTTGTAACTCGCATTATTCTAGGATTGCCAAACTAACCGAACTCTCACATTGATTTCGAAAACTATTCAATCTTTAGGAAATTTAGTTAGCTGCAGGTCGATGCAACAAGTTTGCAAGGAGGAATATATGGAATGTATGTACAAAGAATTTTTTACCGATCAGCATACTCAAGCCGTACGCCAATTTTTGGAAATTATTTCTGCAAATTCAAATCTGCAAACTGTTACCATCGATACTCCTGTTACTTTGAAAGAGGGGTAAGCATATTTCAAATTGATTTTAACTCGGGTATCTTTAATCATTTTGTCTTCTATTTTCATTGCTTCAGAGAAATTAAAAGGTGAGCACTGCGCATTTTGTGAAAGTTGCGAGGAGTTGTTTGTGACAATCTTTCTAAAATAATTTTTTGCCTAGGGTGATGATAAAACGTGCTCAAGGGAGGAAACGATTTGGTCGCAAAAATTTTAAGCAACGCTATTTTAAACTCACTACTCATGATCTCAGTTATTTTAAGACGAAAGGTCGAGACGCTTTATGTCAAATACCTTTGTCCAACATATTAGCAGTCGAAAGACTGGCCGAACAGTCGTTTAAAATGAAAAACATGTTCCAAATTGTACAGCCCGAACGTGCCTTATATGTTCAAGCTTCCAATTGCGTCGAAGAAAAGGAATGGATCGACTTGTTAACAAAAATTTGTCAGACAAATTCAAATCGTTTAGAAAAGTATCATCCTTGTGCTTTTATAAATGGGGAATGGTTGTGGTACGTTGTTTTTTGGTGTTCTGCCCTGGTTATTGTTCATATTTTGTGACAATGTCATTTTTCAGTTGTAAGTCTCCCAACGAACTGATGCGAGGTTGTAGTGCGGTGTCACATCCGGAGAATAGTTTGTGTATGACGCTGGATCCCGAAAGGGATATGCAGAGAATGCACACGCTTATATTTTCTCACATGATGACAATCGAGATGTTCTTACCAAAGCACGATCGGGCAAATTCTTACTCGACCGAAAATGGTTTGCCGTTTGCAGTGGACGATGTCAAGGCTTGTTACGAAACTTTGGATCGGATATTGCAGGTGGCATACGAATTGGAACATAAGCACAGAACATACCAGCGCATGCTGGCTAACGAAACCAAATATGGCAGCAAGTGAGTATGAGCTTCAGGTGATTTTATTGAAACTCAATTTTGCAAATTATATTTTAGGGCGGCACCAATAGGTGACGATAATTATTTATTAGCTTCACGAATTCATCTCGATTCATCTTTGTTACGAAAAATTGGACCAGCCGATACAAACGTGTCGATATATAATAACTCATGTACAAAATAAAAGACTGGTAGAAAAAATCATAAAAATTTTAAAGTTAAATGTAATAATTCTATATTTATACGAAACATATTTTCCTTGTTTGAAATGGAGTACAAAGTAAATGATAAGCATCAGTTTTGATTCAATATACCAGTGATAAATCGTTGAACCTGAGTTTTAAAGCAATAAATTAAGTTGAATGTTGTCGAATAAAGTAATGACATTTTAAATAAATCGTTAACAAATTATCTATTAAAATTGTAGATATTTATGAAAAAAAATTTTAATTTATAATTTAATTTTTATGCACTGCAAGTGCCGTATCGTTAGGTTTTCATTCTTTCTTTTTTTTTATTAATTATTGTTAACGAATAATAATGAATTATCGAAATTGCTCTCTTGAAAATTTCTGTTAAAATGAGAAGGCATTCTTCGATAACTTGGCATTTTTAATTTGTAACATTGTAGAAATACTAGTTTTATTAATTATTATCTCATATAATTTATGTAATTTAGTATTTTTTTCATTTGTAATTAACGTTTTATATTACATATATTTATTTTATGTTAGTATTATTTGACAATTTTTAATTATTACATACATTTTATTGCAGTTGAAATAATTTTACTTTTTCACCAACCTTTCCAAAAGAATATTATAAATAATATTCTTGAACTGAAATATATTCACATCTAAATAATATTATCTCAACCAACGAAAATACAAGTTTGTTTCTGTTCTTAACGGAGAAAGTACTTTTTAGGAATCCTGCAGAATGTAGTAACAACAAAGTGTGTGGTTAGGCTATTGGTAGAGTGATCGAATGCTGAAATGAAAGTACCAGCTTTGACTCGTAGTAAACTATAAACCATCAAATTAAAAACTAATGCACACAATTTTCCAATCGGATATTAGCAACTGTAGTTTCCAAATGCTGTAACCTTTACATAAGCATAAACATAAAGCGCCGACGAAAAAAAAAATTGTAAGAAAATACAGTACAGTCTTGGTAATCCGAACTAACAGAAACCTGGCCGCATTGGGATTACAGAGAAGTTCGAATTACTGGATAAAGTTAAAAATCGAAAATTGCCTCTTCTCTTAATTATTGCTCGAACAATAAAATTTCATGAGATGGGACATCATTTTCACATGACCATCTTAAATAAATGTTAAAACTATCGACAGCTTTTTTATAAAACATGTTTTGTCATTTTCGTCATCTACGTTCGGATCTTCAATAAATTACTCAATAATTTCTGGATCAGTTAAATTATTCTTTTCCTGACTCCTCCATTTACCCACTCTTCTACTTCAGCTTGTAAATACTATTTTTCATCCTATCCTTTTTTCCGCAATTAAAACATTTTTCTATAATCCGAAAATTTTTTTAGTTGTGTTTGGATTATAAACTATTTGTGCAAACTATTGAGTTGTTCTTTTGTTTGGATTACTGGATGGTTGGATTAGCGTGTGTTCGGATTAACACTTACATAAAATACATTTACAAAGTAAAATTAAATACATTTTTTATTATCACGAAATTGTTTAGATTTCAGCCAAAAATAACGACTAACTTTAAAAATTGATAATATGAATTGTAGTACCTTATATAATTATATGCTTCGTACCTTTCCGAACTTAAACTTGACTAAAATGGATTTGAGAAATGGTAAATTTTTTACTATGTTCGTGTATCAATTTGTGGTTCAGTTAATTTGCGAGATTTTTATTCATGAATCAGAATTTAAAATCCCCTGCGGTGGTAGGACGTCTATTTATCGTCTATTGATACATATCACTTTTTAAAGTCTTGATTTGCAAGCAATTGCATTAGTATCACCAGATAACTTTGGGTAACTGCTCATATGCCATAATATCTGTTAAATGTTGAGCTTGTCGCTGATGCCGGTCGTAACTACTCTGTTGCTACTGCTATCTATTCCTTCCAAAGTTACAATTATGTTGAACCTGCAATAACCACCGAAAGCGACAATACTAGTTAAGGAGAAATAAGTAATACATTAAAGCAGCACACAAGACGATGTTAATTCGTAGAACAGCGATGAGAGCTAAGAAATTTCTTCGCTCTTATCAGTTATAACGGCTCCAACATAACTGTACCCTAACAAATATAGCTTAAGCGATATAGGTTGTGCATTGCGTGTATTGTTTAACAGTTTTTACATCGTAGAAAATTCAAAATTTAATTTACCAAATTTACCCCCTCAAAAAATCAATATGACCGCCCCTGAACGATGTGTACTAGGTGTTGCATATATTTTAGGCGCAATTTTAATAAAAATAATTATTTTTTTGTTAGGTTATAAACCTAACCTATAAACTATTATAAATAGTTCGTTGAGGAATAACATCCCTTCAGGTATGTTGAAACAAGTAGTAAAAGTTAAACTGTTAAATTTTGTTAACGTGCGCTGTTATAGACGCTTACACAGTTACATTTATAAAATGGACAACGCATACGTAAGACGTTTAGATAGCACAAAACAATTTCAAATATCATTACGCTATTCTAACTCGGATTTGATGGTGGATCGCGTTTTCAACTTATGCCGACAATCGGGCGAAAGTGTAACAACACTGACGAATAGAATGGCTAAAAATATAGAGAGCGTAATAAAAAAGAAGAAAAACAAGAAGAATACCACGGCTGCTTTGCAGTCGTTGATTAATGTTGACGTTACGGTACATTTGAATGGTAAGCCACTTGGAGAGGAAATCATTTGTAACGATTTATTTAATGGCGACGATAATAAAAGGATTGTCATAAAAATATTCGAAAAGGAGTATCCGGTCATCATAAATGCACCGTGGGTTGATTTAATGTCCTTGCCAAATTCTGCTTTGGCTGGCTTTCCTATTTCTCCTTCCAGGTTCGAAAGCGTTTTTGTTGATAAGGAACTGTCCGATTTTAAGTGGTATAAATCTAAAGATAAAATGAAATGGAATTGGGTTGGGGATGGATTTGTTTACACGCCAACTAATGACGATGTCAATTGTTACTTGAAAATTAGTTGTGTGCCCAAAAATGGTGGTTTGGAAGGTCCAATTGTGGAAGATGTGTCAAATTGTAAGGTGGAGGCTGGTCCAGGCTTTTGTCCATTCGAAAATAGGCACAAATTTACCCAAGCAAAAGCGATTGATAAAGAGTAAGTTGTTTAATTTGTGTTGCTGCAATATTATTAATGGGATCGATACTAAAAAATTTTTTTTTAAGGTTCCGTGTGGTTAGCTATAACATTCTTGCAGATTTGTATTGCGATTCAGATTTTTCAAGGACCACTTTATTTCCCTATTGTCCTGCATACGCGTTAAAAATTGACTACAGGAAACAATTAATATTTAAAGAACTTTTAGGTGCGTTTTGTTTTGTTTTAATCTAGTTTTTGACATTTATTTTTGTCAGGATACAATGCGGATCTTATTTGTCTGCAAGAGGTAGATGAAAAGATTTACAATCACAATTTGAAGCCTCTCTTCGAGAGTTTATCGTATGATTCACATTTCCAACTAAAAGGTGGTACCGTAGCCGAAGGTTTAACTTGCATATTTAATACGAAAAGATTTAGGAAAATAGAAACTAATTCCATTATTCTTGGCGAACATGTCGATAAGGATCCGATTTTCGCCGATATTTGGACAAGAATCTGCATCAACGACAAATTAAGCCAAAGATTACTTCAACGCACAACGGCAGTGCAAACTGTTGTACTTGAATGCTTGGAGAGGGAGGAAGTTTTAGTGGTTGCGAATACACATTTATATTTTCATCCCGATGCAGATCACATTCGGCTTTTACAAGGTGGCTTAGCCATTCGTTACGTTAATCATATAATGGAAAAATTGAAAGTAAAGGTGTGTTTTTTGTTTATATTTTTGGAAACTAAATGCGTTTATTGAATCATTTACATAAGAAACTAGACAAACCCACGTATTACATAATTTACAAACGTTTACTTTATTAAGTTAACAAATCCTTATTACGTCCTTCACGGTAGGCGACATTAAATATAGCGGTAAAGATAAACTATTGAAAATAGTTGGACATACCTTTTTTAATTATTTTGGAACTATTTTTATGGGCTTGCCTGGTTACTTCAATAAGTGATTTAATTACGTAATAGAGTTTAGGGGAGAAGGAGCTCTTGAAAATCTTACAAACTTTTACGTGGGGGTGGGGTCCAAAGAGTTCCGTATGTAAGTTTTTTAAATGACTTAATAATTTCGGCTTTGATTTTATCTAAGATTATAAGATTTGATGATAGACTTTTTATAAATACAATAAAAATTGTAGAATTTGAAAGATGACAAAAAAATCGGTGAATAGCTCATTTTGTTGACGTCACGTGTGCTCGACGTAAATAGTTGCAGCACATGTTTTAGTGAACGGAGCCGGTTGTAATTCACTTTTAGCTGTGCAGATAGATGCTAACATCTTTAATACATTTATTTTAAATTGGATTTCGTTAATTATAGCCGAATTTAACTACAAAACAAAGATCTATGTCTTTGTGGATATCTAATTTTTGAGTTTCTTGGATTTTCATAGCAGATTATCTCGATGGTTTGCCATTGCCTTTTCAGACAGGACGCTTAGAATAAAGTTCTTGCTCTACCTGGGCTCTAATCCGGTATCTCGGTTTAGCATTTGACGCACTTAAGCGTCAGGTCGTAACTCAGTAATTTTTATTGACAAGGTTTAATTTTTGTTTCTTCAATTTGACAGACAAACAAGAAAATTTCTTTAGTGTTTTGTGGCGATTTCAACAGCACACCAGAATGCGGAATTTATTCTTTATACACGAAAGGTAGTGTTTCCGAAAATTGCGCCGATTGGAGCAGCAGTAAGTTACTATCTCTTTGATTCTTTCTGTTTTCCTAAATTTCTTAATTGTCCCAGACAAAGAAGAGCAAGTAAAAGAATTAAGTTTACAACAATCGTTACTGCTAGAAAGCGCATGTGGAACACCACTTTACACCAACTATATTGCATTATTCAACGGATGTTTGGATTATATTTATTATGATGTATCGACATTCGAAGTTGCACAAGTTGTGCCTTTACCCAGTCACGAAGAAATTACTCGGTACGTAGCTTTACCCAGTGTGGTTTGTCCATCCGATCATTTGGCTTTGGTGTGTGATTTAAGATGGCTTTGATGGTGCAATCATTTTCAATGCTAGCGAAATTTTAAACTTTTTATACTTTTTACTTTGTGTAAATTTTACATATTTGCAACTAGTGGGGTTGTTAAACTAATAAAAGATACGTAATATAACTTGTCATATTTTACATTAGATTTAATATTAATACATACACTACTGTCACGAAGTTTAAGACCACCGTAGAAAAATTTAAGAAGATCAATTATTGTTTTTAAAAACGAAAGTTTTTTACAAATTGTAAAGTTATTTTTATAATTTTCAAAAAAATATTGCATATCGGCGTATTAAATGCTTAAACTAAGTTTTCATCAAAAAAAGAAGCTCATAAGTATATTATACTAATAACTTTCTTCACTAAACGGGAGCATTCTATCTGGAGCCGGATTACGTCTATTTGACGCTCTAAGCTAACACAGATTTGGCGCCTATTTAAAATTATTAATGTACCTATTAAGGCCTAGATACACATCCTATTAAAAGAGCATGCTATTTAATAGCAGGCTTGTTGCAAAATACATTTGCTAATGAAATAGCAGACTATCAGATAGCATGCTATCAAGTTTGACAGGAATACACACAACTTGTCAGCTAGAAGTTTAGTCTTGTAGTACCTACGTGCTAACAAACCCGACAATGGAAGTTTCACTACAAAATGGAATAAATAGTGTATTATTATTACTGGCTATACAGTGTGCAATCAGACTGCAATATACCCGAAGAAAGAGAAACCGGAAAATTTTGGTGAAAAATTGGCTTAGTAGAAGGCAAACTGTTTGCTTACAGAAATGAGAAATGAAGATAGATGCTTATTGTTTTTCTATATTCCACAGTGTCACCCAGAAGGAATGCATTTCCTCAAACCACAGTATTGTGGGTTTATATATTTGAGCTGCATCAGCTCCAGAACGGATTTAGTCTTTTATTATTTTTAATTCGTGATGATACACCGATCGCAGAGTTTTTATTTTGGCTTTTATCATTTTCATAGTTATATTTTCGTCACCTATAAACTCGAATAATTCTTTATAGGCATTTTCACGTGCAAGTTCATTCTTGTACAAAGAAGAACCTTTGCTCCACAAACACTCATACTGTCGGTTGTGAATTATAAAATTTAAAGTTTTGCTGTCACCCTATCGAGACATTTTGACACATTGACAAAGCTGATAGCATGCGACGTACTAGTGTGCTATCTATGTACGCATTCACACATGCTTTTTCCACACCCCGGTCTTGATATAGCAGGATAAAAATCAAATGCCTTGCGATTTAGTAGCATGCTTTTTAGTAGCAAGCTTTTTAATAGCAAGGCTGTATACACATGCTACTAAAAGCCATTTGCTACCTAGTAGCATGCTTTCGTGCTACTAAGTAGCATGTCTATTCCCTGCTTTAAAACATAAAAAGTGTGATTACAAGTAAGCAGTGCTACAGTGACTACACAAAGCAATTGTGTAGTGCAATTGCGATTATGATATCGTTCGACCTAAGCGATGCAATATATTTTTGCATATTCCTTGAATTTGGTAATAATTGTTCTGTCACTTGTAATTTTAGAGCCTAGCGCCTTTTTTGCAAAAGGTGCCCTAAGGCTTTAACTTAGTCAGCCTAGTGCATAATATGGTTCTGATTATGTCCAATAATTTTCTTATAGAAGTTGCTAAAATTTTCTTGCAAAAGAATCCACAAGTGCTGTTTGGAAGTTGGTTATGTTGTCGCACTTTCCTATCGAGTTGGTTTCAAAGTATGGTGATTAGATTATAAATTAATATACCGGCTGCACGCACGAAAAATTGTCACGTTCTGCAAGCGAAAGCGCGGAACAGGCGAGAGAGAGGCACGATCGGCTTTGCATCATACATAGACATCATTTGAATTATAAAATGCCATTAAAAAAAACTTATCCGGCATCAGGTTCGATCTCGCGATCACCAAATGATGCAATTATGTTTCATGCACATAACGCACTAGCCTATTGACAGTTAATGTAATAACATAGTTTTAATTCGTATTAGCTGTTACATAAACATAATTCAATTCAATTCATAAAAGTATGCAATTTTTCATCAATGTTTTCTTATGACGTTATCACTTAAAATTATCGTCCGTAAACCGACTTTATTTATTCAAAAACAGTGGTTCCAATCTTTTTACTTATAATTTACTTCTAAATTTAATTTTCCGTTTTGCCTCCTCGTTAAATCGATAATTTAACATTTCGATATGTAACTGTATATAATTATTAATAATGCCAGGAAAAAAATTACAATAATTGACAAAAACGTAAATAAAATTATTTTTTATTCACACAAATTTATTTTCTTACTTTAACAAAAATTTATAAGCGCTAATCGATTTAAAGCATACAACAGCAATAAGTTTTCCATATAAAATCTAAACAACAATTATTTTATGTGCCGAGTCTTCAAGTTTTCCATACAAACAAAAAGCGAAACGAAATATTAAAATTAAGAACAAAACATTAAAAACAAAAGAAGCAGCAAGTTAAGATTCGTATAATAACCTTTGATAATGAGGAAACACCTCCCAAGTAGGAATGTGTAAGCCAAATTCCAATGCCACTAGTACCGCAAATTCGGCAGTAAACAGTTCTTTTCGATTTAATCTAAACACATTTTC
Source organism: Cantharis rustica (assembly GCA_911387805.1). NCBI lineage: Eukaryota > Metazoa > Arthropoda > Insecta > Coleoptera > Cantharidae > Cantharis > Cantharis rustica. Next base: position 1,038,626 of record OU426877.1, read on the forward strand.
GATTCGCTCAATCAAAGATTTTAAATAATCACCTTTCACGTCATTTAATTTTGCCGCAAGAAGTAAACTACCGGCAGCACATAGCTTTCTATTTTGTTTGTTAATTAAGCGGCGCAAAATCAATTTTTCAAAGTAAACATATGCTTGAGCGACCGTCACCAAGTCGATGTAAGTCTCCAATCTCGATATTTTACGCATTTCACGTTTTATACTGCAAAAAAAATAATCATAATAAACAAGAAAATTATTTGTCACTAATGTACCTTCTAAGTTTACTCAAAGTTAATTGAATGTTAGGAAATCTATCTTTAAATTTGTCGTTTATTTCTTTTTTTAAATCTGAAGGTTTCACATACTCAATGATCGAAGTAACGTACGAGCTAAAGGGCAGCAAGGTCCTGTGTTTTCCCGCTATTAATTCGGGATTGTCTAATAAATTCGGGTTATAAGAATGTGCATCTTCTTTTGCTTCCGAAAGCAACGGCGTTGGTTGATTGGAAACTCTCGGAACACCAAGTTGATCGTAAGTGTAAGTTCTTTAAAAAAACAATGTGAAAATTATTTATAAATCGAATTTTTGTAATTTACGATTTAAGTAAGTACCTAGCCAGTACGTGATGAAAACGTCCCGACGAATGTTCCACAATTTCTTCTCCGGTATTGTGCTTTTTATCGCAAAACTCCTTTGCCGAACGAATTGATACTAACAAATAACCATAAGATACCTCCTAAAAATTAAATTGCATGCTTATTAAAGTTTAATTTCTACAAAACTATAATAATATATTGCTGTATATTTTGATGTGACCGTTATAACTTATAGGTGAGAATCATTTTTGAATTTTTTAAATAATTCATCATTTGCAATGGTAAAAATTTTGATTTTAAATAAAAATAAATGTCGAAAGATAGTTAAAAAGTAAGTTTTTTTTTTTTGATTGTTAATAAAGTGTTGGATTAGATTTGTGGATATTTTAAAAATTTATAATTTGCAATGACGTTGAATATTCACGATAGTAGGCTAGATGATTGATAACGCAAGTTTAAATTAAATACAATTTACCATTGGATTTATTTTTGAAGATAAATTAAAAATATTTGGCAAATTTTTGTAAATGTGAGAGCATCCTTATATTTAGGGTTGAATCTGTAGCAATATTTACCTGTCCTTCCTGCTCTCTATCGGTTCCAAACATTTCAAAAGGATCTGGCAGCTCGCCGGTAGAAGATAAAGGTCGCGAATTTGGCACGTGCCTCTTCTTGCTAATATCTCTAAATAATACAATAAATGATTATTTTTTAATGGGGTTGTAGTGTATACATAAATATTATATTGTAATCTAGCAGTAATCTATTAGTACCTACAATTATTAGGTAAGTCGTTGGATGAAAAGAAATTAAATTATAAAATAAGACTATCCAATATTATTAAAGGGAGTGTACGAGTAAATGAAATTGCATTAATAAGATAAACTAATGGAATAAATATATACAGTGGCAAGAACTTGATAGTTTTTTAATAATAATTTTATCAAAGCACTATAATTTATTATATTATTTTGCATGCAAATATTTGTAACGCCCGGTTTTTCAATCGTTGGTTAACTATTAGTTCATAGTTAACTATTAGTTAGGTTAAAAATTACGTTTTTCAATTGCAGGTTAACGTAAAGTGTTGGTTACGTCGTGGTTATGTTTACCAACACTTGGGGTATGGGTTAACTATAAGTTAGCGAATTACTAATACTTTATAACCATACATTGTGACAGTATTTACTTATTCAGATAAATTCAATAAATTATTTATTTTTTGAAGTTATTAATTTTGTTAGCTATGAATTATTACGACGATTACGATATTAATGCGTATAGCAGTGATGAAGAAATAAGGAGGCCAAAAGTAATTCGTTACAGGCCTAATTTTTTTGAAGAATACGATGGTAAAGACTTTTTTAATAGATTTCGTCTTACGCCAAGAACAGTCGAAAATGTACTGGAGGAGATAAAGGATTTAATTTCTTATCCTACAAATAGGTAAATAATATAATAGACAATAATAATAGACGTTATATTAATAAAAATATTTTTACTCTAGAAATCATTGTCTTTCTGCTCGAGACCAACTATTGCTTACATTAAACTTTTATGCAAGTGGTTCGTTTTTAAGAACGGCTGGGGATTTTTCTGGAGTTAGCAAATCCACTGCAAGTAAAACCGTGTTACGGGTCAGTTTAGTTCTTGCAGGTTTGCGACCGCAATATATAAAAATGCCCCGAAATGCAGAAATACTTCAAGTTCGACAAGATTTTTACAATATCGCCAAATTTCCTAGATGCATAGGTGCATTGGATTGCACACATGTAAAAATACAGTCACCCGGGGGCGATGATGCTGAAATTTTTCGTAACAGAAAGCAATATTTTTCATTGAATGTTCAAACTCTGGCTAGTCCAGATTTAAAAATACAAAATATTGTAGCTAGGTGGCCCGGGTCGTCTCATGATTCCCACATATTTAGAAATTCGAGACTTCATAGTGATTTTGAAATGGGACTTTATGGTGATAGTTTAATAGTTGGTGATAGTGGTTATCCAATTAAACCATATTTAATTACACCACTACGCAAAACAAGAAACGAACATGATGAGTTATTCAATGAATCTCAAATTCGTACAAGAAATGTTGTGGAAAGACAATATGGTGTTTGGAAAAGAAGATTTCCAGCTCTTGCTATGGGGTTAAGGGTTCGTTTAGATACTGCACAAGCAATTGTTGTAGCCACTGCTGTACTGCACAACATTGCTATTAATGAAAAAGAACAAGTACCTCCAATAAACCAACAAATAGAGGCTGCAATTAATTTTACAAATGGTGCCAATATCGTTAATGGAGAAGAAGAAGTAGGAGGAAATAATGCTACCAGAGCAAAGTTGATACAAAATTATTTTTCTCGATTATAAGTTTTAATAAATTTTTAAAATATTTGTTTAATCTTTACATATTTAATAATAATAATTTTTGATCACCTATTTGGTTTTTTTTTATTAATAATTCTATTTGTAACTTATGTTCCTTTTCAAAACATTCTCTTTGGTATTTCAAAAATGACCGTTTATCATTATGTTCTTTTCCGAAGCACTCTCGTTGGTATTTCAAAAACGATAGTTTTTCGTTAATTAACTGAGAAGTTTTGTCGGTGTACTTCTTCCCAGCTCTTGTTAATATTTTCTTTGAAGGTGTTTGCTTTAAATTTTTTGATGAATATGTGGTCCAATCCACTGTAATATAGAAAATTATAAATAAAAACTAGTATCAAGTAAGATTATCTTACTTTTACCATTATCGGCAATTTCAAATGATCGATCTTCCAAATCTCCAAATATTTCATCAATACTCGTGCCTAAATTAAATTAATACATTACATTATAATTATTACTTGGACTATAACAATATTATTTTACATACATTCATCATCATTTGGTAATTTAGCATTATTGGTAACTCGATCTGAATGTACATCTGTAAAACAAAAATAACGATAAATATCTTTTAAATTTTAATATTTATCTTGATTTACCTGATACTACACTCTCATTAAATTTTGTTGTTATTTCATCCCCATCATAATTTCCATGCAGGCCATCTATTTGCCTGCCAATAATTCCTTTTATCGATTCGTCTACTTTTGATAGTACTTCAGGAATAAACGTACCTCCTCCAGTTTGCAATAAGTTTGTTTTATTTGTACTAAACTTTTTTTTAGTATTTTTTTTTAAATTATTAAATTTTTCTTTTAAATGTTTTTTATTCCGAAACAAATGTCTTTTATTGCTACAGTTAAACTCGTTCTCAACCTTGTTCCAAATCGCATCTTTCTCTTTCCAAGTAAAGGCACCAGTTTTTTTAGATTCTAAAATATTTTTATGCTGCTCCACAATATCAACTAAAAGTTCTTCTTCCTCTTGAGTAAAATTCAAGGCACGTTTTTTACCATTTGTTTCTGCTTCCATATCAGAAGAATAATACCTAAAGATAGAGTTGCAATTATTTATTTTGTAGGTATTTGTTTATATCAAATATTTAAATAAAACTATTAATAAATCTGAAATTATTATTGCTTACCGTTGCGTAACAGATTCTAAAAGAATAAAAGACAATAATTATGAACAGCAATAAATACAACCATACAATGACGTCTGACAACTACACACAAATTTTTAAGGTTATAATCACGTTTAATAGTTCAGATGTACAGTAAACTAGAAGTTACCTTACCAACACCTGAATATAAATTGAAAAACGCAAATAAATTCTAACTATAGGTTAACTTGAAAGTGAGGGTAACCAAACTAAAAAGTTAACCAACGATTGAAAAACCGGGCGTAGACATTCTCAAATGTGGTGTAACGATGATTGTTATTGAAGATTACCCTTTGCATGTTATATAGAAATAAAATTGTTTGAAATTTTAGAATCAAATTACAATTGAACCTACTTATATCAAATTTTTTAGAATAAACCAAAAAATGCACAAACACTTTTTAGAACTAAAATGTATATTATATACACCGCATGTATATTATCGCAAACGTTTTCACCATACTATGGCATCATCAGGCGATGAACTAGAAAGAGAAACGAGAAAATTCCGTATTTATCGACAAAAATTGCAAGAGAAAAGGGAGAGCGTAAGAGGGGGGTAATTTTAAAAATTGTATAATTTTGTGTGAATTTACTAGAGGGTAGGGATATATTTAATATAAAAGAGAAATAATGTAAGTGGATGTGAGGTAAGTTAGAAGGGGGGAGGGGTATTATTTATAAGAGAAGAAACTTACTTAGTACATAATATATTAGAATAATAATTGGAATTCAAATGGGGGCAAAATCAAAGTATCTTCAAACAAAACTAGGCACTCGATCGTGTAGTAGGTGCTCCGTTAGTTTTCACAGACGACAAAAAGTTGAAGTAAGTACTTATGGAAAGAAGTGTCTACTTTGCATATGGAGCACCTACTCCAAAGTATTAGCATATACAGTAGAAGCTCGATTCTGTGAACACAAAAATCCAAAGGCATGTCAAACTAGCGCAAGTGTTCACACTAACGGGGGTGTAGAAAAACTAGTGTTTTGTGTATTGAAAAGAATTATGTACTAACATTATGAAATAAAAATATTACAATGTCATCACTACCTTGTATTTTGTCGACAATTAGACGAATTTCTTATGATTACGTAGATATGCATTTCTTTGGGTACCTTTATTTTATATTTAATCACGCACAAATGATAAGAAGTCGGTGGTAGACATCAAGATATTTAATACACAACATTAACAACTGTTAAATTTCGCTGTTCAGGTTATCGAGTGTGATAATGTTCATGTTACCGAGTAGCTATAGAAAACATCGGTGTTCACAGGATCGAGATGTTCATAAATTCGAATGTTCACGTTATCGAGCTTCTACTGTATTACGTTTTTATTCGAAATTTTCGGAAATTTCGCACATAGTTTTTTTGTGCTGGTACCTCATTTTAAAGAATTAATTGAGATATTATTTTTATTACACCTACCTTGTTCTAATGTAAGGAATAAACGAACAAATAGCAAAAGGTTGATGTTTTTTTGTCACCATAACAATTCGTTCACCGTTACATTTGTAATTTTTGATATTTTTAATAAAAGAAACTTTCCTTTCTCCAATCACTTCTGACAATGTAGAAGCCCGTGGTGCCGGACTTGTTGCTAAAGAAGCAAAATAAATAAAAGAGAATCGGTCGGTAAAATTCAGTAAAACTCACACAATCCAGGTTCTAAACTTTCCGAACTGCTACCAAATTGATGTTGTTCAAATTCGTTGCAAACCAAAGCTTGCCTACTAATTTTCGTGCGTAGGTTAATTAAATTTTTATCTTTGCTTTTAAGTACATTAACGCTGCAAAAGAAAAGACAAACAATATTATAATAATTGTTACGAGTGTCGGACAAAAGAAGAAAAACTTTCTTACTATTTTGCATTCCAAATTGTTGTTTTTGAAGACTCTCCCGCACAAAACTGCGTATCAGAATCGGAACTTGATTTACCATCGATAATGCGTTGCTTGGTTTTTTGCAGTCTCTTGTGGCTATTCTTTGCAAAAACATTTTCGACTTCTTCTGTATCGGACTCTTCGACTAAAGCTGCATTAACATTAGATAGCAAATTTCGATCCCTTACCGGTTTTCGTTTCGGTGAGCGAGTCTCGGCGTTGTGAGTACCGTCCAAAGATATACTCGATAAAAATTGCACAGCTGCAAGTTGTCTCCTCGAACGACCTTTCTTTAACGAGTGTGCCATTAAGTTCAAAAATACTTTGATAAAACGCAAAACCAAGACAATTTTGTCACAACTTTATTATATTTATAGTCTCATCTTTACAACTAATTTTATTGTTCGTAAATTTGTTGCTCACAAAATTATTGCACACCGAACTGTACAACATTCTCACTTTTATCGTACACAAACTACGCATTATTTGCTTATTATCTTATACAAAAAATTATCCACTATTTTATCGCAATTTTTCTATAATGTTATTTCAAAATGAATAAGAGTATAATATTTCACAGATGACAATCAATCCTTGGTCGAAAAAATGTCAGAACAGCTGATAAGTCGTTTTAAGGTTATGTTGCACATGTCATTGTTTTAAGTAATAAGGTACTTAATATTATAATGTGACAAGAACGATAAAATTTATTTTGCGATTTAATATAATCTTAGCATAGATAAGAATTAACGATAGAAGATTCTCGCGTAGATACCAAGTGATCGGCAAGTAAGAATTTGTAATTTTTTATTCTCTTTTTCGCTGCGCACCAATGCCGTCTCAAAAGGCAACGGGGAATTTGCTACAGCAATTACGCACTTTGATGGGAAACTTGAAATATGTTAAGGAACCTTTAAACGCGTACATTGTCCCGTCGACCGATCAACACAATAGTGAATATTTGGCGGAGCATCATCAACGAAGAGCCTTTATTTCTGGATTTACGGGATCGGCTGGAACTGCTGTAATAACTCACACCAATGCTTCCTTGTGGACAGACGGACGCTATTATTTGCAAGCTTCTCAAGAAATGGATTCGAATTGGACACTAATGAAGGAAGGAATACAGACAACTCCTTCGCAAGGTTCTTATTAATTTTTATTACTACTACTTATTAGGTAATTTCTTTACACATTTTTGTGAAGGTTTGTACGAAACAAAAAAATTACTATTATATAGTTATGCCTATCGCTATTGTGCACTTTGCGGATAATACAAGGTGATAATAAATTTGTGATTAGAGAAAATATACACTTGAACCTTAATATCCACTTTACTTGATCTAAACTAAAACTATTTTACTCTAGATAACTTGACCGAAAAAAGTTTTTATTCAACACCCAAACTCGACTGTAGATTTTATGATAATAATGATAATGACAAGATCGACTTTCACAGTAGAAATAGAAGATAGATATACTTAAAAGGTGAAGATGAATCGGTCGGTGTGTGATTTTTATCTCGGCCCCGGATTGTTTGCTAATATACTTTTCAACTTCTTTATTGCTACATTGTAAATTTTGATTGCTCTTACCTCAACATTTGTTTGTATTCGATTTGAATATCAGCTTGGGTGGAACTAATAAGTCATTTCGATATTTTGTGTCATACTTGTTTTGATGACTTTGATGGGCTCCCATAAAAAGATATTTTTTATTTTTATAAAAAAGTATGGTTCCCATGATGTATTATAGTGAGAAGACCAGTTAGAATTTCGGTTTTCTGTAAAGATAGGTTTACAGGTTTCCGTTTGTCGCATATTAAATAAGGTTTGTATAGTTCAATTTTGTTTTTTATCGTTGGTATATTTTTTATAAAATTATGCTCATTGATAGGGAACTATAATGTACAGGGGAATGTTTTGAACAGATTAAGTTAAGGTTGTTAAATTATTATGAGAGTGATTCATTTTATGTATTTTCTTTTTGTGTTGTCGATTTTCTTTGAAAATAAAAGCTATTATTATTATAAAGACTGACTTACACTTTGACATAATTATATTCGAGTTACAAAAATTAAAGCACAAATGATTTTATGCTTAAAAAAATTATCATTCAAAAAACTTTTAAATTAATATATTATTTTTTATTTGCTAGGAACATGGCTATCACAAGTTTTACCGCAATCGTCCAATGTAGGAATCGACTCCTGGTTAATATCGCACAGTACGTGGTCCGTACTACAATCACAACTTGAACCATTTGGCCACAAGTTAATTGCAGTCGATAGCAACTTAATCGATGTAATTTGGGAAAATCAACCACCACTGGTAAAAAATTCCATTTCACCACTTCCGTTATGCTACTCTGGAAGATCGGTAGGCGATAAAATAAGCGACGTTCGTAAACAAATGAAAGAAAGAAACGTCCAAGTTTTAATTTTAACAGCGCTCGACGAAATTGCGTGGTTCTTAAATTTAAGAGGCAGCGATATCGAATTCAATCCTGTCTTTTTCGCTTTCGTGTTGGTCCTAACCGATAGTGTAATTATATCCATCGATGTTGAGCAAATAACTCCCGCGATCGAGATACACTTGAAAAGCGAAACAAACAATTGCGAAAATTTTAAAATTGAACCTTACAATGAAATTCAGACAACCTTAAAAACTGTGGTCGATGATACGAAAGGCTTTATATGGTGTGACGATAATGTCAGTTACGCTTTAACTAGAATTGTGCCAAAAAAGCGCTTAAGAACTGAAATTACCCCAATCGCTCTTATGAAGGCGGTTAAAAATCCGGTCGAAATTGCTGGCATGAAAAATGCTCACATTAAAGATGCCGTCGCACTTTGCTGTTACTTTGCTTGGCTGGAAAGCGTAGTTGGTGTCGAAAAGGTGACAGAAATAAGTGCAGCTCGACAATTAAACGACTTTCGTAAGATGCAAGCAGATTATGTTGGACCAAGTTTTGAAACAATAAGTTCGGCTGGACCACACGGTGCGATTATACATTACAAACCTGAACCCAATACGGACTCTTGCATCGAAACGTCCAGTTTGTATTTATGCGACTCGGGTGGTCAATATAAAGATGGAACAACAGATGTAACAAGAACAGTGCACTTTGGTAAGCCCAGCGAGTACGAGAAGGAGTGTTATACCCGCGTCTTGAAAGGACAATTAAAATTGGCTCGTAGCATATTTCCATGTAAAATAAAGGGTAACTATTTGGATTCTTTTGCTAGAGAATTTTTATGGCAAGTCGGTTTGGACTATGCCCACGGTACTGGCCACGGAATTGGTTCATATTTGAATGTACACGAAGGCCCCATGGGCGTCTCATGGAGAAGCTATCCAGATGATCCGGGATTAGAAGCGGGAATGTTTATATCCAATGAGCCCGGCTATTATGAAGACGGTTGCTTTGGCATTAGGATTGAAGATATCGTTGAAATCATCCCTGCCAAGACGAACCATAATTTTAATGATCGTCTTTATTTGACATTTGAAACAATTACTTTGGTGCCGAAACAAATTAAATTAATACAAATGAATTTGTTAACCAAATTGGAAATTGAACAATTAAATTCCTATCATCAAAAATGTAGAGACATCATAGGTCCTATTTTAGAAAAGCAAAACCAAGAAGATGCACTTAAGTGGCTGTTGAAAGAAACCGAAGCCATCTGCATAAAATAATAAGATTTATAAAACAAATTTGTTATAAATTGGAAATGATATTTTTCATGGCAATACTTTTAATAAAACAGTTATTAAATCACAATTTTTGAATATATTTTTAAAACAATGTAGATACGCATACCTAATTATATCCAATAAATTTTAATTTAATAGAATAATAGGTTACTGCCAGTTAATTGTTTCCACGATTTGTACTTAATTTTCTGAAAATATTTAAAAAAATTTTACTTAGGATTATCCACTAGTTTTCGGAAAAACGGCATTTTAAAATTTAAAAAAGCAGCGAGATGTAATACGATACATACGATGCCACGGGAACCCTCGTGGTACGCGCCCCACTTTTATTCTGTCGATAGTACGTGTAATTTTAACTACTCTTACTGTTCGCAGTCAGATGCGGTTGATACCCAGACAAGTTCTGTGGCTTCGAGTTCTGTCATTCTACAGGGATATTTTGAAATATTATGTTATGTGTTTGTCAAAAAAACTAGTCTATTTCGACTAGATCCGGTCATCTCTTCTCGAAACATTTCTAAGCTTGGTCGAGGTGTAATCAGTTGTAGCAATTTAAACAGTTAGCAAGTCGTTGTCGTGTTTTCAAGAAGGTCCCTTTTTATTAAAAATTATTTAGTCGATCCCTTCGGCAATTCTCTAAATCCGCCACTGTCCAAAGTTTTTTGACGTTTATATTATTTCGCATATAACCTAACTTTTTTATTTGTTGGAAAGCAAATTAAAATGAACGAAAGTATAACGGACGTTTTAAATTTTGATGATGACATTAGTAATGCGTCCGACGAAGTACCTATAAATTCTAAAGAAGTTATTGAAATGATGGAAAACGCTTGGTTGAACGAGAAATTTTCACCTGAAATTTTGCCCCACAAGACGGTATTGGTCGATTGTTTGCTCGGCCAAATAAATTACATGGTAGAAAATTTAGATATTCTTGGCAGCTGCAATTTTCAAAGGTGCATGCACCAAATGGAACTCGATCGCTTAAGATACGTGGTGACCAGTTATTTGCGAATTAGATTGAAAAAGATTGAAACGTATGTGGATTCTATTTTAATAGAAGAACAACAGAGATCGGAAAAGAACGAAACTTTATATCTCGCCCGTAGCGAATTACATTTTGCCAAGGAATTTCAAAAAAGTGAGTCAAGACTATTTTTTATTAATTAATTCGATTAATAATTACGGGTATTTTTCAGATGTGCACGAGCATTTTTCGGGTTTATTAAAATTTTTACCCGACCGGGCACAAAGCAGTTGGAAAAATAATTTTGTTTTTCCAAATATGCACACATTCGTTTTTGCAAAGTCAAAAGTTCAAGTGGAAGGCGTATTAGTCGACGATTGTACGGACGAGGAAGGTCTGGTGGATTTTCGCAACGGATCTCGAATGATTATATCTTATCAAAGTATAGCCGATTTAGTTAAGGATGACAAAATTTGTTTAGTATAAACAAATAATAATTATGTTTGTTTGTAGTGCGTAAGTGTGGTGTTTTGATCTATTTTTAATGAAAACAAATTAATAAAATAAAATTTGCTTTGATTTATTTTACAAGTTACATAATTAATTTGATAATGAGTCAGGTACTGTAATTTATGTGGATATTTAGTTTGGAGCCGGTTCATATTTAAATATAACGGAAAATTGTTGGGCACCCAAGTTCTTTGCCAACCACTCGTTTTTAAGTACTGCCAATTTTAAACAATCCACTTGAAATTTTGCATTTAAGTTTGTATGCACGGCACGACCCATTCCTTCCAAAATTATCAAATCCGCATCCTGCATTTCTTTGCATAATTCTGTAAGTTTAAATAAATTAAATAAACACATACCAACGAGTCGAGTTAAAAAATACCTGGAGGCAAATTATGAAGATCGAGGCACGGTCCCTTTTGGCCATTTTCGTAGCACAAGAGTTTATTATGCACAATTGCATCTTCAATTATAACACATTTTTGTTCTGCAATATTTAAATAAACTTTTAAATCTCGATACGTCACGTCGTTTAACGCCGGTCCTGAATTTGCACTTAAAATAACCCGAGTTCCCAACTTGAGTAATTGTCTGGTAAACGGAAGAATACCCAACACAAAATCGATTCCTGCGTTGTCAATAAATATAACGACCTTCTTGTATGATTTTTTCTGTAAATAAAAATTAAATTAACAATTTAGTCGGTTGGCCATTTTGCGTACCCGTTTATACCTGCAGTCTGTCTATCCACCCGTCTAGATTGTCTTGAAACCAGGGTCTCTCTTGAATTTTTATCAACGCCTCGGATAAACCAAAACCATTCGATTGCTCCAAAATATCGGTAACCGCTTTGGCGCCCCAATCGAACATATTTCCAGCAATTAAACCTTTAGCCAATTCGATCCACTTTAAATAAAAGTCGGTTATGCAATCGATATACTTAATCCTATGTTCGTATTGTAAGAACGCAGCACCGGTTTCTTTTTCTTTTTGCGATAGCCACGCATCCTCAAAATGGTGCTTTTTCAATACGTCTTCGTTAAATTCCAATAAAGTTCGCACGCTTAACGGTTTAAAAATTCTACAAGTAGAATACAAATTATTGAATTTTTAATTTCGATGCCATCACCCACCTAGAATTGAATTTAAGATCTTCAACGAGTTGGTGAAATTCTAGATAGCATTGCTGAGCTCTTTGTCTGGCGGTGGCGTCTTGGGGCTTCAGGTACTCCACCTTGTTGACAAATGTCTTCACCATTTCTTCGAGACAAGGCAACCAATAATTTATAGCTTCTTCATCGTTTAACAAATCTATGGTGTCTGGCGAATAAGTGTAATCGACTGACAATAAGGGACAAATTTTGTTCTCGATTTTCATCATTTTTAACTACTAGCCAAATAATAAACATTATTTGATGTTATAATATTGCATAAATATGTAATTTTATATTATAAATCATTGAAAACGGCACAATAATTACGAAACTTGTCGAGAATATTTCTTGTCAAGGTCGAGTCTGCAAATCATTACATAACCTTAAATATTTGTTTAAAATAAATATCGACTTACTTTATTATTATCAAAATATTGGATAAAATTTATTTTCTTTTTTATTTCAATTTTAACAATTAATTAGTGGTATAGAGTTGCACGCCGTATATTATTCAAATCGTTATATAGGGTGAAACTGAAACGAACATAGGTTTCGCTATCGAATAAAAATTTGTCTTGTAAATTTATCACAAGATCCTATAATATTAATTTGATTTTATTTATCGTAAGTGCAGGGTTGTTCTTTGTCTTTTGTGAATAAACGACTTCTGCTACACTCTGTATAAAATTTTTCAGAGCAAAACAGCCTCTATCGGCTTAAGCAGAGATAAAAAGTTCGAGTTCCGATTGGTTGTGATCAAGTTTCCAGAAGGACACGAATAATAATAATAATAATTTAGTGTGCGTTAACCCGATTTAATATATTATAATATAATCGGACAATCAACTAAAACTTGCAATATTTTGACGAATGTACCATGAGTTTAGTAAGGTCGACCTTTTTATTTAATCACCTCATAAACGTAAGTAAAAATGTCAAATCACAATTTGTATGTCGGAATTATGCATTCAAGAGCGATTTAAAAATCAAGTGGGTTCATCCCGGCAAAATATGCTGCACCAAACCGGAAAAATCGGGGGATTTGAAACCCATGCCTGCAGTGGATTTGACTCGAACCCGATTGGATTTTTCGGACAACGAAGAATTGAAACGTGCAAACAACACAGTGAAAAAATTATTCTCTTTAGAATTTTCGCACAGGAAAGAAGCTAAACGCATTTACGCGGAAGATGTAATGAAATCGGTTAGAAGACACGATTTAGATTGTAATTCTATAGAAACCAAACTGGCACGGTGGACCGCAATTATACGTTCGATGCAAGTTGTGTTGGAAAAATATCCCAAAAACATTAGATTGAAGGTGCAACTTAAGGAGCTAATAGACAAACGAAAAAAGTACTTGAAATATTTAAGAACGTGGGATTATAAACGATTCGAATGGCTTCTCGAAAGATTGGATATAGCATATAAGCCAGCTCCCGTCGAGTATTTTAGGTTAACCAGGAAGGGATCTTTGAGGTTATTGACCAACAAATATTGTGAAGATTTAAGAAAAGATCGTCTCGAAAAATATCAAAAATATTTGCAAGATCAACAACCAGTCTTTTTGAAAGAGAAAATTACCACCCTCGAGTTCTTAAGACAAGAGCAAATCAATTGCAAAGGTGAAATCACTATTACGTTGGAAGAAATAGATGGGGTTAAACAGCAACTCGAAGAATTACTTCAACGGCGTGCAAAAGAAACCAACGATGATTAATTCATTGTATTAATTAGAAAAATAAAATTTTTATGTTTGAAAGTAAATGTTTACTTTTATTGATCAGCTCAAAAATCAAAGTTTTTACTAATTTCTGCTTAATTCCGTAAAGCAAAGCATAAAGCAAAAATGTACACAGTTCAAGACTTATACAATAATTATATATAATCCAGCCGTAAGTGTATATTATCAGGGCCTGCATTTTCATGACCTTAAAAATTGCAGAAAATTTTCATGTTTTTTAATTCTATAATGCAGTTTTAATAACAATTTTTGTGATGTGATAAAATAAACAAATGCAGAATTTTAAATGGGTTATTTAAATTAAACATTAAAATTACGTACGAAAAATATGTTGAACCTCTTGGTGTATCCACACATTGGGCGGTCAGCTCGACCGATATAAGAAATGTTTAGATTACTTTGCATACAAAACTATGTCTCTCCGTCAGTGGAGTTACACTGTATTCCCTTCTTAGGTCATTGTGGCCGATTTACCTCCTAGTTTACATACAATAGTATAATATAAGAAAAAATAATTGTGATTTTTAGCGTTCTGCATATCTCTTGAAAATTTAAAAAACAAATAATATTGTACAAGCTATATTACGATTTAACTGCTCGAGTAACTTTATTATGAAAACTGAACGAAATTTTTTTTTGTAACCAACGATAACAATTCGTCTTTCAATAACATTTTTTGAGCAAATATTTAAAAATCTTTGCGGTATAACAATCCTCTACAAAAACATCAGACTTTTTTTTGCTGTTATATTATCACAATACATGATTTGAAACCTTAAATTTGCCAATTTAAAAAAATCAGGTAACACTGAACCACTTTTTTTCTAGGCTTTCTAGAAAGGCAAGAACTTTGCATTATAATTTCCTTCATTTGTATAGTCGAATTCATTTTGACTCGCCAAAAAAAATTTATGCATCAAAATATATACAACCTATGCCTAGGGTTTTTTGTTTGCAATACAAAACTAAGATTACGAAAACAAATGAGATGACAGTTAAAATCGACGTACGTTTAATTCATTTTCATTACCAAGTGACCACAACGTATTAATTTTTTCTTAATATGACAAAGATAACCAAATGTCATGCGTTAAATCTCATTAAAAATATGTGTGAAGGCAGAGATTAGTCATACGCGAAAACGAATTCTGCTATATATTAAAAGTTTTATAAAATTGAAACCAAAAAAGTTCAATTGAATTTTTATTGACGGTCAGGTTCTGCAACAAGCAACATCAAAAATATAAAAAAAGTTAATCAAAAAGACCAAATCCCATATCTTCGTCTTCACTTTCAGATTCTTCTTTAGCTTCTTCCTTTGCAGGAGCAGCCACTTTAGCTTCCTGAGCAGGCACAGCAACGGTGGTTGTAGAAGCAGCAGCAAACTTGCTGGGATCCTAAAACAAAAAATATATATATTTTATTCTGAATTACATTTTGGGTTCAGCTACTTCTAACATAAGGTCCCGTTACAAAGTTCAAAATCTGTTTAAAATAATAAATGCAAAGAAATACCTTAATGAACTCTTTAATGGTTGCGGCTTGTTTAAAGTCAACATCTGTAACTGCTGCAATGGCCAACAAGTTTTTGAATCCATTGGCAATGCTGTGCGGTGCAGAAGCAACCGTGGGATAACCAATTGACAAACAAACGGCCGCCAAATTAGCAACACCAGCCAAGAATTTATCTCTCAAATCTTCGGGTTTGATGTCCAAAATTTGTGGTGCAAAAATTGTACCAGAGTCGTAAACTTGTTCTACAATGAGACCGTAAGAAAATGGAGATATGTTCAACATATTCAAAAGGGTTGCATCAGAAGCACCAACTTTGTCTCCAGGTTTCAAGATGTAAACGTCATTAATGATTTCGATAGTTCCTTTTGAAATCTTGGTAGGAATGGAGAGCGCTTGAAAGAAAGACGTTTTTTCTGGACCTAAACCGGTATTTTGAGCTGGAATAATAACGGGCAGTGGCGCAATTGCGCCAGCACGAGCTGGAGCTTTAACTTTGTTTTCCAAAAGTTTATCCCTTACTTCTACCAAGTCACCACGAGTAAACACAAAGCCAACATTACCACGAATGTGTGGTAATAGTTTTTCCAAACTTTGGTTTCGTTCCAAGTGACCTTTAATAGCTTTACGCATCATCGTATTTTTTCCCATGAGTACAACTGCATTACCACGAAGAGACATGCGGATTTGTTGCATTTGTTTAGAACCGACATTGTCTGCGCCTACAATGAAGCACTTGGGGTAATCTTCCAATAATTGCTGAAAAAAACACGTGGCATTAATATTTTTTTTTAATTTCAAATTAATTTTGCTCGTTAGAAATAGTTAATCAGACGATTTTGTCGACATTGCAATATCGAGTACCAGTGGGTTCAGCTATTTCTAGCGCTGGACCGACATTGCTTAAGAGACGAAAAATAAATAACATCATTTTTATTTTAACTAGGGCAAAAAAATTTTACGAATACTTACGATAAGTTTGGTGAAGTAATTTGACTTCCAGGTTGCTTTGTCCTCTCTACCCATCGTGAGCGTGTGTAGAGACTTTGAATAAAATTTAAGGACTGAAATTAAATTAAACACGTTTTATACGCCAACCTCAAAAATTATCCCATAACCTTTTTATATTAAAAATGCACTTTAAAAATGATAAAACCATTATCATATAAGATGAATTAATTTTAACAGTTACTTTTAAAATGAAGATGACCAAAATCAATAAAGATTAATATTATCCTACTTACCTCAGCACGACATAAACTATAGGCACGATTTGACGCGACGCAATGAACCACCACGTCCAAGTTAAATTACATTGCCCACATTGCCGACAACTTAAAAACGTTAAAATTAGTGGTAGTGCACGCCATCTATTTAGTTGTTAACAGCGACGCGGCAATTTGAATTTATTATTTTTATTATATAATCTTTTTTCGCCTCTTATTTATAATTCATTATAATATAATGATATATTTTCTAAAAAAATAAACATCGTAGGTATTATTTATATCTCTAATAAAACGATATCTTTATAAAACAGAACGTATGTATGTCCAAAAAAAAGTAAATCACTTCCCGACCACTTGGAAAGCTGAAATTTGTTAGAGGTGGGTTGGGTATTCGGGATCACTAGAAAAATCTAAAATCCCGACAACTCATCACACGAAGAAAGTTATTAGCGTTTTACCTCATACCACCTCTGATTGGTTGGTTTTAAATATTATTTGAATTAATAATAAGAGAATTGTAAAGATATTATGACGAAGCTACTGATCAATAGACGGCCTACCGTTTTTAAGCACCTTTAACCAGATTGGGCATAACCACATATCACCAACATACAATAAATTTAATTCACGGTATCATGGTAGGCCAGTGTGGTTGCGATTTTTCTCTGAATTTCCCTGAGTGAGGCCAAAGGCCGAACAACTACATCCGACACAGTCTAGATGATTTTTATGTTTTTACCGTGTTCTACAAGAAGAAGCAAAATTTTGGGAAAACGAGAAAGGGCCTCTTGAACTATTAATGTTAATTCGAAAGCAGTGGCGTAACTATAGAGTGGCAGAGCTAGCAAAATGTCACGGGCCCCGCGAGAGCCGGGGCTCCCGCCCGAGAGGTCACAAACTTAGAAGTAACCTAACATTTGTAACAAAATTTAGTAAAAATTATAAATTTTATATAACAGGTTTTCCATTTACATGAAAAAGTCAGGGAAAAACATTTTTGTCAAGGAAATATTTTTAAATTTGAAGGTATAATGCTGTTGAGTACCTTCTTAAAATTCAATTACAGCGTTACGATTTTTACTGAGTGGGCCCCATCCAATGAATTTGCCACGAGCCTCAGATGGTATAGTTACGCCACTGTTCAAAAGTATAGGTTGAAAAACTCTGTTCCCAACAAAGTAATTGAAAGTAATATTGTTAAGAATATTTTTAACAATAGTCATCGGTGCTGCTAGTTGTGAACGGAGATTTTCCATATTAAAATTAATTAAAAATTATCTTCGTTCCACAATGAGTGATTCAAGATTGCAAAATCTAGCGATATTTTCAATAGAAAAAGAACTAACGAATGTTATTAATTTTAACGATTCATTCGAGACTTTGCAAATAAGAAGGCAAGAAAAATAAATAGGATATAAATTTTTTTATATTGAGATGTATTTAAAAATCAAACCAGATAAATTCCTAAATCCAAATTTTAAGTTACAACACACTTTACTACAAAACACTTTCTACCTAAAAATTAAAAATATTTCGATTACAGATGAGTGTTTAACCACCGTAGCTTTGAACCGTACAAGTCTGTAAATTCGAGAAGGTTCCATTTGTAAATTTTGTAATTTGTAGTTCATAGTTTTATTTTAGTTTATTGTACATTACTTTTAAAACATATAAATAGTGCGCGATGTTAATTAAAAAAATAAAAAAATAATTTGGGTTTGGACTTGGACAAAAATTTTATTTGAAAATTTGTCTTAGAAAAGTGTCCTTTATGACCACCTCAAAGGTTCTCCACGGTTACGAGGACTACCTGTCCTCTACGATTACATACATGTTTAATACTACAATTAACCAAGAACTTAATTCTGAAAAATAAGCATTTCTTTTCCGAGTATTAATCTCTTACAACATTTTGTCTTGCTTTCTAAATGTTAAATTTGCTCAAATCTACTTTCTTTTTTTGATTTCAGGAAACCTTTACTCAAATTTGGTATCATAATTTTTATAGCAATATTATTCTTTTGTAAATAATAAAAAAGAAACATTATCGTCAATACAAAAAATGATTGTAGGTCAATATTTCATTCCACGGCTCCGCTTATTAATTTTTGAACATAATTTTTATCCCTTTCTTTTGGTTCTCGATAGAAAAAGAAACAATATTTTTGTCTATGAATTTTATTATCTGCTTATTGTTTACGTAATTGTAGAACTGTGTTTAAATAAATTTAAAATGAATAATACTCTTATCCTAATACCTAATAAATTTCTCTTTGCTAAATTTATATTCAATATTGTAATTTTTTTTCAAGATTTAAAGTTTTGTTGGTTCCCACATTGCAAACGCACCATCAAAACTTTAAGCTTAAAAAAAATTTTAAATTTTGATGTCGGAAATTATTTATTTTTTACTTTTGAATATGCTTTTATAAAGCTTTTTAACTGGAAAATACACGGTAGGTTCTGTAGTACTTACATTGTATAAACTTTAATGATTTAAATAATACCTATACTACTATACCATCCGCCTCCAAATTATCGCTATTTTTCTTTTTGCACTTATTTAACTACGCTTATGAACTGTCCAGCAATAGGTGTTTTTAAGAAAAGAAAGACAAAAGTTTGTGCCGTCGATAGATCATTTCCTACTGCTTTATAATTTTAACGAAGCCAACATTTCGAACCTCAAAGGCGAATCTTTAAAAGCAGAAATGTTGATTATAAAGTAGCACATTAAAAGAAGATTGGAAAATATCGTTGTTTGGCTAAAACGTGGAATAGGTAGGTAAAAAGCCACGCTCACAAACTTGCATGGAAAAACGAATTCCTACCTAAAAGTGAAAAATTTAGATTAGTCAAATTTTTATCTAATATATTATGTCCTCCCGTTTGGCACAGTAAAGTAAAACATTTTTTGACGAATTCAGTTTTCGATTCAGTTAATCATTCGAGTCGAGTGGGGTAAATGCGAAACAAAATGAAACAAACGAGTAATTAATTAACTAATTAACTTAAAACAAAATTTCAAAAGCTATTATGTTTCCTATAGGTTACTCGAGGATATAAAAATATGCAACATGACGCGTTCATAAACGTTGTACCATAAACAACCCATTAACTTAAGTCATATCAAAAATTTTAATTTGCGTTTCCCTTTTTTATTTCACCCGATCTAATGTTAAACAAAATTTCTACATAAGTGAGAGAGAGAGCGGAAGGCCAAAAAAGTGTTCAAAATTGCGTGACATAATTTACCATACCATGACAAAATATTTTTGAAATTATTCAACTCGATAACATTTTGTACCTAGATACATATAATATAACAATTTCTATGACGTCTATAAATTCTTCAGATTACAATTACATAAATAACACTCGAGAGCATTGCAATAGCAACGACCAAAAGTGTATTGGAAAACTGTAGTTCAAAGATCCAAACAGCAAATGTATAATCGTGCACGTACACATGCCCATCCTATTCGTCGAGGGTATAAAAGAAGGGCAAGCTGCAATAGTAACTTCATTTCATAAAACCAGATCTCACAAACGAATCGATATGAAGATGGCATTATTTGTGTTTCTCGCCGTTATTTATACAATGTAAGTCAAACTTTTTTAGTTTTGAGACATAAAATACTTTTATTTTATATGTTTAGTGCAGTCAATGCTAACGAAGACGTTCCAACTTTTTCGCCCGTCGAGGAAAATGTTCCTTTGACTGTGACATTCGAAGCCGAACTTGAGCCAATAGGTAAGAATTTTAATATGCAATTTTGAAACTTATATTCTATCTATTATAATAGACTTCATCTGCGAATGTGCAATAATTAACACCAAAAATCCGACCAAGACCGACAAAATAATTTTAAAACAAAAAACCATAAATATCAGTTGCGATAGCGAAGGTGAAGACAAATGTATGAAATTATGTACGGCATTAGCTAAAGCTTCCAAAGATCATGGCCCTCAGATAATATGCAATTCTTTGGGAAATTATGAAAATTTAAAGGTAATACAAAAAATAAAAAAAAACTCTTTCAAGAGTAGAATAATATTTTTATTTGTTGCAGGTTTCCCTTTACAGTCGTATATGCGGTTCAAATAAGTGGACCTACACAGGATTAACTGCACCAAATGAGATATGTTGTCACGAGCACAATGTGATCGATTGCGAAACGTCTATAGAAAATTCATCCACAAATAAAATGTTAACTTAACAAGCGTGCAAAATATCGACATAAACGATCGGCAAACAAAATGAAACATGATATTTTTATCAATTACTTTCTATTTACAACTACAACACACATACGACGGAAAAGCAACTCAAATGGCTACTACTTATATTTAGTTTATAATTAACGAAAAGATTTATTGTTTCGTTGCAAATCAAAATTTGTAGGTCAGCTTGGATTTTTTAAATTTTGCTGAACTTAAATACAAAAAAAATATATACTTGGTGAAAAATAAACACACTAGTACATTTTTTTGTTAAGTAATTAATTTATTAACCCACCTCCGTAATATATTAAAATTAACACAAAACTGTCTTACAAAAATTTTGTTTGGCCACTCAAAAATCGATCGTCCAAATGCATTGCCTTCTTCAACATAACTTTTTTTTGAGCTTCATCGAATACATTGACTTTCAAATCGGTTTCTCTATTAAACGGCCGACGCACGCTCGCTTCTCCCTCGTCCGTCTGTAAAAGAAACGTACAAATTACAACTTGGATAATTGGGTAATAGAGAAAATGTGCACCTTCTGTTTCTTTAGCAATTTATTTTGGTGCATTTCCAACAAGCTATTATCTCTCTTGTGCTTTTTCTTATATTCCCTGGCCATTTTACTTTGCTCTTTATCGCGCCTTTTAGCTTCTCGCATTTCGGCCATCTCTTTTACATTTACATTTCTTTCCGTTTTGCCGTGCAATTTGTTGGCTCTATCTTGCGGTGTGTCGGTCCAAGATGATCTAAAAATTGAAAACACAAAAAAAGCATTTTCAGCAAACTTTTCAAAAAATCAATCAACCTATCCGAAAAGTCGGGCCTGTCGTTTTTTCTGAAATGTTTAGTTCCTAATCCCAAATTTCCAGAACCGATCTTAGGTAGTTCGATCATCCACTCTTCGCGAACTTCACTTGCCGGACGTTTCTTTGAACTTAAGCCACTCAGTTTCATTTCTAGCGCTCTCTCTTCGAGAGCTTCGTGCGCACGCGAGTTTAAAATTACGCCAGGAGGCAAAGGTCCGTAGATGTTGTCGAGACTTGAATCGTCTTCGACATAAGAATTATCGGACAAGACGGCAAGATCCAAAGATTGTTTTTCAAAGCTTGGCGGTAACGATGGACCGTAAGGTTTTAAATCACACGCGTTCTCGGATGCCTTTTTTTGTAAGTTTGCTGGTAGTGTCGGACCATAGACATCGTTAGATATTTTTGAAACATTTTGAATGTCATCGATCATGTCCGAGGCTTCGTTAAATCGATAATTAGGTGGCATAGCTGGACCAATTAGTTTGTCAGATTGAGAAGGCAAAATTGATTCGATTATGTCGCTCTCATCTGCAGAGCAGGCTTGCATAGATCGAGACATATTTGGTCTAAAAGCATAAAATGTAAAAAATCTTTAAAATAAAGAACAATTGAATTAAAATAATTAAAAAACTACACATTATTTTTGGCTAAAAAGTCCTTCACTTGCGCATCATTTTAAAAATCTTTCTTCCACTATACTTGACACTTTTTAATAGACCAGCAGTTATAATTCCTTTTAAACTTTGTCTAATAGACGATCTCCACACAATGCTGTTTATGCATTCCTCCACAATTACCCCACAATTGGGATCGTACGCGATAGCACGTAAAACGTCCTCGGTATCTTGACGCAATTTTCCACGATTCCAATATCGCGTTAACGCCTTTTGAGGCCAACGCGGTAACTGATTCAAATGATGCAATCGTGCCAAAGGGCAAGTGTCTTGCGAACAATAAAGAACAACAGAATCGTGCGAGGCGCATTCTAAGTTTTTTGATTCGTCTGTAATTTGATGGACCGTTAATTCTGGAAAGTCCACATAGTCGCTCAAAGATAACAAAAATGATCTATACAAATTTCTAAATTGGTTTAGCTGTGGTGCTACTATATTTTGTACTTTGTGTTTATTTTCGCCAAAAATCATTCTAAAGTCACCTCCGTAGCTTAATTTTGATATGGTACTATAAAATTCAAATTCTGTAAAAGTTTCGGGCAAAATCAGCAGGGAAGCATGAACTGCAGATTGCAAATTTAATTGTAAAGCCGTCCGTAATTCTGCACTTGATGGTTCCTTTATTATTTCTACCGGCTTATGCAAACGCCCAGCCAAATACAAATCGGACCATTCCAACAAATCCGTTATTAAATCTTTGCTAGACACAACGCCGTACTTGATTGTGATCTTCTCGTCGAAAGGAACTAAAGTATTAAAATAAACTTTTGCACCATAATTTTCCTGAAAACTAGCTACACTGTTATGCCCCAGGTATTTTAATCCGCTGTAATGAGAAGGATTCATTAATAAATTGGCCTTATGCCAAGCATTTGCATCGTCGACGCAATAAATCAAATCGATCATGTTCGAGCGCCCTGGCGTATTTGAATCTTCGTTGTTCAATTGCTTTTTAACCCCCGATCCGTATCCAAAGCAGAGAGAAAACGTTTGAGGAAATCGATTCAATATTCTTGAATATAAAGAAGCTAAGGTTAACGTTTTCGTAACCGACATGACGTTTAACATTAAACGATGTTAACCAAATTTCAGTTTTATCAACGAAAAAATAATTTCATAAACTAACCTAAAATATTACACAAAATAATGAAGGATGCCGAAGCGAGAACGTAACTTGCAGAAAGTGGTTAAGTTACGACGGACGTATCTTTTTTTCACCTTTTAAGCCTGAGATCAGCGCCGTACTAAGATATAAGACGCCCCCGAGCTGCTAAAATTAATGCGCTCCTCTTCATAAGAAAACACACAAATACAAAATAGTAAAAGTCAATTTATTACTATTTATTATAAACAAAACATGGCGATAAAGGTCGCTTTTCTCAGATAAATTTTCAAATAAAATTTTTGTCCAAGTCCAAACCCTTGGGAGGGTTAATAGTATATTAAACAACAAGTTTAGAAAAGTAAAGTTTTACTAAACGAATATAGCTTTTAAGTATGAGCGAGCACAGCGAGCGAGTAACTTAAAAGCTATATGAGTTTAGTAAAACTACTTTTCTTACGAGGTTTGTTTATACAATTTTTTCGTATTTTGTGAAAATCTAATCTAAAATATGCATTTAGACGTTTATGAGTAAATTTTTTTTGCGCGCGATCGGTCTAAATTTTTTCGTATGCCTTCCTACCGATAATTCACGGGGGGTGAGTACGAGGCGAGGGGGGCCAATTTTTTACTCAGTTTTTCGATATCTAGCGCCGTTCTTCAGTTATTACTAATTCAAAAAGTTTCTAAATAGATATTTGTGTAAAATTTTCGTAATCTAGTAACCAGACACGGCGACTTTATTTATTTACATAACAACAGTTAATTTTTATTTTTTGATTCGAATTTTGTGTAAGTTACATAATAGATAATAATAATTATAAAAGTGAGATTGTTAAGTTTTCTAGTTTGAATAATAATTTTGTACTTTTAATATACATAAATGTATAACAATGATTCCAATATTTAAATAAACAATCTTCTATCCAATAGTTTTTTATTGACAGTGACATTACTATGTAGTAAAGTGACATATCTATGTGCTAAAGTACCACTTTATTAAATGATTTTGAATTTAATAAAACAGCACATTATTAGTCAAAATGCGAAAAAATATTTTATTTGAAAAATTAATTAATTAAAAATGAATGCTGGAGGCATAGCAAATAGTACAAGCAGGACCGGCGCTAGGATATTTGACGCCCCAGGAAAAAATTTTATCTGTGCCCCCCCCCCACCCCCCCCCCCCCCATTTATATAGCAGTGCTGAGCTGGGAAACGAAAATCCGCGATATTTAAAAAAATAAAACTAAAAAAGAATCAAATTTTAACTTTTCTAGCTTCTTTTGCGGCAAAAGTTGTTACAAGTTTTTTCAAATTTAATGTTGAGGTTTTTTTCTGTTCTATAAAAATATGTCTATATTTCTTTTCTAATATCTATGTATCTTTCGGTACTTACGCGTCTATCAGACGCGAGGCGCCACGCCATCAAATATTGAGAATTATTTTTACAAGCATCGAGACACATATTTCGCCTTCCATGTATACTAAAACATTGAAATCGCTTACAATGCCGGGAGTTCTTTTTTCGCGAGAGACAAATTTATAAGAAAAATTTATAGTACTATTAATATTTCATTTTACGTTGCACACTGCAATTAATTTTTGCACTTTGATCTGGTTTGCGCCCTAGGCAGTTGCCTAGTTTTATTTTTGGTGTTATTTTCAAAATCATTTAAATCACCAACAGCTTTGTATATGTTTAGTCCTAGGAAACTAAAAAGTTATATAAAATTAACAAACAAAATATGTACGAATATAAAAATACTAAGTAAACCTTTGAAAATTCACCCCGCTCTTACAATTTATAACATTTTTAAACTACATAACAGAGAGGGTAATTTACGCAATTTAAAAGAAAGAGCTGGTCGTATGTTAGAAATAGCGTCGCGTATCGGTAAAACAATAATAAGTTAAGTGCCTTAAAAATTTGTTAAACTTGTTGTCTACCCGCGAATTATAAAATACAACAAGCTTATAAGCCCCCTCGCGTTCGTGAATCAAAGCTAGCTGCGTGTATCTTATCCTTAAGGTAGCAGGAGAGCAGAAATTAAAGAAATAATTAAAATTTCTTCTGCGCTATATATGTTTTCCTGTTCCAAAAAGACAAAAACATTAAAATTATAGTCAATTTTTGATTTTAAAGTATCAGGAGTGCAGACTTTAAAGAAATAATTACAACTTTTTCTGCGGTTTATGTTTTCCTGTTCCAAAAAGTCAAAAAGCACTAAATTTAACTTCAATTTGTGTTTTTAAACTATCAGGAGGGCAGAAATTAAAGTAATACATACAATTTTTCCTGCGGTTTATGTTATCCTGTTCTTAAAAGACGAAAAACACATAATTTAACTTTAATTTTTGCTTTTAAAGTAACGGGAGAGCAGAAATTAAAGAAATAATTACAATTTCTCCTGCGGTTTATGTTTTTCTGTTTGAAAAAGGCGAAAAACACTAAATTTAAGGTTAATTTTTGCTTTTAAAGTATCAGGAGAGCAGAAATTAATGAAATAATTACAACTTTTCTTGCATTGTCTGTTTTGCTGTTCCAAAAGACGAAAAACACTAAATTTAACTTCAATTTTTGCTTGTAAAGTATCCGGAGAGCAGAAATTAAAGAAATAATTACAATTTCTTCTGCGGTTTATGTTTTCCTGTTCCATACAGACGAAAAACATTAAATTTAACGTCAATTTTTGCTTTTAAAGTATCAATCATTGGCGCAGAACATTGGAATGTTAAAATGGCCGTCGAGAACACATTGTTTGACAAGATGGTTTAGATATCTGCCAAAAATTTCAAAGAAGTTTTCCAAAATGTTGTTAGAAACATTCGGAGGGAATGTATAAAACAAATATATTGTGGTGTTTCAAAGTGCGATTCAGACCCACCCTATGCTTCTTAGTAAAATTATTGTATTAATTTATTATTAAGTCGTAACATTGTGGAATTTGCTAGGTGGGGATCGATCACTTTGATACGTCGCCTTTTGCCAAAAAATGGTCGACATGATGGACGTATAATTTTTGTGTCCGAGAAAATAATTGAATAAATTTGAAGTTCGAAAATATAAGAAGTTTTTTTTGATGAAAGTGTTTTATTTGATGTTTATAAATGGAGTATATTAATTTTTGAAGAAAAGTTGAATGATTTTAAAAATATAATTGGAACGGAAGCTATCGATGACGATTGTAATAAGATAAAGAAGATAATAGAGCAAGAAGAAAGAAGAAAACAATAATTAAAAATATAAGTAAATTAAAAATTTTTATATTAATAAGTTAAAAATTTATTCAAGGAACTATAAAATTTGGTTGATAAGCCGGACTGCGATATGGGTATCGTATAAAATTTAACGTTGCCATTTTAAAATTTTATTGTAACGAAATTAATAATATTATTAATTAGAAGATTTATTAGAACAAAATTTAAAATAAAATTAATTTGGATAATTTACATCGCAATATATAAAGATGTCGAGGGAGATGTTAATTTACATCCCGCGATGTCAACAAATGGAAATGAGTCCGTGATATTATTAAGATTCAGAAATGTAACATCTATATTGGGCATTCGCATAGTATGTGATGTGGGGTTTCATCTTCCTCGCCACACATCTTGCAATTAGGATCCTTCGCCAGCCCCATAATGCTGAGGTGTCTTTTGAGGCAGCAGTGCCCTGTAAAGAGATTGTTGAGAGTATTTTATTTGTGGACTGTAATTTAAGGATTGGTAATAACGATCATTAAGTTTAAGTGTAAAGGCTCCCAGAGCAATTTCTTGGCTTCCAAGAGCCTCTGCCATCCCGGGAGTTAGTTCGTGTAAACTAAGCTCACACGATTTACCCGATTGATAGGCATACTGGTGTCTGTGTGGAGGTGAATTCACCAATACACTATCCCTAATGTGCCTATCTATCAGTTTCTCCAGTGTCTTCAACAAAAAAGACATCAGGCCAATTGGACGAAATGACTTTGCCTGGGCATATGATGCACGCCCTGGCTTGGGTATAAATACCATTCTTGCCATTCGCCAGCTTTGAGGTACATAGTTGAGCGTCAGACTGGCTCTGAACATTGTACATAGAGGGGTGGTTAGTGTTTCCATCCCCTGTTGTAATAATGCGAGGAAAATTCCGTCCTCGCCTTGAGATTTGAATGGTTTGAAAGTGTTAATTGCCCATTCAACTCTCGTTTTGTTAATTATGCTGTCTGCTAATTTCCAGTTGCTCCTGCTCGCCCGACTAGTCGGAACGGCTTGGTGCCCCTGGTCATTAGAGCCATCGTCAGGTTTGGGAACACATTCCGGAAAGTGTGTTCGGAGCAGTAGCCTCAGAGTCTCCTCCCCCGATGATGTAAACCCTCCCTGTGGTTTTTCTATTGTGCTCACCTTTCCGATACCACTTTTGAGAAGAGCTCTTTGTAGTCTTGCACATTCGGGAGTTCTTTCGATCTCCCCGCAGTACTTCCTCTATGAGTATTCCTTTGCCTTTTGTATGACGTACGTATATCGTCGTACTAGACGTGAAGAGAGCTAAGCCACAAAAATTAAAAAAAATATAGATAACTTCATCTCATCAATCAAAAAACAATGAATAATATAGTGGTGAATACAGCTAAATGATTTTTTGGTTCTAACATTGAATTCCGCTAATATGTGAATGATATAAACATCACATTATTTTAAATGACATTTTAAAACTCTTTTTGCTAATTATCTCAAAATAGCAAATGTGAGGCTTAGCTCTCTTCACCTCTAGTACGACGATATTTCAGACGGGAGCTTTTGTAAGCTTCCCAGTCTCATGTTCTCTTAGCTTTGTTAAAAGACTTTCGAGGCTCTACAACTCGAGACTTCGAGATTCAAGTTCACGGTTCCACCACATGGTCTCCCGCTTACTTTTCCTCTCTTTTAGAGAGCAGTTTTCCTCGAAAGCTGTAATGATGACCGATGTTATTGCGTCGTTCATCACTTCCAGCTCCGCTGTGTTAATAACCCTCGACGGACATTCCTCCACCCCCTGTCTTAGACTCTTCTTGAAGAGAGCCCATTTACAGGTTCTGGGGTTCCTGTACGAGGCCTCCGCCATTGGTGGGTTTCTATGTTAAACCTTATGTATATTTGTGATCAGAGAGTGACTCCTCCCAAGAAACGTGCCACTCTCTGATCACTTGCCTGACAAGGAAAGTCTCAATCGTTATGTCAATTACCTTCTCCCTTGCCACAGTGACAAAGGTGAGTCCTCTCCCTTGTTCAACAAGACAAATTCAAGTAAGAATGCGCTTCTGCTGTTCGTCTCCTTGCTCCACCATATTATGTGATGTGCATTGGAGTCACGGCCGATCACCAGTTGTGTTTTACTGCTTTTGCAGTCCAGTACCAGCTTTTCTAACTCTTTTGGAGGAGGTGGTTCCGGTTGGTCATATGGAAGGTATGCAGATGCTACCACAAGATCTATTAAGCTCCCTTCCATAGATATTTTAAATTTGGCTGCTATTAGGTCTCTGATACAGAGCCCCCATAGCGGAAAAAGACGGAGCCTCGTTTTTGCAATGATACATACTCTAGGATGATTGTCTCCCGGTCTAATCAGCTCCCGGTCTTCTAGAGAAGTAAGCCCCCTGATTCGGCCTCCCGTTATCCAGGGTTCCTGAATCAGGGCCACGTCAATGTCGTGTTTAATTATAAACCTGCCGAAGCAGCCTTGCAATGGTGAAGGTTTACATGAACTAACTGGATCATCGCACCTGCGATCCGGTTGGGAGAGTAGCTTCTCCCGCAGCGCTGTCCTCGTTGCCATTAGCTTAAGGTGCGACTTCAGCCGAAGGCTCAGCCTCACTAGAAGGTGTGGATGACAGGGGTAACTCTAGGTCCCCCTCCGCCTTCCTCCATAGCTTCTCCCCGCTCCTGCTTCTTCTCCAGTTCTTTAAAGCCCCCCCCCCCCTTCGAGGTTTATTGGTACGCGAAGGTACACTGGCTACCCTTATGTCTGTCAAGACAGACTTGTAAGAGATGACAGGGTTTGCTCCCTTCTTTGGTCTACCCGCGCTTGCGGGTGTACTCGCATCTGACCGGTTACGCCTTTGGCCCCCGGTCGAGGTACCTGGTGTTGGTTCAGGAGTAGGTTTTGTTGCCGTCCCTGCCTCCTTACTTTTCTTTGCTGTTTGGAGTCGCATATAGCGTCTCCCTCAGCCCCCAAAGGTCTGGGTGGTTCCTTCCTTTCGGAAGCGCCCCCTGTGTTAAAGTTTTTATTAGGTGGTTCCATAATTGTTCCCACGAGTATTAGGGTAAGACTGTCACCATCGCACAGAGCCCTATGCACGATAGAAGGCATTAATACAACGAGGTGCGCCTGGTGCCCCGAGATTTCTGCGACTAGAAACCGAACTTTCCTTCGGCCTTGCATCCCTTTGCCGTCGCGGTACTGTAGGAATTGGGAGGGTTTTATAGTGATCCACGCAGCCCAGGCGATTAAGCCAAGGCCCTCGTGCCCCCTGTCACTGCTATCCACTATGGGAGTCGTTGCAGCCCACAGGCGGTTTACGATTTGTTTTTGTGTTTGCCAATTAGTCTGGCTCTCTCCACCACAGCCATCCTATCCTTTAAGAAGACGGCAAGAACCGGGCACAAAGAGTTTTTAAGTCCCGGCCGGCCCCGACCGCCCTGTGGGGTCCCCCACAGTTCGTCCCTTGAGTACATGCCTGCGGCTTCACTGAAAGCTCGCTAGCCCCCTCCCGCGCCAAGGTTACAAACATTAGGAGGGGTTCTGAATTGTGCGAGCTGTTGAACCCGACTGCTTTAGTAAAGACAAAATAAAATATTTTATTTAGAAATATTTTTCATTAAAACTTTGAGAAAGTAAGGAAAAAAAGTAGGTGGACTTCCTTACTTTTTCTCTTCTAAATTTTAGAAAAATTACAAGAAAGAAAACGGTAAGGAATTCGACAAAATTTTATATGGATAATTTGTAGGGAACGAAATGTCCTATAAAAAAGTTCCCTTCAGCACACAATTATCTATTGTAGTTTGAAGAGGAAAAGCATTCGAAAGAGAAATTTTAATTATTTAGTTGTTATCAACTCGAAATCTCTTCACACTTTAGTTTATACAAAAATGTTTTTGGTATCTCTTCCAGTGTTTGCAGCATTTCTAGAGCAAGTTAAACAAGTGAATTTTAAATTTTTCTGGAAAGTTTGAGATTACTCTCTATCTACGTACATGGGAGCGATTGCCTTGCATAGTTGAAGATTAGTTAGAAAAACTCTTTTTTATACATATTAACATGTTCACACATAAATAAATAAATAATTAAAAATTATTACTTAAATAAAATTTTTTATTTTAAAAGCATTTGTAAATAATTAGAAACCTCGCATCGAATATAAATCAAAGTCTCAAAAAGGACTGTATAAATGTTATGTGGTTTACGGAGACAACCAGCTGTACGATTTCTTCTTTCCGGTGGTTGTTGGCAGCCTTTTCAATAATATATTTTAGAAATTGGACGTTAGCAAGTCAAATCAAGTAGCGAATCAAGAAAATTCCCTGCAAGCAGTGAAGATATAATTTATAAACGTCAAAAAAGTTATTATATCTCTTGATAAAAGGTTAGAATTTATAAACGGCCTTCCTGTAGAGAACAACTACAAAGTTAAAACATATGACGCTATCTTGCTTCGGTAAGCGACAGGTGTTTTTAATTACAAACTTCTTTGAAAACAGAACCTACAGTGTTATTTATTGTAATCTAAGGATAGGTAAGTACTTAATTCGTCTGTATTAAATATCAGAAAACTGAACAAACAATATAAATTATGTAACTACGATCTTGCGATGCTCACTCGGTAGATGTCAAAATAAATCTCAAATTTTTTAAACGAGCAATGCCCTTTTGTGTTAAAGTATTCCTTTAGATCAAGTATTGTGATCGGTCGTGACATTTTAATAAGAAACGATACACAAATGTGGTATTTCGCAACAAATCGACATCGAAACCTAAAAACTGTCAAAAAGAAAATTGATCAAAAATAACATAATTAGGGGACAAATTTGATTACTTTCGAGTAATTAGCATAATCAGCAATGGTTTTGGTTCATTTTTAATTGTCCATATGTAAATTTTAATATACAAATTCTCTAAAATTAGTTTTGCGGTTAAACGTTCTTTAAACACAATTTAGAAAATAAATGGGCTAAACAGTCTTATTTATGATAAATAATAGAAGGGTGGTGTGTAAAATAGAGTTATTTCAAGATTTTTCAACAAATTAATGAACTATTTTGACAGTTGTTCATTATCGAACGTTTGAGCTTTCGGGGGCTCCAAAATGTAATTACAAGATAAATATTGCGTTGGAAGGATTGAATTAGGTGTTAATGAACTATTTGGAGTCTATTTTATTAAATCTAATCATTTCATTCCGATTTCTGAGCGAAATTACTACATGGAATTTTCGAGGTGGGCATTTTTAGTTATTATTGGCATTTCCGGGGAAAAAAATTTATTTTATTGTAATCCGTTGTGTACTTTAAAGGCAATATTAATACAAAAAGTACTTTTAAATTATTTAAAAATCAATTCAATTTTGAAATAATTCGAATTTTTATTCAAGTACGAAGAAAATCCGCTAGATGGCCGTACTGATTTAGCAGATTTTTGAATCACGAGCGTTCACGAAGCTCAGGATTGCATACCCCTTCCGCATTATTTCCGTCCGAACGGCAGCGGAGTAGTTCAAAATCGTTCGGCTTGGAAACACGCACTTTTTGCGCTCTGCGGTTTTAAATAATTTCAATGATTTTATTGAGGAAATTACTTTTTTTAAGAAAAATCGATCATTTAAATTAATTTTGTTCTCTCTGAGTGAATAAATTAATACGATAACGATTTTTTTTAACCGAAAAGACGCGCGCGTCATTTTAAAATATTGTGTTGGTGAATTAAGTTATGGAGAGCATAATCGATGAATCTTAGATGATGACTTTGTGCAATCCCAATCTTGTAATAGATCTTCCACATAAATGGTAAGAACTTGAATTAATTTTTGACTGTGTAATTTTCAAATTTTCGCCCTGTCGATACATTGTCGGCATTTGATTTGTTTCAACGGGCTGCAACTTAGTTTCTTGAAACAATGTTCTCCGTTGGCTTCCATTTCGTGGAGTAAAGAAGTACTTTCGATTACAGCAATATCTTCAAAAGTAAATGCTTCCTATATGACCATCAACGTTAACTTCTTTTTATGTCGACCTGCAAAAATACATAATGAAATTTCGCCATCGACTTATTTTGTAACCTAACAATAAATTACGCTAAACGATAATAGTAAAATATGTTAAGTTTAGCTTGCACCGAAGTTTAGGTTATTATTTGTTTATTTTTAATATAATGTGTAATTTAGGTTTTCAATTGTTTAATTGAAAATTAAGTCCGTGCTTATTATTCAAGTATATCCGAATAGCGCTCGCATATTTTGTAGGTTATAAATTAAAAAATAAACACGGAATTAAATTTTATTTTCTAATTTATATGTTGTATTATGATAAACTTGTGCAAGTGTTTTTTTAAAGTGATTCTTTTAAGAAAAAGCCATGACTCGGTTTTCAAACGTCAGTTGACCAATTGTTTTTAAAATTAAATTTTGTCGGCGAGTGTCATTTGTTTTGTTTGTCCACCATTGTTTTTCGTTACCAAGCAAAGCTACTTGTTGCGTTTAAAATCAAACAGATTGTGCGTAAATATTAAAAAAGTGCGTGTAATTATTATAAGTTCAAATGAGGCGGGATTAATGATAGCTTTGGTTCTTTTTAAATAAACAATGTTTAATAAAATCAAAAGTTAGAGCAAACTAATTTGGTAAGTTATCTTGTTGGGTTAAAAATATGTTTTTTGTTGATGTCCGATACTGTTTAAGTTCGATTCTTTCATCTCCAGTGGTGAATAGGACTTTCTGTCCAATTTTTGTACAATCGGAAGTAATCGGCAAAAAAAACCTTCGATCTGGTGCTGTCAGAATCTCCTCCTTAAATATTATGTCCGGTTATATAAAATTTTAAGAGATTTATTTTTCTTTCAGATCGTCTGGCAAGAAATACTGGCAAATAAATAAATCTTGTGTACGTGGTTAAAAGTTTTTTGCGAGCGGTTTGTCAATTTTGTTTGTAATAAAGTGTTCATTTTAAAACTTGTTCGTTCGTAATCGATAAACATATATGTGAGTGTATTCTTTGCCGTTGTACTTCAAGATTGATTGCACGAAGCAGAGGATTGGACTTTGACAATACAACTGGGCTCTACAGTGATAAAGGTATGTAACAATAATTTTCTTTTTTACGACAGTTTGGCAACAAAAAACTTTTGAATATCTTTTTGTTTGGCTAACCTAAACCTGTTAAGTATATGTGTATTAATAATTTTCTTCTCATTTTAGGTAAGTTCGACAGCGTGGATTGGACAGCATAAGTTCAACGGGATTAAAAAGGTTAGTGAAAAATAATTATTCTCCATGTGATGCAAAAATTGTTATTTTTACATAAGTTGTAGCTTTCGTTCCTGGTGTACGAATGGTGTAGCCATTCAAATGTACTTTTATTTCATCGGTTCATATTTTACAACGGCAAACTTTAAAATATTTCAAATTGAATATGTTAATTAAACATTAATAATATTTAAAGCTTAATAGAAATCTTGAATATTATTAAAGTTTTATTTGCTTGTTCAATTTAAAATATTCAGTTTCAATTAATTCGTAACTAACCACTGCTGTGGTCAATTTTGTCGATCATCGAGGCAAATGTCTGGATGGGCAATTTTTAATTTTTCATTTGATCGAATATTTTTTTCACAATTTAAAAAAAATCAATTAGAATTAAAAAAAGATCTTGTTACATTTTTCGATTCAATTTGGAAACTATAATCTGAACGTTTAAAAATAAACATCAAAAAGCAAGAAATTTGGACCTATGCAACAAAAGTAGATTTGGGAGGAACGGAACAAAGGCTACAATATAATGTAAAAATTACAGTTTTTGAAATTATGCCCGGAGTTTTACTGGATTATTTTGGTACAAGGGACCCTCTACTAGTTTAGTTTTTCGATAATTAAATAATCAGCACAGCGGTGTTAAGCAAACACTGACGGGTTAGTGAGCGGGAAACTATTAGTGTGCATGGCAAGTGACTCCTCGGTTCTACTAAAATTGCAAGCCGTGAATACGATATTATCAACTTATTTTTAATAAATCTATTATTTATGATTTCAAAATAGGCTTAATATACTTAGAAAATTAGAAACGTTACTACTAGGTGCAAAATTAGATTTTGGTGGGAACAATCATTATCATCAGCAAGTACTCGTACTCGGAAAATACTTGGCTATTAATCGATTCCTATGGCTTTTACAACTGGATATTATAGTGTTTTATAAATTCCTATAACTTATTGAAAAATAATTTTCCTTTTTTTTTTGTTTTGGAATGCACTTTAGTTTCAGTTATTAGTACAAAAATTTGTTTTAACTCTGTATGTAATAATTGATTTTTTTTAAATTCTATAAAGAACTGTTATTCTTTCTACGAATTTTAAGCCACGTCAGATCGTGGTATTATGTACCTGATTTTTTTAACTACGAGAAAAATCTTTTTTTTTTAATTTTTATTTTGCACTTCATGAAAATTTCTTTCGTCTTATTAAATGAAGTTTGTAAAAACTCCAAGGTACTTTCGAAAAAATATCCAAAGTATCAAGTAATAAATAATTGACTTATTACTTCGGTAAGTTGATAATAACAAAATTTGATGTCGAAGAGTCTAACTAGTGGAATTTCGAAAAATAAAAATATGAATGAAAGTGCGTTCCGAAACAAAGACAAAATTACCTTCTTTTTATTTGATCATTATTTTTCAGTAAGTTTTTGAAAAAAAAAACTATATTGTAAAGAGAAAATTTCCTTTAAATTTTTAATATTTAATAAACGGTTCGAGATAAAACTGTGGTGTCATAGTCATGCATGCACGTGCATGCATGTAAGAACACCACGTAAGAACAACACGTTTTCTTGATAACGAGCACTTGCAAACAAACTCACTGTTCAAATTTATTTGTAATTAATTCATAATTATTATGAATTTATAAAAATAAATTAATGCATGCATGTGAATGCAGGACTGTGCCATGCTATGCCCCATGTATTGTGTAGTAGGTACTATAAAGCTTTGATAATATAATATCATACAGTGTGAAAACTTTAACGGAAATAAATTATATAACTTTAATATTCAATATTTTAAAGAGAATTCTTCATCAGTAAAAATGCAACCTTCCCTAAAACTAAGATGACATGATGAACTTAAACTCATCACTCGGTCTAAGTGTACTCGGATTGTGTCGACACAACCTTTGAAATTTTACAATTTCTTTCCAATTTCAATTATTCAATGACTTTTAAAGTAATTCCAAAAGGTTAAAAATAATAAAACTTTCATTTTTAGTTAAATGCAGCAAGTATGAAATTGAGCAAATTTTACAAAAATTGTTAGAAAATGTAAGGCATGAGTTTTATCATCGATTGTCTTTTTGCAGATAAAACTTAAAAAGGGTAACATCGTCAGGTTTTAGACTTGAAGCCCGTTTCATCACTCTAGTATCCTGGTCCGTTTATCGTTTTTTTGTTACGTAAAATATAACTTTATATTTTAACACTTAACTTGGAATTACTTAGAATAATATAATATCTCCTTTAAAATGAGCTTTCATATGATGTATGATTTTTGACATACTCAACATTAGAAAAAAAAGGTTAGGCGTCTCCCTACACAATCGGATAAGTTAAAAAGTGTACATAAAGATGTGCCCAAAAATTGTACATTACGGCATTTGGAGCAATCCCGTTGGTTTTCAACATAAGTTTATTAAAATTTAATTATTTTGAACATAAATAATTTTGTTTAGAAAGAATTAAATTCTTTAATATAAAAATTGTTTATAACTCTAGATACGCGATTATTGAACAAATGTTTGTATCGATTTCTTTATCCGCTTGAGTGTGTAGAGTAGAATGC
Source organism: Cantharis rustica (assembly GCA_911387805.1). Classification (NCBI taxonomy): domain Eukaryota; kingdom Metazoa; phylum Arthropoda; class Insecta; order Coleoptera; family Cantharidae; genus Cantharis; species Cantharis rustica. The sequence goes on from OU426877.1 coordinate 1,075,362, forward strand.
TACTTGTAAAAATATTTTGAAAACATGCAGTATGCTTTTTTACATTTTGTATTTGTAATAATATCTTTGGTTGTAGTCAAATCTCAAATTCAAAATTGTTGGTGATAAGACTAATATAATAATACAGTAGAACCCCGATTATCTGTGAAGCGATTTTTCCGTGAGCGTTTGCAACTTCGGTAGTATTATACTATGTACTATTCCTGCAGCTATACTTGACGTAGAAGATCTAAAGAGCAAGGAATATGACAATCATCGCGTAACACACATACACGAGCTACCGAAGCTATAAATGTTTTATTAATTTATTTTGAACAGATAAGTGAGACTGAGGTTGTAGATATTTTGCACCTCAGAAAATTGAAAGATTTAATTAAATACAATTTAAGTAAAAGTCAAAAACAAACCAAATTATCTCATTTTTCAAATAGAACTTTTTAATCAATATGTTCCTTGTTTGTAATCTACTATAAATAGTATTAACAGCAAACGTCAATTATTATTATTCGTGTTTTTCAATTATCCGTGCAGAGCACGGCCCGGATAATCGAGGTTCTACAGTATAGTACTGAAATTTAAATTTTTATCTGGTTCTCTCCATTAGCAATATTTTGCGTTGAAAGAGTGCTGTTTCATTAAATTTTCAAATTTAGAGAATTTTTAGAAAAAAAAGAGAATGTAAATCTCGGGGTAAAGGAAAGTAATCTTTTCCTCATAAGATATAGTAGTTTTTTAAAAATGGGGATTTTGTTGAAAATGTCTAAACTGTCTAAAATATTCTTTTTAAATAAATTATTTTTGGTTCTCCATTGATAATGTAAATAGAAGCTACAATATTTCAGCTTCCGTAACCTTTTTAATTTGCCAAACATGCTACACATTATTATCAAAAACATAAGGCTAAAAAATGAAAATAAAAAACAATATAATTTAAATAATATTCACTTAGAAATATCAACACAAAAAATCAAATTAACTTGAAATGACCTAGAGACCATATCAGGTCATTTATTATGGATTGACCCCACCGTTTATTTTTAAAAAGTGCTAGTATATTCGAGACCCTCAATGCATTATCTTGAAACCAAATATTTTTAATAGATTTGATATTTAACACGTAGTTACTTTTGAAAATTTTGAAATTTTTATTACACTGTTCCAATATAACATTGGGATTATTGAGCTTACATAATTTTTACCTTTTCTGTCCTTGCAAACTATAAGAGAGAAATATCTGCAATGGTATCATACCACATGTAAGGAAGTTCTGTTCAATGAAAATGTAGCCCCCATAACATCTATGAGGAAAAATTTGGTTCCTATTCATAACTTTTTCTTGTTCCATAACATTCATATCATTTCTTCGAGGGTCTTCACCGTGGTCATTGTCCTAGCACTTAGTTCAGTCTAGATATAAGTCATTATGTTGAAGCACAGTTGATTTTTCTGGACTAACCAGTTTTGGAATATCATTAAACCTATATTTTTAGTATTGGAACAGCATCGTGATCTTCTGGTTGACTTCAGGACCATCATTTTCTGAAAAAAATAATACTTTTTTACTACATATTTTTCAGCCAATTATTAAGATCTATGCGATAAGTGTACAGTGAAAAATCTGATGTGACCAAATGTAACAGATTTTTATATTTAAAATTTTTTTCAAAAATATCCTCCCCTACCCTCTCCCTTTCTCTTGCAATTTGGACAATAAATACGGAATTTTTCTCGTTTCTCTTTTTAGTTCATCGCCTGATGATGCCATAGTATGGAAAAAACGTTTGCGATAATATACATGCGGTGTATGTTAACTTAAAACATTTTAGTTCTAAAAAGTGTTTGCGCATTTTTTGGTTTTTCTAAAAAAATTTATATGATTTTTTCTTTCTCTCCCCCAACTATTCACGACGAGTAAATTTTGATGTTTGTTTATAAAATTCAATAACTTGAAGATAATCCGGTTTTAATATAATATAATGTTTAGTTGATACACCACAAATAATAATTCGGTCGAGTTACTAACGATTTGTTTTTCTTGACTTCATCAGCCTCCCACCTACATCTAGAGATATTTCTTTTTAGTGTTTTCGCTACAAAGTGCAACTAGAGCTAAATATTGTTCAAAACAGATTTCTATCAAAACTAATATGGACAACTACCTTGTAGAGGTATACTGTAGTGTATTACGATAGTATTTTTTTTTAGAAAAGAGCAACTCTAGTTTCTTGCTATTTCTGCTTATGAATCATATTAATTTTTTCAAACACTGCACGAATTTCTTTTCTAATGCCATGAATTAGTTGGCTAAGCGACAGGTCATTTAGACCACGAAAAAATGTCGAAACTTGTATTAAAGTCTTCGTATGGCTGTACTTCAAGTTTCTCAGTTCTTCTGTACAAGAAATGTATAAAGAAGTGCTGACTGAGGAATATTAAAGAATGAACTGGTATGTGTTCTGTATTAAAGTTGAAGTGATTGTTAAATTACGTGAGACCCAACCAGACACTAACAAGATTAAATCAATGAAAATAATTATTATGAATACAAAATTACAAAAAATTGCATCTTCACATAGTTGTATTCATAAACCAAATATCAACCCCTAAGATTTACCATCTCTTTTCCTAAAAATTCTTAACTCTTAAAATTCAGCTTAAATTTTCTTTTTCTTTCTACTTTACTGTTAGCAGTTTCAGCAAAAAGGCAAATCATCGACTGCCGGTTTTACGTCTCTAATTTTGTTATTATTTAAAGATTTGTTTGCCATTTTTTTGTTTATTCAAATATTCCAAATCCAAACCTGTTAAATGTAAATTATTGTCTTTTAAATATTATTTTTCTATGTGTGCTAGTATGTATTCTTTACTTAACAGTTAAAATTCATTTAACATTTTGTTTAGTTTGTTTATCTTAATATTACAGATTACATACTACTACTACACTATCCACTTAAAAAATTAATATTTTAGGTTCATTTTCTATTATGTTCATTTTTGGTTGTGTCAAAACAATTACTTGATGTTATGTATGTAGCAGATTGTAATTAATAAATTTGATTTGAATGCGGATTTACTGTAATCATTCACGAGCTTTTGTTTTAATACGTCTCTACGATCGAAAAGATATATCAATGGGGAGGTTAGTAAATAACGGTATATAACTTGGGTTAAAACGTGTAATAATAATTTAGTAAATGCATTCATTCTAAATCTGAATTTTGTTTAGTTTTGTATCAAGGTAAATTTTATGAAAAATTACCAAAAAATATTAACAAAAATAATTATTATCCTATTAATAATTGACGTTTAAACTTTTTGTATCGTCCTGTATAATATTTATTAGGCGTTAAATTTAAAACAAACGAAGTTTATCTTTTCAGTTCCGCGAAATTAGGTCTATGCAGTTGCTACCTGAACAATTATGTTGTTTTAATTCGAGGTTTGGTGAATAGAACAAAATAGATAATTGAATTTATTGCATCATTATTATTTGTTGCTATTATTATTAACAGATTAATTATTAATTGGTAATCATCGTTATTATTATTAATAAGTTCGCGATATTAAAATAGAAGTTTTGTCGCATCAGTTACAAATTGAAGTTTTTGCAATTGTTTTATTTGGCCATTTTGTGACGCGCGTATGTATGCGTTGGTTTATTTATTTCGTTTTCAATATTATTATTATCTAACAAAGTGTTAAATTATTAAAAGTGAAAATTGTGGTATCTTAATGCGGTTCGCGGAAGGTGAATTATGTTTTGGATTCGTTTTAGAACATAATATTTTAATTGCTAATTAACTTGTAGAAGTTTCTTATCGAAACAAGAGACGCGTCAAAATTTTAACATTTTAATACTGTATGCTGTGAGCGAGAGATTAACCCAATTGGTGAATTCATAAAAATGACACAAAAGTATTAAGTATTAAACAGAAAACTCTAAAATTCAACAGGTTGGTGAAATTATTTAAAATTTGCGAATGTCAATAAATGGAAGTGGAAGTTATAAAGAGTGACGTAATGGGCAGCACTCAATACATGGACGATGATGATTTATAAGGTAGAATTTTATGATTTCTAATACTTACTCGTAACTAAATTAACAAAATTAAAATTAAACTTTTACGTTTTCAACTGCCTCTTCGCGCCATAATGCCGGGTATGACATTCATTCAAGCTCGTATTTGAGAATAAAAATCGAATACGAGCTCACATGTGATCTATAAATTTGCTCGTATTAGCAAATAAGTCAAGTATTTTTGTATGTAACAGCTACATTTATAATTAACGATTAATTTCGATGGAGGCAATTCTTTGGTTAGGGATATATGGCGATTCATATATCGATGGAAATATTCCAAAACAGCATAAGCGTCAAAAACGAAAAACTAGGTTTACTACATATTTCTATGGTTTAACGTAGGCTCTATCGATCGGTGGATACCAAGTATTCAAATTACTTAGAAAAAATTAAATTTTTCAAATTCAAATTACTTTTCATATTATTTAGATTTAAAAGATTCGTAAGCACCAATTTTTGATAACTCGCATACAATTTTCCTTCAATTCACACACTTAATCGTTCCTTGGACTTCGCCGAATTGCTACATTTTAGTTGTATTATAAAATATAATGCATTCGTGGTTTTTATATCAACACTCTAATTCTCACCGATGTGAATTTATTATTTGAAAAATAATAAATAATTAATAACCTCAACCATATTAAAAATAGATCAGTATTAAAGCCTTAAACCACACAAGAAGAGTGATGGCTTTTATGCGTTAGCGGTTTCAATTTTTCGTTCACCTATGACATTCAAATGCAAAATTAAAAAAACCGTTTGTGGATACGTTCACAATTAACATTGTGCGATAATTTTTTTTGTGAATGCTAAGGATTGTAAAAACTTATACAATTTCATTTCAAAACTATTATTTTACCACATAATAAAGCCAATATTTAAAATATTACAAATTATTATCAATGGCTCTTAGGCTTATCTAGTGAAAGCTACTCATAAATAATTTTCTTGCATTTTTTCTAAAATATCGTTTATTTTATAAAATAAATTTTTTTTAAGAACTATCAACTTATCTCGAATACTTACATTTCTGCTTTTTTCAAATGCATAAATCACTTCGATCCGATAATTGTGTGGTGGATAATTTCTAGCTGGTAGAATGGTCATTCCAGTTGTATATTATTGGTCCGTGTAGAAATTTGAAGTGTTATTTTTTAAGATTCTGAAAATTGAAATTACATTAAAATATTAAGACATAATAATATTAATAATAAAAGCATCACGATGGGATTATCAAATAATACCTAAACCACTTGCAATAATAATTACAAGCTTCTTATTTGTTAGCCACTTTACTATCATTATTTTACTATCAATCGTATCACATTTTTACACCACGTTTTTTTAAATTTGTCACATTTTAGGTACTTCTTTCCGAGTCAATTCATTAACTCAATATTTCATTCAAGTTAAGTTAAAGTTAAGAATTCAAGTTATTTTTAGTAAAGACGTAATGCACACAAATTCATGCAAAAGTTAAATTAAATTTTATAATTATAATATCGACAACCCCAACGAACAAGAACTGAGTAATTGACTTAAGTTCTAATTTTACGTGAGAGAAAGCAAGCTTTTGAAATAATGTTTCTTGTTAAGGCCTTTCTCACATGGAGCTACTAAAAAGTGAGACGAAATTAGTTATAAATTTTATTAAAATATCGAATGTTTTTCTCCTTTGAAAAATATATTCAAATTTAAAATTTTATTTGGAGTGAATTTCAAATAATTTTTGGTATAATTATATGTAATTGGATTTTGCTGAAATTTTTATTTATACTTTACCATTTAAACTAAAATAATTTTTGATTTTTTTTTTTTTTACATTTTTTCATTTCTTAAACGAATTGTATATTATGGAAATCGCAGGTGATTCTGATGTATAGCAGGCTGACAACAAACATGGATCATTGCGAGTGAGTGATTACTGACTCTTTACAAACTGATTCCTACTAACTAGTTGCGTCATGTGTGAGCCGTCATTGAAATACAAAAACCTCGATGCAGAAGTTACTGATTAGTGATTCGGGTTAGAAACTAGTTTCTTTTTAATAGCTCCACGTGCGAAAGCCTAATAGTAATAGTAAAAACTGGAGACCGGTAACTAAAACCATCGCTAATAAGAATTATTTTCTTGTTTGTTGAGAACGCTTCGTCGATATGAAACTAAAAGTGAATTATTAGCAAAGTCAACACCTGTCAATAAAATAATACATTTTTTCCTCAAATCATGTCTTACCTTAAACTTTGACAAGACTTCCCTAACACAATTCCTTAACAATTTTGAAATAATTGGTAAAATAATCACCTCGTAAACAAACACCAATATTTGGTCGATCTGCTATTGTGCCCATGTTTCTACATCTTAATACTGATATTATCTGATACTAAGTCATATTTATATTCGGTCCCGATTGCAATACCTACAAAAAAAAACTATTATTAATATAAAATTTAATTCCAAGTATGTTCATTAACAAGTAATTTTTCCATTTTTGCTTTTAATCCAATAAGTGCACGACCTTCCTCCTCATTTTTAAAATGTTTTAATTTAATACCTTGCACATAATAAGTTTCTTAGTTTGCTAGTCAAGTTCCATATGGAATCAGATCAATTTTTTATACAATCCAATAATTAATAAATTATATTATTATTACTTTGTACCCCGTAACAAGAATACATTATGCCAATAATTTTATGAACTAACTTTGTGATAATGACAAATATTTTAATAATTTATTTAGGTACTATTATTATTATTATTATTATTATTATTTTGTGTGTAGTAGAATATTTTGCAAATTTGATTTAATATGAATTTTTACATTTTTCGTAACCTTTTAATATGCATTTATAATTATGTATAATTATTAATTTAATGTTTATTTGACTTGCACAATAATTTTGAAAAGCTGTTCCAGTTTAAATTGAAAGTATCTGTAGTTTAGCGACGAGGAAAGCGGAAGAAAACTAGAATGTAGCCAGAATTCTTCTAAGTTAAATTTCGTGTCATTAATATCATTAATTGTTCATTTAGATATTTTATTCCAGCACTATTACATCAGCATCGATCGAGGAAGATTCCATCTACTTGGGTGGACACCAGTAGAGAATTTGTCACACTAGAGTGCCACACATGCCGATTTTGCGACCACGTTCGAAAAGCTTATGCGAGAGCAAATTTATTTTGTGAAGTATTCTTAATTACTAATTTAGAAATTTTAAACCACGCGTTACATCTCCAACGCGAAAAGAACATTCTAGCTACTTAAAAAGATGCAAGTAGAGAAGTTGCGTTCCCCAGGATGCTGCAGAGGGGAAATGCAGATTCCGGATACTGCTGGAAAACAAAGATGAAGTGGGTTCTACTTCAGTCATTGGTTGAAGTGGGTCAACATAATAGAAAGAACTTCGGTGAGCCTTAAATTATTTTAATTATTTATGCAAAATTCCTAATTTCTTAAAATTCTTGTTCCAGATTACATCTGATGCTATTGCAGGTGGATGAATATTTTGGACAACGAAGGAAATTCTATAGTTTTTTAATAATTTTAATTTTCTATCTAGAAATTTCATTTCAGAAATTACATCTGTAAAGGGAGAAGTGGATCCAACCCACTTGGAAGGAAACGACGGTGAAGGTGCGTTCTCCAGGCAGTACTTGAAAATAAGTGGATGAATATTCAGGATTACACAGGAGAACAACCCCCAAGACGAATTTCAAAACGAAGTTCGGGTGGGCGGTAAATTTAGGTAAGAGTTAATTAATTTTTTATTATTAATCTTATTTTATTTTATCATTAATTAATTTTAATTATTAATTAGTTAAACTAAATGAAATTATTTGAAAATCGATTAAAATTTAGAAGAAAAGTAGAACAGCTGCAAATTTGTTCAGAAAACTGATTTGATTCATTTTATAAATGACGTATTTAAAACAAACGCAGGTAGTCACAAAAAGATCCGTTTCAATTGTTTTTTAGTAGCGTCTTTTTCACACGACGCGTTTGCAGTGAAATGAATGAATGTGCGTTCAATTAATTGTGAAAACTTAAAGCAGTGCCAGCGAATAATAATAAATAAGGTTTCGCGTTTGTGGTTACAATACTATGGTAACTATTGGTGGTGTTTTATATCGAGGATTATTAGAAAACAAAAATGACATTCTTACAAAGTTGATTTCGTCATCTTTAAGTTTCACATTTCCGGTAAGACGATTGATAATGATTTTATTTCGGTCTGTTTTAATATAATTTTGTATAAAAGTAAAATAAACTTGCATAAACTAGTTTAACACTGACTCATTTATTAAAAAACGATGACAGTTGTATGCGTTTATATTGTTTTTAAAATAAAATTTCGTTAGCAAATGTCATTTGTATTTTGTGACGTCTTAATAAGCGAAGCCTACTTGTTGCATTTAAATTAAAGAATAAAATGTGAGTGCAGCAATAAATTTGTGAATATGATGGCAATTATAAGTTTAAAAATTGAATTTGGCCGTGATGCATGCAAAGGTTGATACACCTCAGATTTGTCGAGTTACTTTTTTCGATTAAATTTTCGTTACGAGCCCTGTGCATACAATTAATTTAATGTTTTATAGATTTTTAAAAAACTTTTTTTTTTCCAGGAAATCTGGGCAGTCAATTTGCCAAGAATATTAACAGTGAAATAAATCGTGTACTCGGTTATCGATAATACAATTTTTCAAATCGCGAGCGGTTTTGTAACCTAAGTGTCGAGTACGAAATATTTTATGGTAAAGCTTGTATGAAGCTCGGAAATTACGTGTGTCAATTTTGCTTGTGATAAAAGTGTTCATCTTAAAACTGCTTTCAAACGAAATCGATAAAAAATATGTGAGTGTATTATGTGTCGTTGGACTTCACGATTGACTTTACGAAATGGAAATTGGCAATAGGACTACAGTGTTAAAGGTATAGTTTTCTTCTTTTTTTTTACGAAAGTTTAACAAGAAACCTTTCTTTTTGTCTTTTGTTTGACCAATCTAATCCTATTAAATATAAGTATTAACAACCTCTTTTTTTTCCAGGTAAGTTCTACGGCGAGGAGTGGTATATGTTCATCAACTAAAAAGGTTAGTAAAAACTTATTCTTCTTCATGTGATTTTTAGTGCAATGGAAAGTTAAGTGATGTGTTACAATAATTTGTGTTCAATAGATAATTTTCTGAAATTAACAGATTTTAGAATACATGAAATACTTAAAAATAAGTTCATTTTTCGATAATTAAATAATCAGTAGTGTGGCGGGCGCTAAACACACACTGACGGGTTAGTGAGCGAAAAACCCTGGTTGCATTCCTCCTGGTCGCGCCGGAGTAAACAAGTTTTTGCATAATTTTTAAAACTCAATTAACGCGTCGCGGCGCAAGTGACTCAGATCTACTTATATTGCAAACGCCAAATACTAAACATTGCTCAAAATATTCATTTATTTAAAATTTTTGTTGAGAAAGATATTTCTAATAAATTTATTATTTATGACTTCACAATAATAAAGAATTATGTATTTTATAGGTACTTATAAAATTAGAGACTTTGCTATCATAGACAAAATTTCACTGCCGTGATCTCAAATTCAACATTGATCTATTGATTAATGCAAAGGTGAACCACTCCATTAGGTATCAAACAAGGGAATTCCATAGTAAACCATCGACTAATTACTGTACACTAATGCGGCTTATTTTCGTCTAATCAAGATAATTAATTTACATTTAATTTTATTCTGAGCTATTGCGGATGTCAATCATTTAGCCAAGAAAGAATAAATTTATATAATATCTTATTATTATATAATATAAAATTCCTATTGTGTATGTGGCTAACACTAATGTAGAAAGTTAATTTTCGTTTCATAATTACACGTACCTCTTCTATTGTTCTTCTACGAACCCCGTCGTCGTTCGGAATTGTTTATAATGTGTTGGGCAAAATTTTGCAATTTCTTCTACACATCTTTTTACATCTCTTCAATAAGCCGTAATTTGTCTTGCAAAGATACAGCTTTTAATATTTAAAAGTTGTATGTGCCTATGAAATTTTTGTAGAAAAAGAAACAGTCTACGAATTAATATTTTTTTATGAAGTTGTATCGATATATTAAACCTGAGATTATCTACCTATTTTTTTAAAAATGCTCGAATTTGTGGCTACAAAATAAAATACAATACAGTCTCGTTAATCCGAACACACGCTAATCCGACCATCCAGTAATCCGAACAAAAGAAAAACTCAGTAGTTTGCACAAATAGTTTATAATTCGAACACAACTAAAAAAAATTTCGGATTATAGAAAAATGTTTGAATTGCGGAAAAAAGGATAGGATGAAAAATAGTATTTACAAGCTGAAGTAGAAGAGTGGGTAAATGGAAAAGTCACGAAAAGAATAATTTAACTGATCCAGAAATTATTGAGCAATTTATTGAAGATCCGAACGTAGATGACGAAAATGATAGAACATGTTTTATAAAGAATAAAGAAGCTGCCGTTAGTTTTAACATTTATTTAAGATGGTCATGTGAAAATGATGTCCCATCTCGTGAAACTTTATTGTTCCAGCAATAATTAAGAGAAGAGGCAATTTCGATTTTTAACTTTATCCAGTAATCCGAACTTCTCTGTAATCCGAATGAGGCCAGGTTTCTATTAGTTCGGATTACCGAGACTGTACTGTAAATACAATAATAAGAAACAATCCAGTACAATACACATCAGAACAATAATTACGGTTGTAATGGAATTTAAAATTATAAATAATACGAAAAGTTGTAAGCAGCGATTAGACTACCAAATACAGCCAATCCATCTCTCGTAATCATCGTCATTGAATTACGTCAAACAAAGTGGCCGTATACAAAAAATAATTTTACTGAAATTTGTCTGGATATTCAAGTTTTCCGAGGCGTGAAACTTCTGAACCTTCGTAATTGAAATCTCTTTCGGATTGTTAAGTACCGCACCTTTTTTTAGATGGTTTTAATACACGGAAGCCTGCTTCCATTAGATAATTAATTATGTCCGGTATCTAGGAGGTGGTTAGAAAAAATCGACTCCTTTTTGTTCTTAAACCGCATATCAGATGTTCTTTAAGTCGGACCTGGAACGATCTGTAACAATTTATAAGTTTGCATCTGTTTTAATCGTTCAAATTTTATTTCAATGCTTTGGAGACAGCTGATGGGAATAGTAAATTTCCCGAAACGTTTCACGAAAATAGAAGACTTGGAGAAAAGATATTGACAAAAGAAAGAACCAAATTCACACAAAAAAGTGTTGGTAATTATTATTCATGGAATGCACGGTTTTTATATAAATCAACAAAGAGTGTGCGGTATCGAAGGAAGTTTTCTATTTTTATTCTTATAATTCATCCAGTGCGGACCTAATTTTTTTGGGCCTTACAACTAAATACATTAAGAGCTTCTAAATGAGACTTAAGATTTGCGCCCTAGTTGTAAGGAATTACAATTGTCGCCAAAAATATTATTACGATAAGATTAATTTTTTACATGTTCCTGAAATTGAAATTAAAATTTAATTCATAACATAATATAACAACTTATATTATAAGTTCAAAAACTATTTAATTTAATGATTCCAGATCCATTCCAGGTTTGTCTGACGAGAATCGAAAATTCGAAACATAAAGGTGGCGACTGACATGTAACTGAACGTTGTAATGTAATATAATGTAACATTCGCAGCGAGCATTACATTACAAAGCTCGTTCGACTAATAAACGAGTTGCTCAAAACGAACACGTCGCGATGTAATGTGAAAATCAAAGGAATTCGGCAAAAAACCGACAGTCGAGTGGAGCACGGATGCTTTGCTTGCCGTTCGTACTCGTTTATCGGTTACATTACATTACAACGTTCAGTTACAAGTCGATCGCCACCTTACTGTTAAGAGTATGTAACAAACTATATCATTCAATTAAATAGTTTTTGAACTTTAAGTTATGAATTAAATTTTAATTTCAATTTCGTGTAACATGTAAAAAATTAATCTTATCACAAAAATATTGTCACATGTTAATAACATTAATCATATCTAAAATATTATTGTCTTATTACATCCAATCAAAAAAACTTGAACTCTGTAAGCTACCAATTACAGAATACGGTTTAACAACATATCTGAGGACTCTTGGGAACCATCACACACCATTTCAAGTATGAAAACACACCCAAATACAAAATGTTTCTTTACCGTACACTCTTTGTTAATTTGCATAAAAACTGCACTAGACGAGTAATTATTACTACTGCTTTCTTTTAGGAAATACTGTTACATTTTTAATGAATAATAACCTTCTCTATATCGATGAAATTCGCCACTATCATCGTGATCTTGTGGAGTTGCTCAGCAATTTATACAGGTGATGCCTTTTTGCTACAACAATGACAAAATGTACACGTATACAAAATTTCGGAACTTTGGATCTGTGATTGATTGATGGATTCGTCAAATATTTGGCTAATTTGACTAGGCTATTAGTTTTGTTTCGTAAATTTTGTGCAAAATAACGAAGAAATTTTAATAATAAAAAAATAATATGGGGTCACCGATTCAAAAAATCAAACTCTGGACATTATTTCAAAAACTGTAAATTTTACGTAATATATTGTAGCCTTTCGGGCGTTGCAATTAAGAGTTTAAATTAATTCATAATTAACCACTGCTTTGATCTATTTTGCTGTGACTTGAAGCATTCGATGCCCAAAATAAATACCTAAATGACCAATTTCGGTTCTTAATTTAGTTTGAACTATCAACTACTTTTTATTGTCCTTATAACCCGATATTGTTTCCGCTACTTAACTATAAAAGCTTTGAAAAATCGTACATTTAAAAAAAGCTTATCATTTTTTTAAATAATTTATTGTTCATTCCGAGGACTTTCTTCCAAACGTTAAAAAACACATTAAAATCGATTAAAAAATAAACCAAGGCAGGTTTTTTTAAATTTTAGAAAAAGTATTTCATCAAACTAAAAAGCGGGACTTTCTTACGTATTCTGGGGACAGTAGGACACATACCTTGATTGCGGGTGACGTATGGTCACGTTAGGTAATTATGTCATAATACGTACATAATTATTTGAAAATGAGATTTTGAAATCATGTCTGAAGTTTGATAGAATTTTATGTTTTCTAATATTATAACTAAAAAAATAAAATTGAACTTACATTTGCGCATTTTTTGAATGCATAGCTTGCACTATAACTATAATTATGTGGTTGATGATGGAATTATGTACATTACTGGTTTGTCGTAATTATTTGTGATATCCCAATCGTTACATTTTGTGATTCTGAAAATTGAAATTATATTAGCGTCATGTATTTAGTAAATAATATCTATACCGCTTGCAATAATAACTAAAAGCTTTTTAAGGGGTTATACGCAGTTGCAAGTCCCAAAAAAAGGATTATTTTAAAATAATTTAAAACTGCTTACTAGTAAATATATCTCATTTTTACATCACATTCTTTGACTTGATTCTTTAGCTTCTTTTATTTGTGGCAAATTATTAAATTCAAAATTTTATTCAAGTTAAAATTAAACCAAAGTCGATTTTATAACTATTCTTAAATGATAATAATTAACTATAATACATTTTGAGACTTTAAAACGAATTAGTTTTCACTTTAAATTTAAGCATTAGGTCATATTAAGTAGGAAATGTTTGATTTTTTTAAGCACAAAGTTTGACAAATGATATCTTACATTTCCCTATCGTACTTGTAGTATAAGTTATACGGTAATTTGCGAGTTGTCCTTTTTAAAGAACGATAGTGTCATCCCGGTTGACTCTTTATTTGTTCTAAAATTCCATATTTTCCTATAGTTAAAATTATACGAACGAACGGACGAAATTAAAAAATATATTTATCAAGAAACATCTATTGTATTTTTTCGAATACAACTTCCGTCTTTTAATTTTTAATTTCGAAAACGCGACCCGACATCAAGATGATTTATGATGAGAACGCTGTTCGAACTACGGAAGCTGCGTTTGGACAATCATTCATTCACCTTATTCACCAGATCTTGCACCAACTGACTACCAGTTCTTTCCGACATTGCATCAGTTCTTACAAGGAAAACGTTCAATTCTTAACGATCTGCGGAAAACACTTTTCATGCTTTCATCGTCACTTGCTCATCGGGCTTCCTTACCACCGGCATGAATAACTTTACCTTTAAGGAGGAAAAACTGTGTGGATAATTTAGGTGCACAATTTGATTCAAACTTGCTCCGACAGACCCCAACATATTGAGATAATTAATTGATTTGAGATATAATAAAAGTACATTATTATGCAAAAGTTAAGTTAAAAACAACTCCAACAAATAAAAAGAGTAACTCCTTTATCTAATTTTATGTGAGGGAAAAAACAAACTTTAAAATTATTATTCTCGTTAGGATTCTTACTTTGGTAATAAGAAAAGTTGCCAATGTGATAATTACTTTCTTTCCCGAATTATGTCTTACCTTAAATTTTGACATCACTTCATTAAAACAATCTGGTAGGGATGGATTATTTCAGAATTGCCTCATAAATAAACGCCAATATTCGATCGAACTGCTACTCTGCCGATGTTGCTACATCTATGTTTTCACGATTCGTAAGTGGTATTCCTATTGTACGAAACCTATTACGATTTTTAGTGCATCGATCTGGATTGCAATACCTATAAAAAGAAAAACTATTCTTAATGCAAAATTTAATCCAAGTATCCCCCGCCAGTACGTATTCTTTTCTTTTCTAATATAACGTTCTACTCACTTTTATATTTTAATTCAAGATCGTACACACAGACATCTTTGTTTGCTAATTAAATTTAAAACGAGATCGTATTGCCAATATGCCACTCGAATATTTCCTTTAATCTCATCTTAAACTTCAGCTTTTTGGTTTTTATTTTTTCAACAATTACATTCCAACTTCCTTGTAACGGTCCTTCTTTATCTGCAATCGTCACGTCGATATTGCAACAATGTATTAAATTTAATCGGCAAAACACTACTTAATTATTTACGAGTTCATTTTACTATTATTTTAAAAAGAAACTTACAAACTAGTTTGGTCAGTAGATAGTAAGTTCCTCTATTTATTTTGGTTATTAGAAATAAAATGCAAAGTTCTACATTTTTCCTAGTGGTGAACTTAACATTGTACCCATACCTAGAGATATAAACAAAAAACCTATTTTTGACATCTTTGAAGCTCTGTAGAAGAATGTCGAGCACGACAGAAATCGTTGGAGACTTGCAATTATTTCCAGCAATCAAATAAACGTGTATACCAAAATTCGGCTAGATAATAATTTGTTCTATCTTTAGTAATCCAAAATGAGAAGGTTACATTTACACGAAATGGTTTCCATTGACAAATTAATGAGTTTTTCTCTTCAAAATTAATATTCCATGGCACTTGACTAAAATATAATTAAATTAATAATGCAGCAATTTAAAATATTTGAGGTAGAATTATTATTTCGCTAATTAATTAATATCGCAACTTACTTCGCTATGAAAATAATATGGCACGCAATAAGGACGACAACTTGGTGAAATTGACCAACATTTGAAATAAGTTTTCACTAAATATTTGCAGTGGCGTAACAACTATTGGTGTGTGTCAGTGCATCCACTCAGGGGCGCAAAAAATGACTAAATATTATTATTATTTTTTAATTTATTCCGTTCTTAATTTGTATATATTCTGTTAGAAATTCAAGACCACTAAATTTTTGTCGGCAATTTGCAATAAATTATAATATGCGATCGACAACAACCTTGAAATTTTTTTATTTTAAACATGAAATTATTACGTTTCCAACGCATCAAGAACAAGAAAAACCTGTCAATAGCTGAACTGCAAATCGTAACAAAACGGTTATTTGTGAAAGAACGTCGACACCGTCTTAGTACACACTTATCGGTGACCCCTTAAGTGACCATTTTCGAAAGCGGGTCAAATTCGGGCGCCATTGGTTGTTCTTGGGGCGGCTGCGATCTAGGTTGTACCGGGTTAGTATTGTCCGAGTTGAGGAATGGGTGGGTTTTCTAAAAACTGAGTGGAGTTGCAGAGTTTTTCTGCCTGCTTTCGGATGTGATCGTCGATGATTTTCAATTTTGCATAGAAATGAAGGCGTTTGTTTCTGGCGTAGCGTAGTATGGGCAGGCAAGGTGTGTCGGAAGCATCTGTTTTGAACGACTCCAATCTTCTTGATGAGATTGGGGGACACCGTTTCCCAGACTGAAGCTGTTTAGGTCAGAGTTGGTCTGATGGATTGCCTTGAAGATCCCGAGTTTGTTGTCGGGTGGCATCGTACTAATTGAAATGGATCATCGGATAGAGCTTACCGAAGATGACTTTTCCGCGATTGGTGACTGTGACGATGCGGTGGTTTCCTCGATGCGCCAAGTTTCGAACCATTTTTCTAACTCGTTGACGGCTTTCTGGAGTCGGGCGGGAGCAGTGGTCCGACTCACGTAGGAGAAGTAAACAGCGGTGTCGTCACCATAAAAAGAAATATTTGTTCTCGGGTTGAGTGCGGCAAGAATGTCACTCATGAAGATATGTTGCAGGGGGACTCCTGCGGCGATGAAAAGCACGGAGGAGCGAGTGCTTTCGAGTTTGATATGGAAACGTCGGTCTTTTAGGTAGAAGGCAACTAGTCGAATCGGGGCTGATTAAATGTTGGCCCGAAATTTCTTGTAGATGAGACCTCTTGGTGCCATACTTCGTCGAAGACTTTTGATACATCGAGCAGTACTAATCCTGTGTACTCGTGTTTGTTGAATCCTAGGGTGAGGTGTTCGACCATGCGGAGGATTTGTTGGACCATGCTGTGGTCTTGTCGGAATCCGAATCGTTCGTCTTGGAGGACTGCGTTGTCGAAAATGGTTTGTTTGAGGAACTAGTGACGATGATTATTTCTGCGACTTTTTCTAGGGACGGGAATAGGATGAAGGAGCGGTAACTTTGGGGTTTTCTGTCGTCTTGTCCTAGTTTGGGAATGACAACTACGTCGGCTAGTTTCTAATCCTGGGAGAAGCATCATATGCGAAGAGAGGCGTTAATGATACCGGCGAGAGCGGCTACTGCTTTGCGTGGCATTTCTTTGATTGATCGATTTGAAATGTCGTCGGGTCCTGGAACTTTTCTGTTCTTACGGAATTGGATGACTCGGACGACTTCGGCTATGGTGGTTGGGTCGATGTGGGCGAGATCGTCGATGGGAAGATTTCTTTCTATTACTTTCTTTTGGGTTCATAGTTGAAAGTATCCGTTAGATTCTAATCGCGGTACGTTATCAAATTACAGCGCCGTATTTAGGATTTATTAAATGAATTATGAAGCCGGGTCCATATTTAAGGATTCCGCTTTGTTTACTAGGTTTTCTGTAATTTGATTATCTGTGCTTGTGAAAGAGCGTTATTACTTATAACAAAAAAAAAAGAAAGAAGAAAAAAAAATTAAGACATGAGGTCGGTTTACTACAACACGACAATATTTTCTCTCATTTAATTAGGGGATGTGTATTACGTCGGTGATAATTTTTTTTAAATAGATTCAAGTCGTTTTTAATTCATTTTGTTTGTCTTACCGTTTTGTAAGGTTTACTGGATATTTAAACAAAAATCACTTCACTAAAAGCTATGTATTTGTGCTATTAATTTTGTAATTTTACTCTATTGTATCTAAAGTTTTTGCCTACAGAGTATAGCATAATTTATTATACCGCGTTTAGTATACTAATATAAAAACGAAGAAGCTGTTATACTTCGCTCTCGATAAAAATGAGTCGATGCAGCGACGCACTAAATGTTAACAGCTGTAAAAGATAAATGTAGTAGTTTTTAACCATCTACAGGGTCCTATATTTTCTATAAAGCGACCATTACATGGATTAGGAAATTGTTTTTCTTCGGCATTCTAACCATTATTGTCTAACAGGTTGTCCAACTTGAACCATTAAGTCTCTTTCTCATAGAGAAAGATTTCAACATTAAGACCACGCGACAAATTAAACAGGATATTGGTGAGTGAGCCTGTGGCTTCGGCTTTTATTGTTGATCACCCAGGGGAATCGACGACTTTACGTGCCGTCCGAAGCACAGAGACAGTCATTAGAACAGTCTCTCCCCGGATTTGAACCGACCCCTTACATTAGTAGTTGATTATTTATAGAGTTATAATGTAATTATGTTTCTCCGAGTAAGTTTGCTTTTCTCAGCTATTCTATCGTACTTTTCTCTATAACTGTTGCTCTCGGACATATATTTTCAGAAACAAAGACGTTTCTATAACAGATACAGCTCACAAAATTATTATCAGGCAGTCATGAAATTCTCGTTATTGTTTGAAATTCTTTTAAAAATCATTACTTTCTGCTCTGGTAAAATATCGATTAATATTAATGCCTAAGTAAATCCATCCAAAATAGTAAATCTATGTTACGCAAAGTTTCTAATTTTCGTGTATTTTCAACATTTTTGTAAACTGAAATACTTATTAAATTTAGTCAAATCTATGCGGCATTTAGCTCTACAAACAAAAAAGTATTTTAATAAATTAGTTAAAAACTCACAATTTTTGAGTTACGCTATCAAATTATTAATAATTAATAATAATAATAATTTATTACGAAACTATACATACATACAGGGTGTCACCGTGACCGTGGAGAAGCTTTGAAGTGGTGACAAAGGACACTTTTCTAAGACGAATTTAGAAATAAAATTTTTGTCCTAGTCCAAACCATTCCTCCCTTTAAAGCAATATTTTGAATTTTTTATTTCAAACGGTCATATCTCCGAAATTATTGATTTTGTAGACTTAATGGATTAGAACTTTTTTAAAGATCATTTGCTTATCTACAAATTAGGTTATAACCACTTGTCGTCTGGAATCAACGGATTTCGAGTTATAAATTAAATTAATGAACAAAATGTTAAAAAACTTCAGTTTTTATTTTTTTTACTTTTTTTGCGAACCGCGTATCTCTTAAACGGAACGTCTTAGAAAGAAACTTACGACCCGAACCGGATAGGGAATTTAACAGGCTACAATTTTGGTCAAATACATTTTCTTGAGAAACTAACCGTTTTCACAGAAATTCTGAAAATAATGAGCAAGGTGTAGGTAAAAAAAAATAAATTGCGAACTAATTAACAATATTAAAAATAATAAATAAACAATATAAATTAATAAAGTAATTAACGATAATTTAATGCGCCTTAATGAGTCATATTTTAGAAATTTTTTAGAAGGTGATAAAATAATTTTATATAGTTTTAAATTTTTAATTCAACTTTATTTAACTTTTCTACAATACAAAAAAATTTTTTATTTTATTTCTTTCCCAAATGGCGGCTCAGGATAAATTTTCGTCTGTCGTCTCCGAGGCGAGGTCCAAAAGGGCTGCATTTATCACACATTAACCATTGATCCGAAACAAAAAAATCAAATTGTTTTCTGTTTATAACACATTAACGGGAAGGATAAACCTGTGAAACTAAAAAAAAGCATAAAATTCAATATAAAATAAGCCTTTGAAAAATAAGTCAGAATTTTGAGCTGTTTTTCAGCATTGTTAACTCCCAAAAGGTATTTTATTAACGCGAAATATCTGGAATTTTAGGTTTATCCTTCCGATAATAATGTAGAAAAAAATCTCTCAAAATTTCAGACAAAGCGCTCAAAAACTTTTTGAGTTATAACACGAGCAGTTTTTAAAAATGCAGTTTCGAGATAATCGCCTTCAAAGTGTTAGTATAATATAACGGCCAGTTTTAGTTACTTACCGATTAATCTGAAAAACATCAAAGAATATGTCTTAGAAAATTATTGATATTAGTATTAAGAAATGCTTTCCTTAAATAAGGACATTAAAACACATTGTAAAAGAAATTGAGATTATAAAGGAAAAAACCTTTTACCTGAAGCGTTATTCATAATTTTTTTATTTTCTCTCGTCAGTACATGCTCAACATACTATATTTTCAGATGATGAAAATAAAAAAAATCCTTTTTTTGAAATTTCTATATGGACTTCCCCCTTAAGAGATACGAGGTTCGCAAGAAAAGTAAAAAAAATAAAACCAAAATTTTTTTAAATTTTTTCCCTTAATTTTATTTATAACTCGAAATCCGTAGATTCTAGACGATAAGGATAAATTATCTAATTTGTAGATAAACGAATGATCTTGAAAAAGGTTCTAATCCATTAAGCGTAAAAAATTAATAATGTCCGGAGCTATGGCCGTTTGAAATCAGAAATTCAAGAAATTGCTTTAAAGGGAGGTACCCCCAAGGGTTTGGACTTGGAGAAAAATTTTATTTAAAAATTTGTCTTAGGAAAGTGTCTGTTATCGCCACCTCAAAGGTTCTCCACGGTCACGGGGACACCCTGTATATTATATTCAAGTTCTTAATCTGATGGCTTATTCTAACAAAATTAGTTTTGAAGCCACCCGTTTCGGCTCAAAAACAATCTACAATAATTAACCATAAAAATGATATACAAATTACATTTCTGCACGAAGAGCAGCATACAAATTACGGCGGAAGGACCCCACACACTTGTGGAGTCGTCAAAGAGACTATTATGTCTCTCCACAAAGCCGGACGGCAAACACACAAAACACCGCTCGAAATCTGCCGTGGAATGAAAGGGCACATCGAAATTTCCCAAATCCCGTAAAACACGTGCATGACGAGGACTACCCAAGAACAGAAGCTCCGAATTCGCGGGGTTCAGAGTCGGACCATTCGATAACGACCAAACACGTAACGATTCGAGATTGAGACTCAACACATCTATCGCAGTGTCAATGTTCGAAGGCTGACATGACACATTTATTCGAGAATCATCAGCATGAAGATCGAGAGAGAAATTCGGATCCACTACTCTTCCCAAATCGGTGGTATATAATATGAATAACAGAGCAAGAATGCTTTCCTGCGGAACACCACGAGAAATAGTCAACGGCCGAGATACATTTTCCGCCTACGCAACTACCTGGAATATATCACGCAAATAACCCGCCAACCACCTGCAGAGTCAATCGTCACAGCCATAATGGAGTAGTTTGGTTAAAAGACGATCATGCACAACTCAATTACAGGTCTTAAAATAGTCAAGAAGCACCAATAAGGTGACTTCAGAACGATCGCCTGATGAGGCATTATCCGAGGTGAGGAGCAACAAAACATGGTGGAG
Source organism: Cantharis rustica (assembly GCA_911387805.1). Lineage (NCBI taxonomy): Eukaryota > Metazoa > Arthropoda > Insecta > Coleoptera > Cantharidae > Cantharis > Cantharis rustica. Next base: position 1,096,718 of record OU426877.1, read on the forward strand.
TGCCAAATGCTCACATAAAACATCCCTAATGAAAAACTTCGCTATCTTTACAAAAGGAGACAAAATGCTAATAGGACGGAGATGAGAGGGCTCCACGGCCATTGGAAGCTTGGAAAGCGGTCAGAAACGTGATGCCTTTCAGATAGATGGCACCTCTTTGGTTCTAAAACAAAAATTTAACATTTGCAGATCACATCACTGCAAAACGGAAGTACGAGCTTCAACGTACGAAGGCTGATACCATCAGGACCAAGAGCGTTGGAGCTATATTTGGAAATTCAAAATATAAATTGAAAATAAATGGTTATTTGGATCGAACTTATAACCAATTGATTTAAGAAATATAACGTTATATAGTACAATTAAAAAATTATAACTAATTTCAGTGGTGAAACGAAACTCAATAATTTTAAATTACTTTACAGTGTATAACGTGTTTTCTATTGTGCACTTACACAATACAGTGTATTTTATTTGTGATAATAATTATCTTAAACACATTTTAGTTTTAAAAAGTGTGCATTTCTTCGGTATACAAAAATGTTGATACGGCTTATAATATTAGCGGGTTACATTACTTAAATCGCGATAATATTTAATTTGCTAATAATTTGTTGCTCTAATTTTTATAACATAATATAACAAACATTTTAATAATATTTTTATTATAGGTACTTAACTATTTTATTTTTAATTTGATTTAAATTTATTGATTAATTATTTCATATCTATTCTATTATGTAAATTTATATTCTTTATTTTCCTGTTGTATATTTTTCATGTTTAATATCGTAAATTTTTTTTCTAGCAGTAGAATAGTATTGAATGTCGATTTTTGTATAATTAATATTACGATTTACTATATTTGACTTGCACAATAATACAAGTTCTGTTTCAGTTTTAATCACTCTGCTATTAAAATACTTTAAAATTGCCTGCAAGCAACAAAATCAAGGAAAATTGTTAGCTTAAGCAGGATCAAATACCGAGTAGATGCAGTGCGTAGTTACAATAAAAAACCAAAGAAAAATTTAGGTAAGAATTAATTTATTTTGTAAACAATTTTTATTTTAAATTTATGTTTTATGTTCCAGAAATTACTTCTGTGTGGGGATTTGATGATCCTACGTACTTGAAAGACGGGAATGTAAAGGTGCATTATCCTCTTTGAACTTCTTCGTGATCGAGGAACCAGGATAATCCAGGAAAACTCCGTCGGCGAAGTTCATGTGGACGGAAAAATTTAGGCAAGAATTAATTTATTTTGAAAACAATTTTTATTTTAAATTTATGTTTTATGTTCCAGAAATTACTTCTGTGTGGGGATTTGATGATCCTACGTACTTGAAAGACGGGAATGTAAAGGTGCATTCTTCTCTTTGAACTTCTTCGTTGTGGAAGAACCAGGAAAACCCAGGAAAACTCCTTCGTCGAAGTTCATGTGGACGGAAAAATTTAGGTAAGAATTAATTTATTTTGTAAACAATTTTTATTTTAAATTCATGTTTTATGTTCCAGAAATTACATCTGTGTAGGGATTTGATTATCCTACGTACTTGAAAGACTGGAATGTAAAGGTACATTCGCCTCTTTAAACTTCTTCGTGGTCGAAGAACCAGGATAATCCAGAAAAACTCCGTCGTCGAAGTTCATGTGGACGGAAAAAATTAGGTAGGAATTAATTTATTTTGTAAACAATTTTTATTTTAAATTCATGTTTTATGTTCCAGAAATTACATCTGTGTAGGGATTTGATTATCCTACGTACTTGAAAGACTGGAATGTAAAGGTACATTCGCCTCTTTAAACTTCTTCGTGGTCGAAGAACCAGGATAATCCAGAAAAACTCCGTCGTCGAAGTTCATGTGGACGGAAAAAATTAGGTAGGAATTAATTTATTTTGTAAACAATTTTTATTTTAAATTCATGTTTTATGTTCCAGAAATTACATCTGTGTAGGGATTTGATTATCCTACGTACTTGAAAGACTGGAATGTAAAGGTACATTCGCCTCTTTAAACTTCTTCGTGGTCGAAGAACCAGGATAATCCAGAAAAACTCCGTCGTCGAAGTTCATGTGGACGGAAAAATTTAGGTAGGAATTAATTTATTTTGTAAACAAATTTTATTTTAAATTCATGTTTTATGTTCCAGAAATTACATCTGTGTAGGGATTTGATTATCCTACGTACTTGAAAGACGGGAATGTAAAGGTACATTCGCCTCTTTAAACTTCTTCGTGGTCGAAGAATCAGGATAATCCAGGAAAACTCCGTCGTCGAAGTTCATGTGGACGGAAAAATTTAGGTAAGAATTAATTTATTTTGTAAACAATTTTTATTTTAAATTCATGTTTTATGTTCCAGAAATTACATCTGTGTAGGGATTTGATTATCCTACGTACTTGAAAGACGGGAATGTAAAGGTACATTCGCCTCTTTAAACTTCTTCGTGGTCGAAGAACCAGGATAATCCAGAAAAACTCCGTCGTCGAAGTTCATGTGGACGGAAAAATTTAGGTAGGAATTAATTTATTTTGTAAACAATTTTTATTTTAAATTCATGTTTTATGTTCCAGAAATTACATCTGTGTAGGGATTTGATTATCCTACGTACTTGAAAGACGGGAATGTAGAGGTACATTCGCTTATTTAAACTTCTTCGTGGTCGAAGAACCAGGATAATCCAGGAAAACTTTGTCGTCGAAGTTCATGTGGACGGAAAAATTTAGGTAAGAATTAATTTATTTTGTAAACAATTTTTATTTTAAATTTATGTTTTATGTTCCAGAAATTACATCTGTGTAGGGATTTGATGATCCTACCCACTTGAAAAGCAGGGAATGTAACGGTGCATTCTCCGCTATAAACTTCTTCGTGGTCGAGGAACCAGGATAATACAGGAAAACTCCGTCGTCGAAGTTCCGTTAGACGGAAAAATTTAGGTAAGAATTAATTTATTTTGTAAACAATTTTTATTTTAAATTTATGTATTATGTTCCAGAAATTACATCTGTGTAGGGATTTGATGATCCAACGTACTTGAAAGACGGGAATGTAGAGGTACATTCGCCTCTTTAAACTTCTTCGTTGTCGAAGAACGAGGATAATCCAGGAAAACTCCGTCGTCGAAGTTCATGTGGACGGAAAAATTTAGGTAAGAATTAATTTATTTTGTAAACAATTTGTATTTTAAATTTATGTTTTATGTTCCAGAAATTACATCTGTGTAGGAATTTGATGATCCAACGTACTTGAAAGACAGGAATGCAGAGGTACATTCGCCTCTTTAAACTTCTTCGTGGTCGAAGAACCAGGATAATCCAGGAAAACTCCGTCGTCGAAGTTCATGTGGACGGAAAAATTTAGGTAAGAATTAATTTATTTTCTAAACAAATTTTATTTTAAATTTATGTTTTATGTTCCATAAGTTACTTCTGTGTAGGGATTTGATGATCCTACGTAGTTGAAAGACGGGAATGTAAAGGTGAATTCTCATCTTTAAACTTCTTCATGGTCGAGGAACCAGGATAATCCAATAAAACTCCGTCGTCGAAGTTCATGTGGACGGAAAATCTTAGGTAAGAATTAATTTATTTTCTAAACAAATTTTATTTTAAATTTATGTTTTATGTTCCAGAAACTACTTCTGTGTAGGGATTTGATGATCCTACGTTCTTGAAAGACGGGAATGTAAAGATGCATTCTCCTCTTTAAACTTCTTCGTGGTCGTAAAACCAGGATAATCCAGGAAAACTCCGTCGTCGAAGATCATGTGGACGGAAAAAGTTAGGTAAGAATTAATTTATTTTGTAAACAATTTTTATTTTATATCTGTGTTTTATGTTCCAGATATTACATCTGTGTAGGGATATGATGATCCTACGTACTTGAAAGACGGGAATGTAAAGGTGCATTCTCCTCTTTGAACTTCTTGGTGGTCGTGGAGCCAGGATAATCCAGGAAAATTCCGTCGTCGAACTTCATGTGGACGGAAAAATTTAGGTAAGAATTAATTTATTTTCTATACAAATTTTATCTTAAATTTATGTTTTATGTTCCAGAAATTACTTCTGTGTAGGGATTTGATGATCCTACTACTTGAAAGACGGGAATGTAAAGGTGCATTCTCTTCTTTGAACTTCTTCCTGGTCGAGGAACCTGGATAATCCAGTAAAACTCCGTCGTCGAAGTTCATGTGGTTTAAATACAATTTTTATTTTAAATTTATGGTTTATGTTCCAGAAATTACTTCTGTGTAGGCATTTGATGATCCTACGTACTTGAAAGACGGGAATGTAAAGGTGCATTCTTCTCTTTGAACTTCTTCGTTGTGGAAGAACCAGGAAAACCCAGGAAAACTCCTTCGTCGAAGTTCATATGGACGGAAAAATTTAGGTAAAAATTAATTTATTTTGTAAACAATTTTTATTTTAAATTTATGTTTGATGTTCTAGAAATTACTTCTGTGTAGGGATTTGATGATCCTACGTACTTGAAAGACGGGAATGTAAAGGTAATTTTGCCCCTTTAAACTTCTTCGTGGCCGAAGAACCAAGATAATCCAGGAAAACTCCGTCGTCGAAGTTCATATGGACGGAAAAATTTAGGTAAAAATTAATTTATTTTGTAAACAATTTTTATTTCAAATTTATGTTTGATGTTCTAGAAATTACTTCTGTGTAGGGATTTGATGATCCTACGTACTTGAAAGACGGGAATGTAAAGGTAATTTTGCCCCTTTAAACTTCTTCGTGGCCGAAGAACCAAGATAATCCAGGAAAACTCCGTCGTCGAATTTCATGTGGACGGAAAAACTTAGGTAGGAATTAATTTATTTTGTAAACGATTTTTATTTTAATATATGTTTTATGTTCCAGAAATTACATCTTTGTAGGATTTTGAGGATCAAATTTGGATACAACTGGTGAGCATCGATGACGATATGTGATTTTAGGTAAGAAATTATTTAATTTATTTAATTTTGAACTTCTAATTTAGATTTTCTTCTTCCAGAAATTTAATTGCAGCGCGAGAAGAAAATTCCGCTCACTTATAAGTTTCAGAGCATTGACGAGAAGGTTTTGGTGCTGGATAGAACAGTGTCTCCCAATGACAATGCACCTATGATAGGAAAAACTTAAATAAGAGCAAATTCTATTATGAATATTCATAAGTATATTTTAGGTTTTTTATTTCAGACATTACATCTCCAGCGAGAGAAAAAGATTACATAACAAGAAATCAAGTGGAGAAGCTGCGTTGGATGGTGGCAAGACGCTGATCCCGTATACCACAGGTATATGTATTTTCTAATACACAGTATTTAAAAATACACAGTATTAGAAAATTCGGTTTAGATAATTTAGGTAAGAAAAATTTATCAGTTTTTTAAATTTGTTGATGGTAAATTTCTAAAATTTCTTCCAGGAATTGCAACTACGGGAGAGACGAAGATCGCGTCCACTTGGAGAGAAATAAATTGCGAATTGCAGTGAAAAAGCGAGAACGATGTCCACCTGGGCGGAAAGGCTAGGCACTGGCAAATTCTTTTAATTAATATTCATAATTATGATTTTCAGGAATTAATAATGTTTCATCCAATTGTACATATATTTACATTTCGTTACGACTGGTAAATAATGTGGACCATATTTCCTCCAGGATGTGGGAAGAACTTGGTTAAAATTTCAATGCAGCTAGAAATGAATTTCGTATCCATTTGGTGAATATGTAAATAGAGAAGCTGCGGGAATGCTGTTCACCAGGTGCATATAACTTGGGTAAGAGAAAATTTGTTTTATTAATATTCTTAGTTAATACTTTAGAAATATCATTTCAGGAATTACAAGTGCAACGAGAAAAGAAGATTCCATCCACCTAGAGGGATACAAATGGTTTGTCCCTGGAATCGACCACCTGGAATAAAATCTGGGAAACTCACCACGACGGATTGATTTCACAGCAGAACTAGGAGTACAATAATGTTGACCAGATCGGCAAATCGTAGCAGGTTTATTAGTTGGTAAGGTAAAGAATGAACTTGGGTTAGATTATTATTGATTAGTGTAATTATTATTATTCTTAACTTATTAATATTTTTATTTGTATGGTTTTTGAGTGTTGTGATTTATTTGGATCATGTTTACGTTGTTTATTAGTCAGACATTAAATCTGGATTGCGCAATATATTTCATACATTTGCAAATGCGATATGTCAGTGTGCGTATTCGAGTCGAACCGTGAAGTCGATGTCCACCAGCTCCTACGATACTTACCAGGTAAGAACCATGGCTATGCTCATTAAAATTTTTAATTACTAAATCTGAACAATTTCTGTTCCACATAGGAAATTATGGGATTACGAAGATGACATCGAAAAAACGCGGAATAATAAATTTTGTTTCGGTAGAAATCCAGATATGAACTATGTAGGTTTGGTGAATTAATTACTTAGTCAAACTTTTAGATATCTAATTAATTTTACGCAAGTTATTTGCAATGCTACTATTAGTAACTTGTTCGTTCTAGGTTGACCAAGTTTCCGGAATGTGGTGAAACACAAATAGGAAGGACCGACGCCGATCATCCCCCACGAACGCAGATAGATAATCGAGGCGACGAGACTTGCAAGGTAAGAATAAATTAATTTGTATAATATTTTTAATTACTAATGTAAAAAGTAATTTCAGTGATTTCAACTTGGAACGGAGTAAAACAAAGATTGTTAAGCCCTTGGGTACGAGAGAAGAACAAGAAGAAAATGGCATCACCTGGAAGCAATTCGAGTGCCAGTACCGACCGTGGATACCGGAAGAAAGAGAACCGGAAAGACGATGTCCACCAGGTCTCAGAACTTATCGGGTAAGTGCACCAGGTTAAAGCAACTTGGGTAATAGCAAATTCGATTTATTAATAATGGTAATCATAATTTTTTTCCAGAAATTACTACTGGGTCGAGAGAAGACGCCCGCCCATTTGGAAGGATTAAAGTGGAGAAGTTGCGTGCAGCTATCATCAGATGTTCACCACCAGGAGGACCAAACTTTGGTAAGTGCAAATTATGACTAATAATGTGGTTAATTATTTATTTAGGAATTTATTTTCAGGAATTAAGTATGCAGCAAACAAAGAAGATCCACCCACCTGGAAAGTGGAAAAAAGTGGAGCAGGAAATTGGTCTTCATATAGGAAGATCTAAAGGCGGGATCGACAGATAGCAGCCGAACCACCGAGGATCGCAGATTCGCCACGATTCGGACGACGGTAGATTAGAAGACATCTAATTAAGGATCGCCGTCGACGATGGTGGGAGGCGGCGCGACGTCGGTCGATAAGGTAGCAGTTAAAATTAGTTTTTTAATTTTGCATGAGAATTCAGGAAATAGATTTTCAGCGAAATATTTTGGCAAATTTGAAAGTTGGGATATTTTATTTTTTAGAGCGCTACCGAGGCAGCATAGAGTCGGACAGGAGTAGCGAACCTGAATTTGCCTGTCCCCATTTTGATTTGCTGTAGATTTGCTTTGCCGGTACGTTAGATTTTTTCGGTGTAGTAATTAATCAGCTTTTTGGTAGTAGGGCCCCAGTGGTCCTGGGGTTGGTGTTAGAAGGTATCCCACCTTCATTTAAATGTAGCTATAGTAGTAAGGACGTGGAATAGCGGGTCCCCCTCGCGATTGCGTGTAGTATAAACACTGCATCTTTTGCTGCAGAAACTACAAAAAAATTAACTGTCGAATTTCCGTGCGGAAACATAAATTGTTAGGTTGTTTATTTTCATTTTATGCGCAATTAGGAATTAGACTGTATATAATACGAGATTAGTTACCCGACCCGGACCCGCTATTGGGGTTTGTCATAAAAAATGCTACGTACACGTGTAGTAAGCATAGGATATCCCCGCCGTCGTGACCCCAATGTACACGTAACACCAGTTCGGCCCCGATAAACCTTTTTCGAGTACAAGCCGTGTGCCGCCACTGTTGTCAGGTTACCAAAAGGTGCAACCGAACCTAGTTGGCCTAGTAAGCCGCAATCGTATAAACGGTTCGGTTGGGCGGCTGTAGATGCCAAAGCGTACTCGGAAGATGTAAAATTAGTATTAGTAAAATTGATGCAGAATTGGATAGATAAAATGGACTATGGGCTTAATTCCAAACGGTTTAGGAATAATTTACGACTTTTTTTTATTTTTTTTGAAGTTTCGAATTTTTACGTGCTCGACCTAAAAAAAAGCTGGTCCAGTGTGGAGCCGGCCTTAGTGGACTGTCGGCTATGCAGTTGATAACTTAAATTGGTTAATTGTAGCCGAATTTATTTTAATACAGCCATCTGCGTCTTGGTAGATCTGTAATTTTCGAGTTCTGGATATCCCAGCGATTTTTTTTTATTTTTTTGTTGTACTCGGAAATTTGGGCTTCTCTGGATCGATAAATTTCGAGTTCCGAGTATGCGAAGAATTTTTTTTATGACTGCAGCGACTCTGAAATTCACTGCCATTTTATAGTGCAATTTATGACCGAAAATAATTGTAAAAAATAAAAGTAGGTGTTGGGCTGGGCAAGGGGGGCAAACTTTATGGAAACAACTTATTTCTTACGGTTTTAGGGACTTTTTACGCCAACTTTTGAAGGATCCATAAATTTTAATGTTTGTAATCTACCATAATTTGGTTTCCTAGTAATCCCCAGGCGGGCGTTCTAAGTCCGGTTGTCCTCTTGTTAAATTCTTACAACCGGCGGTTAAACATTGGCTAACTTGTTGGGGCAAAGGGGACCGAGAGTGTGTTTACCAAGGCATAAAATCGCGGTGGGAATCCTCCCGAACTACTTCAAGCCGTACTTGGCCCGAGGGGACTTGGAGTACGGGCCTAGGTTTCCAAAACGCAGGGCCGTGTAATTAGTGCACCCAAAAGCCCTGCGCGCGTTTAGTTAGCTAACATGTATTATTAGGAACCCCGGAAACCTACGCTCGCTTTTGGGATCCTCTTTGAAAGCAACCGTTACTGACGGTTACTTATGTAGTACTGTGTACATTACTTAAAGCCGCTGGTCGGTTACCGTCGGTAGCGGTGGGCTCGTTATTTGGGTCGCGTGATTTAAGATGTTCTAGTGCGTCACCGGCAAATCGGCTTATCAACATTGGGCGGGCAAACATCGAGCGTACGGCAGTCGATTCGCACCCCGGACTGCAGGAAATATTAGGTACGCCAATTTTACGCGACTTGTTTTTTTCTAGCTCGATTAATTTCGACGTTTGTTCTAGGCTGTCGTATCGCACAATCGGATTAATTCATTTTGGGAAGATAGAAATTTCGTGGCCAACTTCCGGTAAATAAAAAAACTTGTTGATTAGCATGTGATTTATTAACTTAAACATTTATTTGCTCTAGGTTTTTCGTAGGGTATTACGGAACCGGCTTACAAGGTGAACTTGGGTGAGTACAATTTTATTTTATTAATTTCTTATTTTACTAAGTAAGTTATTTTGTTTCAGGTGTTTTCAACTTGCAGCAAGTGACGCAGTAGTCGCTCATCCGAATGAAGAGACAAAGGAAGAAATTGCGGACGCTCAGAAGCACAGTGGAGAAGTTGCGGTTCCCGGTTATCACAGGTGAAAGACGAAGTTGGAGTACTCAGGACAGAGGACACCCATAAAGGGGTTGTTGGCGGTATCGGCGAAGGGGGAGGAACTCTGTTCCCACCTTGATCCATGGTGTGTGTAGGGCCAACCCCTTAAAATATATAAAGGGGGGTTGGCGATATCGGCGAAGGGGGAGGAACTCTGTTCCCACCTTGATCAAAGGGTAATAAGCATGGTGAGCATAATCGTCGTGTACAAGGCCGAGGGTAACCTCGAATAGGTAGGTATCGCCGAGGTGTACTTCGATGATGATCGTCGAAGTGCTTCTCGGAATTTGTTCTGCGGGGTACTTCGGAGATTCATCGTTGAGTACACCAAGGGGATACGGCCCAGTGATCCGCCTAGGGGGTCGCTTCGCCGAGATCAACCCACGGGCGGATCCCAACAGTTCGCCGCGGGGATAAGTCCCCTTATGGCGTCCTATAGGGATCCACCGGGGAGGAAGTTCTCGGACTTGAGTCCCAAGGCGGAATGCACTGAAGTGGCCTCAACCCTCCAACCAGGTGGGCCGTGAACACCTGCGGAGGAGGGTTAAGCCGGCGGGAAAGGAGGACGGCCGGTGTCGGGGGAAATAAGGGGACACCGTAGCCGGAGGGAATGAGGAGAAAAGAGGGGAGGGGAAATTGCGGCAAGAAATTTAATGCCCAAAGGGACGTAAGGGGAAGAGGGTGGTAAGGGGAAAAGGGACGTAAGGGGTAGAGGGGGGTGAGGGGCAAAGGGACGTAAGGGGCAGAGGGGGGTGATGGGTAAAGGGACGTAAGGGGAAGAGGGGAGTGAGGGGTAAAGGGACGTCAGGGGAAGAGGGTGGTGAGGGGTAAAGGGACGTCAGGGGTACAGACAGGGAGAAGGGGTAAAACGCCGTGAAGGACGCCCCTCTTTCCCTTCTTGCACTGGGGGTCTTTCCCCTCGTGGGAACACCTTGGTGTCAGGTAGGAACAGAGTTCCCCCTTCTTTCGAAATCAGGAGAGAACAGAGTTCCCCCTTCTTTCGTAGTCAGGTGGGAACAGTGTTCCCTCCCTATTCACCATGGAACACCCCCGGTAGTTGCCCAGGGGTGCTTCTTACCCTTATATGAAGGTGGGAACAAAGTTCCTCCCCCTTCGCCGATATCGCCAACCCCCCCCTTTATATATTTTAAGGGGTTGGCCCTACACACACCATGGATCAAGGTGGGAACAGAGTTCCTCCCCCTTCGCCGATATCGCCAACCCCCCTTTATATATTTTAAGGGATTGGCCCTACACACACCATGGATCAAGGTGGGAACAGAGTTCCTCCCCCTTCGCCGATACCACCAAACCCCCCTTTTGTATATTTTGAAGGGTTGGCCACCTGTGGTTCAAGACCTGCAGTCCTGGGTACTCCGGTTTCTTCACTTGTATTCTTGCTGGTAGGTGGTAACTTCTTCCTTCGCCGTACATACAACTTCTGAAATAAATACATCGAATTTACTAATAACAAATTTTAACAAAACTTATTTGTTCTTACCTAAAATCCATCCGGTTTGGTGAACCTGCAACTTCGTCTTTCACCTGTGATAACCGGAAACCGCAAATTCTCCACTACGCAGTTTCCGGCGTCCGCATTTTCTTCTTTTGTGTTCGTCCTGGTACTGCATGGAACAAATTAACTAAATTAATAAAAGAATTTAATAAAACATAATTTGTACTCACCTAAGTTCTTCGGGAATGGTTAACCTACAACTTCCGCATTGACCTGCTGGATTCGCGATCAGCAACTTCCTCCTGTGCATCCGAACAAATTCAAATTATACCTAACCTGCAGATATTATCACATGGAATGAAATATGTAATCAGAGAAAAAATTAAAAAAGTAAACTTGTTCTTACCTAAGTTTCGCCGGAACAGTTTTCCCACAACTTGGGCGTTCAGTTCATCTGCAACATCCGGTACCAGCTTCTTTCCCGCAGTAAATTTGTATGCACAGAAGTTCTTCCATGGTATCAACACCACAAGTGGATGGCCTGGATCATCCTCACTCGTTCCGGATGTATTCTCTGCAATCATACTTATAATTAGAAATTAAATATATTAAACAAATTTATTAATTATTGACAAAATAAAATTTGTTTATATAATAAAGTAATTCTTACCTAAATTTTCCCGTCCACCTGAACTTCGGCGACGCCGTCGAGGTCTTCCTGTGTTATCGTGGGACTTCATCCACGAAGAATATTTAGCGGGGAATGCACCTTTACATTCTCTTCTTTTCAAGTAGGTAGGATAATCAAATCCCTACACAGATGTAATTTCTGGAACATAAAACATAAATTTAAAATAAAAATTGTTTACAAAATAAATTAATTCTTACCTAAATTTTACAGTCCACATGAACTTCGACGACGGAGTTTTCCTGGATTATCCTGGTTCTTCGACCACGAAGAAGTTTAAAGAGGCGAATGTACCTTTACATTCCCGTCTTTCAAGTACGTAGGATAATCAAATCCCTACACAGATGTAATTTCTGGAACATAAAACATGAATTAAAAATAAAAATTGTTTACAAAATAAGTTAATTCTTACCTAAATTTTTCCGTCCACATGAACTTCGACGTCGGAGGCTTTCTGGATTATCCTGGTTCTTCCGACCACGAAGAAGTTTGAAGAGGAGATGGCACCTTTACATCCCCGTCTTTCAAGTACGTAGGATCATTAAATTCCTACACAGATGTAATTTCTGGAACATAAAACATGAATTAAAAATAAAAATTGTTTACAAAATAAATTAATTCTTACCTAAATTTTTCCGTCCACATGAACTTCGACGACGGAGTTTTCCTGGATTATCCTGGTTCTTCGCCCACGAAGAAGTTTAAAGAGGCGAATGTACCTTTACATTCCCGTCTTTCAAGTACGTAGGATAATCAAATCCCTACACAGATGTAATTTCTGGAACATAAAACATGAATTAAAAATAAAAATTGTTTACAAAATAAATTAATTCTTACCTAAATTTTTCCGTCCACATGAACTTCGACGACGAAGTTTTCCTGGATTATCCTGATGCTTCGACCACGAAGAAGTTTAAAGAGGCGAATGTACCTTTACATTCCCGTCTTTCAAGTACGTAGGATCATCAAATCTCTACACAGAAGTAATTTCTGGAACTTAAAACATAAACTTAAAATAAAAATTGTTTACAAAATAAATTAATTCTTACCTAAATTTTTCCGTCCACATGAACTTCGACGACGGAGTTTTCCTGGATTATCCTGGTTCTTCGACCACGAAGAAGTTTAAAGAGGCGAATGTACCTTTACATTCCCGTCTTTCAAGTACGTAGGATCATCAAATCTCTACACAGAAGTAATTTCTGGAACTTAAAACATAAATTTAAAATAAAAATTGTTTACAAAATAAATTAATTCTTACCTAAATTTTTCCGTCCACATGAACTTCGACGACGGAGTTTTCCTGGATTATCCTGGTTCTTCGACCACGAAGAAGTTTAAAGAGGCGAATGTACCGTTACATTCCCGTCTTTCAAGTACGTAGGATAATCAAATCCCTACACAGATGTAATTTCTGGAACATAAAACAAGAATTTAAAATAAAAATTGTTTACAAAATAAATTAATTCTTACCTAAATTTTTCCGTCCACATGAACTTCGACGACGGAGGCTTTCTGGATTATCCTGGTTCTTCGACCACGAAGAAGTTTGAAGAGGAGATGGCACCTTTACATCCCCGTCTTTCAAGTACGTAGGATAATCAAATCCCTACACAGATGTAATTTCTGGAACATAAAACATGAATTTAAAATAAAAATTGTTTAGAAAATAAATTAATTCTTACCTAAATTTTTCCGTCCACATGAACTTCGACGACGGAGTTTTCCTGGATTATCCTGGTTCTTCGACCACGAAGAAGTTTAAAGAGGCGAATGTACCTTTACATTCCCGTCTTTCAAGTACGTAGGATAATCAAATCCCTACACAGATGTAATTTCTGGAACATAAAACATGAATTTAAAATAAAAATTGTTTACAAAATAAATTAATTCTTACCTAAATTTTTCCGTCCACATGAACTTCGACGACGGAGGCTTTCTGGATTATCCTGGTTCTTCGACCACGAAGAAGTTTGAAGAGGAGATGGCACCTTTACATCCCCGTCTTTCAAGTACGTAGAATCATTAAATTCCTACACAGATGTAATTTCTGGAACATAAAACATGAATTAAAAATAAAAATTGTTTACAAAATAAATTAATTCTTACCTAAATTTTTCCGTCCACATGAACTTCGACGCCGGAGTTTTCCTGGATTATCCTGGTTCTTCGCCCACGAAGAAGTTTAAAGAGGCGAATGTACCTTTACATTCCCGTCTTTCAAGTACGTAGGATAATCAAATCCCTACACAGATGTAATTTCTGGAACATAAAACATGAATTTAAAATAAAAATTGTTTACAAAATAAATTAATTCTTACCTAAATTTTTCCGTCCACATGAACTTCGACGCCGGAGTTTTCCTGGATTATCCTGGTTCTTCGCCCACGAAGAAGTTTAAAGAGGCGAATGTACCTTTACATTCCCGTCTTTCAAGTACGTAGGATAATCAAATCCCTACACAGATGTAATTTCTGGAACATAAAACATGAATTTAAAATAAAAATTGTTTACAAAATAAATTAATTCTTACCTAAATTTTTCCGTCCACATGAACTTCGACGACGGAGTTTTCCTGGATTATACTGGTTCTTCGACCACGAAGAAGTTTAAAGAGGCGAATGTACCTTTACATTCCCGTCTTTCAAGTACGTAGGATAATCAAATCCCTACACAGATGTAATTTCTGGAACATAAAACATGAATTTAAAATAAAAATTGTTTACAAAATAAATTAATTCTTACCTAAATTTTTCCGTCCACATGAACTTCGACGACGGAGTTTTCCTGGATTATCCTGATTCTTCGACCACGAAGAAGTTTAAAGAGGCGAATGTACCTTTACATTCCCGTCTTTCAAGTACGTAGGATAATCAAATCCCTACACAGATGTAATTTCTGGAACATAAAACATGAATTTAAAATAAAAATTGTTTACAAAATAAATTAATTCCTACCTAAATTTTTCCGTCCACATGAACTTCGACGACGGAGTTTTTCTGGATTATCCTGGTTCTTCGACCACGAAGAAGTTTAAAGAGGCGAATGTACCTTTACATTCCAGTCTTTCAAGTACGTAGGATAATCAAATCCCTACACAGATGTAATTTCTGGAACATAAAACATGAATTTAAAATAAAAATTGTTTACAAAATAAATTAATTCTTACCTAAATTTTTCCGTCCACATGAACTTCGACGACGGAGTTTTCCTGGATTATCCTGGTTCTTCGACCACGAAGAAGTTTAAAGAGGCGAATGTACCTTTACATTCCCGTCTTTCAAGTACGTAGGATAATCAAATCCCTACACAGATGTAATTTCTGGAACATAAAACATGAATTTAAAATAAAAATTGTTTACAAAATAAATTAATTCCTACCTAATTTTTTCCGTCCACATGAACTTCGACGACGGAGTTTTTCTGGATTATCCTGGTTCTTCGACCACGAAGAAGTTTAAAGAGGCGAATGTACCTTTACATTCCAGTCTTTCAAGTACGTAGGATAATCAAATCCCTACACAGATGTAATTTCTGGAACATAAAACATGAATTTAAAATAAAAATTGTTTACAAAATAAATTAATTCTTACCTAAATTTTTCCGTCCACATGAACTTCGACGAAGGAGTTTTCCTGGGTTTTCCTGGTTCTTCCACAACGAAGAAGTTCAAAGAGAAGAACCCACCTTAAATTCCCGTCTTTCAAGTACGTAGGATCATCAAATCCCCACACAGAAGTAATTTCTGGAACATAAAACATAAATTTAAAATAAAAATTGTTTACAAAATAAATTAATTCTTACCTAAATTTTTCTTTGGTTTTTTATTGTAACTACGCACTGCATCTACTCGGTATTTGATCCTGCTTAAGCTAACAATTTTCCTTGATTTTGTTGCTTGCAGGCAATTTTAAAGTATTTTAATAGCAGAGTGATTAAAACTGAAACAGAACTTGTATTATTGTGCAAGTCAAATATAGTAAATCGTAATATTAATTATACAAAAATCGACATTCAATACTATTCTACTGCTAGAAAAAAAATTTACGATATTAAACATGAAAAATATACAACAGGAAAATAAAGAATATAAATTTACATAATAGAATAGATATGAAATAATTAATCAATAAATTTAAATCAAATTAAAAATAAAATAGTTAAGTACCTATAATAAAAATATTATTAAAATGTTTGTTATATTATGTTATAAAAATTAGAGCAACAAATTATTAGCAAATTAAATATTATCGCGATTTAAGTAATGTAACCCGCTAATATTATAAGCCGTATCAACATTTTTGTATACCGAAGAAATGCACACTTTTTAAAACTAAAATGTGTTTAAGATAATTATTATCACAAATAAAATACACTGTATTGTGTAAGTGCACAATAGAAAACACGTTATACACTGTAAAGTAATTTAAAATTATTGAGTTTCGTTTCACCACTGAAATTAGTTATAATTTTTTAATTGTACTATATAACGTTATATTTCTTAAATCAATTGGTTATAAGTTCGATCCAAATAACCATTTATTTTCAATTTATATTTTGAATTTCCAAATATAGCTCCAACGCTCTTGGTCCTGATGGTATCAGCCTTCGTACGTTGAAGCTCGTACTTCCGTTTTGCAGTGATGTGATCTGCAAATGTTAAATTTTTGTTTTAGAACCAAAGAGGTGCCATCTATCTGAAAGGCATCACGTTTCTGACCGCTTTCCAAGCTTCCAATGGCCGTGGAGCCCTCTCATCTCCGTCCTATTAGCATTTTGTCTCCTTTTGTAAAGATAGCGAAGTTTTTCATTAGGGATGTTTTATGTGAGCATTTGGCACTCCACCATGTTTTGTTGCTCCTCACCTCGGATAATGCCTCATCAGGCGATCGTTCTGAAGTCACCTTATTGGTGCTTCTTGACTATTTTAAGACCTGTAATTGAGTTGTGCATGATCGTCTTTTAACCAAACTACTCCATTATGGCTGTGACGATTGACTCTGCAGGTGGTTGGCGGGTTATTTGCGTGATATATTCCAGGTAGTTGCGTAGGCGGAAAATGTATCTCGGCCGTTGACTATTTCTCGTGGTGTTCCGCAGGAAAGCATTCTTGCTCTGTTATTCATATTATATACCACCGATTTGGGAAGAGTAGTGGATCCGAATTTCTCTCTCGATCTTCATGCTGATGATTCTCGAATAAATGTGTCATGTCAGCCTTCGAACATTGACACTGCGATAGATGTGTTGAGTCTCAATCTCGAATCGTTACGTGTTTGGTCGTTATCGAATGGTCCGACTCTGAACCCCGCGAATTCGGAGCTTCTGTTCTTGGGTAGTCCTCGTCATGCACGTGTTTTACGGGATTTGGGAAATTTCGATGTGCCCTTTCATTCCACGGCAGATTTCGAGCGGTGTTTTGTGTGTTTGCCGTCCGGCTTTGTGGAGAGACATAATAGTCTCTTTGACGACTCCACAAGTGTGTGGGGTCCTTCCGCCGTAATTTGTATGCTGCTCTTCGTGCAGAAATGTAATTTGTATATCATTTTTATGGTTAATTATTGTAGATTGTTTTTGAGCCGAAACGGGTGGCTTCAAAACTAATTTTGTTAGAATAAGCCATCAGATTAAGAACTTGAATATAATATACAGGGTGTCCCCGTGACCGTGGAGAACCTTTGAGGTGGCGATAACAGACACTTTCCTAAGACAAATTTTTAAATAAAATTTTTCTCCAAGTCCAAACCCTTGGGGGTACCTCCCTTTAAAGCAATTTCTTGAATTTCTGATTTCAAACGGCCATAGCTCCGGACATTATTAATTTTTTACGCTTAATGGATTAGAACCTTTTTCAAGATCATTCGTTTATCTACAAATTAGATAATTTATCCTTATCGTCTAGAATCTACGGATTTCGAGTTATAAATAAAATTAAGGGAAAAAATTTAAAAAAATTTTGGTTTTATTTTTTTTACTTTTCTTGCGAACCTCGTATCTCTTAAGGGGGAAGTCCATATAGAAATTTCAAAAAAAGGATTTTTTTTATTTTCATCATCTGAAAATATAGTATGTTGAGCATGTACTGACGAGAGAAAATAAAAAAATTATGAATAACGCTTCAGGTAAAAGGTTTTTTCCTTTATAATCTCAATTTCTTTTACAATGTGTTTTAATGTCCTTATTTAAGGAAAGCATTTCTTAATACTAATATCAATAATTTTCTAAGACATATTCTTTGATGTTTTTCAGATTAATCGGTAAGTAACTAAAACTGGCCGTTATATTATACTAACACTTTGAAGGCGATTATCTCGAAACTGCATTTTTAAAAACTGCTCGTGTTATAACTCAAAAAGTTTTTGAGCGCTTTGTCTGAAATTTTGAGAGATTTTTTTCTACATTATTATCGGAAGGATAAACCTAAAATTCCAGATATTTCGCGTTAATAAAATACCTTTTGGGAGTTAACAATGCTGAAAAACAGCTCAAAATTCTGACTTATTTTTCAAAGGCTTATTTTATATTGAATTTTATGCTTTTTTTTAGTTTCACAGGTTTATCCTTCCCGTTAATGTGTTATAAACAGAAAACAATTTGATTTTTTTGTTTCGGATCAATGGTTAATGTGTGATAAATGCAGCCCTTTTGGACCTCGCCTCGGAGACGACAGACGAAAATTTATCCTGAGCCGCCATTTGGGAAAGAAATAAAATAAAAAATTTTTTTGTATTGTAGAAAAGTTAAATAAAGTTGAATTAAAAATTTAAAACTATATAAAATTATTTTATCACCTTCTAAAAAATTTCTAAAATATGACTCATTAAGGCGCATTAAATTATCGTTAATTACTTTATTAATTTATATTGTTTATTTATTATTTTTAATATTGTTAATTAGTTCGCAATTTATTTTTTTTTACCTACACCTTGCTCATTATTTTCAGAATTTCTGTGAAAACGGTTAGTTTCTCAAGAAAATGTATTTGACCAAAATTGTAGCCTGTTAAATTCCCTATCCGGTTCGGGTCGTAAGTTTCTTTCTAAGACGTTCCGTTTAAGAGATACGCGGTTCGCAAAAAAAGTAAAAAAAATAAAAACTGAAGTTTTTTAACATTTTGTTCATTAATTTAATTTATAACTCGAAATCCGTTGATTCCAGACGACAAGTGGTTATAACCTAATTTGTAGATAAGCAAATGATCTTTAAAAAAGTTCTAATCCATTAAGTCTACAAAATCAATAATTTCGGAGATATGACCGTTTGAAATAAAAAATTCAAAATATTGCTTTAAAGGGAGGAATGGTTTGGACTAGGACAAAAATTTTATTTCTAAATTCGTCTTAGAAAAGTGTCCTTTGTCACCACTTCAAAGCTTCTCCACGGTCACGGTGACACCCTGTATGTATGTATAGTTTCGTAATAAATTATTATTATTATTAATTATTAATAATTTGATAGCGTAACTCAAAAATTGTGAGTTTTTAACTAATTTATTAAAATACTTTTTTGTTTGTAGAGCTAAATGCCGCATAGATTTGACTAAATTTAATAAGTATTTCAGTTTACAAAAATGTTGAAAATACACGAAAATTAGAAACTTTGCGTAACATAGATTTACTATTTTGGATGGATTTACTTAGGCATTAATATTAATCGATATTTTACCAGAGCAGAAAGTAATGATTTTTAAAAGAATTTCAAACAATAACGAGAATTTCATGACTGCCTGATAATAATTTTGTGAGCTGTATCTGTTATAGAAACGTCTTTGTTTCTGAAAATATATGTCCGAGAGCAACAGTTATAGAGAAAAGTACGATAGAATAGCTGAGAAAAGCAAACTTACTCGGAGAAACATAATTACATTATAACTCTATAAATAATCAACTACTAATGTAAGGGGTCGGTTCAAATCCGGGGAGAGACTGTTCTAATGACTGTCTCTGTGCTTCGGACGGCACGTAAAGTCGTCGATTCCCCTGGGTGATCAACAATAAAAGCCGAAGCCACAGGCTCACTCACCAATATCCTGTTTAATTTGTCGCGTGGTCTTAATGTTGAAATCTTTCTCTATGAGAAAGAGACTTAATGGTTCAAGTTGGACAACCTGTTAGACAATAATGGTTAGAATGCCGAAGAAAAACAATTTCCTAATCCATGTAATGGTCGCTTTATAGAAAATATAGGACCCTGTAGATGGTTAAAAACTACTACATTTATCTTTTACAGCTGTTAACATTTAGTGCGTCGCTGCATCGACTCATTTTTATCGAGAGCGAAGTATAACAGCTTCTTCGTTTTTATATTAGTATACTAAACGCGGTATAATAAATTATGCTATACTCTGTAGGCAAAAACTTTAGATACAATAGAGTAAAATTACAAAATTAATAGCACAAATACATAGCTTTTAGTGAAGTGATTTTTGTTTAAATATCCAGTAAACCTTACAAAACGGTAAGACAAACAAAATGAATTAAAAACGACTTGAATCTATTTAAAAAAAATTATCACCGACGTAATACACATCCCCTAATTAAATGAGAGAAAATATTGTCGTGTTGTAGTAAACCGACCTCATGTCTTAATTTTTTTTTCTTCTTTCTTTTTTTTTGTTATAAGTAATAACGCTCTTTCACAAGCACAGATAATCAAATTACAGAAAACCTAGTAAACAAAGCGGAATCCTTAAATATGGACCCGGCTTCATAATTCATTTAATAAATCCTAAATACGGCGCTGTAATTTGATAACGTACCGCGATTAGAATCTAACGGATACTTTCAACTATGAACCCAAAAGAAAGTAATAGAAAGAAATCTTCCCATCGACGATCTCGCCCACATCGACCCAACCACCATAGCCGAAGTCGTCCGAGTCATCCAATTCCGTAAGAACAGAAAAGTTCCAGGACCCGACGACATTTCAAATCGATCAATCAAAGAAATGCCACGCAAAGCAGTAGCCGCTCTCGCCGGTATCATTAACGCCTCTCTTCGCATATGATGCTTCTCCCAGGATTAGAAACTAGCCGACGTAGTTGTCATTCCCAAACTAGGACAAGACGACAGAAAACCCCAAAGTTACCGCTCCTTCATCCTATTCCCGTCCCTAGAAAAAGTCGCAGAAATAATCATCGTCACTAGTTCCTCAAACAAACCATTTTCGACAACGCAGTCCTCCAAGACGAACGATTCGGATTCCGACAAGACCACAGCATGGTCCAACAAATCCTCCGCATGGTCGGACACCACACCCTAGGATTCAACAAACACGAGTACACAGGATTAGTACTGCTCGATGTATCAAAAGTCTTCGACGAAGTATGGCACCAAGAGGTCTCATCTACAAGAAATTTCGAGCCAACATTTAATCAGCCCCGATTCGACTAGTTGCCTTCTACCTAAAAGACCGACGTTTCCATATCAAACTCGAAAGCACTCGCTCCTCCGTGCTTTTCATCGCCGCAGGAGTCCCCCTGCAACATATCTTCATGAGTGACATTCTTGCCGCACTCGACCCGAGAAGAAATTTTTCTTTTTTGGCGACGACACCGCTGTTTACTTCTCCTACGTGAGCCGGACCACTGCCCCCGCCCGACTCCAGAAAGCCGTCAACGAGTTAGAAAAATGGTTCGAACCTTGGCGCATCGAGGAAACCATCGCATCGTCACAGTCACCAATCGCGGAAAAGTCATCTTCGGTAAGCTCTATCCGATGATCGATTCCAATTAGTACGATGCCACCCGACGACAAACTCGGGATCTTCAAGGCAATCCATCAGACCAACTCTGACCTAATCAGCTTCAGTCTGGGAAACGGTGTCCCCCAATCTCATCAAGAAGATTGGAGTCGTTTAAAACAGATGCTTCCGACACACCTTGCCTGCCCATACTACGCTACGCCAGAAACAAACGCCTTCATTTCTATGCAAAATTGAAAATCATCGACGATCACATCCGAAAACAGGCAGAAAAACTCTGCAACTCCACTCAGTTTTTAGAAAACCCACCCATTCCTCAACTCGGACAATACTAACCCGGTACAACCTAGATCGCAGCCGCCCCAAGAACAACCAATGGCGCCCGAATTTGACCCGCTTTCGAAAATGGTCACTTAAGGGGTCACCGATAAGTGTGTACTAAGACGGTGTCGACGTTCTTTCACAAATAACCGTTTTGTTACGATTTGCAGTTCAGCTATTGACAGGTTTTTCTTGTTGTTGATGCGTTGGAAACGTAATAATTTCATGTTTAAAATAAAAATTTTTCAAGGTTGTTGTCGATCGCATATTATAATTTATTGCAAATTGCCGACAAAAATTTAGTGGTCTTGAATTTCTAACAGAATATATACAAATTAAGAACGGAATAAATTAAAAAATAATAATAATATTTAGTCACTTTTTGCGCCCCTGAGTGGATGCACTGACACACACCAATAGTTGTTACGCCACTGCAAATATTTAGTGATAACTTATTTCAAATGTTGGTCAATTTCACCAAGTTGTCGTCCTTATTGCGTACCATATTATTTTCATATCCAAGTAAGTTGCGATATTAATTAATTAGCGAAATAATAATTCTACCTCAAATATTTTAAATTGCTGCATTATTAATTTAATTATATTTTAGTCAAGTGCCATGTAATATTAATTTTGAAGAGAAAAACTAGTTAATTTGGCAATGGAAACCATTTCGTGTAAATGTAACCTTCTCATTTTGGATTGCTAAAGATAGAACAAATTATTATCTAGCCGAATTTTGGTATACACGTTTATTTGATTGCTGAAAATAATTGCAAGTCTCCAACGATTTCTGTCGTGCTCGACATTCTTCTACAGAGCTTCAAAGATGTCAAAAATAGGTTTTTTGTTTATATCTCTAGGTATGGGTACAATGTTAAGTTCACCACTAGGAAAAATTTAGGACTTTGCATTTTATTTCTAATAACCAAAATAAATAGAGGAACTTACTATCTACTGACCAAACTAGTTTGTAAGTTTCTTTTTAAAATAATAGTAAAATGAACTCGTAAATAATTAAGTAGTGTTTTGCCGATTAAATTTAATACATTGTTGCAATATCGACGTGACGATTGCAGATAAAGAAGGACCGTTACAAGGAAGATGGAATGTAATTGTTGAAAAAATAAAAACCAAAAAGCTGAAGTTTAAGGTGAGATTAAAGGAAATATTCGAGTGGCATATTGGCAATACGATGTCGTTTTAAATTTAATTAGCAAACAAAGATGTCGGTGTGTACGATCTTGAATTAAAATATAAAAGTGAGTAGAACGTTATATTAGAAAAGAAAAGAATACGTACTGGCGGGGATACTTGGATTAAATTTTGCATTAAGAATAGTTTTTCTTTTTATAGGTATTGCAACCCAGATCGATGCACTAAAAATCGTAATAGGTTTCATACAATAGGAATACCACTTACGAATCGTGAAAACATAGATGTAGCAACATCGGCAGAGTAGCAGTTCGATCGAATATTGGCGTTTATTTATGAGGCAATTCTGAAATAATCCATCCCTACCAGATTGTTTTAATGAAGTGATGTCAAAATTTAAGGTAAGACATAATTCGGGGAAGAAAGTAATTATCACATTGGCAACTTTTCTTATTACCAAAGTAAGAATCCTAACGAGAATAATAATTTTAAAGTTTGTTTTTTCCCTCACATAAAATTAGATAAAAGAGTTACCTCTTTTTGTTTGTTGGAGTTGTTTTTAACTTAACTTTTGCATAATAACGTACTTTTATTATATCTCAAATAAATTAATTATCTCAATATGTTGGGGTCTGTCGGAGCAAGTTTGAATCAAATTATGCACCTAAATCTTCCACACAGTGTTTCCTCCTTAAAGGTAAAGTTGTTCATGCCGGTGGTAAGGAAGCCCGATGAGCAAGTGACGATGAAAGCATGAAAAGTGTTTTCCGCAGATCGTTAAGAATTGAACGTTTTCCTTGTAAGAACTGATGCAATGTCGGAAAGAACTGGTAGTCAGTTGGTGCAAGATCTGGTGAATAAGGTGAATGAATGATTGTCCAAACG
This sequence comes from Cantharis rustica, assembly GCA_911387805.1. Classification (NCBI taxonomy): domain Eukaryota; kingdom Metazoa; phylum Arthropoda; class Insecta; order Coleoptera; family Cantharidae; genus Cantharis; species Cantharis rustica. Next base: position 1,120,556 of record OU426877.1, read on the forward strand.
CAGCTTCCGTAGTTCGAACAGCGTTCTCATCATAAATCATCTTGATGTCGGGTCGCGTTTTCGAAATTAAAAATTTAAAGACGGAAGTCGTATTCGAAAAAATACAATAGATGTTTCTTGATAGATATATATTTTTTAATTTCGTCCGTATTAATATAATTTTAACTAGAGGAAAATATGGAATTTTAGAACAAATAATGAGTCAACCGGGATGACACTATCGTTCTTTAAAAAGGACAACTCGCAAATTACCGTATAACTTATACTACAAGTACGATAGGGAAATGTAAGATATCATTTGTCAAACTTTGTGCTTAAAAAAATTAAACATTTCCTACTTAATATGACCTAATGCTTAAATTTAAAGTGAAAACTAATTCGTTTTAAAGTCTCAAAATGTATTATAGTTAATTATTATCATTTAAGAATAGTTATAAAATCGACTTTGGTTTAATTTTAACTTGAATAAAATTTTGAATATAATAATTTGCCACAAATAAAAGAAGCTAAAGAATCAAGTCAAAGAATGTGACGTAAAAATGAGATATATTTAGTAGTAAGCAGCTGAAAATTGCTTTAGTTGGTATTTTCTTTTTCTGTTGTACAACAAAAATTGTAAAGGCAACAATGCACATCTCAACGTGTATTTGATTATCTTGGTATCGTCGGTTATCTTAGTGTGTATGTATGTGCATTTTGAATAGATGCACGTATTGGAATCTGTATCGTCGTTACGATATTGAACATGAGCGGAAAATCGTACTTCGTTGTGTAGGATGTTAGAAGTTTCTCTCTCAATTTATTTTTCAATGTTCTATTAAGGGGTTATACTCAGTTGCAAGTCCAAAAAAGGCGTTTTTTTTAATAATTTTTTATAGACAAAGGGTTACTGTCAGAATTTCCTCATCACGAATTTCAAAATTTCAACTGCACTATAGGAAAGAGGACAATTTTCTGTGTATAATGCAACAAAAATTTCCAAGGTTTATGCATTAGTTTCCGAAAAAACGGCATTTTAAAATCACGAAAAGCAGGCAAATGTAATATGATATACCCGAAGTGTGACGGTCGGTCTCACGTTGAGGTACGGTCTCGTCGGTGACGGTCTCATTTTGTTGACGGTACGTGTGCTTTGATATAGTCTTAAAGTTGTGTTCATTCGATGTCGACACCCGTACGAGTTCTATGGCTTCGAGTTCCACCCTTGGCGAGTTCTGTCATTCTTCAGGGATTTTTTTTAATTATTTTGCGTAAGGTGAAAAAATAAAACAGGCCCGGAGGGCGCCGAAGGCATCCGGAGGGTCTGTTTTATTTTTTTGCCTTACACAAAAATGTCTAATCATGCAGCCGTGTTAAAAGGTGTATCTAAAATACATGTAAATTTTACATTTTTAAAATCGATTTTTTTCGAAAACTTTTGCATAATCCTTGAAAATTTTTGTTCTAATATGCATAGAAAAGGGTCCTCTTTCCTATAGCGCAGTTAAAATTTTGAAATTCGTGATGAGGAAATTCTGACAGTTCCCAGACAAAGATTTTATTGAACAAAAATACAAGTAATAATTATTCAAATAGTGGTCATTTTTAAGTTATTAATGACACTTAGATCATGTAAAAATACTGACACATACTGTTCCTGTAGACGATCTCACGAAGATCGTTCAAAAAAAGGCGTTTGGCGGTGATCATGATATCTCTGGTTTGGATTATCTAAAATCAAAAAACAGATCAGATTCTTTTAGTGGATAGACGAATCTTAGAATTGATCCAAGGAATAGTCAAAATTTAAATTTTTGAGAACATGGCGACTATGTAAAAAAAATTTGAATGTTCGCCAACAATTGTTTAAAACAATAGAAATAATTATCAGAAATGTTATTCCTTCGATCACTCCCTAGATTTGTCTATCCACTAAAAGAATCTGACCTATTTTTTGATTTTAGATAATCCAAACCAGAGATATCATTATCACCGCCAAACGCCTTTTTTTTGGACCAACTTCAGGAGATCGTCTACACTCTACTCTACAGGAACAGTATATTGTCGTGTTTCAAAGTGATTTGGGCCCACCCTGTACAATTTATTAAAATTTTGATATTAATTATTAAGTTGTAAGATTGCAGAATTTGTTAGGTGGGGACAAATCACAAACAATTCAGGGCCTTTTGCCAAAAAAATGGTCGACATGATGGACGCATTGATTTATTAATCCGAATAATTTTTGATAAGTTTATGGTTTTTAAAAATATAAGTGATTTTTTTTATGAATAGTGTTTTATTAAGATTAATGGATGGAATATAGTTGATTGTGAAAAAGTTTGAATGTATTTTGGAAGTAAAAATTAAACGGAAGCAAATTACATAATTAAAGAAGGAAATAGATAAAGTTTAAGAATTATGATTAAAAATGAAGTAAATGTTAAAAATTTTAAATTTTCATATTAAAAATTATTGAAGGTACTACAAACTTTGATGATAAGAGGACAGCTTCGATACGGGTATCGTATAAATTTGACTTTACCATTTTAAATTGTATTGAAATTGAAGTTAGAATTTAAAGAAATATTTTTGAATATAAAAATAATAATTTGGATATTTTACATTGCAATATATATATATATATATGTATATCAATATTTTTACATGATCAAAGTCTCATTAGTAACTTAAAAGTAGACACTATCTGAATAATTATTACTTATATTTGTTCAATAAAACCCTTGTCTAAAAAAAATTATTTAAAAAAAATCCTTTTTTTGGGACTTGCAACTGCGTTTATCCCCTTAAAAAACTTTTAGTTATTATTGCAAGCGGTGTAGATATAATTTACTAAATACATGACGCTAATATAATTTCAATTTTCAGAATCACAAAATGTAACGATTGGGATATCACAAATAATTACGACAAACCAGTAATGTACATAATTCCATCATCAACCACATAATTATAGTTATAGTGCAAGCTATGCATTCAAAAAATGCACAAATGTAAGTTCAATTTTATTTTTTTAGTTATAATATTAGAAAACATAAAATTGTACCTTATAATTTAATAATTTCAACAAAGGAAGTAATTTTGACTTCCTTTTTCAACACAATCAATTTTTTAAGTAAGTTTACGAAGAACCTCTTGAATTTTAGGAATTCCTTTTTGGCTATTTAAATAATGTAATTTTGTGTAATATCGATACATTTACAAATTAATAAGATTAATCTCTCACTCACGTTTCGGAGCGTCGTTGTCTCGACAATAAACTTCTACAAGTTAATTAACAATTAAAATATTATTTTCTAAAGCGAATCCAAAACATAATTTACATTTCGCGCACTGCATTAAGATTTTACAATTTTTCACATTGCTATGAGATAACAATTGAAAACCAATACATAAACCCTCGTACTCACGCGACACATTGGCAAAATAATTGCTGCACTTCTTAGTAACTCAATTGACGCGGGGAATTTAAAAACTTCTACTTTGAAAGCATGAATTTAGAAGTAATTCCAAAACTATTTTTGTGCAATAACTAAACGCATTATTTTCTATCTAACTTTGAATTGCGTATTACCTACGAACCTAATTTCGTTCAAAAGAAAACATCTTTTAATGCTTTGTTTGTTTTAAATTTAATACTGAATAAATAGTATACAGGACGTTACGAAATGTTGAAACGTCACGAGTGACCACTTATACAAAAATAATTCTATCAAACTTCAGACATGATTTCAAAATCTCATTTTCAAATAATTATGTACGTATTATGAAATAATTACCTAACGTGACCATACGTCACCCGCAATCAAGGTATGTGTCCTGCTGTCCCCAGAATACGTAACAAAGTCCCGCTTTTTCGTTTGACGAAATACTTTTTCTAAAATTTAAAAAAACCTGCCTTGGTTTATTTTTTAATCGATTTTAATGTGTTTTTTAACGTTTGGAAGAAAGTCCTCGGAATGAACAATTAATTATTTAAAGAAATGATAAGCTTTTTTTAAATGTATGATTTTTCAAAGTTATTATAGTTAAGTAGCGGAAACAATATCGGGTTGTAAGGACAATAAAAAGTAGTTGATAGTTCAAACTAAATTAAGAACCGAAATTGGTCATTTAGGTATTTATTTTAGGCATCGAATGCTTCAAGTCACAGCAAAATAGATCAAAGCAGTGGTTAATTATGAATTAATTTAAACTCTTAATTGCAACGCCCGAAAGGCTACAATATATTACGTAAAATTTACAGTTTTTGAAATAATGTCCAGAGTTTGATTTTTTGAATCGGTGACCCCATATTATTTTTTTATTATTATTAAAATTTCTTCGTTATTTTGCACAAAATTTACGAAACAAAACTAATAGCCTAGTCAAATTAGCCAAATATTTGACGAATCCATCAATCAATCACGGATCCAAAGTTCTGAAATTTTGTATAAGTGTACATTTTGTCATTGTTGTAGCAAAAAGGCATCACCTGTATAAATTGCTGAGCAACTCCACAAGATCACGATGATAGTGGTGAATTTCATCGATATAGAGAAGGTTATTATTCATTAAAAATGTAACAATATTTTCTAAAAGAAAGCAGTAGTAATAATTACTCGTCTAGTGCAGTTTTTATGCAAATTAACAAAGAGTGTACGGTAAAGAAACATTTTGTATTTGGGTGTGTTTTCATACTTGAAATGGTGTGTGATGGTTCGCAAGAGTCCTCAGATATGTTGTTAAACCGTATTCTGTAATTGGCAACTTACAGAGTTCAAGTTTTTTTGATTGGATGTAATAAGACAATAATATTTTTGATATGATTAATGTTATTAACTTGTGACAATATTTTTGTGATAAGATTAATTTTTTACATGTTACACGAAATTGAAATTAAAATTTAATTCATAACTTAAAGTTCAAAAACTATTTAATTGAATGATATAGTTTGTTACATACTCTTAACATTAAGGTGGCGACCGACTTGTAACTGAACGTTGTAATGTAATGTAACCGATAAACGAGTACGAACGACGAGCAAAGCATCCGTGCTTCACTTGACTGTCGGTTTTTTGCCGAATTCCTTTGATTTTCACATTACATCGCGACGTGTTCGTTTTGAGCAACTCGTTTATTAGTCGAACGAGCTACATTATATTACATTACAACGTTCAGTTACATGTCAGTCGCCACCTTTATGTTTCGAATTTTCGATTCTCGTCAGACAAACCTGGAATGGATCTGGAATCATTAAATTAAATAGTTTTTGAACTTATAATATAAGTTGTTATATTATGTTATGAATTAAATTTTAATTTCAATTTCAGGAACATGTAAAAAATTAATCTTATCGTAATAATATTTTTGGCGAAAATTGTAATTCGTTACAACTAGGGCGCAAATCTTAAGTCTCATTTAGAAGCTCTTAATGTATTTAATTGTAAGGCCCAAAAAAATTAGGTCCGCACTGGATGAATTATAAGAATAAAAATAGAAAACTTCCTTCGAGACCGCACACTCTTAGTTGATTTATATAAAAACCGTGCATTCCATGAATAATAATTACCAACACTTTTTTGTGTGAATTTGGTTCTTTCTTTTGTCAATATCTTTTCTCCAAGTCTTTTATTTTCGTGAATCGTTTCGGGAAATTTACTATTCCCATCAGCTGTCTCAAAAGCAGTGAAATAAAATTCAACGATTAAAACAGATGCAAACTTATAAATTGTTACAGATCGTTCCAGGTCCGACTTAAAGAACATCTGATATGCGGTTTAAGAACAAAAAGGAGTCGATTTTTGCTAACCACCTCCTAGATACCGGACATAATTAATTATCTAATGGAAGCAGGCTTCCGTGTATTAAAACCATCTAAAAAAAGGTGCGGTACTTAACAATCCGAAAGAGATTTCAATTACGAAGGTTCAGAAGTTTCACGCCTCGGAAAACTTGAATATCCAGACAAATTTCAGTAAAATTATTTTTTGTATACGGCCACTTTGTTTGACGTAATTCAATGACGATGATTACGAGAGATGGATTGGCTGTATTTGGTAGTCTAATCGCTGCTTACAACTTTTCGTATTATTTATAATTTTAAATTCCATTACAACCGTAATTATTGTTCTGATGTGTATTGTACTGGATTGTTTCTTATTATTGTATTTACAGTACAGTCTCGGTAATCCGAACTAATAGAAACCTGGCCTCATTCGGATTACAGAGAAGTTCGGATTACTGGATAAAGTTAAAAATCGAAATTGCCTCTTCTCTTAATTATTGCTGGAACAATAAAGTTTCATGAGATGGGACATCATTTTCACATGACCATCTTAAACAAATGTTAAAACTAACGGCAGCTTCTTTATTCTTTATAAAACATGTTCTGCCATTTTCGTCATCTACGTTCGGATCTTCAATAAATTGCTCAATAATTTCTGGATCAGTTAAATTATTCTTTTCGTGACTCCTCCATTTACCCACTCTTCTACTTCAGCTTGTAAATACCATTTTTCATCCTATCCTTTTTTCCGCAATTCAAACATTTTTCTATAATCCGAAATTTTTTTTAGTTGTGTTCGAATTATAAACTATTTGTGCAAACTACTGAGTTTTTCTTTTGTTCGGATTACTGGATGGTCGGATTAGCGTGTGTTTGGATTAACGAGACTGTATTGTATTTTATTTTGTAGCCACAAATTCGAGCATTTTTAAAAAAATAGGTAGTAAATCTCAGGTTTAATATATCGATACAACTTCATAAAAAAATATTAATTCGTAGACTGTTTCTTTTTCTACAAAAATTTCATAGTCACATACAACTTTTAAATATTAAAAGCTGTATCTTTGCAAAACAAATTACGGCTTATTGAAGAGATGTAAAAAGATGTGTAGAAGAAATTGCAAAATTTTGCCCAACACATAAACAATTCCGAACGACGACGGGGTTCATAGGAGAACAAAAGAAGAGGTACGTGTAATTATGAAACGAAAATTAACTTTCTACATTAGTGTTAGCCACATACACAATAGGAATTTTATATTATATAATAATAAGATATCATATAAATTTATTCTTTCTTGGCTAAATGGTTGACATCCATCCGCAATAGCTCAGAATAAAATTAAATGTAAATTAATTATCTTGATTAGACGAAAATAAGCCGCATTGGTGTACAGTAATTAGTAATTACTATGGAATTCCCTTGTTTGATACCTAATGGAGTGGTTCACCTTTGCATTAATCAATAGATCAATGTTGAATTTGAGATCACGGCAGTGAAATTTTGTCTATGATAGCAAAGTCTCTAATTTTATAAGTACCTATAAAATACATAATTCTTTATTATTGTGAAGTCATAAATAATAAATTTATTAGAAATATCTTTCTCAACAAAAATGTTAAATAAATGAAAATTTTGACCATTGTTTAGTATTTGGCGCTTGCAATATAAGTAGATCTGAGTCACTTGCGCCGCGACGCGTTAATTGAGTTTTAAACATTATGCAAAAACTTGTGTACTCCGGCGCGACCAGGAGGAATGCAACCAGGGTTTTTCGCTCACTAACCCGTCAGTGTGTGTTTAGCGCCCGCCACACTACTGATTATTTAATTATCGAAAAATGAACTTATTTTTAAGTATTTCATGTATTCTAAAATCTGTTAATTTCAGAAAATTATCTATTGAACACAAATTATTGTAACACATCACTTAACTTTCCATTGCACTAAAAATCACATGAAGAAGAATAAGTTTTTACTAACCTTTTTAGTTGATGAACATATACCACTCCTCGCCGTAGAACTTACCTGGAAAAAAAAGAGGTTGTTAATACTTATATTTAATAGGATTAGATTGGTCAAACAAAAGACAAAAAGAAAGGTTTCTTGTTAAACTTTCGTAAAAAAAAAGAAGAAAATTATACCTTTAACACTGTAGTCCTATTGCCAATTTCCATTTCGTAAAGTCAATCGTGAAGTCCAACGACACATAATACACTCACATATTTTTTATCGATTTCGTTTGAAAGCAGTTTTAAGATGAACACTTTTATCACAAGCAAAATTGACACACGTAATTTCCGAGCTTCATACAAGCTTTACCATAAAATATTTCGTACTCGACACTTAGGTTACAAAACCGCTCGCGATTTGAAAAATTGTATTATCGATAACCGAGTACACGATTTATTTCACTGTTAATATTCTTGGCAAATTGACTGCCCAGATTTCCTGGAAAAAAAAAAGTTTTTTAAAAATCTATAAAACATTAAAATTAATTGTATGCACAGGGCTCGTAACGAAAATTTAATCGAAAAAAGTAACTCGACAAATCTGAGGTGTATCAACCTTTGCATGCATCACGGCCAAATTCAATTTTTAAACTTATAATTGCCATCATATTCACAAATTTATTGCTGCACTCACATTTTATTCTTTAATTTAAATGCAACAAGTAGGCTTCGCTTATTAAGACGTCACAAAATACAAATGACATTTGCTAACGAAATTTTATTTTAAAAACAATATAAACGCATACAACTGTCATCGTTTTTTAATAAATGAGTCAGTGTTAAACTAGTTTATGCAAGTTTATTTTACTTTTATACAAAATTATATTAAAACAGACCGAAATAAAATCATTATCAATCGTCTTACCGGAAATGTGAAACTTAAAGATGACGAAATCAACTTTGTAAGAATGTCATTTTTGTTTTCTAATAATCCTCGATATAAAACACCACCAATAGTTACCATAGTATTGTAACCACAAACGCGAAACCTTATTTATTATTATTCGCTGGCACTGCTTTAAGTTTTCACAATTAATTGAACGCACATTCATTCATTTCACTGCAAACGCGTCGTGTGAAAAAGACGCTACTAAAAAACAATTGAAACGGATCTTTTTGTGACTACCTGCGTTTGTTTTAAATACGTCATTTATAAAATGAATCAAATCAGTTTTCTGAACAAATTTGCAGCTGTTCTACTTTTCTTCTAAATTTTAATCGATTTTCAAATAATTTCATTTAGTTTAACTAATTAATAATTAAAATTAATTAATGATAAAATAAAATAAGATTAATAATAAAAAATTAATTAACTCTTACCTAAATTTACCGCCCACCCGAACTTCGTTTTGAAATTCGTCTTGGGGGTTGTTCTCCTGTGTAATCCTGAATATTCATCCACTTATTTTCAAGTACTGCCTGGAGAACGCACCTTCACCGTCGTTTCCTTCCAAGTGGGTTGGATCCACTTCTCCCTTTACAGATGTAATTTCTGAAATGAAATTTCTAGATAGAAAATTAAAATTATTAAAAAACTATAGAATTTCCTTCGTTGTCCAAAATATTCATCCACCTGCAATAGCATCAGATGTAATCTGGAACAAGAATTTTAAGAAATTAGGAATTTTGCATAAATAATTAAAATAATTTAAGGCTCACCGAAGTTCTTTCTATTATGTTGACCCACTTCAACCAATGACTGAAGTAGAACCCACTTCATCTTTGTTTTCCAGCAGTATCCGGAATCTGCATTTCCCCTCTGCAGCATCCTGGGGAACGCAACTTCTCTACTTGCATCTTTTTAAGTAGCTAGAATGTTCTTTTCGCGTTGGAGATGTAACGCGTGGTTTAAAATTTCTAAATTAGTAATTAAGAATACTTCACAAAATAAATTTGCTCTCGCATAAGCTTTTCGAACGTGGTCGCAAAATCGGCATGTGTGGCACTCTAGTGTGACAAATTCTCTACTGGTGTCCACCCAAGTAGATGGAATCTTCCTCGATCGATGCTGATGTAATAGTGCTGGAATAAAATATCTAAATGAACAATTAATGATATTAATGACACGAAATTTAACTTAGAAGAATTCTGGCTACATTCTAGTTTTCTTCCGCTTTCCTCGTCGCTAAACTACAGATACTTTCAATTTAAACTGGAACAGCTTTTCAAAATTATTGTGCAAGTCAAATAAACATTAAATTAATAATTATACATAATTATAAATGCATATTAAAAGGTTACGAAAAATGTAAAAATTCATATTAAATCAAATTTGCAAAATATTCTACTACACACAAAATAATAATAATAATAATAATAATAATAGTACCTAAATAAATTATTAAAATATTTGTCATTATCACAAAGTTAGTTCATAAAATTATTGGCATAATGTATTCTTGTTACGGGGTACAAAGTAATAATAATATAATTTATTAATTATTGGATTGTATAAAAAATTGATCTGATTCCATATGGAACTTGACTAGCAAACTAAGAAACTTATTATGTGCAAGGTATTAAATTAAAACATTTTAAAAATGAGGAGGAAGGTCGTGCACTTATTGGATTAAAAGCAAAAATGGAAAAATTACTTGTTAATGAACATACTTGGAATTAAATTTTATATTAATAATAGTTTTTTTTTGTAGGTATTGCAATCGGGACCGAATATAAATATGACTTAGTATCAGATAATATCAGTATTAAGATGTAGAAACATGGGCACAATAGCAGATCGACCAAATATTGGTGTTTGTTTACGAGGTGATTATTTTACCAATTATTTCAAAATTGTTAAGGAATTGTGTTAGGGAAGTCTTGTCAAAGTTTAAGGTAAGACATGATTTGAGGAAAAAATGTATTATTTTATTGACAGGTGTTGACTTTGCTAATAATTCACTTTTAGTTTCATATCGACGAAGCGTTCTCAACAAACAAGAAAATAATTCTTATTAGCGATGGTTTTAGTTACCGGTCTCCAGTTTTTACTATTACTATTAGGCTTTCGCACGTGGAGCTATTAAAAAGAAACTAGTTTCTAACCCGAATCACTAATCAGTAACTTCTGCATCGAGGTTTTTGTATTTCAATGACGGCTCACACATGACGCAACTAGTTAGTAGGAATCAGTTTGTAAAGAGTCAGTAATCACTCACTCGCAATGATCCATGTTTGTTGTCAGCCTGCTATACATCAGAATCACCTGCGATTTCCATAATATACAATTCGTTTAAGAAATGAAAAAATGTAAAAAAAAAAAAAATCAAAAATTATTTTAGTTTAAATGGTAAAGTATAAATAAAAATTTCAGCAAAATCCAATTACATATAATTATACCAAAAATTATTTGAAATTCACTCCAAATAAAATTTTAAATTTGAATATATTTTTCAAAGGAGAAAAACATTCGATATTTTAATAAAATTTATAACTAATTTCGTCTCACTTTTTAGTAGCTCCATGTGAGAAAGGCCTTAACAAGAAACATTATTTCAAAAGCTTGCTTTCTCTCACGTAAAATTAGAACTTAAGTCAATTACTCAGTTCTTGTTCGTTGGGGTTGTCGATATTATAATTATAAAATTTAATTTAACTTTTGCATGAATTTGTGTGCATTACGTCTTTACTAAAAATAACTTGAATTCTTAACTTTAACTTAACTTGAATGAAATATTGAGTTAATGAATTGACTCGGAAAGAAGTACCTAAAATGTGACAAATTTAAAAAAACGTGGTGTAAAAATGTGATACGATTGATAGTAAAATAATGATAGTAAAGTGGCTAACAAATAAGAAGCTTGTAATTATTATTGCAAGTGGTTTAGGTATTATTTGATAATCCCATCGTGATGCTTTTATTATTAATATTATTATGTCTTAATATTTTAATGTAATTTCAATTTTCAGAATCTTAAAAAATAACACTTCAAATTTCTACACGGACCAATAATATACAACTGGAATGACCATTCTACCAGCTAGAAATTATCCACCACACAATTATCGGATCGAAGTGATTTATGCATTTGAAAAAAGCAGAAATGTAAGTATTCGAGATAAGTTGATAGTTCTTAAAAAAAATTTATTTTATAAAATAAACGATATTTTAGAAAAAATGCAAGAAAATTATTTATGAGTAGCTTTCACTAGATAAGCCTAAGAGCCATTGATAATAATTTGTAATATTTTAAATATTGGCTTTATTATGTGGTAAAATAATAGTTTTGAAATGAAATTGTATAAGTTTTTACAATCCTTAGCATTCACAAAAAAAATTATCGCACAATGTTAATTGTGAACGTATCCACAAACGGTTTTTTTAATTTTGCATTTGAATGTCATAGGTGAACGAAAAATTGAAACCGCTAACGCATAAAAGCCATCACTCTTCTTGTGTGGTTTAAGGCTTTAATACTGATCTATTTTTAATATGGTTGAGGTTATTAATTATTTATTATTTTTCAAATAATAAATTCACATCGGTGAGAATTAGAGTGTTGATATAAAAACCACGAATGCATTATATTTTATAATACAACTAAAATGTAGCAATTCGGCGAAGTCCAAGGAACGATTAAGTGTGTGAATTGAAGGAAAATTGTATGCGAGTTATCAAAAATTGGTGCTTACGAATCTTTTAAATCTAAATAATATGAAAAGTAATTTGAATTTGAAAAATTTAATTTTTTCTAAGTAATTTGAATACTTGGTATCCACCGATCGATAGAGCCTACGTTAAACCATAGAAATATGTAGTAAACCTAGTTTTTCGTTTTTGACGCTTATGCTGTTTTGGAATATTTCCATCGATATATGAATCGCCATATATCCCTAACCAAAGAATTGCCTCCATCGAAATTAATCGTTAATTATAAATGTAGCTGTTACATACAAAAATACTTGACTTATTTGCTAATACGAGCAAATTTATAGATCACACGTGAGCTCGTATTCGATTTTTATTCTCAAATACGAGCTTGAATGAATGTCATACCCGGCATTATGGCGCGAAGAGGCAGTTGAAAACGTAAAAGTTTAATTTTAATTTTGTTAATTTAGTTACGAGTAAGTATTAGAAATCATAAAATTCTACCTTATAAATCATCATCGTCCACGTATTGAGTGCTGCCCATTACGTCACTCTTTATAACTTCCACTTCCATTTATTGACATTCGCAAATTTTAAATAATTTCACCAACCTGTTGAATTTTAGAGTTTTCTGTTTAATACTTAATACTTTTGTGTCATTTTTATGAATTCACCAATTGGGTTAATCTCTCGCTCACAGCATACAGTATTAAAATGTTAAAATTTTGACGCGTCTCTTGTTTCGATAAGAAACTTCTACAAGTTAATTAGCAATTAAAATATTATGTTCTAAAACGAATCCAAAACATAATTCACCTTCCGCGAACCGCATTAAGATACCACAATTTTCACTTTTAATAATTTAACACTTTGTTAGATAATAATAATATTGAAAACGAAATAAATAAACCAACGCATACATACGCGCGTCACAAAATGGCCAAATAAAACAATTGCAAAAACTTCAATTTGTAACTGATGCGACAAAACTTCTATTTTAATATCGCGAACTTATTAATAATAATAACGATGATTACCAATTAATAATTAATCTGTTAATAATAATAGCAACAAATAATAATGATGCAATAAATTCAATTATCTATTTTGTTCTATTCACCAAACCTCGAATTAAAACAACATAATTGTTCAGGTAGCAACTGCATAGACCTAATTTCGCGGAACTGAAAAGATAAACTTCGTTTGTTTTAAATTTAACGCCTAATAAATATTATACAGGACGATACAAAAAGTTTAAACGTCAATTATTAATAGGATAATAATTATTTTTGTTAATATTTTTTGGTAATTTTTCATAAAATTTACCTTGATACAAAACTAAACAAAATTCAGATTTAGAATGAATGCATTTACTAAATTATTATTACACGTTTTAACCCAAGTTATATACCGTTATTTACTAACCTCCCCATTGATATATCTTTTCGATCGTAGAGACGTATTAAAACAAAAGCTCGTGAATGATTACAGTAAATCCGCATTCAAATCAAATTTATTAATTACAATCTGCTACATACATAACATCAAGTAATTGTTTTGACACAACCAAAAATGAACATAATAGAAAATGAACCTAAAATATTAATTTTTTAAGTGGATAGTGTAGTAGTAGTATGTAATCTGTAATATTAAGATAAACAAACTAAACAAAATGTTAAATGAATTTTAACTGTTAAGTAAAGAATACATACTAGCACACATAGAAAAATAATATTTAAAAGACAATAATTTACATTTAACAGGTTTGGATTTGGAATATTTGAATAAACAAAAAAATGGCAAACAAATCTTTAAATAATAACAAAATTAGAGACGTAAAACCGGCAGTCGATGATTTGCCTTTTTGCTGAAACTGCTAACAGTAAAGTAGAAAGAAAAAGAAAATTTAAGCTGAATTTTAAGAGTTAAGAATTTTTAGGAAAAGAGATGGTAAATCTTAGGGGTTGATATTTGGTTTATGAATACAACTATGTGAAGATGCAATTTTTTGTAATTTTGTATTCATAATAATTATTTTCATTGATTTAATCTTGTTAGTGTCTGGTTGGGTCTCACGTAATTTAACAATCACTTCAACTTTAATACAGAACACATACCAGTTCATTCTTTAATATTCCTCAGTCAGCACTTCTTTATACATTTCTTGTACAGAAGAACTGAGAAACTTGAAGTACAGCCATACGAAGACTTTAATACAAGTTTCGACATTTTTTCGTGGTCTAAATGACCTGTCGCTTAGCCAACTAATTCATGGCATTAGAAAAGACATTCGTGCAGTGTTTGAAAAAATTAATATGATTCATAAGCAGAAATAGCAAGAAACTAGAGTTGCTCTTTTCTAAAAAAAAATACTATCGTAATACACTACAGTATACCTCTACAAGGTAGTTGTCCATATTAGTTTTGATAGAAATCTGTTTTGAACAATATTTAGCTCTAGTTGCACTTTGTAGCGAAAACACTAAAAAGAAATATCTCTAGATGTAGGTGGGAGGCTGATGAAGTCAAGAAAAACAAATCGTTAGTAACTCGACCGAATTATTATTTGTGGTGTATCAACTAAACAATATATTATATTAAAACCGGATTATCTTCAAGTTATTGAATTTTATAAACAAACATCAAAATTTACTCGTCGTGAATAGTTGGGGGAGAGAAAGAAAAAATCATATAAATTTTTTTAGAAAAACCAAAAAATGCGCAAACACTTTTTAGAACTAAAATGTTTTAAGTTAACATACACCGCATGTATATTATCGCAAACGTTTTTTCCATACTATGGCATCATCAGGCGATGAACTAAAAAGAGAAACGAGAAAAATTCCGTATTTATTGTCCAAATTGCAAGAGAAAGGGAGAGGGTAGGGGAGGATATTTTTGAAAAAAATTTTAAATATAAAAATCTGTTACATTTGGTCACATCAGATTTTTCACTGTACACTTATCGCATAGATCTTAATAATTGGCTGAAAAATATGTAGTAAAAAAGTATTATTTTTTTCAGAAAATGATGGTCCTGAAGTCAACCAGAAGATCACGATGCTGTTCCAATACTAAAAATATAGGTTTAATGATATTCCAAAACTGGTTAGTCCAGAAAAATCAACTGTGCTTCAACATAATGACTTATATCTAGACTGAACTAAGTGCTAGGACAATGACCACGGTGAAGACCCTCGAAGAAATGATATGAATGTTATGGAACAAGAAAAAGTTATGAATAGGAACCAAATTTTGCCTCATAGATGTTATGGGGGCTACATTTTCATTGAACAGAACTTCCTTACATGTGGTATGATACCATTGCAGATATTTCTCTCTTATAGTTTGCAAGGACAGAAAAGGTAAAAATTATGTAAGCTCAATAATCCCAATGTTATATTGGAACAGTGTAATAAAAATTTCAAAATTTTCAAAAGTAACTACGTGTTAAATATCAAATCTATTAAAAATATTTGGTTTCAAGATAATGCATTGAGGGTCTCGAATATACTAGCACTTTTTAAAAATAAACGGTGGGGTCAATCCATAATAAATGACCTGATATGGTCTCTAGGTCATTTCAAGTTAATTTGATTTTTTGTGTTGATATTTCTAAGTGAATATTATTTAAATTATATTGTTTTTTATTTTCATTTTTTAGCCTTATGTTTTTGATAATAATGTGTAGCATGTTTGGCAAATTAAAAAGGTTACGGAAGCTGAAATATTGTAGCTTCTATTTACATTATCAATGGAGAACCAAAAATAATTTATTTAAAAAGAATATTTTAGACAGTTTAGACATTTTCAACAAAATCCCCATTTTTAAAAAACTACTATATCTTATGAGGAAAAGATTACTTTCCTTTACCCCGAGATTTACATTCTCTTTTTTTTCTAAAAATTCTCTAAATTTGAAAATTTAATGAAACAGCACTCTTTCAACGCAAAATATTGCTAATGGAGAGAACCAGATAAAAATTTAAATTTCAGTACTATACTGTAGAACCTCGATTATCCGGGCCGTGCTCTGCACGGATAATTGAAAAACACGAATAATAATAATTGACGTTTGCTGTTAATACTATTTATAGTAGATTACAAACAAGGAACATATTGATTAAAAAGTTCTATTTGAAAAATGAGATAATTTGGTTTGTTTTTGACTTTTACTTAAATTGTATTTAATTAAATCTTTCAATTTTCTGAGGTGCAAAATATCTACAACCTCAGTCTCACTTATCTGTTCAAAATAAATTAATAAAACATTTATAGCTTCGGTAGCTCGTGTATGTGTGTTACGCGATGATTGTCATATTCCTTGCTCTTTAGATCTTCTACGTCAAGTATAGCTGCAGGAATAGTACATAGTATAATACTACCGAAGTTGCAAACGCTCACGGAAAAATCGCTTCACAGATAATCGGGGTTCTACTGTATTATTATATTAGTCTTATCACCAACAATTTTGAATTTGAGATTTGACTACAACCAAAGATATTATTACAAATACAAAATGTAAAAAAGCATACTGCATGTTTTCAAAATATTTTTACAAGTAGCATTCTACTCTACACACTCAAGCGGATAAAGAAATCGATACAAACATTTGTTCAATAATCGCGTATCTAGAGTTATAAACAATTTTTATATTAAAGAATTTAATTCTTTCTAAACAAAATTATTTATGTTCAAAATAATTAAATTTTAATAAACTTATGTTGAAAACCAACGGGATTGCTCCAAATGCCGTAATGTACAATTTTTGGGCACATCTTTATGTACACTTTTTAACTTATCCGATTGTGTAGGGAGACGCCTAACCTTTTTTTTCTAATGTTGAGTATGTCAAAAATCATACATCATATGAAAGCTCATTTTAAAGGAGATATTATATTATTCTAAGTAATTCCAAGTTAAGTGTTAAAATATAAAGTTATATTTTACGTAACAAAAAAACGATAAACGGACCAGGATACTAGAGTGATGAAACGGGCTTCAAGTCTAAAACCTGACGATGTTACCCTTTTTAAGTTTTATCTGCAAAAAGACAATCGATGATAAAACTCATGCCTTACATTTTCTAACAATTTTTGTAAAATTTGCTCAATTTCATACTTGCTGCATTTAACTAAAAATGAAAGTTTTATTATTTTTAACCTTTTGGAATTACTTTAAAAGTCATTGAATAATTGAAATTGGAAAGAAATTGTAAAATTTCAAAGGTTGTGTCGACACAATCCGAGTACACTTAGACCGAGTGATGAGTTTAAGTTCATCATGTCATCTTAGTTTTAGGGAAGGTTGCATTTTTACTGATGAAGAATTCTCTTTAAAATATTGAATATTAAAGTTATATAATTTATTTCCGTTAAAGTTTTCACACTGTATGATATTATATTATCAAAGCTTTATAGTACCTACTACACAATACATGGGGCATAGCATGGCACAGTCCTGCATTCACATGCATGCATTAATTTATTTTTATAAATTCATAATAATTATGAATTAATTACAAATAAATTTGAACAGTGAGTTTGTTTGCAAGTGCTCGTTATCAAGAAAACGTGTTGTTCTTACGTGGTGTTCTTACATGCATGCACGTGCATGCATGACTATGACACCACAGTTTTATCTCGAACCGTTTATTAAATATTAAAAATTTAAAGGAAATTTTCTCTTTACAATATAGTTTTTTTTTTCAAAAACTTACTGAAAAATAATGATCAAATAAAAAGAAGGTAATTTTGTCTTTGTTTCGGAACGCACTTTCATTCATATTTTTATTTTTCGAAATTCCACTAGTTAGACTCTTCGACATCAAATTTTGTTATTATCAACTTACCGAAGTAATAAGTCAATTATTTATTACTTGATACTTTGGATATTTTTTCGAAAGTACCTTGGAGTTTTTACAAACTTCATTTAATAAGACGAAAGAAATTTTCATGAAGTGCAAAATAAAAATTAAAAAAAAAAGATTTTTCTCGTAGTTAAAAAAATCAGGTACATAATACCACGATCTGACGTGGCTTAAAATTCGTAGAAAGAATAACAGTTCTTTATAGAATTTAAAAAAAATCAATTATTACATACAGAGTTAAAACAAATTTTTGTACTAATAACTGAAACTAAAGTGCATTCCAAAACAAAAAAAAAAGGAAAATTATTTTTCAATAAGTTATAGGAATTTATAAAACACTATAATATCCAGTTGTAAAAGCCATAGGAATCGATTAATAGCCAAGTATTTTCCGAGTACGAGTACTTGCTGATGATAATGATTGTTCCCACCAAAATCTAATTTTGCACCTAGTAGTAACGTTTCTAATTTTCTAAGTATATTAAGCCTATTTTGAAATCATAAATAATAGATTTATTAAAAATAAGTTGATAATATCGTATTCACGGCTTGCAATTTTAGTAGAACCGAGGAGTCACTTGCCATGCACACTAATAGTTTCCCGCTCACTAACCCGTCAGTGTTTGCTTAACACCGCTGTGCTGATTATTTAATTATCGAAAAACTAAACTAGTAGAGGGTCCCTTGTACCAAAATAATCCAATAAAACTCCGGGCATAATTTCAAAAACTGTAATTTTTACATTATATTGTAGCCTTTGTTCCGTTCCTCCCAAATCTACTTTTGTTGCATAGGTCCAAATTTCACTTGTTTATCTTCTTGCTTTTTGATGTTTATTTTTAAACGTTCAGATTATAGTTTCCAAATTGAATCGAAAAATGTAACAAGATCTTTTTTTAATTCTAATTGATTTTTTTTAAATTGTGAAAAAAATATTCGATCAAATGAAAAATTAAAAATTGCCCATCCAGACATTTGCCTCGATGATCGACAAAATTGACCACAGCAGTGGTTAGTTACGAATTAATTGAAACTGAATATTTTAAATTGAACAAGCAAATAAAACTTTAATAATATTCAAGATTTCTATTAAGCTTTAAATATTATTAATGTTTAATTAACATATTCAATTTGAAATATTTTAAAGTTTGCCGTTGTAAAATATGAACCGATGAAATAAAAGTACATTTGAATGGCTACACCATTCGTACACCAGGAACGAAAGCTACAACTTATGTAAAAATAACAATTTTTGCATCACATGGAGAATAATTATTTTTCACTAACCTTTTTAATCCCGTTGAACTTATGCTGTCCAATCCACGCTGTCGAACTTACCTAAAATGAGAAGAAAATTATTAATACACATATACTTAACAGGTTTAGGTTAGCCAAACAAAAACATATTCAAAAGTTTTTTGTTGCCAAACTGTCGTAAAAAAGAAAATTATTGTTACATACCTTTATCACTGTAGAGCCCAGTTGTATTGTCAAAGTCCAATCCTCTGCTTCGTGCAATCAATCTTGAAGTACAACGGCAAAGAATACACTCACATATATGTTTATCGATTACGAACGAACAAGTTTTAAAATGAACACTTTATTACAAACAAAATTGACAAACCGCTCGCAAAAAACTTTTAACCACGTACACAAGATTTATTTATTTGCCAGTATTTCTTGCCAGACGATCTGAAAGAAAAATAAATCTCTTAAAATTTTATATAACCGGACATAATATTTAAAGAGGAGATTCTCCTTATATTAAAGAGGAGGACAGAAAGTCCTATTCACCACTGGAGATGAAAGAATCGAACTTAAACAGTATCGGACATCAACAAAAAACATATTTTTAACCCAACAAGATAACTTACCAAATTAGTTTGCTCTAACTTTTGATTTTATTAAACATTGTTTATTTAAAAAGAACCAAAGCTATCATTAATCCCGCCTCATTTGAACTTATAATAATTACACGCACTTTTTTAATATTTCGCACAATCTGTTTGATTTTAAACGCAACAAGTAGCTTTGCTTGGTAACGAAAAACAATGGTGGACAAACAAAACAAATGACACTCGCCGACAAAATTTAATTTTAAAAACAATTGGTCAACTGACGTTTGAAAACCGAGTCATGGCTTTTTCTTAAAAGAATCACTTTAAAAAAACACTTGCACAAGTTTATCATAATACAACATATAAATTAGAAAATAAAATTTAATTCCGTGTTTATTTTTTAATTTATAACCTACAAAATATGCGAGCGCTATTCGGATATACTTGAATAATAAGCACGGACTTAATTTTCAATTAAACAATTGAAAACCTAAATTACACATTATATTAAAAAGAAACAAATAATAACCTAAACTTCGATGCAAGCTAAACTTAACATATTTTACTATTATCGTTTAGCGTAATTTATTGTTAGGTTACAAAATAAGTCGATGGCGAAATTTCATTATGTATTTTTGCAGGTCGACATAAAAAGAAGTTAACGTTGATGGTCATATAGGAAGCATTTACTTTTGAAGATATTGCTGTAATCGAAAGTACTTCTTTACTCCACGAAATGGAAGCCAACGGAGAACATTGTTTCAAGAAACTAAGTTGCAGCCCGTTGAAACAAATCAAATGCCGACAATGTATCGACAGGGCGAAAATTTGAAAATTACACAGTCAAAAATTAATTCAAGTTCTTACCATTTATGTGGAAGATCTATTACAAGATTGGGATTGCACAAAGTCATCATCTAAGATTCATCGATTATGCTCTCCATAACTTAATTCACCAACACAATATTTTAAAATGACGCGCGCGTCTTTTCGGTTAAAAAAAATCGTTATCGTATTAATTTATTCACTCAGAGAGAACAAAATTAATTTAAATGATCGATTTTTCTTAAAAAAAGTAATTTCCTCAATAAAATCATTGAAATTATTTAAAACCGCAGAGCGCAAAAAGTGCGTGTTTCCAAGCCGAACGATTTTGAACTACTCCGCCACGTTCGGACGGAAATAATGCGGAAGGGGTATGCAATCCTGAGCTTCGTGAACGCTCGTGATTCAAAAATCTGCTAAATCAGTACGGCCATCTAGCGGATTTTCTTCGTACTTGAATAAAAATTCGAATTATTTCAAAATTGAATTGATTTTTAAATAATTTAAAAGTACTTTTTGTATTAATATTGCCTTTAAAGTACACAACGGATTACAATAAAATAAATTTTTTTCCCCGGAAATGCCAATAATAACTAAAAATGCCCACCTCGAAAATTCCATGTAGTAATTTCGCTCAGAAATCGGAATGAAATGATTAGATTTAATAAAATAGACTACAAATAGTTCATTAACACCTAATTCAATCCTTCCAACGCAATATTTATCTTGTAATTACATTTTGGAGCCCCCGAAAGCTCAAACGTTCGATAATGAACAACTGTCAAAATAGTTCATTAATTTGTTGAAAAATCTTGAAATAACTCTATTTTACACACCACCCTTCTATTATTTATCATAAATAAGACTGTTTAGCCCATTTATTTTCTAAATTGTGTTTAAAGAACGTTTAACCGCAAAACTAATTTTAGAGAATTTGTATATTAAAATTTACATATAGGCAATTAAAAATGAACCAAAACCATTGCTGATTATGCTAATTACTCGAAAGTAATCAAATTTGTCCCCTAATTATGTTATTTTTGATCAATTTCCTTTTTGACAGTTTTTAGGTTTCGATGTCGATTTGTTGCGAAATACCACATTTGTGTATCGTTTCTTATTAAAATGTCACGACCGATCACAATACTTGATCTAAAGGAATACTTTAACACAAAAGGGCATTGCTCGTTTAAAAAATTTGAGATTTATTTTGACATCTACCGAGCGAGCATCGCAAGATCGTAGTTACATAATTTATATCGTTTGTTCAGTTTTCTGATACTTAATACAGACGAATTTAATACCTACCTATCCTTAGATTACAATAAATAACACTGTAGGTTCTGTTTTCAAAGAAGTTTATAATTAAAAACACCTGTCGCTTACCGAAGCAAGATAGCGTCATATGTTTTAACTTTGTAGTTGTTCTCTACAGGAAGGCCGTTTATAAATTCTAACCTTTTATCAAGAGATATAATAACTTTTTTGACGTTTATAAATTATATCTTCACTGCTTGCAGGGAATTTTCTTGATTCGCTACTTGATTTGACTTGCTAACGTCCAATTTCTAAAATATATTATTGAGAAGGCTGCCAACAACCTCCGGAAGGAAGAAATCGTACAGCTGGTTGTCTCCGTAAACCACATAACATTTATACAGTCCTTTTTGAGACTTTGATTTATATCCGATGCGAGGTTTCTAATTATTTACAAATGCTTTTAAAATAAAAAATTTTATTTAAGTAATAATTTTTAATTATTTATTTATTTATGTGTGAACATGTTAATATGTATAAAAAAGAGTTTTTCCAACTAATCTTCAACTATGCAAGGCAATCGCTCTGATGTACGTAGATAGGGAGTAATCTCAAACTTTCCAGAAAAATTTAAAAATTCACTTGTTTAACTTGCTGTAGAAATGCTGCAAATACTGGAAGAGATGCCAAAAACATTTTTGTATAAACTAAAGTGTGAAGAGATTTCGAGTTGATAACAACTAAATAATTAAAATTTCTCTTTCGAATGCTTTTCCTCTTCAAACTACAATAGATAATTGTGTGCTGAAGGGAACTTTTTTATAGGACATTTCGTTCCCTACAAATTATCCATATAAAATTTTGTCGAATTCCTTACCGTTTTCTTTCTTGTAATTTTTGCTAAAATTTAGAAGAGAAAAAGTAAGGAAGTCAACCTACTTTTTGTCCTTACTTTCTCAAAGTTTTAATGAAAAATATTTCTAAATAAAATATTTTATTTTGTCTTTACTAAAGAAGTCGGGTTCAATAGCTCGCACAATTCCGAACCCCTCCTAATGTTTGTAACCTTAGCGTGGTGAGGGGGCTAGCGAGCTTTCAGTGAAGCCGCAGACATGTACTCAAGGGACGAACTGTGGGAAGGCCCCACAGCTCGGTCGGAGCCGGTCGGGACTTAAAAACTCTTTGTGCCCGGTTCTTAAGGATTTAAAGGTTTTTAGGGTTTTTAAGGATAGGATGGCTGTGGTGGAGAGAACCAGACTAATTGGCAAACACAAAAACAAATCGTAAGCCGCCTGTGGGCTGCAACGACTCCCATAGTGGATAGCAGTGACAGGGGGCACGAGAGCCTTGGCTTAATCGCCTGGGCTGCGTGGATCACTATAAAGTCCTCCCAATTCCTACAGTACTGCGACGCCAAAGGGATGCAAGGCCGAAGGAAAGTTCGGTTTCTAGTCGCAGAAACCTCGGGGCACTAGGCGCACCTCGTTGTATTAATGCCTTCTATCGTGCATGGGGCTCTGTTCGATGGTGACAGTCTTACCCCAATACTCGTGGGAACAATTATGGAACCACCTAATGAAAACTTTAACACAGGGGGCGCTTCCGAAAGGAAGGAACCACCCAGACCTTTGGGGGCTGCAAGGAGACGCTATATGCGACTCCAAACAGCAAAGAAAACGTACTCCTGAACCAACACCAGGTACCTAGACCGGGTGCCAAAAGCGTAACCGGTCAGATGCGAGTACACCCGCAAGTGCGGGTAGACCAAAAAAAGAGAGCAAACCCTGTTATCTCTTACAAGTCTGTCTTGACAGACATAAGGGTGGCCATTGTACCTTCGCGTACCAATAAACCTCGTACCATCAACCTTACCCAAGTTTACTTACGTAAAACCAAAGGGGGGGGGCTGATGATTGCCTCCTGCGTCGACGAGGTCACTAAGGACTGCTTGGAGCGGGTGGTGGCCGAAAGCGAGCTCTGGGAGGAAGCAAAACTTGACGCCAAGGACGTTCCAAAGCCAAAGCCCGTAAAGGTTTTAACATGGGTTCCGGAACCCCCAGTGGAACCGGAACTCATTTTAAAAAGACTGAAAGTCCAAAACCAGGGGCTCAGAACTGAGACCTGGTCAGTATTGGAAAAGAAATCCGATACTAAAGGCCAGCAATTAATATTTCTGGTTGACGAATTATCCTGGATTAAAATCCAGGAAATTCAATGTAGGCCCTACCTGAACTTCTCCAGAATAACCTTTAAAGAACTGGGGAAGAAGCAGGAGCGGGGAGAAGCTATGGAGTAAGGCGGGTGGGACCTAGAGTTACCCTCGTCATCCACACTTTCTAGTGAGCCTGGGCCGTCGGCTGAAGTCGCACCTTAAGCTGATGGCAACGAGGACATGGCTGCGGGAGAAGCTACTCTCCCAACCGGATTGCAGGTGCGATGATCCGGTTAGTTCATGTAAACCTTCACCATTGCAAGGCTGCTTCGGCAGGTTTATAATTAAACACGACATTGACGTGGCCCTGATTCAGGAACCCTGGATAACGGGAGGCCGAATCAGGGGGCTTACTTCTCTAGGAGACTGGGAGACAAACATCCTAGAGTATGTATTATTGCAAAAAGAGGCTCTGTCTTTTTCCGCTATGGGGGCTCTGTACCAGACACCTAATAGCTGCCAATTTTAAAATATTGCACTGTTAAAGGAGTGAATCTTTAAAAATGCATACTTACTTTATCAATTATGCAGTAAATGCAAACCTCAGCTTCCAGATATTTAAATATTGAATTAAAGTTATTTGCGATCTTTTTATTTTCAAAAAAACTTGTGAAATAATTAAATAAATCTTGAATTTATTTTTAAATTTAGTAAACAATTGAATTACAATTAATTTAGATTTATGACTTTGTCAAATGCGCTCCGTATTATTCGATCACGATTCTCATTCAGTAAACCCCGTTATCACTTATAGTGTTGATTATGCGAACCTGTCTATCTTCCTCTAAGTTCGACCTTCAATGGTCCACTTTAAATTGGGTGTGAATCTCCTCTTATTCGTCACGTTACGTGAAAACAGCTCCCAGCTAATTCCAAATAATTTCTCTTCTCCTTGTCTAAATGTTTCTTCTTGGTTATTCCAAATTGAATTTCTTATTTTTGTTACTAATGCCCGGTTGCACCAGCCAAAAAACAGTCCGTTAAATCGGCCGATCGACCGTAAATCGAAGCTTTCGTGTTGCACCACCTAAAATCGGTCCGTTAATCGATTGATTTTACAGACAGAATTAATCAACCGTTTTCGGGCGATAATTGCAAATACGGACCGTTTTTAACAGTAACCTCATTATATTGCTTATTACTATTTATTTATTTTTGTCACGTTTAAAGTTTTTTTGAAATCTTTTTAATTATTTGTATTGTATTAACTAAATACTACTAAATTAATATAAAATCTTTTTTACATTTGTTTATATTAGTAAGTTGGACTATATTAATCTGTTACAATGTTATTGTATTTTAATGTGAATTTTAATAATAGACCATAAGCTATGGATACGTCTTCATCTTCTTCATCTGATGATGAACTCGACCGCATATTGGAATCGTAGATATTTGATAATAGAGTAATTTGTCTCTTTATAGTAGCCAGAATTTTTTCTTGACTCGGTTGCATAACCGAACTTGGCCCAGGACCTCCACCAGTTTTATATCTTTCCACCTATAAAAAAAGGTTGTTAAATAGAGCCGATACAATTATTTAAAAAAATATGGATACATACTTTTTCATTACAAACTTGTTTCTACAGTTTTCTCTTTATATTTTCGTATAAATTTTTCAACTGTTTACCACTCCAAGGCATGTTAATGTTGAAAGAATTATCTTCTTTAGCAACGTTTTCTCATGCTTCCATTTTTTGCTTGTTGGTCACTCCATAAGTTTATTTATTTTCGATGATCCCTTTGTACCGTAAGATCACATCAATGACGGAATCTTTCTCCAATTGTGTGAAGTGATGATTAATATTTTCTATTTTTCACAAATTTATTATAATTGAAAATGAAATATAACAATTATGCAATAATAATGAATGACATAACAAATTTACATAAGCTGTGTTGATTTATCATTTAAATGAGAAATACGCTTAAAGCTATTTTAAAATATTAATTTCTACTTACTTTAAGCTTTTCTTTATCAACAAACCTGCTAACTTTTTGTCATCGAGGTCACAACCACGGTGACAATACATTATTAACAATATATATTATTAATTAATATTATTAATACTACATATATTAACTTTTAGATTCAGTGCTAACTTCACTTCAGCATAAAGAGTCGGTTCAAGAACCAACTGTTTTTTTTGCTGGTGCAACCAAATACATTAAATAGGTTAATACGTGCAGCTTCGAACGAAAATGGTAAAGCAGCGCACTAGCGGCACCTAACGAGTGGAGTTGTGCAGTTGTTTGATTGTTCCTTATAACCTAACTAAAGTATTTGTTGATAGCAATTGAATCCTCTAATATCAAAACCTACTAAATCCACTTTAACGATTTTTGTAAAAATTACGAAAACTTGTTTAACATTTGGTTTAACAAAGTTCTGGAAACAACTTTAAAATTATTATTATTTTTTTTAATTGATAACAATATCATATCACAAAAGTATAAAAGTATTTCATTTTTTTTACAGGCACAATTTTGAATATAAAAATGGATTTAATGGAATTTTAAAGTGGATCTCGTGGATTTTGACTCGAAATAATATTGAAATAATACATCAATCAAAGAAATACATTGTAAATAGCACAAAACTTTATTAATTGTTTATACAAAATTCAAGAATAAAGCAAACCGAACATGTAAATTAAAATCGAATTAATTTAAATAATATATAGATATGGAATATCTTCTACAGTTTCACACAAATGATTAGATTCAATATTATGTTCTTCTACATCGCCATTATTTTATTCAACGTTTTCATATATTTTTCAAACGTATAATTTTATTGAATTTACTATTTAAAGTGGTGCAGAATTGTTGTAAAATAATAAAGAACAATCATGCATTCCATTCGGAATTCTAAATTTTATCAAAAACAGAAGTGATCCAAATGAAGAAAATCAAAAGTTTTCCTAATAAAATTACAAATTTTCATAATTTTGTATATAAGGTAATTTAATTATTATGAATTCTGTTAAGATAAAAAATAATTTAGGAAAAATTTTATTAAAGTAACGGCAGGATTCATGAAAACGCGTTTTGGTTAATATCTCAAAACTTTTGATATGTCACTTGGATCACTTCTGTTCCTGAATACCCAATTATTTATTATTTGATTTCCAATTTGAACAACTCGCCTCGACAGATGGCGTTGAAACCAGCTTTACCTAATAATGCATTGAAAATGCAACGAGCTGTACGTATTAACCTATCTAATGTATTTGGTGCAACTAGTATTTTGAAAAATCAGAGAATCATCGATTAATCAGTCGATCGGCGGTTGTTCAATCGACTGTTTCTACGGTCGGTTGGTGCAACCGAGCATAAATATTTGTTTGATTCTCTTTGAGGATTACTCCATTTCCGGAGAACAATCTCAACACGACCTTACCGGTCCACGTTTAATCATCAACAACCTTTTTTTTTTCTTATTAGTTTTTCTCCACCTGTTGTCCAGGCGATCCTTTATTATTTTCTTATTCAATTTTTCTTTTTATCGATGTTTTTTTATGATAACGTGATTTGAAATTATTATTTGATTGCATGTACCCGCACTGACGGCCATGTTGGTTAACATATCTGAAGTTCTTCGACTTTCAATCATTTACTTAACCAATAAAATTTTTTTTTTTTTTTATTTTAAATTAAATCATTATGTGTTCAAATATCAAGTTTCTTTGAATTATTTTTTGATTTACTTTATCGATGAAATTTACAACTGCTTACCTTTATGAACACTGCAATATCTATGGAAGGGAGCTTAATAGACCTTGTGGTAGCATCTGCATACCTTCCATATGACCAACCGGAACCACCTCCTCCAAAGGAGTTAAAAAATCTGGTACTGGACTGCAAAAGCAGTAAAACACAACTGGTGATCGGCCGTGACTTCAATGCACATCACATAATATGGTGGAGCAAGGAGACGAACAGCAGAAGCGTATTCTTACTTGAATTTGTTTGTTGAACAAGGGAGAGGAGCCTACCTTTGTCACTGTGGCAAGGGAGGAGGTAATTGACATAACGATAGGGATTTCCCTCGTCAGTCAAGTGATCAGAGAATGGCACGTTTCTTGGGAGGAGTCATGCCCCGAGCTTTTCAAATCTTATAAAATTTGTTTTTTTTTAAATTAATTAATAAAAAAACTGAGCATCCATTATTTTTTGTATAGCAAGCGACTCTCCAAATTAAAATTGTAAATTTCTAAATTTTATGCTCACTTTTGTTGGTTTGCGTTGTGGTATCGGATTCACGTGCGCTCCTCGCATGTGGTGTTATGCAGCTGGCTTAATTACGCCTGGTAACACAAATTTGGTTGCGATACAACCCTGCATCGACCAAATTGTCACAAATTCCTCACTTTAATTATTGTTTTTCGGCACTTCACTTTAATTAAAATAAAACAAAAACTCAACTTAAATTAACTTATTTATTTTTTTTAAAAATCAATTTTAATTATATCGGGGATGGCGTTTCATTCGTTCTACCTTTCGACGCCACGGCCGTAGCCTCATTGTTCTTGCATCAACCCGCTGATCGTACTCCCTCCAGTCTTCACCCACCTTTTATTTACACAGCAAATTTTACAAACTTTATACAATGTTTTTATAATGTTATAAATAATAATGAAACAAACTCAAACTTTAAAGTAACTTTACAAAACAACAAAAATAATGTTTTTGCATTTCGAAACACGACAATACATAAGGTTTAACAAAGAAACCCTACCAATGGCGGAGGCCTCGTACAGGAACCCCAGAACCTGTGACTGGACTCTCTTCAAGGAGAGTCTAAGACAGAGTCTCACACTTTCCGGAATGTGTTCCCAAACCTGATGATGGCTCTAATGACCAGAGGCACCATTGATCTATGAGAGGCACCAAGCCGTTCTGACTAGTCGGGCTAGCAGGACCCTCAGAGACAGGAAAATCAGAGCTAGTATGGGACAGACGACTGTGGAGGACAATGGAGTAGTGACAGACTGCTGTGGTGCCTGGTGGTGGATAGTCTTCTGCGCGAGCGGGAACAGGTAGGGGTACATGGACAGGGATTTGCTGATATCACAATTCTTGTTATTGGGAAATTGGGAGGAGTCATGTCATTGTTGATGCAAAACGCACTCAGATTTGTCGAAAGATGGTGCACAAGAGAGGGGCTATCGGTAAATCCGAGTAAAACCTCTGTTGTGGCGTTTACACAACGCACAAAACTTCAAGATGTGAGGACTCTGAGGTTGCGGGGGGAGGAGCTGCAGAGGGAGGTCAAATACCTGGGTCTGGGGACCAAAATCCTACTCGCACCTCCACGCTGGTGGTCCCTGGTAACTTGTGGAGGAATCTCAGAGATCGGGTACCCAACCCCGGTGGATGAGAGGAATCCGCAAGGCTAACGCGAGAGGTAACGACACGCTATGAAAATGGACCAAGATAAAGTGAATACGTTTACAGTGCAAGGGGGGGATACCCTAGTACCGGTCGTGGACGAGTGTGCCGGAGCAGGCACCACGCGACCGTCACCCAGCGACTGCTCTGCGCTCCCGGTGTCCGACCAGGCCGGGACGCAAAAACAAGCGACTGGCGACGAAAGGAAAGGAAATTCCGGGAAAGACTTGGGGTCGGAGGTCCCACCCAAGAAGGGCTTCAAGAAACAAGACAAGTCAGAAGACCCTGTTGGAGCGCAAATCGACGACTCCATAAAGCAGATAACAGAGGGCCTTAACACTCCTCAGACTAGGTCGATATATCTCCCGTACAAGAACTTCTTGATAAAACAACTCCAACTTATCAAAAGAACACACGAGCGAGAACACAGCATACGAACTGCGGCAGCAACAACAAGAAGGACGGATGACCCGCCAACGCAAGGAGCATCGAGAACGATCTGCATGTCTTCAGCAGACCTACGGGGGATCCACGAAACGGTAGCGAAGAATCAAGAATCCGTAGAAAAAGCTATGCAAACCATCAAAGCACAAGGTGAAGCCATAAAAATCCTCCAAAACCAGAATAAAAACTTGATCGATGAAATCAAGAAGACACGAGCAGAAGCAACGCAAAGCAAGGAGGCTGCAAAAGACACTCTTGCTAAAATCGGAGAACTAGAGGCCGCGCTACAGCACACAGCCCAACACAGGAAAGAAAAAACCCCAGAAGTGCCCGAATCTACCATGGCACATGTGGTGAAGGCCAAAAACCAGGCGTTGGTAATGTCCCAAATTGCTACCAATAACGCAAAAGAGGAAACAAACCTGCAAAAGCTAGAGACGGCCCAGAGAGAGATCATGAGCCGACTTATGGACGATGACAACACGAAACCGGAAGAGAGGTTTGAAACAGTAACTTACCGCAAGAAAGCCGCCAAACAAGAAAAAAAAGAGAAATGTCCTGGCTCGATAGCAAGGAAAGAGCACAGTAGAAGGGATGCTGTAATAATTGGGGCCTCCCTGAAAACGTAATAAGTAAAATGAGCGAAGTCAGGACCGCACTTAGGGGATCGGAAGCCCCCCTAGTTAGCGGCATAAGACAAACTAGACAAGGAAATATCTTGGTGGAATTACAAGAAAGAAATCAAATCCATCAATTAAAACATGTCCTCAAGGATACAGTTGAGGTGGCAAGGGACCTCATAGGGCCGAAGAAAATATTCGCGATAAGAGACATAGAAGAAATAGCCACCATGGAGGAAGTAAAGGAGGACATCCGAAGATTGGCTACAGAAGACAACCTAGTGCTCCGTGATCTTCGACCGTACTACCAGGGCACCCAAATCGCAAGAGTTGAGGCCACGGGCGAAGCAATAAAGGTCATGGAATGTACGAAAACCATGAGAATTGGAGTAGTTAACACCTGCCGCATACACGAAGAGCGCCAAGTAAAGAGGTGCAATAGGTGCTGGCAAACTGGCCACGCAGCAGAAAACTGCGTGGCACAAGATAGAACTGGAATGTGCCTAAAATGCGCCAAACCAGGTCATCGCGCATACAAATGTACGGAGGCAAAGCCCTTTTGCCTCACGTGCAAGCAAGAAGGGCACAGAACGACTAGCTACTTGTGCCCAACCGCAAGAGAACGTCGCCGCAAAAACGGCGTTCCTGCAAGTAAACCTCAACCATGCTAGGGCAGCCCAGGACCTACTGCTGCACACCATCGCAGCGAAAGAGGTGGACGTTACGATCATCAGCGAGCCACATAGAACAATGGACGGTTGCTGGACCGAGTCCATCGACGGGAAGGCAGCTGTCCTCACACACGACCGAGTGGCGGTCCTGAGCTCTGGCCAAGGTCAGTGCTTCGCATGGGTGGAGACCCCTGCGCTGGTGGCGTACTCCTGTTATATTTCACCAAACTCCACACTGGATGAATTTACAGAAGAAATCTGGAACTTAAGAGATGACATAAAAAAGCGGTCCAAGCCTATAGTCGTCGGTGGCGACTTCAACGCCAAGGCAACCGAGTGGGGGTCTCAGAAAAACGACGCCAGGGGAGTTCTCCTGGCGGAGGTACTGGCAGAACTGGACTGCTCCATATGCAACGATGGCAACACCCCGACCTATGAGAGGTACGAGTGCGAGTCCTTCTTGGATGTCACGGCGGTCTCGTCAATACTGGCGAATAGGTTAACCGGCTGGGCGGTGATGGACGAGGAAACGGCAAGCGACCATAGATATATCTCCTTTGAGATTGGCCGAACCTCCAATACAGACAGACCTCCTCCGACGGGATGGAATTGGAGAAAAATCAGCAAACCTGATCTTCGGGCACACCTGCGCAGCCCGGATCTACAGCGCACCGTCGACAACATCGGACTGGGGGAGTTCCTCAGGAAGCTGTGCGACGCCGTGATGCCTAGGAGGGGTCCCGCATCAAGAATGGGGGCCTACTGGTGGACCGAGGAAATTGCCCAGACAAGAAAGCGATGCGTGATCGTTAAAAGAGTCTACCAGCGACCCGCCTGAAACCCGTTGCGAAGAAGCAAGACAAACATTAAAAAGACTACGGGAAACACTCACATTCAAGATCAAAGACAGCAAGAAAAACAAATGGAAAGACCTCATCGAGGAAGCAAATAGAGATGTCTGGGGAAGGGCTTACCAAATAGTGACCAAGAAATTGGGCAGGCCATCCATTCCTGGCCTGACTGAGGCCCGCCTCAAAGAAATTATCAAGACCCTCTTTCCGGAACATCCTGAATTGTCGTACCGCATCAAGCCAGTGGACGGGGGGGTCCCGCCCTTCAATGAGAACGAACTTAAAGCAGCTACAAAAAAAATGCCGAACAACAAGGCACCGGGACCAGACGGAGTCCCGACGGAACTCATCAAGGAGCTGGCGGAAGCGCGACCAGATGTTCTGCTCGAAGTTTACAACAGGTACCTGCGAGAGGGCAGGTACCCGGAAGAATGGAAGAGAGATAGGCTGGTACTACTAAGAAAAGGCACCAAACTTTTGGAGCTTCCTAGCTCCTATAGACCAATCTGTTTGCTGGACCACGTCGGAAAACTCTTCGAGAGACTGATCCTAAACAGGCTCCAACAGGTGATCGAGGAAACCGGGGATCTCTCGGAGAGACAATACGGCTTCCGAACAGGCAGATCAACTACCGACGCTATAGACAGCGTGGTCCAGAGAATAAAAGAGGCAAAAGGCGGTACACGAAGGAGGAGACGGTACGCGGTTTTGGTGACCCTAGATGTCAAGAACGCGTTCAACTCCGCGAGGTGGCAATCGATCTTGGACGAGCTCGAAAGGAGGGATGTGCCACCATACCTCTTCAACATCTTGGCGAGCTACTTTCGCGACAGAACACTGGTGGTGGACGAGAAACTGTGGCAACAGACCCTACCGGTGTCCAGCGGCGTTCCACAGGGTTCGGTACTCGGCCCGCTGCTATGGAACGTGATGTACGACGGCGTCCTCAGGCTCCCCACTTTACCAGGGGTGAGCATCACCGGCTTTGCGGACAACATCACGGCCGTGGTGGAGGCCGAGACGGCGGAAGAAATGGAGCGAGTAGTCAACGCTACCATTCAAGTGATTTCTACGTGGATGGCAGAAAGGGGTTTGCAACTGGTGCCGGAGAAGACTGAGGCAGTCGTGGTCTCAGGAAAGAGGTGGATCAGGCCGGTCCACTTCTCGCTAAACGGCCGCACCATTCCAACGTGCGAACAGGCCAGGGTGCTGGGTGTCGACATCGACCGGTACCTATCGTTCAAACCCCACATTTCAAGGGTTACGACCAGAGCATCGGCAACATCGGAGGCTCTCAACAAGATTATGCCGAACTTGGGCGGACCAGATCAACAGAAGAGAAGACTCCTGAGCGCTGTGTCTGAGTCCGTTATGCTGTACGCCGCTCCGATATGGGTCTCGGCCCTCCAAAGGGTGACGTACAGGCGCCTGTTAGAGACAACCCAGAGGAAGTGCGCCATAAGGATATGTAGAGCTTATAGGACCATATCCACGGAGGCGGTACTCGTGTTGGCGTCCCTTCTGCCAATCCACCTTAAGGCGGAGATGAGAGACGCCAAATACAGATCGGGAAGCAAGATCCTCTTTACAAACAGGTGCACGGATATCCAAGAGAAGTGGCAGACTACCTGGATGACATCGGAAAAGGGTAGATGGACCCATCGCCTGATCCCAGTCATAGCGCCATGGGCAAACAGGAGGCATGGCGAGCTTTCTTACGAAGCCACCCAAGCCCTGAGTGGACACGGCTGTTTCAGGAGCTACCTACATCGCTTCAAGAGGGCAGATACCCCCAACTGCCTCTTCTGTGGAGAGTTAGATGTTGCAGAGCATTCCATCTTTTCGTGCATCTAATGGACGGACCAAAGACTAACCGCCCAAATGCAGTTGGGGCAAAGTCTATCCCCATCCAACATCGTGAAGCTGATGCTGGGTAGCGAAAAAAACTGGAAAACCATCGACAGAATGCTAGTGGATATCATCTCTGCCAAAGCTAAATTGCAGGATGAATCCCAATGAAGAATTCCACAACGAAGAAAAAAGTCCCGAAAGGGTGAACAGCAGTAGGAAGCAAGAGAGTGTACGGAAGAAATGCCTAGGCGATTCCCGGCACCTCTAAGGAGTGGGGTTTTAGTCGGTAAAAATCCGACACTACCACCCAAACCATCCGGGTGGTGTCTTTTGAAGATTTCCCCACTCCCAACGCTCACAAAAAAAAAATACCTGGGTCTAATTCTGAACAACAGGCTGATCTTCACACCAACACATCCGTCACATTATGAACAAAGCGACTAGGGCTCTCGGGGCCTGTAGGAGCATGATCGGTAAAACGTGGGGACTAAAACCTAAACTGGTGCTTTGGTTGTATACCAAAGTGGTGATACCGACGATCACATACTCAGCTCTAATCTGGTGGCACAAAGCCAGTAAAAGGAAAAGCATAAACCGGCACAACAGACTGCAAAGACTGGCGTGCTTGGGTATTACGGGGGCAATGGCATCAACGCCCACCGCTTCGATAGAGGCTCTCCTGGGTCTTCGGTCTCTACACCTAGTTATGGGGGCCGAGACTCTACTTGTAGCCTACAGGTTGAAAATTAACTATCATGGTGAGATCAATTCTAGAAGGGGACTCCACACCATGATATTAAACTCAATTAAGAGTAATGGCTTGCTTAGCATGCACTCTGATAAAACTAGCACCGTGAGGGACTTTAGAAAGCCCTATAAGGTCTTAGTACCGGATAGGGATAAGATTGAAACCTCACAAACGTTGGGGCTTAAGTATGATGCTATCTGGTATACATATGGATCAAAGACTGAGACAAGTACTGGAGTAGGTGTGCGAGACAGGAGACCGGGGGATGCTTATAGCATTAACCTGGGACCTCTCGCAACTGTATTTCAGGCAGAAATAACTGCTAAATTAATCTGTGCTGAAGAGTTGGTATGGAAGAACCTCGCAGAGAGGAAAATCTGTATCATGACTGACAGCCAGTAAACCCTAAAAGCCCTTAAAGGAGTTAAATCACACTCCAAGGTTGTCAAACAATTCAAAGATGCTCTGGTAAGACTTTCTCTTTGTAACAGCGTCGCACTGATGTGGGTACCGGGACACCAAGGTATCAAGAGCTAGGAACGGAATCTCTAGCTAGGAAGGCCACTTGTAGAAACCTAATGGGATCGAGCCTTCTTGAGGGATCGCATACTCTATCGCTCAGGGAAGGATTAGGGACATACTAGCAGAACAACACCTTGCTCACTGGGTGAACCTACCTGGACTGAGGCAATCGCGGATGTTCATAAGGGCACCGTCCAGTGAGTCCAAAAGAAACAAAATACTCATGTCGAGTAGGAAACAACTTAGAAGGTTAGTGGATCTCTTTACAGGGCACCGCTGCCTCAAAAGGCACCTCAGCATTATGGGACTGGCGGAAGATCCTAATTGCAGGATGTGTGGCGAGGAGGATGAAACCCCACACCACATACCATGCGAATACCCGGCCCTGACTAAGAGCAGGCTGCGTCACTTCGGTTTACCTTACCCAACAACCGAGGAGACAACAATACAGACAGCATAAATATACCAGGAGAATCAAAAAATAACGCAAATATAACTCATGGTAATGCGAACAGCACAAACCGATTATCACGAATTAATTGCTATTATCAAAATACTCGTAGCTTAAGTAACAAACTATCGGATTGTTACAAATTTTTTGCCTGCAAGAATTCGACATAATATTTATGACAGAAACATGGCTCACGGATGATATAAATAGTTCTGAATTTATACCGAATGTGTATACAGTCCACAGATGTGATCGTAATCTGGAAGCGAATCAAGTATCGAGAGGTGGCGGCGTACTAATTGCGGTAAATATTAATACTAATATAGATGTTACATTTCCGAATCTTAATAATATCACGGACTCATTTCCATTTATTGACATCGCGGGATGTAAATTAACATCTCCCTCGACATCTTTATATATTGTAATGGTATTTTCGTAGAAAATTTTTACACACCTATTTTTTGCTTAGGCAACCCTAACGTGCGGAAGCAATTGGTAATTTTCAAGGGTCAAAAGGTTCCAAAATTAATTCTTCAAAATATAAAAACAAAAGAAAATTTTTCTTCTCTAAAAACAAATTAATTGTCCAAAAATTATTAATAATCCAAATTCAAATTGAATGAAATGTTTTAAAAATTTCCTCAAGAGATCGTAGTTTTGATTCGCTCGTACAAATATAATTTAATTTTCCACTTTTATGTGCAAAACGAATTTATTATTCGAAATATTCTTCTTCCAAATCACTTTAAATCAATCAAATGACTACTGCTCGCGCTCGGCAGCGACTGATCAAAAATATCCAAATTATCAAAATATCAAAATAATTTTCCAAAAAGGCGCAATAATTCATTCGCATCAAATCACTTTATTCAAATCAAAATCAAATTTATTACTCACAATTTCAAAATGACAAAATCTCGTATCAAAAATCTAACTCAGCGGGCATACCAAACCTGGCACCCGCTGTCGGCCATAGTTGGCTCCAGAAGCCCCGTATTTTTATCTTTTCTCCCCACTCTGCACTTTTCCAATTCAAACGTTTAAAAATCAAATTAACAAATTTTTACAGTTTAGCACAGGGTGGGTGGAAATATTTTGTTTGCTGTTTCTAACTTTGTTTGCGATAAAATATCAAACCACCCTCTATGCAATCGTAGGAAAATATTATAGAACATGAGAAATTAAAATGCTCACTTTTGTTAGTTTGATGTTGTATTGGAGGGCACATGCCATCCCAGCTGGCCTGATAAATTTGTTGCCATGCAGTTCTGCATCGACCAAACTTTCACAATTTCTTTCAATTTCCAACTTGTTATCGCACTTCACTTTAATTAAATCGTCAAATCTCACTGCACTTGGAGATTAGTCATACGCGAGTTAAAAAAAATCCGACTATAGTTTAGGATTACATGTGCGCGCAGAGCGAAAACGTGACGACTGCACCATTTGATAAAAAGAATTTAAAAAACTACTAATAAGGTACACATTTTTTAAGTTAGATATAGAAACCAATTCTTGAGAGTTGAACTCAAAAAATTTTCTCCAGTTTAAATGGGATTTTTCCGAGGGGTGAATTACAAGCTAAATTTCCTCCTGGAATGCATTAAAATTTTCTTTTGAGGAAATTTAAAAAGCAAAGAAAATTTCATCTATAATATAATTTTCTCAAATTTCCCCAGATTTTCCTTCACATGTACACTAGATTTCCTTTCCTAGTAACCCCGCGAGTCGCTGCCACCAAATTATTTTTTAAAGAAATAATTACAAACTTTAAGGAAGCATTAATACTGCCGGTCCTAGCTTATTCAATTTATAAAATAAGAATAAAATCTTAGCCTCGATTTTCTTTTAACCGTTCACTAAGTTTTTTAATATCGTCTCTATTTTGATTTAAAAGGTTGAGAAAAAAATAAATTTGAATGATTTTTGGGCACAAGTTCGCCTCGATTAAGAACTTAGCACCCACCGGTGTTTTTCCTGCACTGTTGTCGTTTATATATCAATCATTTTTTTGTTTTAACCGTTATTATTAAAATATTATAGGGGTTGTTTTTTCGTTGTCGGCCTTTTTGTTTAAGTGATATCTTTCGAGGTATTTGAATGAGCCGAGATATGGCTCGGTTCACGGTAATTATACATAGTTGATACTTGGAAACAGAAATACTTAAATTAAATACAGGATACTTAACATTTTCACTATATCGGGTGGATTGCTGCAGCTTTGCAGGATTAGATAAAAATAAGTCGAAGAAAATATAAAAAGTAAAATCTTAAAGTTGATAATAAAAATCAGTTTGATTTTCGGCCGAAAAGAAGATTTTATAGAATTTTTTTATTATTCTATGCTGGATTTTCAAAATTTTTTACCTTTTCCATTTGATTGGTCCGATTTGACGAGAAAATGTATTAAACTTATTACAAAATAATATACGGTTTAGGATTCTGCGTGAAAAATGTAAAAACAATGAAAATTTTTTATTCTAGAGGAAATGTGGTTTATACATGTCTAATTGTCGATGTTCTTGTTGTTGGCTCGAAGGACCATGTTCATTAGGAGTTCGTTTGATATTCAATTTAATTGACAAGTTTACCGACTTATATGTATCTAATTAGCAATTGCTAATGCGAGAAATTTATAGCCTTGCAAGTTCCTATAAAAATTAATTGTTGCCTACATTAAAGTAGGTTTTGTGAGTTTGCACTTTTTACATTAGTT
This sequence comes from Cantharis rustica, assembly GCA_911387805.1. Lineage (NCBI taxonomy): Eukaryota > Metazoa > Arthropoda > Insecta > Coleoptera > Cantharidae > Cantharis > Cantharis rustica. The sequence continues at coordinate 1,159,195 of OU426877.1, forward strand.
TATGCTACAAAATTGAGTTGACATTATTTTGACTAATTATAATAAATTTGAAAAATTCAAAGATTAATTTTAAATTAAATAGTAGTTGTTTTCTGTTCCTTTACTTTATTCCAACGGTTTCTTACTAAGATTTTGAAAACACAAAGTTCTTTGTATTAATTACACCGTAATCGTACATTTTAAAAGTAACTTTTAAAATAAAAGAGAATAAAATTATTATTAAAATATAATTATTATAATATGTACAATAAAACTATAAATCATCCTGATCTGTAACGGTAACTACTTGCATATCTTCTGGTGAGCCCCACAATTTAATAGTATTAATAGATGCACTCAATATAACATTTTTTGTTGGATGAACGTCAAAAGAATGCACAGCTTTTTTTTGGGTGTGTAACAATTTTAACTGCACTTCTGCATTAATTAAATCCCAAAACCAGAGTTCTCCTGTCGCCGATCCAGATATAATATGATCGTCGCTAGTTATTATTCCACTTTCGATATTTAAATTATCAGTTTTATGACCCGTATATCTTGAAAACAAACTTTAAGATCAAAAAAATAACGATAAATGCTGCATACTCACTCTCCCAACATTTCGCCAGTGTTTTTATCCAAAAGCCTTATTGTATTATCTGCCGAAGATACCAAGATACACTGCCCGTCGTGTGAAAAGCTAACAGAAGTTACAGGAGCTAAAAATAACAAGTATTGTTAGATTACACAAAAATCCTTTGATACACTATTATTTTATAATTTACCTCCAACAAAATCAACATGACAAGAACCATTCCTTAAATCATATCTGCGTACAGAGCAATCGACAGATCCAACCAAAATTTCACTATCTGTAAGTTTCACCGAAGTAATGCAATCTTTGGCATCTTTTATTACTTGAATGGGATCATTTCGTCTAGACCTAACGTCCCAACACATAACGGTATTATCTAAGCTACCAGACACAGCCACAGTGGATTCTTCATTAAATTTAACACAGGTTACGTTACTTGCATGTCCACGTAACCTTCTCATAGGTTGACCGGTCGATACATCCCATAGGATGATGGATTTATCAGACGAGCAAGACACGATTTGGCTGCTATCACACGAAGCTGCCGCGTCCAATACTTCGTTACCGTGTCCTCCGTAAGTTTTCAATAACAAACCACGATGAGGATTCCATAACTTTAATTTTTTATCAGAACCACAAGTTATGCAATAAGATCCATCGACTAAAATAAAAAAGTACAGTGTTTTATAGATTCTTATAATTATTAGTTACCGTTAAAACGTACAGCTCTCACTGCTCCTTGTTGGCAGTCAATTGTGTTCAAGCACTGGAAGTTGAGTTGTGATTCTGCCATTTAAAAAAATACCAAATACTCGCCATGTAGTTTAAAAAATCAAATAAGTAATAATTAGTTAGAAAAAATATCTGAAAGCAGGTAGAAATAATGAATTACGAAGATTGTTTATTTTGACATTTGAATATTACAATAGCAAGGTTGCCAATAACACTAGTTTCTAAACCCCAAATGCAAAGATAAAATCCCCAACATTTTCAAATGGAGCGAAAATTTAAATTCGATGTTATTTATTAGCAAAAAAATTATTTTAGTAAACTATTGCAAAAAGAAAATATACAAAGAACTTGATCATAGAAATTAGAATTATTATTTAGTTTTAAAAATTGTTTCATAAAACATAAAAATAACTACGAAAGTATACCAAAGTTAGTTTAAATTTGAGACGGCCACCATTTTTAACAATTTATTCCATTCTTCGTTGCAATCAAAGCGGACGCAGTATCTTATTAAATTATTTCTATCTGTTTTTATATTTTTCAAATTACTAAACACTCGTTCGACTGAAGCATTAAAAAAAGGAAGAAACGTTAACTTTGTTAAATTTAAAAACTAAAGTTTAAATTCCTCCACATTTTGAGGAATTTCCCACGATTCGGCATCCCTGCTTATAACATAACTTTTTGTTTTATTGCGAAAAACAAAATATTAAATTGCTAGTTAAATTTAAAAAATTTTATTTGCTCTACAAAAATTAGAATTAGTCTACTTCTAATTGCTCGATGCGTTGTTGTAAATTATCAACCAGACTAGTTTGATGAGTGTTTAATTGCTGTACAACAGTTGAACCTAAACTGTCGAGCGTTTGCACAAGTTGAGATTGTGCAGTTTGAATATTAGGAACGGTGCCGTACCTCATTATTTCATCTTTACTTAAAAATTTACCTTCGTATATACCGGCTAAAACAAAAAAGAAAACGTAAAATTAATTAATGTAATTATTGCACGTTAAACTTTGATTACCCAAGAAAATTATTTGAGGAAATTTTTTCGTGACATTCATCAATTTTTTTATTTCCGCTTCTTCACTAAACACTATAGCATTTCTCGAGACGTAAAGATCTAGAACATTTTCGTATGGCGTTCCTGTAACTGCAATTTCTAGCGTTTTTCTACCGTAGCTCTTCATGTGCATGTTATTTTTCTTAAACAAAGCAAAAGCTTTGAATTGATCGTTCATACTCATAGTGTTCATGTGATAGAATGCAATTAATTTCGATCGAGTAAACCATTTGTACATTTCTCTGGCCAAAGCGTTCTGATACGGATTATCGATGTCCTTTGAGCTAATTAAACGTACACTTTTTTTGCATAACTCGTATTGCGCTTTTCCTCTTTTAAAGCTGGGATAAACAGGTTTCGTTAGTTCCAAATATTTAGCTTTATCGAAATGCGGAGGTTTAGGTTTTTGTATATTAATTTTTCCACGAAAACGACAAGGTTGAACAAGAGGCGAAAAAGTTTCCAATAAAACTAAAATAAAAGAAAAAGAATATACTGGCAATTAAAAATTGTTATAAAAACTTACTTTTACGAGAAAATGCCATCATTTTCATATAATTCGGGCTGAATTATTCGAGGTTATGTTAAGTTATATACACGATGCGCCAACAAGTGCGGCTATATTTAAATTGTTCTTAGGAGATTTAATCAAAATAAGCAAGAAAATTTTGGTTTAGGTACAATAATAATATTTTATATTAGAATAAATCAGGAAGGAAATTGTAAAAGTTGCAGATATTTAGTCGATTTCAATGTCGAGGGCCGACGAACTAGATTTTCAAATTGAATATTTATTTTCTTTTTTAAAATCTAGTTTTGGGCTTCAGTTTTTTCCTTTTTGAAGCAGGCTTCTTAAAGCATCTTTTTTAAATTTTCATCTTCGTGGGGCCATAGCCCAGAAAATATTGATTTTTGAGTAAAAATGGATTAGTGCTTTTTTAAAGATCGTGTAATAATCTACAAACTATATTTAAACATCATCATCATCATCATCTGCACGTTTTGGATTTGTTGTCCGTTACGTCACTCTTGGTCGTCCCATCTCTTCCTGGGTCGGCCTACATTCCTCTTGCCTCTGAGTTTATATGTATATACTTGTCTAGGTATGCGGTTGTCTTTTATTCTTTGTAGATGTTGTTTCCAGTTTTTCCTGTATTCTCCTATGCGGTCATTAAGGTTAAATATATTTAGTTCGTTGCGGATATCTACGTCAAAAATTAAGGGATCTGTCGGAATTCCTATCACACGAATTTCCTCATCACGAATTTCAAAATTTCAACTGCACTATAAGAAAGAGGACAATTTTCAGTGTATAATGCAACAAAAATTTTTTTGGATTATTTATTAGTTTTCGAAAAAACGGCATTTTAAAGTTATTAAAAGTAGGTAGTTGTAACCCGATACACCCCGTTGCAACGTGTCGAGCCACGGTCAACTTGCACGTTCCGTTCCTATTCTTCATTTTGTTGACGGTACGAGTGCTTTAATACACTCTTAATGTTGTCATTCGTGATCGACACCCGTACGAGTTCTATGGCTTCGAGTCATTTTTCAGGGATTTTTTTTTATTATTTTGCCTTACACAAACATCGCTAATCATGCAGCCGTGTTAAAAGGTGTATCTAAAATACATGTAAATTTAAATTTTTCAAATTCCATTTTTTCGAGAACTAATTTATAATCCAACAAAATTTTTGTTCTAGTATGCTCAGAAAAGTGTCCTCTTTCCTATAGTGTAGTTGAAATTTTGAAATTCGTGATGAGGTTTTTCTGACAGTTCCCCACGATTTTAACTTTTTGCTATTGAATATTGGTAAAAGGACACTTTCCTAAGCATACTAGAACAAAAATTTTGTAGGATTATGCAAAAGTTTTCGAAAAAAATTGATTTTAAAAATGTAAAATTTACATGTATTTTAGATACACCTTTTAACACGGCTGCATGATTAGACATTTTTGTGTAAGGCAAAATAATTAAAAAAAATCCCTGACGAATGACAGAACTCGCCAAGGGTGGAACTCGAAGCCATAGAACTCGTCCAGGTGTCGACCTCGACTAGCGTAGCGTAGCGGATTGGCAATGCGAAGCGTTTAGCGCCGTAGGCGCTTTAATCTTCTTCGTCTGGTGCGTGGATAACGGGCGTTGGAGATCTTGAATCAAAATATACGCTGACGCGGGTTTGGCCGCGTCGATCTGAGTGGTGAACAAAAGTTTTACAAGGGGAATTGATAATTTTTGAATTTTGAACTTTGAAGAAGTTAAACCGAAGTTTGCCAAAGTGTGTCGAAAACTAATAAAAAAAAAAAAAAAAAAAAAAAAAGGGTTTTGCGGGCGATCGGCGATTTGAACTTCAAAACGTCAAAAAGCGCGCGCGTCTGTGTCGTCTTGTGCCGTCTCGGATGTCTCGCGGGTCGTGCAGTGGTGCCCAGAAAAGGGGGTTGAGAAAGGAGTCGACCTCGACTGATGATGAACGATGAACTTATTGGTTCTATGGAGTTGCCACGTGTTTACGTTTATCTCCTTCATCTCATTTGGGCAGCGGGCGTTGGAGTTTGTTGAGGTTTTCTTTCCTCTTTTCTTGGAGCGCTAGGCTTGATCTGGCTGGGTATTTTGGTCCCTTGGGATTATTTTCCTCGATATTTCCTGGGTTTTTTTTTTTTTTTTTTTTTTTTTTTTTTTCCGGTGTTCTCTTGGTTGCGTGGTTTGGGGTCAGAGGCGGCGGTGAAGAGTGTGTTTTGTCTTGTGTGAAGCTTGTCTCTTGGATGGAATTCTGCGAGCGGAGCGAGTGTGCAATCAGTGGATTAGGGTCCCCAGTGTTAGATGAACTTGGTCCCTTGGTGTCGATGGGGCGGGGCGAGTGTCCGTGAATTTTGGTTCCTTGCATTAGATGAGCTTGGTCCCTTTATGTCCATGGGGCGGGGCGAGTGTACGTGGATTGTGGTTCCTTGCGTTGGAAGAGCTTGGTTCCTTGATGTCGGTGGGGCGGGGCGAGTGTCCGTGGATTGTGGTTCCTTGCGATGGATGCGCTTGGTCCCTTGCTGTCGGTGGGGCGGGACCTCGACTGACAACAAAATTAAGAGTATATCAAAGCACACGTACCGTCAACAAAATGAGACCGTCACCGACGAGACCGTACCTCAACGTGAGACCGACCGTCACGCATACCACAAGTCGCGAATCCCAAGTCCGGCGTCCACGGCAGGACCAACGTTCCCACCCTAAATGCCCAAAAAAAGGACTCGCGACAAAAAATTGTGGCACTAAATTGATAGCCGGTAAGGCACAAAAGGGTACGATCCCGTATTAAAAAACGACCAAATAGAAAAACCTAAAGACACGGAGTATATCGCAGTAGCGATGGTATCCGAAGAAGGAACATGACTGACTGACTGACCGTCACGCATCGGGGTATATCATATTACATCTCCCTGCGTTTCGTAGTTTTAAAATGCCGTTATTTCGATAACTATTGCATAATCCTAAAAAAATTTTGTCTTAATATACTCAGAAAATTGTCCTCTTTCTAATAGTCAATAGGAAAAAGTTAAATTCTTGTGATAGGATAGGTTTTATACATTCCCCCCGAATGTTTCTAACAACATTTTGGAAAACTTCTTTGAAATTTTTGGCAGTGTAACAAACCACTCATGGATTCGCAAGCCTAAACAAAGGTAATTTATGCAAATTTAGCATAAGCGCAATAAGCGACCGATTAAAATCTTTTATTTTATATAAGTTACCTTTTTCAAATTGCGAATATAAATAAGTAAAACGTAATTAGTTGATAATTATTCAATTAAAATAATAAATGTAAAAAGATTGGGAAGCGCATATTTCAAATTATATTGAAACGGCCACAAAGTTTCACAACTTAAGTGGTTGACGAATTTAACCTAAGGACTTTAAGAGGGATTCATGAATTATGTTGTTCCTTGGGGGTGTCGATGTGTTAAAAGATTTACCTTCACAAACAGTGAATCCCAAACATTCTTCTAATAACGTACACACAAGCTTGAAATTCAAGTCAACTTTTTGTGTGCACTGATTTAAATTCGCCACTTCGCGAATATTTTGCTAAAATTCTTGATTTCAATCAAGAATACATGTTAACCTGATTTTGGGCGATTCAACAAAAATGTCATTCATGAGTTTTCACTATTAGGAAAGTCAATTAACTGCAAATATTTGCCAATTTTTCAATCAAAATCAAATATGATTATTCCCTATCTGTAACTACAATTAAAAACAATAATACCAATTTTTATTATTAAAAATCTAGTTTCTATAATCCAAAAATTTGTCGACGAATACACATCAACCTTATTGACATGTATTCCAAAATTTTATATAAATAGAGGTTATCCCTTAAGGGCGGCCAGTCAGTCTCCCTCCGACGCGTAATCCAACCTGCCCGTTCGTTCCGGGATATTAATTAAAAGTGATGTGCTAATTCGTAATTAATTTCTTTTTAAGTATTCATAATAAGATTTTAATTTTTTTTAAAAAAAGTGTTCATAATTAAATAATTTTTTTTCTAAAATATTCATAATAAAATTTTATTTTTTTTTGTATTCATAATTGAATTTTAATTTTAATTTTTTTTTCAAGTGGTTCAAATAATTTTTCTTTTAAATCTTTCTTTTTGTTTGGTTTTGTGCGCTTTCCAACGACTAAAAAGGTAATGACCAAATTTTTATATTTAAAATTGTATGTTTTTTTTTATTTAGGTGAGTCCCAACGATTTCAATGTAATTTTTATCTTTATAACAGAAAGTTAACTTGGTAAATTAATTCTCAGCAATAATTTTTTTTATTTTATTTTATTTTGTAATTATAATTTTTTTGTACCGTTTTTTCATTATATTTTTTTTTGTGTTGTGAAACCTACGTCTCCGATCTTCAATTTAAAAGTTTGAGCCCGGCTTATAAACAGGCTCTGGTGGCAGCGAAATTAACCTTCAGTTAACACACAACGGCCGCGATTATTTAATTAATCAAAGCCTACCCGTGTTAGAACAGATATCTAAACCATCTCGACAAACAATGTGTTCTCGAGGGCCATTTTAACATTCCAATGTTCTGCGCCAATGATTGATACTTTAAAAGCAAAAATTGACGTTAAATTTAATGTTTTTCGTCTTTATGGAACAGGAAAACATAAACCGCAGGAGAAATTGTAATTATTTCTTTAATTCTTGCTCTCCCGATACTTTAAAAGCTAAAATTGAAGTTAAATTTAGTGTTTTTCGTCTTTTTGAAACAGGAAAACATAAACCGCAAAAGAAATTGTAATTCTTTCTTTAATTTATGCTCTTCTGATTCTTTAAAAGCAAAAATTAAAGTTAAATTAAGTGCTTTTCGTCTTTTTGAAACAGGAAAACATACAAAGCAGGAGAAATTGTAATTATTACTATAATTTTTGTTCTCCTGATACTTTAAAGCAAAAATTGAAGTTAAAATTCGTGTTTTTTATTTTTTTGGTACAGGAAAACATAAACGGCAAGTGAAATTGTAATTATTTCTTTAATTTCTGCCCTTCTGATACTTTAAAATCTAAAATTGACTATAATTTTAAAGTTTTTCGTCTTTTTGGAACAGGAAAACATAAATCGTAGAAGAAATTGTAACTATTTCTTTAATTTCTGCTTCCCTGATACTTTAAAAGCAAAAATTGAAGTTAAATTTAGTGTTTTTCTTCTTTTAAGAACAGGAAAACATAAACCGCGGGAGAAATTGTAATTATTTCTTTAATTTCTGCTCTCCCGATACTTTAAAAGGAAAAATTAAAGTTAAATTAAGTGTTTTTCGTCTTTTTGAAACAGGAAAACATACACCGCAGGAGAAATTGTAATTATTTCTTTAATTACTCGATCTAATCGAATTCTAACTCGAATTAATCGCTCGATGGCTCAACTCTTCGAGTGAGGATCGGTGATGGGATTGTGAGGATGGTCGACTCTGCACGTAGCCTGGGTTTTGTTCTGGATGGAGAACTTAATTTTCGTCTACATGTTAAGCGCAAGATGATGGGATGTTACTATAAGCTGAGATCCCTGTACCAATTCAAGACCATATTGCCTGCTCATGTGAAGTGGTCGATTGTCAGCAGCACAGTTTTGTCCAACATCGAATATGGTTCAGCGGTCTATTACGACTTCCTAACTCAGGAGTACAAACGCAAGCTGCAGCTTCTGCAGAATTCATGCCTACGTTATTCATTCGACATATGCAGGTATGATCACATTACACCATATTATCGTGATCTGCATGTCCTGAAAATTGACCAGCGCTTTCTGTTACTTGCTGGAATTCTTCTTTTTAAAATAATCAGAAGTGGTGAACCGACACATCTTCGAGATATGATTAGGCCCCGCTCTATTTGTCATTCCCGGGCTCTGCGTGATCTGTGAAATTTTGACGTTCCTTCTCATTCTACAGCCAACTTTGAGCACTGCTTTGCATGTTGGTCACCGAGACTTGTGGAAAGGCATCGACGACTATTTTTGGAATCTCCAAGTTTGACAGCTTTCCGCCGTGGTTTAACCGACGCACTGCAATTGGAGCAGTAGGTATCATGCGATTTGAATTTTGTGACATTTGTTATGCGTTATACATATATCGGTGTAAATAATACATTGTTAAAAGAGGTGATTTGAAAATCTAACTTGTTAGAAATCATCTTTCTAAGAGATCTTTTATTTGTAAAGTAGCTCTCTTAATAAATGCCTATTATTATTATTAATTCTTGCTCTCCTGATACTTTAAAAGCACAAATTGAAGTTAAATTTAGTGTTTTCAGTCTTTTAAGAACAGAAAAACATAAACCGCGGGAGAAATGATAATTATTTCTTTAATTTCTGCCCTCCGGATACTTTAAAAACACAAATTGACGTTATTTTTAGTGTTTTTCGTCTTTTTGGAACAGGAAAACATAAACCACAGGAGAAATTGTAATTATTTCTTTGATTTCTGCCCTCCAGATACTTTAAAAACACAAATTGAACTTATTTTTAGTGCTTTTCGTCTTTTTGGAACAGGAAAACATAAACCGCAAGAGAAATTGTAATTATTTCTTTAATTTCTGCCCTCCAGATACTTTAAAAACACAAATTGAACTTATTTTTAGTGTTTTTCGTCTTTTTGGAACAAGAAAATATACACCGCAGGAAAAGTTGTAATTATTTCATTAATTTTTGCTTTCCTGATACTTTAAAAATAAAAATTGACGTAAAATTCAGTGCTTTTCATCTTTTTGGAACAGGAAAACATAAACTGCAGGAGAAATTGTAAATATTTCTTTAATTTCTGCTCTCCTGATACTTTAAAAGCAAAAATTGAAATTAAATTTAATGTTTTTCGTCTTTTTGGAACAGGAAAAGATAAATCGCAGGAAAAGTTGTAATTATATCTTTAATTTATGCTTTCCTGATGCTTTAAAACCAAAAATTGAAGTTAAATTAAGTGTGTTTCGTCTTTTAAGAACAGGAAAACATAAACCGCAGGAAAAATTGTATGTATTACTTTAATTTCTGCCTTCCTGATACTTTAGCCTGGTGCCCCGAGGTTTCTGCGACTAGAAACCGAACTTTCCTTCGGCCTTGCATCCCTTTGGCGTCGCAGTACTGTAGGAATTGGGAGGGTTTTATAGTGATCCACGCAGCCCAGGCGATTAAGCCAAGGCCCTCGTGCCCCCTTTCACTGGTATCCACTATGGGAGTCGTTGCAGCCCACAGGCAGCTTACGATTTGTTTTTGTGTTTGCCAATTAGTCGGGCTCGCTCCACCACAGCCATCCTATTCTTTAAGTAGACGGCAAGAACCGGCACAAAGAGTTTTTACGTCCCGGCCGGCCCTGACCGCCCCGTGAGGCCCCCCCATCGTTCGTCCCTTGAGTACATGCCTGTGGCTTCACTGAAAGCTCGCTAGCCCCCTCGCTACACTAAGGTTACAAACATTAGAAGGGGTTCTGAATTGTGCGAGCTGTTGAACCCGACTTCTTTAGTAAAGAAAAAATAAACTATTTTATTTAGAAATATTTTTCATTAAAACTTTAAGAAAGTAAGGAAAAAAAGTAGGTCGACTTCCTTACTTTTTCTCTTCTAAATTTTAGCAAAAATTACAAGAAAGAAAACGGTAAGGAATTCGACAAAATTTTATATGGATAATTTGTAGGGAACGAAATGTCCTATAAAAAAGTTCCCTTCAGCACACATTTATCTACTGTAGTTTGAAGACGAAAAGCATTCGAAAGAGAAATTTTAATTATTTAGTTGTTATCAACTCGAAATCTCTTCACACTTTAGTTTATACAAAAATGTTTTTGGCATCTCTTCCAGTATTTGCAGCATTTCTACAGCAAGTTAAACAAGTGAATTTTTAAATTTTTCTGGAAAGTTTGAGATTACTCCCTATCTACGTACATCGGAGCGATTGCCTTGCATAGTTGAAGATTAGTTGGAAAAACTCTTTTTTATACATATTAACATGTTCACACATAAATAAATAAATAATTAAAAATTATTACTTAAATAAAATTTTTTATTTTAAAAGCATTTGTAAATAATTAGAAACCTCGCATCGGATATAAATCAAAGTCTCAAAAACGACTGTATAAATGTTATGTGGTTTACGGAGACAACCAGCTGTACGATTTCTTCTTTCCGGTGGTTGTTGGCAGCCTTCTCAATAATATATTTTAGAAATTGGACGTTAGCAAGTCAAATCAAGTAGCGAATCAAGAAAATTCCCTGCAAGCAGTGAAGATATAATTTATAAACGTCAAAAAAGTTATCATATCTCTTGATAAAAGGTTAGAATTTATAAACGGCCTTCCTGTAGAGAACAACTACAAAGTTAAAACATATGACGCTATCTTACTTCGGTAAGCGACAGGTGTTTTTAATTACAAACTTCTTTGAAAACAGAACCTACAGTGTTATTTATTGTAATCTAAGGATAGGTAAGTATTAAATTCGTCTGTATTAAATATCAGAAAACTGAACAAACAATATAAATTATGTAACTACGATCTTGCGATGCTCGCTCGGTAGATGCCAAAATAAATCTCAAATTTTTTAAACGAGCAATGCCCTTTTGTGTTAAAGTATTCCTTTAGATCAAGTATTGTGATCGGTCGTGACATTTTAATAAGAAACGATACACAAATGTGGTATTTCGCAACAAATCGACATCGAAACCTAAAAACTGTCAAAAAGAAAATTGATCAAAAATAACATAATTAGGGGACAAATTTGATTACTTTCGAGTAATTAGCATAATCAGCAATGGTTTTGGTTCATTTTTAATTGTCTATATGTAAATTTTAATATACAAATTCTCTAAAATTAGTTTTGCGGTTAAATGTTCTTTAAACACAATTTAGAAAATAAATGGGCTAAACAGTCTTATTTATGATAAATAATAGAAGGGTGGTGTGTAAAATAGAGTTATTTCAAGATTTTTCAACAAATTAATGAACTATTTTGACAGTTGTTCATTATCGAACGTTTGAGCTTTCGGGGGCTCCAAAATGTAATTACAAGATAAATATTGCGTTGGAAGGATTGAATTAGGTGTTAATGAACTATTTGGAGTCTATTTTATTAAATCTAATCATTTCATTCCGATTTCTGAGCGAAATTACTACATGGAATTTTCGAGGTGGGCATTTTTAGTTATTATTGGCATTTCCGGGAAAAAAAATTTATTTTATTGTAATCCGTTGTGTACTTTAAAGGCAATATTAATACAAAAAGTACTTTTAAATTATTTAAAAATCAATTCAATTTTGAAATAATTCGAATTTTTATTCAAGTACGAAGAAAATCCGCTAGATGGCCGTACTGATTTAGCAGATTTTTGAATCACGAGCGTTCACGAAGCTCAGGATTGCATACCCCTTCCGCATTATTTCCGTCCGAACGGCAGCGGAGTAGTTCAAAATCGTTCGGCTTGGAAACACGCACTTTTTGCGCTCTGCGGTTTTAAATAATTTCAATGATTTTATTGAGGAAATTACTTTTTTTAAGAAAAATCGATCATTTAAATTAATTTTGTTCTCTCTGAGTGAATAAATTAATACGATAACGATTTTTTTTAACCGAAAAGACGCGCGCGTCATTTTAAAATATTGTGTTGGTGAATTAAGTTATGGAGAGCATAATCGATGAATCTTAGATGATGACTTTGTGCAATCCCAATCTTGTAATAGATCTTCCACATAAATGGTAAGAACTTGAATTAATTTTTGACTGTGTAATTTTCAAATTTTCGCCCTGTCGATACATTGTCGGCATTTGATTTGTTTCAACGGGCTGCAACTTAGTTTCTTGAAACAATGTTCTCCGTTGGCTTCCATTTCGTGGAGTAAAGAAGTACTTTCGATTACAGCAATATCTTCAAAAGTAAATGCTTCCTATATGACCATCAACGTTAACTTCTTTTTATGTCGACCTGCAAAAATACATAATGAAATTTCGCCATCGACTTATTTTGTAACCTAACAATAAATTACGCTAAACGATAATAGTAAAATATGTTAAGTTTAGCTTGCACCGAAGTTTAGGTTATTATTTGTTTATTTTTAATATAATGTGTAATTTAGATTTTCAATTGTTTAATTGAAAATTAAGTCCGTGCTTATTATTCAAGTATATCCGAATAGCGCTCGCATATTTTGTAGGTTATAAATTAAAAAATAAACACGGAATTAAATTTTATTTTCTAATTTATATGTTGTATTATGATAAACTTGTGCAAGTGTTTTTTTAAAGTGATTCTTTTAAGAAAAAGCCATGACTCGGTTTTCAAACGTCAGTTGACCAATTGTTTTTAAAATTAAATTTTGTCGGCGAGTGTCATTTGTTTTGTTTGTCCACCATTGTTTTTCGTTACCAAGCAAAGCTACTTGTTGCGTTTAAAATCAAACAGATTGTGCGTAAATATTAAAAAAGTGCGTGTAATTATTATAAGTTCAAATGAGGCGGGATTAATGATAGCTTTGGTTCTTTTTAAATAAACAATGTTTAATAAAATCAAAAGTTAGAGCAAACTAATTTGGTAAGTTATCTTGTTGGGTTAAAAATATGTTTTTTGTTGATGTCCGATACTGTTTAAGTTCGATTCTTTCATCTCCAGTGGTGAATAGGACTTTCTGTCCAATTTTTGTACAATCGGAAGTAATCGGCAAAAAAAACCTTCGATCTGGTGCTGTCAGAATCTCCTCCTTAAATATTATGTCCGGTTATATAAAATTTTAAGAGATTTATTTTTCTTTCAGATCGTCTGGCAAGAAATACTGGCAAATAAATAAATCTTGTGTCAATTGTCAATTTTGTTTGTAATAAAGTGTTCATTTTAAAACTTGTTCGTTCGTAATCGATAAACATATATGTGAGTGTATTCTTTGCCGTTGCACTTCAAGATTGATTGCACGAAGCAGAGGATTGGACTTTGACAATACAACTGGGCTCTACAGTGATAAAGGTATGTAACAATAATTTTCTTTTTTACGACAGTTTGGCAACAAAAAACTTTTGAATATCTTTTTGTTTGGCTAACCTAAACCTGTTAAGTATATGTGTATTAATAATTTTCTTCTCATTTTAGGTAAGTTCGACAGCGTGGATTGGACAGCATAAGTTCAACGGGATTAAAAAGGTTAGTGAAAAATAATTATTCTCCATGTGATGCAAAAATTGTTATTTTTACATAAGTTGTAGCTTTCGTTCCTGGTGTACGAATGGTGTAGCCATTCAAATGTACTTTTATTTCATCGGTTCATATTTTACAACGGCAAACTTTAAAATATTTCAAATTGAATATGTTAATTAAACATTAATAATATTTAAAGCTTAATAGAAATCTTGAATATTATTAAAGTTTTATTTGCTTGTTCAATTTAAAATATTCAGTTTCAATTAATTCGTAACTAACCACTGCTGTGGTCAATTTTGTCGATCATCGAGGCAAATGTCTGGATGGGCAATTTTTAATTTTTCATTTGATCGAATATTTTTTTCACAATTTAAAAAAAATCAATTAGAATTAAAAAAAGATCTTGTTACATTTTTCGATTCAATTTGGAAACTATAATCTGAACGTTTAAAAATAAACATCAAAAAGCAAGAAGATAAACAAGTGAAATTTGGACCTATGCAACAAAAGTAGATTTGGGAGGAACGGAACAAAGGCTACAATATAATGTAAAAATTACAGTTTTTGAAATTATGCCCGGAGTTTTATTGGATTATTTTGGTACAAGGGACCCTCTACTAGTTTAGTTTTTCGATAATTAAATAATCAGCACAGCGGTGTTAAGCAAACACTGACGGGTTAGTGAGCGGGAAACTATTAGTGTGCATGGCAAGTGACTCCTCGGTTCTACTAAAATTGCAAGCCGTGAATACGATATTATCAACTTATTTTTAATAAATCTATTATTTATGATTTCAAAATAGGCTTAATATACTTAGAAAATTAGAAACGTTACTACTAGGTGCAAAATTAGATTTTGGTGGGAACAATCATTATCATCAGCAAGTACTCGTACTCGGAAAATACTTGGCTATTAATCGATTCCTATGGCTTTTACAACTGGATATTATAGTGTTTTATAAATTCCTATAACTTATTGAAAAATAATTTTCCTTTTTTTTTTGTTTTGGAATGCACTTTAGTTTCAGTTATTAGTACAAAAATTTGTTTTAACTCTGTATGTAATAATTGATTTTTTTTAAATTCTATAAAGAACTGTTATTCTTTCTACGAATTTTAAGCCACGTCAGATCGTGGTATTATGTACCTGATTTTTTTAACTACGAGAAAAATCTTTTTTTTTTAATTTTTATTTTGCACTTCATGAAAATTTCTTTCGTCTTATTAAATGAAGTTTGTAAAAACTCCAAGGTACTTTCGAAAAAATATCCAAAGTATCAAGTAATAAATAATTGACTTATTACTTCGGTAAGTTGATAATAACAAAATTTGATGTCGAAGAGTCTAACTAGTGGAATTTCGAAAAATAAAAATATGAATGAAAGTGCGTTCCGAAACAAAGACAAAATTACCTTCTTTTTATTTGATCATTATTTTTCAGTAAGTTTTTGAAAAAAAAAACTATATTGTAAAGAGAAAATTTTCTTTAAATTTTTAATATTTAATAAACGGTTCGAGATAAAACTGTGGTGTCATAGTCATGCATGCACGTGCATGCATGTAAGAACACCACGTAAGAACAACACGTTTTCTTGATAACGAGCACTTGCAAACAAACTCACTGTTCAAATTTATTTGTAATTAATTCATAATTATTATGAATTTATAAAAATAAATTAATGCATGCATGTGAATGCAGGACTGTGCCATGCTATGCCCCATGTATTGTGTAGTAGGTACTATAAAGCTTTGATAATATAATATCATACAGTGTGAAAACTTTAACGGAAATAAATTATATAACTTTAATATTCAATATTTTAAAGAGAATTCTTCATCAGTAAAAATGCAACCTTCCCTAAAACTAAGATGACATGATGAACTTAAACTCATCACTCGGTCTAAGTGTACTCGGATTGTGTCGACACAACCTTTGAAATTTTACAATTTCTTTCCAATTTCAATTATTCAATGACTTTTAAAGTAATTCCAAAAGGTTAAAAATAATAAAACTTTCATTTTTAGTTAAATGCAGCAAGTATGAAATTGAGCAAATTTTACAAAAATTGTTAGAAAATGTAAGGCATGAGTTTTATCATCGATTGTCTTTTTGCAGATAAAACTTAAAAAGGGTAACATCGTCAGGTTTTAGACTTGAAGCCCGTTTCATCACTCTAGTATCCTGGTCCGTTTATCGTTTTTTTGTTACGTAAAATATAACTTTATATTTTAACACTTAACTTGGAATTACTTAGAATAATATAATATCTCCTTTATAATGAGCTTTCATATGATGTATGATTTTTGACATACTCAACATTAGAAAAAAAAGGTTAGGCGTCTCCCTACACAATCGGATAAGTTAAAAAGTGTACATAAAGATGTGCCCAAAAATTGTACATTACGGCATTTGGAGCAATCCCGTTGGTTTTCAACATAAGTTTATTAAAATTTAATTATTTTGAACATAAATAATTTTGTTTAGAAAGAATTAAATTCTTTAATATAAAAATTGTTTATAACTCTAGATACGCGATTATTGAACAAATGTTTGTATCGATTTCTTTATCCGCTTGAGTGTGTAGAGTAGAATGCTACTTGTAAAAATATTTTGAAAACATGCAGTATGCTTTTTTACATTTTGTATTTGTAATAATATCTTTGGTTGTAGTCAAATCTCAAATTCAAAATTGTTGGTGATAAGACTAATATAATAATACAGTAGAACCCCGATTATCTGTGAAGCGATTTTTCCGTGAGCGTTTGCAACTTCGGTAGTATTATACTATGTACTATTCCTGCAGCTATACTTGACGTAGAAGATCTAAAGAGCAAGGAATATGACAATCATCGCGTAACACACATACACGAGCTACCGAAGCTATAAATGTTTTATTAATTTATTTTGAACAGATAAGTGAGACTGAGGTTGTAGATATTTTGCACCTCAGAAAATTGAAAGATTTAATTAAATACAATTTAAGTAAAAGTCAAAAACAAACCAAATTATCTCATTTTTCAAATAGAACTTTTTAATCAATATGTTCCTTGTTTGTAATCTACTATAAATAGTATTAACAGCAAACGTCAATTATTATTATTCGTGTTTTTCAATTATCCGTGCAGAGCACGGCCCGGATAATCGAGGTTCTACAGTATAGTACTGAAATTTAAATTTTTATCTGGTTCTCTCCATTAGCAATATTTTGCGTTGAAAGAGTGCTGTTTCATTAAATTTTCAAATTTAGAGAATTTTTAGAAAAAAAAGAGAATGTAAATCTCGGGGTAAAGGAAAGTAATCTTTTCCTCATAAGATATAGTAGTTTTTTAAAAATGGGGATTTTGTTGAAAATGTCTAAACTGTCTAAAATATTCTTTTTAAATAAATTATTTTTGGTTCTCCATTGATAATGTAAATAGAAGCTACAATATTTCAGCTTCCGTAACCTTTTTAATTTGCCAAACATGCTACACATTATTATCAAAAACATAAGGCTAAAAAATGAAAATAAAAAACAATATAATTTAAATAATATTCACTTAGAAATATCAACACAAAAAATCAAATTAACTTGAAATGACCTAGAGACCATATCAGGTCATTTATTATGGATTGACCCCACCGTTTATTTTTAAAAAGTGCTAGTATATTCGAGACCCTCAATGCATTATCTTGAAACCAAATATTTTTAATAGATTTGATATTTAACACGTAGTTACTTTTGAAAATTTTGAAATTTTTATTACACTGTTCCAATATAACATTGGGATTATTGAGCTTACATAATTTTTACCTTTTCTGTCCTTGCAAACTATAAGAGAGAAATATCTGCAATGGTATCATACCACATGTAAGGAAGTTCTGTTCAATGAAAATGTAGCCCCCATAACATCTATGAGGAAAAATTTGGTTCCTATTCATAACTTTTTCTTGTTCCATAACATTCATATCATTTCTTCGAGGGTCTTCACCGTGGTCATTGTCCTAGCACTTAGTTCAGTCTAGATATAAGTCATTATGTTGAAGCACAGTTGATTTTTCTGCACTAACCAGTTTTGGAATATCATTAAACCTATATTTTTAGTATTGGAACAGCATCGTGATCTTCTGGTTGACTTCAGGACCATCATTTTCTGAAAAAAATAATACTTTTTTACTACATATTTTTCAGCCAATTATTAAGATCTATGCGATAAGTGTACAGTGAAAAATCTGATGTGACCAAATGTAACAGATTTTTATATTTAAAATTTTTTTCAAAAATATCCTCCCCTACCCTCTCCCTTTCTCTTGCAATTTGGACAATAAATACGGAATTTTTCTCGTTTCTCTTTTTAGTTCATCGCCTGATGATGCCATAGTATGGAAAAAACGTTTGCGATAATATACATGCGGTGTATGTTAACTTAAAACATTTTAGTTCTAAAAAGTGTTTGCGCATTTTTTGGTTTTTCTAAAAAAATTTATATGATTTTTTCTTTCTCTCCCCCAACTATTCACGACGAGTAAATTTTGATGTTTGTTTATAAAATTCAATAACTTGAAGATAATCCGGTTTTAATATAATATATTGTTTAGTTGATACACCACAAATAATAATTCGGTCGAGTTACTAACGATTTGTTTTTCTTGACTTCATCAGCCTCCCACCTACATCTAGAGATATTTCTTTTTAGTGTTTTCGCTACAAAGTGCAACTAGAGCTAAATATTGTTCAAAACAGATTTCTATCAAAACTAATATGGACAACTACCTTGTAGAGGTATACTGTAGTGTATTACGATAGTATTTTTTTTTAGAAAAGAGCAACTCTAGTTTCTTGCTATTTCTGCTTATGAATCATATTAATTTTTTCAAACACTGCACGAATGTCTTTTCTAATGCCATGAATTAGTTGGCTAAGCGACAGGTCATTTAGACCACGAAAAAATGTCGAAACTTGTATTAAAGTCTTCGTATGGCTGTACTTCAAGTTTCTCAGTTCTTCTGTACAAGAAATGTATAAAGAAGTGCTGACTGAGGAATATTAAAGAATGAACTGGTATGTGTTCTGTATTAAAGTTGAAGTGATTGTTAAATTACGTGAGACCCAACCAGACACTAACAAGATTAAATCAATGAAAATAATTATTATGAATACAAAATTACAAAAAATTGCATCTTCACATAGTTGTATTCATAAACCAAATATCAACCCCTAAGATTTACCATCTCTTTTCCTAAAAATTCTTAACTCTTAAAATTCAGCTTAAATTTTCTTTTTCTTTCTACTTTACTGTTAGCAGTTTCAGCAAAAAGGCAAATCATCGACTGCCGGTTTTACGTCTCTAATTTTGTTATTATTTAAAGATTTGTTTGCCATTTTTTTGTTTATTCAAATATTCCAAATCCAAACCTGTTAAATGTAAATTATTGTCTTTTAAATATTATTTTTCTATGTGTGCTAGTATGTATTCTTTACTTAACAGTTAAAATTCATTTAACATTTTGTTTAGTTTGTTTATCTTAATATTACAGATTACATACTACTACTACACTATCCACTTAAAAAATTAATATTTTAGGTTCATTTTCTATTATGTTCATTTTTGGTTGTGTCAAAACAATTACTTGATGTTATGTATGTAGCAGATTGTAATTAATAAATTTGATTTGAATGCGGATTTACTGTAATCATTCACGAGCTTTTGTTTTAATACGTCTCTACGATCGAAAAGATATATCAATGGGGAGGTTAGTAAATAACGGTATATAACTTGGGTTAAAACGTGTAATAATAATTTAGTAAATGCATTCATTCTAAATCTGAATTTTGTTTAGTTTTGTATCAAGGTAAATTTTATGAAAAATTACCAAAAAATATTAACAAAAATAATTATTATCCTATTAATAATTGACGTTTAAACTTTTTGTATCGTCCTGTATAATATTTATTAGGCGTTAAATTTAAAACAAACGAAGTTTATCTTTTCAGTTCCGCGAAATTAGGTCTATGCAGTTGCTACCTGAACAATTATGTTGTTTTAATTCGAGGTTTGGTGAATAGAACAAAATAGATAATTGAATTTATTGCATCATTATTATTTGTTGCTATTATTATTAACAGATTAATTATTAATTGGTAATCATCGTTATTATTATTAATAAGTTCGCGATATTAAAATAGAAGTTTTGTCGCATCAGTTACAAATTGAAGTTTTTGCAATTGTTTTATTTGGCCATTTTGTGACGCGCGTATGTATGCGTTGGTTTATTTATTTCGTTTTCAATATTATTATTATCTAACAAAGTGTTAAATTATTAAAAGTGAAAATTGTGGTATCTTACTTAATGCAGTTCGCGGAAGGTGAATTATGTTTTGGATTCGTTTTAGAACATAATATTTTAATTGCTAATTAACTTGTAGAAGTTTCTTATCGAAACAAGAGACGCGTCAAAATTTTAACATTTTAATACTGTATGCTGTGAGCGAGAGATTAACCCAATTGGTGAATTCATAAAAATTACACAAAAGTATTAAGTATTAAACAGAAAACTCTAAAATTCAACAGGTTGGTGAAATTATTTAAAATTTGCGAATGTCAATAAATGGAAGTGGAAGTTATAAAGAGTGACGTAATGGGCAGCACTCAATACGTGGACGATGATGATTTATAAGGTAGAATTTTATGATTTCTAATACTTACTCGTAACTAAATTAACAAAATTAAAATTAAACTTTTACGTTTTCAACTGCCTCTTCGCGCCATAATGCCGGGTATGACATTCATTCAAGCTCGTATTTGAGAATAAAAATCGAATACGAGCTCACGTGTGATCTATAAATTTGCTCGTATTAGCAAATAAGTCAAGTATTTTTGTATGTAACAGCTACATTTATAATTAACGATTAATTTCGATGGAGGCAATTCTTTGGTTAGGGATATATGGCGATTCATATATCGATGGAAATATTCCAAAACAGCATAAGCGTCAAAAACGAAAAACTAGGTTTACTACATATTTCTATGGTTTAACGTAGGCTCTATCGATCGGTGGATACCAAGTATTCAAATTACTTAGAAAAAATTAAATTTTTCAAATTCAAATTACTTTTCATATTATTTAGATTTAAAAGATTCGTAAGCACCAATTTTTGATAACTCGCATACAATTTTCCTTCAATTCACACACTTAATCGTTCCTTGGACTTCGCCGAATTGCTACATTTTAGTTGTATTATAAAATATAATGCATTCGTGGTTTTTATATCAACACTCTAATTCTCACCGATGTGAATTTATTATTTGAAAAATAATAAATAATTAATAACCTCAACCATATTAAAAATAGATCAGTATTAAAGCCTTAAACCACACAAGAAGAGTGATGGCTTTTATGCGTTAGCGGTTTCAATTTTTCGTTCACCTATGACATTCAAATGCAAAATTAAAAAAACCGTTTGTGGATACGTTCACAATTAACATTGTGCGATAATTTTTTTTGTGAATGCTAAGGATTGTAAAAACTTATACAATTTCATTTCAAAACTATTATTTTACCACATAATAAAGCCAATATTTAAAATATTACAAATTATTATCAATGGCTCTTAGGCTTATCTAGTGAAAGCTACTCATAAATAATTTTCTTGCATTTTTTCTAAAATATCGTTTATTTTATAAAATAAATTTTTTTTAAGAACTATCAACTTATCTCGAATACTTACATTTCTGCTTTTTTCAAATGCATAAATCACTTCGATCCGATAATTGTGTGGTGGATAATTTCTAGCTGGTAGAATGGTCATTCCAGTTGTATATTATTGGTCCGTGTAGAAATTTGAAGTGTTATTTTTTAAGATTCTGAAAATTGAAATTACATTAAAATATTAAGACATAATAATATTAATAATAAAAGCATCACGATGGGATTATCAAATAATACCTAAACCACTTGCAATAATAATTACAAGCTTCTTATTTGTTAGCCACTTTACTATCATTATTTTACTATCAATCGTATCACATTTTTACACCACGTTTTTTTAAATTTGTCACATTTTAGGTACTTCTTTCCGAGTCAATTCATTAACTCAATATTTCATTCAAGTTAAGTTAAAGTTAAGAATTCAAGTTATTTTTAGTAAAGACGTAATGCACACAAATTCATGCAAAAGTTAAATTAAATTTTATAATTATAATATCGACAACCCCAACGAACAAGAACTGAGTAATTGACTTAAGTTCTAATTTTACGTGAGAGAAAGCAAGCTTTTGAAATAATGTTTCTTGTTAAGGCCTTTCTCACATGGAGCTACTAAAAAGTGAGACGAAATTAGTTATAAATTTTATTAAAATATCGAATGTTTTTCTCCTTTGAAAAATATATTCAAATTTAAAATTTTATTTGGAGTGAATTTCAAATAATTTTTGGTATAATTATATGTAATTGGATTTTGCTGAAATTTTTATTTATACTTTACCATTTAAACTAAAATAATTTTTGATTTTTTTTTTTTTTACATTTTTTCATTTCTTAAACGAATTGTATATTATGGAAATCGCAGGTGATTCTGATGTATAGCAGGCTGACAACAAACATGGATCATTGCGAGTGAGTGATTACTGACTCTTTACAAACTGATTCCTACTAACTAGTTGCGTCATGTGTGAGCCGTCATTGAAATACAAAAACCTCGATGCAGAAGTTACTGATTAGTGATTCGGGTTAGAAACTAGTTTCTTTTTAATAGCTCCACGTGCGAAAGCCTAATAGTAATAGTAAAAACTGGAGACCGGTAACTAAAACCATCGCTAATAAGAATTATTTTCTTGTTTGTTGAGAACGCTTCGTCGATATGAAACTAAAAGTGAATTATTAGCAAAGTCAACACCTGTCAATAAAATAATACATTTTTTCCTCAAATCATGTCTTACCTTAAACTTTGACAAGACTTCCCTAACACAATTCCTTAACAATTTTGAAATAATTGGTAAAATAATCACCTCGTAAACAAACACCAATATTTGGTCGATCTGCTATTGTGCCCATGTTTCTACATCTTAATACTGATATTATCTGATACTAAGTCATATTTATATTCGGTCCCGATTGCAATACCTACAAAAAAAAACTATTATTAATATAAAATTTAATTCCAAGTATGTTCATTAACAAGTAATTTTTCCATTTTTGCTTTTAATCCAATAAGTGCACGACCTTCCTCCTCATTTTTAAAATGTTTTAATTTAATACCTTGCACATAATAAGTTTCTTAGTTTGCTAGTCAAGTTCCATATGGAATCAGATCAATTTTTTATACAATCCAATAATTAATAAATTATATTATTATTACTTTGTACCCCGTAACAAGAATACATTATGCCAATAATTTTATGAACTAACTTTGTGATAATGACAAATATTTTAATAATTTATTTAGGTACTATTATTATTATTATTATTATTATTATTTTGTGTGTAGTAGAATATTTTGCAAATTTGATTTAATATGAATTTTTACATTTTTCGTAACCTTTTAATATGCATTTATAATTATGTATAATTATTAATTTAATGTTTATTTGACTTGCACAATAATTTTGAAAAGCTGTTCCAGTTTAAATTGAAAGTATCTGTAGTTTAGCGACGAGGAAAGCGGAAGAAAACTAGAATGTAGCCAGAATTCTTCTAAGTTAAATTTCGTGTCATTAATATCATTAATTGTTCATTTAGATATTTTATTCCAGCACTATTACATCAGCATCGATCGAGGAAGATTCCATCTACTTGGGTGGACACCAGTAGAGAATTTGTCACACTAGAGTGCCACACATGCCGATTTTGCGACCACGTTCGAAAAGCTTATGCGAGAGCAAATTTATTTTGTGAAGTATTCTTAATTACTAATTTAGAAATTTTAAACCACGCGTTACATCTCCAACGCGAAAAGAACATTCTAGCTACTTAAAAAGATGCAAGTAGAGAAGTTGCGTTCCCCAGGATGCTGCAGAGGGGAAATGCAGATTCCGGATACTGCTGGAAAACAAAGATGAAGTGGGTTCTACTTCAGTCATTGGTTGAAGTGGGTCAACATAATAGAAAGAACTTCGGTGAGCCTTAAATTATTTTAATTATTTATGCAAAATTCCTAATTTCTTAAAATTCTTGTTCCAGATTACATCTGATGCTATTGCAGGTGGATGAATATTTTGGACAACGAAGGAAATTCTATAGTTTTTTAATAATTTTAATTTTCTATCTAGAAATTTCATTTCAGAAATTACATCTGTAAAGGGAGAAGTGGATCCAACCCACTTGGAAGGAAACGACGGTGAAGGTGCGTTCTCCAGGCAGTACTTGAAAATAAGTGGATGAATATTCAGGATTACACAGGAGAACAACCCCCAAGACGAATTTCAAAACGAAGTTCGGGTGGGCGGTAAATTTAGGTAAGAGTTAATTAATTTTTTATTATTAATCTTATTTTATTTTATCATTAATTAATTTTAATTATTAATTAGTTAAACTAAATGAAATTATTTGAAAATCGATTAAAATTTAGAAGAAAAGTAGAACAGCTGCAAATTTGTTCAGAAAACTGATTTGATTCATTTTATAAATGACGTATTTAAAACAAACGCAGGTAGTCACAAAAAGATCCGTTTCAATTGTTTTTTAGTAGCGTCTTTTTCACACGACGCGTTTGCAGTGAAATGAATGAATGTGCGTTCAATTAATTGTGAAAACTTAAAGCAGTGCCAGCGAATAATAATAAATAAGGTTTCGCGTTTGTGGTTACAATACTATGGTAACTATTGGTGGTGTTTTATATCGAGGATTATTAGAAAACAAAAATGACATTCTTACAAAGTTGATTTCGTCATCTTTAAGTTTCACATTTCCGGTAAGACGATTGATAATGATTTTATTTCGGTCTGTTTTAATATAATTTTGTATAAAAGTAAAATAAACTTGCATAAACTAGTTTAACACTGACTCATTTATTAAAAAACGATGACAGTTGTATGCGTTTATATTGTTTTTAAAATAAAATTTCGTTAGCAAATGTCATTTGTATTTTGTGACGTCTTAATAAGCGAAGCCTACTTGTTGCATTTAAATTAAAGAATAAAATGTGAGTGCAGCAATAAATTTGTGAATATGATGGCAATTATAAGTTTAAAAATTGAATTTGGCCGTGATGCATGCAAAGGTTGATACACCTCAGATTTGTCGAGTTACTTTTTTCGATTAAATTTTCGTTACGAGCCCTGTGCATACAATTAATTTAATGTTTTATAGATTTTTAAAAAACTTTTTTTTTTCCAGGAAATCTGGGCAGTCAATTTGCCAAGAATATTAACAGTGAAATAAATCGTGTACTCGGTTATCGATAATACAATTTTTCAAATCGCGAGCGGTTTTGTAACCTAAGTGTCGAGTACGAAATATTTTATGGTAAAGCTTGTATGAAGCTCGGAAATTACGTGTGTCAATTTTGCTTGTGATAAAAGTGTTCATCTTAAAACTGCTTTCAAACGAAATCGATAAAAAATATGTGAGTGTATTATGTGTCGTTGGACTTCACGATTGACTTTACGAAATGGAAATTGGCAATAGGACTACAGTGTTAAAGGTATAGTTTTCTTCTTTTTTTTTACGAAAGTTTAACAAGAAACCTTTCTTTTTGTCTTTTGTTTGACCAATCTAATCCTATTAAATATAAGTATTAACAACCTCTTTTTTTTCCAGGTAAGTTCTACGGCGAGGAGTGGTATATGTTCATCAACTAAAAAGGTTAGTAAAAACTTATTCTTCTTCATGTGATTTTTAGTGCAATGGAAAGTTAAGTGATGTGTTACAATAATTTGTGTTCAATAGATAATTTTCTGAAATTAACAGATTTTAGAATACATGAAATACTTAAAAATAAGTTCATTTTTCGATAATTAAATAATCAGTAGTGTGGCGGGCGCTAAACACACACTGACGGGTTAGTGAGCGAAAAACCCTGGTTGCATTCCTCCTGGTCGCGCCGGAGTAAACAAGTTTTTGCATAATTTTTAAAACTCAATTAACGCGTCGCGGCGCAAGTGACTCAGATCTACTTATATTGCAAACGCCAAATACTAAACATTGCTCAAAATATTCATTTATTTAAAATTTTTGTTGAGAAAGATATTTCTAATAAATTTATTATTTATGACTTCACAATAATAAAGAATTATGTATTTTATAGGTACTTATAAAATTAGAGACTTTGCTATCATAGACAAAATTTCACTGCCGTGATCTCAAATTCAACATTGATCTATTGATTAATGCAAAGGTGAACCACTCCATTAGGTATCAAACAAGGGAATTCCATAGTAAACCATCCACTAATTACTGTACACTAATGCGGCTTATTTTCGTCTAATCAAGATAATTAATTTACATTTAATTTTATTCTGAGCTATTGCGGATGTCAACCATTTAGCCAAGAAAGAATAAATTTATATAATATCTTATTATTATATAATATAAAATTCCTATTGTGTATGTGGCTAACACTAATGTAGAAAGTTAATTTTCGTTTCATAATTACACGTACCTCTTCTTTTGTTCTTTTACGAACCCCGTCGTCGTTCGGAATTGTTTATAATGTGTTGGGCAAAATTTTGCAATTTCTTCTACACATCTTTTTACATCTCTTCAATAAGCCGTAATTTGTCTTGCAAAGATACAGCTTTTAATATTTAAAAGTTGTATGTGACTATGAAATTTTTGTAGAAAAAGAAACAGTCTACGAATTAATATTTTTTTATGAAGTTGTATCGATATATTAAACCTGAGATTATCTACCTATTTTTTTAAAAATGCTCGAATTTGTGGCTACAAAATAAAATACAATACAGTCTCGTTAATCCGAACACACGCTAATCCGACCATCCAGTAATCCGAACAAAAGAAAAACTCAGTAGTTTGCACAAATAGTTTATAATTCGAACAAACAAAAAAAAATTTCGGATTATAGAAAAATGTTTGAATTGCGGAAAAAAGGATAGGATGAAAAATAGTATTTACAAGCTGAAGTAGAAGAGTGGGTAAATGGAGGAGTCACGAAAAGAATAATTTAACTGATCCAGAAATTATTGAGCAATTTATTGAAGATCCGAACGTAGATGACGAAAATGACAGAACATGTTTTATAAAGAATAAAGAAGCTGCCGTTAGTTTTAACATTTATTTAAGATGGTCATGTGAAAATGATGTCCCATCTCGTGAAACTTTATTGTTCCAGCAATAATTAAGAGAAGAGGCAATTTCGATTTTTAACTTTATCCAGTAATCCGAACTTCTCAATCCAGTACAATACACATCAGAACAATTACGGTTGTAATGGAATTTGAAATTATAAATAATAGGAAAAGTTGTAAGCAGCGATTAGACTACCAAATACAGCCAATCCATCTCTCGTAATCATCATCATTGAATTACGTCAAACAAAGTGGCCGTATACAAAAAATAATTTTACTGAAATTTGTCTGGATATTCAAGTTTTCCGAGGGGGTGAAACTTCTGAACCTTCGTAATTGAAATCTCTTTCGGATTGTTAAGTACCGCACCTTTTTTTAGATGGTTTTAATACACGGAAGCCTGCTTCCATTAGATAATTAATTATGTCCGGTATCTAGGAGGTGGTTAGAAAAAATCGACTCCTTTTTGTTCTTAAACCGCATATCAGATGTTCTTTAAGTCGGACCTGGAACGATCTGTAACAATTTATAAGTTTGCATCTGTTTTAATCGTTCAATTTTATTTCAATGCTTTTGAGACAGCTGATGGGAATAGTAAATTTCCCGAAACGTTTCACGAAAATAGAAGACTTGGAGAAAAGATATTGACAAAAGAAAGAACCAAATTCACACAAAAAAGTGTTAGTAATTATTATTCATGGAATGCACAGTTTTTATATAAATCAACAAAGAGTGTGCGGTATCGAAGGAAGTTTTCTATTTTTATTCTTATAATTCATCCAGTGCGGACCTAATTTTTTTGGGCCTTACAACTAAATACATTAAGAGCTTCTAAATGAGACTTAAGATTTGCGCCCTAGTTGTAAGGAATTACAATTGTCGCCAAAAATATTATTACGATAAGATTAATTTTTTACATGTTCCTGAAATTGAAATTAAAATTTAATTCATAACATAATATAACAACTTATATTATAAGTTCAAAAACTATTTAATTTAATGATTCCAGATCCATTCCAGGTTTGTCTGACGAGAATCGAAAATTCGAAACATAAAGGTGGCGACTGACATGTAACTGAACGTTGTAATGTAATATAATGTAACGTTCGCAGCGAGCATTACATTACAAAGCTCGTTCGACTAATAAACGAGTTGCTCAAAACGAACACGTCGCGATGTAATGTGAAAATCAAAGGAATTCGGAAAAAACCGACAGTCGAATGGAGCACGGATGCTTTGCTTGCCGTTCGTACTCGTTTATCGGTTACATTACAACGTTCAGTTACAAGTCGGTCGCCACCTTACTGTTAAGAGTATGTAACAAACTATATCATTCAATTAAATAGTTTTTGAACTTTAAGTTATGAATTAAATTTTAATTTCAATTTCGTGTAACATGTAAAAAATTAATCTTATCACAAAAATATTGTCACATGTTAATAACATTAATCATATCTAAAATATTATTGTCTTATTACATCCAATCAAAAAAACTTGAACTCTGTAAGCTACCAATTACAGAATACGGTTTAACAACATATCTGAGAACTCTTGCGAACCATCACACACCATTTCAAGTATGAAAACACACCCAAATACAAAATGTTTCTTTACCGTACACTCTTTGTTAATTTGCATAAAAACTGCACTAGACGAGTAATTATTACTACTGCTTTCTTTTAGGAAATACTGTTACATTTTTAATGAATAATAACCTTCTCTATATCGATGAAATTCGCCACTATCATCGTGATCTTGTGGAGTTGCTCAGCAATTTATACAGGTGATGCCTTTTTGCTACAACAATGACAAAATGTACACGTATACAAAATTTCGGAACTTTGGATCTGTGATTGATTGATGGATTCGTCAAATATTTGGCTAATTTGACTAGGCTATTAGTTTTGTTTCGTAAATTTTGTGCAAAATAACGAAGAAATTTTAATAATAAAAAAATAATATGGGGTCACCGATTCAAAAAATCAAACTCTGGACATTATTTAAAAAACTGTAAATTTTACGTAATATATTGTAGCCTTTCGGGCGTTGCAATTAAGAGTTTAAATTAATTCATAATTAACCACTGCTTTGATCTATTTTGCTGTGACTTGAAGCATTCGATGCCCAAAATAAATACCTAAATGACCAATTTCGGTTCTTAATTTAGTTTGAACTATCAACTACTTTTTATTGTCCTTACAACTCGATATTGTTTCCGCTACTTAACTATAAAAGCTTTGAAAAATCGTACATTTAAAAAAAGCTTTTCATTTTTTTAAATAATTTATTGTTCATTCCGAGGACTTTCTTCCAAACGTTAAAAAACACATTAAAATCGATTAAAAAATAAACCAAGGCAGGTTTTTTTAATTTTAGAAAAAGTATTTCATCAAACTAAAAAGCGGGACTTTCTTACGTATTCTGGGGACAGCAGGACACATACCTTGATTGCGGGTGACGTATGGTCACGTTAGGTAATTATTTCATAATACGTACATAATTATTTGAAAATGAGATTTTGAAATCATGTCTGAAGTTTGATAGAATTTTATGTTTTCTAATATTATAACTAAAAAAGTAAAATTGAACTTACATTTGCGCATTTTTTGAATGCATAGCTTGCACTATAACTATAATTATGTGGTTGATGATGGAATTATGTACATTACTGGTTTGTCGTAATTATTTGTGATATCCCAATCGTTACATTTTGTGATTCTGAAAATTGAAATTATATTAGCGTCATGTATTTAGTAAATAATATCTATACCGCTTGCAATAATAACTAAAAGGTTTTTAAGGGGTTATACGCAGTTGCAAGTCCCAAAAAAAGGATTATTTTAAAATAATTTAAAACTGCTTACTAGTAAATATATCTCATTTTTACATCACATTCTTTGACTTGATTCTTTAGCTTCTTTTATTTGTGGCAAATTATTAAATTCAAAATTTTATTCAAGTTAAAATTAAACCAAAGTCGATTTTATAACTATTCTTAAATGATAATAATTAACTATAATACATTTTGAGACTTTAAAACGAATTAGTTTTCACTTTAAATTTAAGCATTAGGTCATATTAAGTAGGAAATGTTTGATTTTTTTAAGCACAAAGTTTGACAAATGATATCTTACATTTCCCTATCGTACTTGTAGTATAAGTTATACGGTAATTTGCGAGTTGTCCTTTTTAAAGAACGATAGTGTCATCCCGGTTGACTCTTTATTTGTTCTAAAATTCCATATTTTCCTATAGTTAAAATTATATTAATACGGACGAAATTAAAAAATATATTTATCAAGAAACATCTATTGTATTTTTTCGAATACAACTTCCGTCTTTTAATTTTTAATTTCGAAAACGCGACCCGACATCAAGATGATTTATGATGAGAACGCTGTTCGAACTACGGAAGCTGCGTTTGGACAATCTCATTCATTCACCTTATTCACCAGATCTTGCACCAACTGACTACCAGTTCTTTCCGACATTGCATCAGTTCTTACAAGGAAAACGTTCAATTCTTAACGATCTGCGGAAAACAGTTTTCATGCTTTCATCGTCACTTGCTCATCGGGCTTCCTTACCACCGGCATGAACAACTTTACCTTTAAGGAGGAAAAACTGTGTGGATGATTTAGGTGCACAATTTGATTCAAACTTGCTCCGACAGACCCCAACATATTGAGATAATTAATTTATTTGAGATATAATAAAAGTACTTTATTATGCAAAAGTTAAGTTAAAAACAACTCCAACAAACAAAAAGAGGTAACTCTTTTATCTAATTTTATGTGAGGGAAAAAACAAACTTTAAAATTATTGTTCTCGTTAGGATTCTTACTTTGGTAATAAGAAAAGTTGCCAATGTGATAATTACTTTCTTTCCCGAATTATGTCTTACCTTAAATTTTGACATCACTTCATTAAAACAATCTGGTAGGGATGGATTATTTCAGAATTGCCTCATAAATAAACGCCAATATTCGATCGAACTGCTACTCTGCCGATGTTGCTACATCTATGTTTTCACGATTCGTAAGTGGTATTCCTATTGTACGAAACCTATTACGATTTTTAGTGCATCGATCTGGATTGCAATACCTATAAAAAGAAAAACTATTCTTAATGCAAAATTTAATCCAAGTATCCCTGCCAGTACGTATTCTTTTCTTTTCTAGTATAACGTTCTACTCACTTTTATATTTTAATTCAAGATCGTGCACACAGACATCTTTGTTTGCTAATTAAATTTAAAACGAGATCGTATTGCCAATATGCCACTCGAATATTTCCTTTAATCTCATCTTAAACTTCAGCTTTTTGGTTTTTATTTTTTCAACAATTACATTCCAACTTCCTTGTAACGGTCCTTCTTTATCTGCAATCGTCACGTCGATATTGCAACAATGTATTAAATTTAATCGGCAAAACACTACTTAATTATTTACGAGTTCATTTTACTATTATTTTAAAAAGAAACTTACAAACTAGTTTGGTCAGTAGATAGTAAGTTCCTCTATTTATTTTGGTTATTAGAAATAAAATGCAAAGTTCTACATTTTTCCTAGTGGTGAACTTAACATTGTACCCATACCTAGAGATATAAACAAAAAACCTATTTTTGACATCTTTGAAGCTCTGTAGAAGAACGTCGAGCACGAGAGAAATCGTTGGAGACTTGCAATTATTTTCAGCAATCAAATAAACGTGTATACCAAAATTCGGCTAGATAATAATTTGTTCTATCTTTAGTAATCCAAAATGAGAAGGTTACATTTACACGAAATGGTTTCCATTGCCAAATTAACTAGTTTTTCTCTTCACAATTAATATTACATGGCACTTGACTAAAATATAATTAAATTAATAATGCAGCAATTTAAAATATTTTAGGTAGAATTATTATTTCGCTAATTAATTAATATCGCAACTTACTTCGCTATGAAAATAATATGGCACGCAATAAGGACGACAACTTGGTGAAATTGACCAACATTTGAAATAAGTTTTCACTAAATATTTGCAGTGGCGTAACAACTATTGGTGTGTGTTAGTGCATCCACTCAGGGGCGCAAAAAATGACTAAATATTATTATTAAATTTTTAATTTATTCCGTTCTTAATTTGTATATATTCTGTTAGAAATTCAAGACCACTAAATTTTTGTCGGCAATTTGCAATAAATTATAATATGCGATCGACAACAACCTTGAAATTTTTTTATTTTAAACATGAAATTATTACGTTTCCAACGCATCAAAAACAAGAAAAACTTGTCAATAGCTGAACTGCAAATCGTAACAAAACGGTTATTTGTGAAAGAACGTTAACACCGTCTTAGTACACACTTATCGGTGACCCCTTAAGTGACCATTTTCGAAAGCGGGTCAAATTCGGGCGCCATTGGTTGTTCTTGGGGCGGCTGCGATCTAGGTTGTACCGGGTTAGTATTGTCCGAGTTGAGGATTGGGTGGGTTTTCTAAAAACTGAGTGGAGTTGCAGAGTTTTTCTGCCTGCTTTCGGATGTGATCGTCGATGATTTTCAATTTTGCATAGAAATGAAGGCGTTTGTTTCTGGCGTAGCGTAGTATGGGCAGGCAAGGTGTGTCGGAAGCATCTGTTTTGAACGACTCCAATCTTCTTGATGAGATTGGGGGACACCGTTTCCCAGACTGAAGCTGTTTAGGTCAGAGTTGGTCTGATGGATTGCCTTGAAGATCCCGAGTTTGTTGTCGGGTGGCATCGTACTAATTGAAATTGATCATCGGATAGAGCTTACCGAAGATGACTTTTCCGCGATTGATGACTGTGACGATGCGGTGGTTTCCTCGATGCGCCAAGTTTCGAACCATTTTTCTAACTCGTTGACGGCTTTCTGGAGTCGGGCGGGGGCAGTGGTCCGACTCACATAGGAGAAGTAAACAGCGGTGTCGTCACCATAAAAAGAAATATTTGTTCTCGGGTTGAGTGCGGCAAGAATGTCACTCATGAAGATATGTTGCAGGGGGACTCCTGCGGCGATGAAAAGCACGGAGGAGCGAGTGCTTTCGAGTTTGATATGGAAACGTCGGTCTTTTAGGTAGAAGGCAACTAGTCGAATCGGGGCTGATTAAATGTTGGCTCGAAATTTCTTGTAGATGAGACCTCTTGGTGCCATACTTCGTCGAAGACTTTTGATACATCGAGCAGTACTAATCCTGTGTACTCGTGTTTGTTGAATCTTAGGGCGAGGTGTTCGACCATGCGGAGAATTTGTTGGACCATGCTAATGTGGTCTTGTCGGAATCCGAATTGTTCGTCTTGGCGGACTGCGTTGTCGAAAATGGTTTGTTTGAGGAACTAGTGACGATGATTCTTTCTGCAACTTTTTCTAGGGACGGGAATAGGATGAAGGAGCGGTAACTTTGGGGTTTTCTGTTGTCTTGTCCTAGTTTGGGAATGACAACTACGTCGGCTAGTTTCTAATCCTGGGGGAAGCACCATATGCGAAGAGAGGCGTTGATGATACCGGCGAGAGCGGCTACTGCTTTGCGTGGCATTTCTTTGATTGATCGATTTGAAATGTCGTCGGGTCCTGGAACTTTTCTGTTCTTACGGAATTGAATGACTCGGACGACTTCGGCTATGGTGGTTGGGTCGATGTGGGCGAGATCGTCGATGGGAAGATTTCTTTCTATTACTTTCTTTTGGGTTCATAGTTGAAAGTATCCGTTAGATTCTAATCGCGGTACGTTATCAAATTACAGCGCCGTATTTAGGATTTATTAAATGAATTATGAAGCCGGGTTCATATTTAAGGATTCCGGTTTGTTTACTAGGTTTTCTGTAATTTGATTATTTGTACTTGTGAAAGAGCGTTATTACTTATAACAAAAAAAAGAAAGAAGAAAAAAAAATTAAGACATGAGGTCGGTTTACTACAATACGACAATATTTTCTCTCATTTAATTAGGGGATGTGTATTACGTCGGTGATAATTTTTTTTAAATAGATTCAAGTCGTTTTTAATTCATTTTGTTTGTCTTACCGTTTTGTAAAGTTTACTGGATATTTAAACAAAAATCACTTCACTAAAAGCTATGTATTTGTGCTATTAATTTTGTAATTTTACTCTATTGTATCTAAAGTTTTTGCCTACAGAGTATAGCATAATTTATTATACCGCGTTTAGTATACTAATATAAAAACGAAGAAGCTGTTATACTTCGCTCTCGATAAAAATGAGTCGATGCAGCGACGCACTAAATGTTAACAGCTGTAAAAGATAAATGTAGTAGTTTTTAACCATCTACAGGGTCCTATATTTTCTATAAATCGACCATTACATGGATTAGGAAATTGTTTTTCTTCGGCATTCTAACCATTATTGTCGAACAGGTTGTTCAACTTGAACCATTAAGTCTCTTTCTCATAGAGAAAGATTTCAACATTAAGACCACGCGACAAATTAAACCGGATATTGGTGAGTGAGCCTGTGGCTTCGGCTTTTATTGTTGATCACACAGGGGGATCGACGACTTTACGTGCCGTCCGAAGCACCGAGACAGTCATTAGAACGTTAGTCTCTCCCCGGATTTGAACCGACCCCTTACATTAGTACCTAGTTGATTATTTATAGAGTTATAATGTAATTATGTTTCTCCGAGTAAGTTTGCTTTTCTCAGCTATTCTATCGTACTTTTCTCTATAACTGTTGCTCTCGGACATATATTTTCAGAAACAAAGACGTTTCTATAACAGATACAGCTCACAAAATTATTATCAGGCAGTCATGAAATTCTCGTTATTGTTTGAAATTCTTTTAAAAATCATTACTTTCTGCTCTGGTAAAATATCGATTAATATTAATGCCTAAGTAAATCCATCCAAAATAGTAAATCTATGTTAAGCAAAGTTTCTAATTTTCGTGTATTTTCAACATTTTTGTAAACTGAAATACTTATTAAATTTAGTCAAATCTATGCGGCATTTAGCTCTACAAACAAAAAAGTATTTTAATAAATTAGTTAAAAACTCACAATTTTTGAGTTACGCTATCAAATTATTAATAATTAATAATAATAATAATTTATTACGAAACTATACATACATACAGGGTGTCACCGTGACCGTGGAGAAGCTTTGAAGCGGTGATAAAGGACACTTTTCTAAGACGAATT
Source organism: Cantharis rustica (assembly GCA_911387805.1). NCBI lineage: Eukaryota > Metazoa > Arthropoda > Insecta > Coleoptera > Cantharidae > Cantharis > Cantharis rustica. Next base: position 1,194,605 of record OU426877.1, read on the forward strand.
TAGAAATAAAATTTTTGTCCTAGTCCAAACCATTCCTCCCTTTAAAGCAATATTTTGAATTTTTTATTTCAAACGGTCATATCTCCGAAATTATTGATTTTGTAGACTTAATGGATTAGAACTTTTTTAAAGATCATTTGCTTATCTACAAATTAGGTTATAACCACTTGTCGTCTGGAATCAACGGATTTCGAGTTATAAATTAAATTAATGAACAAAATGTTAAAAAACTTCAGTTTTTATTTTTTTTACTTTTTTGCGAACCGCGTATCTCTTAAACGGAACGTCTTAGAAAGAAACTTACGACCCGAACCGGATAGGGAATTTAACGGGCTACAATTTTGGTCAAATACATTTTCTTGAGAAACTAACCGTTTTCACAGAAATTCTGAAAATAATGAGCAAGGTGTAGGTAAAAAAAAATAAATTGCGAACTAATTAACAATATTAAAAATAATAAATAAACAATATAAATTAATAAAGTAATTAACGATAATTTAATGCGCCTTAATGAGTCATATTTTAGAAATATTTTAGAAGGTGATAAAATAATTTTATATAGTTTTAAATTTTTAATTCAACTTTATTTAACTTTTCTACAATACAAAAAAATTTTTTATTTTATTTCTTTCCCAAATGGCGGCTCAGGATAAATTTTCGTCTGTCGTCTCCGAGGCGAGGTCCGAAAGGGCTGCATTTATCACACATTAACCATTGATCCGAAACAAAAAAATCAATTTGTTTTCTGTTTATAACACATTAACGGGAAGGATAAACCCGTGAAACTAAAAAAAAGCATAAAATTCAATATAAAATAAGTCAGAATTTTGAGCTGTTTTTCAACATTGTTAACCCCCAAAAGGTATTTTATTAACGCGAAATATCTGAAATTTTAGGTTTATCCTTCCGATAATAATGTAGAAAAAAATCTCTCAAAATTTCAGACAAAGCGCTCAAAAACTTTTTGAGTTATAACACGAGCAGTTTTTAAAAATGCAGTTTCGAGATAATCGCCTTCAAAGTTTTAGTTACTTACCGATTAATCTGAAAATCTTCAAAGATTATGTCTTAGAAAATTATTCATATTAGTATTAAGAAATGCTTTCCTTAAATAAGGACATTTAAAACACATTGTAAAACAAATTGAGATTATAAAGGAAAAAACCTTTTACCTGAAGCGTTATTCATAATTTTTTTATTTTCTCTCGTCAGTACATGCTCAACATACTATATTTTCAGATTATGAAAATAAAAAAAATCGATTTTTTGAAATTTCTATATGGACTTCCCCCTTAAGAGATACCAGAAAACCAGAATTTTTTTAAATTTTTTCCCTTAATTTTATTTATAACTCGAAATCCGTAGATTCTAGACGATAAGGATAAATTATCTAATTTGTAGATAAACGAATGATCTTTAAAAAGGTTCTAGTCCATTAAGCGTAAAAAATTAATAATGTCGGAACTATGGCCGTTTGAAATCAGAAATTCAAGAAATTGCTTTAAAGGGAGGTACCCCCAAGGGTTTGGACTTGGAGAAAAATTTTATTTAAAAATTTGTCTTAGGAAAGTGTCTGTTATCGCCACTTCAAAGGTTCTCCACGGTCACGGGGACACCCTGTATATTATATTCAAGTTCTTAATCTGATGGCTTATTCTAACAAAATTAGTTTTGAAGCCACCCGTTTCGGCTCAAAAACAATCTACAATAATTAACCATAAAAATGATATACAAATCACATTTCTGCACGAAGAGCAGCATATAAATTACGGCGGAAGGACACCACACACTTGTGGAGTCGTCAAAGAGACTATTATGTCTCTCCACAAAGCCGGACGGCAAACACGCAAAACACCGCTCGAAATCTGCCGTGGAATGAAAGGGCACATCGAAATTTCCCAAATCCCGTAAAACACGTGCATGACGAGGACTACCCAAGAACAGAAGCTCCGAATTCGCGGGGTTCAGAGTCAGACCATTCGATATCGACCAAACACGTAACGATTCGAGATTGAGACTCAACACATCTATCGCAGTGTCAATGTTCGAAGGCTGACATGACACATTTATTCGAGAATCATCAGCATGAAGATCGAGAGAGAAATTCGGATCCACTACTCTTCACAAATCGGTGGTATATAATATGAATAACAGTGGAGCAAGAATGCTTTCCTGCGGAACACCACGAGAAATATTCAACGGCCGAGATACATTTTCCGCCTACTCAACTACCTGGAATCTATCACGCAAATAACCCGCCAACCACCTACAGAGTCAATCGTCACAGCCATAATGAAGTAGTTTGGTTAAAAGACGATCTTGCACAACCCAATTAAAGGTCTTAAAATAGCCAAGAAGCACCAATAAGGTGACTTCAGAACGATCGCCTGATGAAGCATTATCCGAGGTGAGCAGCAACAAAACATGGTGGAGTGCCAAATGCTCACATAAAACATCCCTAATGAAAAACTTCGCTATCTTTGCAAAAGGCGACAAAATGCTAATAGGACGGAGATGAGAGGGCTCCACGGCCATTGGAAGCTTGGAAAGCGGTCAGAAACGTGATGTCTTTCAGATAGATGGCACCCCTTTGGTTCTAAAACAAAAATTTAACATTTGCAGATCACATCACTGCAAAACGGAAGTACGAGCTTCAACGTACGAAGGCTGATACCATCAGGACCAAGAGCGTTGGAGCTATATTTGGAAATTCAAAATATAAATTGAAAATAAATGGTTATTTGGGTGCATCGAACTTATAACCAATTGATTTAAGAAATATAACGTTACATAGTACAATTAAAAAATTATAACTAATTTCAGTGGTGAAACGAAACTCAATAATTTTAAATTACTTTACAGTGTATAACGTGTTTTCTATTGTGCACTTACACAATACAGTGTATTTTATTTGTGATAATAATTATCTTAAACACATTTTAGTTTTAAAAAGTGTGCATTTCTTCGGTATTCAAAAATGTTGATACGGCTTATAATATTAGCGGGGGTTACATTACTTAAATCGCGATAATATTTAATTTGCTAATAATTTTTTGCTCTAATTTTTATAACATAATATAACAAACATTTTAATAATTTTTTTATTATAGGTACTTAACTATTTTATTTTTAATTTGATTTAATTTTATTGATTAATTATTTCATATCTATTATATTATGTAAATTTATATTCTTTATTTTCCTGTTGTATATTTTTCATGTTTAATATCGTAAATTTTTTTTCTAGCAGTAGAATAGTATTGAATGTCGATTTTTGTATAATTAATATTACGATTTACTATATTTGACTTGCACAATAATACAAGTTCTGTTTCAGTTTTAATCACTCTGCTATTAAAATACTTTAAAATTGCCTGCAAGCAACAAAATCAAGGAAAATTGTTAACTTAAGGAGGATCAAATACGGAGTAGATGCAGTGCGTAGTTACAATAAAAAACCAAAGAAAAATTTAGGTACAAATTAATTTCTTTTTTAAATAATTTTTATTTTAAATCTAGAAATTTTGTTCCAGAAATTACAACTGTGTAGGGACTTCATGATCCCACCGATTTGGAAAGAACGGAATGTCAAGGTTCATTCTCCGCTTAATATGCATCGTAGTTGAGGTAGCAGGATAATACAGGAAAACTCCGTAGTCGAAGTTCATGGACGTAAAAATTTAGGTAAGAATTAATTTATTTTGTAAAGAATTTTTATTTTAAATTAATGTTTTATGTTCCAGAAATTACTTCTGTGTAGGGATTTGATGATCCTACGTACTTGAAAGACGGGGATGTAAAGGTGCATTCTACTCTTTAAACTTCTTCGTGGTCGAAGAAGCAGGATAATCCAGGAAAACTCCGGCGTCGAAGTTTATGTGGACGGAAAAATTTAGATAAGAATTAATTTATTTTGTAAACAATTTTTATTTTAAATTTATGTGTTATATTCCAGAAATTCTTCTGTGTAGGGATTTGATGATCCTACCTAGTTGAAAAGCAGGGAAAGTAAAGGTGCATTCTCCGCTATAAACTTCTTCGTCGTCGAAGAACCAGGATAATCCAGGAAAACTCCGTCGTCGAAGTTCATGTGGACGGAAAAATTTAGGTAAGAATTAATTTATTTTGAAAACAATTTTTATTTTAAATTTATGTTTTATGTTCCAGAAATTACATCTGTGTAGGGATTTGATGAACCCACCTACTTGAAAAGCAGGGAATGTAAAGGTGCATTCTCTGCTTTAAAGTTCTCCGTTTTCGAAGAACCAGGATAATACAGGAAAACTCATCGTCGAAGTTCCTGTGGACGGAAAAATTTAGGTAAGAATTAATTTATTTTGTAAACAATTTTTATTTTAAATTTATGTTTTATGTTCCAGAAATTACATCTGTGTAGGGATTTCATGATCCTACCTACTTGAAAAGCAGGGAATGTAAAGGTGCATTCTCTGCTTTACAGTTCTTCGTCGTCGAAGAGCCAGGATAATACAGGAAAACTCGTCGTCGAAGTTCATGTGGACGGAAAAACTTAGGTAAGAATTAATTTATTTTGTAAGCAATTTTTATTTTAAATTTATGTTTTATGTTCCAGAAATTACATCTGTGTAGGGATTTCATCATCCTACCTACTTGAAAGGCAGGGAATGTAAAGGTGCATTCTCTGCTTTACAGTTCTTCGTCGTCGAAGAGCCAGGATAATACAGGAAAACTCGTCGTCGAAGTTCATGTGGACGGAAAAATTTAGGTAAGAATTAATTTATTTTGTAAACAATTTTTATTTTAATTTTGTGTTTTATGTTCCAGAAATTACTTCTGTGTAGGGATTTAAAGATCCTACGTACTTGAAAGACGGCGATGTAAAGGTGCATTCCCCTCTTTAAAGTTCTTCGTGGTCGAAGTACCAGGATAATCCAGGAAAACTCCGTCGTCGAAGTTCATGTGACCGGAAAAACTTAGGTAAGAATTAATTTATTTTGTAAACAATTTTTTTTTATATTTGTGTTTTTTGATCCAGAAATTACATCTGTGTAGGGATTTGATGATCCTACGTACTTGTAAGACGGGAATGTAAAGGTGCATTCTCCTCTTTAAATTTCTTCGTGGTCGATGAACCAGGATAATAAAGGAAAACTCCGTCGTCGAAGTTCATATGGACGGAAAAATTTAGGTAAGAATTAATTTATTTTGTAAACAATTTTTATTTTAAATTTATGTTTTATGTTCCAGAAATTACTTCTGTGTAGGGATTTGATGATCCTACGTACTTGAAAAGCAGGGAATGTAAAGGTGCCTACTCTGCTTTAAAGTTCTTCGTCGTCGAAGAACCAGGATAATACAGGACTACTCGTCGTCGAAGTTCATGTGGACGGAAAAATTTAGGTAAGAATTAATTTATTTTGTAAACAATTTTTATTTTAATTTTATGTTTTATGTTCCAGAAATTACTTCAGTGTAGGGATTTGATGATCCTACGTACTTGAAAGACGGGAATGTAAAGGTGCATTCTCTTCTTTAAACTTCTTCGTTGTGGAAGAACCAGGATAATCTAGGAAAACTCCGTCGTTGAAGTTCATGTGCACGGAAACATATTGGTAAGAATTAATTTATTTTGTAAACAATTTTTATTTTAAATTTATGTGTTATGTTCCAGAAATTCCATCTGTGTAGGAATCTAGCAGGTCAATGCGGATGTTGTAGGTTAACCATTCCCGAAGAACTTAGGTGAGTACAAATTATGTTTTATTTAATTCTTTTATTAATTTAGTTAATTTGTTCCTTGTAGTACCAGGACAAACACAAAAGAAGATATTGCGGATGCTCTGAAACTGCGTAGTGGAGAATTTGCGGTTTCCGGTTATTACAGGTGAAAGACGAAGTTGCAGGTTCACCAAAACGGATGGATTTTAGGTAAGAACAAATAAGTTTTGTTAAAATTAGTTATTAGTAAATTCCATGTATTTATTTCAGGAGTTGTATGTACGGCGAAGGAAGAAGTTACCACCTACCAGCAAGAATACAAGTGAAGAAGCCGGAGTACCCAGGACTGCAGGTCTTGAACCAAAGGTGGCCAACCCTTCAAAATATACAAAAGGGGGGTTTGGTGGTATCGGCGAAGGTGGAGGAACTCTGTTCCCATCTTGCTCCATGGTGTGTGTAGGGCCAATCCCTTAAAATATATAAAGGGGGGTTGGCGATATCGGCGAAGGGGGAGGAACTCTGTTCCCACCTTGATCCATGGTGTATGTAGGGCCAACCCCTTAAAATATATAAAGGGGGGGTTGGCGATATCGGCGAAGGGGGAGGAACTCTGTTCCCACCTTGATCAAAGGGTAATAAGCATGGTGAGCATAATCGTCGTGTACAAGGCCGAGGGTAACCTCGAATAGGTAGGTATCGCCGAGGTGTACTTCGATGATGATCGTCGAAGTGCTTCTCGGAATTAGTTCTGCGGGGTACTTCGGAGATTCATCGTTGAGTACACCAAGGGGATACGGCCCAGTGATCCGCCTAGGGGGTCGCTTCGCCGAGATCAACCCACGGGCGGATCCCAACAGTTCGCCGCGGGGATAAGTCCCCTTATGGCGTCCTATAGGGATCCACCGGGGAGGAAGTTCTCGGACTTGAGTCCCAAGGCGGAATGCACTGAAGTGGCCTCAACCCTCCAACCAGGTGGGCCGTGAACACCTGCGGAGGAGGGTTAAGCCGGCGGGAAAGGAGGACGGCCGGTGTCGGGGGAAATAAGGGGTCACCGTGGCGGGAGGGAATGAGGAGAAAAGAGGGGAGGGGAAATTGCGGCAAGAAACTTAATGCCCAAAGGGACGTAAGGGGAAGAGGGTGGTAAGGGGAAAAGGGACGTAAGGGGAAGAGGGGGGTGAGGGGCAAAGGGACGTAAGGGGCAGAGGGGGGTGAGGGACGTAAGGGTAAGAGGGGGGTAAGCGGTAGAGGCGGGTGAGGGGTAAAGGGACGTAAGGGGTAAAGGGGTGTGAGGGTAAAACGTCGTGAAGGTCGCCCCTCTTTCCCTTCTTGCACTGGGGGTCTTTCCCCTCTTGGGAACACCTTGGTGTCAGGTAGGAACAGAGTTCCCCCTTCTTTCGAAATCAGGAGAGAACAGAGTTCCCCCTTCTTCCGAAGTTAGGAGTGAACAGAGTTCCCCCTTCTTTCGTAGTCAGGTGGGAACAGTGTTCCCTCCCTATTCACCATGAAACACCCCTGGTAGTTGCCCAGGGGTGCTTCTTACCCTTATATCAAGGTGGGAACAAAGTTCCTCCCCCTTCGCCGATATCGCCAACCTCCCCTTTATATATTTTAAGGGGTTGGCCCTACACACACCATGGATCAAGGTGGGAACAGAGTTCCTCCCCCTTCGCCGATACCACCAAACCCCCCTTTTGTATATTTTGAAGGGTTGGCCACCTTTGGTTCAAGACCTGCAGTCCTGGGTACCTCCGGCTTCTTCACTTGTATTCTTGCTGGTAGGTGGTAACTTCTTCCTTCGCCGTACATACAACTTCTGAAATAAATACATCGAAATTACTAATAACAAATTTTAACAAAACTTATTTGTTCTTACCTAAAATCCATCCGGTTTGGTGAACCTGCAACTTCGTCTTTCACCTGTGATAACCGGAAACCGCAAATTCTCCACTACGCAGTTTCCGGCGTCCGCATTTACTTCTTTTGTGTTCGTCCTGGTACTGCATGGAACAAATTAAATAAATTAATAAAAGAATTTAATAAAACATAATTTGTACTCACCTAAGTTCTTCGGGAATGGTTAACCTACAACTTCCGCATTGACCTGCTGGATTCGCGATCAGCAACTTCCACCTGTGCATCCGAACAAATTCAAATTATACCTAACCTGCAGATATTATCACATGAAATGAAATATGTAATCAGAGAAAAAATTAAAAAAGTAAACTTGTTCTTACCTAAGTTTCGCCGGAACAGTTTTCCTACAACTTGGGCGTTCAGTTCGGCTGCAACATCCGGTACCAGCTTCTTTCCCGCAGTAAATTTGTATGCACAGAAGTTCTTCCATGGTATCAACACCACAAGTGGATGGCCTGGATCATCCTCACTCGTTCCGGATGTATTCTCTGCAATCATACTTATAATTAGAAATTAAATATATTAAACAAATTTATTAATTATTGACAAAATAAAATTTGTTTATATAATAAAGTAATTCTTACCTAAATTTTCCCGTCCACCTGAACTTCGGCGACGCCGTCGAGGTCTTCCTGTGTTATCGTGGGACTTCATCCACGAAGAATATTTAGCGGGGAATGCACCTTTACATTCTCTTCTTTTCAAGTAGGTAGGATAATCAAATCCCTACACAGAAGTAATTTCTGGAACATAAAACATGAATTAAAAATAAAAATTGTTTACAAAATAAATTAATTCTTACCTAAATTTGTCCGTCCACATGAACTTCGACGACGGAGTTTTCCTGGATTATCCTGGTTCTTCGACCACGAAGAAGTTTAAAGAGGCGAATGTACCTCTGCATTCCTGTCTTTCAAGTACGTTGGATCATCAAATCCCTACACAGATGTAATTTCTGGAACATAAAACATAAATTTAAAAGAAAAATTGTTTACAAAATAATTTAATTCTTACCTAAATTTTTCCGTCCACATGAACTTCGACGACGGAGTTTTCCTGGATTATCCCGGTTCTTCGACCACAAAGAAGCTTAAAGAGGCGAATGTACCTTTACATTCCCGTCTTTCAAGTACGTAGGATAATCAAATCCCTACACAGATGTAATTTCTGGAACATAAAACATAAATTTAAAATAAAAATTGTTTACAAAATAAATAAATTCTTACCTAAGTTTTTCCGTCCACATGAACTTCGACGACGGAGTTTTCCTGTATTATCCGGGTGCCTGGACCACGAAGAAGAATATAGCGATGAATGCATCTTTACATTCCCGTCTTTCAAGTAGGTAGAATCATCAAATCCCTACACAGATGTAATTTCTGGAACATAAAACATAAATTTAAAATAAAAATTGTTTAAAAAATAAATTAATTCTTACCTAAATTTTTTCGTCCACATGAACTTCGACGACGGCGTTTTCCTGGATTATTCTGGTTCTTCCACCACGAGGAAGTTTAAAGCGGAGAATGCATCTTTATATTCCCGTCTTTCAAGTAGGTAGGATCAACAAATCCCTACACAGATGTAATTACTGAAACATAAAACATAAATTTAAAATAAAAATTGTTTATAAAATAAATTAATTCTTACCTAAATTTTTCCGTCCGCATGAACTTCGACGACGGAGCTTTCCTGTATTATCCTGGTTCTTCGACGACGAGAAAGTTTAGAGCGGAGAATGCATCTTTACATTCCCGTCTTTCAAGTACATAGGATCATCAAATCCCTGCACAGAGGCAATTTCTGGAACATAAAACATAAATTTAAAATAAAAATTGTTTACAAAATAAATTAATTCTTACCTAAGTTTTTCCGTCAACATGAACTTCGACGACGGAGTTTTCCTGGAAAATCCTGGTTCTTCGACAACGAAGAAGTTCAAAAAGGAGAATGCACCTTTACATTCCCGTCTTTCAAGTACGTAGGATCTTCAAATCCCTACACAGAAGTAATTTCTGGAACATAAAACATAAATTTAAAATAAAAATTGTTTACAAAATAAATTAATTCTTAACTAAATTTTTCCGTCCACATGAACTTCGACGACGGAGTTTTCCTGGATTATCCTGGTTCTTCCACAACGAAGAAGTTTAAAAGGGAGAATGCACCTTTACATTCCCGTCTTTCAAGTACGTAGGATCATCAAATCCCTACACAGAAGTAATTTCTGGAACATAAAACATAAATTTAAAATAAAAATTGTGTACAAAATAAATTAATTCTTACCTAAATTTTTCCGTCCACATGGACTTCGACGACGAAGTTTTCCTGGATTATCTTGGTTCTTCCACAACGAAGAAGTTAAAAAAGTCAATGCACCTTTACATTCCCGTCTTTCAAGTACGTAGGATCTTCAAATCCCTACACAGAAATAATGTCTGGAACATAAAACACAAAATTAAAATAAAAATTGTTTACAAAATAAATTAATTCTTACCTAAATTTTTCCGTCCACATGAACTTGGAAGACGGAGTTTTTCTGGTTTATCCTGGTTCATCGACCACGAAGAAATTCAAAGAGGAGAATGCACCTTTACATTCCCGTCTTTCAAGTACGTAGGATCATGAAATCCCTACACAGAAGTAATTTCTGGAACATAAAACACAAAATTAAAATAAAAATTGTTTACAAAATAAATTAATTCTTACCTAAATTTTTCCGGCCACATGAACTTCGTCGACGGAGTTTTCCTGGAATATCCTGGTTCTTCCACAAGGAAGAAGTTTAGAGAAGAGAATGCACCTTTACATTCCCGTCTTTCAAGTACGTAGGATCAACAAGCCCCTATACAGATGTAATTACTGGAACATAAAACATAAATTAAAATAAAAATTGATTACAAACTAAATTAATTCTTACCTAAGTTTTTCGGGCCACATGAACTTCGACGACGGAGTTTTCCTGGATTATCCTGGTACTTCGACCAAGAAGAACTTTAAAGAGGGGAATGCACCTTTACATCGCCGTCTTTCAAGTACGTAGGATCATCAAATCCCTACACAGAACTAATTTCTGGAACATAAAACAATAAATTAAAATAAAAGTTGTTTACAAAATAAATTAATTCTTACCTAAATTTTTCCGTCCACATGAACTGCGACGAAGGAGTTTTCCTGGATTATCCTGGTTCTTCGACAACGGAGAAGTTTAAAAAGGAGAATGCACATTTACATTCCCGTCTTTCAAGTACGTAGGATCATCAAATCCCTACACAGATGAAATTTCTGGAACATAAAACATAAATTTAAAATAAAAATTGTTTACAAAATAAATTAATTCTTACCTAAATTTTTCCGTCTAACGGAACTTCGACAACCGAGTTTTCCTGGATTATCCTGGGTCTCCGACCACGAAGAAGTTTAAAGAAGAGAATGTACCATTACATTCCCGTCTTTCAAGTACGTAGGATCATCAAATCCCTACACAGATGTAATTTCTGGAACATAAAACATAAATTTAAAATAAAAATTGTTTAAAAAATAAATTAATTCTTACCTAAATTTTTCCGTCCACATGAACTTCGACGACGGTGTTTTCCTGGATTATCCTGGTTCATCGACGACGAAGAAGTTTATAGCGGAGAATGCACCTTTACTTTCCCTGCTTTCCAACTAGGTAGGATCTTCAAATTCCTACACAGAAGAATATCTGGAATATAACACATAAATTTAAAATAAAAATTGTTTACAAAATAAATTAATTCTTACTTAAATTTTTCCGTCCACATGAACTTCGACGCCGGAGTGTTCCTGTATTATCCTGGTTCTTCGACGACGAGGAAGTTTAGAGCGGAGAAGGCACCTTTACATTTTCGTCTTTCAAGTACGTAGGATCATCAAATCCCTACACAGAAGTAATTTCTGGAACATAAAACACAAAATTAAAATAAAAATTGTTTACAAAATAAATTAATTCTTACCTAAGTTTTTCCGGTCACATGAACTTCGACGACGGAGTTTTCCTGGATTATCCTGGTACTTCGACCACGAAGAACTTTAAAGAGGGGAATGCACCTTTACATCGCCGTCTTTCAAGTACGTAGGATCTTTAAATCCCTACACAGAAGTAATTTCTGGAACATAAAACACAAAATTAAAATAAAAATTGTTTACAAAATAAATTAATTCTTACCTAAATTTTTCCGTCCACATGAACTTCGACGACGAGTTTTCCTGTATTATCCTGGCTCTTCGACGACGAAGAACTGTAAAGCAGAGAATGCACCTTTACATTCCCTGCCTTTCAAGTAGGTAGGATGATGAAATCCCTACACAGATGTAATTTCTGGAACATAAAACATAAATTTAAAATAAAAATTGCTTACAAAATAAATTAATTCTTACCTAAGTTTTTCCGTCCACATGAACTTCGACGACGAGTTTTCCTGTATTATCCTGGCTCTTCGACGACGAAGAACTGTAAAGCAGAGAATGCACCTTTACATTCCCTGCTTTTCAAGTAGGTAGGATCATGAAATCCCTACACAGATGTAATTTCTGGAACATAAAACATAAATTTAAAATAAAAATTGTTTACAAAATAAATTAATTCTTACCTAAATTTTTCCGTCCACAGGAACTTCGACGATGAGTTTTCCTGTATTATCCTGGTTCTTCGAAAACGGAGAACTTTAAAGCAGAGAATGCACCTTTACATTCCCTGCTTTTCAAGTAGGTGGGTTCATCAAATCCCTACACAGATGTAATTTCTGGAACATAAAACATAAATTTAAAATAAAAATTGTTTTCAAAATAAATTAATTCTTACCTAAATTTTTCCGTCCACATGAACTTCGACGACGGAGTTTTCCTGGATTATCCTGGTTCTTCGACGACGAAGAAGTTTATAGCGGAGAATGCACCTTTACTTTCCCTGCTTTTCAACTAGGTAGGATCATCAAATCCCTACACAGAAGAATTTCTGGAATATAACACATAAATTTAAAATAAAAATTGTTTACAAAATAAATTAATTCTTATCTAAATTTTTCCGTCCACATAAACTTCGACGCCGGAGTTTTCCTGGATTATCCTGCTTCTTCGACCACGAAGAAGTTTAAAGAGTAGAATGCACCTTTACATCCCCGTCTTTCAAGTACGTAGGATCATCAAATCCCTACACAGAAGTAATTTCTGGAACATAAAACATTAATTTAAAATAAAAATTCTTTACAAAATAAATTAATTCTTACCTAAATTTTTACGTCCATGAACTTCGACTACGGAGTTTTCCTGTATTATCCTGCTACCTCAACTACGATGCATATTAAGCGGAGAATGAACCTTGACATTCCGTTCTTTCCAAATCGGTGGGATCATGAAGTCCCTACACAGTTGTAATTTCTGGAACAAAATTTCTAGATTTAAAATAAAAATTATTTAAAAAAGAAATTAATTTGTACCTAAATTTTTCTTTGGTTTTTTATTGTAACTACGCACTGCATCTACTCCGTATTTGATCCTCCTTAAGTTAACAATTTTCCTTGATTTTGTTGCTTGCAGGCAATTTTAAAGTATTTTAATAGCAGAGTGATTAAAACTGAAACAGAACTTGTATTATTGTGCAAGTCAAATATAGTAAATCGTAATATTAATTATACAAAAATCGACATTCAATACTATTCTACTGCTAGAAAAAAAATTTACGATATTAAACATGAAAAATATACAACAGGAAAATAAAGAATATAAATTTACATAATATAATAGATATGAAATAATTAATCAATAAAATTAAATCAAATTAAAAATAAAATAGTTAAGTACCTATAATAAAAAAATTATTAAAATGTTTGTTATATTATGTTATAAAAATTAGAGCAAAAAATTATTAGCAAATTAAATATTATCGCGATTTAAGTAATGTAACCCCCGCTAATATTATAAGCCGTATCAACATTTTTGAATACCGAAGAAATGCACACTTTTTAAAACTAAAATGTGTTTAAGATAATTATTATCACAAATAAAATACACTGTATTGTGTAAGTGCACAATAGAAAACACGTTATACACTGTAAAGTAATTTAAAATTATTGAGTTTCGTTTCACCACTGAAATTAGTTATAATTTTTTAATTGTACTATGTAACGTTATATTTCTTAAATCAATTGGTTATAAGTTCGATGCACCCAAATAACCATTTATTTTCAATTTATATTTTGAATTTCCAAATATAGCTCCAACGCTCTTGGTCCTGATGGTATCAGCCTTCGTACGTTGAAGCTCGTACTTCCGTTTTGCAGTGATGTGATCTGCAAATGTTAAATTTTTGTTTTAGAACCAAAGGGGTGCCATCTATCTGAAAGACATCACGTTTCTGACCGCTTTCCAAGCTTCCAATGGCCGTGGAGCCCTCTCATCTCCGTCCTATTAGCATTTTGTCGCCTTTTGCAAAGATAGCGAAGTTTTTCATTAGGGATGTTTTATGTGAGCATTTGGCACTCCACCATGTTTTGTTGCTGCTCACCTCGGATAATGCTTCATCAGGCGATCGTTCTGAAGTCACCTTATTGGTGCTTCTTGGCTATTTTAAGACCTTTAATTGGGTTGTGCAAGATCGTCTTTTAACCAAACTACTTCATTATGGCTGTGACGATTGACTCTGTAGGTGGTTGGCGGGTTATTTGCGTGATAGATTCCAGGTAGTTGAGTAGGCGGAAAATGTATCTCGGCCGTTGAATATTTCTCGTGGTGTTCCGCAGGAAAGCATTCTTGCTCCACTGTTATTCATATTATATACCACCGATTTGTGAAGAGTAGTGGATCCGAATTTCTCTCTCGATCTTCATGCTGATGATTCTCGAATAAATGTGTCATGTCAGCCTTCGAACATTGACACTGCGATAGATGTGTTGAGTCTCAATCTCGAATCGTTACGTGTTTGGTCGATATCGAATGGTCTGACTCTGAACCCCGCGAATTCGGAGCTTCTGTTCTTGGGTAGTCCTCGTCATGCACGTGTTTTACGGGATTTGGGAAATTTCGATGTGCCCTTTCATTCCACGGCAGATTTCGAGCGGTGTTTTGCGTGTTTGCCGTCCGGCTTTGTGGAGAGACATAATAGTCTCTTTGACGACTCCACAAGTGTGTGGTGTCCTTCCGCCGTAATTTATATGCTGCTCTTCGTGCAGAAATGTGATTTGTATATCATTTTTATGGTTAATTATTGTAGATTGTTTTTGAGCCGAAACGGGTGGCTTCAAAACTAATTTTGTTAGAATAAGCCATCAGATTAAGAACTTGAATATAATATACAGGGTGTCCCCGTGACCGTGGAGAACCTTTGAAGTGGCGATAACAGACACTTTCCTAAGACAAATTTTTAAATAAAATTTTTCTCCAAGTCCAAACCCTTGGGGGTACCTCCCTTTAAAGCAATTTCTTGAATTTCTGATTTCAAACGGCCATAGTTCCGACATTATTAATTTTTTACGCTTAATGGACTAGAACCTTTTTAAAGATCATTCGTTTATCTACAAATTAGATAATTTATCCTTATCGTCTAGAATCTACGGATTTCGAGTTATAAATAAAATTAAGGGAAAAAATTTAAAAAAATTCTGGTTTTCTGGTATCTCTTAAGGGGGAAGTCCATATAGAAATTTCAAAAAATCGATTTTTTTTATTTTCATAATCTGAAAATATAGTATGTTGAGCATGTACTGACGAGAGAAAATAAAAAAATTATGAATAACGCTTCAGGTAAAAGGTTTTTTCCTTTATAATCTCAATTTGTTTTACAATGTGTTTTAAATGTCCTTATTTAAGGAAAGCATTTCTTAATACTAATATGAATAATTTTCTAAGACATAATCTTTGAAGATTTTCAGATTAATCGGTAAGTAACTAAAACTTTGAAGGCGATTATCTCGAAACTGCATTTTTAAAAACTGCTCGTGTTATAACTCAAAAAGTTTTTGAGCGCTTTGTCTGAAATTTTGAGAGATTTTTTTCTACATTATTATCGGAAGGATAAACCTAAAATTTCAGATATTTCGCGTTAATAAAATACCTTTTGGGGGTTAACAATGTTGAAAAACAGCTCAAAATTCTGACTTATTTTATATTGAATTTTATGCTTTTTTTTAGTTTCACGGGTTTATCCTTCCCGTTAATGTGTTATAAACAGAAAACAAATTGATTTTTTTGTTTCGGATCAATGGTTAATGTGTGATAAATGCAGCCCTTTCGGACCTCGCCTCGGAGACGACAGACGAAAATTTATCCTGAGCCGCCATTTGGGAAAGAAATAAAATAAAAAATTTTTTTGTATTGTAGAAAAGTTAAATAAAGTTGAATTAAAAATTTAAAACTATATAAAATTATTTTATCACCTTCTAAAATATTTCTAAAATATGACTCATTAAGGCGCATTAAATTATCGTTAATTACTTTATTAATTTATATTGTTTATTTATTATTTTTAATATTGTTAATTAGTTCGCAATTTATTTTTTTTTACCTACACCTTGCTCATTATTTTCAGAATTTCTGTGAAAACGGTTAGTTTCTCAAGAAAATGTATTTGACCAAAATTGTAGCCCGTTAAATTCCCTATCCGGTTCGGGTCGTAAGTTTCTTTCTAAGACGTTCCGTTTAAGAGATACGCGGTTCGCAAAAAAGTAAAAAAAAATAAAAACTGAAGTTTTTTAACATTTTGTTCATTAATTTAATTTATAACTCGAAATCCGTTGATTCCAGACGACAAGTGGTTATAACCTAATTTGTAGATAAGCAAATGATCTTTAAAAAAGTTCTAATCCATTAAGTCTACAAAATCAATAATTTCGGAGATATGACCGTTTGAAATAAAAAATTCAAAATATTGCTTTAAAGGGAGGAATGGTTTGGACTAGGACAAAAATTTTATTTCTAAATTCGTCTTAGAAAAGTGTCCTTTATCACCGCTTCAAAGCTTCTCCACGGTCACGGTGACACCCTGTATGTATGTATAGTTTCGTAATAAATTATTATTATTATTAATTATTAATAATTTGATAGCGTAACTCAAAAATTGTGAGTTTTTAACTAATTTATTAAAATACTTTTTTGTTTGTAGAGCTAAATGCCGCATAGATTTGACTAAATTTAATAAGTATTTCAGTTTACAAAAATGTTGAAAATACACGAAAATTAGAAACTTTGCTTAACATAGATTTACTATTTTGGATGGATTTACTTAGGCATTAATATTAATCGATATTTTACCAGAGCAGAAAGTAATGATTTTTAAAAGAATTTCAAACAATAACGAGAATTTCATGACTGCCTGATAATAATTTTGTGAGCTGTATCTGTTATAGAAACGTCTTTGTTTCTGAAAATATATGTCCGAGAGCAACAGTTATAGAGAAAAGTACGATAGAATAGCTGAGAAAAGCAAACTTACTCGGAGAAACATAATTACATTATAACTCTATAAATAATCAACTAGGTACTAATGTAAGGGGTCGGTTCAAATCCGGGGAGAGACTAACGTTCTAATGACTGTCTCGGTGCTTCGGACGGCACGTAAAGTCGTCGATCCCCCTGTGTGATCAACAATAAAAGCCGAAGCCACAGGCTCACTCACCAATATCCTGTTTAATTTGTCGCGTGGTCTTAATGTTGAAATCTTTCTCTATGAGAAAGAGACTTAATGGTTCAAGTTGGACAACCTGTTAGACAATAATGGTTAGAATGCCGAAGAAAAACAATTTCCTAATCCATGTAATGGTCGCTTTATAGAAAATATAGGACCCTGTAGATGGTTAAAAACTACTACATTTATCTTTTACAGCTGTTAACATTTAGTGCGTCGCTGCATCGACTCATTTTTATCGAGAGCGAAGTATAACAGCTTCTTCGTTTTTATATTAGTATACTAAACGCGGTATAATAAATTATGCTATACTCTGTAGGCAAAAACTTTAGATACAATAGAGTAAAATTACAAAATTAATAGCACAAATACATAGCTTTTAGTGAAGTGATTTTTGTTTAAATATCCAGTAAACCTTACAAAACGGTAAGACAAACAAAATGAATTAAAAACGACTTGAATCTATTTAAAAAAAATTATCACCGACGTAATACACATCCCCTAATTAAATGAGAGAAAATATTGTCGTATTGTAGTAAACCGACCTCATGTCTTAATTTTTTTTTCTTCTTTCTTTTTTTTTGTTATAAGTAATAACGCTCTTTCACAAGTACAAATAATCAAATTACAGAAAACCTAGTAAACAAACCGGAATCCTTAAATATGAACCCGGCTTCATAATTCATTTAATAAATCCTAAATACGGCGCTGTAATTTGATAACGTACCGCGATTAGAATCTAACGGATACTTTCAACTATGAACCCAAAAGAAAGTAATAGAAAGAAATCTTCCCATCGACGATCTCGCCCACATCGACCCAACCACCATAGCCGAAGTCGTCCGAGTCATTCAATTCCGTAAGAACAGAAAAGTTCCAGGACCCGACGACATTTCAAATCGATCAATCAAAGAAATGCCACGCAAAGCAGTAGCCGCTCTCGCCGGTATCATCAACGCCTCTCTTCGCATATGGTGCTTCCCCCAGGATTAGAAACTAGCCGACGTAGTTGTCATTCCCAAACTAGGACAAGACAACAGAAAACCCCAAAGTTACCGCTCCTTCATCCTATTCCCGTCCCTAGAAAAAGTTGCAGAAAGAATCATCGTCACTAGTTCCTCAAACAAACCATTTTCGACAACGCAGTCCGCCAAGACGAACAATTCGGATTCCGACAAGACCACATTAGCATGGTCCAACAAATTCTCCGCATGGTCGAACACCTCGCCCTAAGATTCAACAAACACGAGTACACAGGATTAGTACTGCTCGATGTATCAAAAGTCTTCGACGAAGTATGGCACCAAGAGGTCTCATCTACAAGAAATTTCGAGCCAACATTTAATCAGCCCCGATTCGACTAGTTGCCTTCTACCTAAAAGACCGACGTTTCCATATCAAACTCGAAAGCACTCGCTCCTCCGTGCTTTTCATCGCCGCAGGAGTCCCCCTGCAACATATCTTCATGAGTGACATTCTTGCCGCACTCAACCCGAGAACAAATATTTCTTTTTATGGTGACGACACCGCTGTTTACTTCTCCTATGTGAGTCGGACCACTGCCCCCGCCCGACTCCAGAAAGCCGTCAACGAGTTAGAAAAATGGTTCGAAACTTGGCGCATCGAGGAAACCACCGCATCGTCACAGTCATCAATCGCGGAAAAGTCATCTTCGGTAAGCTCTATCCGATGATCAATTTCAATTAGTACGATGCCACCCGACAACAAACTCGGGATCTTCAAGGCAATCCATCAGACCAACTCTGACCTAAACAGCTTCAGTCTGGGAAACGGTGTCCCCCAATCTCATCAAGAAGATTGGAGTCGTTCAAAACAGATGCTTCCGACACACCTTGCCTGCCCATACTACGCTACGCCAGAAACAAACGCCTTCATTTCTATGCAAAATTGAAAATCATCGACGATCACATCCGAAAGCAGGCAGAAAAACTCTGCAACTCCACTCAGTTTTTAGAAAACCCACCCAATCCTCAACTCGGACAATACTAACCCGGTACAACCTAGATCGCAGCCGCCCCAAGAACAACCAATGGCGCCCGAATTTGACCCGCTTTCGAAAATGGTCACTTAAGGGGTCACCGATAAGTGTGTACTAAGACGGTGTTAACGTTCTTTCACAAATAACCGTTTTGTTACGATTTGCAGTTCAGCTATTGACAAGTTTTTCTTGTTTTTGATGCGTTGGAAACGTAATAATTTCATGTTTAAAATAAAAAAATTTCAAGGTTGTTGTCGATCGCATATTATAATTTATTGCAAATTGCCGACAAAAATTTAGTGGTCTTGAATTTCTAACAGAATATATACAAATTAAGAACGGAATAAATTAAAAATTTAATAATAATATTTAGTCATTTTTTGCGCCCCTGAGTGGATGCACTAACACACACCAATAGTTGTTACGCCACTGCAAATATTTAGTGAAAACTTATTTCAAATGTTGGTCAATTTCACCAAGTTGTCGTCCTTATTGCGTGCCATATTATTTTCATAGCGAAGTAAGTTGCGATATTAATTAATTAGCGAAATAATAATTCTACCTAAAATATTTTAAATTGCTGCATTATTAATTTAATTATATTTTAGTCAAGTGCCATGTAATATTAATTGTGAAGAGAAAAACTAGTTAATTTGGCAATGGAAACCATTTCGTGTAAATGTAACCTTCTCATTTTGGATTACTAAAGATAGAACAAATTATTATCTAGCCGAATTTTGGTATACACGTTTATTTGATTGCTGAAAATAATTGCAAGTCTCCAACGATTTCTCTCGTGCTCGACGTTCTTCTACAGAGCTTCAAAGATGTCAAAAATAGGTTTTTTGTTTATATCTCTAGGTATGGGTACAATGTTAAGTTCACCACTAGGAAAAATGTAGAACTTTGCATTTTATTTCTAATAACCAAAATAAATAGAGGAACTTACTATCTACTGACCAAACTAGTTTGTAAGTTTCTTTTTAAAATAATAGTAAAATGAACTCGTAAATAATTAAGTAGTGTTTTGCCGATTAAATTTAATACATTGTTGCAATATCGACGTGACGATTGCAGATAAAGAAGGACCGTTACAAGGAAGTTGGAATGTAATTGTTGAAAAAATAAAAACCAAAAAGCTGAAGTTTAAGATGAGATTAAAGGAAATATTCGAGTGGCATATTGGCAATACGATCTCGTTTTAAATTTAATTAGCAAACAAAGATGTCTGTGTGCACGATCTTGAATTAAAATATAAAAGTGAGTAGAACGTTATACTAGAAAAGAAAAGAATACGTACTGGCAGGGATACTTGGATTAAATTTTGCATTAAGAATAGTTTTTCTTTTTATAGGTATTGCAATCCAGATCGATGCACTAAAAATCGTAATAGGTTTCGTACAATAGGAATACCACTTACGAATCGTGAAAACATAGATGTAGCAACATCGGCAGAGTAGCAGTTCGATCGAATATTGGCGTTTATTTATGAGGCAATTCTGAAATAATCCATCCCTACCAGATTGTTTTAATGAAGTGATGTCAAAATTTAAGGTAAGACATAATTCGGGAAAGAAAGTAATTATCACATTGGCAACTTTTCTTATTACCAAAGTAAGAATCCTAACAAGAACAATAATTTTAAAGTTTGTTTTTTCCCTCACATAAAATTAGATAAAAGAGTTACCTCTTTTTGTTTGTTGGAGTTGTTTTTAACTTAACTTTTGCATAATAAAGTACTTTTATTATATCTCAAATAAATTAATTATCTCAATATGTTGGGGTCTGTCGGAGCAAGTTTGAATCAAATTGTGCACCTAAATCATCCACACAGTTTTTCCTCCTTAAAGGTAAAGTTGTTCATGCCGGTGGTAAGGAAGCCCGATGAGCAAGTGACGATGAAAGCATGAAAACTGTTTTCCGCAGATCGTTAAGAATTGAACGTTTTCCTTGTAAGAACTGATGCAATGTCGGAAAGAACTGGTAGTCAGTTGGTGCAAGATCTGGTGAATAAGGTGAATGAATGAGATTGTCCAAACGCAGCTTCCGTAGTTCGAACAGCGTTCTCATCATAAATCATCTTGATGTCGGGTCGCGTTTTCGAAATTAAAAATTAAAAGACGGAAGTTGTATTCGAAAAAATACAATAGATGTTTCTTGATAAATATATTTTTTAATTTCGTCCGTATTAATATAATTTTAACTATAGGAAAATATGGAATTTTAGAACAAATAAAGAGTCAACCGGGATGACACTATCGTTCTTTAAAAAGGACAACTCGCAAATTACCGTATAACTTATACTACAAGTACGATAGGGAAATGTAAGATATCATTTGTCAAACTTTGTGCTTAAAAAAATCAAACATTTCCTACTTAATATGACCTAATGCTTAAATTTAAAGTGAAAACTAATTCGTTTTAAAGTCTCAAAATGTATTATAGTTAATTATTATCATTTAAGAATAGTTATAAAATCGACTTTGGTTTAATTTTAACTTGAATAAAATTTTGAATTTAATAATTTGCCACAAATAAAAGAAGCTAAAGAATCAAGTCAAAGAATGTGATGTAAAAATGAGATATATTTACTAGTAAGCAGTTTTAAATTATTTTAAAATAATCCTTTTTTTGGGACTTGCAACTGCGTATAACCCCTTAAAAACCTTTTAGTTATTATTGCAAGCGGTATAGATATTATTTACTAAATACATGACGCTAATATAATTTCAATTTTCAGAATCACAAAATGTAACGATTGGGATATCACAAATAATTACGACAAACCAGTAATGTACATAATTCCATCATCAACCACATAATTATAGTTATAGTGCAAGCTATGCATTCAAAAAATGCGCAAATGTAAGTTCAATTTTACTTTTTTAGTTATAATATTAGAAAACATAAAATTCTATCAAACTTCAGACATGATTTCAAAATCTCATTTTCAAATAATTATGTACGTATTATGAAATAATTACCTAACGTGACCATACGTCACCCGCAATCAAGGTATGTGTCCTGCTGTCCCCAGAATACGTAAGAAAGTCCCGCTTTTTAGTTTGATGAAATACTTTTTCTAAAATTAAAAAAACCTGCCTTGGTTTATTTTTTAATCGATTTTAATGTGTTTTTTAACGTTTGGAAGAAAGTCCTCGGAATGAACAATAAATTATTTAAAAAAATGAAAAGCTTTTTTTAAATGTACGATTTTTCAAAGCTTTTATAGTTAAGTAGCGGAAACAATATCGAGTTGTAAGGACAATAAAAAGTAGTTGATAGTTCAAACTAAATTAAGAACCGAAATTGGTCATTTAGGTATTTATTTTGGGCATCGAATGCTTCAAGTCACAGCAAAATAGATCAAAGCAGTGGTTAATTATGAATTAATTTAAACTCTTAATTGCAACGCCCGAAAGGCTACAATATATTACGTAAAATTTACAGTTTTTTAAATAATGTCCAGAGTTTGATTTTTTGAATCGGTGACCCCATATTATTTTTTTATTATTAAAATTTCTTCGTTATTTTGCACAAAATTTACGAAACAAAACTAATAGCCTAGTCAAATTAGCCAAATATTTGACGAATCCATCAATCAATCACAGATCCAAAGTTCCGAAATTTTGTATACGTGTACATTTTGTCATTGTTGTAGCAAAAAGGCATCACCTGTATAAATTGCTGAGCAACTCCACAAGATCACGATGATAGTGGCGAATTTCATCGATATAGAGAAGGTTATTATTCATTAAAAATGTAACAGTATTTCCTAAAAGAAAGCAGTAGTAATAATTACTCGTCTAGTGCAGTTTTTATGCAAATTAACAAAGAGTGTACGGTAAAGAAACATTTTGTATTTGGGTGTGTTTTCATACTTGAAATGGTGTGTGATGGTTCGCAAGAGTTCTCAGATATGTTGTTAAACCGTATTCTGTAATTGGTAGCTTACAGAGTTCAAGTTTTTTTGATTGGATGTAATAAGACAATAATATTTTAGATATGATTAATGTTATTAACATGTGACAATATTTTTGTGATAAGATTAATTTTTTACATGTTACACGAAATTGAAATTAAAATTTAATTCATAACTTAAAGTTCAAAAACTATTTAATTGAATGATATAGTTTGTTACATACTCTTAACAGTAAGGTGGCGACCGACTTGTAACTGAACGTTGTAATGTAACCGATAAACGAGTACGAACGGCAAGCAAAGCATCCGTGCTCCATTCGACTGTCGGTTTTTTCCGAATTCCTTTGATTTTCACATTACATCGCGACGTGTTCGTTTTGAGCAACTCGTTTATTAGTCGAACGAGCTTTGTAATGTAATGCTCGCTGCGAACGTTACATTATATTACATTACAACGTTCAGTTACATGTCAGTCGCCACCTTTATGTTTCGAATTTTCGATTCTCGTCAGACAAACCTGGAATGGATCTGGAATCATTAAATTAAATAGTTTTTGAACTTATAATATAAGTTGTTATATTATGTTATGAATTAAATTTTAATTTCAATTTCAGGAACATGTAAAAAATTAATCTTATCGTAATAATATTTTTGGCGACAATTGTAATTCCTTACAACTAGGGCGCAAATCTTAAGTCTCATTTAGAAGCTCTTAATGTATTTAGTTGTAAGGCCCAAAAAAATTAGGTCCGCACTGGATGAATTATAAGAATAAAAATAGAAAACTTCCTTCGATACCGCACACTCTTTGTTGATTTATATAAAAACTGTGCATTCCATGAATAATAATTACTAACACTTTTTTGTGTGAATTTGGTTCTTTCTTTTGTCAATATCTTTTCTCCAAGTCTTCTATTTTCGTGAAACGTTTCGGGAAATTTACTATTCCCATCAGCTGTCTCAAAAGCATTGAAATAAAATTGAACGATTAAAACAGATGCAAACTTATAAATTGTTACAGATCGTTCCAGGTCCGACTTAAAGAACATCTGATATGCGGTTTAAGAACAAAAAGGAGTCGATTTTTTCTAACCACCTCCTAGATACCGGACATAATTAATTATCTAATGGAAGCAGGCTTCCGTGTATTAAAACCATCTAAAAAAAGGTGCGGTACTTAACAATCCGAAAGAGATTTCAATTACGAAGGTTCAGAAGTTTCACCCCCTCGGAAAACTTGAATATCCAGACAAATTTCAGTAAAATTATTTTTTGTATACGGCCACTTTGTTTGACGTAATTCAATGATGATGATTACGAGAGATGGATTGGCTGTATTTGGTAGTCTAATCGCTGCTTACAACTTTTCCTATTATTTATAATTTCAAATTCCATTACAACCGTAATTGTTCTGATGTGTATTGTACTGGATTGAGAAGTTCGGATTACTGGATAAAGTTAAAAATCGAAATTGCCTCTTCTCTTAATTATTGCTGGAACAATAAAGTTTCACGAGATGGGACATCATTTTCACATGACCATCTTAAATAAATGTTAAAACTAACGGCAGCTTCTTTATTCTTTATAAAACATGTTCTGTCATTTTCGTCATCTACGTTCGGATCTTCAATAAATTGCTCAATAATTTCTGGATCAGTTAAATTATTCTTTTCGTGACTCCTCCATTTACCCACTCTTCTACTTCAGCTTGTAAATACTATTTTTCATCCTATCCTTTTTTCCGCAATTCAAACATTTTTCTATAATCCGAAATTTTTTTTTGTTTGTTCGAATTATAAACTATTTGTGCAAACTACTGAGTTTTTCTTTTGTTCGGATTACTGGATGGTCGGATTAGCGTGTGTTCGGATTAACGAGACTGTATTGTATTTTATTTTGTAGCCACAAATTCGAGCATTTTTAAAAAAATAGGTAGATAATCTCAGGTTTAATATATCGATACAACTTCATAAAAAAATATTAATTCGTAGACTGTTTCTTTTTCTACAAAAATTTCATAGTCACATACAACTTTTAAATATTAAAAGCTGTATCTTTGCAAGACAAATTACGGCTTATTGAAGAGATGTAAAAAGATGTGTAGAAGAAATTGCAAAATTTTGCCCAACACATTATAAACAATTCCGAACGACGACGGGGTTCGTAAAAGAACAAAAGAAGAGGTACGTGTAATTATGAAACGAAAATTAACTTTCTACATTAGTGTTAGCCACATACACAATAGGAATTTTATATTATATAATAATAAGATATTATATAAATTTATTCTTTCTTGGCTAAATGGTTGACATCCGCAATAGCTCAGAATAAAATTAAATGTAAATTAATTATCTTGATTAGACGAAAATAAGCCGCATTAGTGTACAGTAATTAGTGGATGGTTTACTATGGAATTCCCTTGTTTGATACCTAATGGAGTGGTTCACCTTTGCATTAATCAATAGATCAATGTTGAATTTGAGATCACGGCAGTGAAATTTTGTCTATGATAGCAAAGTCTCTAATTTTATAAGTACCTATAAAATACATAATTCTTTATTATTGTGAAGTCATAAATAATAAATTTATTAGAAATATCTTTCTCAACAAAAATTTTAAATAAATGAATATTTTGAGCAATGTTTAGTATTTGGCGTTTGCAATATAAGTAGATCTGAGTCACTTGCGCCGCGACGCGTTAATTGAGTTTTAAAAATTATGCAAAAACTTGTTTACTCCGGCGCGACCAGGAGGAATGCAACCAGGGTTTTTCGCTCACTAACCCGTCAGTGTGTGTTTAGCGCCCGCCACACTACTGATTATTTAATTATCGAAAAATGAACTTATTTTTAAGTATTTCATGTATTCTAAAATCTGTTAATTTCAGAAAATTATCTATTGAACACAAATTATTGTAACACATCACTTAACTTTCCATTGCACTAAAAATCACATGAAGAAGAATAAGTTTTTACTAACCTTTTTAGTTGATGAACATATACCACTCCTCGCCGTAGAACTTACCTGGAAAAAAAAGAGGTTGTTAATACTTATATTTAATAGGATTAGATTGGTCAAACAAAAGACAAAAAGAAAGGTTTCTTGTTAAACTTTCGTAAAAAAAAAGAAGAAAACTATACCTTTAACACTGTAGTCCTATTGCCAATTTCCATTTCGTAAAGTCAATCGTGAAGTCCAACGACACATAATACACTCACATATTTTTTATCGATTTCGTTTGAAAGCAGTTTTAAGATGAACACTTTTATCACAAGCAAAATTGACACACGTAATTTCCGAGCTTCATACAAGCTTTACCATAAAATATTTCGTACTCGACACTTAGGTTACAAAACCGCTCGCGATTTGAAAAATTGTATTATCGATAACCGAGTACACGATTTATTTCACTGTTAATATTCTTGGCAAATTGACTGCCCAGATTTCCTGGAAAAAAAAAAGTTTTTTAAAAATCTATAAAACATTAAATTAATTGTATGCACAGGGCTCGTAACGAAAATTTAATCGAAAAAAGTAACTCGACAAATCTGAGGTGTATCAACCTTTGCATGCATCACGGCCAAATTCAATTTTTAAACTTATAGGTAATTGCCATCATATTCACAAATTTATTGCTGCACTCACATTTTATTCTTTAATTTAAATGCAACAAGTAGGCTTCGCTTATTAAGACGTCACAAAACACAAATGACATTTGCTAACGAAATTTTATTTTAAAAACAATATAAACGCATACAACTGTCATCGTTTTTTAATAAATGAGTCAGTGTTAAACTAGTTTATGCAAGTTTATTTTACTTTTATACAAAATTATATTAAAACAGACCGAAATAAAATCATTATCAATCGTCTTACCGGAAATGTGAAACTTAAAGATGACGAAATCAACTTTGTAAGAATGTCATTTTTGTTTTCTAATAATCCTCGATATAAAACACCACCAATAGTTACCATAGTATTGTAACCACAAACGCGAAACCTTATTTATTATTATTCGCTGGCACTGCTTTAAGTTTTCACAATTAATTGAACGCACATTCATTCATTTCACTGCAAACGCGTCGTGTGAAAAAGACGCTACTAAAAAACAATTGAAACGGACCTTTTTGTGACTACCTGCGTTTGTTTTAAATACGTCATTTATAAAATGAATCAAATCAGTTTTCTGAACAAATTTGCAGCTGTTCTACTTTTCTTCTAAATTTTAATCGATTTTCAAATAATTTCATTTAGTTTAACTAATTAATAATTAAAATTAATTAATTATAAAATAAAATAAGATTAATAATAAAAAATTAATTAACTCTTACCTAAATTTACCGCCCACCCGAACTTCGTTTTGAAATTCGTCTTGGGGGTTGTTCTCCTGTGTAATCCTGAATATTCATCCACTTATTTTCAAGTACTGCCTGGAGAACGCACCTTCACCGTCGTTTCCTTCCAAGTGGGTAGGATCCTCTTCTCCCTATATGTACAGATGTAATACATGGAACAAAATTTATAAATTGTAATAAGAATTATTAAAAAAAAATAAATAATTCTTTAAATTACCTAAAATTTTCCGTCTACCTGAATACATCGTCTTCGGGATTCTCTCGTGTTATCCTGAATCTTCATTCGTCTACAAGTACTACCTGAAGAATTCACCTTCCCCGTCGTATTTTTTTTTAAACGTAATCGCAAAATCGGCATGTGTTGCACTCTGGTGTGACAAATTCTCTACTTGTGTCCACCCAAGTAGATGGAATCTTCCTCAATCGATGCTGATGTAAGAGTCGTGGAATAAAATATCTAAATGAACAATTAATGATATTAATGAAACGAATTTGCTCTTACCCGAGTTATCAGATCTTGTGAACGACTACGATTTAATCTGTGCTAACCACAGTCCGCATTCTTCCGGAATTTAATTTAGTTTTCTTCCGCTTTCCTCGTCGCTAACTGCAGATACTTATAATTTAAACTGGAACAGCTTTTCAAAATTATTGTGCAAGTCAAATAAGCATTAAATTAATAATTATACAAAAATAAACATTCTGTAAAGCTACAAAATTACCAGATAAAAATTCATATTAAATCAAATTTTCAAAATATTCTACTACACACAAAATAAAAATAATAATAGT
Source organism: Cantharis rustica (assembly GCA_911387805.1). Classification (NCBI taxonomy): domain Eukaryota; kingdom Metazoa; phylum Arthropoda; class Insecta; order Coleoptera; family Cantharidae; genus Cantharis; species Cantharis rustica. The sequence continues at coordinate 1,222,926 of OU426877.1, forward strand.
ACCTAAATAAATTATTAAAATATTTGTCATTATCACAAAAGTTAGTTCATAAAATTATTGGCATAATGTATTATTGTTACGAGTTACAAACACGTAATAATAATATAATTTATTAATTATTGGATTGTATAAAAAATTGATCTTTATTAAGATACGGAGAACTTTTGTTTATAAGTTATAAGAGTTCAGGTTCACCACTCAAAGTTGTTACAGTAAAAAAATTATATTGACAGCCGCATTTTGTGAAATCAACTGTTTTAGAGTGCAAGTAACTATTTTTCTTGAAAAGTTTTGAATTTTGTAGTATTACTCGAAAATGACGCGTCTTAGATTAATTGCGTTTAATAACATGCTGTTTATCGAGACAATTTCGCTAAATTTATTAAGTATTTTACCTTATAAAACCATTGAAAACACCCGAAAATTAGAAACGTCCCTCTAAATTTAATATTATGTAAATAAACAAATACAGAAAGAATTATTTTCGAGTCATCTTTATTGAGGTTACCATGTTCCGTCCATCTTTATACGGGATACCCTTTTTTTAAATGTCCTGTCTTGGAAGTAAAACTGCATAAGCGGTTTGCGCCGACACAATTCTTTACGTAATTCGTAAGCTACCATATCTGGTAGCTGTGTCACCACTCGTTTTGCTATAATTGTTACCGATATTGCAACCCCTCACTGCAACGAAGATTTACCATACATACAAAATCCGTTCAAATATCTAGTGATATTTTGTATCTAAAATCTCGCCCGATTTCATCATATTTTCTTGTTGAAGTTAGAATATTAATTAGTTACTTGAAATTGCTTCGTTTTTCATTTAATTATATTTTAGCAAAGTGCCATATAATATTAATTTTGAATAATATGATTAAAGTTATTAACATGTGATAATATTATTTATGAAAAGATTGATTTGTACATCGATTGTTACATGAAATTTAATAATTTAATATTAATTTTGAAGGAATTCGTACGCATTGTCGTCAACCAATTTATGTTATGATGGAGTCTGCGGTTGAAAAATTTGTGCAAAAAGTTGGTAGTATTATTGAACTATGGTAATCGTTTTATATATAGAGCTGATAGAAATAATCGATATGTGTATCAAAAGTCCCCACAATTCCTGCCAAAATTAAACAATTAGGATGTTGCATATTATTTTTAATGAACAAAATTCGGCTAGTAGATTGTAATTTTTCCGCAATAATATTTCAACATATTAATGTTTAGAATAACTGGGCTAAAAGCAATTTTCAAATTTTTTATATTTCTTCTAGGATATTATTTATTTTTGATGCCTTTGATAACAAACAGCTATTTTGAAAATTTATAAATTAACGTGTTGAAAAATTGAACAATCTTTGTGAACAAATAGGTACACACATTGAACAAATAGGTACCACTCTGTCGATTAATTTTATGATAAAATTTGCTTGATATCGAGTTGGAAATTTAAAAAATTTCTTATCCTTTTTTTTTAAATATACTGTGGTGTTATTTTGCATAAAGCCTTTATTTTCGTTTTTTGTCAGTATTAGCTTCGCTTGTATGAGGCAACGATTGATAAGAGTTGGTGTAAGCAGAATTTTATATTAACTTTAAACACAAACTATCAACACTTTTCTTTTTATTGTAATAAATGTAGTGATTTCCAGAACAAAAGTGAATTTTATAAAATTTTTAAAAGTGTACAATAATTTATCGACTTTCAAAATTTAAGTTTATAAAGTTGAAAAGAAGATAATCTCCGGCTAGGAAAAGACGCGCAAAGGGATCGGCGAACGAGCGTTAGAGCCGGGAAGACGTGTGAAGTTTTGCGGAGGTGCAAAATTTGAGTATTTCCGAGCACATATTATTTTTGGGCGTATATTGATCTGCTGGATGAACAGTAAAATTATCGCTGAATACACGAAACCAATTGGAACGGAAGTGTAACCATTTCATCACAATAGCGAAGACAACCCATGTTCCACACGGAGGCTGCAATTTTAACGTATGCGAACAACGAGCACCGTCTACAAAATCAACCACAGCAAGGTCTTGCCGAGTCGGTGGCGTGTCTGAAGGTAGATAGAACAATAATTAAAACAAATTTAAAGTGCATTTTATTTAATCTTTTGAACTTTAACTTTTATTTATTTTGTAATTTTCCTAACACTATTACACCAAGGGATTAATAAAATTAGATGCTAGTGCCCATATTTTCAATATTAAATGTGCATCTAAATTTACGAGTCTGCACGATACACAGGATTTTGAAAACTGCTAAAGGTGAAATTGTCAACCATTCAAACAACAACTTTTATGAATAAAATTTGATTTAATTCACCTAAGGAGGAGTATTTTTCTTCCATCGTTAATGAGGGCTTACATGTGAACTCACCCCTGACGATACTTGCACTACGACTGAACCAGCTAGCCGTGGTAATTTTTTTAGATTGTGGAGAAATTAATATTGATAAAATTTCACATCACTTTAATACGTAATATTTGCATGGTACGTGATAATGCCAGGCAAGAAAGGGCCGTCCAATTAGGTTGGAAGTTAATTTATTATTATGGAAAAGGAAGAAAAATAAAAAGTCGAGATTTAGGATAAGAATAAAGAGAATATTCCAAGGATACGCTGGCAATATGATCCCATATTGAACTCGACTAGCAAACTGAGAAACTTATCTGCAAGGTATTAAATTAAAACATTTTAAAAATTAGTAGGACAGTAGTGCAGTTATTGGATTAAAAACAAAAATGGAAAAATTACTTGTTGATGAACATACTTGGTATTAAATTTTATATTAATAATAGTAGTTGATTTTTTTTTGTAGGTATTGCAATCGGGACCGATACACCAGAATTAGTTACCAGTTTTGTGCAATATAAATATGACTTAAGTATCAGATAATATCAGTATTAAGATGTAGAAACATGGGCACAATAGCAGATCGACCAAATATTGGTGTTTGTTTACGAGGTGATTATTTTACCAATTATTTCAAAATTGTTAAGGAATTGTGTTAGGGAAGTCTTGTCAAAGTTTAAGGTAAGACATGATTTGAGGAAAAAATGTATTATTTTATTGACAGGTGTTGACTTTGCTAATAATTCACTTTTAGTTTCATATCGACGAAGCGTTCTCAACAAACAAGAAAATAATTCTTATTAGCGATGGTTTTAGTTACCGGTCTCCAGTTTTTACTATTACTATTAGGCCTTTCGCACGTGGAGCTATTAAAAAGAAACTAGTTTCTAACCTGAATCACTAATCAGTAGCTTCTGCATCGAGGTTTTTGTATTTCAATGACGGCTCACACATGACGCAACTAGTTAGTAGGAATCAGTTTGTAAAGAGTCAGTAATCACTCACTCGCAATGATCCATGTTTGTTGTCAGCCTGCTATACAGCAGAATCACCTGCGATTTCCATAATATACAATTCGTTTAAGAAATGAAAAAATGTAAAAAAAAAATACAAAAATTATTTTAGTTTAAATGGTAAAGTATAAATAAAAATTTCAGCAAAATCCAATTACATATAATTATACCAAAAATTATTTGAAATTCACTCCAATTAAAATTTTAAATTTGAATATATTTTTCAAAGGAGAAAAACATTCGATATTTTAATAAAATTTATAACTAATTTCGTCTTACTTTTTAGTAGCTCCATGTGAGAAAGGCCTTAACAAGAAACATTATTTCAAAAGCTTGCTTTCTCTCACGTAAAATTAGAACTTAAGTCAATTACTCAGTTCTTGTTCGTTGGGGTTGTCGATATTATAATTATAAAATTTAATGTAACTTTTGCATGAATTTGTGTTCATTACGTCTTTACTAAAAATATTATAAGTATGGTTAACATAAAACTTGAACCGATACACAACACAGATATAAATTTGATGACGTCTATTATTACCACAATAATGTGGCACACACATAATGTCTCACAGAGAGACATTCTGTATAACCATCAATGGGAGGTGCAAATCAAAGATTTTGAAATTTAGAATATTTCTTTGTGATTTAGAAAAATTACCCGTCTACACATTAGCAATACAACAAAATACATGACACGATTATCCATATTTAAAATACGAAATAGTATAAATCTTAAAATCCAACACGGATAGTTCGAAGATTGTGTATTTCATATCGAGTTAATTTAGACTTTTATTGGCAAATATCAATAAAGATGTATTTTGTGATGTTGCTAAAGTGTAGATGGGTAAGCTTTCCACTAGATCCCGAAAAAGAATAAATAGGTACCTATATATTTTCTAAAAGTTGATCAAAAGAAATTAGTCGTTTGATTAACAACTTAATCTAGTTAATAAAATGAACAAGTGTATTAGCGAAATGTAAGAGACATCAACTGTTGAACTTTGTATTTAAAGAAAACGGACATTTCATACTTAGGTCCGATTTCTCTACCCCAAAATATCTCTTAAGATCTGAATCTATTAGATAAATTTATTTGATGGATTCCCGAGGTGAAGAAATCGATCAGTAATGGCTTCTAGTATTTAAATTGACAGTTAAAATTAATTTGTTTTAACGGTTCAATACGTATTAAATTGACTTCTGTTTAAATTTAACTTGAATGAAATATTGAGTTAATGAATTGACTCGGAAAGAAGTACCTAAAATGTGACAAATTTAAAAAAACGTGGTGTAAAAATGTGATACGATTGATAGTAAAATAATGATAGTAAAGTGGCTAACAAATAAGAAGCTTGTAATTATAATTGCAAGTGGTTTAGGTATTATTTGATAATCCCATCGTGATGCTTTTATTATTAATATTATTCTGTCTTAATATTTTAATGTAATTTCAATTTTCAGAATCTTAAAAAATAACACTTCAAATTTCACAAATAATTTCTACACGTACCAATAATATACAACTGGAATGACCATTCTACCAGCTAGAAATTATCCACCACACAATTATCGGATCGAAGTGATTTATGCATTTGAAAAAAGCAGAAATGTAAGTATTCGAGATAAGTTGATAGTTCTTAAAAAAAATTTATTTTATAAAATAAACGATATTTTACAAAAAATGCAAGAAAATTATTTATGAGTAGCTTTCACTAGATAAGCCTAAGAACCATTGATAATAATTTGTAATATTTTAAATATTGGCTTTATTATGTGGTAAAATAATAGTTTTGAAATGAAATTGTAAAGTTTTTACAATCCTTAGCATTCACAAAAAAAATTATCGCACAATGTTAATTGTAAACGTATCCACAAACGGTTTTTTTAATTTTGCATTTGAATGTCATAGGTGAACGAAAAATTGAAACCGCAAACGCATAAAATCCATCACTCTTATTGTGTGGTTTAAGGCTTTAATACTGATCTATTTTTCAAATAATATGGTTGAGGTTATTAATTATTTATTATTTTTCAAATAATAAATTCACATCGGTGAGAATTAGAGTGTTGATATAAAAACCACGAATGCATTATATTTTATAATACAACTAAAATGTAGCAATTCGGCGAAGTCCAAGGAACGATTAAGTGTGTGAATTGAAGGAAAATTGTATGCGAGTTATCAAAAATTGGTGCTTACGAATCTTTTAAATCTAAATAATATGAAAAGTAATTTGAATTTGAAAAATTTAATTTTTTCTAAGTAATTTGAATACTTGGTATCCACCGATCGATAGAGCCTACGTTAAACCATAGAAATATGTAGTAAACCTAGTTTTTCGTTTTTGACGCTTATGCTGTTTTGGAATATTTCCATCGATATATGAATCGCCATATATCCCTAACCAAAGAATTGCCTCCATCGAAATTAATCGTTAATTATAAATGTAGCTGTTACATACAAAAATACTTGACTTATTTGCTAATACGAGCAAATTTATAGATCACACGTGAGCTCGTATTCGATTTTTATTCTCAAATACGAGCTTGAATGAATGTCATACCCGGCATTATGGCGCGAAGAGGCAGTTGAAAACGTAAAAGTTTAATTTTAATTTTGTTAATTTAGTTACGAGTAAGTATTAGAAATCATAAAATTCTACCTTATAAATCATCATCGTCCACGTATTGAGTGCTGCCCATTACGTCACTCTTTATAACTTCCACTTCCATTTATTGACATTCGCAAATTTTAAATAATTTCACCAACCTGTTGAATTTTAGAGTTTTCTGTTTAATACTTAATACTTTTGTGTAATTTTTATGAATTCACCAATTGGGTTAATCTCTCGCTCACAGCATACAGTATTAAAATGTTAAAATTTTGACGCGTCTCTTGTTTCGATAAGAAACTTCTACAAGTTAATTAGCAATTAAAATATTATGTTCTAAAACGAATCCAAAACATAATTCACCTTCCGCGAACCGCATTAAGTAAGATACCACAATTTTCACTTTTAATAATTTAACACTTTGTTAGATAATAATAATATTGAAAACGAAATAAATAAACCAACGCATACATACGCGCGTCACAAAATGGCCAAATAAAACAATTGCAAAAACTTCAATTTGTAACTGATGCGACAAAACTTCTATTTTAAAATCCCGAACTTATTAATAATAATAACGATGATTACCAATTAATAATTAATCTGTTAATAATAATAGCAACAAATAATAATGATGCAATAAATTCAATTATCTATTTTGTTCTATTCACCAAACCTCGAATTAAAACAACATAATTGTTCAGGTAGCAACTGCATAGACCTAATTTCGCGGAACTGAACAGATAAACTTCGTTTGTTTTAAATTTAACGCCTAATAAATATTATACAGGACGATACAAAAAGTTTAAACGTCAATTATTAATAGGATAATAATTATTTTTGTTAATATTTTTTGGTAATTTTTCTTAAAATTTACCTTGATACAAAACTAAACAAAATTCAGATTTAGAATGAATGCATTACTAAATTATTATTACACGTTTTAACCCAAGTTATATACCGTTATTTACTAACCTCCCCATTGATATATCTTTTCGATCGTAGAGACGTATTAAAACAAAAGCTCGTGAATGATTACAGTAAATCCGCATTCAAATCAAATTTATTAATTACAATCTGCTACATACATAACATCAAGTAATTGTTTTGACACAACCAAAAATGAACATAATAGAAAATGAACCTAAAATATTAATTTTTTAAGTGGATAGTGTAGTAGTAGTATGTAATCTGTAATATTAAGATAAACAAACTAAACAAAATGTTAAATGAATTTTAACTGTTAAGTAAAGAATACATACTAGCACACATAGAAAAATAATATTTAAAAGACAATAATTTACATTTAACAGGTTTGGATTTGGAATATTTGAATAAACAAAAAAATGGCAAACAAATCTTTAAATAATAACAAAATTAGAGACGTAAAACAGGCAGTCGATGATTTGCCTTTTTGCTGAAACTGCTAACAGTAAAGTAGAAAGAAAAAGAAAATTTAAGCTGAATTTTAAGAGTTAAGAATTTTTAGGAAAAGAGATGGTAAATCTTAGGGGTTGATATTTGGTTTATGAATACAACTATGTGAAGATGCAATTTTTTGTAATTTTGTATTCATAATAATTATTTTCATTGATTTAATCTTGTTAGTGTCTGGTTGGGTCTCACGTAATTTAACAATCACTTCAACTTTAATACAGAACACATACCAGTTCATTCTTTAATATTCCTCAGTCAGCACTTCTTTATACATTTCTTGTACAGAAGAACTGAGAAACTTGAAGTACAGCCATACGAAGACTTTAATACAAGTTTCGACATTTTTTCGTGGTCTAAATGACCTGTCGCTTAGCCAACTAATTCATGGCATTAGAAAAGACATTCGTGCAGTGTTTGAAAAAATTAATATGATTCATAAGCAGAAATAGCAAGAAACTAGAGTTGCTCTTTTCTAAAAAAAAATACTATCGTAATACACTACAGTATACCTCTACAAGGTAGTTGTCCATATTAGTTTTGATAGAAATCTGTTTTGAACAATATTTAGCTCTAGTTGCACTTTGTAGCGAAAACACTAAAAAGAAATATCTCTAGATGTAGGTGGGAGGCTGATGAAGTCAAGAAAAACAAATCGTTAGTAACTCGACCGAATTATTATTTGTGGTGTATCAACTAAACAATATATTATATTAAAACCGGATTATCTTCAAGTTATTGAATTTTATAAACAAACATCAAAATTTACTCGTCGTGAATAGTTGGGAGAGAGAAAGAAAAATCATATAAATTTTTTTAGAAAAACCAAAAAATGCGCAAACACTTTTTAGAACTAAAATGTTTTAAGTTAACATACACCGCATGTATATTATCGCAAACGTTTTTTCCATACTATGGCATCATCAGGCGATGAACTAAAAAGAGAAACGAGAAAAATTCCGTATTTATTGTCCAAATTGCAAGAGAAAGGGAGAGGGTAGGGGAGGATATTTTTGAAAAAAATTTTAAATATAAAAATCTGTTACATTTGGTCACATCAGATTTTTCACTGTACACTTATCGCATAGATCTTAATAATTGGCTGAAAAATATGTAGTAAAAAAGTATTATTTTTTCAGAAAATGATGGTCCTGAAGTCAACCAGAAGATCACGATGCTGTTCCAATACTAAAAATATAGGTTTAATGATATTCCAAAACTGGTTAGTGCAGAAAAATCAACTGTGCTTCAACATAATGACTTATATCTAGACTGAACTAAGTGCTAGGACAATGACCACGGTGAAGACCCTCGAAGAAATGATATGAATGTTATGGAACAAGAAAAAGTTATGAATAGGAACCAAATTTTTCCTCATAGATGTTATGGGGGCTACATTTTCATTGAACAGAACTTCCTTACATGTGGTATGATACCATTGCAGATATTTCTCTCTTATAGTTTGCAAGGACAGAAAAGGTAAAAATTATGTAAGCTCAATAATCCCAATGTTATATTGGAACAGTGTAATAAAAATTTCAAAATTTTCAAAAGTAACTACGTGTTAAATATCAAATCTATTAAAAATATTTGGTTTCAAGATAATGCATTGAGGGTCTCGAATATACTAGCACTTTTTAAAAATAAACGGTGGGGTCAATCCATAATAAATGACCTGATATGGTCTCTAGGTCATTTCAAGTTAATTTGATTTTTTGTGTTGATATTTCTAAGTGAATATTATTTAAATTATATTGTTTTTTATTTTCATTTTTTAGCCTTATGTTTTTGATAATAATGTGTAGCATGTTTGGCAAATTAAAAAGGTTACGGAAGCTGAAATATTGTAGCTTCTATTTACATTATCAATGGAGAACCAAAAATAATTTATTTAAAAAGAATATTTTAGACAGTTTAGACATTTTCAACAAAATCCCCATTTTTAAAAAACTACTATATCTTATGAGGAAAAGATTACTTTCCTTTACCCCGAGATTTACATTCTCTTTTTTTTCTAAAAATTCTCTAAATTTGAAAATTTAATGAAACAGCACTCTTTCAACGCAAAATATTGCTAATGGAGAGAACCAGATAAAAATTTAAATTTCAGTACTATACTGTAGAACCTCGATTATCCGGGCCGTGCTCTGCACGGATAATTGAAAAACACGAATAATAATAATTGACGTTTGCTGTTAATACTATTTATAGTAGATTACAAACAAGGAACATATTGATTAAAAAGTTCTATTTGAAAAATGAGATAATTTGGTTTGTTTTTGACTTTTACTTAAATTGTATTTAATTAAATCTTTCAATTTTCTGAGGTGCAAAATATCTACAACCTCAGTCTCACTTATCTGTTCAAAATAAATTAATAAAACATTTATAGCTTCGGTAGCTCGTGTATGTGTGTTACGCGATGATTGTCATATTCCTTGCTCTTTAGATCTTCTACGTCAAGTATAGCTGCAGGAATAGTACATAGTATAATACTACCGAAGTTGCAAACGCTCACGGAAAAATCGCTTCACAGATAATCGGGGTTCTACTGTATTATTATATTAGTCTTATCACCAACAATTTTGAATTTGAGATTTGACTACAACCAAAGATATTATTACAAATACAAAATGTAAAAAAGCATACTGCATGTTTTCAAAATATTTTTACAAGTAGCATTCTACTCTACACACTCAAGCGGATAAAGAAATCGATACAAACATTTGTTCAATAATCGCGTATCTAGAGTTATAAACAATTTTTATATTAAAGAATTTAATTCTTTCTAAACAAAATTATTTATGTTCAAAATAATTAAATTTTAATAAACTTATGTTGAAAACCAACGGGATTGCTCCAAATGCCGTAATGTACAATTTTTGGGCACATCTTTATGTACACTTTTTAACTTATCCGATTGTGTAGGGAGACGCCTAACCTTTTTTTTCTAATGTTGAGTATGTCAAAAATCATACATCATATGAAAGCTCATTTTAAAGGAGATATTATATTATTCTAAGTAATTCCAAGTTAAGTGTTAAAATATAAAGTTATATTTTACGTAACAAAAAAACGATAAACGGACCAGGATACTAGAGTGATGAAACGGGCTTCAAGTCTAAAACCTGACGATGTTACCCTTTTTAAGTTTTATCTGCAAAAAGACAATCGATGATAAAACTCATGCCTTACATTTTCTAACAATTTTTGTAAAATTTGCTCAATTTCATACTTGCTGCATTTAACTAAAAATGAAAGTTTTATTATTTTTAACCTTTTGGAATTACTTTAAAAGTCATTGAATAATTGAAATTGGAAAGAAATTGTAAAATTTCAAAGGTTGTGTCGACACAATCCGAGTACACTTAGACCGAGTGATGAGTTTAAGTTCATCATGTCATCTTAGTTTTAGGGAAGGTTGCATTTTTACTGATGAAGAATTCTCTTTAAAATATTGAATATTAAAGTTATATAATTTATTTCCGTTAAAGTTTTCACACTGTATGATATTATATTATCAAAGCTTTATAGTACCTACTACACAATACATGGGGCATAGCATGGCACAGTCCTGCATTCACATGCATGCATTAATTTATTTTTATAAATTCATAATAATTATGAATTAATTACAAATAAATTTGAACAGTGAGTTTGTTTGCAAGTGCTCGTTATCAAGAAAACGTGTTGTTCTTACGTGGTGTTCTTACATGCATGCACGTGCATGCATGACTATGACACCACAGTTTTATCTCGAACCGTTTATTAAATATTAAAAATTTAAAGGAAATTTTCTCTTTACAATATAGTTTTTTTTTTCAAAAACTTACTGAAAAATAATGATCAAATAAAAAGAAGGTAATTTTGTCTTTGTTTCGGAACGCACTTTCATTCATATTTTTATTTTTCGAAATTCCACTAGTTAGACTCTTCGACATCAAATTTTGTTATTATCAACTTACCGAAGTAATAAGTCAATTATTTATTACTTGATACTTTGGATATTTTTTCGAAAGTACCTTGGAGTTTTTACAAACTTCATTTAATAAGACGAAAGAAATTTTCATGAAGTGCAAAATAAAAATTAAAAAAAAAAGATTTTTCTCGTAGTTAAAAAAATCAGGTACATAATACCACGATCTGACGTGGCTTAAAATTCGTAGAAAGAATAACAGTTCTTTATAGAATTTAAAAAAAATCAATTATTACATACAGAGTTAAAACAAATTTTTGTACTAATAACTGAAACTAAAGTGCATTCCAAAACAAAAAAAAAAGGAAAATTATTTTTCAATAAGTTATAGGAATTTATAAAACACTATAATATCCAGTTGTAAAAGCCATAGGAATCGATTAATAGCCAAGTATTTTCCGAGTACGAGTACTTGCTGATGATAATGATTGTTCCCACCAAAATCTAATTTTGCACCTAGTAGTAACGTTTCTAATTTTCTAAGTATATTAAGCCTATTTTGAAATCATAAATAATAGATTTATTAAAAATAAGTTGATAATATCGTATTCACCGCTTGCAATTTTAGTAGAACCGAGGAGTCACTTGCCATGCACACTAATAGTTTCCCGCTCACTAACCCGTCAGTGTTTGCTTAACACCGCTGTGCTGATTATTTAATTATCGAAAAACTAAACTAGTAGAGGGTCCCTTGTACCAAAATAATCCAATAAAACTCCGGGCATAATTTCAAAAACTGTAATTTTTACATTATATTGTAGCCTTTGTTCCGTTCCTCCCAAATCTACTTTTGTTGCATAGGTCCAAATTTCTTGCTTTTTGATGTTTATTTTTAAACGTTCAGATTATAGTTTCCAAATTGAATCGAAAAATGTAACAAGATCTTTTTTTAATTCTAATTGATTTTTTTTAAATTGTGAAAAAAATATTCGATCAAATGAAAAATTAAAAATTGCCCATCCAGACATTTGCCTCGATGATCGACAAAATTGACCACAGCAGTGGTTAGTTACGAATTAATTGAAACTGAATATTTTAAATTGAACAAGCAAATAAAACTTTAATAATATTCAAGATTTCTATTAAGCTTTAAATATTATTAATGTTTAATTAACATATTCAATTTGAAATATTTTAAAGTTTGCCGTTGTAAAATATGAACCGATGAAATAAAAGTACATTTGAATGGCTACACCATTCGTACACCAGGAACGAAAGCTACAACTTATGTAAAAATAACAATTTTTGCATCACATGGAGAATAATTATTTTTCACTAACCTTTTTAATCCCGTTGAACTTATGCTGTCCAATCCACGCTGTCGAACTTACCTAAAATGAGAAGAAAATTATTAATACACATATACTTAACAGGTTTAGGTTAGCCAAACAAAAAGATATTCAAAAGTTTTTTGTTGCCAAACTGTCGTAAAAAAGAAAATTATTGTTACATACCTTTATCACTGTAGAGCCCAGTTGTATTGTCAAAGTCCAATCCTCTGCTTCGTGCAATCAATCTTGAAGTACAACGGCAAAGAATACACTCACATATATGTTTATCGATTACGAACGAACAAGTTTTAAAATGAACACTTTATTACAAACAAAATTGACAAACCGCTCGCAAAAAACTTTTAACCACGTACACAAGATTTATTTATTTGCCAGTATTTCTTGCCAGACGATCTGAAAGAAAAATAAATCTCTTAAAATTTTATATAACCGGACATAATATTTAAGGAGGAGATTCTGACAGCACCAGATCGAAGGTTTTTTTTGCCGATTACTTCCGATTGTACAAAAATTGGACAGAAAGTCCTATTCACCACTGGAGATGAAAGAATCGAACTTAAACAGTATCGGACATCAACAAAAAACATATTTTTAACCCAACAAGATAACTTACCAAATTAGTTTGCTCTAACTTTTGATTTTATTAAACATTGTTTATTTAAAAAGAACCAAAGCTATCATTAATCCCGCCTCATTTGAACTTATAATAATTACACGCACTTTTTTAATATTTACGCACAATCTGTTTGATTTTAAACGCAACAAGTAGCTTTGCTTGGTAACGAAAAACAATGGTGGACAAACAAAACAAATGACACTCGCCGACAAAATTTAATTTTAAAAACAATTGGTCAACTGACGTTTGAAAACCGAGTCATGGCTTTTTCTTAAAAGAATCACTTTAAAAAAACACTTGCACAAGTTTATCATAATACAACATATAAATTAGAAAATAAAATTTAATTCCGTGTTTATTTTTTAATTTATAACCTACAAAATATGCGAGCGCTATTCGGATATACTTGAATAATAAGCACGGACTTAATTTTCAATTAAACAATTGAAAACCTAAATTACACATTATATTAAAAAGAAACAAATAATAACCTAAACTTCGGTGCAAGCTAAACTTAACATATTTTACTATTATCGTTTAGCGTAATTTATTGTTAGGTTACAAAATAAGTCGATGGCGAAATTTCATTATGTATTTTTGCAGGTCGACATAAAAAGAAGTTAACGTTGATGGTCATATAGGAAGCATTTACTTTTGAAGATATTGCTGTAATCGAAAGTACTTCTTTACTCCACGAAATGGAAGCCAACGGAGAACATTGTTTCAAGAAACTAAGTTGCAGCCCGTTGAAACAAATCAAATGCCGACAATGTATCGACAGGGCGAAAATTTGAAAATTACACAGTCAAAAATTAATTCAAGTTCTTACCATTTATGTGGAAGATCTATTACAAGATTGGGATTGCACAAAGTCATCATCTAAGATTCATCGATTATGCTCTCCATAACTTAATTCACCAACACAATATTTTAAAATGACGCGCGCGTCTTTTCGGTTAAAAAAAATCGTTATCGTATTAATTTATTCACTCAGAGAGAACAAAATTAATTTAAATGATCGATTTTTCTTAAAAAAAGTAATTTCCTCAATAAAATCATTGAAATTATTTAAAACCGCAGAGCGCAAAAAGTGCGTGTTTCCAAGCCGAACGATTTTGAACTACTCCGCTGCCGTTCGGACGGAAATAATGCGGAAGGGGTATGCAATCCTGAGCTTCGTGAACGCTCGTGATTCAAAAATCTGCTAAATCAGTACGGCCATCTAGCGGATTTTCTTCGTACTTGAATAAAAATTCGAATTATTTCAAAATTGAATTGATTTTTAAATAATTTAAAAGTACTTTTTGTATTAATATTGCCTTTAAAGTACACAACGGATTACAATAAAATAAATTTTTTTTCCCGGAAATGCCAATAATAACTAAAAATGCCCACCTCGAAAATTCCATGTAGTAATTTCGCTCAGAAATCGGAATGAAATGATTAGATTTAATAAAATAGACTCCAAATAGTTCATTAACACCTAATTCAATCCTTCCAACGCAATATTTATCTTGTAATTACATTTTGGAGCCCCCGAAAGCTCAAACGTTCGATAATGAACAACTGTCAAAATAGTTCATTAATTTGTTGAAAAATCTTGAAATAACTCTATTTTACACACCACCCTTCTATTATTTATCATAAATAAGACTGTTTAGCCCATTTATTTTCTAAATTGTGTTTAAAGAACATTTAACCGCAAAACTAATTTTAGAGAATTTGTATATTAAAATTTACATATAGACAATTAAAAATGAACCAAAACCATTGCTGATTATGCTAATTACTCGAAAGTAATCAAATTTGTCCCCTAATTATGTTATTTTTGATCAATTTTCTTTTTGACAGTTTTTAGGTTTCGATGTCGATTTGTTGCGAAATACCACATTTGTGTATCGTTTCTTATTAAAATGTCACGACCGATCACAATACTTGATCTAAAGGAATACTTTAACACAAAAGGGCATTGCTCGTTTAAAAAATTTGAGATTTATTTTGACATCTACCGAGCGAGCATCGCAAGATCGTAGTTACATAATTTATATTGTTTGTTCAGTTTTCTGATATTTAATACAGACGAATTTAATACTTACCTATCCTTAGATTACAATAAATAACACTGTAGGTTCTGTTTTCAAAGAAGTTTGTAATTAAAAACACCTGTCGCTTACCGAAGTAAGATAGCGTCATATGTTTTAACTTTGTAGTTGTTCTCTACAGGAAGGCCGTTTATAAATTCTAACCTTTTATCAAGAGATATGATAACTTTTTTGACGTTTATAAATTATATCTTCACTGCTTGCAGGGAATTTTCTTGATTCGCTACTTGATTTGACTTGCTAACGTCCAATTTCTAAAATATATTATTGAGAAGGCTGCCAACAACCACCGGAAAGAAGAAATCGTACAGCTGGTTGTCTCCGTAAACCACATAACATTTATACAGTCGTTTTTGAGACTTTGATTTATATCCGATGCGAGGTTTCTAATTATTTACAAATGCTTTTAAAATAAAAAATTTTATTTAAGTAATAATTTTTAATTATTTATTTATTTATGTGTGAACATGTTAATATGTATAAAAAAGAGTTTTTCTAACTAATCTTCAACTATGCAAGGCAATCGCTCCCATGTACGTAGATAGAGAGTAATCTCAAACTTTCCAGAAAAATTTAAAATTCACTTGTTTAACTTGCTCTAGAAATGCTGCAAACACTGAAAGAGATACCAAAAACATTTTTGTATAAACTAAAGTGTGAAGAGATTTCGAGTTGATAACAACTAAATAATTAAAATTTCTCTTTCGAATGCTTATAACCTTCTTAATTCAAAAAAAAGAACTGTCCGGTTAACAACGGGTGCCAGTAGCTCTGATGGATAGGGGGAGAGCGAGTCGCAGGTTCTTTTATTAAATTAGAAAAGAAATTATGAATATTTATGGTTGCCTAAAAATTTATAAATATTGGCGCCACTGACTTTATTAAGCAACCTGTAAAAATAATTGTTGTATCAAGAAAACCCAAAGTCAGATAGGTTTCAAATTATATTGAACAAAAACATTATAAATTCGCATCTACAGTAATTGACGATAGAACAAGAAAATTTTATAATAATTTAATACGTATACCCCGCGCGCAGAATAGCTATTTTGCCTGCCGGTTTCCAATTAATTTCTACTACTTTTACTGTATTACAAATTCAAAATATATTGTTGAAATAAAAAATAATTTAATCGTTCCGGATGATTGTTGACATTTGACTTAGTTGGCGCAACATAAAATTTTATTATACGACCTGATATGTTTCACTTTTCTTTCTTGTTTATTGAAAGGCGGCAAGAATTTCTAATTGTCCTTTGACTCTTTTTTCTTTTGATATTGACATTCGATAAGGCGATATAATAGTTCTCAGACAGGAAGGCTTCCCAAAAGCAACTTGTAATTTTGACTTCCAAGTTCATAGATCAAATACGAATCCTCCAGCAAAATAAATGAACCAAAATGAAGATCAAAGAAGAACCTATTCAAAAAATTGACAATAACTTCCTGGTCAACTATCACAATTCAACTAAATTATTACCTGTTGTTCGGTTCTTATGGAAATTCAATTATTTGAGTTAAACAAAGTTTCCAACATTTGTGATGTTAACTCTATCAATTATGGCTTGAAAGTGAAATATCTGGTTAAATCGAGTACGCATAATTTCCGCGTTTCCTATCTAAATTCGAAAAGGGGGGAATTTGTTTCTCATAAACTATAATATATAGGGCCGTACCAAACTGAATGTTACATGCTTTTCCTCTTCAAACTACAATAGATAAATGTGTGCTGAAGGGAACTTTTTTATAGGACATTTCGTTCCCTACAAATTATCCATATAAAATTTTGTCGAATTCCTTACCGTTTTCTTTCTTGTAATTTTTCTAAAATTTAGAAGAGAAAAAGTAAGGAAGTCCACCTACTTTTTTTCCTTACTTTCTTAAAGTTTTAATGAAAAATATTTCTAAATAAAATATTTTATTTTGTCTTTACTAAAGCAGTCGGGTTCAACAGCTCGCACAATTCAGAACCCCTCCTAATGTTTGTAACCTTGGCGCGGGAGGGGGCTAGCGAGCTTTCAGTGAAGCCGCAGGCATGTACTCAAGGGACGAACTGTGGGGAGGCCCCACAGGGCGGTCGGGGCCGGCCGGGACTTAAAAACTCTTTGTGCCCGGTTCTTGCCGTCTTCTTAAAGGATAGGATGGCTGTGGTGGAGAGAGCCAGACTAATTGGCAAAAACAAATCGTAAACCGCCTGTGGGCTGCAACGACTCCCATAGTGGATACCAGTGACAGGGGCACGAGGGCCTTGGCTTAATCGCCTGGGCTGCGTGGATCACTATAAAACCCTCCCAATTCCTACAGTACCGCGACGGCAAAGGGATGCAAGGCCGAAGGAAAGTTCGGTCTCTAGTCGCAGAAACCTCGGGGCACCAGGCGCACCTCGTTGTATTAATGCCTTCTATCGTGCATGGGGCTCTGTGCGATGGTGACAGTCTTACCCCAATACTCGTGGAAACAATTATGAAACCACCTAATAAAAACTTTAACACAGGGGGCGCTTCCGAAAGGAATGAACCACCCAGACCTTTGGGGGCTGCAAGGAGGCGCTATATGCGACTCCAAACAGCAAAGAAAAGTAAGGAGGCAGAGACGGCAACAAAACCTACTCCTGAACCAACACCAGGTACCTCGACCGGGGGCCAAAAGCGTAACCGGTCAGATGCGAGTACACCCGCAAGCGCGGGTAGACCAAAGAAGGGAGCAAACCATGTCATCTCTTACAAGTCTGTCTTGACAGACATAAGGGTAGCCATTGTACCTTCGCGTACCAATAAACCTCGTACCATCAACCTCACCAAGTTTACTGACGTAAAACCAAAGGGGGAGGGGGCTGATGATTGCCTCCTGCGTCGACCAGGTCACTAAGGACTGCTTGGAGCGGGTGGTCGCCGAAAGCGAGCTCTGGACGGGAGCAAAACTTGACGTCATTGACGCCAAGGACGTTCCAAAGCCAAAGCCCGTAAAGGTTTTAACATGGGTTCCGGAACCCCCAGTGGAACCGGAACTCATTTTAAAAAGACTGAAAGTCCAAAACCAGGGACTTAGAACTGAGACCTGGTCAGTATTGGAAAAGAAATCCGATACTAAAGGCCAGCAATTAATATTTCTGGTTAACGAATTATCTTGAATTAAAATCCAGGAAATTCAATGTAGGCCCTACCTGAACTTCTCCAGAATAACCTTTAAAGAACTAGAGAAGAAGCAGGAGCGGGGAGACGCTATGGAGGAAGGCGGAGGGGGACCTAGAGTTACCCCTGTCATCCACACCTTCTAGTGAGCCTGAGCCTTCGGCCGAAGTCGCACCTTAAGCTGATGACAACGAGGACAGGGCTGCGGGAGAAGCTACTCTCCCAACCGGATCGCAGGTGCGATGATCCGGTTAGTTCAGGTAAACCTTCACCATTGCAAGGCTGCTTTGGCAGGTTTATAATTAAACACGACATTGACGTGGCCTTGATTGAGGAACCCTGGATAACGGAAGGCCGAATCAGGGGGCTTACTTCTCTAGAAGACCGGGAGCTGATTAGACCGGGAGACAATCATCCTAGAGTATGTATCATTGAAAAAAAGAGGCTCTGTCTTTTTCCGCTATGGGGGCTCTGTACCAGAGACCTAATAGCAGCCAAATTTAAAATATCTATGGAAGGGAGCTTAATAGACCTTGTGGTAGCATCTGCATACCTTCCATATGACCAACCGGAACCATCTCCTCCAAAAGAGTTAGAAAAGCTGGTACTGGACTGCAAAAGCAGTAAAGCACAACTGGTGATCGGCCGTGACTCCAATGCACATCACATAATATGGTGAAGCAAGGAGACGAACAGCAGAAGCGTATTCTTACTTGAATTTGTCTTGTTGAACAAGGGAGAGGACTCATCTTTGTCACTGTGGCAAGAGGGGAGGTAATTGACATAACGATAGGGACTTCCCTCGTCAGTCAAGTGATCAAAGAATGGCACGTTTCTTGGGAGGAGTCACTCTCTGATCACAAATATACTGTCATGCCCCAAGCTGTTCAAATCTTATAAAATTTGTTTTTTTTTAATTAATTAATAAAAAAATGGGCATCCATTATTTTTTGTATAGCAAGCGACTCTCCAAATTAAAATTGTAAATTTCTAAATTTTATGCTCACTTTTGTTGGTTTGCGTTGTGGTATCAGATTCAAGTGCGCTCCTTGCATGTGGTGTTATGCAGCTGGCTTAATTACGCCTGGTAACACAAATTTTGTTGCGATGCAACCCTGCATCGACCAAATTGTCACAAATTCCTCACTTTAATTATTGTTTTTCGGCACTTCACTTTAATTAAAATAAAACAAAAACTCAACTTAAATTAACTTATTTATTTTTTTTTAAAACCAATTTTAATTATATCGAGGATGGCGTTTCATTCGTTCTACCTTTCGACGCCACGGCCGTAGCCTCATTGTCCTTGGATCGACCCGCTGATCGTACTCCCTCCAATCTTCTCCCACCTTTTATTTACACAGAAAATTTTACAAACTTTATACAATGTTTTTATAATGTTATAAATAATAATGAAACAAACTCAAACTTTAAAGTAACTTTAAACAAAACAAAACAACAAAATTAATGTTTTTGCATTTCAAAACACGACAATACATAAGGTTCAACATAGAAACCCCACCAATGGCGGAGGCCTCGTACAGGAACCTCAGAACCTGTGCCTGGGCTCTCTTCAAGGAGAGTCTAAGACAGAGGGTGGAGGAATGTCCGTCGAGGGTTACTAACACAGCGAAGCTGGAAGTGATGAACGACGCGATAACGTCGGCCATCATTACAGCCTTCGAGGAAAAGTAAGCGGGAAACCATGTGGTGAAACCGTGAACTTGAATCTCGAAGTCTCGAGTCGCAGAGCCTCGAAAGTCTTTTAACAAAGCTAAGAGAACATGAGACTGGGAAGCTTACAAAAGCTTCCGTCTGAAATATACGTACGTCATACAAAAGGCAAAGGAATACTCATGGAGGAAGTACTGCGGGGAGATCGAAAGAACTCCCGAATGTGCAAGACTCCAAAGAGCTCTTCTCAAAAGTGGCCACGGAAAGGTTAGCACAATAGAGAAACCACAGGGAGGGTTCACATCATCGAGAGAGGAGACTCTGAGGCTACTGTTCCGGACACACTTTCCGGAATGTGTTTTCAAACCTGATGATGGCTCTAATGACCAGGGGCACCAAGCCGTTCCGACTAGTCGGGCGAGCAGGACCCTCAGAGACAGGAAAATCAGAGCTAGTATGGGACAGACGACTGTGTAGGTTTCTGTCGCGCGTGGATGTCCGCAGGGGGGAGGTCTCTCGCCCCTGCTGTGGTGCCTGGTGGTGGATAGTCTTCTGCGCGAGCTGGAACAGGCAGGTGTACATGGACAGGGATTTGCTAATATCACAATTCTTGTTATTGGAAAATTCGGAGGAGTCATGTCATTGTTGAAGCAAAACGCACTCAGAATCGTCGAAAGATGGTGCACAAGAGAGGGGCTATCGGTAAATCCGAGTAAAACCTCTGTTGTGGCGTTTACACAACGCACAAAACTTCAGGATGTGAGGACTCTGAGGTTGCGGGGGGAGGAGCTGAAGAGGGAGGTCAAATACCTGGGTCTAATTCTGGACAACAGGCTGACCTTCACAACTCACATTCGTCACATTACGAACAAAGCGACTAGGGCTCTCGGGGTCTGTAGGAGCATGATCGGTAAAACGTGGGGACTAAAACTTAAACTGGTACTTTGGTTGTATACCAAAGTGGTGATACCCACGATCACATACTCAGCTCTAATCTGGTGGCACAAAGCCAGTAAAAGGGAAAGCATAAACCGGCTCAACAGACTGCAAAGACCGGCGTGTTTGGGTATTACGGGGGCAATGGCATCAACGCCCACCGCTTCGATAGAGGCTCTCCTGGGTCTTCGGCCTCTACACCTAGTTATGGGGGCCGAGGCTCTACTTGTAGCCTACAAGTTGAAAATTAACGATCATGGTGAGATCAATTCTAGAAGGGGACACCACACCATGATCTTAAACTCAATTAAAAGTAATGGCTTGCTTAGCATGCACCCGGATAAAACTAGCACCGTGAGGGACTTTAGAAAGCCCTATAAGGTCTTAGTACCAGATAGGGATAAGATTGAAACCTCACAAACGTTGGGGCTTAAGTATGATGCCATCTGGTATACAGATGGATCAAAGACTGAGACAAGTACTGGAGTAGGTGTGCGAGACAGAAGACCGGGGGATGCTTATAGCATTAACCTGGGACCTCTCGCAACTGTATTTCAGGCAGAAATAACTGCTACATTGATCTGTGCTGAAAAGTTGGTATGGAGGAACCTCGCAGAGAGGAGAATCTGTATCATACTGACAGCCAGTCAGCTCTAAGAGCCCTGGAAGGAGTTAAATCGCACTCCAAGGTTGTCAAACAATGCAAAAATACTGTGGTAAGACTTGCTCTCCGCAACAGCGTCACACTGATGTGGGTACCGGGACACCAAGGTATCAAGAGCTAGGAACGGAATCTCTAGCTAGGAAGGCCACTTGTACAAACCTAATGGGCTCGAGCCTTCTTGAGGAATCGCATACTCTATCGCTAAGGGAAGGATTAGGGACATACTAGCAGAACAACACCTTGCTCACTGGGTGGACCTACCTGGACTGAGGCAATCGCAGATGTTCATAAGGGCACCGTCCAGTGAGTCCAAAAGAAACAAAATACTCATGTTGAGTAGGAAACAACTTAGAAGGTTAGTGGATCTCTTTACAGGGCACTGCTGCCTCAAAAGGCACCTCAGCATTATGGGGCTGGCGGAAGATCCTAATTGCAGGATGTGTGGCGAGGAGGATGAAACCCCACACCACATACCATGCGAATACCCGGCTTTGGCTAAGAGCAGGCTGCGTCACTTCGGTTTACCTTACCCAACAACCGAAGAGACAACAATACAGACAGCATAAATATACCAGGAGAATCAAAAAATAACGCAAATATAACTCATGGAAATGCTAACAACACAAACCGATTATCACGAATTAATTGCTATTGTCACACTCAAAATATAATTATGCGGAATTGGAAATATAATTTATTAAGTTCAAACTAAAGTTCATATAAAAATGATAACATGAACATTCCTCAGGATGTGTGACATTTCCGTTACTAATAAGAATTGTTTAGGTAAGACATATATAGAAATAAGGTGAAGAACCCCGGGACGATAAAGATCGATTGTAATCGTCGGTGGTTCGATTTAAATTAAAGGAGGGGTTAAGGGAGGTTTGGCAAGAACAATTAAATAATTAGAAAATCAGTCGGAAAACGGTTCCGAAAGAGGCTCGAAGGAGTCTCGCGAGTGCAGTGTTAAAGAAGATGGGCCAATCCTTTCTACCCCTCACAATATTGCAGATACTGTAAGAACTAGAATTAAGGCTGTACATAATTAGAACTTAAGAATGTATACTTCAACCAAAGTAGTTAATAGAAATAATATTTAGACATTATATTCGTTTTACTGAAGAAGCTGACATCCCTCTGAGCTACACAACCCCAGCATGTAAAGGGAACCCACGCAGGTGACGTGATGAAGGTTCCAATAAAATTAATACATGCGACACTATTATCAAAATACTCGTAGCTTAAGTAACAAACTATCGGATTGTTACAAATTTTTTGCCTGGAAGAATTCGACATAATATTTATGACAGAAACATGGCTTACGGATGATATAAATAGTTCTGAATTTATACCGAATGTGTATACAGTCTACAGATGTGATCGTAATCTGGAAGCGAATCAAGTATCGAGAGGTGGCGGCGTACTAATTGCGGTAAATATTAATACTAATATAGATGTTACATTTCTGAATCTTAATAATATCACGGACTCATTTCCATTTATTGACATCGCGGGATGTAAATTAACATCTCCCTCGACATCTTTATATATTGTCGTGAAGGGTAGCTGTTTCTAACTTTGTTTGCGATAAAATATCAAACCACCCTCCATGCAATCGTAGGAAAATATTATAGAACATGAGAAATTAAAATGCTCACTTTCGTTAGTTTGATGTTGTATTGGAGGGCACATGGCATCCCAGCTGGCCTAACAAATTTGTTGCCATGCAGTTCTGCATCGACCAAACTTTCACAATTTCTTTCAATTTCCAACTTGTTATCGCACTTCACTTTAATTAAAATAAAAAAAAAAAAAAAACAAATCAAATCAATTTAACTTATTTATTTAAAAAAAAAACAATTTTTAATTGTCGGGAATGGCGTTTCATACGCCATTCATAAATACGCATAAGAAGTCTCTTCAACACTTTGTTTATAATAATCTAACACCAATTATAATTTCAAGAAAATTGACCACTTCTTGCTTTCCGAACTAACGAATGATGTATGTTGGGACAACATCACAAATGAACTCAACACGCATACTGCATGCACCATCTTATACAAAGCTCTCTATAGCATGTTTGACCATGCTGTTCCGAAAACTGCAGTCAATCGGTCCCGTAAACAATACCCACCTTGGTTCTCGCCGGAACTAATTAAGGCTATTAAAAAGAAAGACAATATTCTAAAATCGATGCACACAAGCAATATATATTAGCTACGCAAAAAATACTCGGATCAAAGAGCACTTGTCAAGTATTACATACTGCTGATTGAGGACAACCTACGAGATGACCCAAGGAAGTTCTGGAGATTTACAACTAATAAAAAAGGTCAATCGAGAATACCCGGTACACTACATAACAACAATGTTACATTTAATTCTCCACAAAAAATAGTTAACGAATTTGCGAATTACTTTGAAAGCGTTTACCGTCAAGCAGCCCACCCCGGTAACAATCCAAAACTAAATATTTCAAAAATCACCGAAGGAGATTATACCACATGCATTAAACAATCTAAGTGATAAGGAAACAGCAGGGATCGATAAAATTCCAAGTTCTCTCATCAAAAGATATGCTCATCATTTAACAGTTCCGCTAAAACACATATTCAATTGTATGCTTCGAACGTCTACATTCCCAACTATGGGGAAGGTTTCTCGTATATGCCCGGTCTTAAAGAAAGGTGATATAACGCAAATTACCAACTATCGACCGATCTCTATACTTTGCAATTTCTCGAAAATATTTGAAACAATAATATTTAGGCGGTTATACGATCCACGTGGAAGATGAAATTACTGCAGTCCAGCATGGATTTATTGAAAGGTAGATCTACGGTCACGAATCTAGTATGTTTTACACAATATGTAGCGAAAAAAGTCGACGATCGTATCCATGTTGATGTGATATATTATACTGATTTTCAAAAAACCTTCGATCAAATTGATTTGAACATTCTCATCAAGAAACTGAAGCTACTTAATATTTCTCACGAATTGATAATGCTATTCAAGTCCTATCTGTTCAATAGGCAACAATTTGTAGAATACATGGGACACAGGTCTAACGTATTCATACCATCATCGGGAGTTCCACAAGGTTCCAATCTTGGCCCGCTTCTATTTATAATATTCATCAATGACATTGTCAACGCAATCAAAAGCTGTGTCCTTATCTATGCAGACGACATGAAAGTGTATCGATCAATACAATCAACTGAAGACTGCCAAAAGCTTCAAGCAGATATTGAATCTATCGTACTCTGGTGTCACAACAACAAGCTGAATCTGAATATCGATAAGTGCAAGGTAATGACATATACAAACAAGTCGAACTCAATCGAATACACATATAAAATCAACGAGACCAACATTAATCGGTGTAATAAATTTAAAGACCTGGGCATCTTGTTTGATGCACAGCTTAATTTTTGTAAACATGTCGAACTAATGGTCACAAAGGCTTTCAGAACATTGGGCTTCATAATTCGTAGTTGTCGGGATTTCTCCAATCTTGATAGTATCAAAATTCTGTACTATGCCTATGTCAGGAGCACGCTCGAGTATGGCTCTATTATATGGATTCCCATATATCAGGTACATATAGATCAAATTGAATCGGTACAACGACGTTTTCTCAAGTAGCTAAACTTGAAAACCTATGGGATGTATCCTGAACGGGGTTTCGATCATGGCCGTTTACTTAGCATGAACAATTTTCAGTCCCTGGAAAATCAAAGGTTTGTAGCATCTGTTTTATTCCTACTAAAATTAATAAAACACAATGTGGACCGTGACGCATTAGCTTAAAACATTAAGTATGTCCCACCCAGAGAAGGTAGAAGAAACAACAATATTTTTTACATAAGACACTATAGAACGAATATAATGAAGAAAAGCCCAATCAATACTATGTGCGATAACACAAATAAGATTTCGGAAATATGTGATTATTAGATGTGATGGCCCGATCAAAACTAAGAACAGTATATACGAATACCTTAAAACTAGATCATAATATTTGATTTGTTTTGTGTAATGTTTATATTTTGTGTAATTTTTATGATGTTTTCTATGACTTCACGTTCTTTTATTTTTCCTATTACTGGGGTTACCTGTTGGAAATAAAGTATTATTATTATTGTATCAAAAAGGTATAGGATGGCAGAGTTGACATAAGAGAGCTTATCATTAATATTATCATAATTCACAACGTGTGTCCAGTCAATATTGCTAGCATCAAAAGCAAACTCTTCTGTGTTGATATTATTCAGATTTCTGAATGTTGAATATTGAAGAACAATTCCTTTGCTGCTGACGTCTAACTTGCAACTCACTAAGCAATGATCAATCATGTGGGACATGTCGTGAGTACAGGCATCGGAAAATTTAATATCATTACTCAAACAGATAACATCAATAAGAGATTCCGCGTTAACAGTGACACGTGTAGGCTGGTTGATAACTTGCACCAGATTAAATGAAGCAAACAGTAACTTCACAGATGCACCAAGATTTGAATCAGATAGCAAATCCATATTAAGGTCCCCCAAAAGAATAATTCCATCGAATTCGACAATAAGCGTAGACAACGTATGTTCCAGTTCATCGATGAAGGAAACTGAAACAAGAGGTGAACGATAAATCGTACCCACTGCATATGTTTTATTGTTAATGCAAATACAAACCCATAGTTGCCTCGAGGAGTTGCCCCACCATCATTCAGGTTAATAATTCGATTTTTGATGCCTTTCCGAACATAGCAACACACCCCACCGCCTCTGCTCAAGCGATCGCATCGATGTAGAGAATAGCCAGGAATTGCAATCAACGATTACGGAAAAGAGGGCAACAACCAACTCTCTGTGACAGAAATAATTTGCAGATTTAAATCTGTTATTACACTGGCAAAATGATCAAAACATTGCACAAGCGATCTGATATTTAAGTGTGCAATTATAAAATCATTGTTTGTGTGGTATCGACCTCCACAATTTTGCCAATACACTTTAGGAATCTTTTTCTGAACATCAGAGTTCGATAAAGTAGTACTCGCATTAGGTTTTTGAGCCGGCACCTTCTTTCAGTCCTCGAAAAAAGTTAAAACGGCAAACCATTATACCCTTTGGTTTATTGCCACATTCGTACCTACTTTAAAAGATGAGACATCAAAGTATGTACTTAATTTTGTGCACAAAAATTCTTCATTTGGAAATTTGGAATTTAAAAAGGTATTCATTGTGTTCTCGGAAGCACTAGCCGACACTCGGCTAACATGGAGCCAACATTTTCTACCAACGTCGCATAAATCAGATGCCACTTTCGAAGAACCAATAACGCATGTTTGCTTTACACCCGCTAAGTCGACTTTAGGGTTGATGTTAGCCAAGTTCGTATAATTCGGTTTCTTTCTTTCCCTCCTGTGTTTCACTATCTGAAAACCATCGCATGCCTCCCGATCGATAACAACATTATCACATTTCTTGAGGCATGCTGCTAAATAATCCTGTGATATTATATCAACATGAGAAACCTTACCGTTCTTACTTTGGTAAATATTATTACAATTTGACGGGTCTACTTGGTCTAACGTTTCGTTTGAACTACCGTTCACGTTCTGATTTAGTTTATTTGATACAAATGCTAAGGCTCGCGTTGCACTAGCTGATATTTTCGATTTTTGTATAACCTTCATCTGATTATTTTTATCTACGTGTTGAACGGTACTTTTCTGTTTTAATAAAGCAATTATTGTGTTTTTATCATTGATTGTTCCTTTTAACAAATTAATTTGTTTTTAAGGTTACTTATCAATTCGTTACAAAAATCTACATTTGGGCTTCTGTTATCAAGCTCATTTTCGGTTTTACTATGTGATTCTGAATCGCCCCCGCTTCCACGGTCATTCGCGATTTTATTTAGTAGATCTGGAGGAAGCTTGCCTCGGTGAGTTACAAACGTTTAAATTAATATTACGAGAACATTTATTAAAACCACACAAATTAAATAAGAAAATTAAGATTCCAGGAAGTTCAATACAAGATTCAATTGTAAAAAGTGCTCGTGCTTATAAGCTACCGAATAATTAAATTTGAAGGTTACTTAGCGATAATTTTAAGCAATGACAGTTTTCTACGGCACTGCCAACAGCCGCTCGGAATGGACCCAAATTAAACCACCTTTACACACGCGAATCGAACGCGCTCATGACGAAATATTAAATTTCCAAGATTTTTTAAATACATTATTTAACAATGACAATGTGTCTCGTTATTTTCCAGATGTGCCTTCACGAGTAAATCACGATTTGAGGCCGGTACGGGATTTCGAATCGATGAAAACGGTGCAATTAAAATCTAACAAACCTTCGTGTTCGAATGGTTTCTCGCCGGTTTGAAAATTCCAATTTCGACAGCGAGCGCTTAAAACGTCAACATTTTGAATTATCGTTGGCCAATGCAATTTTGAAACTTATTATTAAACATCATTCGGTGTCGAGCAGTGCTACAGTACGGTTGTGTTTAGCAAGCGTGTGTATCCGGTCGCATCATAGTATTCTAATAATATTATTGTGCAACATTATTAAGTTATTATTTAAGTGCGCTGCTTTAACTAGTTAGAACAATTAAAGCCAAAACAAAATTAAACCCTAAAAATCGCGAAGATCTTTCTCATGTAATAAAGAATTTTCTTAAAACTTGCGAAAGCAACTTCGAAAAGGATGAAATAATGGCAAAATCCAACAAATTGAAACGAGGTACCAATTCGGTAGGCTCTTCCGCAAGTACAAGCAAACAAATCGAAGTAGAAAAGTCGAAAAATGACTTAGAAACAAATTATAACGTGGACGTTACAAATAAATTTAGCATTTTAGAAAATAAAGGAACAATGGAAACTACCGAGGTAACACAAACTACACTTATTAACACCAATACAAAACCAGTTAAACCTAAACCAATTGTGGTATCAAATTTACCAGTAAATCACATGAGTTTCACCAACGATATTAAAAGCATTGTGAAAAAGAACTTTCACTTAAAATACTTAGGTGACAAAGTAAAGATTGTTACTGAAGACATTGATGATTTTAAGAAAATTCAGGAAGAGCTCGGAAAGAAAAATCGGCAATTTTTCACATACAGCCTTGACAGTGAGAGAAGAACCATGGCTGTACTAAAAGGCCTACATCGCATAAACGAGGAAGAAGTTCTGGCATGCTTAAAAGTACTAAATCAAAAAGCAGTGAGCTGCAAACTCTTAAATAAAGATAACAATATGTATCCTAAATACAAAATAGCTTTTGAAAACGAAACAACATTCGGAGAAATCCAAGCTATACGGTACGTAGCTAACGCTAGAGTATATTTCGATGTCTCGTGCTTCTTTCTCCTGGACTTGCTTTTATACGTGATTGGTCCATTGCCGTGAATGATGTACGGAATTTCAAACCCGATTCAAAAAGTTACAGGAACACGAATCGATAGAATGATTTGAAAATTAAACGACAAACTTCAACGGTGAGCTGGAAACGATCTTTCCATAACTAAAAACAACCCAAATTAAATAAGAAAATTACGATTGCAAGAACGTTCGATACAACTCGAGATTCAATTGTAAAGTGTTAGGTAATGACAGGTCGCTACGGCACTGCCATCTAACATTCACTCGCGAATCGACAAAAATTAAACCACGTTCACACACGCCAATCGAACGCGCTTATGTCGAAATTTTATTAAATTTCCAAGATTTTAAACGTATTATTATTAAACCATGTCAATGTGTCTCGTTATTTTCCAGATGTGCCTTCACGAGTAAATCACGATTTGAGGCCGGTACGAGAGATTTCGAATCGGTGAAAACGGTGCAATTAAAATCTAACAAATCTTCCTGTTCGAATGGTTTCTCGCCGGTGTGAAAACAACAAATTTCGACAGCGTCCTCTGCAAACGTCAACATTTTGAATTATCGTTGGCCAATGCAATTTTGAAACTTATTATTAAACAAAGGTCACACCGTACGGTAGGTAGGTAATTAAGTTACACAGCAAATCGGACGTCGATGTGGATTTCAACGTTCGTTGTCCGACACACCAATTTTTAAAGCAACTACATAATCTCCGGTTTCGATGTCTCGTGCTTCTTTCTCAAGGACTTGCTTTTATACGTGATTGGTCCATTGCCGTCAACGATGTACGGAATTTCAAACCCGATTCAAAAAGTTAAAGGAACACGAATCGATAGAATGATTTGAAAATTAAACGACAAACTTCAACGGTGAGCTGGAAACGATCTTTCCATAACTAAAAACAACCCAAATTAAATAAGAAAATTACGATTGCAAGAACGTTCGATACAACTCGAGATTCAATTGTAAAGTGTTAGGTAATGACAGGTCGCTACGGCACTGCCATCTAACATTCACTCGCGAATCGACAAAAATTAAACCACGTTCACACACGCCAATCGAACGCGCTTATGTCGAAATTTTATTAAATTTCCAAGATTTTAAACGTATTATTATTAAACCATGTCAATGTGTCTCGTTATTTTCCAGATGTGCCTTCACGAGTAAATCACGATTTGAGGCCGGTACGAGAGATTTCGAATCGGTGAAAACGGTGCAATTAAAATCTAACAAATCTTCCTGTTCGAATGGTTTCTCGCCGGTGTGAAAATAACAAATTTCGACAGCGTCCTCTGCAAACGTCAACATTTTGAATTATCGTTGGCCAATGCAATTTTGAAACTTATTATTAAACAAAGGTCACACCGTACGGTAGGTAGGTAATTAAGTTACACAGCAAATCGGACGTCGATGTGGATTTCAACGTTCGTTGTCCGACACACCAATTTTTAAAGCAACTACATAATCTCCGGTTGCGATGTCTCGTGCTTCTTTCTCATGGACTTGCTTTTATACGTGATTGGTCCATTGCCGTCAACGATGTACGGAATTTCAAACCCGATTCAAAAAGTTAAAAGAACACGAATCGATAGAATGATTTGAAAATTAAACGACAAACTTCAACGGTGAGCTGGAAACGATCTTTCCATAACTAAAAACAACCCAAATTAAATAAGAAAATTACGATTGCAAGAACGTTCGATACAACTCGAGATTCAATTGTAAAGTGTTAGGTAATGACAGGTCGCTACGGCACTGCCATCTAACATTCACTCGCGAATCGACAAAAATTAAACCACGTTCACACACGCCAATCGAACGCGCTTATGTCGAAATTTTATTAAATTTCCAAGATTTTAAACGTATTATTATTAAACCATGTCAATGTGTCTCGTTATTTTCCAGATGTTCCTTCACGAGTAAATCACGATTTGAGGCCGGTACGAGAGATTTCGAATCGGTGAAAACGGTGCAATTAAAATCTAACAAATCTTCCTGTTCGAATGGTTTCTCGCCGGTGTGAAAATAACAAATTTCGACAGCGTCCTCTGCAAACGTCAACATTTTGAATTATCGTTGGCCAATGCAATTTTGAAACTTATTATTAAACAAAGGTCACACCGTACGGTAGGTAGGTAATTAAGTTACACAGCAAATCGGACGTCGATGTGGATTTCAACGTTCGTTGTCCGACACACCAATTTTTAAAGCAACTACATAATCTCCGGTTGCGATGTCTCGTGCTTCTTTCTCATGGACTTGCTTTTATACGTGATTGGTCCATTGCCGTCAACGATGTACGGAATTTCAAACCCGATTCAAAAAGTTAAAGGAACACGAATCGATAGAATGATTTGAAAATTAAACGACAAACTTCAACGGTGAGCTGGAAACGATCTTTCCATAACTAAAAACAACCCAAATTAAATAAGAAAATTACGATTGCAAGAACGTTCGATACAACTCGAGATTCAATTGTAAAGTGTTAGGTAATGACAGGTCGCTACGGCACTGCCATCTAACATTCACTCGCGAATCGACAAAAATTAAACCACGTTCACACACGCCAATCGAACGCGCTTATGTCGAAATTTTATTAAATTTCCAAGATTTTAAACGTATTATTATTAAACCATGTCAATGTGTCTCGTTATTTTCCAGATGTGCCTTCACGAGTAAATCACGATTTGAGGCCGGTACGAGAGATTTCGAATCGGTGAAAACGGTGCAATTAAAATCTAACAAATCTTCCTGTTCGAATGGTTTCTCGCCGGTGTGAAAATAACAAATTTCGACAGCGTCCTCTGCAAACGTCAACATTTTGAATTATCGTTGGCCAATGCAATTTTGAAACTTATTATTAAACAAAGGTCACACCGTACGGTGGGTAGGTAATTAAGTTACACAGCAAATCGGACGTCGATGTGGATTTCAACGTTCGTTGTCCGACACACCAATTTTTAAAGCAACTACATAATCTCCGGTTGCGATGTCTCGTGCTTCTTTCTCATGGACTTGCTTTTATACGTGATTGGTCCATTGCCGTCAACGATGTACGGAATTTCAAACCCGATTCAAAAAGTTAAAGGAACACGAATCGATAGAATGATTTGAAAATTAAACGACAAACTTCAACGGTGAGCTGGAAACGATCTTTCCATAACTAAAAACAACCCAAATTAAATAAGAAAATTACGATTGCAAGAACGTTCGATACAACTCGAGATTCAATTGTAAAGTGTTAGGTAATGACAGGTCGCTACGGCACTGCCATCTAACATTCACTCGCGAATCGACAAAAATTAAACCACGTTCACACACGCCAATCGAACGCGCTTATGTCGAAATTTTATTAAATTTCCAAGATTTTAAACGTATTATTATTAAACCATGTCAATGTGTCTCGTTATTTTCCAGATATGCCTTCACGAGTAAATCACGATTTGAGGCCGGTACGAGAGATTTCGAATCGGTGAAAACGGTGCAATTAAAATCTAACAAATCTTCCTGTTCGAATGGTTTCTCGCCGGTGTGAAAATAACAAATTTCGACAGCGTCCTCTGCAAACGTCAACATTTTGAATTATCGTTGGCCAATGCAATTTTGAAACTTATTATTAAACAAAGGTCACACCGTACGGTAGGTAGGTAATTAAGTTACACAGCAAATCGGACGTCGATGTGGATTTCAACGTTCGTTGTCCGACACACCAATTTTTAAAGCAACTACATAATCTCCGGTTGCGATGTCTCGTGCTTCTTTCTCATGGACTTGCTTTTATACGTGATTGGTCCATTGCCGTCAACGATGTACGGAATTTCAAACCCGATTCAAAAAGTTAAAGGAACACGAATCGATAGAATGATTTGAAAATTAAACGACAAACTTCAACGGTGAGCTGGAAACGATCTTTCCATAACTAAAAACAACCCAAATTAAATAAGAAAATTACGATTGCAAGAACGTTCGATACAACTCGAGATTCAATTGTAAAGTGTTAGGTAATGACAGGTCGCTACGGCACTGCCATCTAACAGTCACTCGCGAATCGACAAAAATTAAACCACGTTCACACACGCCAATCGAACGCGCTTATGTCGAAATTTTATTAAATTTCCAAGATTTTAAACGTATTATTATTAAACCATGTCAATGTGTCTCGTTATTTTCCAGATGTGCCTTCACGAGTAAATCACGATTTGAGGCCGGTACGAGAGATTTCGAATCGGTGAAAACGGTGCAATTAAAATCTAACAAATCTTCCTGTTCGAATGGTTTCTCGCCGGTGTGAAAATAACAAATTTCGACAGCGTCCTCTGCAAACGTCAACATTTTGAATTATCGTTGGCCAATGCAATTTTGAAACTTATTATTAAACAAAGGTCACACCGTACGGTAGGTAGGTAATTAAGTTACACAGCAAATCGGACGTCGATGTGGATTTCAACGTTCGTTGTCCGACACACCAATTTTTAAAGCAACTACATAATCTCCGGTTGCGATGTCTCGTGCTTCTTTCTCATGGACTTGCTTTTATACGTGATTGGTCCATTGCCGTCAACGATGTACGGAATTTCAAACCCGATTCAAAAAGTTAAAGGAACACGAATCGATAGAATGATTTGAAAATTAAACGACAAACTTCAACGGTGAGCTGGAAACGATCTTTCCATAACTAAAAACAACCCAAATTAAATAAGAAAATTACGATTGCAAGAACGTTCGATACAACTCGAGATTCAATTGTAAAGTGTTAGGTAATGACAGGTCGCTACGGCACTGCCATCTAACATTCACTCGCGAATCGACAAAAATTAAACCACGTTCACACACGCCAATCGAACGCGCTTATGTCGAAATTTTATTAAATTTCCAAGATTTTAAACGTATTATTATTAAACCATGTCAATGTGTCTCGTTATTTTCCAGATGTGCCTTCACGAGTAAATCACGATTTGAGGCCGGTACGAGAGATTTCGAATCGGTGAAAACGGTGCAATTAAAATCTAACAAATCTTCCTGTTCGAATGGTTTCTCGCCGGTGTGAAAATAACAAATTTCGACAGCGTCCTCTGCAAACGTCAACATTTTGAATTATCGTTGGCCAATGCAATTTTGAAACTTATTATTAAACAAAGGTCACACCGTACGGTAGGTAGGTAATTAAGTTACACAGCAAATCGGACGTCGATGTGGATTTCAACGTTCGTTGTCCGACACACCAATTTTTAAAGCAACTACATAATCTCCGGTTGCGATGTCTCGTGCTTCTTTCTCATGGACTTGCTTTTATACGTGATTGGTCCATTGCCGTCAACGATGTACGGAATTTCAAACCCGATTCAAAAAGTTAAAGGAACACGAATCGATAGAATGATTTGAAAATTAAACGACAAACTTCAACGGTGAGCTGGAAACGATCTTTCCATAACTAAAAACAACCCAAATTAAATAAGAAAATTACGATTGCAAGAACGTTCGATACAACTCGAGATTCAATTGTAAAGTGTTAGGTAATGACAGGTCGCTACGGCACTGCCATCTAACAGTCACTCGCGAATCGACAAAAATTAAACCACGTTCACACACGCCAATCGAACGCGCTTATGTCGAAATTTTATTAAATTTCCAAGATTTTAAACGTATTATTATTAAACCATGTCAATGTGTCTCGTTATTTTCCAGATGTGCCTTCACGAGTAAATCACGATTTGAGGCCGGTACGAGAGATTTCGAATCGGTGAAAACGGTGCAATTAAAATCTAACAAATCTTCCTGTTCGAATGGTTTCTCGCCGGTGTGAAAATAACAAATTTCGACAGCGTCCTCTGCAAACGTCAACATTTTGAATTATCGTTGGCCAATGCAATTTTGAAACTTATTATTAAACAAAGGTCACACCGTACGGTAGGTAGGTAATTAAGTTACACAGCAAATCGGACGTCGATGTGGATTTCAACGTTCGTTGTCCGACACACCAATTTTTAAAGCAACTACATAATCTCCGGTTTCGATGTCTCGTGCTTCTTTCTCAAGGACTTGCTTTTATACGTGATTGGTCCATTGCCGTCAACGATGTACGGAATTTCAAACCCGATTCAAAAAGTTAAAGGAACACGAATCGATAGAATGATTTGAAAATTAAACGACAAACTTCAACGGTGAGCTGGAAACGATCTTTCCATAACTAAAAACAACCCAAATTAAATAAGAAAATTACGATTGCAAGAACGTTCGATACAACTCGAGATTCAATTGTAAAGTGTTAGGTAATGACAGGTCGCTACGGCACTGCCATCTAACATTCACTCGCGAATCGACAAAAATTAAACCACGTTCACACACGCCAATCGAACGCGCTTATGTCGAAATTTTATTAAATTTCCAAGATTTTAAACGTATTATTATTAAACCATGTCAATGTGTCTCGTTATTTTCCAGATGTGCCTTCACGAGTAAATCACGATTTGAGGCCGGTACGAGAGATTTCGAATCGGTGAAAACGGTGCAATTAAAATCTAACAAATCTTCCTGTTCGAATGGTTTCTCGCCGGTGTGAAAATAACAAATTTCGACAGCGTCCTCTGCAAACGTCAACATTTTGAATTATCGTTGGCCAATGCAATTTTGAAACTTATTATTAAACAAAGGTCACACCGTACGGTGGGTAGGTAATTAAGTTACACAGCAAATCGGACGTCGATGTGGATTTCAACGTTCGTTGTCCGACACACCAATTTTTAAAGCAACTACATAATCTCCGGTTTCGATATCTCGTGCTTCTTTCTCATGGACTTGCTTTTATACGTGATTGGTCCATTGCCGTCAACGATGTACGGAATTTCAAACCCGATTCAAAAAGTTAAAGGAACACGAATCGATAGAATGATTTGAAAATTAAACGACAAACTTCAACGGTGAGCTGGAAACGATCTTTCCATAACTAAAAACAACCCAAATTAAATAAGAAAATTACGATTGCAAGAACGTTCGATACAACTCGAGATTCAATTGTAAAGTGTTAGGTAATGACAGGTCGCTACGGCACTGCCATCTAACATTCACTCGCGAATCGACAAAAATTAAACCACGTTCACACACGCCAATCGAACGCGCTTATGTCGAAATTTTATTAAATTTCCAAGATTTTAAACGTATTATTATTAAACCATGTCAATGTGTCTCGTTATTTTCCAGATGTGCCTTCACGAGTAAATCACGATTTGAGGCCGGTACGAGAGATTTCGAATCGGTGAAAACGGTGCAATTAAAATCTAACAAATCTTCCTGTTCGAATGGTTTCTCGCCGGTGTGAAAATAACAAATTTCGACAGCGTCCTCTGCAAACGTCAACATTTTGAATTATCGTTGGCCAATGCAATTTTGAAACTTATTATTAAACAAAGGTCACACCGTACGGTAGGTAGGTAATTAAGTTACACAGCAAATCGGACGTCGATGTGGATTTCAACGTTCGTTGTCCGACACACCAATTTTTAAAGCAACTACATAATCTCCGGTTGCGATGTCTCGTGCTTCTTTCTCATGGACTTGCTTTTATACGTGATTGGTCCATTGCCGTCAACGATGTACGGAATTTCAAACCCGATTCAAAAAGTTAAAGGAACACGAATCGATAGAATGATTTGAAAATTAAACGACAAACTTCAACGGTGAGCTGGAAACGATCTTTCCATAACTAAAAACAACCCAAATTAAATAAGAAAATTACGATTGCAAGAACGTTCGATACAACTCGAGATTCAATTGTAAAGTGTTAGGTAATGACAGGTCGCTACGGCACTGCCATCTAACATTCACTCGCGAATCGACAAAAATTAAACCACGTTCACACACGCCAATCGAACGCGCTTATGTCGAAATTTTATTAAATTTCCAAGATTTTAAACGTATTATTATTAAACCATGTCAATGTGTCTCGTTATTTTCCAGATGTGCCTTCACGAGTAAATCACGATTTGAGGCCGGTACGAGAGATTTCGAATCGGTGAAAACGGTGCAATTAAAATCTAACAAATCTTCCTGTTCGAATGGTTTCTCGCCGGTGTGAAAATAACAAATTTCGACAGCGTCCTCTGCAAACGTCAACATTTTGAATTATCGTTGGCCAATGCAATTTTGAAACTTATTATTAAACAAAGGTCACACCGTACGGTAGGTAGGTAATTAAGTTACACAGCAAATCGGACGTCGATGTGGATTTCAACGTTCGTTGTCCGACACACCAATTTTTAAAGCAACTACATAATCTCCGGTTGCGATGTCTCGTGCTTCTTTCTCATGGACTTGCTTTTATACGTGATTGGTCCATTGCCGTCAACGATGTACGGAATTTCAAACCCGATTCAAAAAGTTAAAGGAACACGAATCGATAGAATGATTTGAAAATTAAACGACAAACTTCAACGGTGAGCTGGAAACGATCTTTCCATAACTAAAAACAACCCAAATTAAATAAGAAAATTACGATTGCAAGAACGTTCGATACAACTCGAGATTCAATTGTAAAGTGTTAGGTAATGACAGGTCGCTACGGCACTGCCATCTAACATTCACTCGCGAATCGACAAAAATTAAACCACGTTCACACACGCCAATCGAACGCGCTTATGTCGAAATTTTATTAAATTTCCAAGATTTTAAACGTATTATTATTAAACCATGTCAATGTGTCTCGTTATTTTCCAGATGTGCCTTCACGAGTAAATCACGATTTGAGGCCGGTACGAGAGATTTCGAATCGGTGAAAACGGTGCAATTAAAATCTAACAAATCTTCCTGTTCGAATGGTTTCTCGCCGGTGTGAAAATAACAAATTTCGACAGCGTCCTCTGCAAACGTCAACATTTTGAATTATCGTTGGCCAATGCAATTTTGAAACTTATTATTAAACAAAGGTCACACCGTACGGTAGGTAGGTAATTAAGTTACACAGCAAATCGGACGTCGATGTGGATTTCAACGTTCGTTGTCCGACACACCAATTTTTAAAGCAACTACATAATCTCCGGTTGCGATGTCTCGTGCTTCTTTCTCATGGACTTGCTTTTATACGTGATTGGTCCATTGCCGTCAACGATGTACGGAATTTCAAACCCGATTCAAAAAGTTAAAGGAACACGAATCGATAGAATGATTTGAAAATTAAACGACAAACTTCAACGGTGAGCTGGAAACGATCTTTCCATAACTAAAAACAACCCAAATTAAATAAGAAAATTACGATTGCAAGAACGTTCGATACAACTCGAGATTCAATTGTAAAGTGTTAGGTAATGACAGGTCGCTACGGCACTGCCATCTAACATTCACTCGCGAATCGACAAAAATTAAACCACGTTCACACACGCCAATCGAACGCGCTTATGTCGAAATTTTATTAAATTTCCAAGATTTTAAACGTATTATTATTAAACCATGTCAATGTGTCTCGTTATTTTCCAGATGTGCCTTCACGAGTAAATCACGATTTGAGGCCGGTACGAGAGATTTCGAATCGGTGAAAACGGTGCAATTAAAATCTAACAAATCTTCCTGTTCGAATGGTTTCTCGCCGGTGTGAAAATAACAAATTTCGACAGCGTCCTCTGCAAACGTCAACATTTTGAATTATCGTTGGCCAATGCAATTTTGAAACTTATTATTAAACAAAGGTCACACCGTACGGTGGGTAGGTAATTAAGTTACACAGCAAATCGGACGTCGATGTGGATTTCAACGTTCGTTGTCCGACACACCAATTTTTAAAGCAACTACATAATCTCCGGTTTCGATGTCTCGTGCTTCTTTCTCATGGACTTGCTTTTATACGTGATTGGTCCATTGCCGTCAACGATGTACGGAATTTCAAACCCGATTCAAAAAGTTAAAGGAACACGAATCGATAGAATGATTTGAAAATTAAACGACAAACTTCAACGGTGAGCTGGAAACGATCTTTCCATAACTAAAAACAACCCAAATTAAATAAGAAAATTACGATTGCAAGAACGTTCGATACAACTCGAGATTCAATTGTAAAGTGTTAGGTAATGACAGGTCGCTACGGCACTGCCATCTAACAGTCACTCGCGAATCGACAAAAATTAAACCACGTTCACACACGCCAATCGAACGCGCTTATGTCGAAATTTTATTAAATTTCCAAGATTTTAAACGTATTATTATTAAACCATGTCAATGTGTCTCGTTATTTTCCAGATGTGCCTTCACGAGTAAATCACGATTTGAGGCCGGTACGAGAGATTTCGAATCGGTGAAAACGGTGCAATTAAAATCTAACAAATCTTCCTGTTCGAATGGTTTCTCGCCGGTGTGAAAATAACAAATTTCGACAGCGTCCTCTGCAAACGTCAACATTTTGAATTATCGTTGGCCAATGCAATTTTGAAACTTATTATTAAACAAAGGTCACACCGTACGGTGGGTAGGTAATTAAGTTACACAGCAAATCGGACGTCGATGTGGATTTCAACGTTCGTTGTCCGACACACCAATTTTTAAAGCAACTACATAATCTCCGGTTTCGATGTCTCGTGCTTCTTTCTCATGGACTTGCTTTTATACGTGATTGGTCCATTGCCGTCAACGATGTACGGAATTTCAAACCCGATTCAAAAAGTTAAAGGAACACGAATCGATAGAATGATTTGAAAATTAAACGACAAACTTCAACGGTGAGCTGGAAACGATCTTTCCATAACTAAAAACAACCCAAATTAAATAAGAAAATTACGATTGCAAGAACGTTCGATACAACTCGAGATTCAATTGTAAAGTGTTAGGTAATGACAGGTCGCTACGGCACTGCCATCTAACATTCACTCGCGAATCGACAAAAATTAAACCACGTTCACACACGCCAATCGAACGCGCTTATGTCGAAATTTTATTAAATTTCCAAGATTTTAAACGTATTATTATTAAACCATGTCAATGTGTCTCGTTATTTTCCAGATGTGCCTTCACGAGTAAATCACGATTTGAGGCCGGTACGAGAGATTTCGAATCGGTGAAAACGGTGCAATTA
Organism: Cantharis rustica; assembly: GCA_911387805.1. Taxonomy (NCBI): domain Eukaryota; kingdom Metazoa; phylum Arthropoda; class Insecta; order Coleoptera; family Cantharidae; genus Cantharis; species Cantharis rustica. The sequence goes on from OU426877.1 coordinate 1,263,213, forward strand.
AAATCTAACAAATCTTCCTGTTCGAATGGTTTCTCGCCGGTGTGAAAATAACAAATTTCGACAGCGTCCTCTGCAAACGTCAACATTTTGAATTATCGTTGGCCAATGCAATTTTGAAACTTATTATTAAACAAAGGTCACACCGTACGGTAGGTAGGTAATTAAGTTACACAGCAAATCGGACGTCGATGTGGATTTCAACGTTCGTTGTCCGACACACCAATTTTTAAAGCAACTACATAATCTCCGGTTTCGATGTCTCGTGCTTCTTTCTCAAGGACTTGCTTTTATACGTGATTGGTCCATTGCCGTCAACGATGTACGGAATTTCAAACCCGATTCAAAAAGTTAAAGGAACACGAATCGATAGAATGATTTGAAAATTAAACGACAAACTTCAACGGTGAGCTGGAAACGATCTTTCCATAACTAAAAACAACCCAAATTAAATAAGAAAATTACGATTGCAAGAACGTTCGATACAACTCGAGATTCAATTGTAAAGTGTTAGGTAATGACAGGTCGCTACGGCACTGCCATCTAACATTCACTCGCGAATCGACAAAAATTAAACCACGTTCACACACGCCAATCGAACGCGCTTATGTCGAAATTTTATTAAATTTCCAAGATTTTAAACGTATTATTATTAAACCATGTCAATGTGTCTCGTTATTTTCCAGATGTGCCTTCACGAGTAAATCACGATTTGAGGCCGGTACGAGAGATTTCGAATCGGTGAAAACGGTGCAATTAAAATCTAACAAATCTTCCTGTTCGAATGGTTTCTCGCCGGTGTGAAAATAACAAATTTCGACAGCGTCCTCTGCAAACGTCAACATTTTGAATTATCGTTGGCCAATGCAATTTTGAAACTTATTATTAAACAAAGGTCACACCGTACGGTAGGTAGGTAATTAAGTTACACAGCAAATCGGACGTCGATGTGGATTTCAACGTTCGTTGTCCGACACACCAATTTTTAAAGCAACTACATAATCTCCGGTTGCGATGTCTCGTGCTTCTTTCTCATGGACTTGCTTTTATACGTGATTGGTCCATTGCCGTCAACGATGTACGGAATTTCAAACCCGATTCAAAAAGTTAAAGGAACACGAATCGATAGAATGATTTGAAAATTAAACGACAAACTTCAACGGTGAGCTGGAAACGATCTTTCCATAACTAAAAACAACCCAAATTAAATAAGAAAATTACGATTGCAAGAACGTTCGATACAACTCGAGATTCAATTGTAAAGTGTTAGGTAATGACAGGTCGCTACGGCACTGCCATCTAACAGTCACTCGCGAATCGACAAAAATTAAACCACGTTCACACACGCCAATCGAACGCGCTTATGTCGAAATTTTATTAAATTTCCAAGATTTTAAACGTATTATTATTAAACCATGTCAATGTGTCTCGTTATTTTCCAGATGTGCCTTCACGAGTAAATCACGATTTGAGGCCGGTACGAGAGATTTCGAATCGGTGAAAACGGTGCAATTAAAATCTAACAAATCTTCCTGTTCGAATGGTTTCTCGCCGGTGTGAAAATAACAAATTTCGACAGCGTCCTCTGCAAACGTCAACATTTTGAATTATCGTTGGCCAATGCAATTTTGAAACTTATTATTAAACAAAGGTCACACCGTACGGTAGGTAGGTAATTAAGTTACACAGCAAATCGGACGTCGATGTGGATTTCAACGTTCGTTGTCCGACACACCAATTTTTAAAGCAACTACATAATCTCCGGTTGCGATGTCTCGTGCTTCTTTCTCATGGACTTGCTTTTATACGTGATTGGTCCATTGCCGTCAACGATGTACGGAATTTCAAACCCGATTCAAAAAGTTAAAGGAACACGAATCGATAGAATGATTTGAAAATTAAACGACAAACTTCAACGGTGAGCTGGAAACGATCTTTCCATAACTAAAAACAACCCAAATTAAATAAGAAAATTACGATTGCAAGAACGTTCGATACAACTCGAGATTCAATTGTAAAGTGTTAGGTAATGACAGGTCGCTACGGCACTGCCATCTAACATTCACTCGCGAATCGACAAAAATTAAACCACGTTCACACACGCCAATCGAACGCGCTTATGTCGAAATTTTATTAAATTTCCAAGATTTTAAACGTATTATTATTAAACCATGTCAATGTGTCTCGTTATTTTCCAGATGTGCCTTCACGAGTAAATCACGATTTGAGGCCGGTACGAGAGATTTCGAATCGGTGAAAACGGTGCAATTAAAATCTAACAAATCTTCCTGTTCGAATGGTTTCTCGCCGGTGTGAAAATAACAAATTTCGACAGCGTCCTCTGCAAACGTCAACATTTTGAATTATCGTTGGCCAATGCAATTTTGAAACTTATTATTAAACAAAGGTCACACCGTACGGTAGGTAGGTAATTAAGTTACACAGCAAATCGGACGTCGATGTGGATTTCAACGTTCGTTGTCCGACACACCAATTTTTAAAGCAACTACATAATCTCCGGTTGCGATGTCTCGTGCTTCTTTCTCATGGACTTGCTTTTATACGTGATTGGTCCATTGCCGTCAACGATGTACGGAATTTCAAACCCGATTCAAAAAGTTAAAGGAACACGAATCGATAGAATGATTTGAAAATTAAACGACAAACTTCAACGGTGAGCTGGAAACGATCTTTCCATAACTAAAAACAACCCAAATTAAATAAGAAAATTACGATTGCAAGAACGTTCGATACAACTCGAGATTCAATTGTAAAGTGTTAGGTAATGACAGGTCGCTACGGCACTGCCATCTAACATTCACTCGCGAATCGACAAAAATTAAACCACGTTCACACACGCCAATCGAACGCGCTTATGTCGAAATTTTATTAAATTTCCAAGATTTTAAACGTATTATTATTAAACCATGTCAATGTGTCTCGTTATTTTCCAGATGTGCCTTCACGAGTAAATCACGATTTGAGGCCGTTACGAGAGATTTCGAATCGGTGAAAACGGTGCAATTAAAATCTAACAAATCTTCCTGTTCGAATGGTTTCTCGCCGGTGTGAAAATAACAAATTTCGACAGCGTCCTCTGCAAACGTCAACATTTTGAATTATCGTTGGCCAATGCAATTTTGAAACTTATTATTAAACAAAGGTCACACCGTACGGTAGGTAGGTAATTAAGTTACACAGCAAATCGGACGTCGATGTGGATTTCAACGTTCGTTGTCCGACACACCAATTTTTAAAGCAACTACATAATCTCCGGTTTCGATGTCTCGTGCTTCTTTCTCATGGACTTGCTTTTATACGTGATTGGTCCATTGCCGTCAACGATGTACGGAATTTCAAACCCGATTCAAAAAGTTAAAGGAACATGAATCGATAGAATGATTTGAAAATTAAACGACAAACTTCAACGGTGAGCTGGAAACGATCTTTCCATAACTAAAAACAACCCAAATTAAATAAGAAAATTACGATTGCAAGAACGTTCGATACAACTCGAGATTCAATTGTAAAGTGTTAGGTAATGACAGGTCGCTACGGCACTGCCATCTAACAGTCACTCGCGAATCGACAAAAATTAAACCACGTTCACACACGCCAATCGAACGCGCTTATGTCGAAATTTTATTAAATTTCCAAGATTTTAAACGTATTATTATTAAACCATGTCAATGTGTCTCGTTATTTTCCAGATGTTCCTTCACGAGTAAATCACGATTTGAGGCCGGTACGAGAGATTTCGAATCGGTGAAAACGGTGCAATTAAAATCTAACAAATCTTCCTGTTCGAATGGTTTCTCGCCGGTGTGAAAATAACAAATTTCGACAGCGTCCTCTGCAAACGTCAACATTTTGAATTATCGTTGGCCAATGCAATTTTGAAACTTATTATTAAACAAAGGTCACACCGTACGGTAGGTAGGTAATTAAGTTACACAGCAAATCGGACGTCGATGTGGATTTCAACGTTCGTTGTCCGACACACCAATTTTTAAAGCAACTACATAATCTCCGGTTGCGATGTCTCGTGCTTCTTTCTCATGGACTTGCTTTTATACGTGATTGGTCCATTGCCGTCAACGATGTACGGAATTTCAAACCCGATTCAAAAAGTTAAAGGAACACGAATCGATAGAATGATTTGAAAATTAAACGACAAACTTCAACGGTGAGCTGGAAACGATCTTTCCATAACTAAAAACAACCCAAATTAAATAAGAAAATTACGATTGCAAGAACGTTCGATACAACTCGAGATTCAATTGTAAAGTGTTAGGTAATGACAGGTCGCTACGGCACTGCCATCTAACAGTCACTCGCGAATCGACAAAAATTAAACCACGTTCACACACGCCAATCGAACGCGCTTATGTCGAAATTTTATTAAATTTCCAAGATTTTAAACGTATTATTATTAAACCATGTCAATGTGTCTCGTTATTTTCCAGATGTGCCTTCACGAGTAAATCACGATTTGAGGCCGGTACGAGAGATTTCGAATCGGTGAAAACGGTGCAATTAAAATCTAACAAATCTTCCTGTTCGAATGGTTTCTCGCCGGTGTGAAAATAACAAATTTCGACAGCGTCCTCTGCAAACGTCAACATTTTGAATTATCGTTGGCCAATGCAATTTTGAAACTTATTATTAAACAAAGGTCACACCGTACGGTAGGTAGGTAATTAAGTTACACAGCAAATCGGACGTCGATGTGGATTTCAACGTTCGTTGTCCGACACACCAATTTTTAAAGCAACTACATAATCTCCGGTTGCGATGTCTCGTGCTTCTTTCTCATGGACTTGCTTTTATACGTGATTGGTCCATTGCCGTCAACGATGTACGGAATTTCAAACCCGATTCAAAAAGTTAAAGGAACACGAATCGATAGAATGATTTGAAAATTAAACGACAAACTTCAACGGTGAGCTGGAAACGATCTTTCCATAACTAAAAACAACCCAAATTAAATAAGAAAATTACGATTGCAAGAACGTTCGATACAACTCGAGATTCAATTGTAAAGTGTTAGGTAATGACAGGTCGCTACGGCACTGCCATCTAACATTCACTCGCGAATCGACAAAAATTAAACCACGTTCACACACGCCAATCGAACGCGCTTATGTCGAAATTTTATTAAATTTCCAAGATTTTAAACGTATTATTATTAAACCATGTCAATGTGTCTCGTTATTTTCCAGATGTTCCTTCACGAGTAAATCACGATTTGAGGCCGGTACGAGAGATTTCGAATCGGTGAAAACGGTGCAATTAAAATCTAACAAATCTTCCTGTTCGAATGGTTTCTCGCCGGTGTGAAAATAACAAATTTCGACAGCGTCCTCTGCAAACGTCAACATTTTGAATTATCGTTGGCCAATGCAATTTTGAAACTTATTATTAAACAAAGGTCACACCGTACGGTGGGTAGGTAATTAAGTTACACAGCAAATCGGACGTCGATGTGGATTTCAACGTTCGTTGTCCGACACACCAATTTTTAAAGCAACTACATAATCTCCGGTTTCGATGTCTCGTGCTTCTTTCTCATGGACTTGCTTTTATACGTGATTGGTCCATTGCCGTCAACGATGTACGGAATTTCAAACCCGATTCAAAAAGTTAAAGGAACACGAATCGATAGAATGATTTGAAAATTAAACGACAAACTTCAACGGTGAGCTGGAAACGATCTTTCCATAACTAAAAACAACCCAAATTAAATAAGAAAATTACGATTGCAAGAACGTTCGATACAACTCGAGATTCAATTGTAAAGTGTTAGGTAATGACAGGTCGCTACGGCACTGCCATCTAACATTCACTCGCGAATCGACAAAAATTAAACCACGTTCACACACGCCAATCGAACGCGCTTATGTCGAAATTTTATTAAATTTCCAAGATTTTAAACGTATTATTATTAAACCATGTCAATGTGTCTCGTTATTTTCCAGATGTGCCTTCACGAGTAAATCACGATTTGAGGCCGGTACGAGAGATTTCGAATCGGTGAAAACGGTGCAATTAAAATCTAACAAATCTTCCTGTTCGAATGGTTTCTCGCCGGTGTGAAAACAACAAATTTCGACAGCGTCCTCTGCAAACGTCAACATTTTGAATTATCGTTGGCCAATGCAATTTTGAAACTTATTATTAAACAAAGGTCACACCGTACGGTAGGTAGGTAATTAAGTTACACAGCAAATCGGACGTCGATGTGGATTTCAACGTTCGTTGTCCGACACACCAATTTTTAAAGCAACTACATAATCTCCGGTTTCGATGTCTCGTGCTTCTTTCTCATGGACTTGCTTTTATACGTGATTGGTCCATTGCCGTCAACGATGTACGGAATTTCAAACCCGATTCAAAAAGTTAAAGGAACATGAATCGATAGAATGATTTGAAAATTAAACGACAAACTTCAACGGTGAGCTGGAAACGATCTTTCCATAACTAAAAACAACCCAAATTAAATAAGAAAATTACGATTGCAAGAACGTTCGATACAACTCGAGATTCAATTGTAAAGTGTTAGGTAATGACAGGTCGCTACGGCACTGCCATCTAACAGTCACTCGCGAATCGACAAAAATTAAACCACGTTCACACACGCCAATCGAACGCGCTTATGTCGAAATTTTATTAAATTTCCAAGATTTTAAACGTATTATTATTAAACCATGTCAATGTGTCTCGTTATTTTCCAGATGTGCCTTCACGAGTAAATCACGATTTGAGGCCGGTACGAGAGATTTCGAATCGGTGAAAACGGTGCAATTAAAATCTAACAAATCTTCCTGTTCGAATGGTTTCTCGCCGGTGTGAAAATAACAAATTTCGACAGCGTCCTCTGCAAACGTCAACATTTTGAATTATCGTTGGCCAATGCAATTTTGAAACTTATTATTAAACAAAGGTCACACCGTACGGTAGGTAGGTAATTAAGTTACACAGCAAATCGGACGTCGATGTGGATTTCAACGTTCGTTGTCCGACACACCAATTTTTAAAGCAACTACATAATCTCCGGTTGCGATGTCTCGTGCTTCTTTCTCATGGACTTGCTTTTATACGTGATTGGTCCATTGCCGTCAACGATGTACGGAATTTCAAACCCGATTCAAAAAGTTAAAGGAACACGAATCGATAGAATGATTTGAAAATTAAACGACAAACTTCAACGGTGAGCTGGAAACGATCTTTCCATAACTAAAAACAACCCAAATTAAATAAGAAAATTACGATTGCAAGAACGTTCGATACAACTCGAGATTCAATTGTAAAGTGTTAGGTAATGACAGGTCGCTACGGCACTGCCATCTAACATTCACTCGCGAATCGACAAAAATTAAACCACGTTCACACACGCCAATCGAACGCGCTTATGTCGAAATTTTATTAAATTTCCAAGATTTTAAACGTATTATTATTAAACCATGTCAATGTGTCTCGTTATTTTCCAGATGTGCCTTCACGAGTAAATCACGATTTGAGGCCGGTACGAGAGATTTCGAATCGGTGAAAACGGTGCAATTAAAATCTAACAAATCTTCCTGTTCGAATGGTTTCTCGCCGGTGTGAAAATAACAAATTTCGACAGCGTCCTCTGCAAACGTCAACATTTTGAATTATCGTTGGCCAATGCAATTTTGAAACTTATTATTAAACAAAGGTCACACCGTACGGTAGGTAGGTAATTAAGTTACACAGCAAATCGGACGTCGATGTGGATTTCAACGTTCGTTGTCCGACACACCAATTTTTAAAGCAACTACATAATCTCCGGTTGCGATGTCTCGTGCTTCTTTCTCATGGACTTGCTTTTATACGTGATTGGTCCATTGCCGTCAACGATGTACGGAATTTCAAACCCGATTCAAAAAGTTAAAGGAACACGAATCGATAGAATGATTTGAAAATTAAACGACAAACTTCAACGGTGAGCTGGAAACGATCTTTCCATAACTAAAAACAACCCAAATTAAATAAGAAAATTACGATTGCAAGAACGTTCGATACAACTCGAGATTCAATTGTAAAGTGTTAGGTAATGACAGGTCGCTACGGCACTGCCATCTAACATTCACTCGCGAATCGACAAAAATTAAACCACGTTCACACACGCCAATCGAACGCGCTTATGTCGAAATTTTATTAAATTTCCAAGATTTTAAACGTATTATTATTAAACCATGTCAATGTGTCTCGTTATTTTCCAGATGTTCCTTCACGAGTAAATCACGATTTGAGGCCGGTACGAGAGATTTCGAATCGGTGAAAACGGTGCAATTAAAATCTAACAAATCTTCCTGTTCGAATGGTTTCTCGCCGGTGTGAAAATAACAAATTTCGACAGCGTCCTCTGCAAACGTCAACATTTTGAATTATCGTTGGCCAATGCAATTTTGAAACTTATTATTAAACAAAGGTCACACCGTACGGTGGGTAGGTAATTAAGTTACACAGCAAATCGGACGTCGATGTGGATTTCAACGTTCGTTGTCCGACACACCAATTTTTAAAGCAACTACATAATCTCCGGTTTCGATGTCTCGTGCTTCTTTCTCATGGACTTGCTTTTATACGTGATTGGTCCATTGCCGTCAACGATGTACGGAATTTCAAACCCGATTCAAAAAGTTAAAGGAACACGAATCGATAGAATGATTTGAAAATTAAACGACAAACTTCAACGGTGAGCTGGAAACGATCTTTCCATAACTAAAAACAACCCAAATTAAATAAGAAAATTACGATTGCAAGAACGTTCGATACAACTCGAGATTCAATTGTAAAGTGTTAGGTAATGACAGGTCGCTACGGCACTGCCATCTAACATTCACTCGCGAATCGACAAAAATTAAACCACGTTCACACACGCCAATCGAACGCGCTTATGTCGAAATTTTATTAAATTTCCAAGATTTTAAACGTATTATTATTAAACCATGTCAATGTGTCTCGTTATTTTCCAGATGTGCCTTCACGAGTAAATCACGATTTGAGGCCGGTACGAGAGATTTCGAATCGGTGAAAACGGTGCAATTAAAATCTAACAAATCTTCCTGTTCGAATGGTTTCTCGCCGGTGTGAAAACAACAAATTTCGACAGCGTCCTCTGCAAACGTCAACATTTTGAATTATCGTTGGCCAATGCAATTTTGAAACTTATTATTAAACAAAGGTCACACCGTACGGTAGGTAGGTAATTAAGTTACACAGCAAATCGGACGTCGATGTGGATTTCAACGTTCGTTGTCCGACACACCAATTTTTAAAGCAACTACATAATCTCCGGTTGCGATGTCTCGTGCTTCTTTCTCATGGACTTGCTTTTATACGTGATTGGTCCATTGCCGTCAACGATGTACGGAATTTCAAACCCGATTCAAAAAGTTAAAGGAACACGAATCGATAGAATGATTTGAAAATTAAACGACAAACTTCAACGGTGAGCTGGAAACGATCTTTCCATAACTAAAAACAACCCAAATTAAATAAGAAAATTACGATTGCAAGAACGTTCGATACAACTCGAGATTCAATTGTAAAGTGTTAGGTAATGACAGGTCGCTACGGCACTGCCATCTAACAGTCACTCGCGAATCGACAAAAATTAAACCACGTTCACACACGCCAATCGAACGCGCTTATGTCGAAATTTTATTAAATTTCCAAGATTTTAAACGTATTATTATTAAACCATGTCAATGTGTCTCGTTATTTTCCAGATGTTCCTTCACGAGTAAATCACGATTTGAGGCCGGTACGAGAGATTTCGAATCGGTGAAAACGGTGCAATTAAAATCTAACAAATCTTCCTGTTCGAATGGTTTCTCGCCGGTGTGAAAACAACAAATTTCGACAGCGTCCTCTGCAAACGTCAACATTTTGAATTATCGTTGGCCAATGCAATTTTGAAACTTATTATTAAACAAAGGTCACACCGTACGGTAGGTAGGTAATTAAGTTACACAGCAAATCGGACGTCGATGTGGATTTCAACGTTCGTTGTCCGACACACCAATTTTTAAAGCAACTACATAATCTCCGGTTGCGATGTCTCGTGCTTCTTTCTCATGGACTTGCTTTTATACGTGATTGGTCCATTGCCGTCAACGATGTACGGAATTTCAAACCCGATTCAAAAAGTTAAAGGAACACGAATCGATAGAATGATTTGAAAATTAAACGACAAACTTCAACGGTGAGCTGGAAACGATCTTTCCATAACTAAAAACAACCCAAATTAAATAAGAAAATTACGATTGCAAGAACGTTCGATACAACTCGAGATTCAATTGTAAAGTGTTAGGTAATGACAGGTCGCTACGGCACTGCCATCTAACAGTCACTCGCGAATCGACAAAAATTAAACCACGTTCACACACGCCAATCGAACGCGCTTATGTCGAAATTTTATTAAATTTCCAAGATTTTAAACGTATTATTATTAAACCATGTCAATGTGTCTCGTTATTTTCCAGATGTTCCTTCACGAGTAAATCACGATTTGAGGCCGGTACGAGAGATTTCGAATCGGTGAAAACGGTGCAATTAAAATCTAACAAATCTTCCTGTTCGAATGGTTTCTCGCCGGTGTGAAAATAACAAATTTCGACAGCGTCCTCTGCAAACGTCAACATTTTGAATTATCGTTGGCCAATGCAATTTTGAAACTTATTATTAAACAAAGGTCACACCGTACGGTAGGTAGGTAATTAAGTTACACAGCAAATCGGACGTCGATGTGGATTTCAACGTTCGTTGTCCGACACACCAATTTTTAAAGCAACTACATAATCTCCGGTTGCGATGTCTCGTGCTTCTTTCTCATGGACTTGCTTTTATACGTGATTGGTCCATTGCCGTCAACGATGTACGGAATTTCAAACCCGATTCAAAAAGTTAAAGGAACACGAATCGATAGAATGATTTGAAAATTAAACGACAAACTTCAACGGTGAGCTGGAAACGATCTTTCCATAACTAAAAACAACCCAAATTAAATAAGAAAATTACGATTGCAAGAACGTTCGATACAACTCGAGATTCAATTGTAAAGTGTTAGGTAATGACAGGTCGCTACGGCACTGCCATCTAACAGTCACTCGCGAATCGACAAAAATTAAACCACGTTCACACACGCCAATCGAACGCGCTTATGTCGAAATTTTATTAAATTTCCAAGATTTTAAACGTATTATTATTAAACCATGTCAATGTGTCTCGTTATTTTCCAGATGTGCCTTCACGAGTAAATCACGATTTGAGGCCGGTACGAGAGATTTCGAATCGGTGAAAACGGTGCAATTAAAATCTAACAAATCTTCCTGTTCGAATGGTTTCTCGCCGGTGTGAAAATAACAAATTTCGACAGCGTCCTCTGCAAACGTCAACATTTTGAATTATCGTTGGCCAATGCAATTTTGAAACTTATTATTAAACAAAGGTCACACCGTACGGTGGGTAGGTAATTAAGTTACACAGCAAATCGGACGTCGATGTGGATTTCAACGTTCGTTGTCCGACACACCAATTTTTAAAGCAACTACATAATCTCCGGTTTCGATGTCTCGTGCTTCTTTCTCATGGACTTGCTTTTATACGTGATTGGTCCATTGCCGTCAACGATGTACGGAATTTCAAACCCGATTCAAAAAGTTAAAGGAACACGAATCGATAGAATGATTTGAAAATTAAACGACAAACTTCAACGGTGAGCTGGAAACGATCTTTCCATAACTAAAAACAACCCAAATTAAATAAGAAAATTACGATTGCAAGAACGTTCGATACAACTCGAGATTCAATTGTAAAGTGTTAGGTAATGACAGGTCGCTACGGCACTGCCATCTAACATTCACTCGCGAATCGACAAAAATTAAACCACGTTCACACACGCCAATCGAACGCGCTTATGTCGAAATTTTATTAAATTTCCAAGATTTTAAACGTATTATTATTAAACCATGTCAATGTGTCTCGTTATTTTCCAGATGTTCCTTCACGAGTAAATCACGATTTGAGGCCGGTACGAGAGATTTCGAATCGGTGAAAACGGTGCAATTAAAATCTAACAAATCTTCCTGTTCGAATGGTTTCTCGCCGGTGTGAAAATAACAAATTTCGACAGCGTCCTCTGCAAACGTCAACATTTTGAATTATCGTTGGCCAATGCAATTTTGAAACTTATTATTAAACAAAGGTCACACCGTACGGTAGGTAGGTAATTAAGTTACACAGCAAATCGGACGTCGATGTGGATTTCAACGTTCGTTGTCCGACACACCAATTTTTAAAGCAACTACATAATCTCCGGTTGCGATGTCTCGTGCTTCTTTCTCAAGGACTTGCTTTTATACGTGATTGGTCCATTGCCGTCAACGATGTACGGAATTTCAAACCCGATTCAAAAAGTTAAAGGAACACGAATCGATAGAATGATTTGAAAATTAAACGACAAACTTCAACGGTGAGCTGGAAACGATCTTTCCATAACTAAAAACAACCCAAATTAAATAAGAAAATTACGATTGCAAGAACGTTCGATACAACTCGAGATTCAATTGTAAAGTGTTAGGTAATGACAGGTCGCTACGGCACTGCCATCTAACATTCACTCGCGAATCGACAAAAATTAAACCACGTTCACACACGCCAATCGAACGCGCTTATGTCGAAATTTTATTAAATTTCCAAGATTTTAAACGTATTATTATTAAACCATGTCAATGTGTCTCGTTATTTTCCAGATGTTCCTTCACGAGTAAATCACGATTTGAGGCCGGTACGAGAGATTTCGAATCGGTGAAAACGGTGCAATTAAAATCTAACAAATCTTCCTGTTCGAATGGTTTCTCGCCGGTGTGAAAATAACAAATTTCGACAGCGTCCTCTGCAAACGTCAACATTTTGAATTATCGTTGGCCAATGCAATTTTGAAACTTATTATTAAACAAAGGTCACACCGTACGGTAGGTAGGTAATTAAGTTACACAGCAAATCGGACGTCGATGTGGATTTCAACGTTCGTTGTCCGACACACCAATTTTTAAAGCAACTACATAATCTCCGGTTGCGATGTCTCGTGCTTCTTTCTCATGGACTTGCTTTTATACGTGATTGGTCCATTGCCGTCAACGATGTACGGAATTTCAAACCCGATTCAAAAAGTTAAAGGAACACGAATCGATAGAATGATTTGAAAATTAAACGACAAACTTCAACGGTGAGCTGGAAACGATCTTTCCATAACTAAAAACAACCCAAATTAAATAAGAAAATTACGATTGCAAGAACGTTCGATACAACTCGAGATTCAATTGTAAAGTGTTAGGTAATGACAGGTCGCTACGGCACTGCCATCTAACAGTCACTCGCGAATCGACAAAAATTAAACCACGTTCACACACGCCAATCGAACGCGCTTATGTCGAAATTTTATTAAATTTCCAAGATTTTAAACGTATTATTATTAAACCATGTCAATGTGTCTCGTTATTTTCCAGATGTTCCTTCACGAGTAAATCACGATTTGAGGCCGGTACGAGAGATTTCGAATCGGTGAAAACGGTGCAATTAAAATCTAACAAATCTTCCTGTTCGAATGGTTTCTCGCCGGTGTGAAAACAACAAATTTCGACAGCGTCCTCTGCAAACGTCAACATTTTGAATTATCGTTGGCCAATGCAATTTTGAAACTTATTATTAAACAAAGGTCACACCGTACGGTAGGTAGGTAATTAAGTTACACAGCAAATCGGACGTCGATGTGGATTTCAACGTTCGTTGTCCGACACACCAATTTTTAAAGCAACTACATAATCTCCGGTTGCGATGTCTCGTGCTTCTTTCTCATGGACTTGCTTTTATACGTGATTGGTCCATTGCCGTCAACGATGTACGGAATTTCAAACCCGATTCAAAAAGTTAAAGGAACACGAATCGATAGAATGATTTGAAAATTAAACGACAAACTTCAACGGTGAGCTGGAAACGATCTTTCCATAACTAAAAACAACCCAAATTAAATAAGAAAATTACGATTGCAAGAACGTTCGATACAACTCGAGATTCAATTGTAAAGTGTTAGGTAATGACAGGTCGCTACGGCACTGCCATCTAACAGTCACTCGCGAATCGACAAAAATTAAACCACGTTCACACACGCCAATCGAACGCGCTTATGTCGAAATTTTATTAAATTTCCAAGATTTTAAACGTATTATTATTAAACCATGTCAATGTGTCTCGTTATTTTCCAGATGTTCCTTCACGAGTAAATCACGATTTGAGGCCGGTACGAGAGATTTCGAATCGGTGAAAACGGTGCAATTAAAATCTAACAAATCTTCCTGTTCGAATGGTTTCTCGCCGGTGTGAAAACAACAAATTTCGACAGCGTCCTCTGCAAACGTCAACATTTTGAATTATCGTTGGCCAATGCAATTTTGAAACTTATTATTAAACAAAGGTCACACCGTACGGTAGGTAGGTAATTAAGTTACACAGCAAATCGGACGTCGATGTGGATTTCAACGTTCGTTGTCCGACACACCAATTTTTAAAGCAACTACATAATCTCCGGTTGCGATGTCTCGTGCTTCTTTCTCATGGACTTGCTTTTATACGTGATTGGTCCATTGCCGTCAACGATGTACGGAATTTCAAACCCGATTCAAAAAGTTAAAGGAACACGAATCGATAGAATGATTTGAAAATTAAACGACAAACTTCAACGGTGAGCTGGAAACGATCTTTCCATAACTAAAAACAACCCAAATTAAATAAGAAAATTACGATTGCAAGAACGTTCGATACAACTCGAGATTCAATTGTAAAGTGTTAGGTAATGACAGGTCGCTACGGCACTGCCATCTAACATTCACTCGCGAATCGACAAAAATTAAACCACGTTCACACACGCCAATCGAACGCGCTTATGTCGAAATTTTATTAAATTTCCAAGATTTTAAACGTATTATTATTAAACCATGTCAATGTGTCTCGTTATTTTCCAGATGTGCCTTCACGAGTAAATCACGATTTGAGGCCGGTACGAGAGATTTCGAATCGGTGAAAACGGTGCAATTAAAATCTAACAAATCTTCCTGTTCGAATGGTTTCTCGCCGGTGTGAAAATAACAAATTTCGACAGCGTCCTCTGCAAACGTCAACATTTTGAATTATCGTTGGCCAATGCAATTTTGAAACTTATTATTAAACAAAGGTCACACCGTACGGTAGGTAGGTAATTAAGTTACACAGCAAATCGGACGTCGATGTGGATTTCAACGTTCGTTGTCCGACACACCAATTTTTAAAGCAACTACATAATCTCCGGTTGCGATGTCTCGTGCTTCTTTCTCATGGACTTGCTTTTATACGTGATTGGTTCATTGCCGTCAACGATGTACGGAATTTCAAACCCGATTCAAAAAGTTAAAGGAACACGAATCGATAGAATGATTTGAAAATTAAACGACAAACTTCAACGGTGAGCTGGAAACGATCTTTCCATAACTAAAAACAACCCAAATTAAATAAGAAAATTACGATTGCAAGAACGTTCGATACAACTCGAGATTCAATTGTAAAGTGTTAGGTAATGACAGGTCGCTACGGCACTGCCATCTAACATTCACTCGCGAATCGACAAAAATTAAACCACGTTCACACACGCCAATCGAACGCGCTTATGTCGAAATTTTATTAAATTTCCAAGATTTTAAACGTATTATTATTAAACCATGTCAATGTGTCTCGTTATTTTCCAGATGTTCCTTCACGAGTAAATCACGATTTGAGGCCGGTACGAGAGATTTCGAATCGGTGAAAACGGTGCAATTAAAATCTAACAAATCTTCCTGTTCGAATGGTTTCTCGCCGGTGTGAAAACAACAAATTTCGACAGCGTCCTCTGCAAACGTCAACATTTTGAATTATCGTTGGCCAATGCAATTTTGAAACTTATTATTAAACAAAGGTCACACCGTACGGTAGGTAGGTAATTAAGTTACACAGCAAATCGGACGTCGATGTGGATTTCAACGTTCGTTGTCCGACACACCAATTTTTAAAGCAACTACATAATCTCCGGTTGCGATGTCTCGTGCTTCTTTCTCATGGACTTGCTTTTATACGTGATTGGTCCATTGCCGTCAACGATGTACGGAATTTCAAACCCGATTCAAAAAGTTAAAGGAACACGAATCGATAGAATGATTTGAAAATTAAACGACAAACTTCAACGGTGAGCTGGAAACGATCTTTCCATAACTAAAAACAACCCAAATTAAATAAGAAAATTACGATTGCAAGAACGTTCGATACAACTCGAGATTCAATTGTAAAGTGTTAGGTAATGACAGGTCGCTACGGCACTGCCATCTAACATTCACTCGCGAATCGACAAAAATTAAACCACGTTCACACACGCCAATCGAACGCGCTTATGTCGAAATTTTATTAAATTTCCAAGATTTTAAACGTATTATTATTAAACCATGTCAATGTGTCTCGTTATTTTCCAGATGTGCCTTCACGAGTAAATCACGATTTGAGGCCGGTACGAGAGATTTCGAATCGGTGAAAACGGTGCAATTAAAATCTAACAAATCTTCCTGTTCGAATGGTTTCTCGCCGGTGTGAAAATAACAAATTTCGACAGCGTCCTCTGCAAACGTCAACATTTTGAATTATCGTTGGCCAATGCAATTTTGAAACTTATTATTAAACAAAGGTCACACCGTACGGTAGGTAGGTAATTAAGTTACACAGCAAATCGGACGTCGATGTGGATTTCAACGTTCGTTGTCCGACACACCAATTTTTAAAGCAACTACATAATCTCCGGTTGCGATGTCTCGTGCTTCTTTCTCATGGACTTGCTTTTATACGTGATTGGTCCATTGCCGTCAACGATGTACGGAATTTCAAACCCGATTCAAAAAGTTAAAGGAACACGAATCGATAGAATGATTTGAAAATTAAACGACAAACTTCAACGGTGAGCTGGAAACGATCTTTCCATAACTAAAAACAACCCAAATTAAATAAGAAAATTACGATTGCAAGAACGTTCGATACAACTCGAGATTCAATTGTAAAGTGTTAGGTAATGACAGGTCGCTACGGCACTGCCATCTAACATTCACTCGCGAATCGACAAAAATTAAACCACGTTCACACACGCCCAATCGAACGCGCTTATGTCGAAATTTTATTAAATTTCCAAGATTTTAAACGTATTATTATTAAACCATGTCAATGTGTCTCGTTATTTTCCAGATGTGCCTTCACGAGTAAATCACGATTTGAGGCCGGTACGAGAGATTTCGAATCGGTGAAAACGGTGCAATTAAAATCTAACAAATCTTCCTGTTCGAATGGTTTCTCGCCGGTGT
This sequence comes from Cantharis rustica, assembly GCA_911387805.1. NCBI lineage: Eukaryota > Metazoa > Arthropoda > Insecta > Coleoptera > Cantharidae > Cantharis > Cantharis rustica. The sequence continues at coordinate 1,280,645 of OU426877.1, forward strand.
GAAAACAACAAATTTCGACAGCGTCCTCTGCAAACGTCAACATTTTGAATTATCGTTGGCCAATGCAATTTTGAAACTTATTATTAAACAAAGGTCACACCGTACGGTAGGTAGGTAATTAAGTTACACAGCAAATCGGACGTCGATGTGGATTTCAACGTTCGTTGTCCCGACACACCAATTTTTAAAGCAACTACATAATCTCCGGTTGCGATGTCTCGTGCTTCTTTCTCATGGACTTGCTTTTATACGTGATTGGTTCATTGCCGTCAACGATGTACGGAATTTCAAACCCGATTCAAAAAGTTAAAGGAACACGAATCGATAGAATGATTTGAAAATTAAACGACAAACTTCAACGGTGAGCTGGAAACGATCTTTCCATAACTAAAAACAACCCAAATTAAATAAGAAAATTACGATTGCAAGAACGTTCGATACAACTCGAGATTCAATTGTAAAGTGTTAGGTAATGACAGGTCGCTACGGCACTGCCATCTAACATTCACTCGCGAATCGACAAAAATTAAACCACGTTCACACACGCCAATCGAACGCGCTTATGTCGAAATTTTATTAAATTTCCAAGATTTTAAACGTATTATTATTAACCATGTCAATGTGTCTCGTTATTTTCCAGATGTTCCTTCACGAGTAAATCACGATTTGAGGCCGGTACGAGAGATTTCGAATCGGTGAAAACGGTGCAATTAAAATCTAACAATCTTCCTGTTCGAATGGTTTCTCGCCGGTGTGAAAATAACAAATTTCGACAGCGTCCTCTGCAAACGTCAACATTTTGAATTATCGTTGGCCAATGCAATTTTGAAACTTATTATTAAACAAAGGTCACACCGTACGGTAGGTAGGTAATTAAGTTACACAGCAAATCGGACGTCGATGTGGATTTCAACGTTCGTTGTCCGACACACCAATTTTTAAAGCAACTACATAATCTCCGGTTGCGATGTCTCGTGCTTCTTTCTCATGGACTTGCTTTTATACGTGATTGGTCCATTGCCGTCAACGATGTACGGAATTTCAAACCCGATTCAAAAGTTAAAGGAACACCGAATCGATAGAATGATTTGAAAATTAAACGACAAACTTCAACGGTGAGCTGGAAACGATCTTTCCATAACTAAAAACAACCCAAATTAAATAAGAAAATTACGATTGCAAGAACGTTCGATACAACTCGAGATTCAATTGTAAAGTGTTAGGTAATGACAGGTCGCTACGGCACTGCCATCTAACATTCACTCGCGAATCGACAAAAATTAAACCACGTTCACACACGCCAATCGAACGCGCTTATGTCGAAATTTTATTAAATTTCCAAGATTTTAAACGTATTATTATTAAACCATGTCAATGTGTCTCGTTATTTTCCAGATGTTCCTTCACGAGTAAATCACGATTTGAGGCCGGTACGAGAGATTTCGAATCGGTGAAAACGGTGCAATTAAAATCTAACAAATCTTCCTGTTCGAATGGTTTCTCGCCGGTGTGAAAATAACAAATTTCGACAGCGTCCTCTGCAAACGTCAACATTTTGAATTATCGTTGGCCAATGCAATTTTGAAACTTATTATTAAACAAAGGTCACACCGTACGGTAGGTAGGTAATTAAGTTACACAGCAAATCGGACGTCGATGTGGATTTCAACGTTCGTTGTCCGACACACCAATTTTTAAAGCAACTACATAATCTCCGGTTGCGATGTCTCGTGCTTCTTTCTCATGGACTTGCTTTTATACGTGATTGGTCCATTGCCGTCAACGATGTACGGAATTTCAAACCCGATTCAAAAAGTTAAAGGAACACGAATCGATAGAATGATTTGAAAATTAAACGACAAACTTCAACGGTGAGCTGGAAACGATCTTTCCATAACTAAAAACAACCCAAATTAAATAAGAAAATTACGATTGCAAGAACGTTCGATACAACTCGAGATTCAATTGTAAAGTGTTAGGTAATGACAGGTCGCTACGGCACTGCCATCTAACATTCACTCGCGAATCGACAAAAATTAAACCACGTTCACACACAGCCAATCGAACGCGCTTATGTCGAAATTTTATTAAATTTCCAAGATTTTAAACGTATTATTATTAAACCATGTCAATGTGTCTCGTTATTTTCCAGATGTGCCTTCACGAGTAAATCACGATTTGAGGCCGGTACGAGAGATTTCGAATCGGTGAAAACGGTGCAATTAAAATCTAACAAATCTTCCTGTTCGAATGGTTCTCGCCGGTGTGAAAAATAACAAATTTCGGACAGCGTCCTCTGCAAACGTCAACATTTTGAATTATCGTTGGCCAATGCAATTTTGAAACTTATTATTAAACAAAGGTCACACCGTACGGTAGGTAGGTAATTAAGTTACACAGCAAATCGGACGTCGATGTGGATTTCAACGTTCGTTGTCCGACACACCAATTTTTAAAGCAACTACATAATCTCCGGTTGCGATGTCTCGTGCTTCTTTCTCATGGACTTGCTTTTATACGTGATTGGTTCATTGCCGTCAACGATGTACGGAATTTCAAACCCGATTCAAAAAGTTAAAGGAACACGAATCGATAGAATGATTTGAAAATTAAACGACAAACTTCAACGGTGAGCTGGAAACGATCTTTCCATAACTAAAAACAACCCAAATTAAATAAGAAAATTACGATTGCAAGAACGTTCGATACAACTCGAGATTCAATTGTAAAGTGTTAGGTAATGACAGGTCGCTACGGCACTGCCATCTAACATTCACTCGCGAATCGACAAAAATTAAACCACGTTCACACACGCCAATCGAACGCGCTTATGTCGAAATTTTATTAAATTTCCAAGATTTTAAACGTATTATTATTAAACCATGTCAATGTGTCTCGTTATTTTCCAGATGTTCCTTCACGAGTAAATCACGATTTGAGGCCGGTACGAGAGATTTCGAATCGGTGAAAACGGTGCAATTAAAATCTAACAAATCTTCCTGTTCGAATGGTTTCTCGCCGGTGTGAAAACAACAAATTTCGACAGCGTCCTCTGCAAACGTCAACATTTTGAATTATCGTTGGCCAATGCAATTTTGAAACTTATTATTAAACAAAGGTCACACCGTACGGTAGGTAGGTAATTAAGTTACACAGCAAATCGGACGTCGATGTGGATTTCAACGTTCGTTGTCCGACACACCAATTTTTAAAGCAACCTACATAATCTCCGGTTGCGATGTCTCGTGCTTCTTTCTCATGGACTTGCTTTTATACGTGATTGGTCCATTGCCGTCAACGATGTACGAATTTCAAACCCGATTCAAAAAGTTAAAGGAACACGAATCGATAGAATGATTTGAAAATTAAACGACAAACTTCAACGGTGAGCTGGAAACGATCTTTCCATAAACTAAAAACAACCCAAATTAAATAAGAAAATTACGATTGCAAGAACGTTCGATACAACTCGAGATTCAATTGTAAAGTGTTAGGTAATGACAGGTCGCTACGGCACTGCCATCTAACATTCACTCGCGAATCGACAAAAATTAAACCACGTTCACACACGCCAATCGAACGCGCTTATGTCGAAATTTTATTAAATTTCCAAGATTTTAAACGTATTATTATTAAACCATGTCAATGTGTCTCGTTATTTTCCAGATGTGCCTTCACGAGTAAATCACGATTGAGGCCGGTACGAGAGATTTCGAATCGGTGAAAACGGTGCAATTAAAATCTAACAAATCTTCCTGTTCGAATGGTTTCTCGCCGGTGTGAAAATAACAAATTTCGACAGCGTCCTCTGCAAACGTCAACATTTTGAATTATCGTTGGCAATGCAATTTTGAAACTTATTATTAAACAAAGGTCACACCGTACGGTAGGTAGGTAATTAAGTTACACAGCAAATCGGACGTCGATGTGGATTTCAACGTTCGTTGTCCGACACACCAATTTTTAAAGCAACTACATAGTCTCGGTTGCGATGTCTCGTGCTTCTTTCTCATGGACTTGCTTTTATACGTGATTGGTCCATTGCCGTCAACGATGTACGGAATTTCAAACCCGATTCAAAAAGTTAAAGGAACACGAATCGATAGAATGATTTGAAAATTAAACGACAAACTTCAACGGTGAGCTGGAAACGATCTTTCCATAACTAAAAACAACCCAAATTAAATAAGAAAATTACGATTGCAAGAACGTTCGATACAACTCGAGATTCAATTGTAAAGTGTTAGGTAATGACAGGTCGCTACGGCACTGCCATCTAACATTCACTCGCGAATCGACAAAAATTAAACCACGTTCACACACGCCAATCGAACGCGCTTATGTCGAAATTTTATTAAATTTCCAAGATTTTAAACGTATTATTATTAAACCATGTCAATGTGTCTCGTTATTTTCCAGATGTGCCTTCACGAGTAAATCACGATTTGAGGCCGGTACGAGAGATTTCGAATCGGTGAAAACGGTGCAATTAAAATCTAACAAATCTTCCTGTTCGAATGGTTTCTCGCCGGTGTGAAAATAACAAATTTCGACAGCGTCCTCTGCAAACGTCAACATTTTGAATTATCGTTGGCCAATGCAATTTTGAAACTTATTATTAAACAAAGGTCACACCGTACGGTAGGTAGGTAATTAAGTTACACAGCAAATCGGACGTCGATGTGGATTTCAACGTTCGTTGTCCGACACACCAATTTTTAAAGCAACTACATAATCTCCGGTTGCGATGTCTCGTGCTTCTTTCTCATGGACTTGCTTTTATACGTGATTGGTTCATTGCCGTCAACGATGTACGGAATTTCAAACCCGATTCAAAAAGTTAAAGGAACACGAATCGATAGAATGATTTGAAAATTAAACGACAAACTTCAACGGTGAGCTGGAAACGATCTTTCCATAACTAAAAACAACCCAAATTAAATAAGAAAATTACGATTGCAAGAA